>OZ023241.1:10457985-11841883 GCA_964006365.1 Trididemnum miniatum | reverse complement strand
GAGGCACAATCAGGATGTTGAATTAAGTGTAGACCAATAGCTGAATCACAATCTAGTTGATTGAGTGGAGTAGTAATTTTGCAGTTACGTTTGGGAAGAACTTTGGTTGGATTTTCTTTATTTCGAATTGATTTTGGAATGTGTTGATTGATTTTATCTTGCAGTCGTAGGGATGTGCAACCCATGTACCGGCAAACACAGCGGCACATGTATTGATATACGACCATACTTTGATGAGTGATGGGCACAGCATCCTTATAGATTGAAGGCAGAATCTTTCTGGTTTGGAAAATGACACGAGGATCGACGGCTCTAAAACAATTTTGAACGTTAGATTTCACCTGTTTTTCGAATTTACGAGAAATATTGCCAATACAGGGTAGTTTTAAATACACAGAGCATTTCTTTGGTCCTTCTTTGGGCAGTAATTGAAAACAGGAGATTTTCTTGGAAATCTCGTTTCTCGTTCTCATAACACTGATACCTATTCTGTGCCGTCAAAAGGAAATTTGTCTACTCGCTGCAAATTCTCGGAAAGTTGAGTTGGATTCTAAAATTCATCCATATTTGAACAATCACAATCCGTCTGTCCTTTAACAACCAATCAGAGCCCTTTTTCCATTTTTGTTGCAGATTTTTCGATGAAGCTGATGATAATATATAGACCACCTTTTTCCTTCTCAATTAACTCTCGCGTTGAACCCTAAAGAGAGCGAGACAAAAATGTTTGGTTCAAACACAGTCTTTTTCAAGACTACCTAAATTTAAAAGATGTTTTCGGCGCTTTATAAATCTGTTTTGAAATTCTGTACCACCAAAAAGCTCTCCTGGTTCTACGAGAGCATGACGAAGCAATAAAATAAACCAAAGAAACAATTGTCTGATTGTCACAGGATGGTGAAAATAGCCACTTCCTAATATTCAAAGTGGCTATTCTTACGGACCCGTACAAATAAGGACGTTGTTCATATTATTTCTTCGTCTTGCTCTCAGGATCTGGGTTAGCGTGAAGGAATAATAGAATAAACCAAGCACATACCAATATTTGTACGGGCTCGTACAAATAACCACTGCCGTTAATATTATTTCATAGCACAAGAGCTTTATCTTACAAATTATGTTTGGTACCGGTATTTTAACATTGGGCAGTAATATTTCGTTATGAAATAACAAGAGAATATAGAACCACCTGATAGACACAATAGGTTGTTAGAATATTAACTACGTAGTGCAGATTGCGAGGTCTAAGATAGTGGGCAGTTGAATTAATTGCAATGTAGATCAGTGAATGGCTGTAAAATGATTAGATGTTGAAAAGCGTCATTGCTAAAACCTGCAAGATCACAAGGACTGTTCGTCACAAGAGCACAGGTATTGCTAGGGGTGCTAGTGAGTTCTTACTAGGGGTTAGGCCCTAATCCCTTGTAATAACTCACTAGCGCCCTTGGAGGTCCTTGTGTACTGGCTAGGAACGGTTGTTGTGATCCATGTGCTCTTTGTCCTCCTGGAGATTTTAGTAGGACCCCTGAAAAGTCCTTGGTGATGCAGGGAAAAAATAAATTGCCTCTTCACATAATTATGTAATCAGTCACTACTGCTATTTTGCGCAAGTCTTCGAGCGAGTGCAAGCCTGATGTTGATGATGCTATTATTCAGTGTTGTCCACATTTAATGGAGGTGGCCAAATAAATTATTGAATAAAATGCCTCCTTTTAGCGACTCAAGAAATGAAATAGTCAATGATGTCATCTATATTTGGCAAGCTGCAAGTTTGCCGATTAGAAGCTACATAGAATTCAAACAAAACCAAAAGATTTGGTGGCAAAATTTGAAAGAGCAAAAAAAAAATAGTGAAAAAGGTTCAAAAGGAGTATTTATCGAAAGATTAATTGGACACGATCTTTGATATATGCAAATGTACGTGTGAGATCCCAGAAAATCCAAAAATATTTAATGGCAAGGTTACGTGCTGCTGTTCATGGGAACACCGAATTCCACAAGAGGAGATAACATGTTTAAAAGATCAAAGAGTGTTAAGGAAAATGGTTCTTAGAACCATTTACTTTTTATCAAATAGCTAACTTTCGATTTTGTTTGAATTCTATTGTAGCTGATAGTTTGCAAACATGCAGCTTGCCAAATATAGATGACATCATTGACTATTTCATTCCTTAAGTCATTGAAAGCAAACAATTTATTCAAAAATTCTGGCTTACATTCGCTGTAAGACTTGATAATGATAGTAGTAGTGATTGATTGCATCTATTATGTTAAGAGGCCATTTATTCTTTTTCTACTTCACCGAGGACTTTTCAGCATCTGATTATTTTACTGCTGTTTTCTGATTTACATCGCAATTAATTCAACTGCCCACTATCTTAGACCTCGCAATCTGCACTACGCAGTTAATATTTTAACAACCTGTTGTGTTTATCAGGTGGTTTTATATTCTCTTGTTATTTCATAACGGAATATTATTGCCCAATACTAAAATACCGAACGCAGTTTGTAAGATAAAGCTCTTGTGCAATGAAATACTGTAATATTGATAATGCTTCAATTTAGTTATTATCAAATAACTTTTTTTCTGATGCAAACACGCAGTTTCTGTCTCTAGCAAAAGTTTAGGAAACTGACCCTTCTGCGCATTTTGACACCGCTCCTAGCTTTTCAGCGTACGTGGTTTTCAAGATACACAAAATCAGCTAAAATGCTCCATGTCGTAATTACAAACACGCGCTGAAACCTCTTAACGACGTCATAAACGAACAAAAATTACTTGCGTATTCAGTGTCAAAAACTCTTATCAGATGCGACCCTGAACGTGTTTCTGGTCAAAAATAGTGAAAAAATGAAACACCCTAGTGGACAGGGTCAATATTACAACAGCAGTAGTGATCAACATGCCTCAAAATACGTGGAACGTGCCACAAAATATGGAGCACATGCCACAAAAAGTTAAGGCACATGCCACGATAGTGACCAATATGCCACATTGCCACAAAATATGGGGCTCGTGCTACAAAAAGTTGTGGCACAAGCCACAAATAGGTGTGGCATATGTCATAAAAAGTTGTGGCACATGCCACGAAACTATGGTGCACAATGCACATGCCACAAAAAGTACATGCTTTGAAAAGTTGTGGCACATGCCCCAAAAAGTTGTGGTACATGCCTCGAAAAGTTGTGGCACATGCCACAAAATAATGGGGCACATGCCACTAAAATTTGGGGCACATGCCACAAATAATTGTGGCACATGCTACGAAAATATGGGCCACATGCCAAAAATGGTTGTGGCCCATGCCCCGTTTTTTCGTGGCATGTGTCACAACTGTTCAGGGCAGGTATGTTGCCACAACTTTTTCTGGTATGTGCCACAACTTTTCAAGGCATGTGCCACAACATTTTGTGGCACGTGTTACCACTTTTTAAGGCACGTGCCACAACTTTTCGGGGCACGTGCTACAACTTTTTGTGGCACGTGCTATAATTTTTTCGGGCACGTGCCACAGCCTTTTGTGGCTGTGGCACGTGCCCGAAAAACTTTTTGGGGCATGGGCCACAACTTTTTATGGCATGGGTCACAACTTTTTGGGGGATATGTCACAACTTTTTGGTGAATGTGCCACAAACTTTTGTGGTGCGTGCCCTATATTTTGTGACATATGCTCCACTTTTTGAGGCACGTGTCCCATATTTGGTGGCATGTGGCATATTGGTCACTACCCCTTCTCATGCCATGACAGTCACCAATATGCCACATGCCACCAAATGCGGGGCACGTGCCACAAAATGTGGGGCACATGCAATAAAAAGTTGTGGCACATGCCACGAAATTATGGGGAACATGCCACAAATAGGTGTGGTAGATGTCATAAAAGGTTGCCACAACTTTTCGGGGCATGTGCCACAACTTTTTGGGGCATGTGCCACAACTTTTCGAAGCATGCGCCACAACTTTTCTGGACATGGGGGCATGTGCCACAACTTTTTGTGGCAAGTGCCACAACTAGTTGAGGCATGTGCCACAACATTTCGAGGCATATGCCACTATTTTTCGGGACACTTTTTGAGACACGTGCACCATATTTTGTTGCATATTGGTCACTCCCCCTCCTCCTATACGATACCGGTATGTGGTATGCTAGCTGTTCATTGGTTATTAGTAGTTTGATATTGTTACAGATGTAACTCAAATTATCGGATTGTTGTTTTTTATGTGTTAGGAAGAAAAACTAGCTTAAAAGTTAACTTATTGATGTAATATACTGCATATCAGTACGTTGTATTGTAATCAAATGATCATCATGATTTCAAAGTGTTTCTGACATTATATTTACACCGGTACTTCATGCAAATACTTCGACCTTGTTAACTTACTTGAATCATCAACTAGAGAAAGACGGCATGCTACGATACATAAAATCAATTTTAATACTGCTACCTTTTCTCGTCTTTGGATTTATAACTACCACTTGCGTTGCAACTACAAACAATGGTTTGTATTACGATTGTGTATCTTATCAGTAGTAGTTATTTTTTATGGGCTGTTACTTTATATATACACTTTCATTGTTTTAAACCAATATTTCTATCATGCTCTCGTCAGTGTAATGAGAGCATGACGAAGCAATAAAATAAACCAAAGGTAAAAATTGTTATGTGCTCGTGAAAAGAGCCACCTGTTTATTGTATGCGCTTTGGGTAAAGTGTATAAAAGTATGCTGCTAGTATAGACACTGGGCACATGATGTAGTGTCCAGTGTCAATTCAAAAGCTATTTAGTGCTTCATGTACAGGATGGCTTGTTAATTCTGCGACTTGGTGGTCCCCTGATCTGTTTTCACACCTCAGAGGGATCGCTGGCACCAGTTTGAGAACGACTAGTTTAAGAAGATCATTCCCCTGTGTAATGTTCTTTTTTACCATGAACTATGTTTTTTTATGATGTCACAATTGCATCTGTCTACATTGGTGGTAGATTCTACACATGACCTCATTTGCCTTCTCTCGAGCAGTACCGGTAATGATTTTTGTATGGAAGCAATATAAATAAACTTTTGCTGATACCTGGTCACTGGTAGTATAGTCAAACTTACCCCTTCAATTAATTCATTCACTTCTTTTCAATAATATTTATCTGTTATTTGTATTTCTACAATTATTATTTTTTTAACTTATATTTTTCAGATGTTTTCAGTGAAGATTTTACTTCAACAATTCCTACTAACTTCACATTTAATACCAGTTCAGGTAGTTTATTTTTTGATGCTTTTCTTGGGAACAACCTCTAGAATGTGTGTTTTAGGTTTAAAATGTAAATATACCAGCAAAACCTTTTTCTGTATGTTTATTATATTATTATGCTTAATTCGAATCAATTTCAATTAAAGCAATGTGCGTAGCTGTTGTAGTAAAATTATGATAGTAAGTATTGACTGGTTGGTTTGCACCTTGAGCTGGATATAAATGAAATTCCTATGAAACTATTATTGCTTGTTGGCATGGATAGTAGAAGTTAAGAATGAAAGCAGTGTGCTTGTGAAATAACCAACTTTTTATCATACATGTGCAGAAAACAGTGCTCACCATCATGAAAAAAACACAACCGAAGAACATGAAGGTATACCTGTAAAAATTTAGTGATTCACAGTTTGCACATGTAGTTTTTATCAGAATATTTCATTTGTATGTGTATTTGTATAAATATTGTATATATTATTTCTAAGAAAATGAGATTAAGCAATAAAGGCTGGTACCGAAATCTATCCAGTCTAGCTACAAGGCTAAGACAGTGATTTAAGCTATAAATCAATATAAAGAATTTTAATTAATGTAATGTACTTGAATCTAACGCGCCAAGATCTTTGGCTAAATCAGAAAAATATGATTATGAGTTACCATTGGGCTGGTGATACGTCACTGGGTCCGAATCCCACTCGTTTGATTTAGCCTAAGATCTTGGTAGGTTGGATTCAAGTTCAATTCATTAATTGGAATTTTTTAATTCTAAAAAAAGTTTCAAATTTTTGATCAATCAATTTTTCTATACGCTCAATTGATTGTGATGTTCAGTGATATCTTTTTCAACCCCGGTAGCTGATCTAAAATTCAATCAACTTGGATGCGTAAGAGCATTCATAGTCATGTAGTGGTCTCCATAAAGATATAATACTAGCAAGATTTCTGTTTGGTCTGATAAAAAAAAGGTGCAACAATCCCAGTAAAGGATGAGCGAGCTATGTTTGCTGTTTCGTACTTTTATGAAAGGCATTTCCAAAATGTTTTGCTTTTCGATCTTGATAAGCTGCTTTTTAACTGCAACTATTTATTTAGAGCATTATGTGAGTTATGGCTAGTTCCTTTTTGTGTGTAACAAATGGGTTGCATGCTCATTGCTAGTGCAGTAGAGATCATCATAGGTATCCTGATTCAATGCTATTTTTATTAAACAGTGGAAAGATATAAAATTGCTTCATTAAATTGGGAACGAGTAGCAACCCCATACATTATATCGATTTGGATTGTTTTTGCCGGAATTATCAAAATATGTAAGTAAAATTGCCTTGTTGTTTATGATCCTGCAAAGTGATATTGTTGCAGTATCAGTTAAACGAATCACGATTTTATTTGGTCATCAGTTCTTAAGGCATTGCTGTCGGTGCAAAAGGTCTGGGATTCAAATCCCAGGTCGGTCAAATTAGACACAGTGTCGCCAACGGCTCGCCACCGCTGCGACATTTCTTCGGAGTTGTGTTGCCGAGGCGCTGTGCCGCAGAGATCACCCGCCGCTCATTCCACGCTTCGACGTAGTAACGCGAGTATAATGAACAAAAGATTCTGAATCGTAGTAACTACATCGGTATCACAAAATGTAGTTTTTGGCATATTCTCGCCACCGCTGCAACGTTTTTTCTGCGTTGCCCAGGCGCAAAGCCGCGGAGATGGGCCCCGCAAACTCGTTACACGCTTCAGTGTAATAGGCCAGTATAATGAAGATTTTCTTTTCTTTTTGAAAGCACTTCGTAAGACATACCAATTATGTATCTCGCTATTTTGGTGCGTCATGACCTTTGTGGTCAATTTTTACAGTCTTTATTGATTAAGCAGATCGTGGTTAAGCATAAAAATTTATTGAGAAGAACCTTAGTATGAAAAAAATGTATTATATTTCACGGATAGTCATTCGCATAATGATATTTTTGATAGTGCTTTCTGTAGCGTAGTATAATATACAAAAATTCGAACTACAGTGATTTTTTTCAGCGTTTCAATTTATTCACAAATATGTTTCTCGTGTACCGGAAAGCTGCGTGCTTATTTGCCTTGGATTGGTTGTCGGAGGCATTGCGTATTCAATCGACAAGGATCATCGCATTGAACAACTTCTTTTCAATCCAGACACATTTTTTCTCTTTATTCTTCCTCCTATTGTAATGGAAGCCGGCTACTTTATGCCCAAAGAACCTTTTTTTGAAAACCTTGGCACCATATTAACATACGCGATTGTTGGAACCGTTTTTAATGCTCTTGCAATTGGAGCGTCATTGTATGGAGTCTACCTAGCTGGATTGATGCCAGGTAACTAATTTAAAATTGCATTCTTGCTTAAAATTGTGTGCTACCAACAAAGACTGGCGCACGTTGGACTTGTATTCCTTTGTTTATTCTTTTTTTTTTTTTTTTTTTGGTTTACCAAAGGTGGTGATGGATATAGTAATGAGGAAAAATGCAGTAAATGTACTGGTACCCAATAAACTTGCAAATACCTTGCAAATACAAGTAGGATAGTGCATTTTCACTCAAAATATTGTTATGGGTTCAACCAAAGCCGTCTCTGGAAGCGAAAACAAAATGGCGGACAATGAAGGCTGGCTAGGATTAAACAATTACGCTTTTAGGATGTGTCTATTTTCACATTTTGACAGTTGTTGATGATGAATATTAAGTTTAAAAATACACAATGTTTCAGATATCATTATCCACAGTTGGATCATAAAAAACAAATACAATAGCCTACTCTGCTGACAATACAAACAAAATATGATTCTTTGCATGATAATGTATGGCTTACGAACACAATCGTGATTGTAGATAACAGCGGAGAAGGTTATTAGTAGAAACGTATTTTGTAAACAGGCCATTAAGTTATTCATATAACTAACATAATTATCGTGATTAATAAATTACTAATACTGCTTCATAAACAATTTGTTGTGGAGCACCCTGCCAAGCAAGATGAGATCATTACCTTCTTGTCTTATAAAAAAAACAGTAAGCAATATTTTACGAAATTGCAATGTTCTAGAAACAGAAGAATACTATAGGATTTCGCAAGTGCAAACAATACCACAGTTGCCTAATTCTTAGTAGGCTAGTTACCACTAAAATTTTGCTGCACGTTTGGCAACTACGGCGCTATATTTGACGTTATCACTTTTTGCTCTCGAATAATTATTTAGCGTAATATTGGCTAATATACCAACCCATTGCATCAAAGTACTTAATGGTTTTTAAGACACAAATTGCTCGTATCAAACGACTGTAAAAAGTCGCAGTGCTCCCAATATTTACAATTGGCTTGCAAAAATAAATTTTTAGGATTAGACGATTTCAAAAATATCTTTTCATAATCTTTTGAAATACAAATGTTAAAAATTGCATGAGCTATTAGAAAAGCATGAAGTAGTGTCGATGATGGGTATGTCAAGCCCTCCTTTTTGAGTTCATCAAAGTAAGCCATGATGCTCGATCAATGTCAATTAGCAACTCTTCACCGCTTTCATCTACAAGCAGTTGTTTGCGACCAGCACGGTTCAGCTTCGAAGATGTTTTCCTAGCAGCGTAACCCGCGACGTACAGCAACACTGGTAATTGCGCTTCACCCCATTCAAGCTTCTCAAAGGGAACCTCTTCAATTAGTCGCTTTTCTTTTTGCTCGCTTTTTTGCTCGCTTCTTCATTTTAGAAAAAGTCCGAAAGGTATTCCTTGACAATCACAGTAGTGGTGGGTGAACGTAATGTGAGCAAGCTCTTGATTTTCAATTTTCGCTCACTTTCTTTAATCTCTAGGATCGAAACGAGTTTGTTACCTTCGCACATCTGACGATATTGGCCAGATCTGCTTTCCAAATTATCTGTCTGAAATTTACCAAGGAGAACAAAATCCAAGTTCAGATGATTTAATAGATATTTTGCCACTTCCACAATTGCTTTAAGAGTGTGCCTGAACACCAAGTAAGTATCTGTCGAAAGAAAGCCTTCATTGATAGCTTGGCTTTTGTGTGACCACCGATCTAACCATACCGCCAGAGTGAAGAGAAACTGCATAGTATCATGACCATTTATCAATAGGCCGAGCGTAGTCATTCAAAGTGTTTCTTCCTTTGAAAGAATGTTTCACATTAACACAACACCACCATCTCCAGACTAGCATTATAAACGTTGCTTTTCCTTCCCAGTTTTCCAAATTTTCGTTGCTGGGGCCGTAACATTTTAATGCTGCTGCGTTAGTATGCGAAAATATTTTCAAAGCCAAATTAACGCTCTGTCTCTCTAGCAAGTGCGGATGAAGCCCTTTCCATGATAAAAAGGGTGCTTTTTTCCATGTATAAGTTGCTTCTAACAAATAGACACTTTCCAATTCAGCAAAAGATGCACGAAGCAACTTCTTGTCATCATCAAAGTCAGAAAAAGCAAAGATTTTTTTCAAGTTTTTTAAATTAATCCAATTGTTGCGTATGCACTTACGGATGTGAACGGAAGCAAACAGGAAAAAGATCTCGTCGTCCATCCTAAATGGATTTGGCATTGAGGAAGGTAAATCCGATATTACAGAGCTACCCGTAAGCAATTTGAACATTTTTCTATAAATTCTATTCCCATCCGTGATTATGCTAATCACTGTATGGCCATAAAGGGTAAGTCTTTGCAATATCGATTTCAAGAAACTGCAATTTAGGTTTTCTGCGGTTATCTTTTTAGCCGGCGTCAACGCTACAACATCTTTGTTATCAGAAAGCAAAGATGCTTTCATGAAACAATAGATAGATGTTGCAATACCACCATCATCATTTGTACCTGATAATTTTGAGTTCTTGTAAGTGAGACAAGGTCTGACGTGGATTTCATCCAAAAGCAAGTTCACATACACTTCTTTTGGTTGTAAGTATTTTGCTTTTGTCTTTAAATACGTATTTGATTCACTACTCATATCTGCAGAAACGTTACAAGAAAACTATCGAAGGTAACGACTACTTGGAAACACTAACATGTTGTCTCTAACATATTCGTAAGCTGCTGGAGACTTCATATTCAAAGTATAAGCTGCAACAATAGCAGTTGAGGAATACCTCCGCTGAGAAGGACTTCGGATGGAAAGCGGCAGCTGCTCAGTCAAATAGGAACGTCCTTCTTTGTTGTCTTCGTTGGCAACTTTTGAAATCAGATGAACTGCATGCTCAATCAAGGTTTTACTATTTATGTTAGAATATTTGCTGCTCCTATCGTCATTGTACAATCGAGTAAGCAAATTTTCAAGTTGACTCCAGCACTCCAGCGTGTCGTCATTCAATTGCAACCAAGAAAGATCTTTTGAACTGACCTTGACGTCATGCAACCACTCATGTAAATGTAATAACTCATCAACACGCACACTAAAGCTTCAAAAATGGACATTCTTCATTTTCTAAAAATTTGGTATTGAAATTAATTACTGTACATCTTTTTCATTTTTCTTCAGCAAGGTAGAATATTTGAAATAACGAAGTTTTATTTCCAAATCTTTTGTAAATTCGTTGTATGATAGAATTCTATCTTGATTCAGCCATTGTTCTTGTGCGCTGTTATGAGCTTCTTCTATACGTGTTCGGCGTTTGAAAGGACTAGGGTGAAATGGAGAGGCATTGTGCGACGAAAGATACGATGGTGAATTTGAGAAAATTCAAGGAATGGCATGCTTTGGAAGAGTGATTTTTTCGAGGTATAATAATATCTGGTTTCCCTTCCTTTCCGGGTAAAATGTCATTTTTAATGATGTCACATTCACGAAAGTGTTGTATACACACAACCGTGTATTTCGTTACCGAAAAATTTTCACTAGGAATTTTTCTCAACCATGCTTCTTTCAAACTTGCATCGTTGGGAAATTTGAATCAAGTTGCATGACCTTCTTTACTTTTACTGCCGTAATTTGACTAACAGCCGGGAACACAGCATTTATTAACCGTTGCACTTTAGAATTATCCATGATAGTTTTCCGTTATTCAAATTTTAAATTATATAAATTCTGCAAAATAAATTGCAGCAGCGAGGTTCTGACACCATGTTGATGGCAGTGAAAGTTATCTAAGAAGTAACCATTAAATAGCAAGTTATTCCGAATCAGATAATGTTTGAAATTGTGCACAAGTCAGTGAGTGATCCATTTGGACCCAGGGGGAGATTGTGCAGTGGCATCTGTAAAACCACCAATTTTGACCTGCACAATTTGCGGGTTTTGTTAAGATTACACTGCTGACGACATTTTGTATCTATCCGTCAGCACTTCTACGTTTAGGATTAGGTTTCTAAATCTTATCCACTACTGTGTATTCTACTTAATTTAATCGAATTGCCTGAATTTTTACTATCAATTTATGAAAAGCTAGCATTAGCAGTTAATATCTATTTATAAAAGCTAGCAATTATTAGAAATGACACGACACAACCAAACTTTCGTTAAATTGCAACAATCTAACTAGCCATGATCTAACTAAAAATAGAAACCGCAACAGTCTAACTTTTCAATCTCGTACCGGTAGCCTATCTTCAATGTTATACTTAGACTAAAAATGCTTTTTATGTGTTGTATTTACCAAGATTTTTCATTTTACGGTAAAGCATTATCCAGTGTTGCCAGATTTTGAAAGACTTTATAGCCAAAAGTCGTAACAAAAGTAGCCAAAACATAAAAAATTTTATTGCTAAAAATAGCCAAGCATAAAAAATGCACAATTATTAGCGGTTTCACAAAAAAAAAAAAAAAAGAAATGCAAAAACTAAACCAGTTTTAAATGCACTGAACGAAGCCTGCAATCGAAAAAAAATGTCATTGCTGCTTTTGTATTCTCGTAATTAATTTTGCTGCATATTTAGTCTCCTATCACGAGAAAGCGATCAATGGGCTATACGAGCTCGCTTAGGAGTTGTCAGCCATCTGTTTTCCACACCAAGATCGGGGAATCCCGTTAAGTGCCTTTCCCAACGGCACAACAAGTAATCTTGCCGGCTTGTTTTTCACACTGTCCCGTTAATGCTGAGCATCAAGCAGGGAAACTGTAAATACCAATTTTAAAGTCATTGGTTTAACCCGACTTGTAATCAAACCCAAGTCTTCAGCTCCCTAGCCGGACGCTCTTACCACTCGGCCATCTGAGCTGTTAAGGTGCGTTTACTGATACGCGGCACGCGATGATGCGACTAAGATTATAATGTAAGTAAATGTAAAAGGATTTCGCAGGTTTTCGCGTGATCGATGAACTGTAAAATAAAACAAACAAGGTGCGAAAAATTTTTGTCCCGTGCCGCGTATCGGTAAAAAACCTTTGAACGCCATATTGTTTCCTTTACTGAAAAATTTCCAACTGCACATCAAAGAGCCAACTTCTTTCAAGTTTAGCTTTGCATTTGTGATAAGTAATAGCCATTACAATACAAACAATAAAACACGTGCAGTATAAAAAAATCAGCAAGATGTAGAAAACAGACACTTTACAACACTACAAAATCAAGCAAGTTAGTCTTGTAACAGCAACATGGTTGGTTGGTGTTGTTATAGACATATCTCCCAAATGTTCACCATTTTTTGTAGTATATGATGTAAAAAGTTGAAACATTGGTTTTGTGGGCTCAAATTCGTTGCTACACGCCGTGAAAACCAATCAGTGACCACTATCACGTGATGTCTAAAGACCACAGAGAGGTTAGTGGTAGTCCCATGACATATTCACGCCTTCATGGTTCATGTGCTCCAGCTGACAAACATTGCACTAAAACAGCCGCGAAAAGACGATTGGTAAAATCTAAATTTTCGCGAGCTTAATAACTATTTTTTGGATCCATGAAAAAATTTTTAAAATCCGCCACACAATTTTTTCAAACCCGCCCAAGGCAAATTTTCACCCGCCAAAAAACTTCAAAAATAGCCAAGTTTGGAGGAAAAGTAGCACAACTGGCTGCTCTGGCATTATCCATACTTGCAACCAGCTACTTACCACTGCGCTTTGTTCGCTTTGGACAAGAAACTGTGTCAATCCTCGCTCTTTGCATTTTAGAACGCCAGCCTTCGTTTGTGACGTCACTAACGCACTTTCTCTATAGCTTCTAGCTCGTAGCTGTAACTGTTCCAGGTGCAGTAACAAAGCTTGCGCACCAAGTTATTAGGTTGTGACAAAATGTTTAGCACAGTTGTTAAAGACGTCGGCGCGTTAGGTCTGGGGTTCAATTCCCGTGCAGTGAAATCAGGCACAGTGTCGCCGCCACTGCTATGTCTTTTCGGAGCTGTGTTGTTCAGGCGCTATACTGCGGAGATGGCCCCGCCACTTCCTCGCTTTGGCGTAATATCGCAAGTACAATAAAGATTTGATTTTTTTCATAACGTGTTTAATATTTCTTAGAGACGTGGCATTAATTTTTTTATGCATTAATATGGTACCTATTTATCTAAAATGTCTTGCTCTTTACTGATATGTTTTGCTCTTTCCCTCAATCATTGATAGTCCAAATCCAGACATTAAGTGAATAAGTTTTTTTACAATATTAAACAATTTGCGAAGAAGCTATGACAAGAGGTTGTGAGTCAGTTATACAAAATGCCTAACACACGTGATTTGATGACAATAAGGTATACTGACTGGGCATGGTGTTAAAGATGTTTTGTTTGTATTAAAGTTTGTTTGGAAGGATTCCAAACTCCTCGTACGTTCAAAAGATTATGTTCGTTAAGTGTTATTTAGTTTTTTCAGACAATTATGAATTTTTTAAACGTCACTTTGTATTTACTTGCTAAAAAATAGCTCTAATCCGGGATTTGAATTTGGATTTTACTGCTGTGGTACTGATGATCCCAATCGGTGGTTGCTGCAGTTTTTTGATTTTTGCTTTTCCGGTGAAAGCGACCGACGTGCCATACGTCAGCAAAACCAAACTTCTTCAAAAGCTTCGTGTTTCGAAATGCTTCTGCTTAAATCTTTGCTCTAACTTTGTTAAATGGGAAAGAAGGCTCGGTGATGTAAGCCATTTTTTTGCTTTGTACAGGGCGCTTAGGTTAGAAGAACTTGCTACTGCTACGATTGCAGTGGTTTGTAAAATGACGATGCCAACAAATGTTCCTCGCCACAGCTATTTAGTTTGTTGAAAAGAATCTACTGCTGCTGAATTGAACCCGGAGACTTTAAAGTGCAATTTTGAATTATTTTGTGCTTATTTAGGTGTTGATTCTGTTGGTCCTTTAAATATTCTGCATTGCTTATTGTTTGGAAGCATTATATCGGCGGTAGATCCTGTCGCTGTTATTTCTGTGTTCGAAGAAATCCATGTCAACACTGTGCTATATATTTGCGTCTTTGGCGAGTCCTTGCTTAATGATGGTGTAGCTGTGGTGAGTAGTATGCTTATTGCTTACCATGCTTGAACTATATATTCCTTTTTGGTATGTGAGTGATTTACGCTGATGCCGCTCTGCTGTCAACTTATCTCTCCACTACAATTCGGTTATAAAGCACCCGGGCTCGCTGACAGAACTATGAAAACCACAGGTTCGAAGAGATGACCTCATTTCCTCAGCAGTGATCTGTTGCCGAGGTTACAGGCAGTCGCACTTGTTGAGGAGGTTATATAATTATCTGGTGAAAATTTTTGCTTTGGTTGTACTGATGTTTTCACTATTTTGGTATTTTTTCAGGTTTTATTTAAAATGTTTGAAGGATATATTTCGATTGGACAAGACAACATTATAGCTCTCGATGTTATTAATGGAATTATTTCCTTTTTGGTCGTCGCTCTCGGAGCGTTAGCTATTGGGCTAATTTTTGGTTACGCGGGTGCATTATTAACAAAATACACAGAAAATAACCGAATCATTGAGCCCACTATTATCTTCTCGTTTTGCTACCTTGCTTACTTGAGTGCTGAGGTATTTCATCTTTCGGGAATTATCTCGTAAGTTGCAATGGTATTATATTCTATTTTTGTACTTTTTTGTACAGAATCATTTCGTGTCTAGTAGTAATGATATAATAATAATAATAATAACAGCGCGTTTGCATAGACCTCTTTCTTGAAAGAAATTCAGATCTAAAGTGCTTAACAAAAAATACCAAAAACCATGACAGTTGAAACAGTAGAATTAAATACAGTTAGATAGCCTAAAAATGTGAAGTTTGCTGTGGTAAAAACGATTGTTTGCACTGTTAGTAGCCTATGGAGCAGTGTTTTACCGGCTTCATGGTTTCAGTTGACTCACTGAAATTAGGCATGTCTTTAGTGATAGTAACTGTCTGGCATATCTTGAGCACTTTTAACTCAAATTTTACATCAATTGAGGAACGTAGCTTACAATACAATTCTTTCTAGTCGATTAAGCCACGCGATAACGAATGACTACGCATAAAAAATATTTTCAGATTTTTTTGTTATTTTGTTCTCTTTTTCACAGCTAGTAGTCATGTACGTTTAAAATAAAGTGAACTTTATTCTATGTAAAATGAACGGAAATGCATCATCATTTTAATTGTTTTAGAGTTGTATTTGCTGCGTTTACTATGAGTGCTTACGTGGATCAAAATATATCACCCAAGTCTCACATAACGGTCAAGTATGGGATGAAAATGTTGGCCAATATAGCGGAGACTATTATCTTCATGCTCTTGGGCATCGCAGCGGTCAGCGATTTCTGGCAATACTGGAATACTGGATTTGTTTTGTGGACTCTTGCTTTCATTACAATATATCGTGTTATAGGTGAGAGGTAACACCACAACCACAAGTAATATTGATATATGTGAAGCCGATATACCGCAATTCCATACATATAAGCGTATAAAGAGATATTATGGTAGTTTTCTGAAGAATTATAATATAAGTGCTGTGAAAGTCGATTCTACGACTGGTTTCGCGGTGGTACCGCTCGTCATATGCACAAGTAGTATGTTATTTATTCGGATTAAAACATGATCAACCTTTACAGACTGTTTTACCTTGTAAGATATATATATTGGAACAAAAAATAAGTTACCTGGAGCGACGTGACAATCTGCGGAGATTTTAACCTTGCTTAAATGCGTGTGAATTGAACAGAAAACTCTGCAGTAATTGAGGGAGACTGCGAAGTGACTATGTGCTCTCGAGTTAGCAACTACCCGGTGTATATGTCAAAGGCAATCGGCTCCTGCCTTGAATCGAACCCCTCATGTACGAACTGTAACCTGCGTGCGGTACCGCTGGGGCATGTCGCTGATAAGTGGTTAATGCTTTGACCCGTAAAACCACGCTCTCTTTTCACCGGAAGAAAACTCATTTTTTGATTTCCTTACTTGCCACCTATATTAAAAAATCAAATACGCCCAAGAGAAAAAGTACTGCATGTTTCTGTACATCAGTAAAAAATATGTGCCTCAAGCTGAATTATTGTGCTTAAGTTGTCTTTTTCGTTGCCTTAGCTTAGATCATGCCTGAGAATTTTGAAATTGTTACTCTAGGCTTTAGTAGCGTACTACCGTATTGACATATTGCGAGAAATACCAGGTAGCAATCCTAAGAACAGAAGTAGCTTCTGTTTGGTTTGCTAATTTACTTCTAAATGTTTGCGAAAATAGCCGCGTTTATTGAAGCAACGAAAGGAAGACCTTATGCGCTTAAAGCTGTCACACTTGGTCAATAACACCGCGTACGTAAATAACAGGCATAATGCCTTTGCTTTAGTTGCGTAAGGCCGTTTCATGAGTTTGTATTAGAGTAACTATCCCATTATTGACTTCCCGCTTGCATCCTTGCAGCAAGCTTCACGTATATAGAACATTGCTGTTTTATGTATAATTGTATTACCTTGAGACTGTCTATACCGTACTTAAGAGGTTAATTAAGTAGTAATCTATGCTGTGACCACTACGGTGTTAAATTGGATAGAAATTTCTATACCTGTAAAATTTGATGATGTGTGTATTTGAAGTGTGGAATTTATTACTAGAGGATGCAGGATTTCCTGTGTAGTCATGCCTGTCATTTTATTGTGAGAAATTTCAACCTTGCATGTTTGTCACTAAGTTTGCCACCTCGCTGTACAATTTTTCATTGCTTCGTGTCGCTGCGATGCGTTTGCAAAACAGCAAAGATATAATTTTTTGCTTGGCAGTAGAAAATAAGACGTAGGGTTTCATGATAAGCTTTGTTTCTCTGTTTCGAAGTTTTCCGACATTCCAGTGGAGTGAATTTGTTTTTGTTATTGTGTTTATGAGGTCATGCTTTGGCGTTGTCTTCGCGAGATCCATGTTTCGCGCTAGTCAGTTCTTAGACAAGATCGTTGATGAATGCTCATTGCGTTACTTCTTAGCTCAGTTCTTAGATAAAAAATTGGAAAATGGCTTTATGTTTTGTTTACAGTTTGGAATAATAATTGATTTGTATTATTGCTTTGTCCAAGTCATGTCGCTGTCACAACCTGTTTTGATGCGAAAACGTACGTACGTTTTACGAGTGATAGTGATAGCTAGAGGTTTGCATTATCGGGTTAGTTGGCGTGGTCGTGAAAGACTTCGCTGTCGGCGCGGAAAGTCTAAGATCCGATTACCGGCTGATCAAGTTGGACACAGCATTGCCAACGGCTCACCACCGCTGCGACGTTTTTTTCTGAGCTGCGTTGCCCAGGCGCTGAGCCGTGAAGATGAGCCCGCCACCCGATACTCGCTTATACACGCTTTGCGAGTATCGGGTGGCGGGCTCATCTTCGCGGCTCAGTATAACGAAGATTTGATAGATGATTAAGCAAAATCTATTAAAGGGTAATAATAAATGTTGTTTGCAATCGAAAAATTACTTTTTCCTTTGCTTAGGCCTACACCGAAGCGGCTGGTGCTCATGTTTTAAGTGAAAGATGATGGCACGTATAGAATTTCATGATGTCCGAGCTTTTGGTATTCATTGTCCAAATCTGTTTATGTAGAAGCAATGTCATTAGTTTGGAAACAAAGAAAAGATGCGACGTTCTATCTCTTTGTTTCCTTTCAGTTTTCAAGTTTCGTTCTACAAACAGGGTGCTTAGCTTATGTGCACCTTTTTACCACTTGCTTTTCTTTTGTAGTCATTCTGTTAGCAGAATGCGCAACTATTTGGAGCGTCAGGCATATCGACGTGAACGAATTGGCGTTATGTCTCACGCTGGCACAAACCTGGCCCTAAGCCTAGCCCAAAACATCCAAATACTAACCCCTAACTCTAAACGTAATCCAACCCTAAAACCTTTTTTCACGCTGAGTCGGTTGAGCCCGAGTTGTCCTTGCCGGGTTGCCGGGTCGGTCGTGCCAAAAAGTCTTATTATTCGTACGTAGATGCTGATTGCAAATTTTTTTGGATATCGATTTTTGTTTTATCACTGATTTTAATATCGATTCTTTGAATTGAGGTTATCACGAAACGTAAATTGGAGGACATGTTTTACGGATTTGCGTAAGTTTTTCAGTTTTTTGGAGGTTATGCAACCAATCTAACATTCTATACTTTAACTCATACATGGCTGTTTGCTCTGTTCACAGACAAAGATATATGACAATATAGTAATCTGGTGTACGTGGGTTACTGACAAAGTCTTATGCAAATAATATCAATGGCTGAGGAGGTTGTAAATAAAAACAATATTTTACCAATGTCGATTCTCAGATACTGCGGTAGATAACCGGAAAGGTTGTGCTAATCTGATTGTTGGATCGCTACAGCGTTTAAAAAGCCCTGTCCCAACTGGGAAATAGAAGTTAAGTGTCTTTTCTTTGACTCAGTTCTTTGTTCTGGCATCGAGTCTTGGGCAATTGCTTGGCTTGATTATCATGCTTCAGCAGTTATGGTTGGGTTTATTTTAATCTCAATTTTTTTAGGGGTCTATTCTCTTACTGCAATGGTCAATTACGTTAGACTGGAGAAGATTAACAAAGTTGACCAGTTTGTGATGGCTTACGGAGGCCTCCGAGGTGCAATTGCGTTTTCTCTAGTTTCCCTTACTTCCGCTGACCATGTACCAGCCATAAAAACCATGATTTGTGCTTGTATTGTTGCAATCTTATTTACTTCGTTTATTCAGGTAATTTTGCTTTATGAAGGTGACAAAAAGAGCCTTCTGTTTTTCACACAAGTTGTTTTGGTCCTGGGTTGCAAGGTTTTGGGTTCGCATCAACGAAAAGACATTTTTGCAATAATGTTTGTGGGTAAATAACCGTTCGCTCCAAATTTGCTGTATTTTACCAAGTATGTTATGTTTTAGTAGTGATAAGCCTGTGGATAAAAATATGTTACCATTTAGCTAGTTTTTGTAATTTTGTGACCAGTTTTTGATTATAATTGATGTAATTTTGATCCTAACACGTTGAGCTTTTATAAATTGGCGAAGATGATTGTATCACATATTATTGGTATTTTTACTGCTTAATGTGGATTCAATTTATATCTGTTACTATGACGTGCTTGGATTGTATAGTACTACAGATCGTGTTTCATTTACAATAGAAGAACTTTGAAATGTTAGATTATATAATAATTACCCTACCGAACAATAGCGTCCTGCGCTGCGATTTCAAAAGTGCTTGATGTTCTGTATAGCCATTTTCAAAAGAGCGACATTATGCGCATGACTGTACATTTTGTGATACCACAATAGAGGCACTTCAACATTTAAGTAAACTTTCACTCATGTCTTGCATTTAAGTAAACTTTCGCTCATGTCATTCTTAAGCCAGCATGCCAAAGTGATAATATCATAGGATTTCTTAGGAGTTTTTTCTGTTTACTTACTTGCCACGTTGTATTGCCAGATGAATACCGCAAACTTTAATGAAGGAAAGCGTTTCTATTGCCAGCTCAGTTGTAGAATATTGAATGCAATTTTAGAATTTGCGCGAATAAGTTCATGACTTGTTTTGGGAATAGCCATTAGATATAATATCGTTTTTCGTTCTTTGATGCGTTATTTTATTTCTATAAATACGATTGAAACGCTTTCATCTGTGAGGCGCTTTCATCTGTGAGTAGTCGCACTCTTGGCTTCGATTCTAAAAAATCAATTTCGAAGGTCACCGTTTGACTCAAAAACTTCTCATCCCTCACGGTCTCCTGTCGTGAAAAATTCTGATTTAGTTTTTGTGTTATTCATTGTCCGGTTGGCGTAGTGGTAGGAGACATCGCTCTTGGGGCGAGAAGTCTTGGGTTCGATTCCAGGTCCAGTCAAATGGGACACTGCCGCCAACAGCTCGCCACCCCTGCGACATTGTGCTGCCCTGGCGCAAAGATAGGCCCCGCCACTCGTTGCACGCTTCAGTGTGGTACTGTACTAGTGGTACAATCAAGATTTTTTGTATTTATGAACTGCGACAAAATAAAAGCTGTCGTACAGCCTTTAGTAATTCATAATAGCCCATGGCGAAAGTGAGAAACTTCATTGAAGAATGTTTTTTAGGGAATTGTATCTTTCTACTTTCTTGTAGAGTGTAGACACCTAATTTTTTTAAGTCTTTGTTATTAATTAGCGAACTGATTGAAACTGATACAAAAGACTCCTTCTGCAAAATTGGAAACTGAAATGATTTGCGCGAAGATTTTATTGAATTTGATATTAGCATTGGCTCGATGTGGTTATCTAAAGCGCATTTGTAGGTGTATATTTTCAAAATAATTACCGACCTGTTTATTAACCACCCAAAATCACATAAAATTTATGCTTTTTCAGGGATCTACCATCAGACCTATAGTTGAACTGCTGAAAGTGAAAATAGCAGACAACCATAGTAAGACAATGTTCGAAGACATCAACTTGAGGGTAAGGTTCACTTTGCAGCCTTTTCAACTTGCATGGTACCGGTTCCTCATATGTGCCGCAGTTTCACCTAGCACACTTTATTTAGCTACATCCAATATTGCAGTAGTTCCTGTTTTGACGAACTCACCTTTTTTGAGCTGGAGTTGACATCAAATTTAGCTGTTAACTGCGTTTGTGATCCGAAGATGCACTGATTTGGCAGAGAAATGAACTGTGCCTAATATGGAAAATTTACTGGTGGAGCCTCTTAAACGAAATCTCGTTACATACTTTTTTTTTTCAAATTGTTCGTGATTGCTCTTGCTGTACTGCCCAGTTGGCGTAGTTGTTAAAGACCACTCCATCAGCGCGGTAGATCTGGGGTTTGATTCCCGGACTGGTTCAATCGGTCATGGTCGCCACCGGCTAACCACTGCTGCATAGTTTCTTCGCAGTATGTTGCCCTCAGGCAGTAAGTAACGAAGATTAATGAAGCTTTGATATTTTTTGCACTGTTTGTGTTTATGCAGATAATTGACCACTTGATGGCTGGTATTGAGGATGTCACCGGCCATCATGGACACCATTACTGGATGCAGAGGTAAGAGTATGATACTTTCATTCAAAGTAAAATTACATCGTTGATTTTGCTGCGATTTAAGAGAGCACATGAACCAGTGGCAGTTTTTACAAAATTTTAGTTTTTATGAATAAAATCCAGATTACTGATTAACTATTCAGGGTTTTAGCTTTTTTATTTTTTCAGGGTTTTAGCTTTTTTATTTTTTCGGGGTTTTAGCTTTTTTATTTTTTTGTAATCTTTGTACGAAAATGACGAAGTTTACTAGTTGTAAATTCAGTCGTTTTCCACCCTTTATTGTTACTTTACGCTTGATTTGATGGCTTTTAGCGTTCTTTGTTTGGGCTTAGCGGAAAATGCTTGTCATTATTGCAACAATGCTTTCACTGTAAAACGAAAAACTATCACATTAAAAATTGCTTGCGCGTAAAATAACATTTATTTACATAGCTATTCGGATAAACTGCAAGAACAGTTTGTCAGCAGTCGTTCAGTTACGTAATACCAGGGTCAACCTGTCCCCGGCACCATGACTCAGTTCGACTGAAGGCTAGGAAAGAGGTTTCAATGCTGGCTTGGTCTTAAAGTGATAATGTTTTAGTTGATGATAGGCTCGCATGCTTTTGGCCGAGTATAATGAAGTAACAACGTACAAAATTTTGACTTCGGTCAATTTCAGGCTGAATGAAATCAATGTAAAATATGTGGCGAAGTTGTTCATCCGTACGCCGTACAAAAACCGAAACGCTGAATTATGGGAAACCTTTCACCGAATTAACCAGAGAGATGCTGAAGTACTGGTTGAAGAGTTCGAAAAAGGTACTTTGTACTGCTACGTTGATGCCTTCCTAAATTTGTTTAAAATATTTTAAAATGGAGACAAATAGTTGAAATAGATTGGAATTTTTTCAAGCTGATTCGATCTAGAGCAGGGGTTCTCAATCATGGCCCTCGGCCCCCCAAGGAGGCCCACAAAGTGTTCTCTGGGGGTCACAAACGTAGGAAAAGATTTTTTTTATTTATAGACCGGAACCCCTAAAATTACGCTCAAAGGACCACGGTGTTTTAGTGTCACAGTCAAGGGGGCCACAACTCAGAAAAAGTTGGGAATCACTGATCTTGAGCTTATTGTTGGAAGTTATTGTATTTAAATCAGTTGCTTTTAACTCAGTATATATGAAAATTAAAACCAAGACAAGAAGTTATCGTATTTTGCGATAACATGTAGTAGTTTGGAATAGTGAATTATGATCCCCAATAGTCATATTATTTTCTTCAAACTTCTCTTTATGTCTTGTAAAAACAATACCGAGAAGCAGCTGAATCTCGTTTTCGCTGGGCAGTTTTCAAAATATTAGAGTTTCGGTGCCAACTCAATAATAGTGATTAGCCGATCGTTGTTTAGCTCTCAAAAGAACCGTTTCCTGTTTTGCTGTTCTACTCACAATGTATATATGTGTTTTCTCTCTTTTTTCACCGAATTTGTTAGTAATTTATATATTTTTTTCATCATGTTGCGTTGTTTCGAATGCCAAACATAGTCCTCTCGTTAGTTTTCAAGGGAAACGCATTTTTCTACTAGTTTGTCTTGCTTGACAAAACCAAGTGAATTTGAAATTTAGTTTCCTTTAAAAATTGTCCTAAAATCTGTCACTACATAAACGCCAAATATGGGTAAGACGCATACCGGTACAGAAGTGATGAAATACGCTATTGCAAGGCCAGGCTTGGCTAATGGCTGTTCGAGTATTGTACGTGTTGAATCAGCTGTTGTTCCTCTACCTAAAATACTTCTTTTTTTAGTAGCTTCGATAAGCTTTTGGTTGTAGGATTTCTTTATACTTTTGGTAATGCTGAAATAAAAGTTTCTGTTTTTTTATCTAAAAGTGATAAGTTTTTTTTCAAATTAACCAAACCTTCTTAGATCAGTGTACACTGTTTCACTTTTTGATTCGTGGCTTGTATTTTGTAAAGAATTGCTGCTGAATGATCAAGGTAAAGGCTGAAAATTTGCTTGCTTTATTATTGTTGTTGAATAAGTTGTAGTAGTAGCAGCCTTATTCACGTTGGTATTTTTCCTTGTCGATGTCATGCTCATAGTGGTTTTGAATGTCATTGTATATGAAAACGACGCAAAATAATTTCATTTTTCTTTCAAAAAGAATTTAATTTGCGAGATACCTGAGTTCAAAATGCGCGTTAACATTTAATGGTGGCCCTGTAAATTCTATTGCATTGATTTACGGCTTTCGTCGCAAACTTAATTATTGAACACCTTTTTAAATTGCCCAAATCGATTGCCTCTCTTGCATGAGCTGCCTTCACGGGTCATTTGCGGGCGTATCAGTGCTTCTGTCAGCGCCGCGTTACATACTTGGCATACGATGGTGAACTTGGCGTATTTATGTGAAATGAAAGACTGCAGACTTTACAATGATAACAGCTTTTGAAATATCCGGTTTTACATTTAAAAATCTAGTAACAACTATTTTTACGTGCAATGGTAATCTAATGCTTTTCATTGTTTCATAACCGGACGATTTCCTCAGTTGTTAAGCATATGGCTTTCGGTGCGGAAGGTCGGGGGTTTGATCCCCGGGCCTGTCAGATCGGATTCAGTGTTACCGACGGCTCGCTGCTGCTACGACGTTTCTTCGAAGGTGTGTTGCGTAGGCTCTGAACCCTGGAGATGGACGTCATCCCTCGTTAGACGCTTCAGCGTAATACCGCGAGTATGATGAAGATTTGATTTGTTTTTTTATTATTTCATATGCTAATTCCATTTGGCTTAGAAAAGCGAAACATTGAATGTATTGCTATCAGATATTTTGGATGAAGCAACGCTGTATGATTGAAGAAGCAAGAAGTGTTGTAGAATCTTGAGTTTTTTTGGGTTTTGCTGCCTTAACATACTCAGTATACTTGAATTGAAGGGTTGAAATGAGTAAAATCTGGCAATCGTTCTCTTACTGTCAATTGACAATATCAGACTTTCGTATCTTCGTTTGTAGTTGAGTTTTCATTATCTCATCTAGTTGATTTTAAATCATTGAATTGTAGTGAGCATGTTTGGTCAGATTGAACTGGAATAAGGTGTCTTCTTTTATTAATTTTACATCTATATTTTATGAAGCAATAGTTGCTAGCGTTACCTAATGACATTGCGTCAATTGTTTTCTCGTTTTTCCGTAATTTCAAGTACAGTGGTAAGATTCGGCAGTTATTCAACCAACAGTGTCTGTTAAAGTCACACCGTCAAGCTTTTGGTGGCTTATTGCAATAGTGCTAATAGCTTATCTGAAATATTTTTGACTTTGCTTTTGTTTGCTATACTATCTTTCGGTGTTTTGCAAAGCTGTTAAAGTCAATGGGTTGAGATTGCCTTGCCAGAAGCTTAGGCGCATTGAAATGAGCTTTAGATGATCTCTAAAGCAAACTCTATCTCGTATTGCTTATAAAAGGTAGGTTTTCGGCTTTTGCATTCGTGATTGGTTATCGCCAAGACAAGAATCCCTCTAAGATTTTATCTGAAATTGCGCGATTTTCTTTTCAAAATCAATGCCATGCATTTCAGTGATAGAAATGCAAAGATGCTTAAAACATTTTTGTAACTTCTTTGTTGAAATATTTAGTAGCAGTTTGAAAAACTTCATTCTTTTTTCCAGAATTAAAGCTTAAACCTTAAATAATTATCATTTCATTATACAGCACAGCGACAATACTGCTGTCACGGCGTTGACTGCTTTGCATTTCCATATGAGAACTCATCATATGGCCCTGGTTGATGTAGTAAGTTATCCATCGAATGCATTCAAATCAAAATGAGAGTTTAAGGCAATGTCAGTTAAAACGAAGAAAATTGACACCAAGAAAATTTTGGTATGAAATATCCAGCGGAGTTATAGCATAACTGGCTGGACGTTAAACGTTTAAGGTTTGGATTTCGAGGTTAACACTGGGGTTAGAGTAGCTCCGCGCTGAATAGTTTGAAATAGCGGCACGGCGTAGCGGTACCGTGCGAAGGTGACAGACCCTATGTGACGGGTTCGATTTGCGGCTGGAGCCGATCGCAGTTGACATATATGAAGGGTGACTGCTGACTCGAAGAGCACAAGCTGACTTCGCGTTCTCCTTCAATTACTGTTAAATTTTCAGTTCAATTTTAAAGATGACTAAAAACACTTACTGGTTGGCAGCGTCAACCACCGAATTCGGAACTAAATGTATTTTAGTACTGAATATTAATTCTTGACCGCATTTGGTCTATTTTCGCAATTTTTTATTAATTTGCACTTTTAGATATGCTTTTCATTTTTCGTTAGAGCTTTGAATGGACCAAGCAGTTTAAAAGCGAGCCGCCATGAGAAAGCTGTGTGTGCGCACGTCTGTCTGTTGATTTGGTGACGAGTTTCCGTTAGACCTCTAACTAGAAACCAACTTTCATAGTCATCCGTTGCAATAGTCGGAACACAATAATTGCAACTTTAAGAAGATTGTGCTATATTCTGCGTACCTGCAGTTTAGATTGATGCAATTACCTTTTTTATTTCTGATTGTTACAAATTGTAAAATCTGAACGGAAATTTAGTCGTTCGTGCTTTTCGTTAGTTCTATAACTGAAACTATTTTATTAAATAGTTCTAGCCAAAATTTTCCGGCTTGAATTAATGGCGTTTTAATTAATAAATGTTGCACATTGCCCAGTTTAACGACTGATGCATGCATGCGGTAATTGCTATGCCGTAAGTGTTTTACATATTTCAACGTGTCGTTGCGTCTGCAACGATTTATATTCATAAACAATGCTATTTAAAAAATACTCTACTCTGGTTACAGAAACAGTTTTTAAGCTTTAAATTATGCTTTTTTAAAGTACGTAACGATCACGTTTGATGATGGCAGTTGACTGCCATCGAAACGTCTAATTGCGAGGGTAGTATTTTTTGTAAAACGTTTTTGCTTGCTTAAATGCAACTTGCGTAAAGTTGCCTGACGCTTAATCCAGATTGTTTTAGTGAAACCAGCTTTTGCAACTGGAGATACGGGTTTGTTTCTTAGGCAAGTCGTTTAGAGTAGCGCTACCATTGATTCTCTTCCGCTGTAGCTTAATACGTTTGCAGTTTTGCTGCCCAAATGCTGATTGCAGAGATGGCCATCTTAAAGTCACGAAAGGAAACAACTGCGAGTTGAGTTAATTTAACTATCCAGTTTCAATCTGATGCGTTCCTCGTGATCGAGAGTGGCCGGATGCACCTCATTTCCTAAGCGATCGCTCTCACTCCATCTCTCCATCTTGTCCGATTTGCAACCTCCTCCACCTCCAACCCAATTTTCTCTACACTCTCTTCAATTAGTCTCCTTCATGTCTGCTTCAGCCTTCCTCGGTTTCGCTGCCCATTTGTTTTAAGCATCGAGAGTCGAATGATGATATTTTTGTTTAGGCGTGTTGCCCAGCAGTGGAGATCTTCGGCAAACTCCGACTTTTACAAATCTTCTTATTCCATTGGAAATGAGAAAAAATTACTCTCAAGCATCACTCAATTATATTATGTAAGCTCCTTAAGAGAAACACTATTATGCTTTGCAGTATGTCCCGTAAGTGGTAGATTTCATATTTTTTCCTGTCGTCCTGTTGGCGTATAGTGGTAATCGCTTCGCCATCGGAGAGGGATGTCAAGGGTTCACTTCCCGCCAATGGCTCGCCACCCCTTGCGGCATTTGAAGCTGTGTTCCCAGGCGGTGGGCCCCGCTACACGCTGCGGCGTAATAACGCGAGTGCAATAAAGATTTGATTGTTGGTTTGATTTTTTCCCTCGATAAAGGTATTAAGGGCTTATGCATGTAAAAGTTGCAGCCTTGATTTTTCACTTCTTCATTTCCGCTCTAAAGAATTTGTCAAGCATTTGTGATATTGACTTTGTTTTTGTTTGACTTTCGTCAGGCGCGAACATTCAACTGCAGAAGCATGCATAGATATGAACGCACTTAACGTGGGAAAGAATAAAGAATCAATGAAGACGGCAGAGGAGGCAGACGTGCATCACCTCCTCGAGCAAAACCTGTACAAACCTAGAAGAAGAGTAAGTTAATCAAGCTGTAGGTTTATTTGTATGCCGTATTTTCCGAGTATTTCGAATTAAACCAAAAGCGTTATCAGTGCTGTTTCTGACATCCAAATTGATTATAAGGCGCAACGGTGTCGATGGGTGCAGGCGACGATGATCTGTAAGTGTTTGCCCGTTTTTGAGTAGAATAGATTTCTTAGCTCGTTAAACGTGAACGAAACGAGTTTCTACAACGCGAATATTTGGATTTTATTGCCATTTCCGTCTTTCCTCGTTATACGCACTTTGGTTATTTTCAAAGGTTTCTAGAATTGATTTTGCTTTATTCACTTTTTGTTATCAAAGGAGCGAAATCGATACCGTCGTGGAAACTTTAATGAAGATTCAGCAATGAAAAAACAAGAGCAAGAGATCTTATTGCGTCATAAAATTCAATTTCAACATCAAAGAAAGCATTACAAACACAAGAATAAACGCAAGGTATGTGTTTTTTGGGTCGCTCGATACATTATGAGTTAAAATTTTATTAAAATTGACACCTGTAAAATTGAAAAAATTAGTGAAACCAGCTACTTACTATCTCTTTTATGTCTTGCATTTAACTTGACCAATTAGTTATTTTTATGCTTTTGGCTGGGATTGAGTTGTTTTCCTTTAAGGAACGCACAGAAACAAGCTCTTAAATTTTGCAGCTAGTTGCTGTTACGTGAAAACCCAATTTACTTGGCCGCAACTTACGAAGCGCTAAAGAGCTCTGATAAAGTAACGTGTTTGCCTCTTACCAGCGTGAATGCTCTTCAAGACAGGCTGGCTGATATTCTGGTCATATTCGTATCTTCAGAGTTTCATCAAAGTGGCAATTTCTTTAGAGCGGCGATTGGCTATTCCATTACCTCTTAATCTAACAGCATAACGCCTACGAAAAACACTTTTGGTATTTTCTTCAATGTTATGTGGCAATCGATAATCCGAGTTTCAGGATAGTAAATTAAAGGATTGTGTTCTTCGTATTTTTTAAGCATCGAATTTTTATTAGCTGATCAATGAACTTAAATGATTTTTTTATGTAATTGCGTAATCTTTCTATTGTGACGTGAAATCGAAACTAATTCTGGTAAGATTATATCCCAATCCGGTCAAAATTTTTAGAAATAAGAGTTTGCGGCGATTTGAAATTTCAGATGTTTTTGTTGAGATCGATTATAGCGAAGTTCGTAAAAGACATGCGCAATATTAGACGCAACGCAGTAAATCACCGGTAAAAATATACATTTAAAATCATTTTTCATAGTTTTAGCGACCCCCCTGAAGAGCCTCGCGGCGAAACAGCCTGTTGGGAGCTTTTAAACGTACTTTTATTCGTGATTTACTGTGTTGTATTCATGTTCTGGCGCACACCATTGAGCTTTCTGTTTGGCGCAACGGTCAATACACGTTACAATATTACAGTAGATGCTGATTATTTCAGGATGGCTGCTGAATTGAAGACCTTGCGGTCCCTTCGCAGTCACTGTGTCACTACCATACTTAAAAATGTTAAAATATATTTCGATTTTCGCCTGTCTATGTGTAGGATATTTGCTGTGTGTAGCGACTAAAATGAACAAACTTGTGAACTTGTTATTTGGTCTGCTTTTAAGAGTGCGTGATTATCCGGCCTGGAACAACTCTGCTTGACCGATTAAGTGCTGAGACACCTGACCCTGGCTCTAATTCGAGCTAGAACCAAAGTCGATTCGTGGTTTAACTTGAACCCTAAAACTATTTCTCAACGCCGTGTCGGTCAGCTCAAGTAGTCCTGTTACGGATTTCGAAAGGTTTACCGTGGTAAATTTGTGTTTCAGTTAAAATACCACTTTCAGATAAAGTGCATTAAAAATGTAATATACTAAAAACCCAACAATCAGTTTCACCCTAAACCGGGATGATCGGGGGTGTTTTTTATACATAATTATATATAGGGTTGTTCAAAAAATAATTTTTTTTTTGAAATCTTCGTATTACCCTCTCAAATTGTTAGATTGGTCATAAAAACCCCATATACGAAATTTTAGCTCATTCGGTTCAGTAGTTACGGAGGGCAAACATTTTGAAATTTTGAATTTTTTACGAAAAATTACCATTTTCTTTCCACACAAATGCTGGATACAAAGGTTATAAAAGAGTAATATTGCTTGTAAACGATGAAAAGCTAGTCCAGAAACTTCACAGAGCATCAGCTGACTGCTGTTCTACGAGCAAAGTAACCAACGATCAGCTTATAGGTATCAACTTACGCCTGAAAATTCGTTTTCTATTCGCATTTGTTCCTTAATATGCCATTCAAATGGAGTACTTGTTAACGGTGATTAGCTGCATATCACTCATCAAATTGTCTGCTAACTCGGTGAAAAGGTTTGTTGCAGAAAGGCTTGAATAAAATTCTTTTTATTAACCAACAAACGGTAACAATAGAAGAACTGGTAAATGGCGAATTCAAATGCCAGCTGCTGATGATGTTGAGAGGGCTGATTTCTTGAAGTTGGGCAAATTTTTCCGACTCTCCTCTACGCATTGCATTATTAAATTTCTCTGCCCAAAGTCTTTGGTAAGGATGTCTTTGTATTCCTCCAGCAAGCGAATGCCTCTCTCCGCGGCATCATTCACCACTTTCAATGACGAAACAGTTCTTTCAAGTCGCAGGTAACTTTCATATTGGGGCCATTTCGTGCAAGAATACCTTAAAAATTGGATATCTTCAACCGTGAATTGCAATCTGTTGAAGAGTATTGTTGACCGTTCACCAAGTAAATCGTATAATTTTGTTTCTTCAAAAACTACTAGAAATTGTGTTTTTTGTAGCATCAACTCAACTTGCATATTACGTCGATAAATTTGAAAGAGTCTTAAAGCCAACCGTTCTTTTTCTTCTGGCTTAACGTGCTTTGAACAGAGGCAGAGTGGCAGTAGTTCCTCCGTTAAATACCAAAAATGGCGCTTCATGGAGTTGGTGACTCTTGCCGCAATTTCTTGCAGTGGTAACTCATCGTTTTTGCTGTAGTAAAGCATCGCCTGATATAGCGTTAGGTCTTGGACAGCAGCCTCAGCACCTAAAGGCGCACGCAACCAATTGGGAACATAAAAGCAAGCCACGAAATCACCAAATACTTGCAGCTTTTGAAAAAGCTCGTCACCTAACTCCAATTGATTTTGTAGTAACAGCATTTTTAAGGCACAGATTGCAGATGACATCCACCGTGCTCTATGGTGGGGACCAGGGCGGCGAAATGTGAACTTGGAAAAGGTTGTTTTATCAATGTAGTATAGAGAAAGTTGAAGTAGCTCTTTATAATCATCTCTTGGACAGTAGGAAGTTTCGTCGGACAAAATATTGATGAGCCATGATCTAGCCGCCGTAACATGTTCTTCTAAAATGTTTTTACCAACATTCATGTGAGAGGTTTCTCTTTGCAAATCCAACGCGGGCCACTTTTGACTTAGTGCATTAAAACAATCAATTTTTGGACCAACAAATGGGCCAAATACTAACTTCGCTACATTTGACAGAATTATTTCCAACACATGGTGACGGCAGGCAGTCCACAGCAATGGATAGCCCAAAATAGCTTCCAGCATGATACATGCGCCACTAAATTTTCCCGTATTGGACGCTGTGGTATCAAAACACATCCCTAAGCACAGCTCCTGAATGTCCCATTCATCAAGCATGTTTTTAATGGCATTAGCTTGATTGAGACCGGTTCCACTCTCTAAGCGGGTCGTTCCTAAGAGTTTGATATCATTTCCGTGGCTTGAAAGTATCGCAATGTGTTCTTTTGGTTCATAGTCGTCGCCTTGTTGTAGTAACTTTTCATCCCAGTGTATGGAGAAAAAACGACCTCTCAAATCGGATGAAAACTTGTTCTTTATGTGTTCAAAGTCATTGCTGCGTGCGGTCTGGCGAGCTCTTCGTGTGGTGCTTGCGCTAATAATGAAGTCATTCACATCACCTCCACTGTCTTTGATTAAACCAGTCAAAACATCATTCAGAGCGTTGCTAGAAAGTTTATGTCTGTCTGCAGCTGCAACAACTTGAGGTAAAGAAGCAATTTACTGTCTTTGATTAAACCAGTCAAAACATCATTCAGAGCGTTGCTAGAAAGTTTATGTCTGTCTGCAGCTGCAACAACTTGAGGTAAAGAAGCAATTCTTCTTGGCACATTAAAGGTGATGAAGGCATTTTTGGAGGATGCACTAGTCTCTGGGATTTCTTCAGATTCAAAACAAGAACTTGTAACATCACTATCACTAATATTAACGGAATCAATTGCTTCCAATGCTCTTTCTTTTTCTTCATCACATTTTCGTTTTCTTCGATCAAATGCTTCTTCCGTATGCCTTTTACGAAATAGACGTCTGTCCAACTCCATGTTTTTCTTGCCAAAAGTGAACTTTCTTGGTCCTCGTTGATCTTGCAAGAATAAGAAATCTTTATCTTTCAAGTGTTCTCTTGCATCAGGTTTTGATATATCAAACAAAGTATGGAGTTCATTTTTGAAATCTTGTTCTTGTGCATTTGTGCAATTGCTTTATTACTACGTTTCCGGTTCGGACGTAAGCTCAATCTGATCCGATCATATTGATTCCACATGTTTTGTAGTTTACTCTTGACTGATTTTAAAGTTTTGTAACAAGTATAATTCGAAGTAGACCCGTCTGCCACTTTCTTCCATAAATTTATAACTTCAAGGGATGTTGAATTTGCTGCTTTACTCTTAGTTGTTTTGGCAATTTTAAAGAAGTAAATGTACCGTTGCAAGACCTCCATCCTTGTTGGAAGTCTTACCTGGGAAAACTCTTCTGCTCTAGCTTTACCAATGATTGGTAATAAAACATCTTTAGAGCGAGATGACGTCATTTTAGCAAATATCAGTTGCAAAGTTTATTGTGGACAGTGGTCTTACTCAACACATCTCCACTCAAAACAATCCTGTAAAAATACCAAAATCAATACACTTTTGATAATCCCTCAAATTCATACTGATCTTAAACTTCAATCGAGCAAAAGCATCACATTGTGCATTCTATTCTAGATATCATTTAATAATATTCTTTTGTTACATCTGCAAGCGCTGAACGCATGTCTGATTGGGTGAGAAATAAAAGTGCATAATTGTAATTTCGACCGAACATCTGGTCGTAAAACGGTTCATAATCAACTCTTGATAAGATGTTATCATCTTCAAAGCAAATTTATGCCATCGCTTGATCAAATGAAATCAAACAAATATGCCTCTACAAATGGTAATTTTTCTTGAAAAATTCAAAATTTTAATATGTTTGCCCTTCGTAACTACTGAACCGAATGAGCTAAAATTTGGTATGTGCGGTTTTTATGACCAATCTAACAATTTGAGGGGGTAATACGAAGATTTTGAAAAAAAAATTATTTTTTGAACAACCCTATTATGACTCCGTCATCGAGTACTTTCGAAAAAGCTGATTTCAACCTCTATTAAATATGTATTTTATTCATATTTTCAGAATCGGACTTCATCAAAATCTCCTCTTGCAGCCAGTTCGTCATCTCGAAATCTCAAACCTAACGTCTCGGGTATGTGTGCATCAGCTGTTTTGAGTTGTGTTGAAACTAACTGTATTTTTCCACGCTGTGTTTGAAAAGATTATTTTGGAAGCTATGAGTTGTGTCTATATATTTGGTTTCGCAGAAAAAATAACTTTTAACGCCTGCCACCGCGTTGTAAATCCAGTGTAATCTTTGTTAAGCTTTCATTATATCAGAAATCACTTTGGCACTTGAAAAGTAAACAGGAATTCCTAAGTTTAGTATTAAGGCTAATCCATACCAGTAGTCCAGTACACTATTCACATTTTAGCGCTTAGGCGGCTCCATCTTTTTCTCTCTTTGTTACTTCCGGTCGTAAGCAAGAAAGCCTGTTGCTCCAATAAAGATAATAAAGAAACAAAAATTGGCTGAGCAAAGCCTGGGCTTACAAGCTTAAGAGCTAAAAATTTGCCTGTGTAGACCAGGCTTGAATAATAAGACACCAGCTTAGTGCTTAAGGTTTTACGTTTTGCTAACAGGTTTATCTTTGTGCATTGCAAAAGTTATCTTGAAGCTCATTCATTATTCGTGTAAAACCAAATTCTGTAAATCTAAACGCTTAACGTGCTGGTCAATGCTTACCGATTTTAACTGTTGTCCCCAGTGTGCGGTCGCATGTTTTAGGACCCCATTGCAGAAACGAGTGTACGGACAAGGACTGGAGCTTTTGCTCGTGATTGCAGCGTATTTTTCGGTGATCAAGTAAAAATAGTCAAAAAGTAAAATGATTGTTACCTGAAACTTCAGTGACTATTACAACCTCATTACAGAAGTTATCAAGCGAATTATGATCTCTTTAAGCCTATTTTTACTTTATAACTATCATGCATGTATCAAAAAATGCTCTGGTGTCAAAGTCGTTCTGTCTAATTGACTTTATGCAAGAGTTGCATTAAACCAGGGGTGGGGAACCGGTAAAGAACAGCGGGCCACATTGATTGCATAATATTTTCAGCGAGCCACATTTACTTTTAATTGTTAAATTTCGCTTTAAAAAGACACAATATTTTGTCGCAAATTTAACAACATTCATGCTGAGCTGTTTTTCACCGTTAAATCAGAGACTTTTGGGCGTTTTGTATGCTACAAATATAGCATGTAGTTGAATGTGACGCAGTTTTAAGAAATCGTAATGTTTTATATTTCACCATTTTGTTGTACACTTAACAATTAAAGTTCTGACGCGGGCCACATTCAAAACTTAAGCGGGCCGCAGGTTCCCCGCCCCTGCATCAAACGATGGCAGCAAGAACCTTTCTTGTACGTTTTTACTTTGTGCCTGGGTGTTAAGCGTTCGCCTTGTCCGCAAGCGAATGATTTATGTTTGTATCTTGCAAGATGCTTCGCATACCTCTGTTGTCCATGCTTGAGTTATGCTTGTTTGATTAGCATTGCAGAGGACGTGTTAACTTACTTTAGCGTTTGCAGTGCGTGTGAATTTGAAAATAAGTTAACAAGCTTAAGTATATTAGTGAGTGGAATAAAAATATCCGGTTTCCCCAACGAAACTTAGAGGCTAATGCAACCGCATAATCAACGTTAAGGTTTTTTGTGTTTTAGACAGTACTTCATGGTAAATTTAATAAATCTGGTTTTTGATAACCTTCACCAAAATCTCGCTAGCTTTAGTAGGTAATTGGTGATAAACCCAAAACGTCGTCACGTAGGACTATTACGATGTTTAGTTGCTGATAAATACTTCGTCAGTCATGTATTGTACGATGTTTTGTTCTTACATACAGTATCTCCATGTGATGTCAAGAGACCTTTACTGGCTGGTGAGCTAATTAGAAATGAAGTTTTCCCCTACAGCTGCTCTTTTTTTTAATTCAAGGTTTGCTCTTTACAATGTTTTATCAACAAGATGGAGATAATTTTTCTGAAAAGCAAAATGGTATTAAATTGCGTATTGATGTTTAGAGACCAAAAATTTGCAATTTGAAGCAATTTTAGTAAAAAAGTGTTTTTCGTTCACTACCCTTGCTACTAATTCTGTTGAGAATGCAAAACCTGGGAAGGTTATTAAAGAGAGAAGCTGTTGGGAACCATTGCTCGAGCTTAACAATGCACACAAAATGAGCGGATAAAATAGCTGGTTACAGTAACATAGAGCTTATAGTTTAGTACTGAAACAATATACGTTGTAACGTACACGCAATCAATTGCTGCAATGCATTTGCTTTACAAAATTTGCATGATGTTCTATTGTAAATTTGGTGACTTAGTGAATGGTAACTGATACCGTGCTTAATTGTTCATTTTGAAGTAAAGTACGTGTGCACTGTGCATGAATGCTATTGTTTTTTCTGTGCAATATTTTCAGTTTCTTTTGTACGCTTAGCTTATGGACTGTAAGCTAAGTTAAACCCAACTAGAGTGCGCATGCAAATTTATCATCAAGCATTCGAAACCACTACTTTTAAATTGCTTTCTGCATTATCTTCTTTTATGTGATTAGTTACGCACTTCTGTTGAGTTCTTACTGTAGTAATATTAACCAACTAAATATTGAATTTTTATTAAATCCTTCATTATTTAGACCAGCATTATGTTAAATAAGTCTCTGCTTAGGCTGCTTGTAGTTTTTAGTAAAATATGGAACCTCTAATATTTTTTTTAACTATGTTTGCTATTTAGAACGCCAATTAGAAGTATCTTTTTAAAGTGTTTTAATTTCTTATTATTGCATTAAAAAAATGGTACGATCACCACAATATAGACATGCTATTATCTCCAACGTTACACCCCAAAATAACTTTGTCTTTGCATAAAAGTTTTCCAATTTAGAAATCGATATCGGCAAAAGCTGTTATCAGTACAAATTACAAATCACTGTTTAATGTCCACTGATTTTTGCTTTATTAATTTTTCCTCTTGAGATTAAATTCTTAACGAGTTGACATTGGACAGTCAGTAAAATTTACCGTGCTTTTATATTGTTAGTTTCATTTTTACTATTTTGGGCTTAATAGGATAAGATACTAAGATAGTCTACGGAAGCGTGCTCTGTATCAGCGGTAAAACGCCGGTCATGGAGCAACGAAAAGCGGGTGGAATGGTGGATACTCCAGCTACATTCAAAGCTGCATACTAGTGTTAACTAGTACTGGCGACGGATTATCGGATACTACAGCTTTTACCGATACTGATTTTTAAGTGTTGACTTACTAAAATGGCTACCATTGTAATTAAATGCATTCTGCTAATCCAGTTGAGAAATTGATTCGTTGCCCAATTTTTTCCTTTAAATGGGTTTAACAATGAACCTGTCTTTAGCGCCGTCTCTCAACCCTCCTGTCTGTGATGCGAAGAAAGAGAAAAAGCCAGATGATGATGTTGGCATTACTTTCACTGCTCCTGCAGGTTTGAACTTGTGTGTTTGAATTATCTACTGTATGCTTCATTAGCTTAGTACATACAATTTTATCGTATTTGATTGTTAAAATGTCTTAATTCGTAACTTCCTTGCGTTTGTTAAACTTGGCCTCTGCTAAATGAAAATCAGATTATTTTTCGCAATTAAGTGTCTTGAACACCGGCTAAATGAAAATCAGATTGTTTTTCGCAATTAAGTGTCTTGAACACCGCGTGTTTGATGATACCAGATAGCTTCAACATTGACAGTTCCTTCTGCTTCAAAAAAATGATGTGGTGAGCAGAAGCTTCAAATCTATTGCTGTATGGTTGATTTAATCAAGCGAATGCTGTAACAGTGCTATGAGCTGTGCTTAATACCTCCCTAGCATTTTCCATCTTTTCCGACTTATTTATGAGCTAATGATGTGTGTGCTAATGTGCTACTATACAGTTAATTATGAAAAAGGAGTTGATCTTGAAGATTCAATGGTCTTTTGTAAGAAACTTTCAAGACAACTTACCACAGCTGTTGATACAAGATTTTGTGTTGCATACTAATCTTACCCTCCAAGTTTGCTAGTGTTTCCATATTGACATCCCCAGATTCGAGCTCAAAATATAAGTCATCTTGGGACCACGTATTCACGTTATCATTGGGCATACTCAGTGTGTTTACAGTAACAGCTATTGCAATATTTATCAGCGGGCATTAGCCTACCGGTATATCAATAGGTTATCTCTGAAGTTGATTTATCCTTTGCTCATGTTTAATATGAAGTGATCAGGCAATGTCATGTTATGCTGCTACTGCTATCACATCTTATATCAGCCAGTAAATATCCATGCGCTTCTTATCATGAGTAATTTGACTATGTCCGCCTTGTTATTGACTAAAAGTGAATAGTAACTGGGCCATATCAGTTAATTTGGTGGCTTGCGTGATAGTTTTTTCTGTTGCTATCAGAATCTTAATAGCAATTTTTTTTCAAAATTGTGTGACACCAAACTAACTGATTTGATGCAGCTCTTAATCTTGCAGGACCATTGAGCTCTTTTTTGGCTATGCTAGTCAAATTCAACTTCTTATTTTACTGATACCCTATTTAGTGGTTTCACAATACAGTTAATTGCGCCTGTTACTGTATTTTTTTTTCAGCCAGTGCTTTTGGCGACTTTATACGGACATTAGGCTCATTTTATAAAAACGCTTAGATTGCTAACTCCATTATTCTTCTACAGTTGTAGATTGCCTTCTCATTACGTCATATTTACGTCACTCTTCATTTCAGTGTAGCGACTATGTTTGATCACTTGTATCACATTCACAAGTTAAAAAGGCATGTGTGTAATTACATTCTAAACATTGTAGACCCGTTGGGGGAAAGAGCTTTTATGAAAATGAAGTGGGATTATGCCGAAGCGTGTAACGAGTGACGGGCCCATATCCGCGGCGTAGCGCCTGGGCAACACCAACGTGGCAGCGATTGCGAGTCGTTGGTGACAGTGACCGAGTTAACGGATCCGGGAATCAAACCCAAAAATAGCGATGTCCATAACCAAAACGCCTACCACTGGTGCTTGATTCATAAGATCGTGGATGCGAACTTGAGTCTGCCTGATCTGTATTCAAATGGGAAAGTAATCGTAGAAAAAGTTTTGAGTATCGTAAAGCAGGATGCAGACGTGAAAGAACATTGTGTTTTGCCCCTCAATTTGTTGTTTCATTAAGCATAATCTGATAGGTGTGTGGGACACTGGGTCAGATAATAAAAGTTGTTTTTCAAGGCCTTTTGGAGTTTTCAAACGCTGCATCCTTGTTGATACAATCAAATAAATGCTCTTCATTTCATTTTTTTTTTACTGTATGTAAATTGGCTGGTGTTGTTTATACCATGGACAATGTGAGTCTGAAATAACCATTGAATTGAATTTTTTTTTCTATAAAGTGAAAAGGCAAAGCATATCGGCTGATAGTGACCTCTGCTTTACATGCTACCACAAAGTTGTTTCAGTAGTTCTTTTTCAAGTTTCTTTCCTGCTGTATTGGCAAAGAAAAGTAACGATCTCTAACGTGCTTATTCCACTACTTCGTTTCTTAATTCATATTTCGCATACGTTTTTATCATTTCATTTTCAAATGGACGTCTATTTGACACATTATGTCATTCAACTTAAGTGCCAGTTTTTTTTAAAGCTCGTCACAAATCTCGACGTCGTGCGTCACGCACTTCGACGTCAGCTTTCAGCAACAATTTTGAACCGCTGCGAGAGGAGCCACATAGCGGTGAGAAGCTGGATGATTGTGTGTCACTTGTGGGCGCTGCTGTGCTGTGTGCACCAGTGACTGTCGCATGTAGCGTCTGTAGATTAGTTAGATCATTTTCTGTGAGTGTAGTAACTTGTAACACCTCAAATAACACGAAGAAATTCAAAATATTCAACTTATTGCAATCTTTTCAATGTTTTAAATTGTATGTTTTTACTAGCGGTTATTTAAAGAACTCTACTTAGCCTACAATCATTACTTTGCCGTATTAACGAAGTGGTTAGTATTTCTAGCTCAACTGAAATGCGTTTTAAACGTAGTTGTGTACTTTCTTTGTGTGAACCATTTCTAAATTGTAAAACTCTTGCTTCTACCGTTATGTCTATTCCGACGTTTAAGCGTCTGGTAACATGACTAGCAGATAACTGTGCTTGAGTAGTTCTCCGTCAAAGAGGTTTACTTCGTAACCAGTGGTAACTCAATGTCGGCTGAAAGAACAAGCTAATCAGTGGAGTAGCATGACGAGTTGTTGTGTGTGATTTCGTACGTTTGTTAGTCTTTCATGAAGTTCATTTCACACGAGAAAAAAGTATCTTTTTTTCAATTTCTACGCAAAATGTCAGTGTAGACCAGTTAAATCTTGTCTATCAATTTCCGATGGCTGTTAACATATGCAAAGAAAACCTTTTGCTCCTGCAATACGCTCTCCATTTATCAATGCGAGCAAGTGCTAAATACCTACATACAATTTGTTGCGTGTAGTCACGTAGGAAAGTTCTGGGTTTCTCAGCTAGGAAATGCATGGCTGCAATCAGTGCTTTTTATGGTTTGACTTGAGGAACTATTAAGCTATTTATAACGTAAAACACATCTTTCTGCACTATTGCAGAAGCAGACTTTGAGAGACCATTTCGGTTGCTCATAACGCCTTAAAAAAAACACTTTGAAGTGTGCAAACCGAATAAGAATCGAAAGCCCATAGATAACTCCTCAAAAGCCGTTTGGGATAATGCCAAAGGCGGGATCGTTTGTGCCCTACGGGTGATGCCTCTGACGCCGTCAAAATTTGAGTGCTGTTTCACGTGATTTCTTGATCAATTTACTTAACCATGATCTAGATTGAGCTACTAATATAGGCTGCATTGATTTGTTGATACAGTTACGATCAAACGGTGCGATTTTAAATTTAATAACCCAGAACCTAGAAGAATAATTAATTACTTTAACCCTCTTTTTACGCAGACATGATAAAAGAAAATGAAACTAATGTGACCCAAGTTGACACGGTCGCTATTGATCGTGAATTGCCGTGGAAACGATCTACCGGAGCGGCTGTGTGTGATCCTCATAGTACAGCAGGTAAGCGATAGAACAAGCTGGCAGCAGGGGCGGATGTGGGGGGTGCATCTCCCCCACCAGCCATTTTCAACAATGCTTTGGATAAATAGTTTTTCTTTAATTTCGAACCTCTTCATAACCATGGGTGCAAATCCATGGAGAGATGTATCCCCCCAATATTTTCATGTCCCAAAACTGGGCATCAGCGAACGTGATGACCTTTTGCTTGGTCTTCACTTCATTTTGGGCAAAAAATTGAGCATCTGGGAACGTTATGACCTTTTTTTGGTCTTCACTTAATTTTGGGCAAAAAATTGGACATCTGCAGACGTGTCAATTTTGCGAAATCATCCCCACCAATATCGAAAAATGGTCGATTTTGCTAAATCATCTCCCCCAAAAATGCTTAACATAGATTTGCACCCCTGTTCACAACAATAAACCTTAGTCGCCTTAAGCACGCATAATCGAAACTGTGCTTACAAAATGCATCATATTTGATGAAGTACTCAAAGTTAGGGGCCAAAAATACGAACGAACTTTGTCTGAAAATTGTTCGAAAAGCGCTAAAATGACCATTACAGTATGCAAGTTTTCAAAAATGTTCCGGGGGAGCCGCTAAAATGACGATTACAGTATGCAAGTTTTCAAAAATGAGTCGTTTTTGCTACTTAAGTTTTGCTTAAAATTAACTCTGCCGGGACAAAACTGAGCTTAAAAAAGTGACGAAATTTGGTGCCCTCTCCCTGAAAAAAATTCTGGATGCGCCCCTGACATGAAACATTTTGAAAGGGCTTATTTACGCCCGTTTCCGGGTCTAAACGTCTTTGTATTTAGTTAACATTCAACCTAATTTAAAATCACATTCCCCCCACCAAAACTTTTTGGTTCCGCCCCTGGCTGGCAAGTTTACTAGTGAAAACAGCCTGGCGGGATTTTACCCTAAAATAACGTGGTAAACCTGATGGCAGGCAAGCCGTAATCGCTGTCTTATAATACGAAACTGCTGACAGTGTTTGAAAATTTGGATCTAACTCCAGTGTTCAATGCAACAAGGATTCAAAATTTTTTTTTGGGAAGGGGCATTACGCAATGCGTTACCATTGAGATGTTAAGCAAACAGCTGTTTACTGTCATAAACATTTTACGGGAGGGATATGGAGCCCCCTTGATTTGTCCTTTATTAAGTGATGTTAGCCTGAACTGTTGCTTTACAGATCTTGCTGCAAAGGTGGAGGCAGCTCAGCCTGCTGAAGCTGTAGAGCTTTGGCCTACTGATCAACAACCAAATGAGGATGGAGTATTGGCCTTCAGTGAAACCCAAAATCTGTAGTACTTTTGCTTTTAAAAGGCTGGAGCGAGCCAGCTCACAGGAAAATTGGTGCGAGATGCACTTTGTCTGTATTGCAGGAGGCACGCGTCTAATTATGTCGTTAACTTAAGCTCTTATCGTTTAGATTTGTTATAAATCGTGTGGTTGCACTGCCTCAAGAAGTAGGTGCACGGTATTCTTTATTAATATACTGTTGAATGATAATTATGCAAATGAGCTCTTACTTAATGGTATTACAATCAATTATGCAGTATCCGTCTGATTGTTATAAACAGAATAGTACAGTGCGGTACTTATCGCAAGTTATTGGAGTCGAATAAAATACAGGCTGATGCAGAAATCGCTCGTTAAACAAGCGGTAGACCAGTGAGACACCAATTATAAGCATAAAGCATACTTGCAGCAGTCGGCACGCTAACTGTAGGGCGTAAAATTTCAATATCTTGCTAATCCAAAGCGAATTTGCAACCAGTAAAACCATTTTCATTAAGCATCGCGAATCAAATTCAAAGCTTTCTCAGAAAAATATTGCAGCGCAGTTTTTGCAGTCGTGAAAAAAAATGTAGAAAGCTTTTGTCAAGATGAAAGCTCAGTTAACCTCATACTGAAGTCCCACAATCGATTTTGCAAATCCACATTTTTCGAAATAGAGCTACCCGTGTTGAAAGTTTGCAACCAGCCACAAAATAAGCTAGAATCTTTTGGCAAGTCGGCGTTGATAAGCGCAATAATATCATCAGCAGCAGCATCTGAATTCTGCAATAAATTGAAAGTTACTTGTAACGAATTTGATCGCTGTTAGTGTTTAGCACATCGTGAGTGACTGAATAAACTGTGGTTAATGAGGACACGTACAAAAGTTGCATTGACAGAAGAGGGAGATAACGAAGACAACTCTTTCAGAACCTTTGAATGTCCCGAGTAACCAACAATAAAAAAAACTTGACGCAAACGTATGGCTAATAGGGTGGAGTGAAAAAAAATTTTGGGAAATCGATAAAAGAATAGTTTTTAAGTCCTGGCAAATGGTCTAAAACTTGCTGAAAATTTGTATTTGGGGGTTGCCCCCATTTTCTAGCTGGCTACCCCCAAATGTTATCGCGATTGATGACGCTGGGGGTAATTCACATAGGCTTATCTCCCCAACTACTGGTCGAAGAGAAATGGTATATAGCTCAAAATCGAAACACCATGTTCTTTTAATTGATCTACGTAAAGCTTTCGACACCGTATCCCACCGAATACTGTTGCAAAAACTTCTTCATTATGGAATCAGAGGACCAGCCTACAGTCTCATGGAAAGCTATCTTTCCAATCGTAAGCAATTCGTCTTCATTAACGATAGCGCATCTTCTACGAAACCTATTAATATAGGCGTTCCTGAAGGATCCATTTTAGGACCACTCTCTTCCTCATTTACGTAAATGATCTCAAAAATGCTACCTCTTGTCATCCCCGTCTTTTTGCTGATGATACGTGTCTCGTTTTAGACAACCCCTCATTAAAAGAACTTGAAAATGATTGCAATTCTGAACATCGTAGATTACATACCTGGTGCAATGCAAATTAATCCAGAAAAATCCACAGCTATAGTCTTTCCTCCCAAATTGAATTCTCAGGAAACAGAGTTAAACTTAATCTATAACACCTCGAATATCTCAGTATGTGAATTTTCCAAATATCTCGGTGTTACCATAGACCACAGGTTAAATTTCAAACCTCATATACTCTCACTCAAAACACGTGTATCCAGGTCTGTTGGTATTCTAAGCAAGCTACGCTCCACTTTTCCTTCTCCTACCCTCCTCCTCCTTTATCACGCCCTTGTACAACCCCACTTAGCCTACGGACTCCCACTTTGGGGCAGTACATTTAAAACATATCTTTCGAAGTTGCAAATTCTCCAAAACAAGGCATTGCAAATAATCACGAAGTCCGATTGGCGTACTCCAATAACCCCAAAATTCCGAAACTTAAAAATTCTCAAAATTGCGGACTTGTATACATTTGAACTTGCGAAATTGATGCATCAATGCTATAATAACTCTCTAACTCTTTTTAGCCCACTTTTGGCCATCCATGAACGTTCAACCAGGTCAAAAACCAATAATAACCTATACCTTCCCAAATTCTCCACATGTCGCTGTCAACAATCAATAAAATACCAAGGAGCATGCCCCCAGAATTCATTAAAATTTGGAATTCATTAAACCCAGAATTGAAAAAACGGTCTTTCAAAAAATTTAAAGCAAATTTGAAAAACGATCTTTTTGAAACCTACCAGTAACCCCTTTCACTTTACTAACGTTTCTTTTTTCCTTTAAGAGTATACCGTGTAGTAACGATATAGCAGTCGCTCAAGCGGCCGCTGCAATTTGTGGGTGGCTGCTTGACTCGAAGACTTTCAACAGTCACTTCGCAGTCTCCCTTGGGATTACAGTTGCATGTTGTGCTCCTTTTTTACGAACTTTACTGCGTTTGCGTGCATAATATTTGTTTATAAAAAATATACGAATATATTTTTTTCTCTCCAGTTGTTTGTTTTTGTTTTGTTTCTTCTATTAGATGGTACTGTTCTACTGTAATCTCGCCAAAAATAAATTGATTGATTGATTGATTCTTATCTGTGCTAGGACGAAAATTTTCTCTGTTTTCAACGCGAAAAAAGTCACAGCCAAAAAACAAAAATTGGGACCATTTGTGGTAAGTTTTTGAAAAATTCACTTTCGAGTAATTGTGTAAGAAGCCCAGTCATTTAATTTTGATTGGTGGAACTAATTCCTCTCTTATAACTAACACTGTACGTGAATTGATGCATCAATGAATTGACGGATGGTAACTTCCACTCTTGCTGAAATAAGATGAGTAGTAACAATAGCCTCAAACCAGCAGGACATATGCCTCAAGCGTAAGTCACTAAAATATGCGTAAAGCAAATTTAGTGATTTTGGTAAATTGAATTTCATTATCATCACATAATTTGGTAACCAATGGATCCAGCAACTTTTTTAACTGTTCAGAGGATCAGGAATTTTTCATACAAAGGTGTTTACTGCTTTGAGTGTGATGCTACATACGGTTATTTTGCACACCAAAAAATGTTTTGATTGCTATGGTAGGGGATGATTATGAAAACGTAAGAAATGTAGGAGCGGCGAAAGTGTTAGCACGTCGGAAACAAGTAGCCGAAGAAAGTGCAAATAACGATGAATGCCGTCATGCACCAAACAGCAGTTTGATTCGCTTGTTCAATGTACCAACTCTGAACTTGGAAGCAAATGCTTACTACAAATTAGCCAATTTCGATTCTTACCAGCAACAATCTCCAGCAACTGCAAGCCTTACAGATACGGAAAAATGTTTGAAGAAACCTTTGGTATTACACTACCAATGTCATAACCAATCCGTGGAACGGCACGTCAAACTGATTTTGTAAGCATCTGCACAGGTTGCGGGATGTAATAGGCGAAAAAGAGTGATTCGACAAAAAATTTAATCTTGCAAACTTATGGAAACATTTGACAACAAAAAGCAGGTTAAATAAAATGTTTTACTACCGAGTGACCTCTTCTATTGGCCGCCTGCCCGTGTGGGTTAAAATTCATCTCAAAACAGTTGTTTTAGCTCTGAGCTTTGAATTTCCCCGCCGCACCAAACTTCTCAAACTAGTCACAGCTATTCCTCAAAAACAGCTATTTATTTCATCTCGTATTATTTTGCGGTGAAGTCAGTTTTGACACCACACAGCCTTTACATGCTACGATTTTTTTGTGCTTAATTGAGCAACAATTTCGCATCAAATTAAAATCAATTTACCAAAATCACTAAATTTACTTTTCGCTTATTTTAGTGATTTCCGCTTGAGGCATATATCCTGTTGATTTGAGGCCATTGTTACTACTCATCTTATTTCAGCAAGAGTGGAAGTCACCATCCGTCCATTTATTGATGCATCAATTCACGTAGTGTTAGTTATAAGAGAGGAATTAGTTCCACCGATCAAAATTAAATGACTGGGCTTCTTACACAATTACTCGAATTTTCCAAAAGCTTACCACAAATGGTCCCAATTTTTGTTTTTTGGCTGTGATTTTTTTCGCGTTAAAAATAGAAAAAATTTTGGTCCTAGCCCTGATAAGAACATGGTGTTTCCGCAGATTTTGAGCTATATACCATTTCTCTACGATCAGTAGTTGCGGAGATATGTGATTATCCCCAGCGTCATCAGTCGCGATAACATTTAGGGGGGGTAGCCAGCTAGAAAATGGAGGCAACCCCCTTAAAACAAATTTTCAACAAGTTTTAGACCATTTGCCAGGATTTGAGAAATATACTTTTTTTGAGTTCAAAAAAATTTTTTCTTCGCTCCTCCCTGATGGCTAACACACAAGCAAATCCGGAGTTGTCCTATGCAACAGCAAAACTTATCAATTATGTCATAAGCCTACCCGAAGCAAAACGTTTCCAAATAATCCAATCAGAAAATTCGTCAAAAAATCCGTACAACTGTACAAATTGGTGTTAACAGTTCCGGGATCATAAGCAATTGCAGATATGTTGGGAAAGATTTCACCCTGCAGCTTGTGGGTAAATAAAAGCATGGCTAGTTTGCTGTTGGCGTAAGCTAAATGCGGCGAATATGAACTGCAAAACAAATTCATTGAGAGAAAAACGTGCTGCCCATACTTCTAAACTAATTGTTAAATCAACAAAGCCTCACAATCAAATCAAATCAAAATCAAATCTTCGTTATACTCGCCGTATTACGCCGAAGCGTGTAACGAGTTGCGGGGCCCATCTCCGCGGCTTAGCGCCTGGGCTTCACAGCTCCGAAGAAACGTCGCAACGGTGGCGAGTCGTTGGCGACACTGTGCCGATTTGACCGGCCCGGGAATTGAACCCCAGACCTCCCGCACCGATAGCGTGCGCGTTGCAACTGAGCTAACGGCCGGTTTTTAGCCTCACAATCAACCAGCATAATTGTTACAAGCATCCACAACGCATGATGCTTGTTTGCTAAACTTCGTCATAAGAATTTACGACTGTTAAAATTTAGTGAAGTGGAAGAGACCAAACATATACGGTAACAATTTCTAGCGATACAATTTGATTTTACCAAGCTGATTTTTTTCTGCAATTGGTTGCAAATCCACAGCACTGTTTAGAAGAGTTAAATTACTTATTTGGGTTGTGAAGGCCATTATTTGTAAGTTCAATTCAACCTTTTTAGTGGTTTGATTGCACTTTCGATGACGCCGTTAGTACCCAACATATGTAACGATGATGTTACGTTGATAATTCTTGACCTCTGACAAGATTTGAGCAGTGGCATTGAAAGAAGAGTAAGATAAAAATGCCCAAGGTAGTTGATTGCAAAGTGGTCCTCCATTTCGATTTTATTAATGCACAGAGGTGCGAACATAACTCCAGCTGAGAACATGAAAAGCAAATGGAAACTATCATATCAAGATATAGCTTTAAGGTGTGTTTACACAGAATATGATACGATTTTTTCGTACGTAGATTGATGTAGGCTACATCGTTTTGCACAGTATTCTAGAAAACAATCCAAAAGTGCTTTGCACAACAACAGAAGGCACAATTGTTTGGGTTCGAATTGTGTGGAAGATATTTTCGTCAACCGCTTATGTCGAAAATTAGATGAAATTTCGTACGACAACAAAATGGAATAAAAATGGCATTTAGAATGAAAAGACACTAATTCACGCAGTTTTTGCCTGTGTTGGTATTAGTGGTAACGGACCTAACGTAACCATTAATTAATAAACGCGCTAACACAGTACAAACTTATTTTGCACCAGACGGGATACGTTTCGACTATTAAATAAAGTCTCTTCAGTGGTGCTTAAAACTTCAAATCCATGAAGTAAATCCATCAACATACAATGCATTCTACCTAGCACCTGTCACGGTCCACAAGGATCTGAGGAATTTTTAGAGAAAGCATAGTGTAAGCGCCCTCTGACGTTGGCTGGCTTTGCAAGTGCTTGTCATGGTCCACATGCCTATCTGAATTCAGCAATTCGTTTAATGAAGATTGACTGTACTGCAACATCAGCATGACGTCACAATCCCTGATTGTTTACAGGGAATCTGTGACATCATAATCCGGCCTGTATTATTTTCTTGAAGGTTTTATTTCAAATTTTCTACCTTGAGCAGAACGAGTAGAGGCTTAGATTTGGAGCGTGTAGTTCTTTTGAAGGTTAGAATTTTTTTTTTTCTTTTTTCAGGAAGGTGGGAGGTTGCTATGCTGCACTGATGAGACCATAATAAGGTCGAAACGCGTCTGCAGCTGCAAATGAGTGGGTTGCCATAAGGGCTTCTAGTGATGTGGGCTAGTTAGGCTACCGTGAGCTTGGTTGTGGGTTAGTGGTTATATGCTCTTTCATTGGGTATAGTTGTTTGGGGCCAAAAACTTGAGTTTGATATAGAAGTAACCTTTAAAGGTGCTAGGTAGAATGCATTGTATGTTGATGGATTTACTTCATGGATTTGAAGTTTTAAGCACCACTGAAGAGACTTTATTTAATAGTCGAACAGTACAAACTGTTTCTATTTTGGTTTGGTTGCCATGGGCAAACTATGGGCGGAAAGCAAAGCAACACTAATGAGTAAATCCAGCATTGAAAAATGCATAGTGCTGCTATCTCTAAAATACAGAACCTTATATCAAGAGAAATTCGAAATTTAGAAACAATAGCACAAATTTGCAGAACTGCCAAGAAATGGCTATAATCTACTTAAACTATTGGACGTAATGACTTACCACCAGGGCCGGATTTAGACAATGAGAGGCCCTAGGCTATTTGATCAATGAGGCCCTAGTGAGCAACGATCAGACTCATCTCTACGCAGTGGCGAAGCGAGAGATTTTAAAAGGGGGGGGGGGGGGGACAATAAATTTCACACTTTTTTCAATCGTATTTTTTTTTTTCGGCAGAACTAATTTGAAGCTGATTGAGACACAGAAAAAGCTCTAGGGGGGTCCGGGAGCATGTTCTCCCGGAAAAATTTTTGAAAATTTACATGCTGTAATGGTTATTTAAGTGCTTTTTAAATAATTTTCACGCAAATTTAGTTAAAATTTTATTACCCTGATTCTGAGTGCTTCGTCAAATATGATGCATTTTATTCGCACGTTTTCGATGGACGTGTTGAAGGCGTAAGGCTTGTTGCTATGGAAAAGGTTCGACATTATGGAAAAATTGTATATCTGATACATCAAAAACATTTTCGAAATGGCTGGTGGGAGGATGCATACCCCTCATCTTACCCCCAGGCTATTAGCTACACAAACCATTAAAAGAGTCTAGCATATTTTAGTCACTTGGCACCACTTATTTTGTTCTTTTTTACTAAAAGACGGAGTCAAAAGGGGGGGAGGAGGCATGGCACAATGCCCCCCTAAAGACGCTCTTGTCTCTACATTTAGGCCTATAAAGGTCTTGATGGTCGATTTCCAAAAAAAAGGTCTGGATAAAAAGGTTTTCGTTGTTCATGATGAGGCCCTTATTACTCCGAGGCCCTAGGCTTCAACCTGCTTAGCCTATTGGAAAATCCGGCCCTGCTTACCACAGTTAACAAGTACATCAATATGATGATATTTTTTGTTGATCACTTCAGCAGCTGTTCGTATCTCCGATAAAACGCCAAGATCCATCTTCAAATATTCAACTAAAATATAAGTACTTCGTGGTTGTTGCAGAGCAGAGCTTTAGGTTTTTTAGAGCGCAAGATAAAGGTTGAGTCCGCCATCACATCACTGTCAATCCATTTGATACATGCTCTTTCTATTTTTACATCAGTAAGTTTAGATAAAACATTAAGTTGATAATGAGCAAACTGTACAGCAAAATTTAAATATGGTTAATTAGGTTTGAAGTTGGTCTAAATTTAAGCAAACCAGAAGCGTCCTTATAAAACTATTATCATATTCCAATGTTTTTCACTCTCACTTCCTACTTGCAAGCAATTAAATAGCGTTTTACAAACATATACTGTATTAGAATCAGAATCAGTATATTTCTTTACCAGTCCATCAATTGTTTAACAATTTGAGAAAAAAAAAAACATGTAAACAAATGCAAAACAGTAGTCAATACACAATAACCAAAAAGTATTCACACTTAGTAGGAGACAGCAAAAGACCTTCTTAACAATAATTGCAAACTACAAGTGAGCATCTGGTACTTGATTAGTCTATCACGATATAAAAAGCTTTTGGGTTGTTGTCTCGGAAAGTTTCCTACCAACAATGAAACTTATATGAATACTAGACTCAAGAATTTAGCATACCTTGATCGACTAAAACATCAGGTAGTTCTTTCACCAGAGCAATCACTGTGTAATTCATGAAACTCAATTTCTTAACAAGTGCCAGTCCAATTCCTGAAGTTCCACCAGTCACAACTGCTATTTGACTTTGCTTTTCATTTTCTGCAAACGACAAACTATGTGAATGAAAAAATTATAAAAAAGTGAAGAAAAGAAATTTCAACGAACGATCATGTTTGATTTGTGCCACACTAGTCAGTTGATATCTCGAGATGAGTGCAAAATAGCAGTGCAGCATATTACAGTATTGCCAACAACCTTTCAAAGTTTGGCCAACAAAACCTGATACCCCTGCAACACCGGTTTCTCTAATTATGGAATAGTAAATAAGGCACTGTGGTATAGTATGGCAGAACTGAGCGATAAAACGTTTGGGGCACTAGAGTAAACGGCCCATATAAAGAGTTGAATTTGGGGAGAATGGCCCTCAGGGTAAATGTGCCTCAGCATAATTTAGGGCAAAAGGACCTCAGGACAGGACAGTTGAAGCAATAAATAGGTCCCAAGAATAGGATGTTAATTTAGGGCACTGCTGAGGCATATCCTATGCATAAGTGGGGCTTTAGGACCAATGGACCTCAGGGTATTTGGGGCAATAGAGGATCTGGGTCGCAGCATGTTTTGGTCTGTGGGACAAACGGGCCTTACGACGGTTGGGACGAAAGAGTCGTTTCAAGCTCTGGGGCATATGGCCTATATGGGATTCAGCACATTTGGAGTACTATGCACATTTACTATGCCATACTATTCCATAAATAGAGACACCCCTGCATCACCACAGTTCCCTGGACTGCAAATATTAGTTACCAGAGTAGACTATGCTACCATGTTCAGCTCAAAGCTAGCCTAATACGAGCATTGGTTTAGAATAATCTAAAGACAGTGTCCAGAGCACCGTCCCAGTTTTCATAATCAAAGTGCTGTTGCACCAGACTGCTTTGTTTGTTTCTACCTACATGATTTCGCTGACACGCGAGACTGGTTTCCATTACCAAAACCTTGCTGCACCAAACAGCTTGTATGTGTCTATACTGTATAAAGGCAGTGGTTATTTGTACAGGCCCATAGAAATAAGAGCTTGGTTTCTTTTATTACCCTTTGCACTCTCCTGGTTCTATGAGAGCGTGATGAAAAAATATAATAAACCAAAGAGACAAATGTTATGGGCCCGTAAAAATAGCCACTTCCTTCTACAAAAGGTTTGCCGGTGCTTTAGACACTTTCTAATCTAAATCTGCTAGACGAGTGCTACTAAAACCTACAAGAGCACAAGGACCTCCTTTACAAGGTAGACACTAGAATAGACGAAGTTTTCTGGTCTGTAGAATAAGGTTTGAAACAAAGTAACCAAAATCACGCTTGATTGACAGGGGTGCAAAGCTATGTTTAGCATTGGCGGGGTGATTTAGCAAAATTGACAGTTTTTGGATATTGGGGGGGATGATTTAGCAAAATTGATCATTTTTTGACATTGGGGGGATGATTGGCTTGTATGGAGAATTTTCCACTTCCATGATATATATTGGGGGGGAGGATGCTGCCAGATTATTGGGGGGATACATACCCCCTGAATTTGCACCCATGTTGATTGAATTTCTGAAAAACATCAACAAGTCACGTGACAAATCTTTATTCTACAGATCAGAAAACCCCGTTTATTCTAGTGCCTACTCCTTTGCAAGTGATTTAGGAGCACAAGGACCGCTAGGGGTGCTAGTGGGTTATTACTAAGGGCCCTAACCCTTAGTAATAACTCCCTAGTGCCACTAGCAGTCCTTGTGCTCATAAATAACTTGTAAAGGCGGTCCTTGTGCTCCTGCAGATTTTAGCAATACACCGTGCTAGACCAAATCAAAAATTCATACATACAGATCTATACCAGTGGTTTTCAACCTTTCAGAAGTAGACCTCCAATGAAACATTTTCGAGACTTGAGGAACCCCTGTGCACAGGTGTATTAAATTTATCTTTCTAATTTACTTGAACCCACCTCTAAATTGCAAACTTACACAACCCCTAGACTGCACTGGCAAAACTGTAAGGTTCCGCAGAACCCTGGTTGAAAACCACTGGTATATATATATATATATATACAGTATACCGCACATATTCACCTTACCGCCATGTGACTTGGCTGAAAGAAAAAAAACTCCCTTACCCTTTATATTTGAAGCTGATTTTGACAATTTTTTTTGCAACAAAAAGCAGCAGCTTTGGAGAATAGTAACACATATTGCTATAAAGTACACTTGAATTAAGATCCAAGTCTTCCGACACCACCATATTGCATTGTGCATATTTAAAGCATTCCAGTCCACATACCGGTAATTAATAACCTCCTACATGTAGATAATCATAGGTATTAAAAACTGCGAAGAATCTTCAAAAATCTTTGATCCAGCTTTAAATAAATTCAAAACTGATGACCAGGTCGAGGCTCGACCTTAGCCCAGTCAACCTAGTCTAAACCTGTAAACTGCAACAGTGCAAGCTGTAACAGTGTAAGGAGATGCACAATAGGGCAGGTCGATTTTGAAAATCAATTTGGAGTAAATAGACTAGCCAGTAGTTTCGTATAGTATGAAAACTCACTTGTATGAAATATCAGCCATATTCAATGAGAAACCGCTTGCGGAAATTAATTAATAATAATAATAATAATAAATGAAAAGATGATTTAAGCGCAAGCGCTTTTACATCGTATCAATCAATGGGCATTGACAATTGAAGAATTATTTGCTGTGGTGAACAGACCACTCATACAACATCAGACATTCAAATTATGAGTCCGCAACTCACTCAGTTCATACTCAACCCATTGTCTTCTAATTCCCACCAAACTTGTTGCAGAATAACTGAGTGCCAAGAAGGAATACATAATTTGAATCTCCAAATAGCAAAAAAAATAAATGAATAAATAACACTAAAACAACACAACACAAGTCACAGCAATCAACACTGGAAGAATAAGAAATATTTGCAATATGAAATGAATTAGTGATGCACTCAATCTACAGCATATTTGAAAAGCATTAAGTACCGGTAATGTATTCACAACACTGTTATATTACGTAAAATTATCACGAGTACCGGTAGATGTTTTGTTTAAACTAGACTTAGAACATTGACTGTGGCCTAATAACAGGATTACGCATCTGGGTCAAATTTTATCGGGAGAGCTTTCCAGTGATCATCCAAAGCATTCTTAAATGCATTTACTGACGGTGAACATACAACATTTTCTGGTAAGGAATTCCAGTCATTCACAACCCTAACTGTAAAAAAGTTTTCTCTCATTTTTGACTTAGGCGCACACTTGTATAGTTTAAATTTATGTCCTCTAGTTAAGTAATGAGGATCAATCACAAGTTCAAAGAGATTGGACCAATCAACATTATAGTGATCATTCAAATATTTGTACACTTGGATCAAATCACCACGGCGTCTGCGATATGAAATCGTAGGCAAATCTAAAGCTTTCAAACGGTCGGTGTATGATAAATTGCTCATACCTGGAAGCATTTTAGTGGCACGCCTTTGAACCCCTTCCAGCTTTTTAAAATCACCTTTATAGTTGGGATACCAAACACTGTTATTATATTCCAATTTAGGGCGAATTAAGGTTTTAAATAGTATCACAAAGCTTTTTTTGTCTAATGCTAGCAGGGATCTTCGAAGCAGCCCAACAAGTCTATTGGCATCATTAACAATACAGTCAACGTGTTTAGAAAAATTCAACTCTTCATCCAGTAACACCCCTAAATCTTTTGCTGTATTTGATTGTTTTAATTCAAAGCGACTTCCAGTTTTATCATTTATGTAATATGTAAACTCCGGAGGATGTTTGCCAATACGAAGTATGGATGATTTCAAAGGGTGAAATTCCAGCTGCCACTTTTTTGACCAATCTGCTAGTGAATTTATGTCATTTTGTAGACTTTCACAGTCACTTTGATGTTTGACATAAGCAAAAAGTTTAGCATCATCAGCAAACAGTTTGAACTCGTTTTTAATTTGCTGGGGCATATCGTTTATATAACAGAGAAACAGAATTGGGCCAATTACACTCCCCTGAGGGACTCCACTTGTCACACTCGCCCATCCAGATAATTTGTCATTGACAACAACTCTTTGCTTTCGATTGCTAAGAAAGGCTTCAATCCACTTTAACAGCCCAGTCTCAAAGCCCATAGTTTTCAGCTTTACAAGTAATGGCTTGTGTGGCAGAGTGTCATATGCTTTCTTTATATCCAGGAATGCCACATCAATACACTTTCCTTGATCATAGGCTTTTGTCCATGCGTCTAGAACATCTACTTGTTGAGTTAGGCAGGAGCGTTGTGGCACAAAGCCGTGCTGGTTAGGGCAGACAAGGTTATTTATCAACAAGTGTTCCATTACATGATCTTTAATGATGGATTCCAATAATTTACAAACAATGGAAGTTAAACTGATTGGTCTGTAATTGAGAGGGCAATGCTTGGCACCTTTCTTGAAGACAGCAGTGACATTTGCTTTCTTCCAGTCTTGTGGAATCTCACCATCATTCAGGGATTTATTAAATATCATTTCCAAAGGATAAGAGATTTCAGAGGAGCATTCTTTAATTAATTAATAGTTTTTTGAATTTATTAATTAATAGTTTTTTGTTAAAACAAGAGGAAGTCGTCATTACTTCCCGTCCGGTAAGACAGGAAGGACATTGCTTTTTAGTTGTTAATAGTTTTTTATTATTTTTGGCAATTTTTTTGTTGCCGCTAGATGACACCGATTAAACTTCAATTTTTTTGAGTTATTTAAATAATTCAAAGTTTGTAATATTTTGTAAATATGAATTAAATTACATTGCAGTATAAGGCAATTGGATTATTGAGCAATACAAAATAAAACAAATGAAAAAAAAAAAAACGAAAACAAAATCACAACTCGCAGTTATTTTCTTTATAAGACTGGCAATAATTGCCTTTTGACGAAAATGACGGACGTAAATTGCGGCTCAAAACTTTGGCAATTATTACCTTGTGACGACTTTCAAAGCCGTGTGAAATGCGTGAAGCTTCCGACACGAGTTTGACTCTTTTCTCCACCCTTTTGGAGTGTTTAGGAAGATCATTAAAATTCGGTTTGAAATTATTGGCAGTAAAGTCTGAATATCTTCGTTTGAAAGTTCCTGCGTAAGTGGTGGGTCAGCACCTTATTCGGAAGCTGGTAACCTTTTAACTGCTGCTCGATCAACCGATGCCTTTGGAAAACTGCCTTTCGGGCCAGCTTTTAATCGTTGATCCCCAAGATAAGCTCTCTTTTCAAGTGGGACTTTTAGTTATGTAGGGCAAAGGCAAAGAATATGCTCTTTAATATTAAAGCCGTGATGTTAAAGCAATTAACAAATTAATTCAAGCCGTGGTGTCATTAGCGTGTTATTATCGTTCAGTCATTTTCACCAATTCCAATCATCTTTTGTTTGCTGCATAAACGATGTCTGTTTTTTTGAGTGTGATTCTTCGTAAATATGCTAGGTTTTTCTTCTTTTGTGCTTTTTTGTTTATTATATTTTTCTCTGGACCATGCGGTTTTAACAATGTTTGAGACCGATTTTTTGTGTCCGATACAAATAAAAACTGAACCCAGCAGTTAACGAACAGTAATTCGATTTTATTGTTATGTTAACACGACTGAAGTTGAATCATCTTTTTGGGATGTCATTTTATACATCAGTGATGGCTTGATTTCGATGTGGCAGGTAGTAAATCCTCAACTTCCTGTGATTTCTATCAAAGCTATCCGCAGAAAAGTAAATGACTAACAGAATTTAGAGAAGCAAATTAATCGTAAACACGCTAGAGTCCGGGCGAAAAGTAATCTTGATACCAAATTAAACAAACGTTTTGATGTATCTGCCTGTACTTGTTGGTTGTAAACCTTGTCGTGCAATGATGTTCAAGTCTATAGCAAGCTTGTTGGCTGCCAGCAAAAGCATATTCTTTACCTTTGCCCTACATATCTAAAAGTCCCACTTGAAAAGAGAGCTTATCTTGGGGATCAACGATTAAAAGCTGGCCCGAAAGGCAGTTTTCCAATGGCATTGGTTGATCAAGCAGCAGTTAAAAGGTTACCAGCTTCCGAATAAGGTGCTGACCCACCACTTACGCAGGAACTTTCAAACGAAGATATTCAGACTTTACTGCCAATAATTTCAAACCGAATTTTAATGATCTTCCTAAACCAGTGGTTCTCAAACTTGTCGGAAGTATCGAACCCAACAGGTGTCATGCAAGCATACATCGAACCCTTAATTATAACCAGGAGCGGATCCAGAAAATTTTAGAGGGGGGTGCAGTTTTGAATTAGGTTGAATGTTAAATGAGTGCAAAGACGTTAGACGTCTAAACCGGTAAAAAGCATAAGCTCTTTGAAAATGTTTCACGTCAGGGGTGTATTCAAAATATTCTTAAGGCGGTGGAGGGTGGCATAAAATTTTTACATTTTTTAAGCATATTTTTTTCCGGAAGGTTAATTTGAAGCAAATTGAGGAACAAAAATATGGCTCTAGGGGGGTCCGGGGGTATGCTTCCCCGGAAAGTTTTCAAAAACTTAGACACTGTAATGGCCATTTTAGAGCTTTTTGAACAATTTTTATGGCAAATTCTGTTTAATTTTTTTGCCTCTAACTCTAAGTCCTTCACCATACTGTATATGATACATTTTGTTCGCACATTTTCGATTTATGCGTGCTTAAGGCGTAAAGATGATTGTTATCAAATAGGTTTGAAATTATGGAAAAATTGTATTCATCAAAAACAGCGTTGAAAGAGTACGATGGGGGGATGCATCATTCCACGCAGAGATACTCATTTACTACAACTGCATGCCTTTTTGCAAAAACTTATTCTGATCTTAACCGAACCCCTGCTACAGCCTCACCGAACCCCTGGGGTTCGGTCGAACCCAATTTAAGAACCACTGTTCTAAACTGGGGTCGGCCAAGATCAGAGTAAGTTTACACAAATATGCAAAAATACATAAAGTTGTGGTAAATTAGTAAGAGCCTTTCCAATGCGTTGAAAATGCATAAAATTGTAAATTGCAGCAAGCAATTTTGCACGCTCTGAGGACAAAAAAATTCACCAAAAACGAGAAAACAAAATATTCACCATAAAGCATGCTTGAAAAGCGTGAACATGTGCAGCAAAATGAACACCAAGAAAAGAGTTGTGTAGAAAAATTGAATGTCAAATCAATTAAGTTTTTTTAGTAAGTGGAGATATGTTTTCGATTTGAGTGCTAATTGTGTTACATCAATTTTTTTGTGTTCAATGATTTAGTTTAATGAAGATAAATGGATTAGCTGTCCACAATTTATTAAACATGCTCATTAAATGCACAGAAAGCAGTAGCTTGCATGCTTTGGCCAAATTGGCTTCCCTAATATTCTGAACAGTCCTCGCACATGAATTCTCACAATATTCGAATAATTAGACGCCAACTTGATGTTCTTCGAAACGAAGCACAGATCGAAAACAGCCATCACTAATGTTTATTAAAACAAATTGTGTCGCATTACAATCAACATGGCAGCCCTGTTTTCGCCATTTTTTTAGATGTCTCAAAAGCTTTCGACAAGGTAAACCATTCATTGTTATTTAAAAAGCTGGTTAATCGCAATGTGCCAATGATATTCGTACGCTTACGTCAGTACTGGTATTCTAATCAAAGACTCTGTGTTAAATGGGGTAGCCAACTTTCTTCTAGTTTCTCGGTTACCAATGGTGTTCGACAGGGAGGTGTACTTAGCCCTTTATTATTCGCTGTCTATTTGAATCAGCTTTCTATCGAATTAAACAGTTTAGATATAGGTTGCATGGTTGGGAATACGTGTATTAACCATTTGGTATATGCCAGTAGTTCTCAAACTTGTCGGAAGTATCGAACCCAACAGGTGTCATGCAAGCATACATCGAACCCTTAATTATAACCAGGAGCGGATCCAGAAAATTTTAGAGGGGGCTGCAGTTTTGAATTAGGCTGAATGTTGAATGAGTGCAAAGACGTTAAACGTCTAAACCGGTAAAAAGCATAAGCTCTTTGAAAATGTTTCACGTCAGGGGCGTATTCAAAATATTCTTAAGGCGGTGGAGGGTGGCATAAAATTTTTACATTTTTTAAGCATATTTTTTTCCGGAAGGTTAATTTGAAGCAAATTGAGGAACAAAAATATGGCTCTAGGGGGGTCCGGGGGTATGCTTCCCCGGAAAGTTTTCAAAAACTTAGACACTGTAATGGCCATTTTAGAGCTTTTTGAACAATTTTTATGGCAAATTCTGTTTAATTTTTTTGCCTCTAACTCTAAGTCCTTCACCATACTGTATATGATACATTTTGTTCGCACATTTTCGATTTATGCGTGCTTAAGGCGTAAAGATGATTGTTATCAAATAGGTTTGAAATTATGGAAAAATTGTATTCATCAAAAACAGCGTTGAAAGAGTATGGTGGGGGATGCATCATTCCACGCAGAGATACTCATTTACTACAACTGTATGCCTTTTTGCAAAAACTTATTCTGATCTTAACCGAACCCCTGCTACAGCCTCACCGAACCCCTGGGGTTCGGTCGAACCCAGTTTAAGAACCACTGTCCTAAACACTCCAAAAGGGTGGAGAAAAGAGTCAAACTCGTGTCGGAAGCTTCACGCATTTCACACGGCTTTGAAAGTCGTCACAAGGTAATAATTGCCAAAGTTTTGAGCCGCAATTTACGTCCGTCATTTTCGTCAAAAGGCAATTATTGCCAGTCTTATAAAGAAAATAACTGCGAGTTGTGATTTTGTTTTCGTTTTTTTTTTTTCATTTGTTTTATTTTATATTGCTCAATAATCCAATTGCCTTATACTGCAATGTAATTTAATTCATATTTACAAAATATTATAAACTTTAAATTATTTAAGTAACTCAAAAAAATTGAAGTTTAATCGGTGTCATCTAGCGGCAACAAAAAATTGCCAAAAATAATAAAAAAACTATTAATTAATTTCCACAAGCGGTTTCTCATTGAATATGGCTGATATTTCATACAAGTGAGTTTTCATGCTATATGAAACTACTAGCTCATTACTCACATCAATATTCAAAAACTAAATTGAAATCGACCTGCCCTAATGCACAAGCACCTAACCCATTTTGTGCCACCTTTGCACATATCTTCTGATTTTTACTGGCTTTGCTAAACTTCACACAAACACAATGCATTCAGGATTTTACTCCCAACAAAAAACCGACATAAAATACTGGATAGTGCTGCAGCCGTCTGCAGAGGTAGAGCCGCTGCGCTATCATCGTCACTCTCCAGGGCAATGAGGGCATGCTATGGCAGAGATGAGCGGAGTCTGTTTTTTGAGACTCCTACTCCACTTCTGCTCCGAGAAAGCAAACTCCTCCTCTTGCTCCTGGTATACTTACAAATGCCAAACTCCTGTTCCTGTTTTAACTCCTGTAGTCTCAGCATATTAAAACAAGTTACAGGTTCTATGACTAAATACTGCACCAATGTACCATTGCTCACATTTACATTCTGAAACAAATCAACATTAAAAGAAAATAAGTTAATGATAACAACATTTCTTTGGATAGTGCTGAACAATTTCGCATTGTCTAATTGCAGGTTGGTAGTATGACAAACAACAGCTCAAAACACAGCTTATTCAATGATCCACTAGTTAATTAGAAAAAGCAATAGCTACATTAATCAGAATTTTTACATTACTTTAATCTCAGATTCTACCTAATCTAGTCCAGTTTTTTGATCTTTTTAAAAATTCGTCGTCGTCGAGTGGATTTACCAAGTTTTTAATGAAAAATCTCAAAGATAGTAGTACTAAAAGTACTTCTACAAGGTGATTTGTTCCTTTCCCTTTCCGCTTCTCGTATGAATCAACCTTTTGTGGCACAAAGCAAGTTGCAAAGCAAAGAGATTTCATATTTCAAGACGAAACAAGTGTTTCCTACGCGTTTCAAAGTCTTTATCACTTTGACTACAAACTATAGTAATTAGTACACCAACACCAACTAAATTTCTGAATCCGGCTCCGGCACGTATACAAAAAATTCAACTCCGGCTCCGGAAAAATAGCCAAACTCCGGCTCCGACTCCGCTCCGTGATCACCTCTGTGCTAAGGAATGGAAAAATGTGTTAAGGCTAGCAACACCACAGGATTTATTATAACTCTAGGCTGATATACAGAACAGAACAAAAGTTTATTTCGTTGCTCACTTTGAATACGATTCAACAACATGACATAGCAAAAAAATTAAGTAAAAACATCAATACAGCAACGGGCAGCTGCGAAGGGACCAGAGGTCTTCGAGTCAAGCAGCAACCCTTAAAAACTGCGAAGTTTGCATACTGGATAGTGGATAAACATGTAGGCAATAAACAAAGAGAGTGATCCCAAAAACTTTACATAAAGATAATCTAATTCTGAACGTAGTTTTTCAAAAGCATATTCTTGTAGGCGGTTTTGAATTTGTTGTACGATATAATTGTTTAATGTTGAGGGGAATGTTATTCCAAAGTTTTTCGCCGGCATACTTGAAACATTTTTGAGTTCGAGCAGTCCAAAAGCGTGGTATCTGTAGGCTTTTATTAGAGGAATTCCTGGTGGCATAGGAATAAGAATCAGAGGAGTAAGCAAAGTAATTACAAAAGCGACTAGATCGCTTATTGAGGGTAAATTGGTACATCAATTTAGCTAACTCAAATTGGTATAAGTCGTCAAGCTTTAATATTTGTAATTTATAAAAGCAGAGACTAACTCTTTCTCTCAGGTAAGTCTTTGTGATAATTTTTATGGCTTTGTTTTGAAGTTTCCTAAGTTTTGTTACGTAGGTTTTACATGTGGAGGCCCACACCGGCAGACCATATAGCAGATGAGAATGAGCTAACGCAAAGTATAAATTGAGTAATGTTTCTGGAGGTAAATAATATCTTAACTTGGCAATTACTCCAAGAGATCGAGATATTTTAGATTCAAGGTGTGTAATTTGAGATTTAAACGAAAATTGGTCATCAATTAAAATTCATAGATATTTAGCATCAGATGGAGTATTTGTTTTAACATTATCAAGAGTGACAATGAGTTCAAGGGGAGTCGTGACTCGAGAAAGAGGAGAGATATTTAGTGCAAGAGTTTTATTAGGATGTAGTGTCAAGCCATTGGCAATCATCCACTTAGAGATATTCGATAACTCAGACTCAGCTAAGCTCTTCATTTTGGAAAAAGATCATTCATGAATCAATAATGCAGTATCATCAGCAAATTTTCTTGGCATCTTAATAAGAGGTTGAAAGATCATTAACGTACAATAAGAATAGAAGAGGTCCTAAGCTAGATCCTTGCGGTACTCCGTGCTTAATATGCTCAAATTTGGAATTAGCGTTATTAATAGCAACATATTGTGTTCTATCTCGTAAATACGATTCCAATAGTTTATTAGCAACTCCATGAATGCCATAATATTCACGTTTTTATATGAGTTTTATGTGGCAGACAAAATCAAAAGCTTTTTTGATAAAGATTACGTTGGAGAAACGTTTATCATCAATATTCTGATAACATTCAGTAATTAGATCTAGTATAGGATGGATAGTAGAGTGTTTATGGCGGAAACCAAATTGGGTAACAATAATCAAATTATTTCTCTCCAGAAATGAGACCTACCTAGGCTATTAAGAATTACACGTTCAAAAATTTTAGAGACAGTTGAGAGAAGCGAGATAGGACGATAGTTGTGAAGGTTTTCTGGAGGATCAGACTTGTAAACTGGAACAACTTTTGCTATTTTCAATTGGTTTGGAAAAACACCAAATGACATATGATTTAACAATATGGAAAGGGGAAGAGCAATGATGTGTGCAGCGGTTTTTAAAATAAAAGGTGAAATGTCATCATAGCCGCTGGCTTTATTTAAATTCAGATTATTTATTAATGTGAAAATTTCCTGTGGGAATGTTGGATAAAGATAAACAGAAGAAGGCACTTAACGGAATTCCTCCATCTTAGTGTGGTAGACGGATGACCGGTAACGCCTAAGCGAGCTCGTATAGCGCATTGATCGCTTTCTCGTTATAGGAGAGTAAATATGCCAATAATAATAAAAAAAAATAAATAATTATGTGAAATCTTTTAGTGAAGTCATTAAAACAGAATTTTTAACATCGGAGCGTGTAGAGAAGCGGTACCCAATTTTTTTCAGAAGCACCAGATTTGATAATGTAAAAGTGCTCGAGGAGTCGAAGGCCAATACTATTTTAAGGTATATACTTCGCTATTTTTTAAAATTTGTTGCACTCCGGATCTTCACGTAGGATAAATCGTTCTAACTTTTTCATGGCGCCTAATTTTCGTGTCGGTGATTATCAGAAAGCACTCAAAGCTGTAAGTTCGATTCATGAGATCATAATAATAGACAATACTTCGTGCCACCACGGACGAGGACAATATGAAAACTCATGATCGCGAGACTAGAGACCCTGGGTGTAGAGCAGTGATTTTCAAACATTTTTGTTCTACCGCTTCCTTTTGGAAGTTGAAAACTTTCATCACCCCCTTATCAGGAAACAAGTTTTAAGAGGGGTGTACGTGTACGCTGTGCGTAGACATTTTCTAAGATGGGGTTGCGTAAGTGCAAAGACATGTTTTGCTTTGTGAGTTTAGTATCTTACGAATTAAGATATAATAGCAAGCGAATAAGTTGGTTGGAGCAAAAATGCATGTGCGCATTAGGAGTTAGGAATAAATCCCATACCGGAACTGACAGATGGCGAAAAAGCTACAAAGTAAAATGGGAAGAGCTGCTGCAATAGACTGTCATAATCAGCAACGATTAGTTTACAAAATATAGCAAGGCCTATGCTATTAAGGTAGGTCTCAGGCCAGTAATGTTTAGAATGTGGGCCTTTAAAAAACGAAATTGATTTCCGTTCGCTAATGAAAAGGTCTATTATCGATCGAATTCCATTGGATTCACAAGAAAAAGTAGCCTACACAATTATTTTATATTTTCGCATCTTTTTAAGGAAATTCACTCAAGAAACATTATTGCAGAGAGTTGTAAGTTGGTGGAATGTCTGTTGGCAGCGTGGCCGAGTGGTTCGGAGGGTCGTTTTTACGACGGCCATGTTTGCAAGGTTGACGGTTTAACTCTAGGGATGTGCCGGATAGCAAATTTGCCGGATAGCCGGATATCCGGCAAATCTAACTTTCCGGATATCCGGTGCGTCACTATCCGGCCGGATACCGGATAGTAGCCCTAAGCCAAAATTTATATTGGGACGTTTTTTGTCCACGGCTCTACGCTGTTGTTTTGCTCGACTAGTGAGCCATGAAACTATTGCATGAGGCCATGTGACACACAGGAAACTTTTAAAAGCGTTGCGTCATTAAAAATAGACTTCATTGCTCTAAGTTGGCCGAATCGGCAACGCGGTCGAGCGGCAGGAGCTCAGTTGATTTAATGACCATCTTATTGATCGCTTTTGATTCAACTCCGATCCACGACACTACGTTTGTGTATCACCACATTTTCAACGCTGGGTTTCGAGTTGGAAGAATCATATTAAAAGTGAGGATTTTGGTGAAGAGTGCGCCGAAAATCGGACGCCAAGTCAGTCAGCCACCATAGTCGCCTAATCGGCGGGAGCAGGAACAATGCTTTCTCAGGTCTAATACCGAAGGAGGCAACGTATGTCCGGCCTCCGAGGTGTTTTCATTATTACATTAAAAGTTGACTGCATGCACATTGCAAGGTAGCTAAAACACTTCCAAAATGTAACAGCGCAAAATCTTAGCATTGTTTTCATGAAATTTTGCGCTCATGCTATATATCAGGGATGGCGAACCGATGACCCGCGGGTCACTAAGTGACCCACTTGTAGATTTCTGTGACCCAGTTATAGTTTCGAAAAACTGTAGGAAAAAACGGTAACGAACATTTACGGAGTGAACAAAAGTTTATCTGCCTACGCTGTGGCATTGAAGACCTTTTATTTGCTATTCACACCAAGTAGCCTATTTGCGGAAAGCTGGGAATTTATGAGGTGAAGACCTTTTTTTGCTCTTCGCATAAATTTCGGCGGAATTCGGAACATCGGAAGGTGCGAAGACCTTTTTTTATTTTTTGCTTTCCTACTTCAAGCCCCTCATCAATATCATTACATCCGTGACCCACTTTTTTGCGGTCTACGACCGTATATTTGACCCACCACTTAAAAAGGTTCGCCATCCCTGCTATATATAAAGCGAGAGGAAAACTATCAAGCGTGTGGCCTGCGTCAGCGGCGTGATTTTACAAGTAAAGCAATCGAGTTAACAATTACCACACATTGTGTTGATTTTTGCGGTTTTGCGCTTGTGAGCAATTTGTGATACCCATCGAAAGCAAATTTCAAAAAAGTTCAAATCGTCATTATACTCGCGGTATTGCGTCGAAGCATGTAACGAGTGGCGGAGCTCATCTCTGCGCCTGTGCAACACAATTTCGAACTCCGAAAAAAAAAAAAAACAACGTCGCGAGCCTCCCACACCGATAGCGATGTCTTTAACCACTACGCTAAGCGGTTGGTAAAAGGCAAGTTTGAGTTTGAATTTTCACTTGCTTTGCGCAATCATTAGAGCTACTAAAAAAAGGAAGGTTTATAGTTTATAAATACCATAAAATTGCTGCAAAAAATCGATCCTGCGGTAAATCTGCAATGATGGGTGAATTACGTCAAACTTTTAGCACAAACAGTCAATTGATGAACTAAGGATGTTGAATTAAAGACTTCAACTTACTTAGTGTGACAAAACCGCACGACATTTAAAAGCAGAAGCACATTCATTACAATGCTACTGGTACCTTGAAACGTCGTTTTTTGAACGTAGAAAACAAAGTTTTTATAAAAATTCTCTCCCCCTTGCCGTTTGCCTTCAAGAAAAAATTAGCACGTATGTCGGCTGCGCATTGCGTTTGTTTTGTTTTTTTCATTTCGAAGAAAAAACGAACGTGCAAGTTATAGGACAGAAAACAGGCTTTTAAACGTAAATTATTTGCATGGTCTTCACGGGAGACAACGGCGGTGATCATCGAAATTATACAGAACAGAACAGTTTATTTTGTTGCTTTTACAATCAATCGAATAGTACATATTACAGCATAAAAATTACACAAGCAACAGGCTGCTGCGAAGGGACCATTGGTCTTCGAGTCAAGCGGCAGCCCAAAATGCTTAATGATCAGCTTAATAAAAAAGGTAGCAAAATAACTTAAAATATAAAAGAAATATTGGCAAGTAAATTAAATCAGAGATATATACGATAGCAGGTGACTGAAAACGTAGTTTATAGTGAATAGTTTAATATATAATTGTGTCAACATTATAATTATTTAAAAGAAGGCTCTTGTAACTTTCTTTGAATTTATTAAACGCTAGTTTCTTAATTTCAAATGGTATATCATTCCATAATTTTGCCCCAATAAATTTTATTGATCGTTGAGTTCGAGCAGAATGTAATCGGGGTAAAAAGATATCGTTATTGGAAGAATGGCTTGTTGCATGTGACGAAACTGCAGAAATGTATGTAAAGTAGTGGTTAAAATTGGTTGGCAATTTCTTACAAGTAAACTGATGCATAAACTTAGCAATTTCAAATCTGAATAAATCTTCAAGTTTTAAGATCTTATATATATACCGTCTCGGTTTGATGCCCATTGACTACTGCCTACTGCTACACCACTGAAGTGGCTTTCCTCAAAGCAAAACTCGCAGCGCCGAAAAAATAAACTTATAAACTAAATTTAAATCCATTTGATATAAAAAATTACCAACGCAGTCTAAGGTTTGGACTCGGTTCTACTTTTTGTAGAGAGTCCAAACAAAATTAAAGTTTTCAAACTTGCACCAAATTTTTTCACATAGATCGAAAAGGTAAATATTATTTTTACCGAGTCTACTCCACGCAATTTTCCTGAACTTTGAAAATATCCGGTATCCGGCCGGAAAGCTAAGTAGCCTACTATCCGGCCGGATACTCAAAAAGCACCGGATAGTTAGTTAATTGCATATTTATCCTCCTATCACGAGAAAGCGATCAAAGCGCTATACGAGTTCGCTTAGGAGTTGCCAGCCATCTGTCTACCACACCAAGATGGGGGAATCCCGCTAAGTGCCTTTCCCAACGGCACAACAAGTAAACTTGCCTGCTTTTTTTCCACACTGTCCCTTTAATGCTGAGCGTCGAGCAGGGGAGCTGTGAATATCAATTTTCAAGTCATTGGTTTGACCCGACTCGGAATCAAACCCGAGTCTACAGCTCAAGAGACAGACGCTCTACACCACTCGGCCATCTGAGCTATAAAAGATATATATCCGGATACCAGATGTATCCGGTATCCGGCACATCCCTATTCAACTCCCACCCAAACCTGGTTGTTGCGTCCTTGGACAAGATGGTACACCACAATTATCTCTGCTTGGTGGAATCTAACAAGCAGCAAATTGAAGATGTCAGAAACAAAATTTAAGCGGAAAGCTCGGAAATACAGGCAACGCCTAAGCGAGTCTAGATTCGTTTTAAGTTGCATTGAAATACGCAAAAATCAACCAATCCAACCCTAAGCCTGCTGAGATAAAGTAATACGAAGTTATACAGACTTTAAATTAAACATCCCGCGAAATCGTATCGAACAAGAAGAAAAATACCTCAAAAGGGCGCATGTATTTCATTAGGGCTGCCCATTGCGCAACTCTGTTTAACATTAATTAAGCCACGTTGTATGTAGGCCGTTAAAAAATTTACCCAGGTCTTGAGACGTTATCTTATAGTAACAACCTTATCAACGGACGGTGACGCAAAAAAGAACCGACGAAACGAAACTACTGAAATACTTTTACTCTGAATTGTCTTTCAAAAACAAGACCATTTGAGAAAGATCGTCTAACTACAAAAGACCACGGCTTCAAAGTATCTTCGATTTCAAAATATCTTTTCCAGTGGAAAAGAATCTTTCTATTGCCGCGCTTGACGGGATGGCAGTATTGTATTTTAAAAACAAATCTTTCAAACGAATGCTGCGGAAGGTGTAGCTGTGCAAAACTTCTCCTTTTTTATTATAAAAGATTTTGCAGAAGTACCGAGTACCGCCTGAAAATTGAGAAATAAAAGCACCGGCACTGCGGTACCGGTACTTTTTTTCCAAAGTACCGACGGTACCAGTACTAAAGTACCGCGGTACTGCCCACCTATAACCATGAGCTACTGGTCGTTAAGACCTAATGTACATCGCCTACAAACAGAACTGAAGCATCAAAAGTCTAACAGCAAAATCTACACCGTTAATTACTAGGCGAAGTCGACACTAAGCTACTAAAATAAAATTATGCTACAAACAACTAAGCTAAACTAACAAGCTACAGCGAACTAGCCTGACCGACATACAGCAAACGCAAGTATTACGCCAAAAAATCCAAATGCCAAATTATGTTAATCGGTTGAAATTTTTAAAATTAGTTTAAGATAACGTCGGGGGCAAACAGGACGGCGAACGACTACAGTCCCCCCAAAAATCTTCGTGAACAAGAGAGCGAATTTTTTTCAGCAAATGCCTCGTTCGTCGGAGACTGAACCAAAAAATACTAGATAGGCACCAAAAATGTTTGTGCGTCTCAATAGTTTCAAAGTTTCAGTCTCGAATAATATCTGTTTGTACACGTCTTAAACAAACAAAGTGTGTCCGTTCCCCTGGACAGCGGGGATAATCCACCATCAGACGTTGAGTGTCGCTTTCCCTGGACAGCGGGTAGAATGCACCATCAGACGTTGAGTGTCGCTTTCCCTGGACAGCGGGTAGAATACAGCATCAGACGTTGAGTAACGCTTACCCTGGACAGCGGGGAGAATCCACCATCAGACGTTGAGTGTCGCTTTCCCAGGACATCGGAGAGAATTTGAGTTTCATCATCGATTGGAGTCTGCTGACATCATCAGGTCGCTTGTCAGCAGGCGAGAAACATAACATCAAATGGAGCATAGGAAAATAAACAAAGAAGGTAGAAGTAGGAAAAGGTAAGAAACAACAAAAACAGACAAGGATAGTTGTTGCATTTTTCGGTTGTGTCTGGTTAATAAAGCTGAGAACTCGTAAGGAATTGTACCCGGGATTTACGTTTTTCGAGTCGACTGTTGAGTTGATTGATTGCGCCTGTGTCTGAACCTCGTGATTGCCTGCTCTGAAACTTGCGTCTTTTTTGTGCTTCACTGACCTGTGGGATGGCGTGATTGTTGAATACTTGCTGGTGCACAATAGCTTGGTGAGCTATTGGCAGATTGCAGTCTGATTTGGTTGTCCACAGAGTAGCATGGTGTGAATGAGTGAGTGAAGTAGGAGATTTTTTGCAGTTTTGCAGAACTTTACGGCAGTATAGGTTTTTTTTGGGCGTGGTTAGTTAAGACAGGGATCAGGTAAACCTTTGTCTTTTTTGCAGCTCGGTTTCCCGGTATTGCATAAAATTTAATGCTTAAGTTTTGAGAAAAGCATCTTTTTTGTGGTTCGAATTTCTTAGTTGTAGTTTCGTTCATGCTTGTGGGAAATATCGTTGGTCCGTCAAAGATTTGGTAAGTTTACTCATTTTACGCACTTTATTTAAATTGTTTGTTTCTCCTAACATTGCTATAAAATCTATACCTGTAATGACGTCGCTGAATTTTGTGAAAGAAATGACATAATGCTCGTTTTTTTTTTGCTGTTATAAGTATTTTTCCATTTCAACTCAGTTACTGTTAAAATGATATTTCTGCGTGTTTATTTTTGTTTGTAGCTTAATTTAATTATTCATTGTTGCCTTGTGTTTAATTTATATTATCACAGGAACAAAAGTCGAATGGTGAAATTGATTGCGGAACTTGAAAGTTTTTTCACATTCAACGATATACCATCTCTGAACTCCAGCGTTAGGCCAACGAGGCGTCGCCTGTGATAGAAGCGACGCAATAATAGTAGTAAAGAAGAGACAGTAAAAGAAAGAAGATGCAAGCAGGCATCTTAGTCAACAAGTGATGTAGATTTTTGAGATGTAAGAAGAGGGCTGCAAGGCAAAGAACTGCAGTCATCTTCATTGAGTGACGAGGTTCTTCAATGAACGAGGAGGTTGACGTCTTCACATCTACCGGGACTCGGTGAAAATGCAGTCTGAGAAAATGGAGCAGCAAGTCGGGAGAAAATCCTAACTTCTTCGTGGTATGAGTTGGGAACAAGGTTTAGGATTCAAAAGGTGTGAGAAACTGCTTTGGGAACTCATAGGAGGTTCATCATCGGACGCGATTACGCCTGCATCGTTACTTAGCCAGAACGTTTTTCAGTGTCGAATTCATTTCCAGAGGATGGTCGAATTCCTTTCCAGAGGATACATAGTAGTGTGCTGAGAATTTATCATAGTGCTAAGCTGTAAGTGTGGTCAGTTTTTGTATTTATGGTATCGTGAATGTTCGTTTGCATATGTGTGCTGTATTAAGTGCTTGTGAGGTGGCAGCTGACGTGGTGACTTTTTTGTCTTTTTGCTGTCTTCTTGCCAAGTGGCCGTATTTATTATTTTTACCGTTTGCATTGAATTGATATTCATTTGGTCAAAAAGAATTGTTTTTGTTGTTTGTCCGACAAGGGGAGGATCGAGTAGGCAATAGGCATCTTGAGTCATCTACATGTTGGCATTGCACAGAGACTGGAACAATATCATTCGAAGTAGAAACGCCGTAACCAGGAAACGGGTAGCAAATCGGTTTAGAGGAAACAAGATGAGCATTCAGCAAACAATCTAAATCGGCATCCTTTGACAATTACGTATCTTTATCTCGCGAGCCAACAGATCGGAGCCAACAGATCGGAGCCCAAACAAAATTGTTCAACGGTTGGTTTGAGTCATCTGAAGATCCAGCAGATTCATCGTTGTTTTGAGAAGGAGAGATACCATCATGGGAAGATGGGTGAGCTTCTTCTTGTAACACAATTTTACGGACATCACAATCTCTAATAGGACCGTCATTTGTTTTCACCGCGCATGATTGCACAAGACCATCAGAGTCAGTTTTGGTTGCCATAGCTACGGCATATGAGTATCTTACCATGAGGAGAGTAGCGTCATCTAACAGCAAAACGAAATCAACACCCTCTTGCAAATTTCGCTCTGCCTTGGTCCATTTTTGCCACTGTTGCAACCTGGGAAGATACTTGGCAACCCATTGTCTCCTCCATGCAGAGGCAATTCTACGGGTATATCGGTGACCTCTTCTTAAAGTGTCCTTTGGGTCAGATTCCATCTGCAATACCCTCTTCATTTACCGGCGCAGAAAAACCAGTCATCGAATCTAACGAGCGGAGAGCTAGCAGCATGTCTTTATCTGGCAATTCATAACAAAGAGCTGGCAATTCATGACAAATTCTACTCAAAGTCTGAAAGAGTGCGCTTGGACTATCCAGGACCATTCACTGCTTCAGTAACTTCTTTAAAAGTTCTAATCTGTCTTTCCACAGCTCCTTGATGATGAGAGCTAGCAGGAACTGAAAAACCCCCAAGTGATTTCTGTGCTTTTCCTAATCCAGTCTTTAGAATGGGCATCATGGAAATAACCCGATGACTTGGCTTCTGTCCTCAGTACGTTCCGGGCTCCGACAAATGTCGTAGCGCAATCACAACAAATGTGTCGTGTTTCATTGCCAGTTATGCGTAGAAAGCGTCTTAATGCGTTGAGAAACGCAGTAGTTTTCAACGACTCAACCAGCTCAACTCGCACGACTGATGTAGCATTGCACACAAATAAGCATAGCCAGCGCTTTTCTGTCCCTCTGCCTCTTTTCACGTCGTAAGGTCCAGCATAATCGAAGGAGACAGAGGAAAAAACAGGTTGCCTTGACGTAATCCTGTATCAGTGACGCACCCAAGGGGCGCACCCCCTTTTTCAAACCGAGCTTTTGTTTTTAAAGTGAAGTGTCTAAACTGTGCAAGTGCAGTACGCGCTGTTATTTCAACACAGCTGTGACAAATTTTGCCGCATATCATGCTGAAACCAAATCAGCTGGTTGGTGTGGCGGTAAGAGACCATGTTATCCGTGTGAGCTGGGACGGATCCAGGGGGGATGTGGGGGATGCATCCTACCCACCATCCATTTTCAAACATGTTGTTGATGAATACAGTTTTTCTATAATTTCGAACCTTTTTGATAACAATAAGCCTTACGCTCAACGCACACATAATCGAAAATGTTCTAACAAAATGCATCATATTTGGTGAAACGCCCAAAATTAAGGGCAAAAAATTTAAACAAAATTTGCCTAAAAGTTGTTCAAAAAGTGATAAAATGGCCACTACAGTGGATAAATTTTCAAAATATTTTCCGGGGAAGCATGCCCCCGGAGTCCGGACCCCCTATAGAGCCTTTCTTTTTTATTCCCAATATGCTTCAAAATAATTCTGCCTGAAAAAGCACGCATAAAAATGTGGCAAATTTGGGTGGCCCATCCCTGAAAAAAATTCTTGAGTACTTCGCAGACATGAAAACATTTTCAAAGAGTTGTTAACGCGTTTTTGGGGTCTAACGGTTTGTATTTAATTAACACTCAATCTAATTCAAAATTTCATCCCTCCCCCCACCAAAATTTTCTGGACTTGCTCCTGAGTGCGAGATCGAGTTTTTTTCAGAACCCTCTCCTTTGAAATTTTCTGGGTGCGCCCCTGTACTGTATTCTGGTAAAGGCGCCATGAGCTGGCATGCTCTCTCTTTTTTCAACAGTTTACAATTGAAACAGTAATAGCGAACCGTGGCTATCCCTCCGATAGGATGCAGGCCGGCGTCATTCTGGAGAGAACCCAACACAGTTTCCGCAGCTCGGTGTGCCAGCTTGTTATGATGCGCAATAATAAACAGTTCAGTGATTTTGTGGCGTTTGAAGAGGAAAGCTGTTGAGCTTGCTCGTCTGATAACTTGTACTCGGTCAATCGTCTCCCCATACGCAATATTCCAGATTGGTCCAAAAAAGGGACAAACTTAGTAATATAAAACATCCATCGTTCAAGCTTAGAGACGAGAAACAACTTTACGGCGGACTCATACGTAACTCCAGACTGCATCTTGTCAATTACGCAGCCAAGTGATTCACGTTGTGCTGCGCGCACGAGCGTTAAGCTGGCTCGGTTGGGATCAAGATCAGTGGCAGCTTTTTGATAATTCCGGAGGTGGCTCTTCCACTTTTGAAAACAATTAAAAACGGCGGCAACCACCTGAACCACCTTTTTCAAACTTCTTGTGCGGTAGCGTATGCCCCAAAAATCCACCGTCACCCTGATCGACCAAATTCAAAGGGAGATCAAAGATTGTAGGCGAGATATTTTCTTGCTTTCTATTGATGTGAGCCGAAAGTGGGTCATCCAACTTCTTCGCTTCTTCATGTGAAGTGATTAGAGCAGGTTGGGTTGACTGAGGTTGAAACTGATTAACAGAGTCGTCAAGAGATTCTCCTGAGCTCAGCCACAGCTTTCCAAATCCATTGGCATCATCATAACTAAGAGGTAGACCAGAACTTTTAGGTAGTCGAGTAGGAATTGCTTTACCTAACTTGGGCTTTAGTAGATTTGCAGAAGACACCTGAAGGTTCTTGTAAAAATGCAATACGTAATTAAGATCAGAAGCGTGCATGATACTGTCTGCATCTTCTATAAGACTCTTACACACATCCACTTCAATTTGCACCTTTCTTAAAGCCAGTTCACTCCTTTTACCTTGTAGTTCCTGCTCAGTTACTCTCTGTTTCATGTCCAACTTCTTCTCTTCCAAAGTAAGCTCCATCTCTTTCCTTTCCTTCTTTAAGAATGTGTTCTCCATGCGTAATTCCTGAATGATGGCCATGGAGTGAGCAGAAACTCCTGAAGAGTGGGGAAGAGTGAGATTTGAGAGATGAGGCAGTCGAACGCTCTTCAGGAGGCTTTAATGCTCTTTCCAGGTAGCGCTTTAACTTCATTTCTTTATCAAGATAGCGTGTAACCAAGTCCTGTATAGAATCTCAAGCAAGTGAACCAGGGTTCTGCTCAAGCCACTGATGCAAGGCAGTTGCATAAACACTCAATGCCTTTTGGCCATAATCATGAATAGACCACAACACACTTTGATCTACTTGTCTAGATGATAGGCTCTATTCCCTCATGGCTGAGATAATGATGTGCAGTTCTAGAGCAAAGCGCTTCAAAGATCGATGACTTTGGAATCAGTCTCATATGGGGTTGTCTACCCAAGCAAGACCAATGTCATCTAATTCCGAAAGATCTGACATTGTTTAGTCACTGAGTGCGGTTAACTAAAGGGTAAAAAAACAGTGTTGTCTAGTCTAAACAGCTGAAGCCTAGCCAGACTAGACAAGAAGCAAAATTCCACTAGGCTTGTAAGTGATGAACGTAGGCTGGGAAAAATCCTGTACAAGACCTTTAAGCTTCACAGTAAAGTGCTAAGCTTCTTCAAATAGAACAATAAGCCTTAATTGTAAATAGAATACTATAGGCTTTAATTTAAGCGGCTGGCAACAGGCGGCTGCCAATCAAGTTGATTCTATTTAACCAGCGATGCCGGGGCACAACCGGAAGACTGATCTTCTCTACCAGCAGGCCGAAAATCATAGACACGTGATAATTGATTCTATATCGTACCAAGTCTTGGCTGTCTTGCTTAGCCAATAAAAACACAGCAGAAAACATTAATCATGAGCTACTGGTCGTTAAGACCTAATGTACATCGCCTTCAAACAGAAATGAAGCATCAAAAGTCTAATAGCAAAATCTACACCGTTAACTACTAGGCGAAGTCGACACTAAGCTACTAAAATAAAATTAGGCTACAAACAGCTAAGCTAAACTAACAAGCTATACAGCTAACTAGCCTGGCCGACATACAATAGAGATGGGCGAATAGTAATCATTCGTTAAAAAGTAACGGATAGTAACAGATTCGTTTTGTCAAAATACCGATTCCAAATTGTATTCGTTTGCCATCCAGGGCCGATACTAGGCAATGCGTGACCTCCCCCGAAATCATCTTCCGGGCCCCGACGTCCAATTTTCTCCCAAACATCGGGTGAAGACCAAAAAAAAAAAGGTCCTCGCCCACGCCTTCCGACGTCTTAAGTAATCACTTGGAACTGTTACTCAAAAGTAACGGTTAAGTTCATTTCTACTCTAGAGAAGATATACCATACTTTTTATCCGTTACTTGTATTCGTTTAGGTAATCACGAATCGATGTTTGGGGAAAAATTGGACCTCGAAAGGCGCGAAGACCTTTTTTTTTTTGGTCTTCACCCGATAATTGGGGTAATTTGGACGTCGGAAGGCGTGAAGATCTACTTTTTTGGTCTTCACCCAATAATTGGGGTAATTTGGACGTCGGAAGGCGTGAAGATTTGGGAGAGATGTGCTTAACCGTTTCTTTTAAGTTCTAAGTGATTACTTTTAAAACTTAAAAGTAACGGTTAAGCACATCTCTAACAAACCTTCACGCCTTCCGATGTCCAATTTTACCCCAAACCTCAGGTGAGGACCAAAAAAAAAAGGTCTTCACGCTTCCGACGCCCAATTTTTCCCCAAACATCGGGTGAAGATCTAAATAGAAAAAAGGTCTTTGATTCGTGATTACCTAAACGAATACAAGTAACGGATATAAAGTATCGAATATCTTTTCTAAAGTAATCGCTTGGAACCGTTACTCAAAAGTAACGGTTAAGCACATCTCTAACATACAGCAAACGCAAGTATTATGCCAAAAAATCCAAATGCCAAATTATGGTGTTAAGTATAAAAAATTACCCAAAAGCGAAAAAGTTGCAATTAGGTAGAAGGTGTGTTTACCCCTCCAAAAACTTGGGTAAAAATTGTATTTGCCCACAAAATTTCATGTTTACCCAAAAACTTTTTTACCCAAAAAATTATTCAAGTTATGTTTTGGGCATATCCATATATGCCCAAAATATTTTGGGTAAAACGTGTTTTACCCAAATATGAATTGGGTTGAGTGGAGTTTTACCAAGAGCTTTACCCAATTTTATTTGCAGTGCACGCTCTGTTTTTGTACGCTCTTGTACACAGGGCCGGATTTACGTATAGACTAAGCAGGCTGAAGCCTTGGGCTTCGAAGAAAATGGGTGGCCTCGCAGAAAATAAGGGGCCTTATCACGAACAACGAAGACCTTTTTGTTTTTGGTCTTCACCGATATTTTCAGTGAAAACGCGGCATTTGCGGATATCAAGACCTATATTTTGGTCTTCGCCGATTTTTAGGGGAAAAAATAGAAACAGCCTAGGGCTTCTCATTGTCTAAATCCGGCCCTGCTTGTACAGTACATTGTCATGTAACAAGGCTGTTTTCATCCACAGAACTGTATACAGTACGGTATCTATAAATCTCACGTGGCATAGTAGCGAGTGTAAGGGGTGGCATAGTAAATTTATTCCCTATTCAATTTGTATTGAATTTTGTTGGGGATGATCAAAAGTGGTGTAGTATGAAGAGTGGCATAGCAACGAGATGGTATACAGTATAGTATCGAGATTTGACTTTATTAGCTTGCAGCAGTGGTAATTACGTACTTCTACGTTTCCACAATTGGCTGCTCGAACAGTTAAATATTTTGTTACGTCACAGTGTCTATCACAGGGATGGGCAACCCCAGGCACGCGAGCCATATGACCTTTTAATTTTTGGGGGGACGAAAGTTGGACATTAGCGGATGTGATGACTTTTTTTTGCTCTTCACCGATATTTTCAAGGGAGAATACCAACTGTCGGTTGGCACGCGGGAAAATTTCGCCTGTGATTTTAACCAATTTTGGCACGCAGATCGAAAAAGGTTCTCCATCCCTGGTTTATTATATTTACTGTCTGTATACGAATAGTCACTACAATCTTTCGACCATAATCCCAATAAGTACATAAACGTTACGTAACATAGTAACGAAACGTAAAGGCAAGGAGCAATGAAATAATCTAAAAACGGACAAAACACGTAGCGAAACGCAACATACTTTCTTACAAACAAAGTAAGTAGCGTAGCTGGCTAACCGTAACGCCGATCCGGCTGCTTTATCTTAAACCGAAACGCCGTTCCGCTGCGTTCCGGTACCAATGCAACGCTGGTCCGGGGGCACGCTCCACTGGAAAAATTTTGAAAATTTGCATACTGTAATGGCCATTTTAGTGCTTTTTAAACAATTTTTGAGGAAAGCTTGTCACATTTTTGGCCCCTAACTTTGAGTGCTTCACCAATGAAGCATTCATTGTTCGCATAGTTTTGAGTATGCGTGCTTAAAGCGATTATGACATATTGTTATGAAGAAGTTCGAAATTATGGAAAAATTTTATTCATCCAAAACGTTGTTGAAAATGCCTGGTGGGGGGGGATGCATATTGCATATGCAGCATACCCCACATCCCCCCTGGTTGTATAATAACAAAAGATGGCCTCAAATTTAAGATATATGTTTTAAACTGAAAATACCGAAGGCAGTAAAAGCATGATAGGAAGTCAAGGGAAGGCTTTCTGGTGGAACTGGTGAAACGATATTCAAATGTTAGCGATTTAGTTCATTTTTGAGCTACAATACGTAGGCCTAGATCAGTGGTTCTCAACCTTTTTTCTTTTGTGGCCCGTTTTTTGTGGCACAAAAGTTCTGTGGCCCATTAACTTTTTACCTTCCTAAACGAGTATTCATCCCCAGGAGCGGATCCAGAAAGCTTTGATGGGGGATGTAATTTTGAATTAGGTTGAATGTTAGCTAAATACAAAGACGTTCAGACGTTTAGTCCCGTAAACGGGCGTAAATAAGCCTTTTTAAAATGTTTCATATCAGGGGCGTATTTACAAAAATTTTCAAGGAGGGGGTATCAAATTTCGTCACTTTTTCAAGCACAGTTTTTTTCCAGCAGAGTTGAGTTCAAGCAGTTTAAGTAACAAAAACGACTCCAGGGGGGTCCGGGGGCATGCTCCCCTGGATATTTTTGAAAATTTGCATACTGTAATGGCCATTTTAGTGCTTTTTGAGCAATTTTCAGGCAAATTTTGTTTATAGTTTTGACCTCTGATTTTGAGTACCGGTACTTTACCAAATATGATGCATTTTTGCCCAGTTTCAATTATGCTTGCTTAAGGCGACTCGGGCTAATTTTTATGAAGAGGTTCAAAATTAAGGCAAATTTTTATTCATCCAAAGCATTGTGGAAAATGGCTGGTGGGAGGGAATGCGTCCCCCACATCCCCCTGGATCCGCCCCTGTTTATCCCTTCAACTTGCAAATTCCACCTTAGGGAGCCAAGTGGGTTGCTTTGAGAACCACAATGTAGTTGTAGCCGCTTAAAATCTAAGTCCACACATGACGCGATAAAAGGCATTGATTGCATCACGCCATCAACACAACGAGAAGTAAGTTCTATGACGACAATCGCCTAGATTAGTTTCACAATCTTTCCACAAAACTACACACTATCAATTGAATATATTGGAATGAAAATTATCTTTCTGTAGCAAAAAAACAGCAGGGTCATTCATTGTTACTACCGTCAAAACTACTAAGCAAACACAAAAGTGTGAACTTAACCATAGTGACACAAATGAAGCAGAATTTTTCAATAAATCTAGCAATTTTTTAAAAAGTTCTGTGGCCCACTTCAAAATGTTTCCATGGCACACCAGTGGGCCGTGGCCCACTGCTTGAGAACCACTGGCCTAGATTATTTTCGCTTGAAATCGTTTGGTCTTTTTTCTACGGAAGGTCTGAGGGGCCGAGGGCAGTTGCGTGTACAAGAGCGGCACTGCCCTGCTAATAAAATTACGTCATTGCTTCAATAAGCATAACGGCAAAGAACAAGATTCAGGAAACAACGCTACGTAATTCGTGTTATTAATGACAATTACAAAACCAGATTAACAATGATAAAGCATCTAGCACTTCAAAATAAATATCAGAAAAAGAAGTATGTATGACGTCATATGAGGCTCAATTGGAGGGGTTGTAACCCCCAACCCCCCCGTGGCTACGCCACTGCTACAATCAATATTTCGATGTCATAATTAAAACAAGCCACTATATCATTAATTTAATGTTGATGCAGAAAACCGATGGGCCGTTGGAACTTGATGACAGAGTAAACATGACGGTCGCTAAATTTTGTTTTATCGTCTATCCAGTTGTTTCTCTGTATACTGTAGGTCCGTATGTTACATGCGAGGAAGTTGTAGGTATATGCGCTATGCGGTTATACAGTACTCGAAGAGTAGGCTATCAAAGAAACAATATTATCGCTTTATGGTTTTTATCGGTGATGGAACAGAGAAATTGGATTTGCTCAAATGAACGAGAGCCACAGTAATTTGTTTGCAAAGATCTAAAAACGCGAAGTAAATTTCCTCGTGTCTCAAAGCACGCAGTATCCGTAGGCGAATTCAGGCATTTTTTGAGAGAAGACTAATGAATCGACGTGCTTGTCTTGCTGTTTTGTCCGTTTGTGTCTATCACACTAAATCAAAAAATTATAATATTCCATTAAGTAATATAAGAGTGGCGTTACACGTGATGATCCAGTTTGTAATGTCTATAGGCTCTTCATCTCCCCAGATAATATGTCGAGCTATTTGTCCATATGTTGTGTTTAATATTGCTAGTTCTTTCAGAGTTCTTTCATGTTTGCCATCGGAACCTCTCTTACGCCTGCAAAACAAGAAATACTTTTTTTTTATAACACAATGCACCCATATTACATTAAAACAGTGCATGTGAATATTTTTCTATCCGAAAGCTATGGCGCATCTCTACGGGAGGCGTGCCTCTTTGACAGCTGCTTGTGCCTTCCCAATGGCAATTTTGCCTACTTTCAGTTTTTTTGTTCTGTGTGGAGCTTCACGCAACAACACATTATTTGTAGCAATTTGTTCCTGCGATTAAACTTGATATTTGATGCAAAATATCATATCATTTAACAGTCAATCAGTTTATCACTATTGTAACCAATGGCGATCTGTTGGATTTGACGTATTAGTTACGAAGCAATAAGACGTTTTATCAGAACCGAACAGAGATGTCAAAAGCGAAAAATGAGTGAAGACTGGTTGCGAAATTCTAATTGGGAAGTGAGTTCTGAAAATTTGAAAGGTCCAAGCTTGTCTGCACGCAACGGTGTACCCACATTTGATGAAAGTAAGCCTTTGAGCAAACAAAATTCTGCTGATGCTGATGATTTACGAAGCAAGTTAAACTGCGTTCGTATCTTGCAACAATGCAAGCACGTTTGGGACTAAGAAAAGACGCTTTAATGCTGCGTGGCATCAAAGATGGGATTGGTTGGAGTATGCTATTAAGTTAGATGCAGCATTTCGCTTTCCTGCCGCAATGTTAAATGTGAAGCTCGGGGAATGCGCTGCGAATTAATTTTTACACGTCACAACTATCGTGGGCCAAAATGGATGCATGCCACTGAAAATAATTAAGTTTTTTCCAAACATTGCCCCCTCCAAAGAACACTTGACACGCTACAGTGATTGGCAAGAAAAAAGCAAACGCTTCGAAATGTGTACAGAAATTACTTCTTTAATGCTTTCTATTACTTTGCCGACTGCGACTTCCAACGTTAAATAAAGAAGGTTGATCATCATCAATAGCCTTTGTTTTGCCACCATATCTTTTATGTTTCAACGTCAGTTAATGAATAGATCTTGGGCTAGTTGCAGATCATAGTTTGAAAAATTTAATCCGAGAAGATTGGTTTTTATATCAGTATTGCATATAAGAACTCAAGATTTCGCAAAGTATACGCAATTTTGCAATGCTTTCATTATTAAGGTATGAGCTTCATAATTTTTTCAAAAAGCTTCAGAATCCTGATAAGCTAGCCTATAGATGGTTTTTAATTGAACTGTTCTTTGTTTGACTGTTATGAATCCATACTTCAATGTTTATTTTTCCTTTTTTTCCCCTAAAATATTCGTTTTTTAGTATTCTGTATGGGAGGTCCGGGGTTCGATTCCCGGGCCGGTGAAATAGGATACAGTGTCGCCAACGGCTCGCCACTGCTGCCGACGTTTTTTCGCAGCTGTGTTGCTCAGGCGCTAAGCTGCGGAGATGGGCCCCGGCCCCCGTCGCTCGTCATAGTACGCTTCGGCGTAATATCGCAAATACAATATAATGAAAAGTTCATTTTTTTGTTGGTTGTTTACTAAACAGCATGTAGCGTAAGCTATATCTGCAGTACAGGTACACCAGAATTTCGAATGCGCTCAGGTCGGTGGGTTAACTTTCAAAAACAATCTAGTCACTTAGTTTACGGTAAAAAAGCTTAAAAATACGTTCCATAATTTATATATAACTAACCTAATTTATGACGCTTTTTACAGCAATGTTTCTTCTAAGATCATAAAGATTTGAATCACATTCATTTGCTATTTATGCAAAGCAACACATAGGCCTATCCTAAACCGGGGTAGTGTACTATTGCAAGGCAATGAGCAGAACCAGCCAAATTGCACAAAATTGAAATTATACTCGTAAAAATCACTCATCTAGCTGTTGCTACAACGAAATTACATCTCCCTTTCTACACAAGAAATCTCTGCGACATACATCTCCACTCCTCCATAACATCTCGACGCAATCCACGCTCAACACAACGCAATCTAGCATTAATAAAACAAGACAGCTGAGCATCAATAAAACGCATTACTCTCATCAAACAAAAGAAGTAGTCACACGTGACCCATTAATGAGCAAATTGTATCAAGATGTAGAAAGAAACAAAAACAGAAGGGAAGAAAACGTTTCTCTTGTTCTGCTATGAAAGCAATAAGCATTGACAATGTAAAAATAAGAAATATATCGAACGCTGCATGAGCACAGAAACAACGAAAAAATAATGAATAAACAAATTAAACACAGAGCATTATTTGGGTTAGACTACAAAGAAAACAAAAGAGCAAAAGTTAATTGGTGATTGATATTTACACTACAATCATAATCTGGTCATTCGACCGGGTTTACTTAATGTTTTAGTCTCTGTAACGAATGGACGCTTTCTGTACTCTCCCACATCGAGTTTTTACAGTCCCCGGGCTTTCAGGAGCCGTTGCAGTCTCATTTTGTGGCTGCGCAAAGCCGGTTGGTAAAACGGGTTCCTGTTCATTTCTGGAAATATCATTAGATTCATCGGCTCGCAATTGAGCCCCATTGCGCGTAATCTGGTCACCCCTGTTGGTTTTTACAACATAAGACCGTTCTCTTTGCTCCTCAACCACTTGACCAGGAAACCATTGCTGCGTTTGATGATCACGTATGCGAACATCTTGTCCCGGACACCAGAGGTTACAACCTACCTTTAAGGGTTATTACTTTTTCGGCTTTCAAAGCGGGAAGTTCTGCTGACTTTTTCTGCATTTGAAGGCGATGATCCATTACCAGCGGTGGTCTTAGACAAAGGGGGGGGCCTGTGCAGCAATTATAGGGAGGGCTTTGGGATTCAAATTCCAAAACGCTGTAGTGTGTACTAAAGCACATCATAATAGGCATTTGATAGGAAGTTACCCGAGAAGCGCCAATCAAGCAAGCTCATTTAATGCATGTAATGTAGAAACATCATGTACTGCCAGTAATTGGTAGGCTATAACAAGGCTAGGGTTCATCAAAAATCTCCCAGAACTTAAGAAAAATTAGAGACATGGAATGATTTGCTTAATCTACTGTATTTATACAATATTAATAGCTTGAGTAAACCACGAACTAGTTGGCTATATTAACGGTAAATCAGTTTTGGTATACTCGTAATGATTAATTTTAACATCAACTTATATGCAATATTGCTGCACCTGCTAGAGACAGCTTGCAATACTCTTTGCACTTAGAGGCAATTCATAACGATAATAAACAAAATGTACTTAGCAATAAATTTACCTGTGATCAAGCACATTGCTGATGCAGACCTGTAAGGATAAGCAAATGAGTGTACGAAGTTCAGGCAAAAAGCTTCCAGCTAATTAGTTTTCTTTCTACTGAAATATCTGCGGAACTGCTATGATGGTCCTGAAACTGGACTGTGTCTGTAAAATTGCTTCACCTGTTTCATCCTTCTTTCCACTTTCCTTTTGATAACTGCTTTTCTTATTATACAGTAAGAATTGTTAATATTCTAATTCAAAGATGTCTTTTCTTCAATTTCTAGAAACAAACGGTAATCTGTTAATATTTCAACAACACTTCAATTCAAGTTTGCTACGTTCTGTGGTTTGTGAGATATCGCACCACTTCCAAATTCCAATTAACTTTTCACCATCTTTATGCACAAGATAAAACAATTTTGTTCTCATATTTTGGACTATTCGCCTTAAGTGAAAAATAAGAAAAGTTTACTCCCTCAAATCCAATATATACACTTCAAAAATATAATGAGCTACTGCTTACACGATTCGCAAAATGATGCTTAGTTCTGGTGAAGCAGTAAAGAGTCAGCTCTGATGTTTACTTCCATGATTTTCTTTTCTGAGCATCTGAATACATCATAATCAGTGGTTTTGAATTAATGAAATTAAAGTTTAATCATCACAACTTTAGTTTCCAGGTAACATCTATACACATTTGAAACAAGAAATCCCTCAACACAACTCTTCTACTCACAAAGTGAAAATGCAACATTAAAACAATGTATTATTTCCACAAACTGCAACTTCCAATCAAAACAGTTACACTAATTACTGTAATTACGGCACATTGATGTGGCTTTCACTGTGCTAATTTCTTTTCAGTAATTTAAACCACTCTATGTAAGTTTGATACACATGTAGTACAATGTGTAGTAAACCAAAATAAACTTCAAGTCTCGCGAGAACCTGGGAAAAAGTTTTGTCATCTATTATGAGGTATACATACTGATTATTTCAAACAATCTTAATAAGAAAAAACTTCTTAATAATCTTAAACTGCACAATATTACTACAGGGCCCAACAACCAAGAAAATCTTAACACCAATATGACCAGATATAAACAACATAGCCTACGTGATTTAAACTATGCGACAATAATCATGCAGCACAGAGGCCTTTTAGTCACAAACAGCAAAGGTTTCAAAAATCCAGTTCGTAAGGAAGAAACCAAAATTAACCATGCTCTATAAAATGTCATGTTACCCTAATCTAGCATCAAAGCTACTATCTCAAAATGCAGAGTGCAGTGCAATATGGTAAAACCTTGGGTTACAAATCACCAAAAAGTTTACCATAATAACTGCACTGTAAACCAGTAAGATACGCTCCGTTAACTTTCAGGAAGTCTACATAACACTGACTAATCATCATTGCTAAAGATTCAGCCATTACACAGTGGGGTATAACTCAGTCTATTATAATCATAAGATACAGAAATTGAGAAGTTTCACTTTGAGGTGGTTCAGCTTTGATTAGAGATAAAAAAAAAAAAAGAAACGGTTCAGACAAATTGTTTGCTGTGTTTCAATGCAAAGAGTTTTATTAAAATGAAAATTTTTTTTAGGGGAGGTTAAATTTGGGATAAATAAAATCAATTTTAATGGTTTGGTTCACGTTAACATAAAGAGAAGTGTTTTTTGGAATTTCCGCATTAATTCTTTTTGAGGGGACCCTTATTTTCAAGGGGAATTCTTTATGAGGGGGCCTTATTTTTAAAGGTGGCAAGGGGGTAGTTCCTATTCGCAAGAACTGAAACTAATTCTAATGATGTAAAAATTTTCAAGTTTACAAAAAAAGTGTTTTTTTATATGGTTCTAAAACTAAACTAAAATGATTTAAAATAAAAATAGAAAATAAAAAAAATTATAAAAATAAAAAATAAATTAAATTAATAAAACAATTAAATAAAAAATTATGAAAAAACAAAAAAATAATTTGAATAAATAAAAATAAAAAATTAATTATAATTTAAACAAAGAAAAATAAAAAACAAAAAATAAAAATAATTTAAATTAAAAATAATTTAAAATAAAAAAAAAACTAAAATTAATTTTATTGATATGGTTCAAGTTTAAATAAAAAAAATTTCATAGTTAACACGATATTTTTTGAGGGGGGGCCTTCTCTTTTAGGGGGGACCTGTGCGACTGCACAGTTCGCACATTCCTAAGACCACCACTGTCTATAACCATAAGTGATCGGGTGGTTAAGGTAAATTAAGTTTGCTGCAGCACAAACTCGCAATCTGGTAATGAATTCCCGCAAACCATACAGCTAAAGTTAGCTGCCATGCAACCAACCACCAGTCGTTTCAGGCGTTTTCTCTGCGACCATGCACGCAGACCAGAATACGTTCCTTATGCTTTACACAAAATTGATCATAGGCCTAATATGTATCAAACTATAAAGAGACGATCAACGGAAACCGATGACAAAAAAGAAGCTTAAAATGTTATGAATAATTTCATCCGAGCATCATCGAAAGCGTAGGAAGCGGAAGTAAAAAGAAGCGTAGGTGATTGATGTTCAAAACATGCTTAGAGTACAGCAAGCGTACCAGCATACAGCCTTTCATTCAAAATTCATACACCTTTGCCATTACTGAGTATCAAGACGTTAGTGAGAATTTATCCTCAGAAATGTTTCAAGTAAATAACCATGCCCTTTGGTTCTATATAACCTCATCAATCCGGAGATCTCTGCAATTAACCAGTTTGCAAAAAAATGCTGCAAAATGACAGTATGGTATAACCTACAATCATAGGTGGGCACAAATCGCTAATCCGCTATTGCGCTAATTAGCGAAACTAATTTTTTCACTAGCGGATTAGCTCTTCAGCTAACATTCAAAAATGTTAGCGGACTGGTTATCGAAGCTAATTTTTTCAGCCAATCCGCTAGAATAAGAATAGTTGCTACCGCGGTTTTAATAAAGAAAAGTCTTTAAGTTGCCATATTTTCCCGTTTTTAGTGCCAGAGAAATATCTCCCGGTACTCTTCTAGCTACGCGCTTAGATCAAGCAATAATAACTCCGTCAATAACATCATAATGCTGAGCTTGCGCAATCACTGTTTCGACATGTAGGAGCTAAAAGGTTGTAGACCGGCAGCTGAGAGGGGTTAGCATACCTTTTCTAGCCTACCAATAGCCTAGTATATTGCGACCTACTACGCAGAAATGTCCGGATTTAACATTCTATAATCCTAATCCGATCCAAATCCGTAGCCTTAAATCCAAATCCTTAATTTAATTCCCACAAAATCCAAATCCTAAATAATCCGGTGCCGGTACCGAGATATTAACCATAACATCTATGTAGAATTCAGGTTATCTGTATTTACGTTCATTTTACATAACTATAAATTAATGTCATCGCAATTTCATTGGCAAGAAGATAGTTGAAACCAGTGTTCCCTCTAAGCTGTGCGCGTGTGCGCGCGCACACGGATTTCAGAGGCTGCGCACACGCATAAATATACCGCGCACAGATATATCATGATGAGGCAATGTTCTCGGTGGCAAGTTAAGGAAAATTGTTCTTGGACCTGCTAAAAGGACGCATTTCTTTACAAATTGTACCGTCTATCGTGAGCGAAAAATGTACCAGCAGTGACATAACCAAGAGAAGTTGCGCTGTTTGTTTTTAATAGCTGCCATATTGAATTTATTCATGGGTTTTTGGACAAACGTGAGTCATTTCTAAAAAGTGCGCACTCGCCAAAGTTTCTGCGCACACAGACTACAAAAAATTAGAGGGAACATTGTTGAAACAATGGTTTTGAAGGTATTTGTATGTTGCAAATGTACGGTAATAATGCTGATGATGAATGATGAAAGCATTTAATTACAGAGACTTAAGAGTGACCACTGGTTTCAACTTTATTTAAACATTATAAATCATTGTAACGTCAATCTTATTTTGATTAATCTAAACCATTCTGGCATATGGCACCAGTGTGTTAAGCAGGGCAAGCCAGCAGGAAACCTACAGATTAACTTACAGAGTTGCAAAATATTAAACAAAAAAGCTGGACTACTCTCTTGAGTTAGTGCTATACGATTATTTGAATTTACTCAAACACTAAAGTCCAAATCCGGTAAAAAACTTCAAAATTCCAATCCGGTGAAATTACCAAAATCCGGTCCAAAAAAATCCTAATCCAAATCCGTGGACATCTCTAAAACCAACGGCGAAACGTGATTTCTGCCGGGTCAAACTGGATACGTTTGGCCGTTATGGGGGCCCAAAAACCCCTCCAAAAAAACGCTAGCATATCTTTTTTAGGTACCATATGAAACCTGGTTAAAACGAAAGCTTACATCGACCAGATCACGAAATGGTATGTGACAGAAATTTTTCGGCTGCTTTACCCCCGGCAAAAGCCCACAAAAATTCAATTATGACGTCACGTGACGTCATAGCAAAAAGATTTGACTGAGAATCTCATGAAACTTAGTGAAAACGAAAGCTTACATTGCACTGATTGCGAAATGGTATGTCACAAAAATTTTTTCGGCTGCTTTACCCCCGGCGAAGCCCCCAAAATTCGAGTTATGATGTCACAGCGAGTTATGAGGTCACAAAGAAAATGACGTCATAATTCAAACATTGGGGGCTTCTACCGGGGGTAAAGCAGCCGAAAAATTTCTGTCACATACTATTTCGTAATCAGTGCAATGTAAGCTTTTGTTTGCACTAAGTTTCATGCGATTCTGAGTCAAAACTTTTTTGCTATGACGTCATAACTCAAATTTTGTGGACTTCTGCTGGGGATAAAGCAGCCAAAAAATTTCTGTTCCATACCATTTCGTAATCAGTGCAATGCTAAGCTTTCGTTTGCACTAGGTTTCATGTGGTACCTAGAAAAGATATGCTAGCGGATTTTCGGGGGGTCTTTGGGCCCCTATTACGGCCAAACGCATCCAATCTGAATCGGCAGAAATCACTTTTCGCCGATGGTTTTTGACGTAGTAGGTCGCAATATACTTGGTTATTGGAACCTAGAAAAGGTATGCTAACCCCGCTCAACGGCCAGTCTATCAACCTTGCCTTTTGCAAAAACGCGATAGTCAGACATGGTCAGATTGATCAGACTGACGCTTATTTAAGTAGGCATACTGTGCTTATTTCCCTGCTCTACTTATTTCGGCAATGTGCTTCTTTCAGTACAGCGCTAATTTCACTGCCGAGTTTATTTCAATGATGTAAGTTCTTTCAGCGTATGCCCAAAACCTTGACAATATACCGTGCTATTAAATAAACTTTTGGAAATTGCGTTGATACGATCTAGTTTAGATTTGACTGATCAACTGAAAACGCGGTATTAAAATGATTGCTACAAGTTAAAAAGTTGATTTTTCGTTGTTTCTGTTTCAAATAACAATCTTATGATTAATTACGGATTAGCGGACAAGCGTTATCTTCTGCTAACGAAAAATTCGTGTTATTGGATCAGCGTTAGCTAAGCTAATCTTTTTCATTATCGGACTAGCTGTTAGCGGAGCTACTTTTTGCGTCAGCTGTGCCCACCTACGCCTACAATAAACGTGTACACATTACAGCCATACATCCACAATATACAGAGCAACCGTGATTACGGTGCAACTACCTTGCATACAGATGCATCATATAATTTTGTCGCCAATCGTACAGTTCGCGGTATATCATATTCACTTCCTCGTAATTTGGACGAGTTAACAGTTCTTTGACCACAAAGATTTTGTCTGGAAATATTTTTGCTATTGACCAAGGCACCAATCCAGAATGAAAACCCCATCTGCAAAAAGTTAAAACTGTGAGAAACAGCGAATGTATATTAAAAACCAAATGTAAACAAAAGTTGCTGCGCCATTTTGTGAAAGGCAAACGCTTGAAGCAGGGCCGCAACCAAGGGAGACGGTCCACACCCCGGCAAAAAATTAGTCACCCCCCCTAACATTTTCAACTGATATTGCATTTGAAAATATCGCTTCCGCAAAAAAAAAATTTCTGCCTCAAAACTATGTTAAAGAGGGGGGATTTTTGTGACCAAACCCCACTTGAAATATTTGACCATTGCCGATATACGCGTAATAAACTATGTACCCCAACATATTAGTGCGGCAGCCCAGAGGTCTGAGCCTAGCTGAAAGCTTAAATTTTTATCCCTAATATCGTTTAAAGTACTTCAAATCATGCACGAAATCAGATATTTGCCGGGTCAGGGGTGGTGGGTGTGGCCAGGGTGAGGGGGTAAAGAGGGTAAAATCGTTGAGATGGCACAACAAGTTACTTACCATATAAAAGTAGTTTTAGTCGTTTATAATCGCAGTAGAGCTCTCATTTCGGGCTTAAACGAAAGAAGAAAAAGTACAAAATATATTTAACAAAAAAATTTTAACTTTATTTCATTATGACGTCATGATATTTGAGCTTGAACTTGATTTTGCTCAATTTTTTTGTAGTCGGGGTGCATAACTTTAACTATAGCGTCTCATTTTATTGAAGCAAGTTAATAAAACTTGTTCCAGCAGGAAAGTAGTTTCTTACCTACAAAATGAAACTATTTGGACGTTTTTATGATGAACACAGACAAAATAACGCGCTAATATACAACGACGCATGGTTAATTTTAGACGGTTCTTCAGACAATGCTGGTTCCGCATAACTGATTGCTTTTTGAAATTGCATGGCGTTTGGACTTTTCATGTTGGAATACGTTTCTTTCGCTGTATTCTTCAAGAAGATTGCAAACAATTAATACGAGTCATAAGGATATAGAGGGTTTCAAATTTGAATATAGAGATATAAAAGGCTACAGTTGCTGGTACCCCTAAGTTAACGATTTTTTGTGAATTGAATTACACTTACCAAAAACCCACTGGTAAGTTTAATATTGGTTTCATCAATCACTTAGTTAATTCGTTTGCAATTTCGTACCTCGAAGTTGAGTTAATTCTACTTTAATCAATGGAGGATCACCAGGTTTAATTGATAAATTGGATAACCACGTTCGATTATTTCCATAAAACCTTGAAAATAATGTTAAAATATTATCTATATTTATTTCACGATTGTCAATCAAGTTTTCGCTCATTTAGCCGACTGTAAATTGCATAATACAATATTTTTTTGTTTCGCTGTTTAGTCCTAATTGCTAAATTTATTATGTTTTAGCATGATTTTGGTCAAAAGTTTAGCGGATCGCGAGTTATAAACGGAACAAAATATTAACGAAAGTTAATCTCTAGAATCCCAAAATCTTGACCTTATCACTGAATAAAAAGTAGGTTTCATCGCGATGCTGTGCCCATTTATACATCAAAAACTTATCCATAATCATGGAGATCAGTATTTCAAAAAGTGTTCAATAACTAGATTTAGTTAGAGCGAACATGCAACATCACCATAGGTAAAAAGTAAAATTTAGGCCCATTAAACCCAACGGTCTGTTCCAGCCAGCACACAGTGCAGCTAGTTACGGTTTATACGTAGATTTGTGAGGCGCAGTGTCTTAGTGAGCAAATCAATTTTAGTTTCATTTTTCAAACCTCTACTTGTTTTGGATAGGCTTACCTCTGATGATTCTTGTGGGTTAATAAATTCTACTTTTTAACTGTGGTAGAAAACTTATCCGGAGGAAATACGAAATTTGCTTTTGTTTCAGCCAATAGCAAAATATTTCATTTCGGTAACTTTTCATTTCTGTCTTGGAAATTGTTCAAAAAATCGTTGCTAAGTTGTCTCAAACATTCCTCGTCTTCATCTTCATAAAAATTGTTGTGAATTAAGTTGCTCAAATCATTCATAGATGTGCAAAAAAAATTGCAAGATGCTGGAAAAATGTGATTTGTAGACTGCAGAACCACATTGATTTCGGAATGTTTGCAATTGTCCAATTTTAATGATTCGAACCGTAGATTAATGCTACAGGATAAGTGCTCCTCTGGCGGCAGCTACATTGCGTTCGCACTCTGTGAGTTGCACACCAATATTTAAAAAAAGCGGGCAACCTAGCATCATCGGCGAGAAAAGATTTATCGGTTACTGATGCCAAAGCTTTTTTTATGTATTTCTCACTGATTTTGTACCGATATGGCTTGCAATTTGCGCAGTTAAAAATGCAATTCAAACTGCTCAATCGCGAACTGTGAAGCAGCGCACAAAATAATGGTATTCATTTTCCAACGGCGCTAAAAGCGCAGTTATAATGGTCTTGGCCATTTAAACAATTTGATCGTCACAGGTCACTCCAAAACTGGCATGGCTAAATTAACAGCAGCTACCCTGTAGTCCACTCAATTTAAAGTTTTTAAATGCAGTCGAATTACTTTATGCTTGATGCAAAAGCTAACAAGTTCCAGACAATAAGGGTGGAATGCACCAACGCGGATTATCTTCGAGTTAAATTTATCTCAAGATTAAAGTTGAGTTAAAGTAAAATTGGTATGCACCAAACATGGATTAAAGTTAATCCTAAGATTAAATCCACCAAAATTGCCAAAAATTAATCCTCCAACATTGGTGGATTAAGTTCGAGTTAACTTTTTCTAGACTAGCCTGCTAGCTTCCAATATGCACAATTGCTACACCAAACTGCTTTTTGTTGGTGGCTCATGGCTATAGTACGCAGTTAAGTAGACTAGCTAAAGAAAAACTGTTTGCGTTTTTTTCAGTTTTCGGCCTAACCGGCAAAGTCCAGACTCAGTGGTTGGTTAATAAGGCTACTCATGACAATACTATTTTTTACTAAGCATTATAAAAACATCTGGAAAGTGTATGCCATAAAGAATTAAATCGCGAATACAAAAAGTCCACTCGATTTAAAATTTTTAAATGCAGTCGAATTATTTTATGCTTGATGAAAGGCTAACAAGTTCCAGACAACAAGCATTATAGAAACATCTGGAAAGTGTATGCCATAAAGAATTAAATTGCGAATACAATTCGAAAATGTGCGCACGATCAAAATGCCTCGTGTTTGGGGAAGAAGTCAGAATTAAGGGCAAAGAAATGTAAACAAAAATGGTATAAAAGCGGTTCAAAAAGCGCTAAAATTGCAATTATAGTACGTAATTTTTCAAAAAGCACTGAAATTGCAATTATTGTAAGCAATTCTCATTTTACTTCAAAATAACTGAATCTGCTGTTGCCGCACTTAGGAAGTAAATAAGAATAACAAAGAGTAGCAAACAACTGAATAATACTTGCTGAATTTTACTCTCTCCCTAAATATTTTTTGCACCTCCGAAGCATTCAGTTTAGTTGCGACACTGACTTGAGAGAGGGGGCGGGGGCATGAAGTAGGCTAGTGGTGCCGCTTAGCAAACACTTACCCTGTCCATTTTTCGTGCGAGCTAAAAGCTCATGAACCTTTCCGTTATAATGAAGAGTTTAATGTCACTACCACTGCTAATTACTGCTAAACCGGCTAATTTAGTAAAGTTGGCTGCTGTCATTTCCAAATTTTCTTTATCGCTTTGTTTTGAGATAACCGCTACATCGCCAAATAAATTGTTTGTGAAAGATATAGCGCGTCGAATACTTTTTGTAAGGTCCGGTTTGATCGCCAACCACGCAGCTAACACTGAGCTTTCACATTTTGTCCTTCACAAAATTCACTATACGCGGTATTGCACAATGCACATCACCCTCCAACTACATCTTTGCAAAAAATATCTAAAATTTCAGTATTTTGCGATCCCTCGCTTCAACCAAGCCCCAGCCTGCCCAACACCTCAAGACAGGCATTTTAATTGGCATATTAAGTGCTGTAGTTGCTACAGCGAAGACTTAACTAAAATATGAACATCACTCACAGATTATCCAAAAAGTTCTTGTATTCCAAGTACCAGCGGCGAAGAAACCATGCATTTCGATTAGCGAGGATAATACTATTTGCTAAAAAAACATAGGAATTGATTGCATTTTTGATAAACGTCCAGGGGTTGAAATGTTGCAATTACATTGCAATAGAATTTGAAACAAACAGAAAAACCAAGTAAACCTTTCTATGCTCAGTAAAGATGCTTCGTAAAATTACTACTATGGAACTACCAGTAGGCCTACGCACCGACACAGTATATTATTGCCCTGATCACAGATTTAATATGATGGAGCATTACTTAGTACGTCTGGTTCTTCTTCTGAAAGTACCATTTCATGTTTTCGCAACTCATCATACTGCTTCAAAACTACTGAGTCTGTATCAAGGTAAGTTCCTCCGATTGCTAGCATAATTTGAAGCCGAGCTACATCAGCGCGGTGTTCAAGGACCTAAATAATAATACGCGTTGATTGGTTAGGCTACCCTCTTTTTCTTTCAAACACTGCTACTTAAATAAATGCACCAAACTCAATTTATAGTGAAGTTCACTAAAAAACTGAGCTAAATAAAAACATTTCAGTGCTAAAAAGAAAGTCGAATGGCGTCTATATCGTTAACACACAGCTAACTTTGTTGCGCATTGCATGCCGGCCTCACCAAAACGCGAAAACGTACATATTTTTTGGTCTGATTTGAAAAGTAAAGCATAAACTATGGACCAAAAAGAATGATAAATTTATCTACAAGAAAAAATGTCTAATCCCAGCAAAGCAGCGATTCCAGTGGCGATTCTAAGGGGGGGGGGGAGGAGGACACCGTTTGCCCCTCCCCCCTCAGTTTAAACGGTCTTTTTCATCCTACAGTTTGATCTTTAAAAATAAAATTATTTTTAAGAAATTTTATGACCAGCTACAGGTTAAGCAACATTGCATCGCTGTCAATTGAAAGTACGCAAGTTGAGAGTATCAGCCTAGAGGATTTTGTGGATGAATTAGACAGCCGACACGATAATCGCAGGGTAAAGTAAAAAGTTGCAATGAATAACTGATACTGTAATTTGAAGTCCATGGCTGACCGAATGGAAGGCTTAGTGAACAATAGTGTCGCAATATTGCTTTGTTTTTGCGGGTTGTTTCGCATATTTACTGTTTACGTTAGGCTAACTACCCTATTTTATTCCGATATACATAATTTGCTGTGGTCGACATTATGTTCATGGGTGTCGGCAGAGGGCAAAGGGGGTTTTTGCCCCCCTGCAAAATGGAGTAGCGCTGCTTGTTTTGTGCATTTTGTCTTCAAAAATAGGCTTGTTATTAGGCAAGTGAAGGCATGGTCAATTGGTTGTCAGCAAGAGACAGGTCCAGAGATCAATCCTTCTGAGAACATTCTCCTAAATTGTAAGTATGAGTTTCATTACGAAGCCTTAACGAAAAAAATACGTGTTACCACTGACTTGCTTACATAGTCAACAATAATGGTGTTTTAGGCTACTGTCACCGGTATATAGGATGAAATGCAGAATTGCAGATGTCCTAGTCCCCACTGATTATTGACGACTGATGAGTAAGCTCTTTGGAGCTGTTATGTTATAGGCATGGTGTGCTCTGTTACAAGCATGTACACTAAATTCGATATACACTAAATTCAATGAAAATCCAGTTTCTTCACTCCCACCTTGTTTTTTCCCAGCGAACATGAGAGAAGTGATGAAGACGGAGAACGTTTTCATCAAGAGATTAAAGAAATGGAGAATCGGTATCAAGGAAGAGTTACTGAAATTTTGCTGGCTGATTATTGCTGATTTCTGCAGCGGAAAAGCATTGCTACGTATAAGCGTCAGGCTAAAAGATACAGGCACTCCTAAGTGTTATTTTTAGTATTTATGCGATGTTCAGCAATGTATTTCGACTTTTATAAATTGCGTTGATTTCTGTTTTGATGTGCTTTGTTGTAACACACAGTACATTGACTGACTGCATCTTGACTGACTGGATTACCTTTTAGTAAGGTGTTACGCTAAATATTTAAGTAAAAGTAATACTCGTTGTAATAATGGACATATTTGTGTTAGCAATAGCGTATTTGTAATTTTTGCATACTTTTCCAAATAACTAAAAACGTGACGTGTTGCGCAAAAATAATAGCGAATTTGAAAACAGCGCCCCCCAAATACGCCAAGAATCTTTTCATCTTAAAGAGTAGCAAAAATTTTGTTGCTTAGTGTTATTTGCCGCGATATTTACTTTACTCCATGTTTGATTTGAAGTGTACGTCAAAATACCAAAGGTTGAAAGTCTGTTGGATGATATTGAGTTTCATCTTGTAAGCGAAACCCTTATCACCAGCGGTTAAATCTTCGCCTAGTTTCTTTAATCTGAAAGTTTTTAGTAAATCTGTCACAAGTAAAGCGTCATAATTACCCTGTCCACGTGTCAAATGTAAATGGGCCAAAAGCCCGCGGGCTTTGTACATCACAATCAAGTTTTTAACGTCATAATTACGTTCTTCAATTGTGACATCAAAATTTTGATTGTGATGTAAAAGGCGATGGATTCTTGGCCCACTAATTTAGATAGGAAAAAAGTGGTTATACGAGCTACTATGATGGCAGAACGTCGGACAAGTGGATAATTCATGGTGAGCGTACGCCGCAAAAAAATAAATTCGGACATAGAAGAATCATCAACCAAGTGATGGACAAATTTGCTTCCCAACCACGGAAACTGCAGTTTTTATTTTCCAATGTATGATTTCCCAGTTTGATGTTAAAAAACTTGACGCTGCAGACTTGTAGATTGATTAAATAGTTCTTACTTTTAGGACCCGTTTACACTTGAGCTATACCAAGCGCAGCCAGGCTTACAAGTTATTATTTTTTGTTATGACGTAAAGATTTTGCTTTGTTTTCGCTTGGCTTGGTGTAACCACTGTCATGATAAAAAATAATAACTAGCAAGCCTGGCTGCGCTTGGCATAGCTCAAGTGTGAAAAGGCCTTTAAGCAAGAAGCAATAGTGTATAGTCCAGTATTCATGTGCAGTAATGTACCAACGTTATTATAACCAGGGCTGGGGAGCCATTGCAGAAAATGTCTGGCTCCGGCTCCAGCTCCGGAGCTCTCAAGCGTTACATCTGTGGCTCCAGCTCCGGCTCCGGAGCTGAATATTTTTTAAGTGCGGCTCCGGCTCCACAAATTATGGTCGGCAAAGATTTGCTTCAGTCTTAAAGTCAGACCATCAGAGTCGAAGCATTTTCTGTGAATAATCGGAATGCTGTGAATTTATATGCAGACAAAAGACGTAAACCTGAACACTGGCAAGTGGTAACTAATAAATATATGTGGAAATTTGTGCAGTCTTCACGAGCATCTGATCAGCTTCTGGACTGTCCAGAGTCCACCTTGAGATTATATTCACGGGATGGTCAATTATTACTAGTTTCCAAATTCACTATTTTATGGTGCATAAGGTGGACGCTGACAGGAATGTTGTTTAGTTTTCAAGTCTATTTTTCATTTTTGTTTGTTTTTCGGGTGTCACGGCCATGTGCAAGGTATGTTTTTGATTTTTCTTTGATTCGCCAATGTTGGCCGATCAAAATTGAAGCAAAAATCAACTATTTGATTGCACTTTGATCAACAATCAAAGTTGATCAGTGTCGGTGAATGCGAAAAATGAGGTTGATTACAAGTTGAATCTACTTTGAGCTGATCGTAGGTTGATTCGTGTTGGTGAATTCGACCCTAAGTACCGGTACTGTTCTTCGTGTGAAATTGATGTTGTGAACGTTTTATTTTATCTGTAGGCTTTCACTGATGTACCAGCACATGCACGGTAGTAACTAAGCTTACGAAAAGAATAAACTCTGCCCCATTTTCCTTTTTAATGTTTCTTAAGTGTAATTAAATCAGCCTAGACTAAACAGACATAATGAGAGTTAATTGTCACTAGTATGCCGATACTAGACTTTGTTATGCATAGGCTTACATTCCTTTTTTGTTGTTATAAAACGTTTTTGGTGTTGGCATAGATACCATCTCAAACGTGCCAAAATTTGCAAATGATGCGAACTTGTTTGTCTAAACACTACGCTACAAGACAAAAAACAATTGGTTATAGAATCAACAAACTAAGTGGTCTTTTTGTGCCAAAAATTGAAGGCTCGGTTTGGTCAAGATTTTGAACCATTCGGAGCCGGAGCTAATTGTTTCATTTATGGCTCCAGCTCCGGCTCCGGCTCCACAACAAATCCAAATTACGGCTCCGGCTCCGACTCCGGCTCCGAGAAAAATGCTTGGCTCCGGGGCTCCGAGCTCCGGCTCCGGCTCCCCAGCCCTGATTATAACCATGTTAAGAAAAACTGTTTTGATTTTCTTTCAACATGAGTGATTAAAAGCCCGGTCACACGAGCGAGTCAATGGCGCGATTGGCTCGCGCGAGTTAATCGCTACGTGTGACTACCTACTCGCAGCGAAAAATCACTCGCTCAAGTGGAAATTTACTCATACTCGCGCGAGCAGCAAGGAAAATTCCCATTTGCTACATATATTGTTCAAAAAACAGAAAGTTTCATTATTACGTAATAGTCGCAATTGTTCGAAAGAGACAGAAAACCTGATGATGACGAAATAGTTGCAATTGTTCAAAAGAAAACCTGGCCGAGAAAAGTGAATTGGAGGCTTGCAGCGCTGTTGGCTCGTCATGAAGTGGTCGAATTCTGAAATTGTGATTTTCTCGGACATTTTTCGCAATTTTGAGGGTTTATGGAACACCAGCCATCAAACTTACTGCAATAGCAATGCCAAAAAGAGAGCTTAAAAAAGCTATTGCACGAGTTAACTGATGTTGGTCTCGTGTACGTACTGACGTGGAGGCTTTAAAACAAAAAATTCAAAACATGAAAGATAAAGCAGTTAATAAAATAAAAAAATCTATTGAAAGCGGCATGAACACAGATGAAATCTACCGACTATCTTTTCAATCACTTTATCTTTCTTTTGAATTCAAGCTTGTTCAAGCAATCTTGCGATATTTCGGCGCAAGCTAACCGAATTAAAGGTTTAGCAACTTGGCGCTTAATTCGTGGCATACCGCTGTACACAATAATTCAACGTATCAAATTATCAATAAATACCGCCTTTTCAAAATTAAACAGATTCACAGTAGGCATAATAATGGCGGGAATAATGGCGCGAACGGTTGCCTGCAAACTTTCGGGCGGTAACGTTACTCGCAGCAAAACTCGCGTGAGTCAATCGCGCGATTTGCTCGCTCGTGTGACCAGGCCTTAAGTGCAAGTATAGCGCAGTATTGAGCGTTGTAGGCACGAGCAGCACGGGAGTATTGCCTATTTTTTTCACTAACTGCATTTCCAATGCCAATAGTGCTATGCCAGTATCAATTTTTATAGTATCGTGATTGCCCCCCCCCCCCTAAAAAATTTTTGCCGACGCCATTGATTATGATGCATTAGTTTGATTGTATCAGCCCATATCACAAATCCAGCGGCAATCCCTTTTCATACTTAAAATATTTCCTTTCATGTACTTTTTTCACTTGCCCTCTTTTAATGAGCTATATCTTGGCCCCAAGAGGGTTTCCTCACTTTCGAGTTCTAGAATCACCACTGAGCGAGTCCTTATCAAAATACTGCTGACATATCCTGTATTAAGTCAAAAGAACAACCGAAAGAGAAGGAAAACGATAGTCAATCACCGGAAAATCTTACACCGCAAAAATCAGCGTTAGCGCCAAGAATGTTTCCCACTTACGGCGTGTTTACCGATACGCGGCAAGTGACAGCGCGACTACGTAATTTTTTTGTTTATTTCATTCTGAGGTTGAACCTTAATGCAATAACGCGACAAAAACCACGCTATATATCAAGGAATTGTAGGCCTACCTGTACAATTTTTACCACTTCCACCGATGCGAGTTTCTTTATTTTTGACATTTCGCCTCCCATTCGTATACAGGCTTCTTGCCTCGGTAGAACGTTTAAATGTGATAATGTCAGAACCGATAAACGCAAACTTGTCTTCTATTTTTATTTTATCATTTCATCGCTTCGAAGCAAAAAATGTTTGAGATAACCGTGACGACGGATATGGGACAACGCACGTTATGGGACAACGCACGTTGGATTGTTGCGACATTACCGAACAATCAGCTTGCTCGCTCCAGGCTAGCAAATTTTATATCGCAGGTAGTTCGTAATGGTAGTCGTATTGCCGCATGCCGCGTATCGGTAAACGCACCTTAAGTTTCACAACAAATGCCCTCCTACACAACAGTCATTTGCGTTTTAGGCTTTTCAAAAATATGCATTGCATAATGATTTTGATTTGCATGATAATTTAGTTTTTTAGTTTAGTTTATTTGCGATTGAACAAAAGTATACGTAGCGATGTAACTGCAGATACAACGTATGGCCGCAGGGAGACAACGAGTGGACCTTTCGATCATCTAGTCAGCTGCCATCCTTCAGTCGATCAGAAAAAATTTTTAGGATCTCTCATACAATGAGCTAGTGTAGGAAAATTTTTTTATAGTTCTGTTAATTTTTGCTGAAGATCAATCAGTGGGCTATCAGCAACAGCGAATTATCCTGTCATAAATTTTAAATGGTAAGCTAGTCGTAGTTTTGAATGAGATGTTTCTTGAATTTGGTTTTAAATAATTTTGACGAGGAATTTTGAATGTCTACAGGAATGTCATTCCAGATTTTCACTCCTTGATACTTTATACATCTTTGAAGCCGATTGGTTGAGTAGCGGGGTATGTATAGAAGTTTTTTTTGGTTTGGGTTAATCTTGTGCTTCTGTGGGATACCTAGCTGGTAAGGGTAAAATAATTGGAGAGTGGGGATGGCAGTTTATTACTAATGACTTGGTAATGTAGTTTATAACAAAGTTTTAGATATGAAAATACTTTCTATTACAGTGCATTCAAAGATGGTACATTGCAGTAGGAAAAACTTCACAGTTATTTGACTTGGTAATGTAGTTTATAACAAAGTTTTAGATATGAAAATACTTTCTATTACAGTGCATTCAAAGATGGTACATTGTGGGGCGCCGTTTGGAAAAAAATTATTTAATTTGCGACACATGTTTTTTCAGCTTATTAAGTCCAAAATATGTTCTATTTGGACCAAAAAACACTTACAAAATAAGTCGGATGCTGGTGTTTTTGGAGCACAATTTGTCGGACATATAGGAAGTTTCTCACTTATTTTGAGGTGTTTTTTAGTCCAAATAGGACATATTTTGGACTTAACAAGCTGAAAAAACATGGTCGCAAATCAAATTAAATAATTTTTTTCCAAACGGAGCCCCATAGTAATAAGCCTACTATGTTGCAATTACAACATACGATTTCTGGCCAACGCAAAGTTTAATAAAATTTACCGCAATTTTGATTCCCCACACTCTTTTCGGAGGTGACCTTTTCACTATTTTTAAAGTATCGCCAAGTATATGCTTCAATGCATTCCAATATTCTCCTTCTGGCTCACAGTCAGTATGAAATAAAATCACCTTCGGCTTTTGGTAGCGGAAAGCGCTGAGCAAGCTGAAAAGCATGTGAAACAATCAAATACTTTCGATTTAACAACTTTGAAAGCAGATTACAGTTAGCCGAAAAGTTGCACAAAATTCCGCGAATTTTCTTGAACATCTTTGAGTTAGTCATAAACTTGCCTCAAGTTTTCTCGACAACTTTGGTTTGGCCTGCTTTATGGTTCTAAGCGCAATTTACAATTAACCCATGCTGTTTTAGGTTAAAAGGTATAGAGTGGAAGTCAATTTGATTTACTCAAGTTGAGATATTGGTTATGCATTTTTGTTACTTCACTTAATTTTTGCATCGGGAAAATAGCAGCTTCATTATTAACGAATTAAGAATTTTCTATCAAACCTAATAATGGCTTGAATTTCTAGTTTTTTTGAAAATGCTTTTATCCTATTCACAACTACACGTAGTCACGTACCATATGTAATTTAAAAGATAAAATTTGTGACACGTAAACCAAACCAAGTGAATTATATTTGGAATTTTGAAAGTACTACTCTTCATTTCATCTTGAACTTCTTTGATCTAAACACAAAAATTAATTACTGACAAAGCTGGCATTTAAAAAATACAAAACGCATTTACTAAACAATCGACTTTCCACAACACCGCTGATCGTAAACTGGGAAAAATCAAAACTGCGGAGGTTACAAAATCGTTGAGGCCGCCCCATAAAATTTTGTCAGCGATAGAACCAGGAGCGGATCCAGAGATGTCGATTGACCCAACCTATCCATCCCCCTCCAAAAAAATACCAGCAAACAGCACGTAAAATTAGGTGGCATGACTAATCATTAAACAGTGTAACATACAGTAGAATTCGCCTATATCGACACCTCAAGGGGACAAAAAAAAAAGTGTCGATATAGGCGAAGTGTCGATACAGCCGAACTCTACTAATTTGTTCCTAAATTCTGACTTTAGTTCAATGTAAGGGCCTGGTAAGGTTTAACTGTGTACTCTAATCAACCCTGCCGCATAATATGGTGTTTTCACTTACACTTTACTAAGATTAACGCAAACAAGATTGAGAAAAACAGTGGCAGTTGTAATGCATTTACACGCAGTACGCACGCAGACGGTACTGATGCAAAGCAATACGGCGTTATTACATTGTAAAAGCATAGGACAGTATTTACTTCCTCGCAAGAAAATCGGTAATTTTTTTTTCTGCTACTGTAAAATATACGCAGCCGTGCATAAACTTTACTAACCACAGGCACAACAATATCCAGTTTTACAACGCAATTCCAAGTAGTCTTTAAATTTTTATAGGTCAACAATCGTCTTTATTGTTTCGTCAGTTTGCTAATTGTGTTTTGGTCTATGATGTCCCTAGGCCCTTACGGGGAAAACAAACGACCCTCTTTACTAAATTGTAAGTGGGATTACGCTCCGCAGTGAAAAGAAGGGCTACAGCTGTCACTGTAAACGAACAATATGCTCTGGGGGATAAAAAAAAAAGTGTGTCGATACAGGCGAAGTCGATATAGGCGAACTCAAATGCACGTAAAAGATAGGAATTTCGCCGGGACCAACAAAAAAGTGTCGATATAGACGAACTGTCGATATAGGCGAATTCTATTGTACTATAAAATCATGATAGCAAACCTCCAGACCTTTACAACTGTCACAACCACGTTAGCCTACCATGCAATACTTCTTTCTACGGCTATTTGGGGAGGATTTCACAAAAAATTTACCCTAACTTTTTGTTGCTTTCGTTTTACTTACGTTTAAAGGATCATCATCCCCAAGTTTTAATCTTTCGTCTTTTTCCTCTTTTAAATTTTTGTCGATTTCTTCATTATCATAAAAAGTCACATCGGCAAACTTTAGTCGCGATTTCGGATCAGGTTTAGGTAAATTCTTAAAACAAAACAAAATGTTTTGAAAATTTGAAATCATTTGGTGACCTCCATACCAGATCTTCACTAAAACCTGGCACTAACGATGCAACCACCAACACTTCAACTACGTGCTATGCTGTAGCATAACAGGATACCGACCCGGTTGGCCAACAGCGTTAAAATGTGGCAAAATAGGTCATCAGAACGACTTTCATTGTTCAAAGCACTCCTCGCGACCGGGAGTTTTCTACCATTGCCTTGTGGTACGATCCAATCGTCACGTACAAAGCTCGCAAGCGGCTTATAGCTTACTCCCCTTAAGTGATGAGAGGAGCAGTAGACCATCGAAGAACACAGTTGGTAAAAAACAGTCATTGACCAAGCAAAGTTAAAAATCACGTCGGGTTAACAGGTGTGGAAGAACAGGACACCGATCAAGGATTAAGATGTGGCAAAATAGGACAATAGAACGATGTTCATTATTGTTTTGTGATTACCATCACAAGAGTGGGCACACCAGATATAACACAAAGTTAACAAAAAAATACGAGGCATAAAACACAAGCAATCAAACGTACATATACGATTATAATTAAATACTTAATTTAATTAATTACAAACTTACAGCATACACTAGCTACTACACTGTGTTTCACGCTAAAGAACGATCCTCAGGTGGCTTATTCAAATAGAACGCTAAAGACATTTGTGTTTTTAAATTCTATTTGAATAGGCCATCTGATGATCGTTCTTTAGCGTGAAACACAGTGTAGAGCATTGGTTCCCAACCTTTTTTCGCTTTCGGCACCCTATGACCACCAAAAAAGTTTTGCGGCACCCCGGTACAATCTAAAAGCTTCAGACTGTAATAAAATCAATTCTTAGGAGTTAAGTTTACATCAAAACACTACATTGAAACAGTTTTGATTAAAAGCGGCTATGCAGAACACTGAAAATGCCAAAAAATGTTTTTTTTTTTATTTTAAAAAGTCAGAGCGAAATTTACTTCTAATTAATCGATTTTTTTATCGGTTATCAGTCAAGTTTTCTTCTTTTTTTCTAATGTAGCCTACAGGTATCCTTGCTAGTACTTTCACTTTCAGCAACTGCAATTGCGCTTTGATCAATGCTTAACTTTATTTCCTCGTAATAAGTTTCTCCTTGACCTGGTGGGACCCTATCAAAAAGATAAATAGGTTGCGGTACCCTGGCAAAACTGGATCAATTTTATGAGGTTTTTGTCCCACCAAAAATGTGTTTCTGCATTTCAAATAACTATATGAAATAACGCAGAATGAATTGTACAGTATAGCACACGCAAATAAAGGTATTTATTTAAAAGTCAATGCGAAATTTGGACTTGACTTTTTGCACAAATTCCCTTAATATCTGGGGGCACATTCGATAAAGCCACCCTCATTTCTTTCTCCACAAGAAGTAGTCGCACTCGTTTTTTAGTTTTTATGTTCGTCAAACGGAAAATCCACTCTCACATACGTATGACGTGGAAAACTGAAGCAAAAGTATACGATAGCTTTCTTTCCAACGCAAGGATATTCGTTTTGAACTCTTATCCAGAACTCGCCGAGAGGCATCTGCTTGTGCATTAGCTTAAAATTTCCATCGTTACGAATGTCAATTAACTCTTCTTCTTCTTTAAGATTCAAAAGTACATGAGAGTCCAGCGGTAAAAATGGATTTCTTACCCACATGTAATTTTCCGTGGGCAAGCTCGGAAAATACTTCTCAATTTTTTCTTCCAATGATTTTAGGTGCTGAGTTATTAAAGAGACAACTTCTTTGTTCTTCATTTCAGAGAAATGTGAAAGCATGTCAAAGTTTCTGTTCGCCACTCTTAAGGACCATAATTTCAGTTTTTCTCTCAGTGCCTTCATCTTATCCGTTGAAGTTAAAAGAGTTTCATTTTTGCCCTGCATTTTGGAATTCACGTTATTTAAATGGTCGAAGATATCTACCAAATACGCTGATTTGGAGACCCAATTGTAATCGCAAAGCAATTCATAAAATTCTTGTTGCTTTTCAAGGCTGGAAAAAAATAGCATTTCATCCTTTAACTCATATACTAGTGACAACGCTTTTCCACGCGACAACCATCTTACTTCGGTATGCAACAGAAGATTAGCATAGTTTGCTCCCATTTCTTTACAAAGCTTCACAAATAGACGTGATTTAAGTGGTCCACTTTTAATGTAGTTCACCATTTTGACAGCTTTGTTTAACACTTCCTTTAGGTCTGAACCTAATGTTTTTCCGACAAGCACTTCGCGATGAAGAAAACAGTGTGTTGTTATAATATCACTATTTTCCGGTTTTGCTAACGATACAAATCCTTTCATTGACCCAACCATCGATGGAGCTCCATCTGCGCAAATTCTTACATACTGTTTCCACGATAACTTTGTTTCTTTCAGATACTTATTCAAAGTGTCGAAAATATCCTGACCAGTGGTAGTTTCTGTAAGTTCTTTGCAACAAAAAAACTGTTCTGTTATTTTTTCATTATTGACATACCGGATAAATGCCAGTAACTGGGCTTTCCCACCGATGTCCGTTGATTCATCGACTTGCATTGCAAAAATTTTGCTTTTCTTCTCCGAAGTAATGACTGTATTTTCTATGTCGGCAGACATATCACAAATTCGTCTACAAATGGTATTATTTGAGAAGGGAATCTTTTTTATTTCTTCCTCAGCCATATCTCCGAGCATTGTTTTCACAATTGCACTGCAAGCAGGAAGGTATGGGGCGCCGTGTGTAAAGCTGCGCAATATAAAATTTTGCATCATTTTTTTGGTTAAATTACATGCAATATCATATATTGTTGCAATTTATCTATATTGCTGCAATATGTGTTAAATTGTTGCAATTTATGTGTATTGCTGCAATATGTGTTAAATTGTTGCAATTTATCTATATTGCAAAAAAACACTTAAATCGGCTTTTAATTGCCATGGTGATATGCTAACAAAAACAGTCAGTGTTGCCCTTTCCCTTTTTCCATGAACTCATGTAGTGTACTGGCCTGAGGCGCTGTTGTACTGACTGTGCAGTGTGCGCTTATTGGTTTGGCTGAAACATTTTGAAATAAAGTGCTATGTGCTAGTTTAACTTTCACAACGACTGTTCAAGAATAGCACTTTATATTAACTCGAGATCCGGTACTAGCAGAGTGTCAAACAGAGTTACAGAATACAACAAATCATTGAATGATTACAATTACACGTGTTCACTTAGCTGAGAATTTTAGAATAAAAGTTTAACCACAAACTTCGCTTTACGAGCGTCGCGCAATGCACGATACACATACACACAATGCACCAGACAGAATGTTTCCACGCGAGAGAAAAGACAGTGACATTATCCAGAATCGCTAGGCCTACACATATACAATCACATAGTATCATACTAACAGTATCACAATACAGCCATAGGCCTATCAGTATTTACAATACACCACATAAAGTGGCTCGGAGTTTGATTGATAAAATACTGTTATGATTGGTAGATACAATTGCGGACATAAACACAGTGGTGTAAAATAACGAAATACTTTTACTTGAGTAGATTACTTGAGTAGTTTTTTTCGGTAACGAGTACTTTTTTGAGTAGTATTTTTTTGGCTACTTTTACGTTTACTTAAGTACTTTTAGTATAAAGTAACTCTACTTGGGTAGTTTTTATTTTAGAAAAGTAGAAGTAGTTTACTATTGTGGCATTTGAGTTACAGTCTCGCCTTGAAATCCCTCGTTGCGCCTAAAATCTGTATTTACACTCCAATTCTCCATTATTCAACTCCATAACACTCGGTCTCGTCATCGCCAAGGAAACTTCACTCCATGCGATAAGAATTATGCTGTCGCCTTTGATACTAAACGTCATTCAGGGAAGCTATAAATACCAATTCTTAAGTCATTGATTTAACCCAACTCTGAATCGAACCCCAAGTCTATCGTTCCAGAAGCAGACGCTCTATCCAATCGGCCATCTGGGCGGTAATAATTTCTTTTGTTTCGCCATTTTATCACCTTGAAAGCAAGTCCATCCTCGCCGTATCGGCAAGTGTGTCGTTGACACTTTAACGTTTGAAAACGCTATACGAGTACTTATACTTGAGTAGTTTTTAAATGACTACTTTTTTACTTTTACTTAAGTGCTTTTTTTAGTCAATACTTTCTACTTTACTTCGAGTAGTTTTGCCGTCAGTAACAATACTCTTACTTAAGTACAGTTTCAAAATACTTTTTACACCACTGCATAAACATAGGTTGAGGTAGCTAGACTAGGCCTAATGTCGGGTTACTGGTACTGTACATTAAAACATGATTTTTCAGATACCAATATTTTGTAACTGAACGAACCCTAACTAAATTTAACCCTAACTGAACCTAATCCTAACCTAACCCAACTGGACCTGGGAGCTGATACTAGTTGTTACCCCCATGCCGGTAGTCTAGTCTAGTCTAGTCTAGCTGCTGGTATTCCAAAGGATACCATATCTATACGTCTATATTTTTGCATATGTCCGCAATTGTATCTACCAATCATAACAGTATTTTATCAATCAAACTCCGAGCCACTTTATTTCAAAATGTTTCAGCCAAACCAATAAGCGCACGCTGCACAGTCAGTTCAACAGCGCCTCAGGCCAGTACACTACATGAGTGCATGGAAAAAGGGAAAGGGCAACACTGACTGTTTTTGTTAGCGTATCACCATGGCAATTAAAAGCCGATTTAAGTGTTTTTTTGCAATATAGATAAATTGCAACAATTTAACACATATTGCAGCAATATAGAATAATTGCAACAATATATGATATTGCATGTAATTTAACCAAAATTAACCAAAAAAATGATGCAAAATTTATTTTATATTGCGTAGCTTTACACACGGCGCCCCATAGGAAGGATAATGCTCTCTGCTTTCGTGTGAAACCTTGAGTTTTTAGCAATGATTTCTGCTACTAAATAACTGGCCTCTTGAGCTTTGGTAGATACTTTGAAAACTCTTGTAAACGCCTGATTTTGCTGTTTCCTCTCAGCTAAAATTCTCTCAAAATATATTCGCGGTTTATCAGATAGATGCCCATGTTTTGCAGTGAAGTGTCTGTTCAATTTACTTAGCACCATGGATTCGTTTGACAATTTTGCTTTGCATACAAGACACTCTGGCAGAGGTTGTGCTTGGTCGCCACACCAAGTAAAGCCTATAGTCAAATAACTGTCACAGTAAAGGCGAGTTTTTTTCCCTTTCTTTTTGCTTGTGCTTCCTATGTTTACTGCCTCTTCTGCATCATGATCGCCGTCGCTTGACCTTCTTTTTTTCTGAATAAATTTCTCCATCATAAATATAACAAAAATTTGATCATAACTCAACTTTTTATCTATTAGCCTACCTATATAATTATAGCCCCGCATTTCGACTGTCGACCATGTACTACCATGTAGTTGGACTTGGCTTGACTGGAACTTTCTAACAATGATTGTTTTTATGACAAAACAAGCGCATCCGCAGAAGCAAACCTTAAAAGAGCAGATTTTGGTTTCTCTCAAGAAATTGCCTTTTAGTGTAAAAAGTGAATGATTTACTGCGCAAATACGCAACAATTTTCGCACTATGCAGTGCTTATAATTTCTTTTGGTAGAAGAACTATTTGGTCGAAGTTTTAACCAAAAGAATAAGCCGCAGTATAGCAACATCTCGCGGCACCCTTGAGCATTGCAACTGGCACCCCAGGGTGCCGCGGCACCCTGGTGGGGAACCACTGGTGTAGTGGCTCGTGTATGCTATGAGTTTTGTAGTCATTGAGCACTTTTTGCAAGAAAACTTGACACGCTCCAGTTGTGATTATAATCAAATATACAGGGTGACCCAAAAAAAACGGAACCCGTGTATTTAGAATAATTAGAATTGGGTTCCGTTTTTTTTGGGTCACCCTGTATATTTTCCTATTAGGAAATAACATAGGCCTATCTCAATATTCACTTTATATCATGCAACTGTTAACAGTAATAGAGATTCCTCTGTGCACATTCATAACTTTTATTTATTTTATTTTTTAGCTCATCTATTTCGTAGTTCGACTTGTGTTTTTAAATTCAATAATAATACAGGGCTATCAATGTTAAACACTGCGTTATCATACACCATGCTGTTTCTATGAATCCACATGTTGAATACTTGCTGACAATCAAAAGTGAAAGGATTGTAGTTTGCTGCTTTGACCTTTAATGAAAGCGCTTATAGCGCCCGGGCGTTAGCAGATGAACCAGATTTCCTCCTAAAATAAATGCATTGCCGCCCAATACAACTATACTGCATTGTGTCTTCCCATCAACTTTTACAACCAATGGTGCATTGAAAGCGATTTTCATGAATAAAACTGTTTAAAAAATCGTCCAACTGTTTTGCAGAACCTGTAACACTCAAAATCAATCAGTGGCTGGGGAACGTTTTTGGACAAGGGTGGGGGGGGGGCTCAAAATGGTAAGATTGTATCAACATCTGAGGGACGAAGCCCCTCAGATTCTCTTTTTCTCGAATTTACATTTTTAGGAGCAGGACACACAACCGACTTGTCTTGAAAGACATCATTTGCATGCCTGCTCGAGTAACCGTAATTTTTTCGGGATAATTTTTTATCATGGAAGACAAGATTGCTTAGCCTACTACCAGTAGGCTATTCTAACTGTGCACGAACTACAACTAAAGCGCTGTTTATAGTGAAAATTGGCGAGACGCAACGAAGCGAGATAAATTGTATTATTTGGAGAAAAAACGCGTAGTCAACTCTAATTTTAATGCCGCACTATTTCACGAATAATTTTCGTTGACCAAAAATTTTATTTTACGTTTAAAAACCGATGATATCGCATTAAAATAACAAATAAACCAAGTGTATAAAATAATCATGCTCTTTTTTGTTCATTGTTTCGCCAAGCTGTCTTACATTTTTTTACCCAAAGCTCAAAACGACTAGCCAGCAAACAGTGAAATATTGCGTCGTTATACGCTTCGATGAACCTGCTGAATCGCAACCGCGCGTTTAAATTTTCTTCGTCAATTATAAGTGACGAGGCGTTAATCGTAACGGCGCTTTTCAATAAAAGAGAGAAAGGAAACGCTCACTCAATTTTCACTATAAACAGCGCTTAAGCATTTTTGAGAGCATATACTTGTAAAATGCAAATACCGTCATGACAAAACCAAAAAGTAGGCAAACAAAGTTTGTCCGACAACTAAAAAGCAATGTCCTTCCTGGCCTACCGGACGGGAAGTCATGACGACTTCCTCGCCAGAAACAGCGCTGTCTCGCTCTACGGTAAAGTCTGTCCGATTTAACTTTTTGCTTTACTGATCAGAATTACATGCAACAAACAATTCCCCACAAAGGTTTAAAAATGACCACAAATACACGATCAAGATAAAGTTCTGAACCATTTTTCAACATATTGAAATGTGTAGGTAAAGGGATTTAGGTAGGCGTACTAGTTTATTAGTTTTAATAGCAATCATCGGTGTCAGCGTAGTAAGTGATCTACCGAACGTGCAAACCTTATCTCTTTCTTCTATACCTTATCTCGATACGCTAAGATAGATGCAAAGGAAGAAAGGTTCGGTAGATCACATACTAAACTAGCACCCAACCATCTGTTTCACTGACTTACATATGTGCTTTCGCATATTTTTAAAGCTACGTTTAGACTTTTTTTTGCTCTACAGCAGGTGAGAGAAACCTGCGGCCCGCATAGCTTTTGAATGTGGCCGGCGTCATAGCTTTGTTAAGTGTACAACACATACACACCGGTAGTTAGAAAATGTTGATCGTTCTTAAAAACTTCTTCGCGTTTCAATAGCATGCTGCATTAGTGACGTAAAAACCGCGCTACAGTCTTTATTCCAACGGTAAAAAATAGCTCACAATGAATGGTTGATAAATTTTCGACGTAAAATTGCGTATTTTTAAAGCGAAATTTAAAAATCAAAAGTTAATGTGGCCCGCTTCAAATAGTATGCACCGATTATGGCCCGCTGTGCATTCCCGGTTCCCCAACCCCAGGGTTGGGATTCAATACCCAAAAAAGTAAAGAAATAATCGATGTTCGATAGTTCCCCATAAAGCAAAGAAATAATCGATTTTGATGGTATAGTTTAAAAAAGCAAAAAATAAAGAATATTGTAATCGATGTTCGATATTACACTGAGCATTTAGCGTTGTACGCCAAGCATTTTTTGTGGTGTCCTCACACTCATGCCGTAGCTTTCACACAAACAACGGACATAGTAGGCCTATATGCGAAGCAACTTTGCTATTAAAAATCTTTTTTTTTTGTTTTTTTTTTGGCACAAAAAAAAATTATCAGCAAAAACAAGATAGGCCTAATGACATACCGACGATTATTTTAAATTTACTAAAGTGAGATGAAGTAACCTGGACAAAAAGAATCGAATATGGAATATCGAATTGCGCCGGAAAAAAAGAAAAGACAAGGCCATATTCGATACTCATTCTAAAAAGTAAAGGCTCCAGTGCATTCGATGAACAAAAAGTAAAAAATATCGCAATCGAATATCAATTACAATAGATTTTTCCCAATCCTGCCCACCCCTGCTCAACAGTTACACTGCAAAAAGTGATTTAGCCGCTTCATTAGGTAGGTAGAAAAAAATTCAAAACCATTTAAAAACTCAATCAGAAAAGAGAACTTGCATAAGTTCATAAAAGTTTGATCAAAGGTGCCCGACCAGTCGATCACATTCTACTGGTAGATATTTGAATGCTTGGCTGTCAATCGCAGGCCGATTTGGCATGTACGTACACACATCAGTTTGGTCACCAGCGTTTCCAGTTCATGTAATGCGTCTGGGCCGTGAAAACCTTTTTTTAGCTCTTCACATAGATTTTGGTGGAATTCGGAACATCTGAAGGATGAAGACCGTTTTTTTGCATTTCATCGCATTTTCCTTTACGATTTACGTAATTCCCATGATCACTAGCTCTTACACTCTTTAAATTTGAGCAAATTTTTGCGAAAGCAGATCCCGAGTCGGAAAAGGTGGGGCACTTATGAGCTAGATCATTATCTATTGCATGAAAGCGAATGTTGTATATAGCTATTGATCAGGTAATTGCTATATAGTTAAAACTAAACACCGAACGTTGTTTTCATTTCTGCAGATTTATATTGCACGATATTAAACAGCGTGAGACCAAGGGGTTACTACGGTACGGTACGAAATTATTTTCCGTACTATTTTCCTCTAAAAATATACCGTACCGTAATTTCGCACCTCGCAAAAATACCGTACGCAATAGTACGGTACGGAATTTTTTCCGTATCGTAATACCATACCTTTCCGTACCATATTTTTTCAACCAGTTTACGTCAAAAAAAATCAGCAGGAAACTTTTTCCATTGCATTTTTTTAAACATTTAGTTGCATATTTATTCTCCTATCACGAGAAAGCGATCAATGCGTTATACGAGCTCCCTTAGGAGTTGCCAGCCATCTGTCTACCTCACCGAGATAGGGGAATCCCGCTAAGTGCATTTCCAAACGGTACAATCAGTAAGCTTATCGGCTTGTCTTTCACACTGTCCCTTTAATGCTGAGCGTCTAGCAGGGAAGCTGTGAGTACCAATTTTGAAGTCATTGGTTTGACCCGCCTCGGAATCAAACCCCAGTCTACACAGCTCCCTAGGCGAAGGCTGTTACCACTCGGCCATCTGAGCTGTAAAAGTCATGTCAAAGTCCAGATTAATCGTTCTTCTATTTTAGCTGTTGAAAAAAACTTTGCTTTTAAAGGCTACAAAACTTTATTGGTTATCCTCCATACCAGCAGAGAAAAAAGCGAAAACTTTAGGAGGGGGGGGAATAGGGCCGGTTTGATAGCCAATGATCGAGGAAACTCATTTTTGTTTGCCCTTAGGCAGCAACCTCTAGAAAAGTTTTTCATCCGGCAAGGGGGTGGGGGTGTCCCAGTGTCCCTCCTGGTTACATACCAGACGAAATCAAAATTTTTAATACCTCAATGAATTATTAAACATAGCATCGGTATTCAAACCAGGGAGTCGAACCGAACCCGAACCTAAACCGCGAACCGGTAAAAACCGCTTATTTTTGGTGAACCCGAACCAAACCTGAACCATTTAAATTTAAGATCATTGAAACTGAACCGAACCCGAACCTTTAATATTTCAAATCTGTGAACCTGAACCGAACCCGAATCTTTAATATTTCAAATCTGTGAACCTGAACCGAACCCGAACCTTTAAAATTTTATGCAAGTGAACCGGAACCGAACCCGAACCTATAATATTCTATGGACGTAAATCTGAACAGAAATCGTTTAGTAACAATGTTCGAACCTGAGCTGATTCTTAAAAAATACTAATAAATATCTCTAGACATGTGCTGCGATGCGTAACATTCTTTCTGCTTACTTAGAGTTTTTTCTCGTTCTTCCGGTAACTTTACAATAACCTCAACTAAATCTAGTCAGGTTTTTTATTTGTTGACGTTTCGTTGGTACTGACGACCAAGATCATCAGAACGATAAAGCACTGACCTATTCCAACCTTTGCAACATTCTTTCTGCTTTTCAAAATTTAATGAATTTTTACATTTTTATTTAACCTTAATTGATTCGGGCATGCAATTTATAATTCGTTATTTTAATGACATAAGACCCCTAATTTAGTTTTTGGCCAAATTAAAGATTTTGAAGTGAACCCGAATCTGAACCGCGAACCGGTAAAAACCGCTTTTTTTCGGTAAACCCGAGCCAAACCTGAACCTTTAAAATTTGGATTTAGTGAACCTGAACCGAACCTGAACCTTAAAAATTTAGTTTCGATGAACCCGAACCGAACCCGAACCTTTAAATTTTGGTGCAACCGAACCCGAACCGAACCTGAAACCAAATTTTTAAAAAGTCTTGAACCTGAACCGGAACTGAACCGTTAAAAATAAAATTTCTTGAACCTGAACCGGAACCGGAGCGACATTTTAAACGGTTCGACTCCCTGATTCAAACATGAGAACAATGAATCAAAGAACAATAGTTGCAGCAAAGGCCCGGGCTACAGGCCTACAAAAATATGAGGTCTCACCCCTCTACTAAAAAGCTTTGTTCTCTCAAAAAAGGTAGGCTTCGTATGCTATTGACTAATACCTATTGGTAGATTCGTATTTTGTTTTATTGCTTCTTTTTACATTAAATAATTGTTTTTTCCATAGATCGGCACAATTTCGATAATTAGAACTTAACGGCACATCATGAACTGGCTTCACTATACGCAGGATTATGATTGAACAATTGAACTGTAATTTGGGCATAACAATTCGGCTTGTTCACAATATTGTTACTTAAAATATTGCGAGGGGTGACTGGTGGTGAGTGTGAGTGGCGAGCGCAACTGACGGCATAAAGTCATAGGCAAGAAGGAAAAGTGCGGTACTTGGAAGCAAAAGTGCAAAGCGTGCGTTACTGGAGTACGGAAAGAGTACGGCTCGGTACGGAAAATATAATACCGTATTTCCGTATCGTACCGTACTTTTTCTAAAAATTCCGTACGTAATTCCGTATCGTACTTTTTGCCAAAATCTAACCGTACCATACCGTAATTCCGTACCGAACCGTACCGTAGTAACACCTTGCGTGAGACTGAGATAAAGTTTTTTGATTGGTATTAAGCTATTTTGTGCACATAGGCCCTTGCTTTCAGTATCCTTTTTTTCAAAAGTCGTTTTGGTCGTCGGCCAAATAATCCATTATACTTTTACTGGTCCATCGTCCATGACTGCTATAAAGGTTTACCAGCACTGATATAGAACACTGTTAAAAATGAACCTTAAACATTGAAAATTTTTCTAGATTTCACGTTGATCTAGAGAATAATGACTGAGTGATTCTCAATAGAACAGTAATTCTTTGTTGGTTAAAAATGCTATATAAAATATTTGCTTCATAAGCACGTACATTGAAAGATTTAACCCTGTCACATGCAGTGCATAATTTGTCCAATTGTCAGGGAGGGCTCAAATGGTTTAGGGGAGGCTGAAAAAATCCAGGGGGGCTTGCACCTCCTCTGGCCTCCCACTTGCCGCGCCTATGAAACCAATCCGCATTTTAACCAGAAGCAGTAGCCAGTATATCTCCCAAGCATATCGATTAACTGTTTGCCAACAATCTATTAAATATCTTGGACCTAAAATGTAGAGTAATTTACCAATCGCCATTAAAGAGGGTTAGAGTATAACGTCGTTCTCGAATAGAGTTAAAGTTTATGTTCTAAACGCAGGCGACCGTTGACGCGGATAATGATTCAGAAGAACGTATAGGTCTTTCTCCGTTTCCGCCCTGCGCTCTTTATTTAGCGTTCTGGTAAAATAAACTTGACTTGACACCTTCCAAAATTACTATTGTTTTGATTTGTTTTGGTGTTGTTGCTGCTCTTGTATTTTTGTTGCAGATTGCTAAGATGACAAAAGACAGGAATCGGGAAAATCTTTCAAAAAGCACCGATAAATATTGTGTTCTCCTCTCTCCAGCTTAAAAAAAGTTTGGAAGAATTGCTTGCGTATACGATCTTAAATTTACTACGAACCTGATAAAGAGAAAATTTGCAACAAAAATTCGTTTAACCTTGCTCAAACAGAATATTATTGTTATTAAGTATCGGGCAGAATCTTTAAAAATGATTCAGAGTGACTTAGATTAACAAAGTGAGTAATTTCAAGTTAACCTCCCGCACTGTAATTAGGATTACAGGCTACTACCTTAAATTAAGAGTCATTATTAAACTGCTTTTTTGCTAGTAAGCTATGCTATTTATTTTGTAGCAGTGTTGGTTCGTTTTTTGTACGCTGTTGTTTTTGTTCCGTTTTTTTACAGTATGTTGGACCAATTGTACTTCGATGCTATCGGTCATGCAGCCATGCCATGTCTGAACTGACTGGCATGCGCATGTCTCAACATTAACCCGTTTTGCTGCATGTTCCGTTTTCCGTAATTTATACTTTTGTGTTAGTATGAACTTTTTTTTAGCATGCGGAAGTAAAACTTAAATTGAATTGAAAGCATTTTCAATAGCTTATTCAAGCTACGATTTTAATAAAGTGCTTCCTGTCAGTTTCAGATGTGCATTAAATTCATCAGCACGTTTGGTTGGTGAAAAGCGAAAACACTGTGTTTCTTTTATAACTTAAGTTAACCAATTTTCTCACGTCAAATCGAATTAAGTGACGTCATTTTTTCAACCGTGATGACGTAATCATTTTTCTAGTCAGTCTGAAAAGTTACCACAATTATTTGTATTCTCACAACTGATCAGTGCAGTCAGTGGTTTTCTACTGGGGTTCCACCAGTAGCTACAATCCAGAAATTCCGCAAGTTTACAATTTAGAGCTGGTTTCAAGTGAATTAGTAAGTTAAATTGATGCTCAGGAGTTCTTCGAGTCTCTGGAATGTTTCATTGGGATTTCGCTGCACCAGAAAGATTGAAAACCACTGGATCAATGTAGTCTTTTTCAAGGTTACACAAGTTTACAATTTGGAGCTGGGTAATCATTTTCAAGAAAAAGCAAAGCAGCAAAACACTTCTAGTGTTCAGCGTTCATCTTGCAATCTCTCCCAAATCCTCACCACAGCATTTCTTCATATCGAAAGCGCATTCTATTATTATTATTAACTAGAGCGCAATTAATTTTAACGAGGGCCGTTGAATTGCACTATGGAAACATAGGGTACTCCACCGTTCCACATTGAAGCTACTATTTATCAGTGATGGAGTACTCGAGTACTGTACTCGTACTCGAGTACTACTCGAGTACCACTTTTGGGGTACTCGTACTGGCAACCCCTGGTACACGGTTGGTACTCGTACTCGAAGGTCAATGTACTCGGTACTCGGTCAAAAAAAGCGGTACTCGGTCAAAAAAAGTACACGAGTACATTTGGCTTTCGCTAGAAGTAACAAACTAACAAACAAGATGAATTTTCGGTAGCAAACTACAGCCAATAAAACCCGTAAATAAATTGATGCGCCTTCTCAACATCCCAAACACTGAAAAAACGTATTTGTTTATGTTTTTGCGACAAACTTTGAGCTGTTACAACTTAAAAATTGTTCTTTTGCTAAATTTGTAAAAGTACTCATACTCGAACTCTTTTACGGTACTCATACTCGAGTACATTTTTCAATATAAGTACTAGTACTCGTACTCGAAGTTTTTTGCGGTACTCGTACTCGGAAGTTGAGTAATGACTCGACTCCATCACTGCTGTTTATCTTGCTAGTATCTGTACCAGGCCAGCAGCCCTAGTTCGACTTGTAGCTAGCTAGCTTGGTAGCTTCATTTGAGTGCACTTTTAAGCGCATTCTATTTATTTGTCACAAATTTTGGAGGCAGTTTAAAGAAAATACGGTGTATCGGCATCCCCATACAGCACCAATTTTGTCATGTGCGTTCAAAATATTACCAATATAGCTATTCTTCAAAAATTACCTCAAAACTTTGCAGCTTTGGCGGATTTTCACTTTTCGCAAATGGATTGGCATTTTCACGTATGAATTTTTCTGCAAGAGTTTTCTTGGACTCGATGGTAAAAGTCGAATTCACACCAATCCCATAGCCATTTATCACACCATCACATATAGTGTTTTCCGGTAGAATCTCCAGATATACTCGAACTTTTTTCTCATAACCAAAATTTGTCATGACAAAATATACAAAAATCAAAAGTGCAAGAACGAAACAGATGAATACTATCAATTTCGAACATCCTTTGCGTTGATTTTTCATAAATTTCATTTTTAATTCCCACAACGTTTTTGCAACTTATTGCTATACATAATCTGCAAAAGAAAGAAGATCTCATTCAAATAAATAAGGTCCCTGCGCCTAGCAAGGCTCGGCTCCTAATAAAGCCCACCGCTAGGATCTTCTTTCCAGGAGCAAACAAAAATTTCGTTTTGGCTTTTACTCAAAGCTAACACACCTTCACTGTGGTTTACCACATTTCAACATTTTCTATCAAACCATTATTTCTGTAGAGCTAAAAGAAATTTTTGAGAAATGGGGTTAGCGTTGGAAGCAAAATTTGTAAAAGTTCAAATTTTAATTAAGCAGTTAGAGGCGATTTTTTTTCGATTTGAAAGTTTTGCATAAAAGTACACTTAGGCCTACTAGTGAATAAAAAATGCGGTTTATTGCAAAAAAATTTTGAGACGTAATGAAAAGCTAAGTATTTTGATAGGGAAGGTACATGTTCCTAATAAGGCCCACGTGCTTGTATAATCATGCTAGAGTATCAAAATGCAAGTGTAATCAGGTTACTGCAGCAATTCAGTTAAGTGTTGTCAAGACTTGTTATTCGGTATATTTATAGATTGTTGAATTTAAAGCTGATTTGTCATTAGCTAAACATACTTAAACAGAGCCGGCGGCGGGGCAGTCGACTCAGGGGGGGCGAAAGTTCAAAATCAAGCACAATAGCCGCTTTCTTCAAAAAAGTAAGCTTGTTAATTGAGGGGGGCAGGTCTCACCTGGCCCCCCTTGGCGCCGGCCCTGTACTTAAAGCTAAATTTATGTACCGATAGGCCTACTATAGTACCAAAGTCCGTATAACTCACGTATAAGTTGAGCGAATCATTTGTTACATTGTTAAGCGACAATGGAGCAAAAATGTGTCCAAAAAGACAATCGCCTGCCTATCTTTCGTAATGTAAAAACGCTTGAAAGTGTTACAAAAAAGGTCATAACTTCGGTTATGCTTGTTGAATTTTAAAAATTTTAACTGCATCATGAAGCTCTTGACTTACGCTATCGTTTAAAACAAATTTCAAGAAAATTGATTGTGTTTTAAGCACTCTGCATTGTAAATAATTTAAACAGAGATAAAAATTTTTGTAGCGGTTTTTTGACTAGTAGCATTTCTTGTCATTTTAAAACATAAATATAGGGCAGATTTGCAAAGAGTTAATCTGATTCAAATTAAATAGGTTCAATCACAAAAATTTGAACTTCAATATGAAATTAGCGTAGCTATTGGTCGTGGTTTTTCAAACCCTTAAAACTTTTTCGCTAGAAAATGATTGCATAAATTGTTTTAAACCTCATGTAAAATAAGGCTTCACTATATAGAATTAAATTTTTACAACCGTGTTAGGTTGGTAGTGTGGTTGTTAACTTCTGTCGTGCTTCACCCTCGGGCTTTGGACCATTTGTTAAACGAAAAATTCAGTAAGCAAAATTTAAGCGGGAAAAATATACCGGTATCTATTTTACTTTTCGATTTTACTGTTTCATATCCATTAACATAGGTCTACGTCGTTTCACGGCCGCAGCTTCTTGAATTTCAAACCTCGGGCTTTTAAAATCAAATATTGTGGGCCAGAATAAAATTAACTAGAGGCTCGTTTTACACATGGTCCAAGGGTGAATCATGAAAGAAGTTAACAACCTCACTCCAATCTGGTGAATCTACCATGGTTGCAAAACCTAGTTCTACGCACGAATAGTGAAACCTACTTTTACACGAGGTTTAAAACAATTTACGCAATCATTTTCTTGCAACAAATCTTTGAAAGCTTGGAAAACTACGATCAATAGCTAGGCAACTTTCATATTGAAGTTCAAATTTTTGTAATTGAACCTAGTTTAAATCAAACAATAACTTTTATTTTTTGCAAATCTGTGCTATATTTATGCATTTAAAACAGCAAGAAATGCTGCTAGCGTAAAAATTGCTTCAAAGATTACTAAGTATGTTCAAATTATTAACCATTTAGAGTGCTTAAAACACCATCAATTTTCTTGAAATTTGTTTTAAACGATAGCTAAAATCAGGAGCTTCACGATGCAGTTGAAATTTTCAAAATCGAACGAACGTAACTAAAGTTATGACCTTTTTTCTAACACTTTCAAACGTTTTTGCATTATAAAAGATAGGCAGGCGATTGTCTTTTTGGACACATTTTTTGCCCCATTGTCTCTGCTCCATTCCTGTCCGCGCAACTTATACGAAGTTATACGGACTTTGTATAGTACCAGTACCGTTTCTGCTATATATTTTGTACTAATTTTCCTCCTCTTAGGAGTTGCTGACTGACCAAAGATGAATAAATACCATTTAGTGTCTTTCGGAGCGACATTGCAAACAAGTTTGCTTTGTTTTCTACAGTAGCATTTTGTGAGTTTTAAAGTGTTTGGTTTCACCCGAAACGAGATTGAAAACCAAGCCTCTGGTTTGATATTTTCTGTATATAGCTTGCCATTTTAAATTCTTGAGGCTTTATGAGCGTACCTTGGTAACTTACTGCATAATTGCAGTGTTTTAATGGTGAAATTTAAGAGAAGAACGATGGGCCTTATTAGAAACACGTGTTCCTAATAAGGCTCAATTTTGTAATTTTTTGTTTTGCTTATAAAAATCAAGTGGATGATCACTTCGCCATATGCTTTCATTGTGTGATGACCATGAACCCCTATTTATAAAGTACCAACTTTCAGGCAAATATTTCAAGCAATGGTTGAATTACAGCAAAAATTGTGTTAGCGGGCCTTGTTAGGTACATGTACCTTAGGCTATATTTGCATCTACAGTATAGCTTACAAGTTCAGCCCTAGATGTCATGCACTAGTGTCCAAGACGCACAGAATAGCTTACAAGCTCAGCCCTAGATGTCATGCAGATGCACTGGTGCTCAAGATTGTCGTCAGAATTTGTTTTGCGGTTTCCTTAAAATCACTCGTCGTTTTCTTGGAAGATATACAAACAAGTGATCTCTGCAGATAAGTACAAATAAGGTAAATATCTACCAAAATACCTAAAAAAAGCGCTTTAATGGACGATGAAAAAAAGAAATAGAGTCCATGCAGCAAAGAGTTAATACCGTTCGGCTGAAGTTTTCCGCGGTAAGAATTAATTTCAATTCCACTCGTCATCCTAAATATCTTGATCGTCCAGTATCTTTCGGTTACTGGACTTGTGACGGCTTCAGTCTAAACGCAAATCTTGTTCCAAAATTCATCAATAACAGTACTACTGCCGTATTTTGAAGCTACTACACCCTGCACATATTTAGGTACAAGGTGCCATTTCATCTTTTCACTTGTTAACTTAAAAACTGTCTTCGGTTTACTTATTTCTTAAAGGGGGAATAGGATAAGAATCGTTCTATCTGAAAGAAACTAGAGGTAAATGTTTAAAATTCATCGCGACGATCCGGTGTGATTTTGCTTTGTAATTCAGAAAATAACGAGTTTTTAAAAACAGCTAGTCCTGCAAACGAAATGACGTCATCCACTTCCACAATATGGATCACTTGAGCTTGACAGAGAGCAAAGCAAAAATGTAATATGGCATTGTAAATTGAGCGCGGAAAAGCTAGAGCCTATAGGCGTAAGCTTTTGCCTTAATGATGTACCTAATTCACCTAAATTACATTCCACAAATATATCATATCGCAGTAAAGTATGGTACAAATGTGGAACCAGTGCTGGAAGCTACGATATTTTTGAGAGTTTATCAGTTGGCAGGCTGTTAGTAGGCCACTAAAATGTTGATCAGCTGTAGTAGATGTTGCCGAAAATAGTCGGAAAAATATTACAAAAGTTTTTCAGTCTTTTTTGTTGTGTGCATTGTACAGTATTGGCACTTTCATAATCATTTACAGTACTGTAAAAAAAGTCGGTCCAGAGCCACTGGTAATCGCTTTACATGCGTCTAATCTCTAATGGCTATGGGATTGGTGTGAGTTCGACTTTTACAATCGAGTACGAAAAAAACTCCTACAGTGAAAATGCCAATCCACTTACAAAAAGTGAAAATCCGCCAAAGCTACAAAGTCATGATTATGAGCAGGGCTGCGTACTCGAACTTGAAGCGAACTCGAACTCGCTTAAACTCGGTCATTTTTGCCGAACTCGAACTTGAACTCGAAAAGTAAAATTCTTAGAACTTGAACTCGAAAAAAAAAACAATCGAGTGCGAGTTCACTAATTGAGTGATTTAAATTTATTGATTCAAATCTCTAACTTTACTTCTAGTTCTTCTTTATAGATTGAATGATTGCAAATTTGACTTACCGGCAGGGCATGTTATGGAATGGAATGGAAGATGATTTTTCCATATTCCATACTGCCAAATTTCTTTCATTCCATACTGAAAATTTTTTTATTCCATTCCATACTAAATTTTTTTTCCATATTCCATTCCATTCTTCCATACCAATGTACGGTAACTTAACATTGTAATCTGTAATTGTAACCACGAACAAGCACCAAGGCTTGACTCTGCATATGCTGTATGTCACATCGGTGGTGACTGGCGCATTGGTGGAAACACCAGCGCTCGAGTTGTAAAAACACTTATGGGGGGATGGTAGGCTTCAACTTTTTACGCCGACGTAAGGAGGGATGGTCATTATACTTGTATGGGTATTGTTTACGCTAAAATGTTTTATGGGGAATGGGGTTGTTTTCCGGGGGGTGGCATCCCCCTCAACTCTAGTACTGGGCAACACTGTGTCAAATTTGACCGGCTCGAGAATTGAACTGAGATCTCCCAATTAAAGGTCAGCAATCATAACCACTAGCAAACATTAGAACATCATGTGTGTGCTCAAATCAAGGCTGTTACCTGTTAGGCTACCACAATTACAGTATTTTCAAAGTTACTGTACGATAATACAGTTAATACCGTACTAAAATGTGTTTATGAATACACGGGAGGCGACAACTGCGTGATCTGTGATTACATCATTTTTTGTTTATTTTATGTTGATGTTAAATTTTGTCAGGGCAACGCAAAATCAACAAATTGTATCAGTAAGTTTTTACTGCATTATCGCAAGGTATCAAATATATTTAAAGTGAAGTCACCTATCGAGATTCTAGATCGGTAGATGACAGGTGAATTGAGACACAATGCAAGTTAGCTGGTTAGAGGAGAAAAAAGAAAGCCAAAATATTTTGTAAATTAGACGTTTGGACAGAATCAGAAACTATTTATTTGTCGCCGAGATAAAAAAACGTGCATGAAACAACACACACATACAAAAAAAAGCAAAGCATTGGTGAATTATTAGCGACAGGTAGACAGCGAAAGACCTCTCGGTCATCGGGTCAAGCAGCCACCCTAGATCTACAAAGATTCGTAGATATTAAAGACATAAGTTTAAAATAAATAAATTATAAGCTTTATGACTGTGTGACAACCTGAAAATGAATAACATATAGGTACTAACGATAGGAAGCAATAAGGTGTTGTTTGTATTTTGTTTTAAAAGCTTTAAAGGAAGAGGATTTGATTTGACGTGGAATAGAGTTCCAAATGTTGACGCCCTGATACTTCATGCTGCGTTGCATTTTCGAAGATGTGTACGATGGGATGTATAGTATAGAGTCATCTCACGATTATTAGTGAATCTGGTGATTCGGTTTGTAACGTTAGAATTTTTAACAAATGATTCTGTAAGAGTAGTAGGAAGATCGTCGTGAAAAAAGCGATATACTAACATAATTTTAGCTCATTCAGCTGCCATCATCAGCAGCATATGCAAGGCAGTTTGAAACTCTGTCTAGCATATAACTGTTCTGCTGATGATGACTACTGAATCTATGCTGTCGAAATGTCCAGTTGCTGTTTTACCACTTACAATTTGGCTTCATTCTTCTTCCTTGAGCAATTTTCGCTTTTTCTGCATTGCAAATGCGTGGTATATTTCTAATTAACATCATTGAACAGCTACCGGTAACTTGCTTGACACAAGCAAGCAAAATTTATGTCGCAATAATCTCAGGCCAGACACTGTAGTTTATAGCATAGATAGTCCTATTGTCGCTTTTAGCGTATTGGTAAACGCATCACATTTAGTTTGTGATTGGTGATCACTTTTAAAATGTGTAACTCAAAATTTGGCTAGTATGGAAGACGATCTTTCATTCCATTTATCAAATCTTCCATTCCATTCCATTTTGAGCATCTTCCATATTCCATAACAAAATTCTACTTCCATTCCACACCATTTTCCATTCCATTCCATAGCAAACCCTGCTTACTGGTACCGATACTGCATTTGCATTTCATTTGGCGTTGTCTCATTGAAACTTTTTTATTGCATCATAATTGGTGTGCCGAGCGTTTTTAATGAAATCGTAGCACTGCAGAATCGGCAGCAGCAGCTATTTGTGTGATACGAAGTTAAAGGCCCACTGCACCCAAATTCATCGATAGTTGTAAATAGGTATTAAATATATTTAAACATTTTCGCGAAAATTCGATCACGATATCTGTTCTCGGTAACGAGAAAACTGACAAAATATCGTTAAATTCGTGACGTCATTGGGTACCAACAAGTTCAACAAGCAAGAAATAATGCGACTTCTAAAAGCTTTCGCATAGCGAAAGCTTTCGCACTTTGCCGAAAACTTTCGAAAGCTTTGCGAAAGCTTTTAGAAGTCGCATTATTTCTTGGTTGTTGGTACCCAATGACGTCACGAATTTAACGATATTTTATTAGTTTTCTCGTTACCGAGACCAGATATCGTGATCGAATTTTCGCGAAAATGTTTAAATATATTTAATACATATTTACAACTATCGATGAATTTGGGTGCAGTGGGCCTTTAAGGTTTGTTTGTAAATTTAGACTATTTTGAAGGTGAATGGATTAGTAAATAGGTCAAGGGAGAATTAGGCTTATAATGGTAAGGTACGAAAGTTTAAGTACAAAGTAGCAGAGTACGGTGCTGACATTATTGAAGATCTTGTTTTCACAGTTTTTGATTAGATTTGTAAAATATTTTTTCAAGTCAGATTTGGGTGGCGCTGAAAAAAGTTTGAGGTTCAATCTCGTAAATTTACTGGCATTGTATGAAAGATGGCGCTAAAAAAGTTAGGGAATCGATGTAGCTTTTATTAAAGTTTCAGCGCCACTCAAATCTGTCTTGAAAAAAGTCATTGAAAAAAGCAGTTCAACTTGAACTCGAACTCGCTGAACTCGGTCATTTTTGCCGAACTTGAACTCGAAAAATAAAATTCTTAGAACTCGAACTTGAACTCGGACTTGCAAATATCTCTTGAACTCGAACTCGGTTAAAAATCAATCGAGTTCGCAGCCCTGATTATGAGGTAATTTGTTACAGAATAATTACGCTAGTAGTATTTTGAACGTTCGTGATAAAATTTTCATGTAACTAAATTAATTAACGATTAATATGCAAGTTGGAAACAATTGCCGGTTGGCCTAGTGGTGACAACATCGGAGGTTTGGGTTCGATTCCCGGGCCGGTCAAATCAAACACAGTGCCGCTACCGTTGCGATATTTTTTCGGAGTTCGCAGCAGTGTCGCCCAGGCGGTAAGCTGCGGAGATGGGCCCCGCAACTCGTTACATGTTTCGGCGTAATACGGTCAGTAGGCTATAACGAAGATTTGATTTTAATTTGCAACAGATGTACGAGAAAAGCTAAAATGTTTTCGCTAAGAGATTACAATTGGCTGCTAGTACGTTGATGATCGCATCTAGGATGTTCGAACCACAAACCGATCCATCTCATTCACTACAATAGACTCATAATTATAGCTAATTTGCTGACTGTTCCATACCATTAAACTCTTCTTACTTTTTTACATTAAATTGCTTTCAGCTCAGCTTACGTTAATTTTCTCGTGCATCCAAATAAGTATAAATTGTGTTGAAGCCAAAACTAAGCCTATTAATGAAATCTGAGATCACTTTGTTGCAGTTTAAATAATATCCTATTAAAGTCGTAAAAAAATTTATTTACTGAACTATTATTCTTAAATCAAACTTAGTTAAAGAGATCAATTTAAACATTGAATAGAATATTATTAGCCTAACATCTACTGTGTTACCGTACTTCGGTATCATAAACTTTCTATTGTACTTGCATACTGAAAACAATGATATACACGACATTGTCGCTTTTTTTTTACACTCTCCAATTTAAAAACTTTAAAATATGTAATCTGTAGCAGCATAAGACCCAAAAATGATTTTTTTAGAAAGCTCTATTGTCCCAAAAATAGGGCAATTTTTTTTCTTTACAATAAAGCTTTTTGACCGTTTGCTATTTTCTGTTCTGCTCTTTTCTTTTGCTGCTCAATCTTTCTGGGCTGCAATTTCCGGGAAAACAGTCATTTTATTTTATATATCTCGCTTTTTGGTCTAACTGGTTGACTAATTGCGACACAATTTTTTTTTGCTATGCTAAAAACACAAATCTCTGATTTGACAAGTATTGAACAGGCAGGGGCGCCTAGAGAAATTTCGGGCCGAGGGGCAAAAATTTCGTTTGGGCCCCTTGGTCAGTGGTGCTCCAAAATCAAGCGATGAGCAAAAGAAAAAATCATAGCGTCCACAGATGTTCAAATTTCGGCCCGAAATCAAAAAAACATTATCGCCTGTGGCAAAGCTAGAAACTTTAAAAGGAGGGGGTCATAATTTCCACATTTTTTTCAAGCGTATTTTTTTTCGGCAGAATAAATTTGAAGCTAATTGAGAAAAACAAAAGGGGGCATGCTCCTCCGGAAAAATTTTGAAAATTTACGCTGTAATGGCTATTTTAGTGCTTTTTGAATAATTTCAGGCAAATTTTGTTCGAATTTTTTGACCCTTATATTGAGTGCTTCGTCAAATATGACGCATTTCGTTCGCACATTTTCAATTATGCGTGTTTAAGGCGTAAGGCTTATTGCTATCAAAGAGGATCAAAATTATGAAAAAATTGTATACATCAAAAACATGTTTGAAAATGGCTGGTGGGAAGATGCATACCCCTCATCCTACCCCCCTTGATCCGCCCCTGGCCATAAGCTACAGAAACCATTAAAAGAGTATGGCATATTTCAGTCACTTGGCACCATTGGATTTTTTATTTTTTACTAAAAAGCAGAGTCAAAAGGGGGGGGGGTGCATAGCACAATTGCACCCCCTAAATACACTAGTGGCGTCCGTAGACCGTAGTTTTGCATTCTATCTTGATAATTCTGAACCCAGGGCCCCTCTGTGTCTCCGGGCCCCCGGGCGATGACTCCTTCTGCCCCCCCTCTCGGCGTGCCTGTGAACAGGTACAGTATAACAGTCTATGATCAAACAAAGCTTTTTGTTTTATTTGGTTGACAGCAAAATATTGTAGGCCTCAAACGCTACATTTTTTATTCCATGCTACTGTAATGCAAGTAAGTTATGGTGCGTCTTTAAACTAATTATGGCCAAAACCAACAGAGTCGTTGGCAGTGCCGGATTAACCACGTAGTAGAAGTAGCATTTGCTACGGGTCCCGCGCTTTTTAGGGCCCCGTACATTTCAAAATTAAGATTCAAATTACAGAAAAAATTAGGCTACACTTTTGGAGAAAAGTTTCGGCTAAGACTGGCTTACAAAATTTTTGCGGATTGTTAGCCTCACTTTTTCTTTAAATGTTTTTAAATCACAAGCTTTCTCAAAATAAAACTTTCAGTATTTTTGAGTCTGACCGCAAACTGATTTCTGACCGCACATCGCGTTCGTTGCAAGAAAATAAAAAGTCAACTTCCAGTCGCGCATATAATTGCGAATGTTTATGGCATTATCGTGTATACAGTAAGTCGATACGATAGAAGTACGGCACGGTAAAAATGTAAGTGGCTAAGCAACCAACGGAACAGTGAACAAGCATGAAGAAGCTATAAGCTTATTTTCTATTAGTGTTCTGCTGCGTCTGGGATTTTGATATGAACGTTAAAGACCTTTACTATTAGTGCCAACAACAAAAAGTTTGATCTTAATTTCGTTTTGCTGTGCCAATGCTTGAAGTTTGATCTTAATTTCGTTTTGCTGTGCCAATGGTTGCGTTGTTCCTCCTTTGTTCTCAAATTTTCACAAAATTTGAGTCTCGTGTCTTTAAAAAATTGTTTTCGTTAAAAAAAAACAAGAGTTTTACAGCGAATTTAAGCCATCTACGCATCTTCAGTGAATTCCGTTAAGAGCCCTTAGTATAAAACAATAAGACTAAAAATGAAATGAAGTTTGATTGCCCTCTGGCTGGGTCTCCAAAAACTAGGGCCCCGCAAAAATTTTGCTACAGGCCCCGCACTAGCTTAATCCGTCCCTGAATATACCGTAGTCGCCTTAAGCACGCATAATCGAAACTGTGAAAACAAAATGCATCATTGGTGAAGCACTCAAAGTTAGGGGCCAAAAATGTGACAAACTTTCCCCCAAAATTATTTAAAAGGCATTAAAATGGCCATTTCAGTATGCAAATTTTCAAAAATTTTCCGGTGGAGCATGCCCTCAGACCTCCCTAGAGTCGTTTTTGGTATTTAAGTTACCTAAAATTAACTCTGCCGAAAAAACTGCGCTTGAAAAAACGACGAAAATTGGTGTCCCTTCCCTGAAAAAACTTTGAATACGCCCCTGACATAAAACACTTTCAAAAGGCTTATTTACACCCGTTTCCGAGTCTAAACGTCTTTGTATTTAGTTAACAACAAATCTTGTATACAACGTATGGTTGTATACAACGTCCGCTCTTGTATACAACGTATGGTCAAATGTGACTTCATTCTCAAAACCCCTTCCATTGCAAAATCCTGGCTACGCTAGTGGCTAGTGAAAATTATTGACCTTAAGCTTGGCATTTTTAGGTTAAAAAATGAGAATATGTGGCGTGATGTGATTGCTTTGTAACCCATAGTTTTTCAGCATAGACTAGAATTATTTCTATGCATGTGTCGAAAATACCGGACTTACCAAACAAATTGTACATAAAACTCTGACCAAAAAACGCGTGTGAAATCGGAGTTGCATATCGAGACAAAATAAGTTTTTTTTCAACTGAATTTGTCGGAGTTTATGGTTCGATATAGCTCATTAGAGCTACCGGTCCGGTGTATTTGCCAGACAAAATCATACGATTTTCCAAATGTTTCATAACTTGAGAGAAAAATAAACATCACGAATCAAGACATAAGTTTGATTAGTTAAGGCTCTAGTCACATCGCGCTTCTTGTTGTTCGCCCAAACAGCACCGCTTGCACGATATAGCCTATAAGTGTGCTATTTCCAATCCTACCTGCCCCCCGGAAATACTTCAGGTTCCAGGGTTCAGGGGCCAATGATGAAGTACTCGAGTACTGTACTCGTACTCGAGTACAGCTTTTCTGAGTACTTGTACTCGAAACTTTTAATCTTAAGAGGTACTCGTACTCGAACCTAAAAGTATTCGGACTCGGTCTAGAAATCAGTCGAGTGCCCGAGTAGCCTACTTTGATTTTTATCATACTTATAATACCTATAACAGAAACTTTCGTCGAAACCTGCTCAAAAGTTCCGTAAAAGTTAATGTCGACTATAAAAAGAGCTTAAAACCAGTGTTCAAAATAATAATAAACCTTTACATACACAACTTCAAGAAAAGTGGTTCCAATTTATGCAGCAAATGCCTGCAACTGATGTTAAAGTGTAAAATTTAACTGCGAAAAATGTATTCGATACTCGTACTCGAAGATTCTCAAGGCGAGTACTCAATACTCGTCCTCGAAGGTTGAGTACTCGACTCCATTACTGTCAGGGGCGCACCCAGCATATTTCAAAGGGGGGGGGGGTTCTAAAAAAAAACCTTGATCCCGTACACAGAAGTGGATCCAGAAAATTTTGGTGGGGGGGTGAACTTTTAAATTAGGTTGAATGTTAACTAAATACAAAGACGTTGACCCAAAAAAATCGTAAAAAGCCCTTTGAAAAATGTTTTCATGTCTGCGGCGTATTCAAAAATTTTTCAGGGAGAGGGCACCAAATTCTGACATTTTCCAAGGGTAGTTTTTTCGCTAGAATTATTTTGAAGCATATTAAGAATAACAAAGACTTTTGGGGGGTCCGGGGGCATGTTCCCCCAGAAAATTTTTGAAAATTTACACGCTGTACAGGCTATTTTAGTACCTTTTGAACAATTTTTAGGCAAATTTTGTTTAAATTTTTTGCTCCTAAATCTGAGTGTTTCACCAAATATGATGCATTTTGTTCGTTCATTTTCGATTATGTGTACTTAAGGCGTTATAGGCTTATTGTTACTGAAAAGGTTCGAAACTATGGAGAAATTGTATTCATCAAAAACATGTGTTAAAATTGCTGGTGGGGGGATGTATCCCCCACACCCCCCCAGGATCCGCCCCTGCTCGCAACAATGTGTCTTACCACTACGCCAACCAGCCGGTTTGGCGTCAGCACGATGTGGGGCAAATTCTGTCACAGCTGTTTTGAAACAACAGCACGTACTGCACTGCGCAGTTTGGACACTTCACTTTAAAAACAAAGGTTCGGTTTAAAAATGGGGGGAGTTTCGACCCCCGAACCCCCCTGGATGCGCCACTGCCGACTAATTTGATCCGAGTGGGGCAACATAGTGGGCAATTTTCGCCACTGAAGCCATTTATTTTATTTTGCCATGTTTGTTTGGAGACGTATTACAGTAGACCACTGACGACCTTTTTTTTAAATGGATATAGCACCTCCCGAAATTTCTAACCGGTTCTGTCACTGCGTAATTCTAAAAACCGTGAATGACAAGATATCACGTACCATTCCTCCTTATATATTTTTGCCATAGCTACGCCTCTGCCTGATTTTGCCTCCAGCTTGGTTCACTGACAAAGTGAGAAGTTTTCCAACTTTGATCAAGCCTTATTCAATACCCTCGGAAAAATGTAATAGTCAGTTGGATATTCACTTACTCACACCTTGACTAGCAATATAATCCCACCTAAGCTATACCGGCACTACATTACTTATTACGTTACTATCTTACTTATTACTAGTCCCAATTAACTACATTGTAGAGCACTCTCGTCGGTACTATATTATACATTATGCGAAGCAAAGGAAGTGAGTATGACGTAACTATAGACGACAGCCCACCATTAAAACGAATAGATGAAAAATGCAATACAGTGTGGCAGTGGCGGCTCGTGACTATTTTAAACAGGTAGGCTACATGATTAGAAAAGCTGGCCAGAATAAATACTCGCTCTGAAATGAAAAAAAACTCTTTATTTCACTAGCAAGGCGGTAGGCTTTGGGCTATACACAACTGCAGGAACACTGGCAGGTTTCCCATGAATTATTATTACTCTACAATTTTTTTTTATCACGCCACTGTACCAATAGCTGATTCTGTGCGTACCTGCAGCCTAGGTAACCTGCACCTGTAGTCTACATGAATAATGACAAGTTTGGCCTTAAACAAATTTTTCTATTTAAGTACACTACCGGTACTCTGCTATTGTACCTAGTCGACTACATCTAGTGGGCTACAAAAAAGCTACCACAAGTCTACAAACCTAGCTAAGCTGCGGTACCGGTCAATCAACAGCTTAAAAGTTTTTCTTTTTACGCAATCTATTAGTTCAAATAAGGTATAACTAAAGTCTACTAGCCTTTACCACTGTATTACAAGCTTAAGCTGTATGCAACCCGTAACATCCCATATCTTTCATTAAACCCAGTATCTCTATGTGATTGCAACTAAATAGAGCCAATCTCTAAGCTTTACACCTCAATAACCACCAAAAAGGCTGCTTTGACACAGCCTTAACACGTCTCATTGAACGTAATTCAAACTTCCATAAAGCATTGATGACGTAATACTACAGGGTTAGTTCTTGCTACGAAAGGCTGTGGCCATGTGGCTGTCTTTTCGTGTTGCCATTTTTTGTACAAAAATTATTTTTTTCAAAAAAAATATTGTCGATAGTTGTATGAAAGACAAGAATAGGTAAAAAAATTTTGCTTCTTAAAAAAAAAATAAGGAGGTGATAAACTGGGTAGGCTGCAGCCTTTGCAGCCTTCACTACGAGCCGCCCCTGCAGTGTGGAACAGCAAGGTTGGCAGTGCGTTACGTTACGTTCAAAATTTACGTACCCGTACTTCAAAGTTTTAACCGTACCGTACTAACGTAACGTACTTCGAATAAATTTAACAAGCATACCGTACCGCGTACCGTACCAATGAATGGTACGCTTAAAACGTACCGTACCTAAAATTACGTACCGTACCTAAAAATTACTTACCGTACCTACCTACCGCCATTCTTGGATGCACACCAAATTAGCTAAGTGCTATTGCAATGCTTATAAATAGGTTAAAGTTTGCAATATGCGACCTGATCGGAAATTGAACCCTATACAAGTTTTCCAGCTACAATACGAACACTTGTGGTGTCCTCGTAACTACCAAGTCGCCAGCGATGTTCTACCGTATGAATAGCATAGAACATATCGCATCCTACCTTGACTAACGCGGTTATCATCAGTCTGGAAAAGCAATGTCCCAGTCAGGAGCGGATCCATGGGGGGGGGGGGGGGGTGTGGGGGATGCATCCCCCCCACCTGCCAACAATGCTTTGGATAAATAAAATTTTTCCATAATTTCGAACCTCTTCATTACAATAAGCCTTAGTCGCCTTAAGCACGCATAATCAAAACTGTGCGTAGCCTACAAAATGCATTGTATTTGGTGAAGCGCTCAAAGGTAGGGGCCAAAAATATGAACAACCTTTGCCTGAAAATTGTACAAAAAGCGCTAAAATGGCCATTGCAGTATGCAAATTTTTGAAAATTTTCCGGGGGAGCATGTCCCCGGTCCCCCCTAGAGTTGTTTTTGTTACTTAAGTTGCTTAAAATTAACTCTGCCGGAAAAGAAAACTACGCTTGAAAAAGTGATGAAATTTGGTGCCCTTCCCTGAAAAAGATTTTGATTACGCCCCTGATACAAAACATTTTCAGAGGGCTTATGTACGGCCGTTTTCGAATCTAAACGTCTTAGTATTTAGGTAACTTTCAACTCAATATAAAATCACGCCCCCCTCTAAAAAAATATTTGGATCCGCCCCTGATACCAGTCACACTGATCGATACAATTCATGTGGGCGATCGGAACCGCAGCTAGCTCCTACGTTTTGTAAAAGCTGAGTAAACATTAGCCGAATTTTTCTTTTTTTTTTAATTGCTTTCCAAATACTGTAGGTTACGACAGAAAATAATGCTGCTCGATGACAGTAGAACGTTATGAACAAGTCCAAACTTGTCCACTGAAATGCGCATTGCATAAAATTTCTCTGATAAGCCTATCGGTAGTCTGCACTATGCACCCTACCGAGCCCTTTTTCAAGGAAGCTAGGACTACTAAAGGGACGTCAGAAGACCAAAAGAGACTTCTCCAATGACTTACCGGTAGCATCTTTTGTTGTGCTCATGAATCCTCCCTCAATTGAAATTCACGGCGGATGCATACCATGTATAATTGCGATCTGTTATTGTGAATTTGTGATGCCGCATATTAATATTCTAAATGAAAAATGCTGTTTGTGCTAGGCCCCAGAGGAGTTCTCTGTCCACTGACTGCTGGCCATAGCTATTTGTATATAACTTAAAAGTTTTGCAAGAGCATTAACCTTTTTTTGTCACAACCTTTTTTTTTATAATTACCAATTAGTTTTCAGAGACAATCTAATTATAACATTTAAAAATTGTGTAATTGCATGCTTAGGTGTATTAATTCCTGCTTTGTGCTTCAAAAACCTCGTCGGTTACTTTTATTTTTTTGTAAGTCCGTAGTTTCAAGATTACCGCCAGGACTGATGGTGTGCTGCACATTATCAATTCTGTATCGCTGTGAATATAATTAATCATTCAGTGTTTTTGTCCCATCGGTCCTTGATCTTCTGTACTTCAGGTGGCAGCGACCTAAATGAACTTTCCTTCCTTCTCCTATGTGCATATTTCCGAAGCTACAGAGTGTAATGTTACCGTTTACTTATGTTTGTTTTTGGAAATGTTGTACGTCAATAAAAGCTTTGTTCTTCTTGTTCACAAAATTTCACAATACCAAGTTACGTACCGTACCACATGGTACGGTACGTAAGGTACGTTTAGTACGCATATTTATAACACGCACCAACGTACCGTACCCGTATCTTAGCAATAATTACGTACCGTACAAGCGTACCGTACTATTGGCCGAAAAATGGAGCGTACCGCACTTGCGTACCGTACCGTACTGTACGCTTGTACGGTTCCAGGAACATGCCTTGCTGTTCGAGCGCTGAAAAAAAATTAATAAAGCTTAAAACAGGGCGACTGTTTATTCCTTATGTTGACGTTTAATTAGAAGATTCTATCCAAATACCTACTGTACTGCCGTACAAATCAAAAACACAGTAAGCCCATTTTTGTCGTTTTTGAGATTTCGTCACGAAATGGTAGGTAATTTACCGACAGATGTGCCCACTAAACTTTGGGGGAAAATTCGCTCTAACAAAAAAGTTAGCCCACCGTAAGTCCGCTTTCTTTTGGAATGCTGTCGGTTAAAACAAGACAAAGCACAGTAACATGCCTTACTGTGATTTACCTTGAATCAATGTGCTGTTTTTACGCTTTGAAACAAGGCGAAATTACAGTAAAGTATCTTACTGTGGTTTTCCGGTGAAATAGCTACTTTTCGCACGCTTGAAACAAGGCAAAAAGCAGTAAAGTTACTTACTGTGAATTGCTTGTTTTCTGTCAATGGTTTTTAGAGCGAAAGTGTACTTACTGTAATTTTGGCAAATTACACTGTTATGACGTAATAATCCGAGAGTTAAAAACCATGACAAAAGTCTCAACACTTTAATTGATTTTTTGACGATATCGGTAGGCCTAACTGCAGCTGAGCTAAGGCAATTTGAAATTTATGCTCAGCATTCAGCAATTACTGTTTGTGCTAGACTGTGGTTATGTCCTTGTCACCGCAAGGGCGTAACTAGGATTAGCTGAGACCCTGGGCATTGTCCTACAGGGGTGTTCCCAGGAATTTGAAAGGAAAAGGGTGCAATTTGAAGCCATGCCAGCAGGGCCGAATATATTTTCTCTGCGCAAACAAAGGGCACGTTCTTTGAAGGTCATTACGTCCGTTTTCCGCCCAAAATCAAGTGAAGAGCAAAAGAAAGGTCATCACGTCTGCAGATCTCCACTTTTTCGGCCCAAAGTCATGAGCAGAAAAAAAAGGTCATCACGTCCGCAGATGTTCACTTTTCCGCCCCAAGTCAAGTGAAGAGCGAAAAAAGCCGCGGCCCCCCCTGGATACGCTCCTGAACACCTCAAAAAAGACTCTGGGCATTTTGAAAAAGATCCTGGGCATTTGCCCCCCTGAAAAGGCCTAGTTAGGCCACTGTGTTACCGGTAACTGAAATTTTGATCGATTGTGTAATAATGATGACCTGCTGTAATAACGATGACAAAACGTTCTTAATAGTCTTCTTTTTTCACAATTTCAAAAATTCACCATGCGTATCTGTTTAACTTTTTTTAGTATCCTTTTTTATATCCACATTGAATTTCCAACATTTGCAAAAATCGAGTTTTCAACATAATTAATATAACATAGTGGAATTAGCGTAAAAGACAAGGCTACCTTTTTTTATTGCTTTCTTTTTTTGCCAATTTAAAAATATTAACGATTTTTAGAGAAGTAGATGAATTTTGCGTAATAATTCCCGACGATTCGACGAAGCACAATTTTTTTTTAAATCCAGCTTTACTGACTTTTAAAACCTTCCAAAATCGCTTCCCAGCTTACCGTTTTTTTCTCCAAACAAACCATATTTCATTTACATTTTTACAGTAGGCCTAACACCAGTAGTTTACTAGAGAGAACACGCCAAATAGCAAAAGCAATATTTCTTTTAAGCTGTTATTTTTCCAATTTCCTCAAGCTTTCCATCAATATTAGGCGCAACTCGTCACTTTCTTTATTTCGTCACAGTGTTCACTGACTTGCAGTTTTCGCCTTCTTTTATTAATGCAACAAAAATCAGCTGAATTGGACTTACTGCTTTTTTGTCACAATGGACTCGCTGTGTTTTTGTTTGGTTTCGCCCAAGCAAAAAAAGAGCTGTGTGGACTTACTATTATCGTGCCTAAATTGGACATACTATCAAATTGTTTTGTTTTACGACAGAAAGCGGCTTTTACCGGTTTGCGGTTTAGGTTTGGGTTCACTTCAAAATCTTTAATTTGGCCGAAAACTAAATTAGGGTCTTACAGTATATCATTAAAATAACCAAATATAAATTGCATGCCCGATTCAATTAAGGTTAAATAAAAATGTAAAAATTCATTAAATTTTGAAAAACAGAAAGAATGTTACGCATCGCAGCACATGTCTAGAGATTTTTATTAATATTTTTTAAGAATCAGCTCAGGTTCAAATATTGTTGCTAAACGATTTCTGTTCAGGTTTATGCACACAAAATATTATAGGTTCGGTTTGGGTTTACTTGCATAAAATTCTGAAGGTTCGGTTCAGGTTCACAGATTTGAAATATTAAAGGTTCGGGTTCGGTTCAGGTTCAATGATCTCAAATTTGACCGGTTCAGGTTCAGTTTGGGTCCACCGAAAAATAGCGGTTTTTTCAGGTTCGGGTTCGGTTCGATTCCCTGATTCTATGGAATAATTAATCAATGAAAGTGAAGTTTCTTTTAAATGTGGCACCTTTAAATTTGAAGATTTCCTGAATTTTGAGTTCCTATTTGTCGGTTCTGTGGTAGGCTAACTATTTTTTCTGTTTTGATCTTATTCTTATCTATATCCACCTGATGAGCCCCAAATAAGGCGAAACCGGTGGGTTGGTATTTCAATGCACATTACTACCTTTTTGTAGTAATTTTTTTCTTCAACTTTTGTTTACCTTAATTTTTTACCTTATTTGGCCATTTTTTTCAAAAATTTATTTGTCCCAATTAATATTTTTCTGTTTATTTCCTACGTTGACGTTTGATTAGAAGATTCTCCCCAAATACTCAGTCTCATGATTCATGAACTAGAATTTATCATTTAATGATTTTTGTTGATCAGTATAGGTGATCCCAAATAAATTGGAAATCTCTTGCTGAATCACTCATCTATTCCATAAAACAGAGCGTTGTGCATATTTTATATACCTATGACCAGCGATGCTTCATTAGATATAAATATGGCAAGTTTTTATAGCACAAAAATTCTGAAAAAATTGCATTTATTTTTAAGAAAAGTTGCACTAAAAAGTTGCATTTATTTTTAAAGGAAGTTGTAGTAAAAAGTTGGATTGAGACTATGCACAACGAGGTTATGCATAACAAGCAACCTTCGTTCTGACACAATGATACTAGAACTTCTAGGATTGTAGCAGTACGTAAATAATACAAACCAACTGTTGCATCATATATAGAGATGTAAATGATAATTTAAAACATTGTTTTTTATTTAAATACAAGGAACCGGAAATTTAAAACACGTTTTTTACTATCCCGAAGACAAAAAAAAACATTGTTTTTTTTATAAAAAAAAAACATTATAAAAAAAAATCACTTAAAAAGACATGTTTTTTAATGAATTTTTTTTCTGTTTGCGCTGCTGTTACTACCTTAGCTTTAACACTGAATAAAAGAGATTAAATGACGTCCATATCCGGTCGTTATCGTGCGGCAGTGGCGAATGGCCATTGACCTGGGGCGCTCCCTTGCGGGTGAGTGAAATCAAGATGAATTTTCAAGATGTTTAGAACTGCTGAGCAACTAGTTGATAGCCTTTTTGGTCGTCAGTTTTTGATGCAATAAAGAAACATTTAATCCGCTTTGCCAAAGATCGTATTCAGAAGGGCAGTCGCTAGTCAATTACAGCAGGACCTACAAGTTAAAATAAATTGAATTGATTTATTATTCCACGTCAAATACAAATATGCAGGGCTCCTAAAGCAGGGGTTTGCTGAACACGGATCCCCACGGTTTTGCGTTCTGCGAAAGAAGAGATTCTGAATTAAGATGGGGGCGACTGTTTCTGCAGGGTCTGGCACATATCTGCAATAAGCTCTGAAAAGTATGTCAGTGTAACCTGATCCGTAAAGTGGTCGATGAATCCCCAAAGTGCAGGTATAGCGAAAACAGACGGTTTAGCGCTGCAGCATTCCTTCCATGCACTTCCTAATCAAACGCTGGGAATTAAGAACAGAGTTTATACGAATTTTCGGGCTTGCTACCAGCATAAACCATTTTTAACACTTCTAACACGATAGGGGCGTACCCAGAAATTAAAGGGGAGGGGGTGCACAAGCCATGCCATCAGTTAACTTTCTCTGAAAAACGAGCTTTCGTGCTTGCTTCAACTTCTGCCGGAACTATCTTTTTAAAACCTCCAAACGACTGTGGTTTCTTTGCAATCGAACGTGTTAAACTTAACTCCAAAATATTGTTATAGATGATTTCTTTTAATAACGGCCTGGATAATTTTCTGTGGCTAACGATTTACCTAATGTTTCTAAATTTAATACAACGCTTTTTACAGACGATACAAATCTACATCTCTTGCATCATAACATTAAGTCTCTTCAGTCACAAATCTCAGAAGAAATTCGCAAAATAAATAACTGGATAAACATTAATAAATTAACTATTAATTACAAAAATAGTTGCTTTATGTTAGTAACCAACAAACAAATTGATATTTCTAATTTCAAGATTTGCATAAACCAAAACTTAATTAGTATAACTGACAACATGAAGTATCTTGGTGTTCATCTGGACGATAAATTATCTTGGAAAACTCACATAAACAATTTATGCTTTAAACTTTCAAAAGTAAGTGGCATAATTTTTAAACTAAGACATTTTGTTCCACCTTCTACTCTCAGATTAGTCTTTAACGCCATGTTTCATTCACATTTACGGTATTCGTTACTTAATAGAGATAGGGCCGCCGAAAGCCACCTTGACAAACTTTTAACTCTTTTAAACAAAATACTCAGAGCTTGTCTCTTCCGTCCTTTGCACTCCCCAACAAATTATTTATACTCCAAGTGTCGAGTGTTAAAACTAGAGGATATGATAAAAATGGAAAAAGCTAAATTTATGTTCAAATATAACAACAAAATGCTGTCAATTTCTTTCGATAATTATTTTCTCAAATGAAAAAAGTACACAAATACAACCCTAGGCAAAAAATCCGTAATGAGTACTTTCAAATTTATTCTAGAACAGAGTCGGGGAGAAACTCAGCTCATTTATTTGTCCATAGAATTAACGCCACAAATAACAACAAAGCCGAAACAATTGCAGTATCTAACAACACTGAATAATTATAGGCCTACTCCTTAATTTAATTCTTATTTATTGGTGCTAATTCGGACAGGGCAGTGAAAGACCTTAAGAAGGTCATCGAATCAAACTGTCCATTACAAGTCAATTGTGCGACTTTTGAGAGTACAGAACGAATGGACGAAAAGCGTAAACAAAAGCTAGACAAAACACGCATGCAAAGTGAGGTAAAGTCACAAGTTAGGATATCAAAATCATTCAGTTCCACCATACTCATACATAAAAAAAAACAAATTATTTTACCAGAGATGACTTCCTTATAATATTTATGAAGTAAAAGATTTTATACCTCTCCTATGGATTGCCACCTTAACGTGGTGGGGAGGTTTGAGTTTTCAATGATCCTTAGAGCAACGCCGTCGGTAGTGTTTAATCACTTCCATCAGGGTCACCCATGGCGGTAAGGTCGAAGGAGAGAAACAGACCAAGTAGCAATCCAATGCTGTAGCTAAATGGAAAGTTGTAATAACAATATTCATGCTGCATCGGACGGTGCGCAGGATAAAAAGGTCCGCGTTCGAGTTTTAGGCAGAGGGACTCGTTCGAAAAATAAGCTACAGTCTCCCCCACAAGCTGACCGTCACCGGAAACCCACCAACGCAGTCGCTAAGCGTTTGGGGAGGCAAATGGGGGCAGCGCACAGAAAACGTACTCGAGTTGGACCAAACTGCCGGGATCTAGCTATCGGGAACTGGAACGTTTCGTCACTGACAGGAAAAGAGCAGGAGCTTGTTTGCGAAGCCCAACAGTATCGCCTTGATGTTGTGGGAATTTCATCAACAAAGCGCCGGGGTTCTGGAACTGTCGAGTTGAACGGTGGGTGGAAAATTTTCTACTCAGGTGTTGCTGCAGCAATGTCTCCTCAAGCTGGTGTTGGCTTACTTGTGAGCCCCAACATAGCTGAATGTGTCGTTGACTGGGTACCACTGGGAGGAAGGGTTTGTCTTCTAAAGCTAAGGCTGCAGGAGCGATCTCTGTGTATATTGCAGGTGTACGCATCTAACATAGAATCACAGTACGAAGCCTTTCTGGAGGAAGTTGAGGTTGCATTGGGAAAAGCAACTTCATCAGAATCCCTTGTCCTTTTGGGCGATTTCAATGCACATGTGGGCATCGACAATGCAACCTGGAAAGGTGCTATTGGGCAACATGATGACCCTGACATTAACAAGAACGGAAGGTGTTTATTGCAGTTCTGTGCCACCAATGGGCTGTGCATAATGAACACATTTTTTCAGCACAAAAGAATTCATAAGTACACCTGGTACAGAGACTCTCTGGGACAACGCTCCCTGATTGATTTTTGTATCGTTTCGGCGGACTTGTTTTCTACCGTGTCTGATGTCCGTGTTAAAAGAGGGGCTGAGTTGTCAACTGATCACCACCTAGTTGTCTGCACTTTGAAAGCTTTGAAACCCTTGAAAAAACGAAAGACTTTTCGACCACGAGAAACTTATCGAATCAAATGGGAATCATTGGCTGACAACGAGGTACGAACTGCATTTGCAGACAACATTGCATCTAAGTTCAAAGAACTTCCGACCTCTACTGAAGACATTGAAACTGAGTGGTGTTTGTTTCAAACAGCAGTCATTGCGTCCGCTACTAACTGTTGTGGACGTAAGCGTGTTGGAGGGACGAAGAGTAGCGAGAAAAGAACTCCTTGGTGGAACCAAGAAGTTAAAGAAGCTATTCGTGCGAAAAAAGTGGCCTATAAGGCCTGGCTTGCAAATAAGTCATCACTTGAACTTCGTTCGCAGTACTCTGAAGCACGTAAGACGGCAGCCACAAAAGTTAAACTGTCTAAGGAAAGAGCCTGGAAGGAATTTGGAGAAAGGTTAGACGATGATTTCAAAACGGCAAACAAAGTGTTCTGGCAGACCATTCGCCGTTTGCGTGGAAACAGATCTCGAGCCGCTCTCTTTATCGAAGATTCAAATGGTGTGACTCTGAAAGATCAAGATGCTATTTTGAATCGGTGGAGAGAGTACTTTAGTGATCTTTTAAACCCAGTTGATGCTACACCGATACAAATTCACGAAGAACAGGTTGGGGAAGATATTCAGATAAACGAAGCAGATGTGAATGCAGTAATCAAATCATTGAAAACTGGAAAAGCACCTGGTGAGGATGATATCAGACCTGAAATGTTAAAAGCAATGAACATACATGGTGTTCGTTGGCTGACTCGTGTTTGTAAGGTGGCGTGTAGTACTGGGCAAGCACTAAAGCAATGGCAAACTAGTGTGATAATACCTATCCACAAGAAAGGAGACAAGAGAAAATGCACCAATTATAGGGGCGTATCTCTCATCAGTGTCCCGGGTAAGGTCTATGCCAAGTGCCTTGAAAAGAAATGCCGTGAAATAGTCGAGCCTAAACTAACGGATGCTCAGTGTGGCTTTCGTCCTGGCCGAAGTACAATGGATCAGATCTTTGCCTTGCAGCAAATCTTTGAGAAGTCGTGGGAATATGCAAAAGAGGTCAATGCATGTTTTGTTGATCTTGAAAAAACATATGATCGCATTCCTAGAGACAAGCTTTGGGCGGTGCTGTTGCAGTATGGCATTGATGGCCAGTTACTAACTGCCATTAAGTCGCTGTACATGCATTCCGAGATCTGTGTTCGTGTTAACAGTGCAACGACGAAACCTTTCAGAGTAAGTGTGGGACTACGGCAAGGCTGCTCTCAGAATAGTAGGCTCATAGGCTCATAGAATAGTTAAGAAAAGTGAGTCTTGTGGCGGAGTAAAGATCGGTGAATGCACTGTACAACGTCTGTTATTTGCAGATGATCTTGTGCTACTCGACTCTACCCAAAATGGTCTCCAGCAAGCTCTTGACAGGTTTTCGGATGCATGCTCTGTTGCCGGAATGAAAATCAGTTCAACAAAAACAGAAACCATGTGGCTGTCCAGACAACCAAAGCAGTGCTCTCTCCAAATTGATGGAGTACCACTAAAACAGTCAGAGAAATTCAAGTACCTCGGCGTCTCATTCACAAGTGACGGCAGACAAAATAGCGAATTGGATATCCGCATCGGAAAAGCAAGTGCAGTAATGCGCCAGCTCCACCGATCTGTGGTACTGAAAAGGGAGCTTTGCACCAAGGCAAAGCTATCCATTTTCAGATCGGTCTATGTTCCTATTTTGACTTATGGCCATGAGTGTTGGATCATGAATGAGAAAGTGAGGTCTCGAGTTCAAGCAGCGGAAATGGGATTCTTGCGAAGAATTAGCGGTTTGACCTTGTTGGACAAGGTTAAAAGTGCAGATATTCGTGAATCTCTAAACATCTAATCGCTGCTTCTCCGACTAGAAAGATCGCAACTGCGTTGGTATGGACATGTGACACGAATGTCCCAGGAAAGAACAGCCAAAAAACTGCTCTGTTCAACACCAATTGGTCGAAGGCCTAGAGGCCGTCCCAGAACTCGATGGCGAGATTACGTAGAAGATCTTAGTTGGTCTCGCCTTGGCATCCCAGCAGAGCATCTGTCCTTTGTTGCAGAGGATCGAGATGCTTGGAGGCTCCAACTTGAGCTGCTACCCCCGCGACCCCCCAAGGATAAGCGGGTCCAGAAAATTGATTTGATTGAAGATTTTATATTGTTTTGAAAACGCGTATTGCGGTAACGACTTAATGGTGACTGGAATTTTGTTCCATATTTTGACTCCAACGTAGTTAGGTGAGGAATAACCATCGTGCAATTGCATTCTTGGCACATAAAGATTTTTTTTGGCAATTGATCTTGTACCATAGTTATGCTGATTTTGCACAGGATTAAAGATGCCATCAAAATTGTTTGGAAGTTTGTCATTGTGATACGCATACATAAATTTAGCTATCTCCAACTCAAAGATGTCTTTAAATTGTAGGATATGCATTGACTTGTATAACGTGCACATTTTTGTGCGGTCTTTAAGAGATTTAAAATTTATAACCCTTAAAATTTTGTTTTGCAATACTTGTACTTTATTGGTTAGTTTTTTGTTGATATTTCCCCATGCTACAACGCCGTATTTTAGGTAAGGATACACAAAGCTATAATAGAGTTGAACCATCATTTTCTTATCGACATAATGTCGTATTTTTGATAATACTCCAGCTGCTTTCGCAAGTTTGTTTACAACAAGATGAGCATGGTTAGTCCATGCTAGATCTCTGTCCATTACAATTCCTAAGCATTTTACTGTTTCTACGCATGGAATATCAGAACCTCCTACATTGATCGAAAAGTTTTCAAGAAAATTATTTTTGTGATTTTAGCAAGTTAGAAAAAACGCAGATTTTGTGCAATTCAAGGACAGACGATTAAATTTCATCCAGTTATCAATTAATTGAAGTTCTTCATTAACCATTTTTCGCAAATTATTAACATTTTTATCTTTCATTATTAATACAGTGTCGTCAGCAAATAGATTTGTGTGAAATGTAGTTTGCTGATGCAAATCATTGATGTACAATGAGAAAAGTAATGGTCCAAGTGTTGAGCCCTGTGGTACCCCACAAACAATTTTGCTCCTTGTTGATTCTGTGTGGTTGCATTCAGTGTATTGTACACGATCAGATAAATAACTTTGCAGCAATTTGTGCATATTTCCTCTGATGCCATAATTATCCAACTTTTCTCGTAGAATTTTATGATTTACAGTATCAAATGCCTTAAAAAGATCCAAAAATATACAACTGATGTATCTATCATTTGAATTATTTCGCAATATGTTGCATACATCAGTTATAGCCATTTCAGTTGAATAACCTTGTCTAAATCCAAATTGTTGTTTGGTAATAATTTTGTACGAGCTAAAAAATTTTTCGAGTCTGATGTAGAGTAATTTTTTAAAGACCTTTGATACTGCAGATAGAATGGATATACTGTAGGTCGGTAGTTGCTTATCTGTCCTTGCTTCTTGGTTTATGGATAGAAATAATTTTAGCTTTCTTTAAAAGCATTGGAAATACTCTCTGCTCATAGGATAAATTAAATATGTCACTTAGATAAGGTGATATAATAGGCGCTACCAGCCTATATATTCTATTTGGGATTTTTTCAGGTCCACTTGCTTTACAACTATTTTAAACGAAGCTATAGAAGCACTTCATCGGCTGTTATATGTTCATAGCAAAATGAATTTACAAGACTAGGGATAAAAACTTTTTTTATTCTCGACTTTGGAATACTTGCATCCACATTTTTTCCTATATTAGTAAAATAATCATTCATCATGTTGCTAATTTCTTGCTCATCAGAGATGGTACAATCATCTTCATTAGTTAGGGTGTTTATAACTTCGCTTTTTAATTTTTTGTTGCTGATTATTTCATTAACTAATTGCCATTTCTTAGCAATATCATTCCTACGTTTTTTCAATTGACTTTCATAGCAATATTTTTAGCAGCAGCTTTTAATTTAGTTACTTTATTTAAATGCATTTTATATTTAGAAAGCAAATAATTTTTTTTCTGTTTATAACATTGTTGTTATACTTTATTCTTAACAGAAATCATTTTTAATAAGTCTTTAGTAAGCCAAGGTTTAGAACTAATTTTTCAATTTTCATTTCTCTCCTTGACATTTTTCGTAGATGGGCATGTTTGTTCGTAACATCTGTGAGAGTTTAAATCAACTGATCCATTGACGAGTCAGGGTTGTTTACTGCTTTTAGCTCTCCTAAGCGTGTGTTAAAATCAACACAGAATTCCTCAGCATCAAAGTGCTCCATGTCTTGAATGAATTTGTTGCCAATATTCCTATAAGTTTTATTTTTAATTATGCAAAATATTGGAAGGTGATCTGAGATATCATCAGTCAAAATGCCTGAAATGCACAACTTATCAATTGCGTTCGAATATACGTGATCTAGTGTTGTTGACGAAGTTGATGTCATCTTGGCAGGTTTTGTTAACATTTTGCCATTTAAAACACATCCCTACCAAACTATTCCTAACTAATCAAATAAAAATAAAAAAACAATAAAAAACAAAAAAAAACAAGGCAATGAAAAACAATGCTATAAAATTGTTTGTTTACATCACTAATCATATATCAGGGATGTGGAAGTGGAAACGAAAGCTGGAAGCGGAAGCGGTCATATTTTAACGGAAGCGGAAGCGCGAAAAATACGCCGCTTCCGCTTCCACATCATTCAAAAAAGCATACTGTAAATAACTTATTAGATACTATATTTTATATAATTTGTTTCAGGTTTCTCTAAGTTTTAAAATAACTTTTTAAAACGAAGAATTACTTTTTCTTTCAGCTTTCTCTAAGTTTTAAAATAAAGCAACTAATTTATCAACAGCGCAAAAGCAATAGTTGGGTCTTTTCCAATTATAATTAATCGTAACACGAAATAGATGGAGTGCTGTCAGGAGCGTCTTTAAGAGGGCGTTGTGCCATCCCCCCCCCCGTTCTCTCCTTTTGACTCTGTCTTTTAGTAAAAAATAACAGAACTAATGGTGCCAAGTGACTGAAATATGCCAGACTCTTTTGATGGTTTTTGTAGCTTATGGCCAGGAGCGGATCCAGGGGGGTAGGATGAGGAGTATGCATCCTCTTACCAGCCATTTTGGAAAATGTTTTTGATGTGTACAATTTCAAGCCTCTTCGATAGCAATAAGCCTTACGCCATAAGTACGCATAATCGAAAATGTACGAACAAAATGCGTCATATTTGGCGAAGCACTTAGAATCAGGGTCAAAAGATTGAAACAAAATTTGGCTGAAAAATGTTCAAAAAGCACTAAAATAGCCATTAGAGCATGTACATTTTCAAAATTTTTTCGGAGAAGCGTGCCCCCGAACCTACCTTGAGCCTTTCTTGTTTCTCAATCAGCTTCAAATTAGTTCTGATGAAAAAAAAATACGCTTGAAAACAATGTGGAAATTATCCCCCCATCTCTAAAAATTCTTGCCACGCCTCTGAGTGCTGTGTAATTATAATTAAACATTTCCACTGACCCCCTCCCATCTTTAAAAATTCTTGCCACGCCTCTGAGTGCTGCGTAAACAACATTTTCCTTATGAAATGAGTAAGTTTATGCCCCTCACGTTTTTTTTGAATTATGCCCCCCTCCATCTTTAAAAAGTCTTGCCACGCCTCTGAGTGCTGTGTAACAACATTTTCCTAATGAAGGGAGTAAGTTTTGTAGAAGTTGCAGTAAAAGACTCCCAAGATTGTGACTCAATCATTCCGTTATACTTTCGTTTGCATTTTGCAAATTCAGTCATGTGCGCGTCAACCAAAAAAATTGACGGCGTCAGCGTTAATTGCCCAAAATGTTGGCGCCGTCAGCGTCAAAAGTTTTAACAGTTGACGGCGTCAGCGTCAATTTTAGCGTCAATTTTTTTGAAGTTTGATAGCAATGATGAACCAATTGGTCCTTTTATTACTTAGCCTCGAAACTTACTGCAAATATATTTTTTTATATTATCTTTTTTTATAGTGAAGTATGTGCATTTTGGTAGATGACTTAGCCGAGTATCGATCCAGGGAAACTAGATCCACAGTCCAATGCGCTGACCACTCTGCGTTGTAATGTTCGCCGTGGCGGCTTCTAGTGGTGTTGTTGATGGGCACTTGGGGCAAATGAGCAGTTGAGCACTGGTGAAATGGGCCCCGTGGCGAATGGGCAATTATGGAGTAAATTGATACTGCTGACATATAGGCAGTTGGGCCATAGAGCAATTGAGGACTTCAGACGAATGGGCAGTTGGGAAAATGGGCACCGGAGCAAATGAACTCTTGGGAAATGCGCATCGGAGCAAATGGGCACTTGGGGCAAGTAAGTAGCCTACTTGGGCAAATAGGTACTTATTAGCCTAAGTGCTTATCTTTGCCCTCGTGCTCATTTTTCCAAGTGCCCATTTCTCCAATTGCCGTTAGCGTAAGTGCCCATTTGTCCCAGTTCTCATTTCTTCCAGTGCCCATTTGCCCCAATAGCAATTTACGGACTATGTTAAGCTCACTTTAACTTCTAAATACTTCATTAAGTCCACTAGTAGTTGCAATGGAGCACGTGATGACACAATCTTTCACAGGCTGTTCCCAGACTGTATATTATAGGCTAAGGGATCTATGGTTGAACCACACGTCGACAAATAGTTATAACTGACTTGGAGTTGGAGGTATGCTTACCAAATATATCGCATTAAACCGGTGCAGCGAGGCTCGCTGACTGCCCTAACATTTTTATTCTTTTCGTTATTTTATTTCCAGTCATTGAATTACGATTATGTTCCGGATTTCCTGGAAATCTACGAAAGTGTTAAATGCTTACAATTCAGTATAGAGTAGTCGGCGCATTGAATTGAGGAGCTGGGCTCGCGGGTTCGATGCAGAGCTGGAATGAGGACCAAACTATAGAGAGAGATCACCGCTTCGACACCCAAAACGAGATTTTTTCTGTTTAAGTTGAAATGAGACGAGACTTGCAAGTTAAGAGGCCGAGACGAGACACGTGATTTCATGAGAAATTCTGTCGGCCAGAACAAAAGCTTCCGTAAGGTGAATTGCATTTCGCTGTGGCAACATGCACCAAACAAATGAGGCCAAATGTTTTTCAAAAGAGCGAAATCACGCACAACTCTTTACTTCATACACCTCGGGTACTTAATGTAGTTGCTTAAGTATCAAAGATCTGAAAGCTCTTTCAAAGCCAAAACGGCCTGGCCCCCCTAATCAACAATCTCACTTTTTTGAAGACAGCGGATTTTGTGCTTAAATTTCAAACTTTTGCTCCCCCTGATAAACGCTTGGCCCCCCTAAGTCGAGTGCTCTGCCGCCGGATCTGTCACCAAGCTTTGCGCACAATATTTTCAAACGTTTTTTTTGCAGAACTGTGAGAGTGCGCTGCTATTTATGAGCATATTTAAACTTGTATTCATTCGTGTATCAAATATCGAAATGATAATTTTAACTTTAAGCAGTGCTACAATGAAATTTGGTTTGAACCAAAAATTTACCGCTATCTTATACCCTTCTGCTGCAAGCCATTATTATTTAAACGCACAAAACTAAATGTGAATACAACCGATGTTATTCGGTGGAGCAGAAAAATAATTGAAATATCTTATGTTTAAAACCGGTTGCGCGCCCATTAACTGAAGTTAATTTTCTCCTTTCTTTCCGATTGAGCGCAATTTTAGCGTTTTTATTTTATAGAACGCCTCGCTTGTTTAGCAAAAAATCAAAAAAAGTATTGTAATCTAAAAAAATTGACGCTTGGCGCTTGACGCTAAAACAGCTGAAATTTTTACGGCGTAACGCCCAGCGTCAACTTTTTGAAAATTGACGGCGCATCGGCTAGAGTCAACAAAAAGTTGACGGCGTCAATTGATGCCGTCAAATTAGCGGCGTCAACGCACACCACTCTGCAAATTATTATCTTGAAAAAAACGGTTGCTAAAGTTTGATCAAGAGCTTTCAGCGTGTTGGAAAAAATGCTACGGTTTACCCAATCGGCTACCAAAGCCCCGGTAGTATATATTCCTAGCAAAATTTCGGTGAATTTTTTTGGAAGCGGAAGCGCTGGAAGCGATAGGTGTGGAAGCGGAAGCTGTTTGCAAATATACCGCTCCCACATCCCAGTCATAGATGCTAGAATATTTATGTCATTTAAATGGAGGCTTGCGAAAAATTCTTAATGACTCCGTTTGTCAATGGTCACTTCTTTGTTAGGCCCTATATTATTTTTCATGAAGTTGTAGTAGGTCATACTTGTGTTGTATTCCTAGGTAAAGTTTTTCAAATGATCTCGGATTCGTATTCTTAAGATTTTTTCTGCTTATTGTCTCATATTACGCATTAGTTTTTCCAATATTGTCACTTATAATCTCCTAGGTTGAAAAAAAACCTCGCCAGAAGTTTTTAAACTAGCTTGCTAAGGAATAGGCTAATATTTTTTGTGTAAGTTTGGATAAATTTAGTGTTTCTTGGACAGGTTTCTTATTTTTTGTAACAAAATCTGCGTTGCAATTTTTCTCTTTAGTTATTGTTGGCTACGCTATAATAATACTAATAGTCTTATTCACGAAACGATATATTTTCTGCAGGTGAGTAGTAATGGTTGGCTTACCTTATCAAGTCTACGATTACGCCTGGGATTTCAAAATTGTAAGTTTTATTTACATTACCATAGTAGAAAACACTTGCAATGGCAAATTTTATCGATGCAAAATTGCAAATCCTCTGCAATTCCCCGTTGATTAACGGTTAAACATTAATCAGTATGCTTCCAATTATATTCTACTCGCGTTTACCTTCATTTAGAATTTAAAATAATTACTTGTGAATTTTAGGATGTGCTATGCTTGTGGTGTTTTTTAACGTTTCTTACGTGCTCATTTTTGGTACGGGAAAGAAATTAAGTAGGGTTACCATATTTTCAATGAGCAAAAGGAGGACAGGTTCATTGAAGGTCATTTTCCACCCAAAATCAAGTGAAGAGCAAAAAAAAAGGTCAGCACGTCCGCAGAGTGTCAAATTATCCACCCAAAATCGAGTGAAGAGCAAAAAAAAGGTCATTACGTCCACAGGCCGCATATTGATAAACTAAAACTTCCCAAAACTTTTCGTGGCTAAAAAGGAGGACATTCGGGCATTTTTTAGTGTCCTCGGAGGACAAATTATTTCTTGTCAAAAAAAAGGACATGTCCTCCAAAAGGAGGACGTATGGTAAGCCTCAATTAATCCCAGTTGCATTTTGTCTTTGCAACTGCAGAAACATTTGCTTTATAACTAAGGCAAATTTTGGCAACTTTTTTTACAGCTTTCGACAGCTTCCATAACACTCAGACCCTACGTAGTTTAGTGTTTTAAGCTGTTTCCATAAAATTTATTTTGCAACTTTTTGCTACTTTTTTCGATTTTACGGGCAACTTTTTACTGCAGCTTTATTAAATTTTTGCGCAAAATCCAAAAGTGAAAATGTGATTTGAAAATTATGCTTTGAGACTAGTACAGAATTTTAGTTTAATTGTAGTATTTTCTTTGAATTGTATAACAACGAGCTTTGTGACGAATGGGCTAGGGGTTTCAATGTTTTAATATGTACTAAGAATTTAGGGGGTGCTTGGTCCCCATTAGTCTAGCCCCCTGAATCGCCATCTGCGTTGGGACAAAATGACAATGTAGCAAGTTTTGTGAACCAAAATCCAGTGACAAATTTTAATGCATTAAGTTTGGTCTATTTCAGCAAAAACAATTCGTGTATAGCCTAAAAACAATCCGTGTACACATCATCAACACAAAAGCAAAACGAAGAATTTTAACAAGCGAGTTCGACTCCATCTTCGCTTGCATAAGGTAATCAGTTAATCACATATACCCAGTAACAACGGCAACAGTGCAAACATACGTGACTCTAATTCATTCAAAAACATAATAACAAAAAGGCGCGCAATATTTAACACTACCCCCAATGTGCTACCGAGAGGGGCATATTCACATCGAAATATTGAAGCGTGTGAGGTAAACAGAAGTGAAACACTGATAGTGCATTACAAGTTCTAAAGTCCAGGCAAGATATAAAACTTTGTCTTAGGTCTTCCTAAAAAAATAGCCTATGTATGTGGTAATTAATTAACTTTAGACCTACTAGACATGACAATATGAACTGCATGCAGCAGAGCTAGACTAGTCCGATGCACTAGCAGTAGCACCCAACCCATTTGTGCTACTCTAAGTACTCTTATATATTTTCTGTTTTTTACTGGCTTTGCTAAACTTCACACGAACACAATGTACCCAGGATTTCACTATCAACGAAGAACCTACGTCAAATGCTGGCATACAGCAAGAGTAGAGCTGCCGTCGCTATCGTCGTATCCACATTATACCGGTACGTCGGAACTCCGAAGCTCCAGAAGACAAAATTATTAATTCGTAATCTAAAAACTCGTTGCAATGGATTCGTTCCACTTTATTGATTTCTTCACGCATGAGGTATTGCCGTATTGGAAGTTTCGTTCCTTTTTATAATTTTGTTGGTTTGGGACAACATTAAAATATTAAAAAAGAGGGTTTATCACCAGGGAAGATCGCAAAATTTTCTAAATGGTGAGGTGTAAAGAATATTGACGACAAAAAATACAATTTTTTAGGGAGAGTATTGGTCTTAGGTGTGTCAGCGTGTCACTACTGGTACTGGATAACTTTTAATAAAAGTTTGATAGCTTCGTCGTACCAAAGTTTGATTTGAACATTGCTGAGAGTTTCGTTTGCGCTTAAAACTAAGCCTGAAGCAGAAATCAGGATAATTAGTCGCGCAATGTTGCACAGCTTCAAGCAGCTTCTTTCCTCATCGTTCAACTTGATAATTTCTTCAAATCCTGATAATGCAACGTCAGCGGTGTGCATGATGTCATAACCACGTCGTTGAGCACTAATCATCAAAAACGCTTGAAATGTAGCCACCTCAAACACGTATTTACTTAAAGTCATTTCACCGAAGTCGATTAAGCCTGCAAAAAAAGTTATCAGTACCGTTGCGGCGTTGTTGCAGCTACGCTTTGCAATGCACGGAAAAAAGAACTTTGCTACCTTTGTACTCCCAACATAGACTTGAATTTTCTTTATTGTTGATTCTGGATTGGTGCAAAATAATGTTTCCACTGTTTGTATCATTGTTAATGATAGCTAAAGTTATAAAAACATGATGAAATATCTCTTCGAAACTTAGTCTACTGCGTTTAAAACGTCTACAGCAGTGTTTTTCAAACTTTGCGTTGCCACGCCTCCCAGTTTGAAAAACGCTAGTATACAGAATTCAACGGGTCGTGGATTGAGAAGCGAGCCAAAACAGCGAAGGTCAATCGCGTTGTTATGTCTTTGGGAAAGGCGGTTTATGCCTATTTTCTCTTTTCAACAGTTTCAGATGCAATCTATCCAAGTAGGCCTACGATTGCTCAAAACGCGCAAAAAGTAGGGTGACCAAACGTCCCGTTTTGAACGGGACAGTCCCGTATTTTCACCCGAGTTTGAGCGTCCCGACTTTTTCTCAGATGTCCCGTTTTTTATTATTATCGCATTTAGCGTGAGAACATGATTATGCGAGAATTAAAAAAGAAAAGAATACTTTTGTTAAAGAGACAATAAACCCTAGCTTTTTACTTCTACTTAAAAAATAGAAAAAAAATTCATCTTTTCTGATGGCGTTGGATGTACAGTAGATTCTAAAACGCCTTCGTTCAAAAGTTATTGCAGCTTTTTAACACTATGAAATGGAGTTACACATTGTCGGATTTTCGTTGGCAGCCTTTTTTTACGGATTCGCTTGTCCGCGGTTAAAAAATTGGAATTGGCTGCGAAAGATCGCTTTATTGAATAAATATATTGATAAAATTTATTAGCAGTAAAAACTTTAAAATGAAACACTTCCTTAAGTTATTAAAAATACGAAGCAAATTTGGTAAAGCGGTCGCTCCTCACTGGTCAACAAAAAAAATTTTTTTTTTCTTGCATGGACTTTGAAAACTGATTTAGGGTAATTAGGGGGTGCTGAATACAAATCTGAACTCGGATTTGCTGCGTCACATCACGTTTTTTTTGCAATCTGCATGCTCCATATTGATAAATTACACAAAGATTGTTCATTCACTCTCTAATTTGAAGCCTTATATCTTGCGCAAAATTTGTTTCCCGTGCACACTTTTTAAGTATGTTTGCGAAATGTAAACAAAGAGCGGTATTATTTGTTTTAGTGCCATAAAACAAGCAAGACTGATGCTTTTGTTTTGAAAACTAAACATCCTTTCGGTGTAAAAAACCTATCTATATATATAAGTGTTAGAAGTTTCCTAGGAGAGTACTCCCCTCTTTCACAAGAGCTACATATAAGCAGGGTGAACAGCACAGTCAGTGCAGACAAGTAGAGTTTCTCGACATTTGGTAGTTACAGGATAAGAAGCAAAGACGTTGATATCTTACTAACCAATCTGCTGAACTGCTGGCTTCCAGACGACAGGAGAAACATCTTCTCAAAACCGAAACAAACGTTTCATTTTATTGCAACAGAGAGGATAAATTGAAGGAATATTTCCACTCTGATGGCCAGCTTGTTTACTGCTCAGATGGTGCAAGGCTTCTTCTTGCTATGGGCTTGTTTGCATATCATTCAATCGATTGGAGACTTACATCGATAGCATGAAAAGAAGTCTAAAGTGTGTTTTACTCCACACCAGGTACAAATATGGATCCATCCCTATAGGGCATTCTGTATTTCTAAAGGAGAACTTCTCAAATGTCAAGGTTGTGCTTGAAAGACTGAAATACTGCGATCACCAGAGATCAATTTGTGTAGATTTGAAAATGGTGAATTCTTTATTGGAAAACAAGGAGGTCACAGTATAAACATCCCTGCTTTTTTTATGCTACTGGACTGTGGAGCACACGAAGTGCACTGGGTAAGAAAACACACGCCGTTAGGAAATACTATGAAATCTGGAGAAAAAATATAAACAAACGTCTGGTTGATCGGAAAAACATTATACTACCACCATTGCATATCAAGCTTGGACTAATGAAGCAGTTTGTTAAAGCACTTGGTTGTTCCAGGGACTGTTTTGGCTGCATGCTTGACCTTTCCTAGCCTTTGTCAGCGACATGGCCTATAGCGGTACCGCGCGCAGGTGACAGATCCTTCATGACGGGTTCGATTCTTGGCTGGAGCCGATCGCATTTGACGTATATAACGGGTGGCTGCTGACTCGAAAAGCGCAAGCTCACTTCGATCACAGTCTCCCTCAATCACTGTTGAATTTTCAGTTTAATATAATTTGAAAATAGCCTGAGTTATATATTTATTTTATTTAAGCTATAAAAAGTAAAAAGCAGGGGTATTTGATGGGCCTCAGATCAGAACATTGCTAAAGTACCACCCCGTCGTGACTGCAAGTATCACCGTTGAGGATCGAGCTTGGAATGCATTTTCTGATGAGATTCATAACTTTTTTGGCTGAGAGATAGTGGAAGAGCTTCTTCTCAGTCTGCAAGAACTACGCAGTAGAATGCGCATTGAATTGCGCTATTTGCATAGCCGCCTAAGCGAGTTTTTCAATAACCTTGGTGACGTAAACGAGGAACAGGGTGAGCGTTTCCATCAACACATTACAAAGTGATGGAGGAACGTTACCAAGATTGATGGAACTGCAACATGATGAGAGATTACTGCTGGAGTTTGATGAAAGGTATCCCTACATGCAGTTCATAAGAGATTAGCAAAAAAAAAAGGAAAATTCATAAAGTCTTAACGTGATTACTTTTTTGCGCGAAGGTTTTCATAGGATCTATACCACACCGCAAATCGTTTTAAAGTAATAATGTATATAACTGTTTCGAATGTTGTTTCTGTGTCCTAAGTTGAAAATTGCGAATTCTATTTTATGAAAATACGCAAGACGAAGAAAAATCACCTTTCCGTGATTGTCCTCATCGTTGATAAGCTTAATGATTCAGATTGCGTTTTTTTTCAAAGTATTTCACTTAATTTAGTGCTTGTTTACTTTGATCACAAATCCTTAAAGAGGATGCAAGCTCAATAAGAGTTTAAGAAATGCACTCTTAAGGAGGTAGGTTCCTTCTATTGCAATCATGATCCCATTTATGGGTGCATGAACGCAGCGTAAATTGTTCAAGATTTTGGAAAAAATGTTGTTTTTTTTTGAAATGTCGCTTTTATATCCCAAAAACTTGATGTGATAGGCAAAAACTAACGCCAGATTCGGATTCAGCGACCTCAAATTACCCCAAATCCGTTGAAAAACTCCATGCAAGAAAAATCGTGTTGACCAGTTTATTATTGTATCGTTGTTGATATGTCGCACTTTGCTGCCGAAAATTGTATTTACACAGCAGCGCTAAGATTTTTTTGATTAACTTTGATTAACCAATTATAAACGGTGCCATGTAATAATCCCCTTTCGGCCCAGTAATAAGGAGCTAAAACCTAACTTTCAGTCTATAATTTCTCAAACTAATAATGGTTGCAGCCTCTTTTCACTTATTTTAGCCACGCTTCTGCTTTTAAACATGAAGTGCGAAAATATTTTTGCTTTGTCCATAGTGACTGCACTCACTGCATGCCCTTTTTCAATAAAAAAATGTGCTAAAAGGAGTGTTTTTATGTAAAACCGCAAAAATTCTTTGGCGGATGGGGGCGTAGGTCCAAGACCCCCGGTTGTATCCCTCCTTTGCCAAATCTTTGGTGCGCCACAGCTTGTAATTACATCCCCTTGGCTCAACTCTTTCCCTTTCGACTGTTTCGTACGATAAAAGATGGTTGATCACGGCTCTTTCACTTCTGCGTTCGTATGTTTTTTTTAATTTTCCGTTTTCTTTTTTGAAAAGTTCCGTTTTTTCTGTTAAAATGTCCCGTTTTCGTCGTAGTTTAATCTGATCAGCCTAGCAAAAACACTTAGAATAAAAATCCCAAGAGCTGGCAAATTTAACGTTGGTTTCCTGAAATTTATGTTAGCATAACAAATTATATAACAAAAGCAATGTAGGGTATCCTCAAATCTAACGTTACTGCTTTATTCATCAGTAGGGAAGATCAACTAAAACAAATTTATTACCATTTTTAAAGAAATGTAATTTCGGCAGAATCTTTTTTTGATATTGATCCAGACATTCTTTGCTAAGATTGCGAATATTTACATTTGTAATAAATCGTAATCGAGGCAAAACAAAATCTGATGTAAAGTTTTCGAGTTTCCATGGATTATCGTTCCTTTTCAAAACTTTTTCATCAAGGTATCTGCAATGCTAAAAACGCGCTAATTATAGTTCTTCCATAACAACATTGACTTTGCAGTTGCAAAACAGTGGTTTCGATATACTTTTAAGTCGATTCACAGCCGGCGCCAAAGCAGTCACTTAGGGGGGCCAAACGTTTATCAGGGGGGGGCGAAAGTTTGAAGTTAAGCACAATAGCCGCTGTCTTCAAAAGAGTAAGCTTGTTGATTTGGGGGCCAAGCATGTCGATTGGGGGCCAGGCCCCCCCTTGGCGCTGGCACTGAGTCGATTTAAACCCCCCTTGGCCCCCCCTTGGCGCTGGCACTGAGTCGATTTAAACCACTGAAGCTAGGACTGTGAAGTGCAAAACTGCAAACTCGTAGCATTTTTAGTCGAGCTCACTAAAAATCTGCTAGTCCAAGTTGGTAATCAGCAGTTTTCATCAAATTCATTTTCGGGTAAGCAAGTAAGCCAAAGACTTACGCGACAAACTTTGGATAGCTGTTCATTTTCGGTGAAGTAAGGCAAAAGCGCTGAATGAAATTCCCAATCTTAAGAATGGTAGACGCTAGAAAGGAAGTTTGGCCGGCAACTCTTTAGGGATAGCAATTTTTTTCATGATAAAAGAATAAAACAAGATTGCCGGTATGCTAAAAATTTAAGGCTTAAGGTGATAACAATACCGTCAATTCCTTGGAAATCTCAGCGACCTTTCTTGCAGCTTGCCGTACAATTTGGAAGAAATTTGGCTCGCTTAACTCGTTTGGTTTAAGCTCAATCAGTGACTTTCCAGGCAAGAATTTAAGCAAAATCATCAAATTCTTCTGCGAATCAACCTCATCTGAAAAGAAAAAACATTTATAACCGTCGCAAAAATTTTAAAACACATTACTTGTTCAGACGAATGCAGAAAAAGCTGCAGATATGCCGGTATACACCCATAGGTCGAATTTCATGAGGCTACACGCTCAATTTCGCCCCTTAACAACTGCAGCCTCTTATTCACCTGAAGATGTCGTTTGTGCTATAGGTTTTTTACTCACTTTCTTAGTCATCGTTGTGAATACCTGTACTTATTATGGCTTCTTGGGTATCAGGAGGTCATTTTGTCCACATATTCAGTTTAATTGTTTCTAAACCCCCTGGGCTTTCTGCATTACAATCAATTATATTTCGATGTCATAATTAAAACAAGTCACTATAACATTAAAATTTAATGTTGATGCAGAAAGCCAATGCACTGTTGGAACCACTTCAACTTGACTTGTGGATTGAGTAATATGACGGGAGCCATATCATGTTTTATCGCTTATCTAGTTGTTTCTCTATATACTGTAGATCCGTATATTCTTACATACGAGGAAATGGTATGTGCGCTATGCAGTCATTCAGTAGGCCGGAGCGAAAACGAGAAAAAAATTTTTTTCGCTTTGTAATAGCAATAACAAGTTGCCATCTGACCTAAAAACACCTCACGCAAAAAATCAGCTGTACTGAATAAAGTTTAAAATCCCCGTAAGCCAATTGAAATTTTCAGTTTTTACCAAAAAAGAGCCCAAATCTGCGCTTAGTTGGCAAGTTTAAACATTGTTTATCAGAAACGTAATAGTAAAATTATATTGGCATTTACTCTGAAATCATCTCCTGTAAAATACACATTCATTAAGATAACGTTATAAATCGCCTCAACCCAGTTGAAATCACTTCAAAAATCAGAAAAATTGCCTAATTTTGATGCAATAAAACTAATAATGAGAAGAACATGTTCCGCTATTTAGAATAAGTGTAACCTCAAATTCGGCTTCTTACAGTATGTAAATATGCATGACATTTTTATTAAATAGTAATATGTCTACTGTAACACAAACTAGTTCTACAGTACTCAAAATTACCACTCAAGCAAACTTTGACTTAATAAACCACATTTACGCGCTCCCTTGCATTGCTTTGCAGAAAAGCGCGAAAATATTGGTTATTAGGTCAAAGTTTGCTTGAGTGGTGTTTTGAGTATTTAAGACGTTAATTTTGATGTCATTCTAATAGTAAACCAGTGAATATTAAAAGGCAGACTGAGTTCTTGAACAGCTCAGGCGAGTCACGGAGCATTTACCACAAGAGTTACGAGCAAGCGATAGCAATGCAAAGTTGGGCGTTACATCAGCGGAGGCAAAAACGGGAGCTTGGTGTGCCGAAGAGGTTCAGCTCATACATTTGATAAAACTGGAGGATTGCGGAGTACTAGTGTATTGCATTCACCACACAAAGCGGTATTTGGCTGCAAACTTACTTCTGTGTTTATTGGCAAAATGAAAGTCTTCATCTATCTATTTGGAATTGTTCATTAAGAGACAGGTGTGTTGCAGCAACAGCAGGGTTGAAACACAGTCAAAATAACGCAAAACAGCACATTCATTATTTTGTCTAACTTTTTCTGATTTAAAGTCCGAGTAATCACTGCCAGGTTTGGAATTACTGGCATACTGGCTGTAGCACACAGAGACAGTCAAAAATCAAAATCAAATCTTTATTATACTCGCGGTATTACGCCGAAGCGTGTAACGAGTGGCGTGACCCATCTCCGCGGCATAGCGTCTGGACAACACAGCTCCGAAGAAACGTTGCAGTGGTGACTAGCCGTTGGCGACACTGAGTCGAATTTGATCGTCCCGGGGAGTGCACCCAAGACCTCAAGTACCATGATTAATGGAATAATTCGAAAATTGTGTAAATGAGACGAAGGAGTTTTTACAGGACCCCGTTACTCTTTCTCACACACACACACTTCCTCTGATTGCAAATCTGAGACTTGCAGTACATGTTTAGACTGGGAAATGTTACAGATTGTTCAATAAACAATAGTCTCATACTTGCAATCAGAGGAAGTGTGTGTGTATGTGTGTGTGTGTGTGTGTGTGAGAGAGGGTTCCTGTAAAAAATCCTTCGCCTCATCTCCACGATTTTCGAAGTTATTTTATTCAACATGGTGCTTAAGATCTAAGGTGCACTCCCCGGGACGATCAAATTCGACTCAGTGTCGCCAACGGCGAGTCACAATTGCAACGTTTCTTCGGAGCTGTGTTATCCAGACGCTAAGTCGTGGAGATGGGTCCTGCCACTCGTTACACGCTTCGGCGTGATATCGCGAGTATAAAAAAGATTTGATTTTGATTGCTTCTGTGTGGTACAGCCAGTATAGCAGTAACTCTAAACCTGGCAGTGATTACTTGGACTTTAGATCAGAAAAGGTTAGACAAAGTGATGAATGTGCTGTGCTGTGTTATTTTGACTGTATTTCAACCCTGCTGTTGCTGCTTCCAAAATATAGATGAAGACCTTTATTTTGCCAATAAAGTCAGAACTAAGCTTGCAGCCAAATACCGCTTTGTGTAGTGAAAGGAACGCACTAGTGATACTCCGCAATTCTCAATAAACTGCATGGTGAGCTGAACCTCTATAGCAGGGGTGACGAACCTATTTGCTGTCGCGGGCCACTTTGTCACATACCAATGAGCAAGCGGGCCGCATAACTTTTTATTCATAGACATATCGGTTCAATCTTTTTGAAATACCGTACCCTTTTTTCATCCACAATCTTTCATTACTTTGCTTAAGACATCGCAATAAACGGCTAATTAAATATTGGTTGAAAAACTGAATAACAAGAAAAATCTTAAAAAAGGCAGCGAAATTTGCGTATGCGGTACTACAAGCTCATCAATTCATTCCCGAAAATTTACATAATCCCTACTTCCGTAAAGCTAGCTAAGCTCTCACTCGAACAATTACTGGTATGCTGCACTATACTGATTACTGAAGCGGCCAGTCCTGTCACTATAGTTCTCTATACCGTATGTAAAGAGAACTCTGCTCAGTCTGCTGCCACATGCTGCCACTAACCTCGAGTTATGTTATTATTATTGAGTAACCATGGATGAACTGCTAAATCCTGAAACAGATGAAGGGCTTGTACTTCTGTACTGTACGTTTCCGTAACTCCTGTATGATACGCGCGTGGTTCAACCAGGAAAACAGTTTGTGATATCGCATCGCAAAGGGTAGACGGGGAAAAGAAAGATCAAGAGTACTAACTGGTCTCGCCAAAATGTTTGCGGGCCGCAGAAAATTCTTTCGCGGGCCGCATGTTCGTCACCTCTGCTCTATAGCCACACCAAGCTCTTGCTTTGTCTCCGCTGATGCAACACCCAACTTTGCATTGCTGTCGCTTGCTCGTAACTCTTGTGGCATATGCTCCGTGACTCGCCTGAGCTGCTCAAGAAATGCAAGTTCTGCAAAGCAATGCAAGGGAGCGCGTAAATGTGGTTTATTAAGTCAACGTTTGCTTGAGTGGTAATTTTGAGTACTGTAGAACTAGTTTGTGTTACAGTAGACATATTACTATTTAATAAAAATGTCATGCATATTTACATACTGTAAGAAGCCGAATTTGAGGTTACACTTATTCTAAATAGCGGAACATGTTCTTCTAATTATTAGTTTTATTGCGTCAAAATTAGGCAATTTTTCTGATTTTTGAAGTGATTTCAACTGGGTTGAGGCGATTTATAACGTTATCTTAATGAATGTGTATTTTACAGGAGATGATTTCAGAGTAAATGCCAATATAATGTTACTATTACGTTTCTGATAAACAATGTTTAAACTTGCCAACTAAGCGTCAGATTTGGGCTCTGTTTTGGCAAAAACCGAAAATTTCAATTGGCTTACGGGGATTTTAAACTTTATTCAGTGCAGCTGATTTTTTGCGTGAGGTGTTTTTAGGTCAGATAGCAACTTGTTATTGCTATTACAAAGCAAAAAAATTTTTTTCCTATTTTCGCTCCGGCCTATTATACAGTACTTACCCTGAAGAGTATCAACAAAATAATAGTCTCCTTTTATGTTTTTTACCGGTGATGGAACAGAGAAATTGGATTTGCTCAAATGAATGAGAGCCATGGTAATTTGTTTGTAAAGATCTAAAAATGTAAAGTAAATTTCCTCGTATTTTAGTGCACGGTGTCCATAAGCACACTTAGTCTTTTTTTTGAGAGAAGACCTAAGAATCGACGTGCTTGTCTTGCTGGTTTGTCTATCTAGTATTAATATGTATAATCAGTGGCGTAGCCACAGGGGGAGGGGGGTTACAACGCCCCCCATTAAGCCCCAAATGACGTCACACTTACTTCTTTTTCTGATATTTATTTTGAAGTGCTCGGTACTTTGTCATTGATAATCTTGTTTTGTAACATTGTCATAATAACAAAAAATAGCGTTGTTTCCTGAATCTTGTTCTTTGCCGTTATGCTTTATGAAGCAATTACGCAATTTTATTAGAAGTGCAGTGCCGCTCCTGTACATGCAACTGCCCTCGGCCCCTCAGACCTTCCGTAGAAAAAAGGCTAAACGATTTCAAGCAAAAATGATCTGCGTACTGTAGCTCAAAAAAGAACTAAATCGCCAACATTTAAATATCGTTTTACTAGTTTCACCAGAAAGCATTCCTTTGACTTCCTTACAACAATCATGCTTTATAACTGTCTTCGGTGTTTTTAGTTTAAAACATATATCTTAAATTTGAGGCCATCTTTTGTAATTATACAACCAGGGGCGGATCCAGAGGGGAAGTGAGGTATGCTGCACATGCGTTCCCCAGCACCAGCCATTTCAACAATGTTTTGGATAAATAAAATTTTTCCATAATTTAGAACCTCTTGGTAACAATATGCCGTAGTCGCCTTAAGCACGCACAATCGACACTGTGCGAACGAAATGCATCATATTTGGTAAAGCACTCAAAGTTAGGGGCCAAAAATGTGACAAACTTTCCCTAAAAATTGCACAAAAAGCACTAAAATGGCCATTAGAGTATGCAAATTTTCAAAATTTTTCCGAAGGAGCATGCCCCCGGACCCCCTAGAGTCGTTTTTGTTATTTAAGTTGCTTAAAATTATATCTGTCGAAATAAACTACGCTTGAAAAGAGACGAAAATTGATGCCCCCTCCCTAAAAAAAATTCTGCATACGCCCCCGACATGAAAACATTTTTAAAAGCTTATTTACGCCCGTTTGCGGGTCTAAACGTCTTTGCATTTAGTTTACATTCAAACTGATTCGAAATTACATCTATCCCACCAAACCTTTCTGAATCCGCTCCTGTATACAATGTATGGTCAAATGCGATGTCATTCTCAAACCCCTCCCCCACATTGCAAAATCTTGGATACGCTAGTGTGTATAACTAACACTTTAGAGGGAGCTTGGTCCCCCTTAATCTAGCTCCCTGTACCGCCATCTGTGTTGGGACAAAATGACAATGTGGCTAGTTTGTGAACCAAAATCCAGTGACAAATTTCAATACATCTGGTCTACTTCAGCAAAAATAATCCGTGTATGGCCTATATGTATTTTTAACAAGTTTTAAAGTCCAAACAAGAAATTAAACTTTGTCTGTGGTCCTCCTAGAAAAAATATTTATGAGGTTATTAATTAACCTTACACCCAATAGACGTGACAATAAGAACGGCTTTATTGTTTAAATACTGTAACTTTGGCCTGCTTACAAGTTCAAAAAGAACGCCAAACTTTTTGGACACATTTTTCAGGATATTTGAACATCCGTAATTCAAACTATACTGCCTACCTGGATTCTGAGAAACTTCAGCGTTCATAATTTTCAAGGTAAACTCCGTTTCTGGCAATGCCTCAGCGACTTTAACGCTTCCTTGAATATAATAATTGCGATCTTCAAAGCTATAAAATTCTTTGATACAATCCACGTTAATTCCGTATGACTTCCACAACATACTTTGGATCGCTAAGTAAAAAGCATCATGTCCTTTCAATTCCTTCAGTGCCATTGCTAATGGAAAGTATGGTTATCTATTACGGTCGATCACTGGTATCACCATAAGTTATTGGTAGCCTATAGTGCAAAAAACATGACGGAAACGTTTCAGCTGAAACTTGATAGAGCGTTTTTTACGTTGCTGTCGATAATAATTGCGTGACAAGTAGGCCGGAAGGAGGCTGCGATTTTTTCGACGAAACATATTGCTAATTCACCATTTCACGCTTCTCGAAATGGCAGAAGTTAATAAGCTTATGCACAAGGTTGTTTTGGGTAGGTTAATGCTCTCACCTAAATTTTGGTGAAAGCTAGACGGTAAATTATTATAGAATAACATTCAACCTGGCACATCCAACAACCATCTAGCGTACGTGTGATTTTTACTGTGTTTTGATGAAAGATTATCATCTACGAGTACATAATAGTCGATTATTCTTGTTTTTACTTTTATTTTATTGAATTCATCAAGGCTATAAGGGACTCGTGCATCAACCCTAAACGCCCTTTTGATTGGAACACGTACAGTAGGCCCTACCTTTTCTTCATCAAGTATTTTACGTTCTGCGTTTACTGTAGACTTTAGTGGATCACAGAACACAAATCTAGCAAAAAAACGTACCGGTATGCGCCCTTTTGAAATATTCGGTTTATGAAATTTTGCCCTTTTCTGGAATTCAGGCTGGGTAAAGATTATATCACAACAAACCACGCAACAATCACATCTGTGTAAAGCAAAAGTGTTCATTCAAAATAATTCTCAAAAAAATGATGGTTTTGACTACTTTTGAACAAAAAGTTGTCATAACTTATTATTCAAAATATGAGGAACAAGTCATCGCTTAAAGTTTATAAACTCAAAGGCAAATCATGAAGGACGATCATGCTGCTTTGACAAATTGCACATTCGGCTTAGGGGACCCGGATTTTGTTCAATGAATTCTTCCGCTTGGGACATCGTCTCAAACATCCGACGATTTCGTGTTTCTGGAAGAAGCAAGATGAGAATTCCTTGAAAAATAATAAAATTTTTCTCAGGATAAATTGACTAATATGTTATCTTTAAGTTATAATTCTGAACAAAGAAACAAAGATTCTCGAAGCTTTCTGTCTCACACATGTTGTTTTCTGATTGGTTGATTTTCACGTCCTCTCGTCCAATTGGAAGCGCAGTTAATATTTTTTGGAGCAGTTTCGCTGATTAAGCGTTGCCAGGTATATCTTTTTATCATTATGACGCCAAAAATCTTCAAAAGTAGGACGTTTTTCTTTTTAGTTATCGTTAAGTTCTGTACCACGGACTATAGATATTATCATGTCTCTGTAATAACAAAACTACAACGGCATACACGTCGAATCTAGACCAGACCCCTATATCAAAATAGAAACTGGGTTTTTTAGGATGAATTATTTCTTGCTTTTTTTTGTCGGCCGTTTTTGCAACCAAATGATTTAATCTAGTTTTGGTTTCTATTCCATGAAGACTTTCAACCTGCAGATCCTGCAAGCAATCCATATACGATGTACGGCAGAGCAGGGGATAATAAGTGAAGCATAGCAATCAGAGCGGCTATCATTGAACCAACTCGTGCAAATGCACTTCCAAAATTAACAGCAGTTGATCTAAAAGACACGAAATTAATTAATTGCAAGCGATGAACTACGGTCTCATATATCATACCGCAATATGCGAGGTCAAAATTAAGTGATAAATCCAATTTTTTTAAAAACAAACATTAATTTGAAAAATTTATTACTACAATAGTTTCTTAAGGTAAGGTGGGGCAGTGGCGTAAGTCCCCCAAAAATAAAATTACGATTAACGACTTGTAAAATTCTTGCCTCTATAATCTGTTCTATTAAGTACCAAGGCTTACAGGGTAAGCTGTTTTTTTTTTTATGAGTCAAGCTTTTTTCTTCCACTTAAGCAAAACAAAAAATGCACAAAAGAATCAAATGGGTGGCGACTACTAAATCAGCATAAAATTTTGTTGAAAAATATAAAGCGTAGTTTAGTTCTACCTTAGTACAGTAGGATAAAGTTCAATGGTGTAAAGATACAAAACTTCAAACGGAATCAGGCAACACACTCGTCCAAGTTGAAAGCTAAGAGTTTTAAACCAGCCGCTACCTACACATAAAAAATCTATTTAATTGCTGAACAAGCAATTTGAAAAAAAAAATCCAATAAAGTTAAACTTATTTTAAAGATCAAACTACATCATATACTCCGGTTATATAGCGATTACCCTTCGCGATAAAAGGCCTTGACCATTGCAAGGCCGATGAAAGGGTTTTGGAGCCCCAAGGCAAAATAATGATTAAAAGGCATTCTCTACTGTTAAGAAGCATCTTTTAAAACAAGTTCGTCCACCCCCGACGTGGGCTCCTAAAGCCGTGTGAACCCCGGGGCATTTACCCGCTTTTATCCTCTCACCGCTAGAGGCCATGACTCTGGCGAGAGTAACACCTTATTCACTTACCTGAAGGAAGTAAACTAACCGTGACACAAAACACCCCAGCAAAAAGAAAATTGGAAGAAAGCAGTGTTCTTCTTCCAATCCAACGAAGAAGCACGATGGCGAGTCCTGCGGCTACGACTCCAGCTATGCCCATAACCATTGAATTGGCATGAACATCCCCACCGATGCTGGCAACATTCAACGAAAGTCCATAATAGACGCAAGAAGTAGAAAACCTGGGTACAAGCTTCGGTTATCATTGATGGTTTAACTATACATTCATAGCTTTCTTTTGCACTTGAAATCTACCAAACTGAACTGCAGCTTAAGTAAACTTACACTGGCTTGCCAGGTTTAGAAGTAGGTGATTAATAATTTTATCAACTTTTTTTAGTAGCCTAGCTTGTTTTTCAATCCTACAAACAGAGACACAACACATCAACATCTGCAAAAAGTTTTTCACGTAAAGCAATAAAACATCAAATCATCAATATACTGGTACTTCCGGAATTACCCAATACGTTGAAGCGTGTAAAAAGGGGTGGGACCCATCTCCGCGGCTTAGTAGCGATGACCTTGGCAACCGATCGGTGATAATAACAAACAACAACCGGCCGTCAGCTTAGTTGCTTAGCGCACATGCTATCGGTGCGAGAGGTCTGGGGTTCAAATCCCGGGTCGGTCAAATCGGCACAGTGTTGCCAAAGGCTTGCCACCGCTACGACGTTCTTTCGGAGCTGTGTAGCCCAGCAGGCGATAGTCGCAGAGATGGGCCCCGCTACTCGTTACACGCTTCGGCGTAATACCGCGAATATAACGAAGATTTGATCTGATTTGATTTTTAAACCCTTGAGTGTAATCGCTTGGGAATTTCAAAAAATCCTTAAGAGAGAGCAAAGAATTGAAAAACGCTATCTCGCGATTTTGTGCTTGTGGAAGTGATTATGTTCAAATGCAATAATGTGTATAACTAGAGGGGCTTTAACTCAAAAGGAAGAAAAAGATACGATTTGCCAATACTTACCACGAATAGGTCACTACAAACGTTGTTAATCTCATTTTCTTGTGCCGCATGGTGTCGCACATTCCTAAATCTTCCACTTTCTTACCAGCACCTGTTGAATTTTTTTCGACCAGTTTTTCAGAATCCAGATTATTCTCTTTCAAAGATAGGCTAAAGCTTTCATTAAATCTAAAAAAAAAATTCAGTAAGACCCTCAAGTAGTTGCTTTGTTGTCCGTCTAGCAAAAGTTGCAAAAAAGGATAGGCCTAGGACAAAAAATTTAACCTAGTCCAGCAACTCTTTCACAAAGCACTTTTTCTGTATGCACAATTGCACAGGTTGCGCGCATATTCACAAAGAGTTGCTGATTGCAAGCTTTAAGTTCGAGAGTTCCGAACATCCGAAAAGATGAACGAACACTGATAATTCAATCAGCACTCAGTTTGAGGAGAGAATAGAATATGGCCTGAGTATCTATAAGTTCATATAAATATAAACTTACTTTTCCAATTCTGAACTCTCAGCTTTGTTCATTTTAATGATTTTTTTCAGAATTGCAATGGCTTCTTTGAATTTTCCTCGGCTAATCAACCAACGAGGAGACTCATCGTATAGCCTAAAAAATTGCAGAAAACTACTAATGAAAATAATTCTATTTTGCTTTTTCACCCACGTATGATATTACTTTTTTGTCAGCAAAATAAGAATCGGACGTAAACGTATGACTTTGTTGTAAAGCTTTAAGAGTATCAAAGTGATTCATTGATAACTTTAAGTTTTGTAACAAAACTCTCTGAAGTATGGAGTTGGTTGTATGTTTTTATATGTCAAATTACATTTCCGTAATGATGAGAACAGTTACAGAGGTACTTCATTCTTGAGTTTATTTGTGCTTATCTGGATTTAAATCAGATTGATACCTTTGCGCTTGTCTGGTAAACTAGCTCGTAAATTTAAATACCAAACTTTGTGTGTAATTACGAGCCAGTAGACTCTGTTCACAGGGTTTTGCAACAACATTTTAAGTGATACATGGAAAGTTGATTTAGAAGGACGACTAGCAGTGTTGTAAACCAGCCGACTATAGTTCGCAGACTGAACCCGAATTTGATTTGAAACCTAAACAAGCCCGGAAAACAACTTTGGAAATACTTCTCTGTCAAACTCTTATTTCTTCAAATTAACTTTGATGTTTGGGCAACGAAAGATACCAGAGGAATACGAGGCAACAGAATAAATTTAAAAACACTCAAAGATTGGTTCGCGTTAACGGAATTACTGTAAAACAGCTAGTTAGCTACAAGTCCTGAAAAGGTGGTCGCTTATCTGTAAGCTCCTAACTGAGCCCAAAAGTTTTTCAAGACTAAACCCGAACTGTGTCTCACTTTTTCGTGATGAAATCCTAAACGTGTAAAAAGATGCAAAGGTGAAAATAGGAAAAAAATCATCAACAAGTTCAGGCAAATTTGCATTTTTTAAAGTGCATAATACAAAAACTTACCAGCCTAAAATAATAGTGACACAGAAAAAGAGGGATAAAGCAATTTGAAGATATCTCCAGGTTCTAATAAAGTAAGCAAACGTTACAAGCAAAGCAATTCCAACTGAAAATCCAGCACCTTCGACTAAAACTACGAGACTTCGACGGGATGGAGGTGTAGTTTCTGAAGCTAAAAATAATTTGCAGTAGTTATGGAATACTAATTTGTTTAGCCGTAATTACAATAAAACAGCATTTGATGATAGTTTGATTTCTTCATCTTTATCCTCCTATCACGAGAAAGCGACGGAGGCGCTATGCGTAGGACGAATCCAGACTCGCTTAGGAGTTGCCTTTGTTTCCGAGTTTTCCGCTTGAATTTTTTTCTGACTTCTTTAATTTGCTGCTTGCCAGATTCCACCAAGCAGAGATAATCATCGTGAAGCATCTTATCCAAGGACGCAACAACGAGACTAGGTTGGGAGGTGAACCATCAACCTTGCGATCATGGTCGTCGTAAAAACGACGCTCCGAACCACTACGCCACGCTGCCGACATGTAATGTTACCGCAGCAATGTTACTGACAATAACTAAACAAGTTTCATCACCATCTTTTAATTGTTGAAACAAGTAAGTTTAGTGTCATAATTTCCGGTGTCGATTGAAACAAGCAAGCTAAGTTATATATGAATCAAACTTGTAAGAGGAGCAAACTCAGTAGCACCTGCATCCACCCGGAAAATTATAAACCGGAATATGGGCTTGCGAGACGGGTTAAATTTGCTTCTTAAGGCGCATGCAACTGAATTTTAGGCCTGCAGCGACCAGACATTGCGACTAGATCTTGCGCGGCTGGAATTGATTGAATTTCACCAATTCTTTGGGGGCCAGCTGCTTTTAAAAGCTCAAGCTCATTTTGCGGCTAATTCTCTTTACGTGGTCAATTTTGATTTCTCATATTCTCTCAACTTCTTGACTCCTTACAACAATTTAGTAACTTACTTAGGACACAGATTGTTGGATATGTGAAACAGAAAAGACCAATTAACGCTCGAAGGGCAATGTAAAGTTCAATGGAATTTGCAAATGCAATGGCGATGCTGAGAATTAATGAACCAATTGCCATTACTAGAACCACTTTACGTCGACCAATTCTGTAATTAGTACAGAGAGAGAAGTAATACAGACGAAATCAGTTAATTAAATATCGCTTAAACACATAGGCCTAAATTGTTTCACTGCGTAACAATCTAAAACCTCAGCCTAACACATATATCGGATAATCGCAAAGAAATTTTGGCAATTTTGCTAAGTCGTTAACCGATTTCTTCCGCAGTGCAAAACATCAATTTTTTAAATTCTTTCCATATTAGATTTTTATCATCTTGATCAATACAAACAGCAAATTACGAAAGATGACGAAGAACCAACCCAGACAGAGCTGTTGTTTCTGTGAGGTTAAGTTTTCAAACTTCTTTCGAACCTGTCAGAGAGTTTTCCAAAGAGTACCCCATTTAGGAAGACTCCAGCCATGAATATGAACTGAAGAACATATTTCAGAACAGCTCTGTCGCAAACCAATTGAAAATCCTCTACAATGGATGTTTTGACAATTGAATCATTGACAAATTGAAATTTTTTACAAGGAGTTGCCTATAAAAACACTCAGTGGAAATAGATAATCAAATCAACGCTCACACTATTACGTCGAAGCGTGTACATCGCGTGTCGAGGCCCTTCACGCGGTTTAGGGCCTGGGCAGCAACGTTGAAGCAACTACGGGGAAATGTTGAAGCGGTGGCGAACCGTTGCGCATTAAAGCGCAATTTTTTTTCGTAGAATTTGAGAAAGGCTGAAGGTAGAGCGCGTAGGCGCGATAAAGGGTTTTAAGGTGTATCATAGAAGGCTTAAAAAGGGCGCACGCGTAGGAGCCTCTGCGTACGAACGCCCTTGCATGGAACCATTTCGAAATATGCTTACCGCTATCTTTAACTAAATAGAATAAGCTCACCGTGAAGTCACTTATGGAAGTAGCATTTTCCCAACAGCTTCTCGTATTTAGTTTACATTTGTAAAACTGACAAGAATCTGTTCCACTGAGATCAGAAAGGAAAGTGTTCTCAATGATAGACGCATTTGTTGCCTGCAAAAGACCAAAGGCTGACTGAGTGAGTGGCATGGTTTTCCTTCAATTCAATTTGCAAAAGCGTTGTGAATGCTAGCCTAAATAAGTGATCATTTCAGGGGTAGAGCAACAATTTTCGGGGGGAGGAAGTGTAAAGAGCTTTAGGCGTAATTGAGTTTTTAAGAAGCAGGCCTGAGGGGACACGTGCAAAGGAGCGAGCCCCTCTGCGTTCGTCACTAGATTATTTTCACTATAACAACGTTAAAAATTATTAGTTTACCTCATTTTTTTCTTGGCTGTAATCGCATTGATATTTTATAGGATAAGAGAGAAAAATTGGAGAAAGAACATGAGCGCCCAGTATGGTCGCCGCCACTAGAGCAGATAGCATATTCAAAAGTTGGTATTTTCCCCATTTTACGCTTTCAAGAATGACGTCGAACGATTTGAAGTCAGTTTCAGGCATAAGGCCTATTATTATAATCAAAGTAATAAAATTAGGCTATGTCAAAGAAAACTGAAGAGTAAAATTATTTTTTCATTGAAGGTGTTTGAAAAATGCAAGGAAATCAAAACTGAGAGCAAAAATTTTTAAATGCATGTAGTTAATCAATAATAGGTGTTCAAAGTTTGAGGTGATGACGTACTTACGTTACATTTACGCATTGAGGCGAGCAAAAGTTAGCTACAGCTGCACGCTCGTCAGCCAAGTCGCTTTGGCTGATCAAAAGTCAAACGTCTTTATGTAAGCTTAATTGCATTATCACTAAGAAGAAAGCCATTTGACCTTTGATCAGTCAAAGCAAATTTGTTGTACGAAAATTGCAGCTGTAACACTTGCACGCCTCAATGCGTAAATAACACTTTACGTCATGACGTTAAAATTTGAACATTTACAGCATTTTTGACTGACTCAGTACATTTAATTTTTTTGCTGTCAGTTTCGAAGTAAGTTTTCTGCTTAGGTTAAAAGCTCATATAAGTGAGCGAAGTTTTTTCTGCTGAACAGTCGGAAAGAAAAAGATTTTGCTCGTTTGATTTACTTCGTTTTCATATGCTAATAAGTTAGACCTACGTCGTTATTTCTAAGTTCCATTTCTTGCTTTAGGTTGTGAGCTGACTAGATTAATACTTACGTAACATTTCATTTCTTGCTGCTTAAGTCGTGCTTATCTCATAACTGCGCTAGCGTTGCACCAGACTGATTTTTTTCTTACTGATTTCGTTGTTTTAGCTTTGACAAGGACAGGATTGATAAACGAAACTTACGATATAAGTTAATTATTAACATCTTTCTTCAAACTTATTAGGAAAAAATAACTCATTTTTTACGGAAAATCTGCTTTGATGCTTGCTTTTTCATGATTCCATTTTCCAGCAAAACTTCAGACTGAAAACAAAACCAGAGGTTTTCAAGCTGGGGCCATCGGCCTCCCTAAGCACGGGTGAATTTACGAATAGGCTAAGCAGGCCAAAGCCTAGGGCTTCGGAGAAAATGGGGAGCCTCGGAGGAAATGAGAGGCCTCATCGCGAACTACGAAGACCTTTTTTTTGGTCTTCACCGATATTTTCAGTGAAAACGCAACATTTGCGGACATGAAGATCTTTTTTTTGATCTTCACCGACTTTTGGTGGAAAAAATAGAAATAACTTAGCCTAGGGTCTCTCATTATCTAAATCCGGCCCTGCACTAAGGGTGCAACGGGATATTACCCAGGCCCACAAACACAAGATTTATTAACGGTAATTAACCGCTTGAAGAACAGCAGATCGCTATAGCTACTATGAATGAAATACTGACGATGATTTTATTGTTGAACAAGGAACCTCCATGGTGTTGATAGTCGAAAGGGACCGCAAATCATAACGGTTGAAAACCACTGAAACACGCTTCATAATGAACATGATCTACAGCTGATGGTATGAAATCGGAAATGTTTATCATTTTGAAAGCTATTACGTCGGGGCCTAATTGCAGGCCAACTAACTGTCTCGAATCGGTAAGTAAATAAAAAAAATAGATCCGAAAGGATCGAGACAAAATAACTTCCAAAATTTTTCCAGAAATAGTTTTTAACTATCGTGTGGCTAAAATTTGTTATTCGTAACGGGATTTAAGTGTGAAGACCTTCTCAATTTTCAATAATTTATTGTCTGCTATCCGTTAGAAACTCAATCTATTGTTGCCCTATGGAGTGTTGCAAAAAATACACATTTTTTCTGGAGGGTGGGATCAAAATCAAGGGTGCTTTTCGCAGAATTTATTTGTTCAGATTTGTATAAACAACCTTGATAAAAGAAACGCTGCGGACCAAACAATTTTCAAGCTAGCGAATAATGTACAGCGTAGTGGCGCAAAAAAAAAAAATTAAAAGAGTCTGAAATAATTCAGTCACTTATAGCACCATTTGATCTTTTTTACTAAAAGGAAAGTGACAAGGGGTAGGCCATGGCACAATCTCTCCCTTAAATAGGCCTACACCCCTGACTGCAAACCTCTTTCATTCTTCCACTCGTTGAGTATTAAAGCTTGCTTTAGCAATATCTGCTCAGTCAGATTTGACACTCACATTTTAAACACTAAATCTATCCATAGCTTGCCTTTTATTTTCAGTCATTACTCAGCAATCTATAATCGGATTTTAAAATACGTGTAAAACTGTCAGACTCTTCTAAAACTGCCCCTCGGCGGTAATTAGTCTCTATATATTCCTCTGTTGTGTGCTTTCTAGGCCGGATGTTTTCGAAGATTTGCGAGAAAGCCCACCTCTTAGCTAGGCCCACACTGTAAATGTGGAATCGAAAAAAAAAAGTCCCCACCCTATTAAACTTCCCAATTAAGTGCACTATAATATAACATCGTTTTTAACAAAAATGCGGTAAAAAGTCAAAACATGTAGGCTATATCTCTATTCTTTCTAGACTTGCATATTCTTGGGGGTCGCGGGGGCAGATACTCAAGCTGGAGCCTCCAAGCATCTTGATCCTCTGCGACGAAGGGTAGGATGCTTCTCTGGTGGGATGCCAAGGCGAGACCAACTAAGATTTTCATTGTTAGTCTCGCAAAAACATGTCTTACACAATAAAGTAAAATAATCCCATGACTCAAATTGCCCATCTCGAATTTTAACTTCGCGAATGCTCGAAAAAATAAAAACTATTGAATTATCACCACAGTTGAACAGTGTAAGGTCGTGCAGGTAAACCACTGGTGAGACAACGTTTAGGTCAAACCACGATTTTCAAGGTCCGATTAGAAAAAGCTCATTTTGAAGTTTTTGCGCATCTGTGAGTATCGAAGTACCAACCATTTCATGAGTGTAAGTAAAAATTTCGAAGTCCCGTGCCTCCTTCCGGGATCCATCGGCAATTTTATGGTTGGTAGTCTGTAGTGTATATCGGTACTCCGTAAGTAAATCGAACCAACCATCGCGCCAAGCACTTTTAATTAGAAAAGTGTAGGATGAAATTGATTTTTCGCTATAATACAGATATAGCCTAGTAGCGCTAAATTACAAACCGCTTTTCAACAAAGTAGTAGCAAATTGCCCATGATGCAGCGTTGTAATCACCGTTTAATGAAGATTTGACCTAATCATAAAACACAAGGTAAGGAATTTTGGAATTGCTGGCGATGTAAGACGAAACTGATCCCAGTTCGCCGGAATCCTCTTGTCGTGTTTTCAGCTTGTCTCGTGCTCCCATGACAATAAGGTGAACTCCGATTTTTTCTGCTTTGTGTAAAATTGCCACTCCAGTTGGTGTGTGTGTTGTATCAGCTTGGATTTCAAAATTTACCTAATCATTATAAACGGCTGAAGTTATTTCAAATGAAATCTTCATCATACTTAAGGCAGTACGCTGAAGGGTGTAACCGCAACGAGTGGTGGCCCTTTCCACGCAGCTAAGCGCCTGGGCAACACAGCTGCGAAAAAGTGTCGCAGTGGTAGCGAGCACTTGATGACATTTTGTTCGATTTGATTAAGCGGGGAATTGAACCCAAACCAACAGCACCGTTGGCGGTGTCTTAAACCACTAACCCAACAAATAACTGAAGTTACTTCAAATTGTCAAATCAAAAAATCAATCTGTATACTCGCGGTATTACGCCGAAGCGTATACCGAGTGGCGGGTCCTTCTCCATGGCTTAGCGCCTGGGCAACACGGTTCCGAAAAAACGTCGCAGCGGTGGCGAGCCGTTGGCGACACCGTGCCGATTTGACCAACCGTGCCGGCAACGGCAACGCCTTGCCGGCAACGCCGTGCCGGCAACGCCATAAAAACCACGCGATATCAAGGAATTGTTCCTGTACAATTTTTACCGCTTCATCGCCCGGTATTAAAAAAAAACCATGACGACAGAAATGAGACAATGCACGTGTGATTGTTACGACATCATTGAACAATTATTTTGCTTGACGCAGGCTAGCTAATGTTATATCGCGTTAACGCAGGCCAGTATAATTTGTGATGGTAATCGTATTGCCGCGTATCGGTAAACTCACCTTAAGGACGAAACTTACAGACGTTAAACTAAAACAAACCTAGCTTAGGGCTCGAGTGAAAGAGATCGGCTACTATAAATACTGCTATACGAATTGACTTACCTAAAAGGTTCTCAACCCAACCTTGCCTCCAAAGCTTCAATTAAAAATCCAATTTGGCTAACAACGCCACTCAAACTTAATTCTACTGTATTTGCCTATTCAACTAGGCCTTATTCTAATAGAATACGAAGAACAGCTGTTAAATTTGATACTGTACTATACCTGGCGGTAAACCCTACCCAGCGATGGGCACGATAAACTTTTTTGTACTACAGCGATAACGATAATCGATAACTTCAAAAAAGCCCTGGGCGATACCGATAAACGATAAATCTCAATTTCTTAAAGCGATATCGATAATCGATAAATTATCGCCGATAAATTTTTCCGATAAATGTTTCGGTAAATTTTCGATGTGTTTGACGAAGTTTTTTTTTGGAAATCAAATTGCAAAAATGTTTTCGTAGATTTTTCCAGAAAACGAAGTGGTTTACGGACTCTACCGTGGCATTAAACAAAACAGAGAGAGATTTTTTTTTAAATTGCAACAAGACTTAATGAGCACCGTGTATTTTTTCCATTGCGTCAACTCACCAACTCTGAAGTCTGATCACTGTAGGCATAAAAAATCGCTTATCGCGATAATTTATCGGCGATAATCAAATATACTACAAAAGCGATATCGGTAATCGATAAATCAAAACTATTTTGAGCGCTAACGATAATCGGTAAAAAATTATCGCCGATAAATTATCGCGATAAATGCCCATCTCTGACCCTACCCTATCTCTTCTATCCCAAACTACTACTTAAATTTACCCCACCTCGCAACTGACACACCTCATCCTGTACTACCTCAATTCTAACTGAAGAATAAGAAACAAACAAAATAACAAAACTCAAAGAAAGCACTATGACATAAAAGACGTAGAGCAGCGTCGCAAACGTAGTTAATAAACAAAGAGCATCGTCACAAAGGTAGATAATGAACATATTCGTACGCACAGAGGCACCTTTGAAACGTCACAAACACGAGCAAGTGAGAATCAACAATGTTTATAAATTCACCTTTTTCTTCTTGCATAATTTGGAAAATTTCTGTCTCAATGAGGCGAGTTTTTGCTCATGATTTCTTAAAACTGACTGGACATTATTTCCAATTTTGAACGTACCTAATCAAGAAATATGAAATAAAGATACGCATCACGATCATTTTTTGATGTCATAATTTTGAAAAACTGGCCGGTTAAGGTCTGGGTTTCGATTCCTGGGCCGGTCATTTTGGACACCGTTGCCAACGATTCACCATTTGCCACCGCTGAAACGTTGCTTCGGAGCTGTGTTGCCCACGCGCAAAGAAGCGGAGATAAACCCACGCGACTCGTCACATGCTTTGGCGTAATACCGCGAGTATAATGAAGATTTGGTTTTAATTTTAAAACGTAATTATGGGAGCAAAAATGGAATTGTGATGCAGAAAACCCGTAAGCTTTTGGCCCGTTTAAGCTGCACATGTAAACAGCATAATTGTGTAGGTAAAACTTATTCAATGACGGATTGACGGCCTATTACAAATGTCAATCAGGAATGATTAAACACTGTTATAGTGAACGTACAAGAAATATCACTTTAGGTTTAATCGGGGTCGGATTTACTAACAAGCTAAGCAGGCTGAAGCCCAGGGTCTTAAAGAAACAAGAAGACTCGTCATGAACAAAAGAGCTGGACACGATTACGGAAATCTTTTATGATTTGGAGATCGACCATCAAGAGGTTCTCAGGAAGAGGACCATGGAGATGACAGGGGTTCTCAAACGTGGCCCTTGGTCCCCTAAGGGGGAACAGAGTGTTCTCTGGGTGGCAGCGAGCGCAGGTGTCAATATAACAGGTGTTACTTTACTGAAACGTCTAGTAGACTCTCAATGGGCCACGGTCTTTGATAGAGTCACAGTTAAGGAGGCCATGACTCAGGAAAGCTTGAGAATCACTGGACCAGGTCTTTTATTGTCCAAAAGCGGCCCTGGGTTTAGTTTTCTAGGTTCAAATGCCTGATTTAGGCGGTAAAAACTTGCCAATGTATTGTTAGGCGGAAGTTAATTGATTGATCACAGTTTAGCTAATTTCTAGTCAGAAACTAATTTCAGTCGAAACTTGGATACTGCAGCATGGCTTTTAAATGAGAATATTACCCAATCAGCCAGTCACTTTTGTCTGTTTATTGTAAACCACAAGAAATTCAAGCGGACTCGTGGTATGTACCCTGCTCAGTGAATTTTTTAAAATTAAGCGTTATTAATCGACAAAACTTCACCGAACATCTCTTTCCAACGCGTTTGAGCATCCAATCAGTAATGGAAGTATATTTTTGCTTAAGGGATTTTGATGCGTAAGGTTGTCCTGCATGCCTTCTTAAAAGTTTGACCAAGCTATGAAATTGAAAGAGTAAACCAATTTACGCGAGGAATAATTCTCTACATTCATTTCGGGTTGATCAGCTTCGTGAACAATATAAGCTTTGTGACGATTGTTGTGCAATGTTGTAACGTAATCTGCAAATTTAATAGAAGTTCATCAGTAAGACCGGCTGGCGTAGTAATAACGGTGTTGCTATAGGTGCGGGAAGTCTGGGATTCGATCACCTGGCCGATCAAATCGGATACAGAGTCGCCAACGGTTCGTCATTGTTGCGGCGACGTTTCTTTGGAGTTGTGTTGCCCAGGCGCTAAGCTACGGAGATGGATCTCGCCAGTCGTTAGCCGATTCGGCGTAATACTCCGATTATAACGAAGCTTTGACATGCTTTACTGGCATTATTTTCAAGTTATTGTTGATTGGAAATTTTAACTGAGATTAAGGAAGATTGCAAAGCGAGTTCGCGCTCGCTTCTATCTGCAGCCACCCGGTATGCAAGTTGAATGCGATCTACTCCTGCTGTGAATCGAACCCGTCTTGTAGAATCTGTAACTTGCGCGCGGTACTAGGCACCAGGCCATGTCTCTGACTCAACAACTGCTTATGACTAGAATGTCGTAACTCTGTTCTCCTGAGCGTGTTTGGTCATTTAGTAGCCAGATCAGATTCTCTTTATTTTTGTTTTCAAACAGAAAAGAAAGACAGACACACTAAAGTTCAAGCTTAACCTTCAAAAAAGCATCTATTTCACCGCAAAATACGCTATCACTGTACAAGTAGCAGAGCTGTATTTTAAGTTAGTTAGTTAGTTAGTTGGTAGCATATTTATCCTCCTATCACGAGAAAGCGATCAATGCGCTATACGAGCTCGCTTAGGAGTTGCCAGCCATCTGTCTACCACACCAAGATGGGGTAATCCCGCTAAGTGCCTTTCCAAACGGCACAACAAGTAAACTTGCCGGCTTGTTCTCCACACTGTCCCTTTAATGCAGAGTGTCAAGCAGGGAAGCTGTGAATACCAATTTTAAAGTCATTGGTTTGACCAGACTCGGAATCAAACCCGAGTCTACAGCTCAAGAGACAAACGCTCTATACCACTCGGCCATCTGAGCTGCTAAAGTAAAGGCTTCCCCAAGACTTTCTTTGTTGGGTAGAAATTGGCAACGTAAAAATAGAAAACTTACACAAAAAAGCTTTTTCAGCTGTGCTGCTGTTATCTACCGCAATTAGAACCTTCATCACTGTAACTTTCTTTCAAATTTAACTATTTCACAGATTCATTGAAAAAAATTTCAGTTGATAAAACCTACCGTTATTGTTTAAGCTGTTGTGACGTCAAAATAATTATAACCTTAGTAATATAGGCTGAGATATAACGAATATCTTGGCACTCTACAGTACATCACTTTTTTTTATCAGTACAACAAAACAATTTTTATTGTCAGCGGCATGGCCTAGCGGTACCGCGCGTAGGTTGCAGATCCTACGTCACCGATTAAATTCACGACTGGAGCCGATCGCATTTGACGTATATACCGGGCGGCTGCTGACTCGAAAAGCGCAAGTTCACTTCGCAGTTTCCCTCAATAACTGTTGAATTTTCTGTTCAATATAATTTGAAAATAACCGCAGTCATTTATTTATTTGTACATACGAGACAAAATAAAAAAGAAAACGAAGACGAAGGAATAATTCAATAATTTAAATGCAAAATCTTACATGTGACCGTGAGCAATATGTTGACTTTTTTATACACGACATGATTTATCATAATTATTTTCTTAAGATTGAAAAAATAATAATTTTTTTACTGCTAGAAAATTAAAATCCTGCGGCCTTGCCAATTTTTACGCTAGTTTAATTTTTTACTATCAGAAGACCCTTTTAATGAATATCTTTCTATGACTGTTTTCTTTTTTTTTAGCTGGCTATATATAATTATTTGTGTTTTGTCGTTCATTACTAAAAAATTACTAGTACTTTATAGTTATTTGGCCTATGTAGGCCTTCAGAAAAATCGAAAACGATTGAGTTCAGAAATTTCAATTAAAACTGTGATCAAACTACGAAGGGTGGGAGGGGGCAGCAAAACTCTCGGAACATTGTCCAAAATTTTCTCCCAAAGTATTTTCAAACACTTTGTTCCAAAACAAAATGGCGGTGTGGTGAATTAGACAAACTGCCATCAAGGGTCGTTTTACAGCAAGGATTTCTGCATGATTACCATTCTTTCAAATATTGAATTTGCTACTTAATGAAAATAATTTCTTGTTTTGTAATTGTAAACAATGTTTGTTTTTCTATTTTAATAGCTAGTTTGGAAACACTGTTTCGATCTTACTGTTTCGATTTGGCATTTATGGAACTTGCACGTTTGCATTCATATGCTATATTGCGCACAAACTTTATTGTAGATACATTTGCGGAAATGGAGGAAGCTGAGGGGCTAAAATTCCATCTAAATTTTAAATTTGTATCTATCAATGCATCCGTACTTCGATACAAGACAACCATTTCTATCATTTGCAGCCCCTCCCCCTAAGAAAAATCCCTGAGCTTGCTTCTGAAATCATAACAAGGTGAGGCAACTTCTCACTTGAAAGGAGGCGATGTTGTTGATGTATTGTACAATATTTTACGTTGCAGCATCAATAAAGACAAAGACGTTAATATTTAATTTTAGTACCAATATTGTTTAACTTATAAACAGATGTTACAATCGGTTTTAAAAGACTCACTAAAATATCACTGTAAAAAATTCTACAACTATTGCCACGGTTTGACCACTCATCACCTAAACTCAGGTTCGAACCCAGAACCCAGGGTCTCTTTATATGTTCCTATAAATGTACGGACTTATATTGGCTTTACTTACTTCATTAATAATTAATATTTAACTAAAAAAAGCGAACATTACTGAAGAATAAAGTGGATAAAAAAATTTATTATTTTACTGTATAAACGAGTGTTTTTTAATTTTATCAAAACCGACAGTAAACTAAGCAAAACAAAATTTAATTTAAGTTTTATGCAATGCGAAATTTGGGATGAAAAGATTTTAAATTTTGATTTTGTATTAGCAGACAATTAGTCGAGCTATTCACACGGCAATTAGATGAAAAGGTGACAACTCATGAAAGGTGTGATATATTAACAACTTTTTTGTTTTCTCAGAGTAGTCGCTTGTGTTTATTTGCGTAGTTTGATATAAAGTTACTGTAATAAATAGAAGAGGCGAAATTGAACTGCTTCAATTAAAAGCTCAAGAAAATGATGGAAGTTGTAAAAAATATGCTTATTTTTTAAACTTCAAGGACATCCGCTTGTAAATTGTCCAAAGTCCCTTGTTCAAAAGCAACTAAACCCAGCATGGGACAATCCGCGGCAAAATCGAGGCTCGAGGCTCTCGCAGCGGGGGGCGCGCGACCGACGACAACAAAGTCGGCATGGTTGCAAAAATTTTTGATCACGTGACATCGGTTGCATTAGTTTCTCACAAACTCTCAGTTTCTAGTCATTTGTAGCAAAAGTTGGTAACTGACGGACCTGGAATGAATTTCTCTTCCATACACCAAAGCGATGACTTGGGACAAACATTTAATGACGAAGATATGACGTTAATGTTAGGTTATCAAGAGGAAAGATTTAGCATGAACAATAACTCCAAAGGTAAAAATTAATTTCAGATATTACAAAAACAGTTTCATGTTTCAGTAAATGCTGAGATGTATGAATGAAATGTATTTTGAGAAATATTAACAAACGATTCCTCTTTTGCAAATCGTAATCTTGACGGCGTGGTTTTGCGGAAAAAAGCTTGCAGCACGCTGATAAAATAACTTTGTACCACTCAGTGAAAGAAAATCACAAAATAAATTATTCGACTTATTTACATTTACAATTTTACTCATCGAAAAACTTCATTGTAATTTTTATAATATTGTGATATACTGTATTTGTTGTACTTAAAGCGACTATTTAAAATAATTTTGTAGATTAGCGGTTGTTAGTATTAAGTAAAATACAGGATGTTTCAAAAAATTCTAGGGCAAATTTTGACCTTGGATATCTCGGAAAGAAGGCTTATTAAGGATATAAAAACTTAATCAATAGTCGTACAAAAAAACTTAATGTAAAGAGCTTTAAAGTGGCACAATTTTTATTTTACTGCTATTTATAGTTAAGGAGATATGAAGGCTTCAAATGTGCCCAAGACTTAAGACTATTAATTGTGATTTAGAAAAAAATATCGCTATCTGTGCAGTAGATTTTGGGTTCGATTCTCGGGTCGGTCAAACCTAAAACTGTGGCCGACAGTCAGCCACCGCTGCGATGTTTCTGCGTTGCCCAAGCGCTAAATTGCGGAGATGTGTTCCACCACTCGTTACACGCATGGACGTAATATCGTGCGTATAATGAAGATTGATTTCGTGATAAATTTTTCGGCAAAAATTTGTCATGGATTTTTAGTAATCACTACAAGCTTCTTCCATCTCAAATTTTAACCAGGGAGTCTACCAGAAAGTTGTGTGAGTTATTTACAAAATGGCTTCCAAGTGATGCCAAAAGGAGACGTCGCTCTTCCCTCTACTCTTGATACGGACCTCAAAGTCAGTTTGGCAGATGAGGATTTATGGCAAAAGTTCGCAGATGAGGGAACTGAAATGGTGGTCACAAAACCAGGAAGGTATTGTAAAATTTTAGACTAAATTAGTCTAAGCATCAGGGGTTGACTAGGTATTTTTGAAAAATGGCGCTGAGAAATAATCGATTGTTTATTTTGCAGTTTTGCGTTTCTACATTCTAGAAGTATTGAAATTCTAATAAAGCGCACTAGCAAGAAAAAGCCTGTTTGATTATTTTTATTAAATAATTTTTATTTAATGTGTATTCCAATCTAATTTTACAGTAAGTATAACAATCTGAAAAAATTGCTAGACTGCTGTAAATATTTAAATAGGGCTGACCCCTAGATCTGAGTCCCTGTTCTTGAGTTCACCTCTGAATATCTAGTCTCATTGTGAATCCGCCAGATTAGTTTTAAAGAACAACTATGGGAAATCACAGCACTTCTTTTCTGTTGCATCAATTTTGTCCTTTTTGTTACAGACGACTCTATCCTTCTTTCCGAGTCAAAATGGAAGGACTTGACCCGAACCAAACATATTGCCTCATCATGGACTTTGCTAGTACCAGCACAAGTCGTTACAAATATCAGGTAAAACCTTTGCTTGTGACCGGCCAATTAGCTCAGTGATACCACTCAATGTTATAGATGCGGAAAGTTTGGGGTTCGATTCCTGCGCTGGGCGAATCGGACAGTTAGTCTGTTTCAATGTCCATATTTTGCGAGCTTTGCTCGAGTCAGGTGAAATTTTCGTTTTTGTGGACTAATTTTTGCAAAGTCGTGCGCCAGGCTGCACCTACAGAGGTGGTATGCGAAATTGGGCTTTCGCAAACAGTGAGTTTTCAGAAAGTTGTCCTTAGCCCAGCCCTTGTCGAGAAAGTCCACGTTTTTTGTAGACGTGGAAACAGGCAGGCTAAGGGTCGCCAACGGCTCGCCACCACTGCGACATTTCTTCGGAGCTGTGTTGTCGTCAGGCGCCAAGCCGTGAAGGTGGGTCCCGCCACTTGTTACACGCTTCGGCATAATGACGCGAGTAAAATGAAGATTTGATTTTTTTTATATTTGAAAATTTGCTTGTTACTATGCTGAGTCAAAGTGTATGACATTTTTTGTCGCAATAAAATGAGACGTGAAGCAACTTGACAAAGACAAGAAGCGTAAAATGTTGTTTGTTTTTACCATTTTAACAACAAAACTATTCTTTAATAGGAATACAACTTATTTGAATGAGATTGACCTAGGTTGAAATGACAGTGGCAAAATCGAAACGTGTCGAAAGTTTGCAAATATTTCAAATAATATTAGTTTTTATTTTTGTAATTAAAGTATTCAAAAATTCCTTGTACTGCGTTCCGAAAAAAATATTTCTCTTTTTCGTAATTCTTTCCTATCATGCTGTTACAAAAAATTATCAAAAGTTTTCATTTTTAGAACGTCTTTGTTTCAATTGAGAGTATTTGCAAGAAGGTCTATCACTAATCACTATTTTTTTTGTTAAAAATAATACCAGAGTTATATGGCTTTTTTTTCGGTTGTATGTCATTGTAGCATCTAAGAACATTTTGAAAATGAGCAATTTCTATTTTGATGGGTCAGATTTTAGTGGAACCAAAACTAATTGCACATTTTTAAATAACGATTTAAAATTACTGGGCTAAGAGCTACTTTATTTGCAAAATATGCTTTTGTGCTAATCGACAAGCCGGTTATCTGCAAAATTTTTAATTTTTGTTCGATCCGACTAGTCGTTGAACCACAATTTTGCGGCTGCGAAGCAGGGTACGTCCGCTGTGTAGGGGGGAGAACGCGGTTTGATTCTCGGTCATATCGTACTAGAGACGTTAAAATGGTTTCGCCGATTCTCCGCCAGGCGGTCGGCAAGGAAAGAAAAAAGAGTTTAGCCTTGAGTATGGTGACTATTTCATCTTTATCGAAAGAGTCCAATCAATTTTTTATTGATATTTTCTTCACCGACGTGTAATACTGCCTTAAATAATCTCTGTGTGCAACTTCACCTTCAAGTGGTAGGTTTTTGGCATTCTTTTTCGCTGTGATTTACTGTGAAATCATTATTTCAGAACCACAATTGGATTATTAGCGGACGAGCTCTTCCCATTCTCCCTACAACTTATTACATCCACCCTGAATCTCCTACTGTAGGATCAAAATTGTTGAATCAAATCGTGTCCTTTCAAAAAGCAAAGCTGACATCATCTGCCGCCAGCTTAAACTACGGAAAAGTAAGTTAGTCAGCGGCTTGGCTTAGCGATACCGCGCGCAGGTCATCGATATCTTATGACGGGTTCGTTTCACAGCTGGAGCTGATCACGTTGGGCATGTATGTCGGATGGCTGATGAGCGTTAGCTCTTTTATCGATCTTCCTCAATCCTGTTGAATTTGGTGTTTAAGAATTTGAAAAAGTCTCACATTTGAGTAGGCTAAATTTAAATGCATTTTAGAGTGTTCCTATGTAAACGAGTTAAGGTAACGTCAGTGTCAAGTCTCAAGAAGCGACTTGAGTTTGACTCTTGGTTCGTCTATGACAAGCAGTCTTCACTCTTCTTTGAAGTAGTTTGCTATATTGTTGCAGCTTTTCTGTCTGTTCTAGACCGCCGCTTAAAAAATATTCATGCTAATACTGTATACGAAATATAACAATTGGTTTAAATAGGAAATTCGTGAAAATAAGGCATATTTATTCATACACACCTACGGAGTTACTATTTTTTTTTGTTTAAAAGAGTTCATAAAAGTTTGCCCACATATATTTAAAACAATTTACTGAATTGGTATGTTCGCATTCACACCCTCTTCGACTTAAAAAAAGAATGATTTTTACCAAACAGTAAAAAGTTATTTAAAGGATTACCCATGTAAACTTGTTTGTAGAACAACTAAATTTGTCCTAAAACCAAAGCTGCTACCGGATTACAATTCGTTTACAGTATATTTATCTATCTTTACAGCTTCTTGTACACTCCATGCACCGATATCAACCTCGGCTCCATGTTGCTCGTGCTGATGACATCACTAAAATTAATCCTGACGTCATTTCCACGTTCAGTTTTGATCTAACGTCATTCATAGCCGTGACAGCGTACCAGAATATAGAGGTGAGGAAACGTGTTTTTTCTGCGATATTGCCTTGCAAAACACCGAAGTCAATTTGATGCCTGCTATTAGAAAATGAAGGTTCTTTCATATTTCTTTGCAATAAAAAGGTTTCTTTGAATAAAATTTCTTGAAACAATACCTCACGTTTATAGCTTTGACTTGTAGATTCAGATTTTAAATTGCTTTCATTGATTTGCGTTTCTGAGTATACTTTGTGTTCTAGATTACAAAGTTGAAAGTGGCGCACAATCCATTCGCAAAAGGCTTTCGAACTAATGGAGGCAAAAGAAAAAAGTCTTTTGATGACTGTTCACAAAGTGCGACATCTCGCAACCATGAAGAGTGTCTGTGTGCCTGGAACAGAATCGAAAATTTTCAGGGAAGCCATTTCTACAGACCTAATGGTTTTTCAGTAAAAGTTGAAGAAAGTACCGGTAATTCTAGTTCTTGGCCATATTCACAAACAAGTTATCACTCATCCGGTTTGAACCGGTTGGAGCAAGATAAATCAAACAAGATTGCATCTCAAGAAATTGAACGTTTTTTGGATCCTATAACTTCTTTAAGTTCTTTTCCACTCTCCTCCAATGCGGTTAAGCAGGATTACAATATCCATCGGATCTCTACAACTCGAGCAGAATCCTATCCTTACAGCTCCGCATCACCTTTCGAGGATTTATATGAGATGCCTTCTCACAAACTGATGAGACACAATTGGGCCTGGAACTGTTCCTGCTCCGTTTGCTCGCGAAAAAGACTTGGCCAAAGCTCCGATCAACAATTTGCATCAAGAAACTTCGGCTTGGATCAAATGCAAAGTTTTGAAGAAATCCATATCCCAGATGAAAATCAATATCCAGTACGAATATGTAATGGATCAAAAACCGGAAGAAATCCAAACACATTCAGTCCAAATTCTCATTCCAACCCATGCAAAACAATCCACTCTGACAGTTTTAACAATGGGACATCGTCTCAGTCATTTTTTTATCCTCCCCCAAATTAGTGCATAAGCTAATGGTTTGTCTTAACCGCTAACTTTTTTGTTCAGTGTTCGTTTTTCTTGGCGTGATATTTTCAATAAACATGGCTTGCAGCCCATTATTTTGTTCGAAATACAGTATTAGACTGCTTTTTGTCAACAAAACGCAGTTCGTTTTTGCATCATGCAATAAACACCTCGAAATAAAAATTTTAGAAAAAAATAAGCTTCTATTACAGGTTTAGCCTAAACATTATTAAAAATTTTAAGCGAGATAGATATGAAGCGGAAAATCTTGTTTTCAGTAAATCCTCTTCGCAAACTGTAACATTTGGCGCCGCAATAAACCTACAAGAGAGCGCAATATTTTGTCAAATATAATTATTCATATTTTGCGGCCTTTTCAATATGATAAAAACATATAGCCAGCTAATTGATTACTTTTTGGGTCTTTTATCTTTTTACGAGTATTTCTACTGGAATTCTTGCGTTGTTTTAGGAATCAATCATGGTTGGATTGGGTCATAAAAATGCTTCCGCTTCTTTGTGAGATAACCACTTAAACCAAAATAAAAACTTCAAAGCATTACAGCAAAATTTTTGCCAAAGAATTTGAAAATTTGAATGCCACTATGGTACTACAGGACTTTCAAATTAATGTAGCTTAGTATTATTTTTCTACGGGTTAGCATTAAAATGGCACAAAAAACACTTGGGGTGGTAGATTAGAAAATAAGATAAAAGTTCGATTATGTAGTGAAGCATTTTTTGTACTGGTTGGTGGTTGCAACCAGGAAGATTGCGAACTGATAGAAATAAATTCATAGTATCACGATTACGTCATCATCAAAGTTCCAAATTGAGCTCCAGCAACTCGAAGTCGAGACAAGCTTTCACACCTTTGAGGTGTGAAAGCAATTTGCGCCTAGACATCTGGGTCTTCAGATTTTAGTCTGTAAACAAGTGGAAAGGTGTGAGAAAAAATTTGGCTTTTTTCGGTTATTTTGCTTTGTTCCTGAGAATCACTTTACTTGCTTTACTAATTGGGAAAAAATGAAATGAACGCAATTTTTTACACGAGCCTACAAAACTTTTTTAATGTAGTTAATGTAACAGTAGTTTAATTAGGCTATTACATCTAACAACCAAGCAGACCCAACGCCGCAATACACATACAAGCTGTAATGGTTGAAAAAGAGCTACAAAACGATGCGCTAAACTATCAAATAAAAAAAGTCAAATCTTCATTATACAGTAACTGCGGAATTACGCTGGAGCGTGTAAGACGATGTAACGAGTGTCGTGTGGCGGGGCCCATCTCCCCGGCTTAACGCCATCGCAACACCGAAACGACCCAGCGCAGCACAGAAACGTTGGGTCGTTGACGATAGTGTCCTATTTGACCAGCCCGGAAATCGAACCAAAAATCTCCTGCGCCAAGAGCAATGTCTTCAACCGCCACTGCGCCAACCAATGCATCAAAGAAGCAAATACTGTTTACAAAAAATAAAAATGGATGGTCGCTGCACCTTGAGATTGCCTTCAAAAGTGTTGCTTTAAGAAAAAATTGCCAAGAACTGCAGACTGATCAGGTGATTAGAAATATTGTTTTCATTTAATTGGCATTTAGCTTTGGGTTACTGTTTTTACATAATTGCCAGCTTTTACTTAATGACACTTGATCCAAAATTTCATGTACAATTACAATTAAATCGAGCCATAACGCAGTTTCCTTATTTTTAGTCCCGCTATGTTTTGTGTTCATGTTGCTTATTGTTTCGCGGCTAAAAAATAAAAACTCTACTACTAAAAGATAACAATCTGTACTGCTAAAGCTGGCTACGAAGCCCGAATGTACATGCACTTCAAAATTTTATTTCACTCCACCAGGGTTGCAGATCGATACTCAAAAAAGTGAAGAAATAATCGATATTCGATGGTAGTTTAACAAAATAAACAATTATAATTCATCAGATTAAAAAGTCAAATCCTCATTACACTCGCGGTATTACGCCGAAGCGTGGAACGAGTGGCGGGACCCATCTCCGCGGTTTAGCGCCTGGACTACACAGCTCCAAAGAAACATCGCAGCGGTGCATGGCGAGACGTTGGCGACACTGTGCCGATTTGACCGAACCGGGATTTGAACCCAAGACCTCCCGCACCGATAGCGTTGGCTCCAGAAAATTTTGGTGGGGAGATGCAGTTTTCAATCAAGTCGAATGTTAACTAATATGACCGGCTGGTTGGCGTATAGTGGTTAAACACATCGCTATCGCAGGTCTCGGGTTCGATTCCCAGGCGGGTTAAATCAAACACTGTCGCCAACGGTTCGCCACCGCTGTGACGTTTCTGTGTGACGAAGGAGCAATGCCATGGAGATGGGCCCGCCATAGGATCGTTGTCATGGAGATGGGCCCGCCATACGATCGCTACACGCTTCTGCGTGATACTGCTAGTGTAAGGAAGATTTGATATTTTCTTGTTGACTGAATGCAAAGGCGTTAGACTGGGAAAAGGGTACAAATAAGCACTTTGAAGATGTGTTCAAGTCGGGGGCGTATTGAAAATTTTCTGTAAGAAAGGGAAATTATACTGTACTTTGACATTTGTTTAAGCGTATTTCTTTTTGGCAGAGATAATTTGAACCAAATTGAGGAACAAAAACGGCTTTAGGGGAGTCCTGGGGCATGCTCCTTCGGAAATTTTTGAAAATTTACATACTGCAATGGCCATTGTGGTGCTTTTTTTAATTTTAAGGCAAATTTTGTTTAGATTTTTGCCCCTAATTCTGATGTGCTTCACCAAATACGATCCATTTTGTACCAAAATTTTTGAATTAATTATGCGAGCATGAGGCATAAGGCATGTTGTTATTGAAGAAGGTTCAAAATTATGGAAAGAATATTCATCAAAAACATTGTTGAAAATGACTGGTGGGGGAATGCATCTCTCCCACCCCCCCCTATAGATCGCTTCAGTACACTGAGCATTTAGCGGTTTGCGCCAAGCATTTTCTTAGATGTGTTCACGTTCGTACTTCATACAAACGATGGACATTGCATCCGACCATACATGCGAAGCAACTTTGCTATTACAACTCTGTTATTGCTATTTCTAGCGGGGGACTTGGCTCAAAAAAATTTATCTGCAAAAAGGGTAATGACATACCGACGACTATTTTGAATTTACTAAAGTGAGATAAACTAACTTGGACGAAAAGAATCGAATATGGAATATCGAATTAAGTCGAAAAAAAGGTAAGAGAAAGCCATATTCGATACTCATTCAAAAAAGTAAAGTCTCCGATGCATTCGATGAAGAAAAAGCAAAGAATATCGCAATCGAATAAGCTATCAATCGCAATCGATTTTTGCAACCCTACATTCCGCTTTTAGATAGGTTTTAAACTTCTTTATTTTTAACTTGGACCGCTGACAGAAGTTTTTTGTGTCTGTAATCATATCTGTTTTGTTGGTGACTATTCTGAGCAAGCTTTTTTTATTTTTTTATTATTTCTTTATTTATTTTTTTTAACGGTGTTCTATTTACAGTATGTAGACTAAATTATTGTTACGTTAGTAAAATCTCAGAAATGCTTTTTACCTTGAGCTTTTTGCTGTGTTTTGCTACTCTTTTTTTTTTTGGCTTTTGCTCAGTTGTCGTAAGTCAATTACTGGCAATGGCGTACGGTGAGCATTTTTTTCAGGTGTGCTCCATTCCGTTACATACTGCCGCCCAAGGGTGGAAACCAAAACCTAAACCTAAACCTGAAAACCCGGTTTTGAAGAAAATTTTTGAAACCCAAACTGAAACTGACACCTACTCAGCCAAATTTTTGAAAACCTAAACTTAAACCGAAACCGTTTTTTCTTGAAACGTCAAAACCAAAACTGAAACTAAAACCTGTTCAGAATTTTCTAAGGTTTTGGGTTTTAAAAATCGTCATCACCGTCATTACCAGCACAGTTCCTTTAATGCTGAGCGTCAAATAAAGAAGCTGTGGATACTAATTTTTGAGTCTTTGGTTTTACCGGACTCGGAATTACACCCAAGTCGACAACTTTTGAAGCAATTAGGCCTACTCTCCTCACTCGGCCATCTGACCTGCTACTTATCATCGCAATACAACAAAAGCGCTAAAAAGTAGAGAACTTAAAAAATCTGTATTCAAAATAAAATAGCTTGTTTGGATGAAACTTAAACCAAAACTAAAACCCAGAAACCGAAGTTGTGCGTAAGCAAAACTGAAACCGAAACTGAAACCTATTTTTCAACAGCTGTGAAACCAAGCCAAAACTGAAACCTGACATCTGAGTTTCAACACACCGAAACTGAAACTGACACTCTAACGCCAAGTAGCCAGGTTTCCACCCTTGCTGCCGCCTGCCGGGATTTATTAAACAAATGCGTGAAAGGACTCGAAAGTTCTATGTGATCCGACATCTAACGCCTTTTCAATCAGCCTAATTCACATTTTAGGCAAATAATTTTGAGACATGAGTTCACAAGAAATAGGTGTATACACATAAATCAACCTGACAGTCACAGGCTATAACAGGGGTGGGCAAGCTTTTCACACGAAGGGCCAGATTTGGAAAAACTGTTGAAGCCGCGGGCCGCACACTGATTAAAAACAAGGTGAAGACCTTTATTTGGAGATCACGGTCCACGTACGAATGTGATCTCCAAAATAAAAGGTTTTCACCTCGTTTTTTATTCCAAATTTGCACCGTTGAGGCTTATTTTTTTAAAAACCACTTCCATCCATGATCTCTAAAAGAAAAAAAAGTCTTCCGCTCAATTCACGGTGGGAGTTTAAGTTTGTGTAAGTGCCGGCGGGCCATAATAAAATGACTGGCAGGCCGGATTTGGTTCGCGGGCCGTAGCTTGCCCATGTCTGGGCTATAAACTTCGAAATAACAATCATTGAGCAACTAAATTTCAAAAAAAAAAACACGCACAGTAGCCTAAAGTAAAAATTTGCAAGCGTCAAAAGTCGCTGAGTACAAAAACATAACGATACCGGTACCGACAATGCAAATCTTCTAACATAAGGGTATGTACCTTCTAACTAGCTGTTGATACTGTTTTCAGTTTTCCAACATAATTTCGGCCAAGAAACGGCTTTTGAATGATATTGCCAACACTTAATATATAACTAATTTGACTACAACTTTAAAATGTGTACATCGATCCCCAAACTTTGGAATAAGGCAAGCGCAAGCAACTACCGATAACTAGATTGATGCAGTTACACTAGGGTTACCATACGTCCTCCTTTTGGAGGTCATGTTCTCCTTTTTGACCAAAAAAAATTTGTCCTCCGAGGACGCCAAAAGATGGCCAAATGTCCTCCTTTTCAGCATTATGAACAGTGAAAACAACCATATCAAACCATTCTTTCACGAAAAATTTTGGAAAGTTTCAGTGCAAACTGTACGGCCTGCGGGCGTGATGACGATTTTTTTTTAGTCTTCACTTGTTTTTGGGCAGAAAAATGAACATCTGCGAAATTGATGACCTTTTTTTCTTGGTCTTCACTTGTTTTTGGGCAGAAAAATGGACATCTGCGGACATGATGACCCTCAAAGAACCTTTTCTCCTTTTGCTTAGTGCAAATATGGTAATCCCAAGGTACAACCGTGGTACTATTTCCAATTTTTCAATATAATTTCTGCTAGAAAATGGCTTTTTAATAATATAACTTACTATCAACATTAAACTCCGTTCCACTAAACAAATTTGACTTACAACTTCAAAAATGCCGGTGCATTGACTGCCAAACTTTCGAAAATGACTAGCAGTTACCAACAACCTCATTGATACAACCATTGATAGGCACGATAAACTTTTCTGTACTAAAGCGATAATGATAATCGATAACTTCAAAAAAGCTCTGGGCGATACCGACAATCAATAAATCTCAATTTCTTAAAGCGATATCGGTAATCAATAAATTATCGCCAATGATTTTTTCCGATAAATGTTACTGTAAATTTTCGATGGGTTTGACGAAGTTTTTTTTTGTAAGTCAAATTGCAAAAATGCTTTTCTAGATTTTTCAAGAAAAGAGAGCAGTTCACGGACCCTGCCGTGGCATCAAACAAAACACAGAGAGATTTTGTTAAATTGCAACAGAACTTTACGAACATCGTGTATTTTTTCCATAGCGCAAAAAGCAAAATTCAACGGGAAAAACTATTATCCAATTTAGTTTTTGACTTCAGTGCTTCATATGTATTAACATAGGCATAGGTGGCGGAAGCGGGGGGCCCTTGCCCCCCACTTTTTTTTCAGGGGGGGGCTTTGGGGGGGCCTAATTTACGCGTTTATTTCTACAATATTGCCTCTGCGTAAATGTATTTGAAATCTAATAGGCCTACCATCCAAATTAAAACCCAGGAGAGAGCTTAAATCCAGAGATGTTTTCTTTAAAATTTTGTTTGTGGGGTGGGGAACAGAAACTAGAAGCAAGAACCGTGGGTCTGAAGCCTATATAAATTTTATGTGAACTGGCTAATTATGGATTGTAGACATAGGGTCGGATTTACGTATTATAGGCTAAGCAGGCTGAAACCTAGGGCCTCGGAGAAAATGGGGGGCCTCATCACCAACCATGAAGTCCTTTTGTTTCTCTTCACCGATACTTTCAGTGAAAAACAGAACATCTGAGGATGTGTATACCTTTTTTTTTGCTCTTCACTATCCCAAAATTTTCAGTGAAAACAGGACATCTGAGGACTTGAACTTCGTGAAGACCTTTTATTTGCTCTTCCAATCAGTGTGATCAAATAGTCTAGGGCTTCTCATTGCCTAAATTCGGCCCTCAGGACCGTATTAAGAGGGGGGCCATTGAGCCATGGCCCCCTTTTGACTCTGCCTTTTAATAAATAACAACAATAGCCTACTAATGGTGCCAAGTGACTGAAATATGCCAGATTCTTTTGATGGTTTCTATGGCTTAAGGCCAGGGGCGAATTCAGAGGGGTAGGATGAGGGATATGCATCTTCCACCAGTCAGTTTCAAAAATGTTTTTGATGCATACAATGTTTCTATAATTTCGTACCTCTTCGATAGCTATAAGCCTTACGCCTTAAGCACGCGTAATTAAAAATGTGCGAACAAAGTGGCGTACAAAATATTTGGCGAAGCACTTAGAATTAGGGTCAAAAAATTTAACACAATTTGTCTGAAAATTATTCAAAAGGGACTAAAATAACTATTACAGCATATAAATTTTCAAAAAATTTTCGGGGAAGCATGCCTCCGGACCTCCCTTGGGCTTTTCTTGTTTCTTCATTAGCATTAAATTAGTTCTGCTGAAAAAATAGGTAATTATATCCCCCCGCCTCTTTTTTTAAATTTGTCGCTGCGTCACTGCCCGCTCTGGTTGTAGGCGAAAAAAATCTGGTCAATAGTTTTGGCCCCCCTCCCCCCCACTTTAGAAATGCTTCCACCATCGCTGAACATAGGCCTCCGTCGTTTCATGGCCGCAGTTTCTCGATTTTCAAACCCTGGGCTTTTAAAATCGAATATTGGGTGCTAGGATAAAATTAACTAGAGGCTCCTCGAAGTTTTGAATTCGTCTTCATGTTTAGCGTTTTCTCGTTCCAGGAAGACAAAAGTAAAAAAGTTAATTCAACAGGCGGATAGGAAAACGGGACAAAATCATGATTCACAACTTATACGAATGAATATTCGTTTTACACATCGTCCAAGGGTGAAGTATGACAGAACTTAACAACCTCACTACCAATCTACCATGATTGTAAAAGTCTAGCTCTAGACAGTGAAGCCTACTTTTATATGAGGTTTGAAACAATTCACGCAATAATTTTCTAGCGAAAAAATTTTAAAGGCTGGGAAAACCACGACCAATATAGCTACTACTACTAGCTAGGCTGCTTTCATATTGAAGTCTGAATTTTTGTAATTGAACCTATTCAATTTGCATCAAATAATAACTTTCACGTTTTGCAAATCTATGCTGTCTTATGCTCTGAAATAGCAAGAAATGCTGCAAGCGTAAAAATTTCTTCAAAAATTACTACGCATGCCTAAATTATTTACCACGTAAAGTGCCTAAAACGCAATCAATTTCCTTGAAATTTGTTTACGATAGCTAAAATCAAGAGCTTCACGAAGCCGCTGAAATTTTTAAAATCAACGAGCATAATTAAAGTTATGACATTTTTTGTAGGCCTAACTATGAGGCGCCGTGTGTAAAGCTACGCAATATACAATTTTGCATCATTTTTTGGGTTAATTTTGGTTGAATTACATGCAATATCATTTATTGTTGCAATTTATCTATATTGCTGCAATATGTGTTAAATTGTTGCAATTTATCTATATTGCTGCAATTTGTGTAATTGTTGCAATTTATCTATATTGCAAAAAAACACTTAAATCGCCTTTTAATTGCCATGGTGATACGCTAACAAAAACAGTCAGTGTTGCCCTTTCCCTTTTTCCATGCACTCATGTAGTGTACTGGCCTGAGGTGTTGTTGAACTGACTGTGCAGTGTGTGCTTATTGGCTTGGCTGAAACATTTTGAAATAAAGTGGCTCGGAGTTTGATTGATAAAATACTGTTATGATCGGTAGATACAATTGCGGACATATGCAAAAATATAGACGTATAGATATGGTATCCTTTGGAATACCAGCAGCTAGACTAGACTAGACTACCGGTATGGGGGTAACAACTACTATCAGCTCCCAGGTCCAGTTGGGTTAGGTTAGGATTAAGTTCAGTTAGGGTTGAATTTAGTTAGGGTTCGTTCAGTTACAAAACATCGGTATCTGAAAAATCTTGTTTTAAAGTACGGCACCAGTAACCCGACATTAGGCCTAGTCTAGCTACCTCAACCTATGTTTTTGTGACATACTACTATCTCGTTGCTAATGCAGAATGGCTTATGCTGTATGGCTGAAACATGTCAGATTACAGTAACTTCTGTGATCTGTCCACAGAAAGCAGGTAGGCTACATCCTGACATCAGCAGATCAGCACACCGATACACCAGTAGCCAGTGACATATGGTAAAGTGTAAAATTAAAAATGTCGAACTAGTCTACCGATATTTTGTAACTGAACGAACCCTAACTAAATTCAACCCCAACTGAACCTAATTCTAACCTAACCCAACTGGACCTGGGAGCTGATAGTAGTTGTTACCCCCATACCGGTAGTCTAGTCTAGTCTAGTCTAGCTGCTGGTATTCCAAAGGATACCATATCTATACGTCTATATTTTTGCATATGTCCGCAATTGTATCTACCGATCATAACAGTATTTTATCAATCAAACTCCGAGCCACTTTATTTCAAAATGTTTCAGCCAAACCAATAAACGCACACTGCACAGTCAGTTCAACAACGCCTCAGGCCAGTACACTACATGAGTGCATGGAAAAAGGGAAAGGGCAACACTGACTGTTTTTGTTAGCGTATCACCATGGCAATTAAAAGGCGATTTAAGTGTTTTTTTGCAATATAGATAAATTGCAACAATTTACACAAATTGCAGCAATATAGATAAATTGCAACAATTTAACACATATTGCAGCAATATAGATAAATTGCAACAATATATGATATTGCATGTAATTTAACCAAAATTAACCAAAACAATGATGCAAAATTGTATATTGCGTAGCTTTACACACGGCGCCCCATACCCAACACTTCTAAGCGTTTTTGCATTATAAAAGATAGGCGACGTTTCGTTATTTTGGCACCAGTTTGCTCTCCATTGCCTCTACTCCATTCCTGTCCGCGCAACTACCAGAAGCTAAATTCGCGAAAAATCATTTTCAACAGAATCGCTACAGCGACTTCAGCATACAAATCAAAACCTAGGAGGGAATTGATCTCCTGTCTTACGAGTATGAGACCATCACTCAAACCCCTGCATCACTTTACTGTTGCCATGTGATCGTAAAATTTTTGTACTAATACTTTCTTTACGCATCACGTGACTCTCAAAAAGGCTGTAGCGGTTTTGTTGAAAATGATTTTTCGCGTATTTAGCTTCTCGTCGCGCAACTTATACGAAGTTATACGGACTTTGGTTTCACCATTGACTTCTTAGAAGTCTCTGGTTTCACTAGAGTTAATTCTGGTGTCACTGCCCCAATCAGGAGATGGTTTTCTGACCAGAGATGTACAATGGAGCCGGATCCGGATTTTAAAAACCGGATAATTCGGCTGTTGCTTATGCGGATTCGGATCGGGATTGTGTTTTTTGCTTTTTCTGAATCAGAATCCGGATTCAATTTTTGATGATAATGAGCTTAAAGTTGCTGCTTGCTGATTTATAGTTGGTCAATTTCTCCCTTTTTTGGCTTTGCTGTTTTAAACGTTGCATATGGGTTAGCCATTATACATTGTTACAACCAGGGCCGAAACTAGGCAATGCGGGGCCCTCTCCGAAATCATCTTTCGGGGCCCCCCAAAATTTTTTTGGATGTTGATACAAAAGAGCGAGCCCCGAAGGGCGATGCCAAGCTAGGGGGTCTGGGGGCATGCCCCCCCAGAAAATTTTTCGGAATTTGACCTTATTTTGTAGGCCTTTTGTGCGTTTTGAGCCTTTGAAATTCCTCAGTTTTCAATCAATCAATCAATTCAACTTTTGTATTCCCGTACGCTAAAAGCATTAAAATACACTGGAACAGTAAAATGAATGAATATGGGTACAAAAAATTGGTTCGGAAGTACGGAAAAAAGTTTTAGCAAGGTTTGATAGTCTGTTTTACTAGGTCCCTTTCAAACCCTCTAAAATAATGCTGCAAGCAAACTCTACTCTTACATTTCGCTACCTATGCGAAGAAAAAACGTTTTCAAGGCTTATTTTTGCACCTTTCGCTTGAGGATGACCTCGGGGACCTTGGTATGCTACTAAACGTTTGTTTTCTAGTTTTGCGACTGCTACTTTTCGAAAAATTTGCAGGGGCCCCCCATGGCCAAAAGCATAAATATGGTATGGGAACCCCGCATCGCGCGAGTTAAGACAAAAAATATGTTGAATCTCAGAATAGGCCTATTTAAGAAACCTTTATCATACGTTGAGTAAATAGAACTACGTACTGACTATATACGGGGCTCCCTTTTTGTGCGCCCCCCTCCCCCGGTTGGGGGGTTCGGGGGACGCTATAGTTTCGGCACTTGTTACAATGGGTATCATAATAAACCACAAGTGGGTACCGGCCATATAATTTGTATATAATTCCAATGCAGAATTCGGAGTCGGATTCCATATACTGAATTTTTTAGGATGCGGATTCGGATTTTGACGCTTTTGGATTAGGATTCGGATTGAAATTTTTAGACTCTGGACATCCTGTTTTTAACTCTTCATTGATAAAATTATGTGTGAAAATGTTGTGTGGTTGCACTAATTACTAAGCTCCTGATAAATGAACTCGTTGTTGTTGTTGTTGCTGTTGATCGATTATCGCGTAAATGTACTATTAATTCGAATTCTGTTTTCAAATCATCCGCTTCAACGAATTAAAGAGTTAAATGAATTAACGGAGTTGAATTTACGCTTGGAGTTATTTTAAAAAATGGGAGATTAAGCATTTTTTGCACCGCGCTCCAAAAAATTAATCCAAAAAATTAAATTAATTGTGACTTGCTAGCTAATTTTTCTGGTTTCCCCAATTTAGCGGTAAGTTAATTTTATTTAACCGACCATTTATGAGGACGGATTCAAAAATCAAAAGGAATAGCCTATTGACAAAGAAAGAAATCCAAGAAAAACTGTAGAGCATGAATATGTCTATAGGAGTGAGGAGTCAAGCAAATATAAACTGAAAACAAGGTTTCGAATTTTTGATCTGGTGTTCATTATTAGGTGGGCTAGGCCTATATTTACAATGAATGGAAGAAACAATAAAAAGAACATAAGAGATCTGATTGAGATGCGGGGGGTCTCTTGGTCTGCGAATGCTAGGCGTGTGGACAGGGTAATTGTCGCTCTCGGTGGGATGTCACTTGACTCGAAGACCACTGGTCCCTTCATGACTGCCTGTTGCTGTAAATAACGTAAGAGTTTTTTGATGAATATTAAGTTTGTGTGTGGGCCTACTAGCCTAATTGGCAACAAAATAGGCCTATACTCTCCTCTATTCTGTTCTATTCAAAATGATTTGTGGAAGAGCACAGAGCAGAAGAGATACCAGTAGGCTTTGTTGAACAGTGAACATAGCCTACCAATACCAGAGGCAGAGTACCCAAGTAGGCTACCTGTAGTTAGTTATCGTACTGGCTTAGCGGTACCCATGTTCTGTTTCAGACCTGGTTCTTTGTAATGTGTGCCGGTAGGCCAATAAGTTTTGCACATGGGTACCGGTAGTGTATGCCTATGCTAACATTGGTAAAGCTATTCAGGTACCGGTAATCGTCCATTATGATTGGATTACCATCTGTTAGTGGATGCTGATATCTGGGTACTTAACCATTTTGGTCCACCAGTATGTGCTCTACTTCGTACTGCAACTAGTACTGGTAGGCAGTACCTAGCAGCCTAGTTTACCCTGTACCACTTAGCCAAAAGCTTGTTTATACTGTTACCTGGTTTCACTGTACTGCTTTAGCTGCACAGCAAGTTTGTGTAGTAGACTAAGTGACAAAATTGCAAACTGCCTGAGAACATGCAAACAAGTCAATATAATCTAAACCACAGACCAGCGATGCCCAACTGAAAAGTGTCTCAAGGTTAAAATTCATCTTACCATTTTCAAAAGGGCCACGAACATGTTGCACTGAAAAGAAATTGCTTTGAAATGAAAGTTACTGGCACATGAACCACAAACTGACAAATAAAACAACTCATCAATCGTTGTACTGGTACATTTTATGCCTAAGACATCTGTTTGCTCAATGCAAATGTACTGGTACCGTTTTTGCTAATGCTGTAAAGTCAGTAGAAAGATTACTACTTTTCATACTGCTGAAATTTGTGACAATTTGGGAAACTTGGAAAAAAGACCATTCTTGCACTTGCACTGTCGTATCAGGCCCATAAAGTATTCAAAACTAAAAAACTATTTTCAAAACAAAACTATCAATTTTTTTTTCAAGTCAAATATATCAGTGCTCAATCAATCAATTTCAATCAATCAATTTATTTATTTTTTCGTGTAAACAATAAATACGTCGTGCAGTTAAAAAAAGAAAAAATACTGTAAATTGAATAACACGAACGGAGACTGTGAAGGGACCTACTGGTGCGCAAGTCTTCGAGTCAAACAGCCACCGAAGATTAAAAAGTCAATCAAAGTTTGAGCAACAACTGTACGAGTACAAGCAGTTGAGTAACATTTTTTGTTCCAATAACCTAGTATGAGAATAAATCATTAGAGAATTAGATTTTTAACAGTCGAGTAAATGCTGCTTTAGCAATTTTACAAATCTTGGGAAGGGATTAATTCGAATGTCTTTAGGAATATTGTTCCAAATATTTGACCCTTGATAAAGAAATGATTGTTGAAGTTTGTTCAGTGTTCCCTCTAAGGTGCGAAATTTGAGAAAAATGAGAAATTTTGGGCAAAATTTTTCAATTTTTGCACATTGCTATAATGATTTACTAGCAAATTAGCTGAAAGTGCTTAAGTTTTTTTGTGTCATATGGAAGTGCTTCAGCGTAGAATCTCTTATTTTAAATAAAAATTATTCCAGACCTTGAATTACACCCTCAAAATGTTTGGGCAAATTTTTAGCGATTTATATTTGGGCAAATTCGCACTAGTTAAAATCTTAGAGGGAACTGTGTCAGTGCTGAATAGCAGGCTTGTTGTCGCTTGTCGCAACTCACTTGTTACAGTGTTGGGTGTGCACGTCGTGCTTTTATCAGTCGATCTATTTTCACTTCAGTACGATGCTGGTATCTCTCAAGGTTCAATTTTAACTAAAATTCAGCTGCATACAATATGCATTTGGCTGTAGCTATATACGTACTGCATATTCAATATTGCCAATTGCTTCAGGTTGGATAACTCTTTAATGGGAACATATTTTTCCTAACTGCAGTTTGTCGAATGAGTGAAATAAGGATTTCACCTCTACTTGTTTGAAGATCTAGGCCAGCCAAATCATGCTGCAGATTATCTGGCACTTCTGTTGCAGCATCAAATGGTCATGCAAAACTTTTGAGCAGTTTTGCAAATAAGCAAACCCTTTCAAAAATTTTACAATTTCGCCAAATGTTTTGTAAAATCTTTGTTGCCACAATGAAATCCAAAAGTGAAAATTTTTTGTAGGCTTTATTGAACATTACATGTTGTAGGCATTCATGGAACATTACATGTTGAATATTGAACATAATTTATGAACATTACGTTGATATTGCACATATTGAATATTGAACATTACATTCATCACTTACAAATTTCATTTGATGTTTCACAAAAATTTATGACTTTTACTTTAATAATATAGTGAAAGCGGCCAATGTGCGCACTGTCGGTCAGCGAGGTTAAAGCATACAAACTTCAATTCTATAAAATTAACATAAAATCAAAACTAACATTTTCTTACACTTAGTACATTATTATAACTAATTTTTAACATAAATATATGCTATTTCAATATCTGAGCGCAATCACTAATAAATTAATGTTTTCTCGAAGCTACTTAATTTCCAAGCGTTTACAAGTTTTGCATTGATCATTGTAACTTTTTTCTCAAAAGAGATGTCAATCCTGGTTCAAGCACGATTCACATATGTATGAACATACTTTTGCGCAAGTCAAATTTTGAGAAAATCAAATTAAAATTTTTAATTTTATCAATGAAAAGTGCATTTGCCAAAATAAAATTTTGTTGTTGAAATAGCGCATGCTCATACAACGCAGCCTCACCGATTTGCATTGGCACGAAAAAAGGAAAAAAAAACAAAGCGAGTTTTAGTTTTCTTTAAAGAAGGTAAGGTGAAAAGAACATTAACGTCTACAAGCTACATCGTAGGCAAGAATTGATACATATGTATATACTGCTACATTGCATAAAACAAGGAGATGTCAGATAGTTAAAAAAATTGAAAAATTATTGCTTTTAATTGAAAGTTTTCGTAAATCTTTTTCTTTAAAAAAAGTCCCGACAGTAATACAGGTTGTTGGGTTTTCTGAGCACTTACATGCGTCTGGCTATGTGAAAAGTTTATTCATGCAAGTTATTATGTTCACTGCCACCAGTAAGCTGGCCTTAGTCAAAACTCAAAATGATTCAGCTGAATAATTCGGAGATCATTTAAATAACTTAATAGCCTAGCTGACGAAAAAGTTTCCCGAAAATTAATCTTGTTTTTCAAAGCAGCAAAATCGCTATGGCGCGACGTGCATTGCGATCATTCGAACGAGCGTTACGTGCTACACCAGACAATGCTGTGATAGCGCATATGAGGTCAATAATTGCAGTGCTCGCTAATTAACAGGGATAGCAACGTAATTTTTTTTTCAAAACAGCTGTTGGGTAGTGCTACTTATATTAAAAGGTTTGTGTCACTTTGCCGAAAACTGCCGGAGATAATATAAAGTGAAGTTAAAACCTAAGCGCATTTATCACTTTTACTATATAGGGTTATTGTTGTGATTGCAGATTGGGCTGCACAAATCTGTTTAATGGGTCGCATGGGATCAGTTGTTGACATTGTTATGCCAAAAAATCGCAATTCAGAATTGAAACTATGCTAACGGATGACCCTACACTTTCTCTGACTAATCTGTGGGACTAATGGTGGGCTATGCATAACAACAATGGCAAAGCTTTTTATTGTTTAACTGTTAACCATGCTTTTATATGTGGTTAACCTAGTATTGTGTTCAAATTTAGGCCTACAGTACAAGATGTACGATAGTGTAGTGCAGGGGTGGCCAACCTTTTGATTCCATGCGCCAATATTTTTCACCCTTAATTTAGATGCGCCACATCAAGCATCCATTTCTTTTCAGTTCTTTAAAACAAGGGCGTGCAATATCAATGAAGAACAAAAAAAAAGAGTCTTCACTTCACGCCCTCAGACAGTGGAGTACCCAGGATTTGGCAAAGAGGGGCCACAACCGGGGGTTTGGGGATGAAATCCCCAGCCGCCAACGAATTTTTGCCTTTTTCACATAAAAAAACACTCATTTTGGTAAACTTTTTTCATCAAAAAAGGGCGTGCAGTGAGTGCAGTCACTACGGACAATGCAAAAATATTTTTGCAGCTTATGTCTAAAAGCAGAAGCTTGGCTAAAATAAGTGAGAGGAGGCTACAACCATTATTAGTTTGAGAAATTATAGACTGAAAGTTAGGTTTTAGCACTTTATTACAGGGCTGAAGGGAAAGGGGCATGGCACTGTGACTCCCCTGAGTGCGCCTATGCCCTCAGACGTCCTGTTTTCCACTGACTATGTCGGTGGAGAGCAAAAAATAAGAAAAGGTCTTCACGTCTTCAGATGTTATGTTTTTCACTGAAAAATATAGGTGATAAAATTAGTGAGTAGAAGTGGCTTGTCATCAAAAAGGTGCAATGCGCCACTTTTAGGTAGCCAATGCGCCACGTATGGCGCATGCACCACAGGTTGGCCAGCCCTGGTGTAGCGTATAGACTCGTAGAATCATTAGCTTCAAGGTCAAAACAAGTTGAGCTACCACAATTGGTATACATACAGGTGATATTCTTGGGACCTTGTATAATATTCTTGGAACCTTGTATAATTCACAGTACAGTGACAGAGTAATAGTCTGCTGTTTTTTCAATTTGTTTTCTTTATATTAAAGTTGTGCTTGGATTGTTTTGCTTTGTCAGCCTCATTACCGTATGTGATATTGTAGGTTTTGGAATGTTTAGGTCTGTGTAAGCAGACTTTGCGCTTTGTCTGTTTGTCATAATTCAGATAAAATGAGTGATGAGTTTCGTGTACATCATTGTGTGAATGAGTTGATTCGTTTACTAAAGGTTGATGGAGGTCAAAGTGCTGCTGATTGCACAGATTATTTGTTGCAAAACAGAACTCCATTTATTACCACACAAGTGAACACCCATTCTGCATCACTTCATATTTCTGAAAATGCCAGCAAGCCCCAAGAGTTTATTAACAAGTTTGAGGAGCTGAAAGCTAAAAACGTTCGAAATATTGGTCCGTTAGTTCATTTACTATCCAGTATAATAAATGACAATGTTTTGCGTAATATATTAGTAAACTGTGCTGCAGCTCGTGGCAATGCTGCTAAAATGGTGCCTCAGTATCCTCCTAGTGGTTTAGGTTCATCTTTGGTTAACCTTCCCCCATCTGGTACAAAGTTGTCTCAACAACAACTTCTGGAACTTAGAGATAACCTTGAAAAAGCTACTCTTTCATCAACAAACCCTACTGCTGAGGCTAATCGTAAACTGTTGCATGAGCGATATCAGGCTAGAAAGCTGAACCTTACTATTCCTACTCAGCCAAATTGGCTTGTTGGGGCTTCAAAAAAGCCACACCTTACTGCTGATTTTCCTTTTAATGCTCGCTCACAATTGCCACCCAACCCTTTGGTCAATCTGCCTCCACAAATGCAGGAACAAGAAGTTATCAAGGACTTACTTGCAGTACTCTCAGGCGTTGAAGGTTGTTTCATTCTTGTGAGAGCTGGAGAAGACAAGCACAGTCCTCGTAAATTTATCATTGATGAATCAATGGATGTGTCTCTGTTGGAAATGATCAAAATAGTTGTTCCAATTGCTAGCTGTTATTCCATAATCATAAACTTTATTGAAGAGCGATATGCGTTTGAGTATGGGCAAGTCAATCATGCCTTATGTTCTGCCATGAAAACATTTCTTCGAGAATACCACATTAATCTTGCACAGCTTGATGATCAGCATAGACAAGGCTTACTTACGCTTCAGCGTTTGGTGTTTCTACTGCAGCCTGTATTTCAGCAAATGTCTATCCTTGCATCTGTGGCCACCGCTGTTGATCGTGGCAATTGTATTGGTGGCTCTGTTCTGTCGTTATTACACAAGCGAATCTTATCAAGCGTTGGTGACAAAAAAGCAGAAGAAATGTATACTTATTTAGCTGAGATTGCAAATGTACCTTATTTGGAAATGTTGGAAAAATGGATTTACAAAGGAGAAATAATGGACAATTATGGAGAATTCCTTGTGGAAGAAAGGGAAAAATTCAGCAAGGATAAACTTTTGGACGAGTACAATGACCAATATTGGGAATCTCGCTATACACTTTGTCGTGATCGCATTCCTGTGTACTTGGAGCAAATGGCTGATAAGATTTTAAGCACGGGCAAGTATTTAAATGTGGTTCATGAATGTGGCAAAAATGTCTCTTTTCCTGGAGCACGAGAGATTATTTACAGTCACACCAACAGAGAGTATGTTCAACAGATCGAAGAAGCTCATAGCTATGCAAGTCAACTTCTACTTGATTTGTTAATGCAAGAACACAACTTGACCGCTCGTCTTCGGTCATTGAAAAGCTACTTTTTTTTGAACGATGGTGACTTTTTACTGCACTTTATGGATTTGACTGAAAATGAAATGAAAATGCCAATGGCAGATATCATTCCAAACCGGCTAGAAGCCCTTCTAGAGCTAGCTATTCGTACCAGTATGTCTGAGCATGACCCGTATAAAGATGATTTGAAAGTGGTTCTTTTGAATTATGACCTGATTACCCAGCTTGTTCGCATTCTTTCTATTGACACGGTGGAAGAAACCATTGTGAAGTCTTTGGATCCAACTGAGTTAAATTTGAGTGGTCTCGAATCATTTGCTCTGGATTATTCAGTTCATTGGCCATTGTCGTTGGTGATCTCTCGAAAATCTCTTACCAAATATCAGATGTTATTTCGCCATCTTTTCTATTGTAAGCATGTTGAAAGACATTTGAGTCGAGTTTGGGTGAAATTTAAAGGTTTGAAAAAAGACTTCATCCGCTCCAAGCATTGGTTTGTGCAGGCAATGACTATTTTGCAGAAAATGCTCCATTTTATTCAAAATTTTGAATATTACATGGTTTTTGAAGTATTGGAACCGAACTGGATGAACTTGGAAAAGAATCTCAGAGCAGTTAAAAATGTCGATGAAGTCTTGGATTGCCACACTGATTTCTTGAGGCAGTGCTTGCAAGATTGTCTGTTAACAAACACAGACATGCTGAGAATTTTGAGTAAGTTGCTAATGCTTTGCGTTTCATTTAGCAACTTTATGTCTGGAATTAAGCGGCAGGTTGATATGCCGGTACTAAAAGAGTCTCTGGAACATTCGACTTTGTCGGGCCCTCCCACAGAAGACGAAAAACGCTCAGAATACGATCGAATTGGAACTGCTTCTAAAGAAACCATAACTCATTTAGAAGAACTGGCAAGTTCTCCGGAGCACATAGATACCGTGAAAATGTTTGAGAAGAATTTTTCCAACACCCTCATGACACTTTTAAATCGAGTGACCTTCATCAGCCGAGAACAAGGTCAACACTGCTTGTTTAACATCTTACACAAACTCGATTATAATGGCTTCTACCGCTCCCAAATGAACGACGAAGAGATTCAGAATGAATCGGATCTTTCATCCTACTCAGAATTAATAAAGCGTCATCACAAAACACCTGCCTTTACGACTTAAACTCAAGTTGTTTGGATTGATATGCAGTGGTTGCATGCGAAGCAGTCTTAATAATTGGATAAAACGTATTGCTCGATCTTTAACTAACGTTGCATTTTGTTACACGATGTTCGCAGTTAGCAAGTTATATCAGTTTACTCTTGGAAGCTGCAGTAGTTTTATTATGGGGAATACTTAACAATATTTTCGTCACAGCACTTTTGGGGATTTTTATATACAGTGTTCGGTCGAACTTTTTTGTTGCAACTTTTGGTATATTTTCTTGTAGTTTCCGTCGTGGCAACAACGTATCTTAGTTTTTTTATATCTTTTTACAGTAACAACGCAAAGTTCGTAACCATTGATGCATGTAATTTGTTATCTCGACTTCCACCTTCAGCATCACAAAACAGCTAAAATTGAAACATTGGATAACTGACTAAGAGATGCTATTACCTCGTAAGGTTGTCGTTGACGTTCACATTAAAGTAGTGCTGTATGTTTTAATTGGATGCATAGCATAGAATATCTTGATTTCGTGTGACAAAAAAGCTGTGATACTGCGAATATGACGAAAATCTTCATGAAGTTAAGTTGTAGTAGTAACCTTTTTCAATAAGCCGATTGCTGTTTGGCCATTGTGTTATGATCATTGAGTTCCTGTACCTCAGTGGACAAAATAGCGCTTCTTTGTGATGTTCACCGATAATTTTGACTGTGCAATTGTCTATCTTTACTTCATCAAGTGTATAGGGGCTTCGTGCTGAGTTTTAAACTTCCTCTCTTTAAAGCGGTCGTTGCATTACACATATTACGTAATTAAAACGTCATAGTATTTCCTATTTATGAAAATATGTTGTAAGTTTGGGTTGGCACATGAAAAGAATATTGTTTGAAGCATGCTAATGTGTGTACATTGTGAATACTGCTTTCTGTTGAGTATACTTGCCAAAAGTGTCCAATTTTCGTAGTTAATCAACGTTGGCGTAAGATTTTTTCCTAAGTGGATGAGCTGAATTATTTAATGAAAATAAATTTTAAAAACGCTAAAACGTCCAGCTTTTATTTTATGCAAAACCTGCTAATGATAGGAGAACAGCTCATTCAAAATTGAGCTTGATTTGCTTTTTCAATGCTACAAACAATGTTCTATTTAAGCCGATGGTGATCTAACGAGGTGTTGGCTTGATGTTTAAGCACTAACAAAATCTTTATTTCTTTTTTAATAAGTCCGGCCGGTTAGCTCAGTTGTTACGCACATCGCTATTGGTGCGGGAGGTCTTGGGTTCGATTCAGGGACGGTCAAATCGGACACAGTGTCGTCAACGGCTCGCCATTGCTGCAATGCTTTTTCAAAGCTGTGTTGCCTAGGCGCTCAGCCACAGAAATGGACCCCACCACTCGTTGCACGCTTCGGCGTAATACCGCGAGTATAAAGAAGATTTGATTCTATTTTAATCAAGGCATATTTGTATCTACCATTTTTTTTTGTTAATGTGACTTTTGCATTATAAATTTGCCTGTGAGTCAATGCTACATCCACTGAATTTTCAGTTGTTTTTCCACAAAGTATAAGCTTCGAGCATTCTCTACTAAAAAATCAATCATATTCGAGACTTTACTTTTCTTATCAAGTTGTTTACCTATGTTATGGTTTAGTTGCTGTATTGGTGCTTGGTATGTTTTGTTGAGCATAAATTTACTAATGGTTAGTGGTCGCCGGGTCAAAATTGTTGTGGTTACAAAATTATTAGTGTACCATAGACCTTGTCTCGCTTGACCAAAGATGCTGTGAAATTTGTATGCACTGTTTCTCAGCTTAATACTTGCGTTTTTTATCTGTTTTTGAAATGCATGTATTGTGTCATTTTATTTCAGTATATACCAATGACACTGTTTTGATTCTTTAGTAACGATGTTTGGTTTGTGATTAGAATTAGTAACTGTAGTGAAAGTACAATAGGTAAATTTACCAAAACAAATCTAACCTTTGTGTACCATACTTTTTTTGGCATGCAGACTGGTCAAAATGCATTAGCAGTGGCATAGCCGGGGACACTGGCCCCATTGATGACAAAGCTTAATCTGGTGTGTGTTTCAAGCACTCTTCCGTAATGCTAATCTTTGGCACTTCCCTACATTTTTTCCTGGCTATGCCGCTGTGCATTAGTAGTACATTTTATATTTTTGTGTGCTTTTGCAGGTAAAGCAAACTTCTTTTTTTACTGCAACGTTAAGTAATTGCCGCCATGTTATAGTGGTGGATTAGCAGCTTAGATTTTTTGGTTGTATGAGGAGAATCTTTGAAGTATGGACGATGCCACTTCCCGACGCGTGGAAGTAGGCTTTTCAAGTAATGTCGATTTATCTGATACGGCTCCGAATCGACGATTCAGTGGTTGGGAAGAGCAATGCATCCTGGACGTGAGTATTTTTTGACTTATCACTTTTCGTAAGGACGATAATGCCTCCCCTTGTTATGATACTAATTTAGTTGTTTTTAACTAAAGCCAACATAAAACACGTTGCTTTTATCACTGCGACATGCCCAGTGGTGCCACAATTGTGTGGGCAAAATAACTTGCTTAGCGGTTTCAACGTGTGGCCACAGCTTATCGCTTTTGACGCTTTGGTGCGGCTGGTGTGCTAACGTTTTCCTTTAGCTTGTACAATGTTACTTTGATTCAAATATCAAATGCAAGATTGGTTATCCTCACAGAAAATCGTGATTTTATAGGCTCTTTGGATTAGAAATTAAATTAGCTTGATGTCTAGTGCGTTTATTTCTTTTTCTGACGTGGCTATATTTTGTTGTACTATGGCATTATGTCTGTCGGCGTAAGCGGTTTGACATACTGCTGAATATCACCCATGCGTAGCACGCTTATTTGATGTCTACTGAAGTGGCTGGTGACTTGGGAACTCTAATGACTTGAGTAGCGTCAGTTTTAGAATTGTATACATGTCTTTCACGAATGACATGCAAATGTTTTTGACTTATTTGGAAAAATGGATGCATTTCTTGTTACTGTACGTTTGATGTTCATTGATAGCGGCTGTGTCAACATTACACAGTCAAGAATATATAGCTAAATATTTGGCAATCTTTGCCTTATTCTCGTAGCCTTTACCTTATTCTAAATTGATGACTTGATTGTAGGTTTTACTTAAACATTGCTGAAATCCTATTTTCAAATCCTCTTAGTTGATCATATAAAATACTGTAATGCACGTCTTCAAATTCTACGAATTTCTTGTTACTTAGAGATATTATTCAACGTCAGTATTTATGTGTTCGTATAAGCCCAATTAACGATATGTAAAAGTAGTCAGAGGTTGGCCATATTATGCTCTGTTGTAGTAAGGCGGCTTGTTTGATACTTTGTGATCGTTCTGATCTATAGCAAGTTGTCTTGCATCTTCAGAAAATTTTAAAGGCTTATTTTACAAGTGTGTCCAAGTTTTATGATTTTTATGGACCGTAAATGAATAATGGTTACGGTCTTTAACGTTTCTTTTTCAATGAAGTAGATAAAGTTATCGTACTGAATTGACTTCTGTTTGTTGTTTTTAGACCGAAGTAGAATCAACATCAGAAGCATTGTATAAAAACGAGCAAAGAAATTTGGACCAAAAATTATGGTTAGTCTTTCAAAATACAGCTTCAGCCATTGCTCAATTATTTAAAGGTAAGGTTTTGTGGGGTTGTAATAAAACTAACACTTCGACGTAAATGATTGATGACAGCTGAATTCATGTTGTCGAAAAGATCTTTTAAGATTTACTGTGACTTTATTTTTCTTAAAGCTCTTTCTGTCCCATGTTGTATTCCAACATTTACACGGGACAAATTAATGTTTCGACTATAACCAAAGTCTCGTCAGCCTTGCTACGCACAGCCAATCCAGGCTAAACTCATTCCAGACTGCAAAGACTCTGTTTTTGCATTGCTTTACCTGCACATCTCGACTTCATCTCTTTTTTAGGTTGTGCCCTATTTTTGGCAGGCGACTGGCCCCAAACAACGATACCCAATGAAAGAACCTATAACCACTAACCCACAACTAAGTTACCGGTGGCCTAACTAGCCCACATCACTAGAAGCCCCCATGGCAACCCACTCATTTGGGTTGCCATGGGGGCTTCTAGTGATGTGGGCTAGTTAGGCCACCGGTAACTTAGTTGTGGGTTAGTGGTTATAGGTTCTTTCATTGGGTATCGTTGTTTGGGGCCAGTCGCCTGCCAAAAATAGGGCACAACCTAAAAAAGAGATGAAGTCGAGATGTGCAGGTAAAGCAATGCAAAAACAGAGTCTTTGCAGTCTGGAATGAGTTTAGCCTGGATTGGCTGTGCGTTGCAAGGCTGACGAGACTTTGGTTATAGTCGAAACATTCACACGGTTTTAACACTTCTAAGATTTCGTAGTACCAAGGCTAAGTGATATTAAGGAGACGCTATATTTGTTTTTCGATTTGGTTTTGGTGGGTACTGCTCAATTACAGAAGGTGTATCTGCGACACCAGTAGTTTGTAGCATATTTACAATATATTTTATGTTCTCTCGAATCTCAAACCTCTGGTCTTTGCCTAAAAAAACAAATCTCTATCCACGTAGGCCTATTGGCTGGTAATTGATGGAGTGATTAAGGTTCTTTGTTTCTACAGACAGAGCTCAAGGCAGGGATGATGTATGGTCAAACTTTCAAACTGCTGCAGAAATGGCAACAAGCATGTACAAAGGTAATTGTTTTAAAGTGATCGTGCAAAAGGTTATGAGTTATATCAATCTAGGATGTTGCGAGATGGCGAAGACATGGACTTTTAAAAGTAGTCATTTTGGTACAGAATGAATTTGACTCTAGTTGCCATGAATGAAGTGAACTTGGCACATCGGCAATTGCGGCGTTTTTGATTCCGTATTACGGAGGCATGATTCCTATTATTGTTTCATATTTTTTCTGAAACATGGATAAAATTACTTCATGAAGCGCGCTAATGGCTCTCACAATGCAAACGCAGCAGTAGTATGGTGTGGCTATGATCACGGTGCAGTGAATATCAATCATTTTTAGTTACGTTCGTTTGCATCTGCGTCGAGGTTTCTATCCTTAGTGGTTAAATGTAGCTGTGGGCTTGCTGATTGCCCTGTTATTTTGCAGAAAGCGTCGACGGCTACCGACGCGTCTCCGAATTAGCTCTGCAATGCGGTTATCAACGACGTAACAAAGAAATGATGTCATGGATCAAAAAAAGACGAAAACATATTCGGTACGACTAGTTGCTTTTAAGCTTTTTACAATCAATCTTTTATCAACGTAGACTCGTAGAGCCATGATGTTACACAAAATGGTCACTGTGGCTCTACATTAAAAATGCAGTGCTTAAAAATTATAATTTCTATTCATTTTGAACAAATTAAATCTATTAGCATGAGTTTTTGTTTAACTTTCTGGACGGCTAGCCTTGGAAGCGAGATCTTAATAATTTCGCACTTTTTCTTGTTCTTGGTGACGATTTAGAAAATCTTGATTGATTTGCTTAGATATATGAAACCACCAATTACGTTCTTACGTGATGGTCAATTATTTGAAAATGTTCACATTTTGTTATTTTACAATTGCATTTACGCTAAGTACGCTAGTATTGTCTGCACTGTGGTGTTGTCAGTTTTGTCAATCTTGTGTTTTCGGACAGAAAATTTTTGTTTTGCTTCAAGGCATACGAGCTTATGACATAGTGTGCTGTAGAATTTATGTCCAGGGTTATGTTTTCGTGAAGATCTGAGTGAGACAGGAACACTTATGTGTTCTAAGTTGCTACAAATATAAAGTAAGGTGCCGCCAATTAATTTTCAATTTATTCACTGTTTCGGCCAAAGTAGAAATACTTAAAGCTGAATTTTTGCGTATACAGAGTGCCAAATATGCATCGTTTCTACACTCCGCCGTCTCACAATAAGCTCTGTTGCTGTTAGCAGAACTGGAATCGCATTTCCAGTTACGGTCAGACACCCAGTTTACTCGCATTTCAAACATGGTCATTGCCAACTTATTTCTGAATGTCTGTTGATTACCACCAAGTACAGAATTATTTGAAGTACTGAAGTCGACTTAAAATTAGTAGTAGTAGTAGTAGCAGTAGTGTCTTTTATTTCCGCACCGTCAACACAACAAAGAATACGATAAGATTAAGGAAATATAACGAGGTACAAGAAAAGGGAAGAGGCAACAAAACAATTAACGTTATGGCGTGTAGGTAGAAGAGCAGTTAATAGAATGCAAGAGTGGGCAACTGGGCATGATTGCAACACCCAGAGATTTAACAGTTAACAAACAACACTTTGTTACAGACGCGAAGATTTACTTGGTTATTTATGTGGCCGGTCTCCTCCTCACAGAGTATCCCGACCTACAACTTCCCACAGTAGAAGTCCTTCCATGGCCAACGCATCCGGTTCTTCCAACGCACAATTACAAACCTTCCAGGAAGCTGTGTTAATGAACGGTTTAAATGGAGCCATGGCTGGCATCAGCTTCACTGGAGACGCTTCTCTCCGCCGAACAAATTCTCCTGCCAGAGGTCATCAGCAATGTAAGTAAATAACACAATCTTATTTGTGAATTTTGGGGGCTAAGGCTAAGTGGCTTAAGCCCCACCCCCTAAACTTTTAGTTATATTGTATTAGTACTTCATCATCATCATCATCCAGTTTCAATCCGGTATGTTCCTCGTGTCCGGGGGTAGCCGGATGCACCTCATTTCCTCAGCGATTGCTCTCACTCCCACTCTCCATCTTGTTCGAGTTGAAGCCTCTTCTATTTCCAACGCAATTCTCTTTACACTCTCTTCAGCTTATATCCTCCGTGTCTGCTTCGGCTTTCCTCGCTCATTCACTTCTAGCATCAATATCCTTTTTAGAACGTTATCATCATCTCTTCCATACTCCACATGTCACGTGACGCGAAAACTGCAAGATAAAATTTCTGTTAATTTTTAGTTTTTTTGACAAGTTTTCGGATCTGGCCCTGAATCAATCATCATATCATGCTGATTGATAGTTTAAGTGGATTCCTGGCGTAAAACCAATTTGCGATGCTTTGTTTTGAAAGGACGCCTGGCTCATGCACTTGGCGTGTGATTGATGACAATTCGTGTTTGATGTCACCATGCCGTTACCGGACTTAGTGATGTCAGGCATGGAAATATATTCAGTTTCTATGCTAGCCTTGGCAAATTTTCTTTAAAATTTTGGCACCTTTGAAATTATTTTGTGTTTATTTTGCCGTTTATCAGCTGTTAAGTTATATATTTTGTCGTTGCAGTTGCTAAATTTTAGCCAGGTGCTTTTTTTGGTCAATCAATAAGCCTTGTGCATGAAATAGATTATTAAGTAATGTTTGCCTGCTTTATATATAATTTTTATGACTGGCGCAGCTGGACGTTTGGCCATCATTTTTTGCTCGTTCATGTTTATCAATTGTTGAATACCAACCGCAGCTGGCGCATGGTGCTATCAATAATAAACTGGCAGATGGTTATATTTATTCGCAACCATGTGATTTCTATACTTTCTAAAGAGGAAAAAAATCTTCGCTTTTGGCCAATTTTTTGAATAACGCTGCTAGTTGAGCCACGAGGTGCATTGGTAAGGGTACTTACCTCATTTTGCACCGAAGTTTACGTAAGGCACGTGATTTCGGAAGGCTCCAGGTTGAAAAACATACAACTTCAATGACAAAGTGAAAATGTCAGGGTTCTTTTCTTTTGGCATTCTGTTATTCAACAGCTATGACGTAGAGGAGGTGTTGTTTCTACTTATTCGTCAAATTTTATGCTGGGACCTCGCGTATAACTTATGCTATAAGTATGTCTTAACAATGCAAGCATTTTCGTAAGATAATTTTGCGCATTTTTGCCAGATTTGGCTACTGCCGGAGGTAGCCAGCTCTTTGGGCGGATAATTTTTGTTACTTAGCGAGTATGAAGAACAGACTTCAGTTCCATTAGTTACCATTTCTTAAAATTGATGGCTTGTGCTTCACGTAGCCAAAATAGGTTATAATTTATATTGTTTATTCCTCTATTTCAAAAAAGTTATGTCTCGTTAATGCTGTCAGAAGCAAAGCTAGAATAGAAAGAAAAGGAAGGCGATTTCGAAAGGAGAAGGCAACTCGACTATGAACTTTCCGTGTCCAATTTTTTTCTAACTTCTGCATTTTCGGTATTTCCGTCATTTAGGGATTTGTCTGTAATGTCATCTATTTATAATTACAGCTTTGCATTCTGATCTCACTGACTTCATTTCTGACGAAATCAAACGCCGTAGTGATTCCGTTGCTCTTCCTTCGACGTCCAGAAAACGTCATAATTTGCATGATGTCAAACCGTCCTCTCCAAAGCGGAGAAAGTGAACTAAGTTACTGCTTACTAGACGATTTTTCGGTATCCGTAATGCACTAACACTTAGTATTATCTAGCCCAAATGAAATCTCTGGTTGGTTGGTTTTGGGTGGTTAATTCAATTTGATTATTATGGACTTAATCGTTGCTTTGAGCCAGGAGCATTTATGAAGTGCCCAATCTTCACAGCCTTAATGTAGTAGTTGCGGTATTGTGATCACTCACAATTCTTTTTCGTCAATGATTTTTCTTTTGAAATCTTTATTATTATGTGATGACGCATCGACGCCAGTAAAGTGTGGATGTGGGTTGTCTCTGCGTCAGTGTTTCTTACAAAAAATAAAATTTATTCAAATAGTCTGGTTGGCATTGCTTAAATCGTTAGACTTGATTAAAAGAAAACGAACTCGTGTTTGGTCTTAGGCTGTGAATTGAATTGTGGAGATCAGTCTGTGTAGAATGAAAGGTAGGAAGGGAGGGGGTAGTACTCGGTGGCACAGGCTAGCCAGTGAGGTCTAGCCTAACTCCTTTTTTGTACCCCACTTGCGAAAGTTCAACCTCGGCCGTAGCCGCGGGTTAACACTCAATTAAAACGAATGGATAGAAACTAGTACCGGTAGCCTTTTTGGTAGACTAGCGTTAGCCTAGCCTGCCAAACTCTTTCAAGGGTACTAGATCAAATGAAATACTGAATAGGCGCCGGAAACTTTGATCTTATCTTCTTCAATTTACAAACGTAATTTTAGCCATTAACTTTTCATTTAGCATTTTAACCAAAAAGACAGGAAATTATTCCACATACACCTAAAAGTTAGACTCTCTAATCATAATGCAACCAGCTGCCTGCTATTCATAGTTTTTGGAAACATCGAAAAAGGCAATGACGTCATACACAAATGTAACTAATCACACGAGGATTTTAAAAAAATAAGCCAATGTCAGTGGCGCGGTAATATGAGGCGCCATATGTAAAGAAATAGATATAAAAAAATTATCTACTTTTATGCCACATTTACTGTAAAAAAATGTATTATGTAATTTATCTTTACATATGTTATATCAGAAATTCCTATAAACAATTCACAAAAATGTTGTTCGATTTTGACACATTTATGAATTAGCCTGTTCTGATATGTTATGTCAGAATTCTTGATATGTTTAAATCAAAAAATTCTACTCGTTTTTGGAACATTTACAAATCAGACTGTTCTGATATGTTATATCAGAATTCTTGATATGTTTAAATCAAAAAATTCTATTCATTTTTGGAACATTTACAAATCACACTGTTCTGATACGATGTATCAGAATTTCTGATATGTTTGAATCAAAAATTCTAATCGTTTTTGGAACGTTTACAAATCAGACTGTTCTGATATGTTACATCAGAATTTCTGATATGTTGAATCAAAAAATTCTACTCGTTTTTGGAGCATTTACAAATCGGACTGTTTTGATATATTGTATCAGAATTTCTGATATGCTTGAAACAAAAATTCTCGTTTTTGGCACATTTATCATCAGACTGTTTTAGGCCTTATGCTTCAGGTGGGCCGAATTCCCATTGCATTTCCCATTCGCACATTTGGCTTTGAATGTCGGTTGAAGAGCTCATATCTGCTAAAGCTTCTTTTACCTCCTTTCGCAGCAAATTGTTGGCTCCTACGTAGTTCGTCCCATTATCCGTTCGAATGTAATGAGTGCGAAATCCTGCAGAACACAAAAACCTGCGAAAAGCGTTAACCTTCAAGATACCAAGCCTAGCTCACCAACGTAACTTACCAAGGTGGGGTCTTCCAAGGACCCCATCATTTTTATTGCTTATATGCTTTGTTGAATAAGATGATCACTAAACTAAATTTGCATGTTGCTGAACTTTCTTCAAAGGCACAACCATTCTTATGAAATTTGCTTCTAAATGTCTAAAAAATAAGTTAAGTAACGTTCAGCATCTGTAACCTAACACACCAAGAGGGGTCCTACCGGGATCCCAGCTAACGTTAAGTTGATTTTTTTATATATTTTCTGTGTACTTCTATGGCGAACCATTTCTCGCAATGTACAACAATTAAAAGTTTAGACAGCTTGAAATTTACTTCTAAACGTCTAAAAAATAAGTTAAGTAACGTTCAGCATTTGTAACCTAATACTGTACACCAAGGGAGTCCTTCCAGGACCCCAGCTAACATTATGTTGTTTTTTCTTAATGTTTTGAACAATTTTTTAAGTTTTGTTGCACTACAGTATGTTAAACTCGCATAAATTTATGACTTATACAAGGATGAGGAGAAAAATTGCTTCTGTAAATAAGGCGGAAGACAAAAAAAATACACTTCCGGGTCCCTATGGGACCCCTCTTGGTATGTTAAAGGTTAATGAAAGACGATGAGGTAAAATCGGCCGCAATCTCTATCCGAACAGCAGAGGTAACCATGCACACGAATACACAGAGCCAGCGCTTAACATGACTCCTGCCGACCACTACACTGAAGGGGCCGGCGAGGTCAGACGCAACATACGCGAAAACATGCGTGCGAGGTTTTAATGTAACAGAGAGGAGAGGTGCCATCAACTGCTCACCACGAGCCCGTCTCCTAATTTTACAACCCACACAATCTTTTATATGTCGCACAGTAGCCACACCATCGGCCACAACTCATAATTCTGCTGCAGAGCCCCAAAACCAAATGTGCCCCCAAATGACCACATTCCACATGCTTCTTTCGGACATAGAGTTCTGTAGTCCAATGTCGGTAAGGAAGAAGTACAGGATGTTGGAAAGTGGAAGAAAATTTGTGGAACTGTAGCCTTCCTCCGATCCTTAAAAGATGATCATTTTCCAGAAAGGGGACGAATTTCAGCAACTGAACATGGTAATGAGGGCGTTCGTTTTTTGGCATCTTGAAGAGAGCCTGCTCAAAAGTTAGCTTCTTATCTCGCATTTCTGAGATAATCTTACCCAAAGTTTCATTCTGAGCCATTTGTAGAAGTAATAAACGAGCAGCTTTATAAAGACAGTTTTGCTCCTTTTTTTCTTCAGGAGGCGCATCTGCTCGAGTTATCTTGAAAGCGTCAAAACATTGCTGTAACAGGATCAGTGTATGCTCAGCTTCCATGCTCGAACTAGTTTCTGACAGAATCCGTAACGTGTAGCAAGATTCCGTGACTTGAACAACATTTAAATGACTTGGAGACAACGATGCGAACTCTGAGGATACCTCAGTTGAGTTAACGGTCGGATTGAGGTATTTGACGCCAACTTGCCAGCATTCTTCGGGTTTTCGCAAGAATGATGGTCCCACACACCACATCTCATATTCCTTTCTTTGTTTGAATCGTATTCCTCGGGACCCAATGTCTGCTGGGTTAGACTTGGTGTTGATGTAATCAGGTAACTGATTATTTGTGCTTCTCAAGATTTTGTCAACACGATTTCTTACGAATTGAGCAAGCTGCTTTTATTTGCATTAACACCACTTTATGACAGTCATGGAATCAACCCACATGTAGGTTTTTGCAATAGGAATGGTCAAGTATTGTTCGCACTGTTTAAGCATATCAACTCCCACTCACAGAGCAACAAGTTCTTTACGAGCGATAGAAAACCTATTTATCTGGGAATGCGAAAACAATCTACACTTAGCGACAACCAAAGCACTGTCAAACAAATTTCCCTAAATCACACGAAGGTAAACACAGGCACACAAAGCATACTGAGAAGCGTCGCAGAAAAGATGTAACTCATACTCTCCATCAACTAAGCTCGAGTACTGTCTGGGTACAGATAAACTTGATAGACTGGCCAGTTCATCGCGCAACAAGTTCCATTCTTGAGTCAGCTCAGTATTGACATAATCATCCCATCTAGTTGTGTCCTCGACAATTCTTGAATAGCAGAGCTTAAGAGCGACGAAGAAAGGACTCCAAAGGCCTAAAGGATCAAAGCAAGAGTTAAGACGACTGAGGGCAAGTCGTCTGGTCAAGCGAGAATAAGATCGCTGCTCGGATCTGTTTACTCGGACAACAATTTCGTCCTTTCTGCATCCCATGCGATTCTTAGAGTCTTTTGTTCAGGCAGACCGTCCTTTGACAGATTTATATTTTTTAGTGATGGTGCTAAGCAATCGGGATCTAAACCATCCAGGACTTCTATGCAGTTGCTAGAAAATTTGGTCACAACAAATCCTGTAGTTTCCATCAGATGAATAGTTTCTTTTACTACACGCTGAGCATGACCAACATTAGGAACAGAAGTGATGGAGTCATCAACGTAAAAGCCCCGTTTAACTCTCTCCACCGTATCTGCTGAAGCATTGCTGTAGTTCTTTGCAGTATATTTGATGCAATATCCGGCTATGCTTGGCACGCATATCAAGCCGTAACGCATGACATTAAATCTCCACTGGTTGGAAGCATTGCAGGAAGAACCTTTTGTGAATGACAAGAATCTTAACATGTCTCTGTCCTTCGGATCGAGACCAATTTGAAAAAACATACAGTCATGAACAAAAGTTTAAGACCACTATGCGAAAGTGACGATTTTCAACATCTTACATGTAATTGCATCAGGCTTATTTTGTTGTTACATTATAAGTTTGTTTTCTTCGTTGTGTTTCATTTCGTGCCTACTCTTACTCCTGCGCACATTTTCTGGTCGATTTTTCGCTATTAATAGATATTTTTGATGCCTGAAATGGACAAGAAAAAGTCTCGAAGCGGGGTTCAGAAGACTCAGATAATTGCCTTACATGGCCAAAATTTATCTGAAAGACAAATATCTGCTCAAATGAGGTGCAGCAAAACCGCAGTACATAAAGCGACTACGAAGTATCAACAGGATGGCTCCTGTACCGATTAGACAAGAATGGAAGACCGCTGGTCACCACTGCACGAGAAAATAACGTGATGAGGAGGATAGTTGTGAGGTCACCCATAGGTTCAATAAAGAAAAATAGGGCCAAATTGGTGCGCAGAGGTGGTGGAATTAGTCATATAACCGTTTTCAGGCGTTTATCCAAAGAATTTCATCAGAAGTCATACAAACCAGCCAAAAACACGAGGCTTACTGTGGCTATGAAAGTCAAGGGTCTAGAGTTTGCTAGTAATCATCAACACTGGACCGCCGAGCAATGGGTAAGAGTACTTTTTTGTGACGAATCACCTTCTAACAGTTTGTGGTTCGAAAGAGGATCGTCCGTAGATCAACAGCAAACTGCAAAACGTTTTGATGAGAGATGCACCATACCAACAGTGGAACTGCCTCCTAATCAGATGGTTTGGGGGGTTATGTCCAGAAATGGCATTGCTGCTCTCAGTTTTCTGCCTCCAGGAACGACTCTGAATGAGCCAAAATACGTGCAAATGCTTTCAAAGAAGCTAAAACTTCACCAGCAGGTTCACAATTGTCAAATATTTATGCAGGATGGCACCCCTTGCCACTGCTCCAAAGTCGCAAAAAATTTGCTGGATAGCAACAACGTCGAACTCTTCAAGGGGCCAGGAAACAGTCCGGATTCAAATCCCATCGATAATTTGTGGACCAACATGAAAAATTAAGTATCGGAAAAGCAACCATCAAGTGGTGCAGAGTTGGTAAAAGCGATAAAGGAAGTCTGAGTAAAAAAAGATATCTAAAGAATACCGCCAAAGTTTGATCAAAAATATGCAAAGAAGAATGAAAGCTGCGATCAAAAACAGAGGAAGCCACATAAGATATTGAGAATGGGATTATTTTTTTGTATATGATTGTTTAAACTGTAACGCACTGTCTTTCTTATGCTTATGATTGATTGGGTGCGGAATAAAACAATTTTCAAAATGTAAATAAAATGTTATACTGCCTTGTGCTTAGATACTCGTAATAACTTCAAGTGGTCTTAAACTTTTTTTCATGACTGTATTTCGGATATCACCAATTACGGCACATGCATATTGCCGGAATCTCAGCAAAATCCCTACCAAAGACTCTATAGACATAGGCCCCCGATGCAGCATATCATTTAGACTCATCCCATCTATCTTAAGGGCACCATTGTTGTTGAAGAATGAAATATGAACCAAGGATAACTTTCTTCCTAAGAAATCTTCTTTGCTTAGGACTTGCCCTCACTTCTTCAAAACCAACTCAAAAGGAAATAATTGTATTCAATTCATAAAACTGATGATAACAAAGAACAGGGCAATTGACTAAGCGTAATCCCGGCTTAGACTTGAACACAATATAAAATCAAAACCAATAAAATATCTGCAGTTACTCTCATCAATTCTTTTGCAAATGACCAGCAAGGTTTAGAATTTAAAATCCACATAGACCAGTCGCTTACTACGTCATAAAAACAAGAAACTAAACGGAGAAGTGCAATGTGAGCGCGGTGCAGTTTGCACGATGTTAGCAGTTACAATGCCGCAGCGCGAGAAAAGACAATGCTGATGTGAATTGTGAAACAAAATAGGATTAATCTAAGAGACGCGAGTTCGAAGCTGAAACAATTGTAAACAACATGAAACTTTTCTTGGGGCGTCGCAAAATGGGTTATATAATGTACTGGAGTGTCCCCCTCTTCTGATGGATTCAACGGCACAATTTCCGCATGCCCTTCTGTCTTCACCTGTTGGAAGGTATGTTCATATTTTTGAGCTCGTTCCGGCTGTTGTACTAACCGTTTTCTTTGAGCCTGCACTCGACGTCTGGCAGTTTCAAGACTCTGGGGAATACTTACAGGAAAGCCCTTTTTCCATGGCAAGGGTAACTCAATTCTTTTCTGTCCTCTCTGATCACATATTTCAGTTAGGTTGTCTTCATAGAATGCAAGAACTTCTTCATCATCTTTGGACATGCGCATATCTTCATGATCTGGTTCAAGTACTAGTTGATCTTTATAATAGCGAGAGATATCATACATAATAAGTGGCATGTACTCTGCATATTCCTCAGTAGAAATCCTATGCTGATCCGCAACCAGCAATTGAAGAATCTCTAGCGCAAGATTTCCCGACGCTCTAGCAACTCTATGCATTGCACACATGTGATGGAAGGAATGGTCATCCTTTCTCATTCCCCAGTATATTTCCCCAAGAGAATGTGTAGCAATCAATGGCTCGTTTGGCAAGTTCTCCTCCCATACGCAGCATTCGAACACTTTAAGTTTTCTCATATCTCGAGCTCCCAAAATCATGTCCACTCGGCGTTCCGTAATTGGGAAGCACTCGTCAAGTAGACTGTATTTTTTCAATGTCTCCTGACTTGGAATATACTGATGATATGGTAGTCTTACGTCAATGGACGGGATATTTTGCAGCGTCACAGAATTGTCACTGTCCTTAAGATGTAATGTCTGCGTCATGCAAGGAAAGCATTTGGGTGACTTCTCCAGAAACTTAATGTTCACTTTGTCCTTAGGATCCCATTTCCACAGTTTTTCAGCCAGCTGTCTCGTGCATAAACCGATGTCTGCACCGGTGTCTAATAAAGCACAGAAAGTCATTTCTTCAGGAGGGTCGTCGTTGTCTGATTTTCTTTATGCCGTTAACGCCATCAAAGGTACGGATGCAGCGCAGTCGCTCCCAGCTGGACTTTTTGTCGTCGAATCTTCTGCAGTGTTCAAAGAACAGTCTGGAATAGCATTCCTTGTCTCGTTTCCACGTTCACCTTCATTGGGGATATTCGAAGTGAAGGCGTGAGAGATATTTCGTTTATCTGGATGTAAGAGTTTGGTGTGCCTTCCTTTACACTTTACGCATGGTGACTTCTTGGGACAATACTTTGCCAGATGGCGTTCTAGACAATAAAAACATAACCCCTTTTTTCGGACGAACTCTCTTCGTTGTTCCTCGTTCTTTTCTAGAAATTGTCTACACTCGATTGTGGCATGACTTTGCGTCGAGTGGATAGCACATCCTTCAGGCGGTTTCTTCCTTAGGTAATAATTGCTCCTTCCCGAAGCCTCCTGGTTGTCTACTTTTGTTGGGTGTTGTTTACCCTTTGAAGAATCGCATTGTTCGGAATTCGCAGCTTGCATACTGTTTGTCCTTACATTTTGATACCGCTTGGCGAAGTTACCTTGGGGCTTTTTATTGCTTTTATCTTCGCTCATGATCGTAGATATGTCATAGGTGTGACCTTCTTTGAATTGGAGGTTAACGATCTGCTCGTCCCAGAACTTCATTATTGTTGTGAATTGCCACACGGTGTAACCTTGATTTTTCTGCGTTAACTGGGTGAATAAAAAAGGGCAGAAACACTCTTCAATACGAAACAGTAGCTTCGGTCTGTTCAACTCCGATGACGTGTTTATAGACTCAGCAATGCACTTTAAGTTGCGCAATTTGGTTCCATACATTTGCAACGAGGATACTTTACCAGGAATCAATTCCATATCCCATTTAATATTTCTGATCGCATTATCAAGAAATCCTCTAGGGTCTCCGTGCAGGTCTTCAAGAATACTCCAGATTTGGTTCAAACTCTCTCGAGGATCCTTCACTACCCAAGCGCTTTTTATGCGTTTGTGGCGATTACGTGCTCGTTGGTCGTTGTTGGACGTTGTGCAATCTGTTTCCCTGACGAAATTTGACTGCCTTTCCGCATTTTTAATCGATAGTGTAATTTTTATCTTTTTCTCGTGTGAATATTGCGCATTTTATATATATTTTTTTATCACCTTTTCCTCTGTCCTGGAACAGGCAGATTTGTCCGAAATAGAAGGTGTGATTTCCGGCAACTCAACGTGGCCATACCTTGTGTTGTGTGTTTTTTTTTTTTGCGTTTATATAAATTTTCGTGCTTGCTAAAAATATAATCTCTTTTTACCCGGATTTATATACTCGAGTGAGGATCTTTAAAGCTGGCTTAAGCTATTTCCGAAGACCAACGAACTCACTAAAGTTTCCGAAGACCAACGAACTCATTAAATGTTCATACACTGGATCGGTGACCGAATTAGCTATTTTTTGCAATAGAGTGTACGGATCGGACTCCCACAATAAATGAAAATTACGCAAGAGTTGTTGTCGGAACATTGGATATTCAGCTCTTTTGCCACTGAACCTTCGAGTGGTGTCTCGACTACCACTTCCAAATATAGTTGAATATCTGGCATACAGCGTTCCATCTACATGCCCTGCTCATAAGCTCCACAGGCCTCTGGCTCATTTTGACGAGGTCCCCCTGATAGATTCCAGGGTTGAAACATTTTCCGATATTTACCATCGAAGAAGTCACTTTTCATTGCTGTGTCATTGGATTCAAAATCACAGTCTTTCAATGCAGAAGAAACAACATTACCCCCACCAACTTTCAGGGTTTTTGGAATACTGTGAGGAACTGAGATCTTCACATGTCGTTCGTTTTCAACTGGACCATATCTGGAAGTATAATCAGATGGAAACTCCGGAAGCTCTTTGTTGCCTACGGTCAACCTTGGACTGCTTTTAAATCCTTGACCCAACACGGGACGTCCTCTGACGACTTTAGTCTCAACTATTCCTTCTCTTTTTCCAGTTGAAACGCGTTTATTGCCTTTCGATTAACAAGACACTTCTTTGAACTTACAAGGTCTCAAGTCAAGCACGAAAGTCTTCTCGTTGATCCGGTTTTATCTCATAAACGGTTTCTAAATACACAAACATTCAAATAAACAATTCCCAAAACGCTAAATTCGCTCAAAAAGAAAAAACATTACCTTAACTGTTTTGAGTCAGGATTCATATGTGCGTCGCTGCGAATTTCCAATTTCAACGTTAAAATACACTGGTACGCTTAGCATCTATTAAAACACTTCAAATCGGAGGCTTCTTACACTTCAATTAAAATTTCTAAAAGCTAAAAGAAATAACATTTTAATCAAACTGTACCTATTCTCTGTAAATTCAACTTCATAAAAACACTGCATTACTGATAAGTAAAATATACATCCTCCTAAAACAGCTTCACTGCTAAAGTCGAGACGTAAACTCAAAAGTGGCACAGATTCGGTAAAACTTAGTGCAGTCAGACCGCATGTACAACAATTTGCAGTAATTGCCTAGTTGCAGTGCGTGATTACTCATACATTGCGGAAGAGAACAGGGTGTGAGCATCACGTGATTTAGTACTAAGAAAAAACAAATACTCGAGTTCAAAACTCGGGTGGAGAAAAGACGAACCTTTCAGCATTTATAGTGAGCAGTGTAGAACAACACAAGTGCAGGCAACGTACTTGAATATACAATATTTAACACTCTTTCCGTAACATGCTTCCACCAGTTCTGAATTCGGAAGCCGTATTTTCAGTTCTTCCCTTGGCTGAGTTTTCTAATTGACGAGGTACGTCTTTATCATTCTTTTTCCCACTTCCTAACCTCGAAGTCGGGTTTTGAAAACCTGTATGTTGTACAAACGTAGTGGGCTCAGCAAACAAATCTGTACTGCAACATGGCTGATCAGGTTCATGCGTAGCAGCAATCAAAGCTTGATTTGTATGAGGCATTCTCAGACCTACAGAAGCCGTGGATTGGTAGGGCCTTAACATGGTAGGATTGGTAGCTGAATATTTTTCTCGATTTGGGAGTAAGTAGCTGGGATTGGCAGCATCAGGAAAGAGTCCTTCGGTAGCTATCGCTTTGTAGTCCAGCAGTTCTTTTTGTAACCTTAAGTTCTGTTTAAGCATTTCACTTCTTTCCTTAAAGGCGACTTCTTTTTGTACCTTTTTATCAATTGTTACTTTCGTTACACTTTCCGACATTTTTTCTATTCTCGAAGACAACGGTTCACGTTCACATTCAGACGTCTTAATTTGATTTTCAAGTCGCTTTCGCTCGATTCCGGCTATCTCCGCTGACACCGTTACATCAACAAGTTTATCATTCAATTTGCTTAGCTCTTTATTATGCTGTAGTTGCATGCGATGAATGATAGTTCGTGATTCGTCAGATAACCTAGATCGACGAGTTGCTTCGGAAACAGATCCGGTGGATAGTTCACTTCTATTTTCCGGAGACAATTTTGCTTTTTCATAGTAACGTTGGAGTCTCTCGGTAACAGACGAGTCATATGTCGAGAGTAACCTTTGAACACGAGGCAAGGCAGGGACCGACTCTTCGTTCTTACGTTTACCTTCTGCCTTCTCTCTAAAGGAGTAAATAGCTTCGAGATAGATACCATGTGCTTTTTTGATATAATTAAGTACAGCGGTCAGTTGTTGCTCATCGTTTGCCTCATCATTGCGAGCATAATCCCGCATAACTAAAGTCATGACCTCTAATTCTCTCGAACTAGTCAACAGCTAACGATGATCTGACAACGGGTTTTTAAAAGGATCGTCTACCCAAGGTTTTTTAACTTCATCGATTGCAAATGCAATGCGCTCACTGGAATCATCTTCCGTATCTACACCAACCTCAGGTATAGTATCTTCGACATTGGTGGTATAAGGTGTATCTTCGACATTGGTGGTATAAGGTGCTGTGTTTAAATGCAGCAAATCACGTACAGAGTCTTCACACACGACATTACCGGAGACTTTATTCATTATTTTTTCTCGAGTGAACAAAGATGGATAAAGATTCACACAATATCGTACCGTTGATACGACAAAGACAGTAATCAATATTAAGAGAAACTTGAACTAGCAACAACAAAATAGCAGCAGTCGAAACCACCACTAGATTCGAACTTAAGATTACGACAGCACGTAATAAACCAAAATGAGATTCGAAGTTTCGCTATGCAACTACGGCGCAGCAACCAACCAGCACATGATTCGAACTCAAGATTACGACAGCACGTAATAAACCAAAATGAGATCGGAAGTTTCGCTTTGCAACTACGGCGCAGCAACCAACCAGCACAAGATTCGAACTCAAGATTACGACAGCACGTAATAAACCGAAATGAGATTCGAAGTTCCACTTCGAAACTACGACGCAGCAACCAACCAGCACAAGATTCGAACTCAAGATTACGACAGCACGTAATAAACCAAAATGAGATTCGAAGTTTCGCTTTGCAACTACGGTGCAGCAACCAATCAATACGAAACACAGTCGACTGACCGTGCGACAAACTTGCAAATTCAATTTTCATCAAATCAAAGCCCCGATAAACCACAAAGCAGTAGTTAATGGCACCTCTACCTTTGCACCAGCAATCACGAATGCCACCACCAAACCCGCAAAGCCCAAACAACACAGTAGCGACAGAAATATAAAAAGCACTGACCTGGATAGCCGCGCTCAAGGGCCACGCCTCTCGAACACGACCACGACGATTGCCACACCAAATCCCACAAACGATCCACCGGTCCTTGAGACCTGAATTTACCTGCAAAAAAGATAGGCAAGCCATGAAGATCTTCTCTTCAAGTGCTTCAATATCTCCAAGTTTAATTCCAAATTCACTTCATGCAAGAAGTGCACATATTAATGTAAGGTTTTTTGATTCTACTGAATAATACTGAAGTGAATATTGAACAATTTTCTGGCATAAATAGCTTAACCAAAGCGCAAAAAACATGCCAAGGATTTAATACGTTAATATCCGGCGTCTTCGTCTAAACAAAAATACAATTATCAAACTCCAAAGAACTACACGGTAAATCATAAGTAGGGCCCGCTAAAGTCAATAAAAGTCAAAATTTTTTCAGGACCTTGTTACATGATCAAATGTGTACTATCGTTCGTTTCAGGTGTTCAGGAGTCTGTTTTGGTAGATTTTATAAGTCAAAATTTTGCATAAAGTCAAAAATTGTCAAAATTGTCTTTATCAAAGATTTCCTTACAAAAACAAACAAATTTATATTTTTTAAATATTTTTTTGAAATTTTGAGCTGCTATTAAAGTTTTATGTGCAGTTTTATTTGATTTTAAACTTTTGAAATAGTTGCAATATTTGCACTATCGTCACAATAACGCGTGCGGTAATTGAGAAGGAAATAGCACTTACCATGCATGGAACGTCATTGTTGATGCATAAATACATAATTGTTAGACAATTAATCTAATCCTATAAAAGCCTTGCGCTCTTTACACGTGGTCTTTTAAGTTGTAGCTTGCAAAGCAAAGAATGCCAAAACAAGCCAAATCTTCTATAGCGAAAGTTAGGCAAACTTGCCAGGAATATCCAGATGAGTTTTCGGCAACTCCTGCCGGGGACTTGCGATGCAACCTTTGCGACGTGTTAGTCAAATGCGACAAAAAGTTTTTTGTGGAAAGTCACCGAAAAAGTAAGCAACACCAAGGAAAATTGGAGACGAAGAGCAAATCTCAAAGTAAGCAAACCTTTTTACATTTCGATCAAGTAAACTTCAAGGAACAGGTTGTTTCTTCATTCTTAGCTGCAGATATCCCACTTCATAAACTGAACCATCCTTCTTTAAAGTCTCTGTTTGCTAGAATGGGAAAAGTATTACCTTCGGAGACTGCAGCCCGGGCATGTACGTGTTGCTAAATTGGCATCCCAATAAGAGGAACAAATTCAAGAATTGCTTTGTGACAAAAAGATTTTTTTGATTATGGATGAAGCAGAGGTTGCGAAACAAAAGTATTTTAGTGTGCTTGTGGGCAGCTTAGATGCTCCAAATCAGACATTCCTCGTTAATTGCCATCTACTTGACAGCGGTCGCAATGTTAATAGCAGTATTATTCTGCACACTATGGATGACATATTGCGACAACTTGAAATAAAGCGCGAGAATTTTTCATTGTTCTTGACTGATGCTGCTCGGTACATAAAACAAAGATCGCAAGAAAGATTTTCATGATGCTGGTCTGCTATCTCCTCCTGACCCTGTAATTACTAGATGGGCAACTTGGCTTAGAGCTGCCTTGTATTATAGTGAGAACCTTCCAGCTGTTCGTATCATTGTCAACAATTGGACAAGTGCAGGCCTCTTAGTCAGCAGAGCAAAAGACGCTATCAATGTGGAAGGTTTCGTGTCGGACTTGGTTAAAATAAATCAATACCGGACTCTAGCAGCCAACGTAGAGTTCTTAGAAGGAAGTGCCTGCACAATAACCAAAGCATACGGACTGCTGAAGAATATGCAATTCGATGATGATCCTTGCGCAATTATAGACTACATTAACAAACGGCTATCCTACTCTGATTTAGAAACAATAATACACTGTACCAACTTGACAATTGACCCAACAAGCTACGCGCTTTTGCGAAAAGCCAAGCCAACCTCTGCTGCTGTTGAGAGGTCGTTTTCTATGCTCAACAAATTGCAGATTATAAAACATATTTAATTAATAAAGTGCAACAAAACATAAATAATACGCGGAAGCGGTTAAGTCAAAATTTTACTAAAATAAAGTCAAAAATATATTTTTTTAGGTAAAAAAAAAAGGCTCTATAAACCTACTTTTAACTCAGGATCTCAGTTACATTTTCTAGCATCGCTCGCTCGCCATCTCAGCTAACAACTGAGTGAGTTGCGCAATGCATCTTCCTCATGCAACACAGACAGGGTTGCCATATAAAAATAAATTATCAGCTCACGCTACACCTTGGGTTATTTTTTTCAAAATTTAATTTCGATCAATTGACCTAACTGTTTACAAAAATTTCGGTCATTTCAATTTTTTTTTTCGTTCACGTTTAAAGTTCCCCACTCAACCGTTTCTTATTTGAAGCAGGCCCTTCATATACACCTACTCCTTTGCAGTGGTGTAAAAAGTAGGCCTAGTCCAGAAATCTACTTATGTGAAAGTATTGTTACTGATAGTGGAAGCTGCTTGAAGTAGAGTAGAAAGTAGGGAATGTAAAAAGTAACCAAGTAGAAGTAAAAAGTACCAACAATTTGAAGTTGCTTAAGTACTTGCAAAAAGTAGTCTACGGTAGCATTTGCAAAACCAAGGCCACAAAGCTGAGCTTTGGAAAAAGATAATTTGCTCACTTCCTAACCTGACATCTATTTTGCCGATGCTTAAGTATATTTAGGATAATTAGCACATTTATTTGACAAAAATAATACCATTTTGTTTTCATTTTACTCATAAATGCTGCTTTTGCTTCTTTGTTTTGTGCTGTTGTGCTTTGGCACTTGATCAGTGTCAGAGTTTCCTCTACTGCTCTAGGATTTTGACTAGTGCAAATGTGCCCAAATGATAAATTCATTGAAATTTTTGCCCAAAGATTTCACTACTTTGAGAACCCTTTTTACAATTTTTTTGCATTAAATTTGCTTTTCCAAGATACAAGCTCCAGTCTTGCATTAAAATATTCAAGTTTTTTGTTTAAGTTTTTCAGTTTTGCATTTTATAATGTTAATTTCTGGTTCAAAATCAGTAAAATTTGCCCAAAATTTTGCATATTTCCCAAATTTCTCACTCTAGAGGGTACACTGATCAGCTTAATAATAATATATTTGGTGAAATTGTAAAACTTGTATTATAAAATAAAACAATACCTAATACTAATGTTACCAATTTTATTGTCAAGCATGATTATTTATCATTTGCGTGATACATTGCTTAATAGGCCTATTAACTACTATCATTTTTAAAGCCACTTAAGTAGCGTTACTTTCTGATGGAACTACGTAAGTAGAAGTAGTTGAAATTTGAATCACTGAAGTACGGTGGGCTGTTAAGTACTACAGTACTGGTATTAGTTACCAAGCAATAATACTTAAGTAGTCTACTTAAATAAAACTACTTTGTTACCGTATTTTACACCTCTGCTCCTTTGTAATCGCAACACAAATAAGAACTACTTTGATCAGTTTGATGTCTGTTAAACCTGACACTGTGACACCGGTAGTCTGTTTGTAATTGTTGCTTGCATAGTGGCAAGATATTTACTTTGGTCACTTGACCGAAATAGCTTTAATTTTTTTGGTTTTTATGAATTTAACGTGAACTATGACTAAAATTTTACTGAAAAAAAACAGATCATACCAGTACTGGTCATATCGTACTGGTACAGTGGCTGTCACAATGTTGGACTGCAGATAATGTATCTTTTGACTGAGAGCACGTACCGGTAATTTTGTAGTTGCTTCATTGGTAGACAGAGAGGCTGGGGCCAATTTTTGTGCATATAGTAAGAATAATTTGACAAAAACCAGCTGCAAACTATTTTATTAAGCAAATTTTTTTAAATAAAATGTTGTAGAATTGTTATACTGTTATAGGAGTATCCTGTACTCTGATAAACAGCTTCATCTGTTAATGTGTTGATGCAGGATAAAATGTGTCATAGTATAGTTGTCTGCCTAGCATTCTTCAGTTCCCATTAACTGATCAATGTGACGATCTGTCCGCTACGATGTGCTTTTTTTAGGCTACATTGGCCAGTGTTTAGTGTTATGCACTCTGCAGTTACCAGGCTATAACTAGTACCGGTACAACCGTGCAATGTTCACACAGGTATAAGGAGATAAGCAACTGAATACAAGTTTTGTTTAACTGCACACTTTCTTTAGACTGGTAGCCCATATCAATAATATCAAAATACTATATATGGCATATGTAAATGATGACGTTGAAAGCAACGCTGTACATCGTTTGGAAGGGATAAGTGCCAATGCTGTAGGAGGTTTGGTCATCAAGAAAAAAACTGCCGTTTCTGATGGACCTGTATTTAAGAAGCCGGAAGTGAAGCAGTCTTTGCTTGGATTAGACAAACTTGCTGCAGCCAAGGTTCATTTAGTTTATATTGTTCTAGGCCTAGTTGTTTTTTGATTTTACTCTCACTGTGTATTTGGATGAACATTTTTACGAACTTTTAGCTATTTGCGTAAAAATTTAGTAATCAATTGTTGATCAATCAAAGTGATGCAGTACCAGTATTACCTTGCGATTTCAGCTTAAGGAGGAAAATTAAAGCCACAGTGAATCTCAAAACTGGACGTTTCAACAACACAGATTCAACTGCCATCCTCAGCAATGTAAGTGAGGCAGTACAAAACCGAAAGTAGTCTAGTGCCTGCTTACATTGCTAATGATGTCAGCTGAATAATCTGTTGTCACAACTGTGGCATTCTTTTTCCTCTTTGCGATTTTGTTTTAATGTCTTTGCTTTACATAGCGTTGGTCTTAACTGTTGTAATGATAATAAATATTTTTAGAGAAAAGAGCAAGAAAAAGAAGGCAGCAAGGAAAAGTCAAAAAAAGACTCAAGAGAAAGGTGACTGATAGTTTTTGTGAAGCAGATTTTCATTAATTTTGGTGGTTTTGCTTTGATTTTGAGGGATACAATTTTGTTGTAATCTTTTTTACACAGCTCTGACTTTTTTGCATATCATATTCTTTTTTTGACTGAGTGTTCCTAAACTACAACATCTTAGATCAATGGTAAGCTTTGAAAAGTATTCACTGTAGGCAGGGTTACCACAGGTCCACACCAAAAAATAAGCACGCTGAAGATGGTTACCTAAAAGTCAAAAGCTCTTTAATGTGAAAGCACTAAAAATCGATGAAGACCAAACAAAAAGATCTTCACGTCCACAGAGTCCTGATTTTCCACTAAAAATCGGTGAAGACCAGAAAAAAAAGGTCTTCACGTCCACAGACAGGGGTGCCATGGTAAAATTCGAAATAGGGGGGCCCTGCAGAGCCGGCGCTAGAGCAGTCGACTAAGGGGGGCCAAGCAATTATCAGGAGGGGCCAAAGTTTGAAATTAAGCACAAAAACCGCTGTCTTCAAAAGAGTAAGCTTGTTAATTGGGGGGCCACTCATGTCGATTGGAGGGGCCAGGCCCTCCTGGCCCCCCTTGGCCCCGGCCCTGGGGCCTGTATAATGCTAAAAATTTTATTATTTTATGCCAGATGTTCGTAAACTGTTTCAGTTACATGCCCATTCCCCTTTGGCGTTAGTTACTTTTGCCTAAGTCCTACTACCAGTGCCGTGTGAAGATTATTACTTTTCCCACAAAAAAAGGTCTGGATGGGGTCCTTTTGATATCTGCAATAATTTGGGCAGTTTCGCGCTTTTACGACTCATTAGCTGCATTGTTTCAAGGGACGTATCCAAAAATTTCCTCAGGAGGGGCGCCCCAAACTTTCGTGCTTGCAGTATCTTTCAGGGTGTGGCAAAATCAGAGCACATTTGAAGCAGAATAAAAGTTTATGATGATTCTAGGGGGTCCGGGGGCATGCTACCCCGAAAATTTAATTGAAATTTACATCACTTAATTGCAATTATAGTACTTTTTTAACAACTTTTTGACGAAATTTTCTTTCAAATTTTTTGCCTCGAATTCTGAGTCTAATACAACAATATTGTAGGGCCCCTACAAATGCCCCCCCTACCGGGGGGACCAAGCCTCGGAGATGCCTTGATACGACACTGCTCACCACGCTACAAAAAACATGCAGAAAATATAACAAATTATTTGCAATGTCTTAATCGTCTTAATAAGAAGGATGCAGCTGTTTTTGAGAAACAAGGTTTGATGTTTGACGAAAAAAGATTTGAAAATAAGCTTATACGTTCAATCATTTAGTCACTGCTATGTTCACGCCCCCCTGCAAATCTTTTACGCTTCCCAGTATAAGAACCTCTGCTCTAAAGTCTAAACGTTAGCAAGGACTTGGCCGATTTTAAAAGCCCCCCCGGGCCCCCCTGCAAACAGTTTTTTTTAGAATTAGGGGTCTGAGCCCACCAAGGCAACCCTGTCCACAGAGTCCTGATTTTCCACTAACAATCGGTGAAGACCTAAAAAAGGTTTTCACGTCCGAAGAATCCTATTTTTTCCGCTAGAAATTCAAAAATAAGCACGTTTCTTAGAAATAAGCACATTTACATTTTCTAAGACATTGCCCTTGAAAATAAGCACAAATCTTAGAAATAAGCACGAAATGGTAACCCTGACTATAGGCAATATTGATATTTCGGGTTTTCCTAGGGGACATAAATTCAGACATTCTTGATAAAAGATAATGTTATAAACAGTAGAACTGGAGACTAATTTTTCGTCTTGATAATAAGTTAACAAGTTTTTGATTAGGCATTATCGACCTGCACGGTTGGAGACTCCTACTTATACAGGTGGTGTTAGTGACACCTATAGGGAACATCGCCATAAGAAAGATAAAGAGAGGTCGAGAGATGGCATTTATTCATCAAGCAAACAAGGTGAGTGAAGTAGCTTTTCATCAGCTGGAATGTTGGATGTTACTAGCAATCTGAAAACTTTAAAAGCTGCGTCACTACTGCAACTTTCAACATCAAAATGGCTTGGTGGATCTTTCAACATCAAAATGGCTTCGGAATGAACTTTTTTCGGTGGTAACCGATAATCTGATTTTAACTTGTCTTGTTTGCAGAAAAATCCCAAAAAAGGAGAAAAAATGACTATGAAAGTCAAAAAAGCTCAAGATCTCAAAGAAGCACTAGGCGTGATGAAACACCCGGTCGTGCAAGATTAAATTATCCGAGCACACCCAGAATACATGGGAAAGGTAGACCATGAATTACCAGAAGTATGATTTTTATTCTGGGTGAAAATATCCTTATAAGAATTACAGATGGAAGATTCATGTTGAAATTGCTATTTCTGTTGCCAACTTGTCAAATGGCATACATAAGTCAAAGTCTATTTAGTTACAGTATTTTTTGTTTATTAGGAGTGTTTTCCCTGAAAAATGTCACACGTTTTGGTTTGGCCTGTGCAAAAGTCGAATAGTTTTTTTTTTTTTAATAAGACACCCTGTATTCTGTTACAAGTTCTACTTACATCGAAAGTGTTGTTATTAAAGATTATGTGGCTTTTTAGATGATGTTCGAAATTCCTCCTGGGAAGAAGATGAAGATGGTCGAAGGAGTTACAGATCTTGGGAGTCCCCATCGCCTTCCATACACAGATCCGATAGAACGCCTTACTCTAAAACTAACAGATCTGAAAGGCGGTAAGTGCTGTAAGAAAAGCTGGAAAATTACTGTTTTAGCCTCGCATTTTGTTTTCTGCTTCTTGCACGTGTTAACATCCGTCACTGCCCAAATCCAGAATTATTTCCAAATTTCTGTTATTGATTGGTGCACGTCATTACCTTTTTCCTGCGTGTTGCTTCTGAACTGCACGTTAGGAGAGTCATGGGACGCACAGCTTGAGACTTGGACAAATGCGCTGCTAATCAGCATCTTTTATTCTTTCATTTAGTTCCTTCAGTTTTTATTATTCGTGAAACAAGTTGAGTGTTTTAAACTTGCCCTCAATCTCTTGAGATTTTAAATTTAATTCTTTCGTCTCGCCTTCTCTGAAGAAAATATATTGTAAGGAGTTGAAGATCGATTTGATACATTTTGAAGGTGAGCGATTGAGATAAAGACTCGTGTTGCTCCCAAGTCCCCACAGGGTTGCTTCCGGAAGAGATTGCTAGTTGCAACAAGTACTGAAAACTTCCTGATATTGCAATTATGTTCGTGTTTTGTCTTCGATGTTGCCTAATAGTACTGCGAAGGTTACAAGTTTTTCGTGATAGGTTCGGTCTGCGGCTGGAGCCGATTGCGTTTAAGACTTTTTTTGGGGGTGGCTGCTGGCTAAAAGAGCGCAAGATCGTTTTGCATTCTACTCTAATCACTGCTGAAATTTCTGTTCAAGAATTTGTGAAAAATAACCGCAGTTACCGGTATTTATTTTATTTAAAGAAGTAAATTTAGTTTTTTTTAAACTATCTACCGATTTCAGACCGCGTACATCTAATGAAACTCCTCTACCAACTCCGTCATATAAATACAACAAATGGCACCAAGATGGACGTCATCGTCCCCGTTCTTCGCGTAGAGGTAAGTGGAATTTGATTTTGTAATTTTAGTGTTTTGTTAGTTAAATCTTACGGCAATGCTTAGCAGCAATTGACGAAGGTTTGTGAAGTCGTTTACGCATCTCGGGCACAGAAATTGCTCATAGATCAGAATTGTGTTCCAGTGTTTTTAGATGAGCTCTACGAACTTAATTAAAAGGTAGATGCATTAACGATGCTTCTTTATGCTTTGAAGTTTGCTTTTTTGGGTGTTTCACACCTTTGCCAAATAAAAAGGTCTTGCGAAATTGCACATAAACCAGCATGCGGGCGACTCTACTAGGTATTACGCACCAAAAATCGCCGTCTCAAAAAAAAATGGTGATATGGTACCCGCTTTTAAAAAGTTTAAATTGCAATGGTTATAAACGTTCCTAGAGAACAATCTCTGGAAATGGTTCTCTGTGGTTTAACGCCATTTGATTGATCAAAAGTATTTTTGTGGTTGCTTTTTCTTCGCTGCTCGCCAGTAATGCTTTTTTTGACGTTTAGATGAGAAAAGTTCAGATTATGGAAGTTCTGAAGATAAAGAATCATGGGAGGAAGACCAACAGCGAGCTGACAGGGACTGGTAAGGTTTTAAATGGCAAAACAGTGCTGAAATGTGTACTACCGTAAAAAAAAATATATATTAGCGCAAAGGTGTTGTTTAATTTTTGCCGTGAATCTGTGAACTATTATTAATTTTTTGTCAAATACTGAAGAATCAACATCTCGTATTGACTTATGCAAAATAATAAAATCTACTTGCTCTTCCGTCATTAGCGAATCATTTTACAACTTTTTTGCACAGGCTGTGTAAGCTGTACCTAACGTAACATCGTAATCTCATATCGGTTTGAGTATAGCTGCTCAGATGGCCGAGCGGTAAGAGCGTCTGCCCCTGGAGCTATGTACTCTGATTTGATTCCGTATCGGGTCAAACCTATGACTTTAAAATTGGTATTCGCTGCTTGACGCTTAGCATTCAAGGGACAGCGTGGAGATCAAGCCGGCAAGTTTACTTGTGCCTTTAGAAAAGGCACTTAGCGGGCTTCCCTTATCTTGGTGTAGTAGACAAATGGCTGTCAACTCCTAAGCGAGCTCGTTATAGCGCTTTGATCGCTTTCTCGTGATAGGATAAATATGCAACTAATACTAAATTAACGATATATGTTATGGTAGCCTCTTAATCGATAGAAAACCAATGCAGGTTCTGCAAGAGTACCATGGAGTGAGTAATACGAAGTTGAAGTAGCGGGTGGCTTTTTTCAGGTATATGTTGGATGAAGGTTATGATGAGTCCCATAATCCTTTTTCCGACATGACTGATGACTATGTGGAAAAAAGAGAACAACAAATCAAACAACAAAGAACTGAAAGAATGTCAGCTAGAAGAAAACAGATCAATGAGGTATTGCACTAATAGGGGCAATGAATGATCGTTCATGTTTTACATTTCTTATTAAATGCTTTGAGTGAAGTTTCTGTGAAAAAGTCTCATAACGTATTGTTAGAAGCACCATTGCAATGGCAAATTTGAAACAGGATCGTTTTCAACTGCATGTGTGTCACTGGTTTTTGGCGTCTTTTCTCAACCTGACGCTAGATAGCGCAGCTGCAGTGGCGGCACATGGAGTCGGCCGAGGGCTCCGTAGCTGGCTTCGCGAGTTCGATACTCGACTAGGTCATCTTTTATGATGCATGTACTTCATAAGTACAAAAGCTTGAGCTGCAATTATGTGGTCTAAAAACATTTGAAAAAAAAGATGAACGAACGATAAATAGTTAACAAGTTGCGTCCTGATAGTGAACTTTGGGAGACAGGTCAATACGATACTCTAAAAAGTTTCATGATTGCATGTTCCTGGAGCTTTGTGAGATGTTAAGAAATTAATGCTATCTTGTGTATAATGGACCGGTCGTTGGCTCAGTTGCTTAGCGCGAACGCTATCGGTGCGGGAGGTCTGGGGTTCAATTCCCGGGTAGGTCAAATCGGCACAGTGTCGCCTACGGCTTGTCACCGTTGCGACTTTCCTTCGGAGTTGTTTAGCGCAGACGCTAAGCCGCGGAGATGGGCCCAACCACTCGTTACGCGCTTCGGCGTAATACCGTGAGTATAATGAATTTTTTTTTGGTGTGTATAATGGGCTACGACTTCAGTATTGTATAACATATAGATAATTGAAACAATAGGTATTTTTTTATTTATGCAATGATCGTTGAAGTTTCAAGCTTTGACTCTATTTTTACCAAAAACTGTTCAAATTTTTATTAACTTTCTCCAGGACAATGAACGTTGGGAAGCAAATCGTATGATGAGGAGTGGTGTTGTCCTCCAAACTCAATTTGATGACAGTGATCTCAACGAACAGGGTGGAGCAAGGGTTCATTTGTTTGTGCACAACATCGTGCCCCCATTCTTAGACGGACGGATTGTCTTCACAAAACAATTTGAACCTGTCATTCCACTCAAGGTTAGTGGCTCGCTTAAATGTGCAGTTTGAGGTTGTGGTTTTTTAGCGACTTTTTGTGTGAGTCGCGGACGCGTTGATTCCTCCTGTTTTTGACCTCTTAGCGCAGCCGGATTTCGCGAGTTCGTTTGAGTTAAAAAATCGGATCTGAAAAGCAATAATTTTTACGTATGATAGGAGCGCAAACCGTTAACTGCAGTATATTACGCTTGGGTTGCAGATTCTATGATGCGGTTTTGATTCACGGCCGAAGACGATCGCATTTGACCAATGGTGCGACTCGAAAAGTGCAAGCTCAATTCGCTGTTTTCTTTACTTCTCAGTTGGATTTTGTTATGTTTAGGACAACACTTGTGATATGGCTGTTGTAGCCAGAAATGGCAGTCTTTTGGTTCGAAAGTTCCGGGAACAAAAAGAAAGAAAAAAAGCGCAACATAAGGATTGGGAATTGGCGGGAACAAACATGGGAAACATTTTGGGCATTAAAAAGAAAGATGATAAGGAAGTAAGTCGCAATAATTATTCACCATGTCCACATATTTCTGCCTCATAATCAAATTTGTGATGTCACAATTGAAAAAGTGAATATAACATTAAAAATTTGATTGTGATGCAAAAAGCCTGTGAGCTTATGGCTCGCTTAAATTGTGGACAGTGAACAGGGTAATTATCTCATTAACTGATTAGCGATGGAAAGTACTGGCTGAAAATAACATTTACACTGCTCTTTTTTCGGGGTCCTGTCGCGTTTAGGTTTAAGAACTGTAAGTTTTGCACTCAAGTTATGCTCAGAGGTGTCCTGAGTATCTTTTGAAACTCCAATCTTGCTCAAAAAGCTCGAACTCCGATCCCACTACGGCTGCTGTGAAGGCCGGAGATCAAAATTGCAACTCCTACGTTTACTCCTATTTTTCGTGTCTGCGTGCTTGACTACAGCTCACAGTTCATGTTCACGAGCATGACTTTGCTCCAACTCCGGTTCTCAATTTAAAATAATCTCCAATCTGGCTCCGGTCAACCGGCCGGTTAGCTCAGTTAAGCACATCGATATCGGTGCGGGAAGTGTGGGGTTCGGTTCCCGGGCCGGTTAAATCGGATACAGTGTCGGCGACGGCTCGCCACCGCTGCGCTTCGGTGTAATACCGAAAGTATATAATGAAGGTTTGATTTGATTCTGGCTTCGATAAAATTCGTCTGACTTCAACTCCGACTTTCCATCCGGCTTCTGGACACCTCTGGTCCCAATGTAATTTGCTTAAAAACCTCGGTCCTTGAGTATGGTTATTATTTCCGCATACAGGATCCTTCAATTGAGGAAAGCGACTTCAAGTCTTCCCAGAGGTTTGCTCAACACATGGGAAAAAAGACAGAAAGTTCTAGCGATTTTGCTAAGAGTAAAAGCATTCGCGAACAGCGGCAGTATCTTCCTATATACGCTGTAAAAGAAGAGGTTGGTTTGAATTAGTCTTTAAAGCATTTTATTTTACCTTTGAAAAGCGGACATAAGATTTTTCAATTCAAGTGCGGAAACGCGCATCAATACCTGATTGGGCTGGTGTAATATCAATGATATATGTAATGTCTTGGATCAGTGGTCGGCAACCACCGGGCCGCGGCCCGGTGCCGGTCCGGGTGAGGTTTGTTACCGGTCCGTATGCGTTTTCAGAATAAATGCTTTAGTTTAAAACATTTTTATAACGTGAGACGCAATTTTGGGACGTTTTTGTAAAAATGCTAAATAACTCAATTCTGGTGACCCAGTATGGCAAAGTTACTCAATATCACAAAACTAACCAAATTGAAAAGTCAAATCTTTTAATTGAACAGCGAACATTTGATTATGCTGTCATTTTATCGTAAATATTTTGTAAATCAAACAGCGCTTGGTTAAGAGAAAGAATAACGTTAAGAATCAGGTTTGAGAAGCTACTATAAAAAAATTGAGCAATGCTGCTGCAGCAAGATTGAAAAAGTTAAATGCTCTGGTCAGAGTAATACAAGATCGAGATTTTCAGTTCTGAATAAATATGAGTGTTTTATTGCTTAAACATATGATTTTTTAAAGGCCGGTCCGCAAAAACAATTCAGTTTCAAACCGGTCCGTTGTGCGAAAAAGGTTGCCGACCACTGTCTTAGATTATGACTTCAAACATAGCGAAATAATGCGGTTACTTCAGGCTTTTAATGTGTTGAAATAATGCTTGTTACATCTTTGATACAAAAAATTTTTTGGTTTGCCAGTGCTACAACTACAGCATGATTAGTGGGTTTTGAAATGTTTATCCAAAAGAGATAAGTTTGGTCGCTAAGCTATTTTGAAGGAGCCTACTATTTGAAACCGTTGACTTATTGTGGTTATGAGTTCTTCATCAAAATGCTTACGCGTGTAAATGAATTTTAGCTCTTAAAATTATACTAAATTGCGGTGAAATCTGTTTCGAAATATGCAGTGTGACTAGCTCCTCTTGCCGATTTTACTCTTTATTATCAGCGGCGACGAGGACACCTGGTTTGATTTTCATTTTAATTTACGGCCAGTTTATTTTTTGCAAAAAAGGTTTCAGGATTTAATAAACGAAAAATTTTTGAGGCTTTAGTGTGAAAATTAGTGCCTTTAAAAATGTGGGAAAACAGTAATATTTTTTCTTCGCAGTTGCTGAATATCATCAGAGAGAACAATATTGTTGTAGTGATTGGTGAAACTGGGTCGGGAAAAACGACTCAATTGGCGCAGGTGAGAATTTCACGTTGTGGCAGAACAATTTAAGAGATAAGGGCATTGCAGTTCGCAACGACCAAGGCCTTGAATCTGTTATAAGTCTGCTTTGATCATGAAAATATACCGTAGCTTCCTTAAAGTGCTTGTCCAAGTGGTTAAAAGCTCTGTAACGTCGGGAGTGAGCTGGTGATTTGACTAGCGGTTGATAAGCACAGTACTGCAGCTCACTTTGCATCTGTGTTGATAAGTCTTTTTCCACTGGTACGAAGATGAAATTTAAAAAAACATTTTTTTGCAGTATCTTCATGAAGATGGTTATTCCAAATATGGTATGATAGGCTGCACGCAACCCCGTCGCGTGGCAGCTATGTCTGTGGCGAAGCGAGTCAGTGATGAAATGGGGGTCGAATTAGGGGAGGAAGTCGGTTATGCCATTCGGTTCGAAGATGTCACGAGCTCTGTAAGTATAACGCCATTAATATTTTTGTGCTCAACTTTGCTCGATGATCTTTGTGCCAATTAGCCGACCGCTTGCGCCACATTGCGTGGTCGACTTCGATTTTTTAAGTCGATGAAGCACGGCAAAGTTTGTGTGTTCCTCCATTTTTCAGAGCAGTAGTCTAGTGACAATGCACCTTCATTTTTTCTCGGTAACTTCTTCATTCAGCGACTTAGCGTAGCTGTACCGCGCGCAGGTGACAGGTCTTTCGTGCACGGGTTCGATTCACGGTTGAAGATGATTACGTTAGACATGTCTACTGGATGGCTGATGTCTCGAAGAGCGCAAACTTACTCCACAGTTGAATTTAAGTTCACCAATTAGAAAGCAATCTTTAAGGATTATGTCAGAGCTTATTTTATTTATCTGCTTCTTTCAGAAAACAATCGTTAAGTATATGACGGATGGTATCTTGCTCCGTGAAAGTTTACGTGAGTCAGATTTGGACGGATACAGTTGCATTATTATGGACGAAGCTCATGAGCGGTCGCTCAACACTGACGTACTGTTTGGTCTTTTGCGTGAAGTCGTGGCCCGGAGACGTGATCTCAAACTCATTGTTACGTCAGCGACCATGGATGCCGATAAATTTTGCCAGTTTTTCGGAAACGTACCAAGCTACACGGTAAGTGATAAAATTCACGAAGTTTAATTATTTTGTTTACAATTTATCTTTTTATTCGTCGCAAAAAACAGCAACGATATTGGTGGTGCAATCAAACTTTATTTTAAAGGAAAATGAATTTTTAACTATTAGCATAGCAGGCGTGATAAACTCGATGACCGTTTGGTCCTTCTGTCTTTTTTTTTCCAAAGCTCGTAGTTAGTTCATTCTTTTTATTTTGAGGTTGTATTATCTTGCTGTTGTGTCTGTGCTATGGATTGGGAAAAAAAAATAAACACCACTACGTGATGAATTTTAGATCCCAGGCCGTACTTTTCCAGTCGATATTCTTTTCAGTAAAACAGTAGTGGAAGATTACGTGGAGGCTGCTGTAAAACAAGCTATGCAAATTCATGTACAGCCAAGAAAAGGTAAGAGCAATATTTATATGCCTTTGATATCGCTGTGGATTTTTCATGATAAGTTGGCTTGAAAATTACAAAATGCTAGGTAATTGTGTGGTATTTTATTGCTCAATGCTATACCATACACTAAAAAAGTCGAATCAAATCTTCATTATACTCGCGTTATTACGCCGAAGCGTAGAACGAGTGGCGGGCCCCATCTCCACGGATCAACGCCTGGGCAACACGGTTCTGAAGAAACGTCACAGCGGTGGCGAGTCGTTGGCAACACTGTGTCCGATTTGACCGACACGGGATTCAAACCCAGACCTCCCGCACCGATAGCAATGTCTTAACAACTGAGCTAACCTACCGGTTATGCCCTACACTAACTCATTACGTTTACGTAGGTGATATACTTATTTTCATGCCTGGTCAAGAAGATATTGAAGTCACATGTGAAACTTTGAAAGGTAATTAACTCGGTAAAAGTAATTTCTAATCGTTATGACAAGCTGTCTCTTGTAGCAATTTGTCAAAGTTAGAAAGTTTTTTTCTGAACTACCCTCTTACTGTGAGTTTAGTTAATGACCGATAATTATCTGCCCAATATTTTTGGTTCTCACAAAACTAGGTGGCCTAGTTAATATCCCCCATTCTTCTCACTTCCGTCCCAACTTAACTTAATTTTTAATTTCTTTTTCCTGATTATCCTCAGCCCCGTGTTTTCTTTAATCTTTTTGTGTCATCTTTTACTTCAATTTATGTTGAAGAGAAAATTCAACAGTGAGAGGGCTGCGAAGTGAGCTTGCGCTCTCCGAGTCAGTAGCCACCCGACGTATATGTCAAATACGATTGACTCCTGCCGTGAATCGAACCCGTCGCGCCGGATCTGCAACCTGCGCGCGGTACCGCTAGGTCATGTCGCGGACTTGAGAGTGGAAGGTATGGTACAAAATCGGGTCAAAGCTAGGACTTTTTTCCTAATCTTGAGTAAAATATTGCTTTGCTTTGGCTTATTCAATGGCTAAAAAATGTTCAGAGTACCATTTTTGATTTTAGAGCGACTTGAGGAATTGGATAAAGTCGCAGCATTAGCTGTGCTTCCCATATATTCACAACTTCCATCTGATTTACAAGCTAAAATCTTCCAGAAAGCTCCGGATGGGATCCGAAAGTGTGTGGTTGCTACTAATATTGCAGAAACTTCTCTCACAGGTAATTTTACTTTTAGTTTGCTCACTCAGTAACCTTGCTGATGGTTGACTTATAACTCAATTCGAAACAATATTATCGAGTTTTTACTCGTATAACCTTTTGAAAACGTAGAAGCTGAAATTCTTAAGTTCAATGCGTTAACAAGAAATTCAGCAGTGCATTGAAACTACGAGGTGAGCTTGCGCTTTTTGAGTGAACTACCCGAAATATGTGTCAAAACGATTGGCTCCAACAGCGAATCGAACCCGCTACGAAGAATCTGCGACTACCATCTTTATCTATCCTAGCTAGCCGTACTCGAAGCTAGATTTGAAAAGAGTCCAAAGTGATAAACCAGATTGAAAACTTGGAGAGTTGCAGTAAAATTGCAATTATAGTAACTTGGTTGGTTTGAGATTTAAATGTCCAATGCTTGGGAGAGTTGGAGCTTGATGTTAATCAAAAATCCTGGAAATAGAGTCGTACGGATTTTCTTTTTTCCAACCTTCCACAAAACTGACTTCAACAACATATTTTCAATAATTTTAATGCTTTGCATTGCAGCATACACTATTTGCGATAAAAGGTAAAGGTACGGGTGAGCGGGTGCTAAGCGCACATTGTGTAGATCTTTCACAATTGGCGGCCCACTACAAACATCAATCATAAATGATTGAACGCTGTTAAAGGACATACTAGACGAAGAACGCACATACACTTAACTCTTCGCACTTCCGGTTGAGCCGAGCGCCTAGCGGGAAGCTGCGAATACTGCTTTTAAAGTCTTTAGTGTGACCCGACCGGGAATAAAACCCCAGTCTACCGGCTATCAAGCGGATGCTCCTAACCGATACACCAAGCGCCTGTATATTTGCTATAAAGCTATCGGCGCTTAGGCAGCATTTTGTTCATTCGTTCTTGGCAGCGTAGCGTAGTGGTTCGGAGCGTCGTTTTTGCGACGGCCATGATCGCGTGGTTGATGGTTCAGCTTCCACCTAAGCCTCGGTTTTGCGTTTGTAGATGAGGTGCTTCACGATAATTATGTCTGCTTGATGTAATATAACCGGCAGCAAATCAAAGAAGTCATAAGCGAAATTCAACGAAAAAACTTGGAAACAAAGACAACTCCTAAGTGAGTCTGGATTCGTCCTATGTATAGCGCCTCCGTCGTTTTCTCGTAAGAGAAGGATAAATATGAAGAAATCATCAGCATCAACGTTGAAAATTTTTGCAATTAATGCGTTTTTAGTTGATGGAATTGCATTCGTGATTGATCCTGGTTACTGCAAACTGAAGGTCTTTAATTCGAGAATAGGAATGGACGCGCTCTCAGTGTTTCCTGTGTCTCAAGCAAACGCTAACCAACGATCTGGCCGAGCAGGAAGAACAGAAGCTGGGTAAGTTCAAAGAGAGCGTTTGGAGTGTAGCTTTTTTACAGTCATTCGTGGGTCTACTATTTTCCCTCCATCGTAGATCGTGTCCTGTTGTCATCTCATGTACCGCACGCAGGTAACAGATCGTACTTGACGGGTTCGATTCACGGCTGGACCCGATCACATTTGACATTTATACCGGTACCGAGTGGCTTGTTGATTCAACGAAAGCAAGCTCCATTCGCAATCTCCTTCTGTTGCTAGAATTATATGTTATTGCAGAGTTGCGTATCGTCTTTACACATTGAACCAATACAAACATGAAATGCTTTTATCATCTGTACCGGAAATACAACGAACAAATCTTGCCAATGTTGTGTTGTTGCTCAAATCTCTTGGGGTGCAAGACTTACTCCGGTTCCACTTCATGGACCCCCCTCCTCAGGTACAACCCCAGCATGCTGGTAAAGTAGACCAACTGTATCTAATATATTGTAGTTTTTGTTGTTTACTGTGTATTACATAGATTATGATGTAAAAAGCTTCTCTAGTGTTTGGGATGGTTGTCAGGTTCAAGATCGACGCTTGAGTGTGTTGTTGCACTGTAGGGTCTGCCCTACAGGTGGTGTTAACAATCTGTTTTTGACTGGCTCTGTGTGGTTACTGGTCGTGGTTACCCGATACTCTTTGCCCAGAATCCATTATGTTTTACAGCTGACAAGAAACTCCCAAAAGTCCTAGTTTTACTGGACTTTAGGGGATCTGTCGATACTTGAATTATTGGGTACATTTTTAGGACAATATCCTAAATTCAATGTACCAGCTGTGGATTTTGGGAGCTTTGGATAACACTGGGTCCTTGACCACTTGTGGTAGAAGCATGGTTGAATTTCCTCTTGACCCTCCTCTGTCTAAGATGATGATCACCGCATGTGAAATGGGATGCAGTGCTGAGATTTTGGTAAGAAACCGATTTTTCTGCTGCAAAATATGTTCCAAGCGACATGGCCTGGCGAGTGGCGATACGTCGCGTTTGACATAAAACTCTGGTGGCTGCTGACTTGAAAGAGCGCAAGATAACTTTGCAGTTTCGCTCTTCATTCAATTGCTGTTGAATTTTGAGTTCATTAAAGTAATTTCAATGAATGTTAGCTCAAACTACTATTGTTTTGTTTGAATTGAAATAATCTTTACTGTTTCGCTGAAAGTAATTGGTTTTGGTTTTTTTTTTTCCTTGTTTATATACCATTATCATGTGGATATGATATTGCAGAAAAATGAACCAGCATTTAAAAAATTGTGTTAATGTAGTATATTCATTTTTATACGAATTTTGTTTATTCTTGTTTAAGCACTATGTCACGGATTCGATTCACAGTTGGTAGACAATTACATCTGGCACTCATTGATTAGTCGGTGGCTAAAAAATAAAAAAAATCAGTCTTCATTATTTTCGCGTAACGTGGCAGCGGTGGCGAGCCGTTGACGACTCTGTGTCTGACTTGACCGGCTCGGTAATCGATCCCTAGACCTACAGCTCCGGTCACGATGCGCTTCACTATTGAGCTGACCGTCCGGTTAGTCAGTGGCTAGTGAGCGCCATATGCGCAAATTCACTTGGCAATGCTTAATGTATCATTTCAGATTATCGTTTCAATGCTTTCTGTTCCCGCTATATTTTATCGACCTACTGGTAGAGAGGAAGAGAGCGACGCCAAGCGGGAGAAATTCAGCGTGCCGGAAAGCGATCACATGACCTTACTAAACGTTTATCAACAGTGGAAGACGAATGGGTTAGGGATCTTGGTTTACTAGTTTTTTTTTTCATGGTGTGAAAAGAGATGGTTCAGTTGTAGAGCAGACTACAAACAGCATGAACAATAAGTAAAATATGTCACATGGCTATTGGATATTAGTTGCATCCAGAAATGCTGGGAGCGATGGCACTATTTTAAGCCGTACTGGGGTAGTTCTAAAATTACCTGAAAACAATTGATCATTGTCTGTCGGCAAAAGTCATAAGCTTGACGGAAAAAGAATTCTCTTTTTTTAAATTTTTGTTTACGACCACGTGATCCGAACACCCGCGATTGCTTAAGTTTAAAAATCCGATGTGACGGTCTAGGTCGAGGGTGGGGAATCGGTAAAGCACAGCAGGCCACATCGATTACATAATATTTTCACCGGGCCTCATTAACTTGTAATTTTTAAATTTCGCTTTAAAAATACACAAATTTACGTCAAAAATTTATCAACCATTCATGGTGAATTGCTTTTTTTACCGTTAAATCAAAGACTAGCGCGTTTTTTGTGTCACAGATGTAGCATGTAGTAAAATGCGAAGCATTTTTTGAGAAATATTAATGTTCTTTCTTCTACCGGTGTGTTGTACACTTTAACAAAGTTCTTACGCGGACCTCGTTCAGAATTTAAGTGGGTCGCAGATTCCACAATCCACACCCCTGGTCTAGATCCCTTAGGGAAGGCGTTTCTTATTATGTACATAGTACTGACATTTAGTTGTCCGTCAGTGGTCTATTACATCCATGTGTCACAGCTATTCAAACAACTGGTGCAATGAGCATTTCATTCATGCCAAGGCTATGAAAAAGGTTCGAGAAGTTCGTTCCCAGCTTAAGGAGATCGCTGATCAACAAAAAATGCCGATTGTTTCGTCTGGAAACGACTGGGATGTGATAAGAAAGTGTATTTGCGCCGCCTACTTTCACCATGCTGCTACTTTAAAGGTAATTTTACTTGACAATGTATTACTTAAGCTACCCTAGAAGTTAAAACTAACATCCTTTTTGCATTGGGTTCTAGTTAATGGTATAATTTTGCAAATTGCTTAATTGAAATTTTTTGCGGTTATTGGTTTCAATGCTGTTCTGAGCCGGTGCAGCGTGACTGCGAGGCTGCGAGAAAAAATGTTTAGTTTGATTTAGCTGCATATTTTTCTTACAAGAAAGCGATCAAAGCGCTATAACGAGCTCGCTTAGTATTTACCGGCCACCTGTCTACCACATCAAGATGGGGAAATCCCGGTAAGTGCCCTTCCCAATGGTACAACAAATAAACTTGCCGGCTTGTTCTCCACACTGTTCCTTTAATGCTAAGCGTCTAGCAGAGAAGCTGTGTACTGAATACCATTTTGAAAGTCATTGGTTTGACCTGACTCGTAATCAAACCCGAGTCTACAGTTTCAGAGGCGGTTACCACTCGGCCTTTTCAGCTGTTAAACCAAACTACTAGGTGTGGGAAAAGTAATAAGTCAGCCAATTTAAATGGAATAGGTTGATGTGGCCTTTATTTATTTATTTGTAAACTATGCAACTGCGCAAAGTTTTTTGAAGTTCCTGCATCCCATGCAACTTTGTATGCTATGTTACAGGGCATCGGGGAGTACGTTAACCTTAGAACTGGGATGCCATGTCATCTGCACCCCACTTCTGCTCTCTTTGGGATGGGATTCACTCCTGATTACGTAGTGTACCACGAATTAGTGATGACGTCTAGGGAATACATGCAATCGGTGACAGCAGTGGAAGGAGAATGGCTTGCTGAACTTGGTCCAATGTTTTACAGTGTCAAGGAGTCGGCTAAGTCACGACAGGTGATTGCCGTAGCTGTTAATAGTTTTATCTGAAGTTTTCGCAATCTAGAATCGGCAATTTAGCAATTAGGGGTTCTCATCCCGGGGTTTGTGGGTCCCTAAGTGGTACGCTACGTCAAGAGATTCATAAACCGAAGTAAGTGTCGGCATGAATTCTCTTGTCCGAGTATTTATTATTGGCTGTGTGTGTAGCGTGTTTCCCAAAACGGAATTCTCACGTTTCTTTGAATTCCTTAGGGGTTTTGTAGTCTAGAAAAGTTTAAGAAACATTGTGAAAGTACTTGGTTACGTGACGTCCGATTGAACATTGGGAAATGGATCACAGATATTGACCATTCCAACACTGGGTTGTGTGACCGTCAATTATGAGTTGTGTTCAAAACTATCATAAGTCCTTTTTGATTTTGTGCAATAATGGTTCTGTTGACTTGTATTCTGACTGTGCTTGTGTGCTTGCATAAACAATTTATTGAAATATCTGAATTTGCAGGAGAAACGTAAAGCTACGAAAGCGAAAATGTCTGCGATGGAAGAAGAATTGTCTCTCGCTGATGAACAAATTAAAAGAAGGAAAGCAGAAAAAGATAACGAACTGAAGATTGACGCTAATAAGTAAGACAAGTTGAATGACGTTTTTTGTTTGCTTAAATACGTCAGAATTTTCGAAAGCGTGTTAGCTTTAAATTAAAACAGGGTCTGTTAACCTGGTCCCTTATGGGTTCAAAAAAGCCCATTAGACACCCTTGGAGAAATGCAATACGTTCTGGTTTACCACCACCAAGATTGGGAGAGGAAGTGAGAGCGATCCCTGAGGGAATGAGGTGCATCCGGCCACCTTTGGTCACGAGGAAAACGCGAATTAAAACTGGATGATGATGTACGGTTATTAGTTATTCAGCATATTCCCAGTTATGCTGTGTTTAGTTTAAAGTTATCCAAAATCCACAGGTTTTTAAGAGTCTGCAGACCCAAAAATGTGTAGAAACAGAATGAAAGCTTTTCTTGACAGTTCAGGAGAATGTGATTGTTGTCACACTGTTTTTGCCTGTGATTTATTAATCAGTGGCCTTGGTTTGGTGAGCACGTCGATCGTTAAAACGGGGAAAAGGATGAGATTTATGATAGTGTGTTGTCTTTAAGACACTGTTAAACTTAGAAACGGAAAATTTTCAAAAAAAGATCATTGTACTCGCGTTATTACGCCGAAGCGTGTAACGAGCGGCGGAGCCCATCTCAGCGACTGAGCACCTGGGCAACACAGCTCCGAAGAAACGTCGCAGTGGTGGCGAGCCGTTGGCGACACTGTGTTTGATTTGACCGACCTGGGATTCAAACCCCAGACCTCCCGCACCGATAGCAATGTCCTAACAACTGAGCTAACCGGCTGGTACTTTTAGTTTTTCATTTTTGCAGGTTCCGGATTGCTACTCCTGGACACAAAACCTCATCCGCAGCTACTCCGCGCAGGACTCCTGGTAGATTTGGATTATGAAATCATTGTGAATAACTCGCGCGGAGTTGCATTACACTACCGGAGTTGTCTTGAGGAGATGGCGATGCATTCGGCAAGAGAGAGAAATGCGATGACGATGTTTCGAATATGGCCCAATGAAGCGAACAAATAACTAGTTTTCTGGGTCAGGATGTATGATCGTAATATTATTTGCTGGTTTTACAGTACACCATTGTTGCCAGTACTGTTGTACTGTACTTTGACGTATTCGATCGATGCAATACATTCAAGAAAGCTGCTTGGGAGCGATTTTTATCAAGTTAAAGCAACAGAGAATCTGAAAAAAGCTAGATCGTAGCACGTTAATTCAAGCAAAAACAATTTTTTATCACAATGAAAGTTTCTCGAGATTAATAAGCAAGTTGCATTGCACAGAAAAATATGACGGCAATTCGGCAAACTCTGTATGAAAAAACAAAACAGGCGGATCGTTTCAAAAAGAGAGGTTTTTATTTTTTTTAAGTCGTCAATTAAATCGCGCTTACGCCACTGATTGTGCAATCTATAACTCATAATTGGGAAAATTCGGTCGCTGGATTGTATTTTCACCGGCCGGTCAGCTCAGTTGACAAGTCCATCGGTGCGGGAGGGCTAGGGTTTGATCCCCGCGGTGAAATCGGACACAGTGTCGCCAATGGCTCGCCACCTTTGCGACGTTCATTCGGAGCTGTGTTGGCCAGGCGCTATGCCGTGCATATGGACCCTGCCTCTCGTTACACGCTTCGGCGTAATGCTGCGAGTATAATGAAGATTTGATATTTAACATTTATTTTCGTGTTTGGAACTTACGAGTTATGTCTCTTTCAAGTTATAGAGGTGATTTTATACTAGGGTTTTGTCTACTTACAACGTCACACCTGACCTCAGCTTGAGAACCAACCCCATATTAGGGCGTTGTCTTCACCTTCAATTTTAATTTCTTCCTTGCATTGCTAAAAATTGACTAGTAACGTTGCTTCCTTGAAGTAACTTTCACGCTATTAAGGCTTGCTGTCTGGTTATACCTATCCGCCGTGCCACGCGGTTGAACCCAACCCGCTTCATGCAATCGCGTTTGAAGCGATTTTTGAATAACCGTTCGCCACGCGGAGCGACTTTCTCAATCGCGCTAAAATAACGTGTCGATTCAGGTTACGTAACATTATTACTTCCAGTAACAAAGAAGTTTTCAGCGTCGCTTTGGACTCAGGCGAGCTTAATTATTCGAGCGGAAAACGGCCGATCGCTGCACGATTTCGCTGCATTCATTCGCCGGCATTCAGTCAGTGCTTGCCAGGCTCGTTACAGCAGTGATACGGGGGAGCTGTAATAATCAAGTAACTAGGTTAACAACAGCAGTAGGCAACCTCTTTATGAGTTGTAAAAAAGAAGCTGTCAAGAAAATGCATTCCAAAAATTTGCAACTTGGTGTGATTTGGCCAGTCGTCATCGGGACAAGTCAAAAGTGGAATAACATTGCCGTAGCGCTGCTATTACCGGTAACAGATGGTGACATTGTGAGTAGAAACAGACAATTAGCGTGGCTAGTCGTAAGTCATTGTGGTTCTGCGCAGCATGCTTAATTTGAAAGCATTTATATTAGGACTTTCTAGGTTTGAATGCCAAGCTGTTATTTATTTGATAAAGTTTAGGAGTGACTTTTTGGGGACAAACCTCGACCAGACATTCGCAAATCCTTAAATTTTTAACACCCCAACTCCAAATTGTGATATTCCAAGACTGCATTTTTTTAATCGCGCCGCAAATGCACTTACGAAGTGATCTACTGTAGATTTCTAGACTGTGTGAATGAAGAGTTTTTTTTTGTGGTGAGATGATTGCGAGAATACCACGCAAGTACTGAACTAAAGAATCATTAGTTCTATATGCCGGTGACGTAGTAGTAGTAGTTTATTTTATTTAACGACCAGAAAAACACCAAACCAAAACAAGGAACAAAAGCAATGGCGGAAAAACAGGTTACAGCGACAAAACCATGTAGCCTACGTTGAAACGTGCAGGAATCAAAAAAATAAACACAACTTTAAAAAAAATGCCGGTTGCTGCACCAAAGGTTGTTAAATTTAATTTGCTAAGCGGTACTTTAAAAAAACAGAACAAACAAAACAATACTCCACGTAATAATGACCAAAAATAAAAAACGTTGGCAGAAGCTCTTATGGGCGTGTCCCCTCAGAGCTACTCCCACTCTTGCTAAAAGTCTGCGTCGCTCAGATTCAAAAATCGTACCTTGATAGGGAAAATTTCTTCACGCCAACCCCCCGAATATTTTAACATACGGCCCTGGTCGAGAGTCTGCCCTAATCATAGAAATCCGTACAGAAATATTTAGAGTAGACCCAACCCTATGTGGGCCCAATTAAGGTGGTGAAAGGAATTTTTATTGGATTTGCACACCAATTACCCGTATGTTCCATTACCTGAGGTTTATTGAATACCCTGGTCTGGTCATGTTTTTGCTATGCTAGGCATTTTTCTGCTAAGTTTTTCGTATTGACAAGTGCTTGTGGTTGAGAATTTCGCTTTTCAAGCAAAGTATTGGCTCGTGTCCATCAGACGTGTCGTTGAACGCTTGGCCAAGGTCATTTTATTTTACGACAAGACTCCACTTGACATAAGCTTTACGAGTATGCAAATGGACGTATGGATATAATAATATTCCTAACAAATTAAACGTCATTGTATTTTGATGTAACAGCTGCTAAGGTAAGGGAACATTCTCCCTTTGTTTTTTCGCGAAGTCGGCAAATATCTAGAATATTTACCAACGCAAAAACACCTGAGGAAGTTCACGAACTAGGTTGTTGCATAACGATCCTGGCGTAATACGTTTCTTCTGACTGATTGAGCCATGATTGAGTTCTTGGTCTGGCAATGTTTGTAGCGACATAAATATCTATTTTTGGTGAAATAACACTTACATAATAAAAATGCTACGCTCATTACTCATCGTACTTGGAAGCAAGCCCGCATTTAGAGGGGGTTACGGGAGAATCAACTCACCTGCGGAATAGTTTTTGCTTTTACCTATGAGGGCGAAGGGGGTATTTTGTTTTGAAATCGACCTAGAAAGAATTTATTTATCATACCTAAAGTTATTTTGACACCCCCCGAAATTTTTCGCTGGCTTCGCCACAGGCGGTCGTGAATGTGTTTGTAGAAAAATCCTTCCTGAAATATTTTTTAGGTACGGCCTTGCTTGGAAGTTAAGCTTGTACAGCCAATCAGCAGGCGGCATTTTGCTGGTAGTTGGGAGCGTGGGTTTGAATTTCATTTAAACAGAAATGTCTGACTAGGAAGGTTTCGATCGTTGCACAGGAAATTTACCGACCGTATATCTACCGGGTCATCCTTTACACTTTTTATGCTAGATCGGTCGTCAAATTTTGTATTGGTTTAATTGAGATTGAAAATAAGTAAATAGTTAACGAGTATTTCCGCTATGGTTTCTAATCGAAATCGATTAACGAAACTTTTTTGAGAACGCTGATCTTCTATTTCCATGGCATTACACTTTTATTACGTGGAGGAGAGGAGGATAAAGATATTTTTTGAAAGGGTTGAAACGAAAATCGAAAATTGTGCAGTTTTTCTGCACCTTTGGGAAGTAATACCCAAAGTATGTCTAAAAATGCAGAAGTCAAAGGCTTTAGTACCCCGCATCCACCTACAGCAGGGGTGGCGAACCTATGGCACGCGTGCCAGATGTGGCAAGCCGCAGGTTTTTTCTGGCACGCCACTTGATACTTTAAACCTTTTCTACACAATCGCCCCTTTTCGGAAAGAATGGGTCTAAATTGCCCCCACAAAGCCTTCACGTCACGTTCCACTGAGAACAGGTAAGGACCAAAAAATGAGGGTTTTCTTGCTCGCAGAGCTACATTTTTCTCACTGAAATCGGGTGAAGACCAAAAAAAGGTCTCCACGTCCGCTGAACTACTTTCTCCGCAGTTCATTCAATGTAATGGCTCGGCATTAGCTTGCTAAACTTTATTTTTAATATTTTGGCACCTTCGCCAAAAAAGGTTTGCCACCCCTGACCTATGGGGTAACATCCCAGTCCTCTGGTTTAAGTCACTACCTCTCTGGTTGTACCGAGGATTGCACGCGCTGTGCAGTTGGTTGCTTAATCGTGGTTTTAGATTTTTTCTCCCGTGGTCACACATGACTACTTGTCAAAGTTTGAGCAACTTTCGAACAGTTTACGAAAAGTGCAAAAAGTGAATTATATAGGTCTTTAATTTGAAAATAACCTCAGATATAACTAAAATAAACAAATAAAAAAATAACGTGATTGTTGACATGTTCATTGCTTTATCGTCTCTGTTGACCACATAGCTACGCATGTTATTAGTACCGGTATTTAATATGAAAAAATCGCATTGAATTAAACTTTAGCCTAAGCGCCTGAAATCGAAAGTATTTCTTGCTAGTGAGATAAAAAACTTTGGCCCTGAGGTTGATGAAATTTAGTATAATTTTAGTTAATAATTTTTTCATAATTTTTCATCGTTCTTCCAACAACTACTTTTGTGACGAAAATTTTTGCTTTTCGAAACTTGTTTAGAAGTTCGTTTGTCATAATGTAACAGTTTTAATCCGCTTATTTATTCACTATATTATACAGTGTAGTCGGAAACTTCGGAATTAATTGTTTTCGAAAAAATTTTTAAAAAATACAGACATCCAGTTTTTAAAGTGTTTCAAATTATAACTTGCTTACAGGTTAACCACTCAAATTTGTGGTTGAAAATAGTCGTCTATTGCGACGTGCGAAAAGTATTGTACAAAGCCTTAGCTAATATTGCCAAAAAAGAAAAACTTAGTGTCAAGCGAGTTTGTTATCGTGAAGCGTTTATTTCGAGACGACAGCGCGCAAACAATTTATTTCTTATCGCTGCTAACTTCTGGAAAGATCTAGAAATTACAGATTTCAGCAAGCAGATTGTACGCAGCGAGAAATTGTGAAAAAATGTTGAAGTTAAACCGGCCGGTTAGCTCAGTTACTAAGCACACGCTATGGGTGCGGGAGATAAGGGTTTCGATTCCCGGGTCGGTCCAATCGGCACAGCGTCGTCAACGGTTCGCGGCCGCTGCAGCCTTTCTTCGGAGCAGTGTTGCGCAGGCGCTAAGCCGCGGAGATGGGCCGCGTCGCTCGTTACTCGCTGCGGCGTAATACCGGATTTAATTTTTGATTTGAGCTTGGTGTATACCGTGTAATTCGCCCTTATTTCTTGTAGAGCATGGTCTTGAAGTTTTTGGTACCGTAATCTATATTATCTCAGAAAACGCCATTTATTGTTGTCAGATGATTATATTTGAAGTGAATTTGTGAATTTATGAAAGTGATGACTAGTAAAGAAATGATCTTAGATGGGAAGAGCCGGCACGCTTCCTATCTCTTTAATGAGATGAGCAAATTCCAAAAGTGTGGGATTCTTTGTGATGTCACGGTTCCCGGCCAGTTAAACTTGGTCCGAGCTCATCGCGTTGTTTTGGCGAGTGCTCGAACTTCGGATGGCGAGTGCGTGACGTCACCAACTTTCTCAAAAGCAGATGATGACGAATTCAATAATTCCAATGATGTGTTTTGGCTGGACGAGGCCTACTCTTCCACTGGAAGTGAAAGAAACACCGAAGATCAAGTTTCTATTTCTTCTAGCGACTCAGTGGAGAATCGACTTGGAGCCCTTGACAATTTGCGACGTCAGCGGTCGCTTTGTGACGTCACACTTGAAACGGAATGCTGTAAGTGCGACGCACACAAAGTAGTGCTGGCAGCATGTAGTGACTATTTCCGCGCTATGTTTACTAGTACTATGATGGAACATGACATGAATAACATTGCTCTCCAGGGAGTGGATGGACTTTGCCTAAAACGTGTTCTTGATTTCATATACTCCGGAGATCTTTCTTTCGAAGGATGGGAAGATGCTGTGGAAGTGTTAAAGTTGGGAGTGTTTTACCAGATATCCCCACTCATTGAAAAGTGTTGTAATTATTTGATCACAAACCTTTCGTTAGACTGTGCTTGTTTCTTGGCCCATGCTGGCCGCGAATTAGCGCTAAAGAAACTTCTTGCCAAGTCGACACACTTTGTTCATGACCATTTTTGCCAGTTTGACCATGCCGATATGTGCGTCGATCTGCTTCACGCTGAGGACCTCATCAGTATGTTGAAAAGCGACGAACTTGGACGAATGTCGAACTCAGGACGTGAACTTGCAGTTTTAAAAATTGTTTTGCGATGGTTGTTGCATCACCCTTCAATTTCTCCTGAAATCGAAGACGAGATTGTTTCACAAGTTCGTTTTCCATTGATATCCGCGAACGAGATTATGAGCGCTTGTCGGGAAGTCCTTGACGAATGTAATTTTGGTAAGAAGTTGGCTACAAAACTCAAATACAACTGTACTTTTAGAAGACATCTTCAAAAAGCTTTGACATACCACGAGAATGTGTTCAGGCAGCCTCTCCTACAAGATAAAAGGACTAATTTGCGTGTCTCCAACAAATCATACGTTTCATTTGACGGTGTCTTAGCATCAAATACGGTTAAACTTCCACCAAACAGTAAATATATTGTACAAAATGAAACGTTTTCAAATGACGGACCAATACGCGATCCCTTTCATTGCGTCATTGAATTGCGCGGATTTATTTACATCATTGGGGGAACGAGAAAGTTTAAGGAAGGCTACAGGTAGGTTTGTTGTTTTAAAAACCAGCAACTATTCTGCTGAAGTCGGTGTGTATTACGCGATTATAAAATTTATCATAAATACCGAGGAATTTCAAATTATTGAGCTAAAAATTCAGCAGTAATTAAGGGAGGTTGCACTCTTTGAGTCTGCAGCAGCCACCGTACAAATATGTCCAGTGACGCTGCGAGAAAGTTTGAATGGAGGAGAGCATAAAATACATAAGCCGTCAAAAGAATATGGCATATTTCAATCACTTAGCGATATTTGTTCTTTTTTACTGAAAGGCGAAATAAAAATGGAGGGGCAAAACACAATGCCCCCTCTTAAATGCGCTTCCGAACAAGTCTAATTCGATTGGCTTCAGCCGTGAATCGAACCCGTCCCGAAGGGATCTGTACCCTACGTCCTATATCGCTCTCCCATGTCGTGAATTATACTAAGCCTTCAGGCTAAAGTTTTTCTGGCCTCAAAACTTCGAAAAGTTCGTTCGTTTGCAAGTTTATTTTGACTCACCCTACCTTTGCCTTTGAGCTAGCTTTTGCAGTCACCATGACCTAGTAATTGTTTGTTTTAGGTCGAGGGTGTGCTTATACTTGATCTTATACGGTATTTAAACTTTGACCTTATGTCAATATTGACTCTAACTAAGAGCTACAACAAAGTAAAACTGTTACAGCGCATACCGACTAATCAATTTTTATCGCCCAAGGAGCTTTTTCGCCTGAGGTCGGTTTTCTTCTAAAAGTTAAACATGAAAAATTATATAATTTGGTACGATAATATGTAGATTTTTTAAAGTAACTTACAACAGTTCATTATCTTTCGCGTTTGTTGCACATAACGCAAAGATTGCAAAACAACTTCTTATTAGGTTCTACGGTCCATCTATCGCTTTGAAGCTATTGTAAGAATCCGCCAAAAAACCACAGTTTAATTTTAATATATCATTTGCAGCCAAGTTGTGGTCCGGTACGATCCTCGTTTGGATGTGTGCGTCCGTGTGGCGGATATGGTTGAAACCCGGGGGGATTTTGTTGCCCTCACTTTCCACAACAAGATTTACGTATTTGGGGGTCGGAATCGAAGAGGAGCTTTACGAAGTTGCGAGAGATATGATCCTGACACTAACAAATGGGAGCAAATTTCAAACTTACCAGAAGTAAGTTGTGATACTGCTTGTATTGTTTAGAGCAGGACGTTTGATGATTGTCCTGCCTCTTTGATTTTCGAATGTGAAAAGAGCTCAACGAGTATACAGAATGCGTTTTTTCTATGATTTTACTTTCATCTTCACATTTTTCGATGTATTATCAGCGTATGTCCAATTGTCCATGCTATAGCCAAGGGTTGGGCAACGTCTTTAGTCGGCGGGCCATATGTGGGAAGACGAAGTCCTTCCCGGGCCGGAATATTAGATGGATCGAGTATCTTCAACAACTACTATTGTCAGGGTCGCTCTGATTGGAAGAGCAAAAGAAAGGTCTACCGTCCTCAGATGTCCTGTTCTTCACCAAAAAAGAGCAAAAAAAGGTTTACACGTCCTCAGATCTTCTGTTTTCCACCAAACGTAGCGAAAAATTTCAGAAGGAGGGGCCATAATTTCCATATGTTTTTAATCGTCTTTTTATTCGGCTTAACTACTTTAAAACTGATTGAACAAGAAACGCTCTGGGGGGGTCTGGGGGAATGTTCCCCCGGAATTTTTTGAAAATTTGCATGCTGTAATGGGTATTTTAGTGCTTTTTGAAAAATGTTTAGGCAAGTTTTGTTTAAATTTTTTGACTTTGGTTCTGAGTGCTTCGCCAAATATGATGCATTTTGTTTGCACACTTTCGATTTACGCGTGCTTAAGGCGTAAGGCTTATCGCTATCGAAAAGGTTCGAAATTATGGAAAAATTGTATTCATCAAAAACATTTTTGAAAATGGCTGGTGGGAGGATGCATGCCCCTCATCCTATCCCCCTGAATCCGCCTCTGGTCATAAGCCACCGAAACCAGTGTGGTATATTTCAGTCACTTGATTCCATTAATTTTGTTCTTTTTACTAAAAAGCAGAGTCAGAAGGGGAAGGGGGGCATGGAACAATGCCCCCCCGCCCCCCTAATACGCTCCTGCGGTGAAGAGCAAAAAAGGTTTACTCGTCCTCAGATGTTCTATAAAAAAGTAAAAGGTTCTCGGCTTGATTCGCGGAAGGAGTTTATATTTCTGCAAGTGCCGACGGGTCGCATAAAAATGGTCTCGCGGGCTGTATGTTGCCCATGCCCATGCCTGCTATAGCCTAAAATTGCAATAATTTCGCTTTTTTGTCGTATCAACTGCGATATTAACATTAGTTGAGCTGGGAAGCTTATTTACTCTGAAGCTTTGATGTGTGTGTTTTTTACTAAGTTCTAGAGCTAAAAATAAAAATTTAGGTGAAAATGATAATAAATCTGCACATTTGTAACAAAGGAAGCAATTAGCACTGTCTTGGACAATTCAAAAAATTACAAGCCATTTTAGCTCAGTTTTTAAGACGTTCCTATTGGTATGGAGGTCAGGGGTTTGATCCCCGTCCGGTTAAACCGGACACCGTGTTGCCATCAGCTCGCCACCGTTGCGACTTTTCCTCGGAACTGCGTTGCTCTGGCGCTAAGCCGCGGAGGTGAGCCCCGCTACCCGTTACATGCTTCGGCGTATTACTGCGAGTAGCCTATAATGAAGATTTGATTTTTTTTTAAGCCAAGTGGCAAAATGAAATTAAAATCTACAGTAGTTCCGTAAGTTCCGTATCAACTCATACTTTTCGTTGAACGTTGAGCGCTTTGTTTCAAATCGAAAAGTGTAGTATTTGCTTATATTCTTGTTTGCATAGCTGTGGTTACGATGTAGGTTGCTAATGCGCTCAGTTTGCAAAAACAGTTTAATGCCTGCGGCAGAACAAGAGTTTACCACACAATCCAAGGATGATGCAAGTTTTGCAGCGTGTACGTTGCCTTTAAACTGCAACAGCGTTTGTTGTCGGCAATGCTGCCCTAATAGTTCTCTTTGCTTTTCGGCCATTTTTGAGACCCCAGACCGCTTGTTTCTTATTAATACGAAAAAGGGAATGCACAGTACCGTACTCTTTTCTAGTTTACTTCGAAAGCTTCGTGGTACTGAGGTTTTGTTCACCTAGTTCTAGAAAGCGATATGCACTGCATCTTGACAAGATTAAACAATGTTGAAGCAGAGTTCTCTGTTGAAGCTTTATGACTCATGGTTTAACCCACTTCTTCTCAACCCTTCTCTTATGCGACCCAAATTCGTTTAAAAGCGCCATCTGCAAGAGCAGTTGCGACCCACGTAAATGAGCATAGAAATAAACACAAAAAAAGTCAATCAGATTAAATACTTAAAAAAACAGAACCTTTCACCGCAACAAGTTTTTAAAACGCGGCTTGTTGATTTGCTGTAGAGTAGCAATCATTTTCGACTATAACAAAAGTCTCGTCAGCCTTGCTACGCACAGCCAATCCAGGCTAATGTCATTCCTGACTGCAGAGACTCTTTTTTGCATTGCTTTACCTGGACATCTCGACTTCATCTCTTTTCTAGGTTGTGCCCTATTTTTAGCAGGCGACTGGCCCCAAACAACATTGTTATTGTCGAACTTTTTAAAACACCAAAAGTTAGAAAATTATACCTATCTATGAATCAAAGAGAAGCAATGTGCTTGAGCTCTCTACTTGTGTCAACCACCCATTCATAAAGCCTTGGCGACCCACATTTGGGTCGTGGCCCATGGTTTTAGAAACGTTGGTTAACCTAACCCTAATTTGTCAGTCTTTTAAAAGTGAATATTTTTTAGAGCTTGTACATGGCCGCCGGTGCTGTTTCAAAAGAAAAGATATATCTCAGTGGCGGCTTCAACAACTACGAAACGGTTGGAAGCACTTTCTGTTATGACCCCGAATGTGATTCTTGGGTTCGAATCCCTGCAATGATGATGAGCGATCGAGGCTATCACGTGATGATTGAGGCCAGCGATGGCCGTTTGTGGGTGATTGGGGGAGTTGACAATCCATTTTCGGGCCGCAACGTTTGGGAAGTGGAAGCGTTTGACGTTGACACTCAAATGTGGAATTACGTGGGTCAAATTTTACCAGTCAAAATGCTTCTCTCTACCCTGAGGCTAAACGTGTTTTTAAATCAAAAACGCCACATTTGTATTTCCGCTGTTACTTCTCCTGAAAACTACGCCATACTGGAGTATGACCCTGACTTGCGAATGTGGTTGGAGATGAAGCAACGAATCCCTATACTTAATATGGAGCCTGATGGATTAAGCGGATAAAGCTGTGGCCCAGCATAGAAACGCTGTAGGTGGAAAAGTTTTGCAACGACGAAAAATGAACTAGTTCTTTTGCTTTGGAAGAAAGGTGATGGTAATGGATTCAGAACCGGATAGGTCGATGAAAAGTCGGTCTAGCACTAACTTTAATCTTCAGGACCATCTTTACGATCCTGTAAGATTGTTGTCGTGGTTTTGGCTGTGGAGTAAAGTTTTACGAAACTTTATAACTGATTTTCCGTGTCCAAAAACGTTTTTGATGCCACTCTACAGACCACTAGTATCGTTTCGTGACGTAATGATGTCGTAAGCACCATATACTGAACTGTTAAGGTTCTCATAATATGTAGTCTATGCAAGATATGTACGTGCTTATTTCCATATCGTACTCCCTTGTGTTGTTTTGATGTGTTTGAACCAAACTTGCTCCTGCAGTTGAGTAGCCCAAGTTGCCTAATGTTACGCTTACGGTAGTTACTTATTTTGATTGTTTTGTATTGTGCGGGATTGAGCCATTTGATTTGTAAGTTGCCCAGTCTCTAATTTGGAAAATCCAAGGGAAGGTTAAACTAGAGGGGCTCTTCCTAAATTTTTTGTCCGGTACTTCTAGAGTCTGGACCAGTGGTTTTCAACTTTTCTGGTGGAGCGAAACCCCAATAAAACGTTCCAGAGACTCGAGAAACCCTTGTGCATTATATTAACTTACTAATTTACTTGAACTTAGCTCTAAATTGTAAGCTTGCGGAACCCCTGGACTGTGCTGTCGGAATCCCTGTCGAAAAGCACTGGTCTAGACGTACGAAACTGCAAAATAAGCATTTTTCGCTTGTCCATCGCAAGGTTAATGTAAATTCAGCGGGTATTTAATGTAAATTTAGCGATACGTTTAATCTGTCCATGCTTTGTGTTCTGTGAATGTTTTGTTTTATGTTGGTTGAAAGCAGTGTTCTCACAAATGCAAAGTAAAAAATCCCCAATATTACTCCGAAAAATCCCTAGATTACCAAAAAAATCCCTAAACATTAATCACAAAATATCAGCCGTATCAATCCTGAAAAACAAAAAAAACATTTATCAAACACAAAATATCAAAAGGTCGACAACACAGTAAGTGTGAGTAAACTAGTTCAACAGTTAAAGCAAGTTTGCTAGAGCACGTTTCCTCAATCAAAGAACACCCTGATCCCTAACCAGTAGGCTATGCTACCTATTTTTCCAACCCTCTCTTAAACTGTTTGAGGTAGTGGAGCAGAGTAGGGGCTTACACCTACGAGACCACAACAACCCTATTACTGTAAGCTACCATTGGAACTTATCAAATTTTTGTGCTGTTTGGGTCCATCTGTCTATTGCCATTCCTTCCAGCCTACGATAGGCTAGCCTTGCCTACTTCAACAACCTACCCAGCTACCGGTAGCGGTAGCCTATCACTGAACTGCTGAACAGACTTAACTTAATACAAGATAAAAATCCCAAAAAAATCCCTAAATTGCTGAAATCCCCAAAAAATCCCTAAATGAGGTTAAAAGTCCCAATTTGGGGACAAAATCCCTAAAAGTGAGAACGCTGGTTGAAAGAGCTTTGTAATTGTGTAATTTCGCAATCCATTTATGACGTACGTATGCTCGCCTATCGTTTTTTTTTTAAGTTAACAAGTGTTATCGTTGTCTGTCTTTTCTTTGAAAGACCGGCAGTATGAATTGTTCAACATGTTATTCATTGGCAATACAATACCTATCGGCTATTGTTCTTTTCTGTGGTTATTATTAGTAAAAGATTGGGTTTTGCCCTTAGCATTAAATTTCGCCGGTGGTGCAAACCTAAAGAATATGGTATAGACGTGGGTAACCTGAAGCTTAGCTGGAGCTTTTGTAATTCTATCTAGTATCAATGTAGAGATTTGTTGTTTGTTCAGAAAAGGAAAATATTTTCCCTGGACTATCTGACCTGTTTTTCCGTGTCCCAGATTTCGCAAAGCATTTTCGCAATCGCAGCTTACTAGGGGTTGTACAAGTTTTCGTCGTACCAGTTTACCGGTTTTTCAACCTTAGTTTAAAAGAAGACACCTTGCAGCATGTTTCTTCATATTATGCGCCCTTGCTTGGGTATTAATTTTTAACCCCTGATGCCCTGAATGATTAGTCAATTAAGATGCGCAATTCGCTCGTAAGATAAGAATATGTAAACGCAGTTGTTCTTCTAGAACAATCCCACTCAAAGTAAAGGCTTATTGCTGGTTAAATACACATTAGGTATGTTTTTCAAATGACCAGTTAAGATATACGAGTTCAAGTATAGATTTAGATAAATAACCTCTGACATACTAGTCAGAACTTTGTTTGCTTTGGTCGATCGCGATAAAAATAGATCCATGTGCTCGCCGTGCAAACACATTGTAACACGTTTATTGAATCCCGGTAAAAGGGAAAATTATGTAGTCTAGACTTGTTTAAAACATGTTTTAATTGTTACATCTGCGAAAGCTGCCCAAAAGCGGATTGGGGAGGGAAAAAACATTTTTCGCCCCTCCATTTGGCTCTTTTCTCTTTTTCGATTATTTACTGGTAAACCTGTAATTTTAACAACTTAGCAAAATGCAGAATTTAAGTGTGAAAAAACTAGTGTTTTTATTTGTCAATCACCAAGAATCAGCATTTCCTCTCATTGACGAAAGCAGCGTAGCGCGAAACCTCATATTGTTGAGCAATGGTTACTGTGCTACAATTGCTGCAAAAGTTTTTGCTGCAGAAGTTTTTGCTGCAATTCTAAAGAACCAGCAAAATTGCTGATTTGAACATTCTTAAGCTTATGCAAAAGTACCTGCGTTGGCGTAATGTGAATTGCAAATGCAGGTACTCGATGGTTATCAGATTATTAAGATTAGACTGAATAATGAGCAGATCAGTAAGTTTAATCTCACTAATTTGAAGACCATGAAATGGTCTTTCACCGTCCAGTTTTGCTTTTGCTGCTGCATGACTACTAACGGTATCCATAAATAATTGCAACAACCATTTCATTGTCATTCAATGTTGGCGCAAACGAAATTAACTTGATTGGTAGGTTGAACGTACAGCTGGTGGCCCTGGTTTCACCATATTTTTTTCACTTTTAATTTATGTGTAAGCTTATGGACGATCTGGATAAGAAAATGATCCTTGTTTTTCAGTTTATTTCGCATTATTTGTCCGATGCAATTATGTTTCAAATATTTTCAAACAATGCATCGGACGAATTCAATTTTATCGTCTGGTGTACCCCCTTCCGTGGTCACTTCGGTGAGATCGGTGGTGAAAAAAAAAATGAACAGTGCCGGCTGCTAGTTCTGCGCACGTTAATTTGAAGCTTGCGATTGGCAGCTGGGAATTGAGTTTGATCATTGAACAGTGTCGGACGGAATTTAATTTTAATAGATCATAATCTCTGCTTTGCAGAAGATGTATAGCTTTATCGTTTTTCACGACTGGCACTATGCCAAAATTTTGAGTAACATTATCAGGCATCGTCACTTTGATAGCTCTGTGTAGCCTATAACGCTGCGTATAATGCTAGTCCTCTAAGCAAATTAACAGGCTTAGTACATTTTTTCCTTTTGTTAGTGTCTTCTAAATGCTTTGGCGGCGTTGCAATTTTCGCACTCGCATTGCGTGGGTAGTCGGCTTTCTTTGTCTCACAAACTCACAATAAGGAGACGTGGTCCCATGGAGCCATTATTCCGTTCTCTTGACTCACAAAAAAAATGTAATCTGGTATCTGGTCAACCAAAAAATCAGAATAAAAAGGGCTTATCTGGTGAGAGAAAACAATAGCCTAGTAGTCGTGTCTTTTGTTTCTGCACCGTCAAAAGAAGTATAAAACGACAATGCAACAATTCAACCGCAAACGGACACAGAAAATGGAGGAAGCAACAAATTGGTTAACCTTGTATCAGTCAGTCTGGAAATTTATTTGAATGCGACGACTAAAAAACAGCCAATGAAAGAAAATGACACTGCAAATGAATCACATTGACTCAGCAACAGGCAGCTGCGAGGGGACCAGTTGGCTTTCGAGTCGAACAGCAACCCTTTTGTTACAATTTGTTTCTGGAAGAAGATTTTCTTCCCCACTACTAAATATAAATATAGGCATTCCACAAGTTAGTGTATTAGGCTCAATTTTATTTCTTATGTATGTCAATGATTTATCAGCTTGCTCAAATTTTGAAACAACGTTGTATGCTGATGATGCTGTCCTTACACCGCTTAGCCAACACTCTACACGTTTGTTTAAGCGGTATACAAATCTGTTGTTGTTGTTGTTGTTACATGATCACTAGGGCGATTTTTGGTTGCAAAAGTTACATTTTTTTTGCTAGCTCCAATTAACGTAAAAAGCGTTTAACCAAAATTTTACAGCTATAGGGTCAGTATTTAAAAAGTTATAAGGTTACAAAAAGTTACTTTTTGTCTTTTAGGTTACACTTTGGTTTTCGTGCTTTTTTGCATAATTTTTTTAGTTTTTTGTCTTGGACTGATGCAACAAAGATAAATTTGCAATCTACAAACACTAAGGTGCCTCTTTGCATCTTCCAGTGATGCTTAAATGGTTGGCGACGTAATAACTGCTCATTCGTAAACATGCTCATAATCGGTAACGAATACAACATAAACTAAGATAGATCTTGTATGGTTAGCTGTCAGTCTGTCACAGAATAGGATAAATAGACCAAGTTTATGGCCATTGCGGTCAACTATGGTATATTTTGTTAAGTTTTTCAAAAAATAAGAACCAATAAGCTTGTAATTATACACTATTTTCGGAATATGCAAAGGACAGAAACTTTTTACCACAAAATGTAAAGCACTACATGTGTGTTTACTTGAACGCACGAGGTAGAACTGGGCCTTCTTCACGTTTTTTCATGTTTGGCTGCAACTATTTTCGTTTTACTTTTATTCGTTTAATAAAGTTACTTTTTGGTTACTTTTTTACAAAAATAAAGTTACATTGTAAGTTTTTTAGGTTACAAAAAAACCGCCCTAATTATCACACAAAGATGTAAATTGTTTGCAAGCTAATTTGGATCATGAATTACCAAAAACTGAATTTTGGCTAAAATCTAATCAACTGTCGCTAAATATAAGTAAAACAAGTTATCTCTTCTTTACCAAAAGTAAGAGAGAAGTTACTTTAAATATAAATAATCGCAAAATCGATCAGTTTGATTGCGTGAAGTACCTTGGAGTATACTTTGATGGCAAACTCAGTTGGAACAAGCACATTGATTATATTGCAACCAAAATATCGTCCGCTTCTGGTGCCCAGTATAAATTTAGTCTTTATATTCCCCGACGTGCTTTGATGCCCGTTTACTATAGCTTAGTGTATTCCCATCTGCAATATGGAATAACCTTATGGGGAAGTAGTAAATACCACTAAATCTATTTTAACCAAGCTTCAAACCAATAGTAATCGCATCATTAAATTAATGTGTAATAAATCTACCAAAAGAACAAGGCTACAACCTTTTTATGATAAACTTCATTTATTGGATATAAATGGAATATATAAACTAGAACTTGCCAAATTTTTGATGAAAGTATATTTCAATAAACTTCCCATGTCACGCAGTGATTATTTGATTAGTTTTAAAAAATTGTACGCAATACATTCGTATTCAACCAGAAGTGTTTCTTCCAATAAATTTTATGTACAAAGAAGAACATTTTTCAAAACGAATCAATCTCTTGGAGTGTCTGGTGTTAAAATTTGGAATGAACAAACGGAATCAGTCATGAATAAAATCTTAACAACAAGTCATCATGTTTCTTCAAAATTATTAAAAAATTACTATTTATGCGCTGTTGTCGTCGTCGTCGTTTGGCGGGGCATCTCTTCCAAGACAGATGGAAGGACCAAGGCCGAGGGTTTATCCTTTTACCACCCTGGCCACCAAACTGCTTGGGTCAGATGCTGACTGTAAGGGACTTCAGCCAGCATCTTGTTTCGTCATCCAAAACCATTAGACCAAACATACCTCGGGGTGCTCGATGTATGGGACACTGTGAGATGATGTGATCTGCGGTTTGTTCACTGGCACCACACTCACAATTCGCTAGAGGAGCGAGACCCCATTTGTACATGGACGAACAGAAACGTCCAACACCAGAACACAGACGGTTGAGCTTGACCCAGGCTGCCCTGGGCAGACCCATACCCAAGGGTCTGGAGCTAGCCTTGGGAATGAAAGCGTGGAGTGACAATGCGTTGGCAGAGTACTCCATGTCCCATTTCGTGTTCGTCCACTGGGCTGCACGGACGTCCATCTCAGAAAGACTGTCTAGTAATTTCCGAGCAGCAGGTACAAATGAGCGTCTAGATTTCAATCTCTCCCTACCTACGTCCTGTGACTCAAGAAACTGGCCATGTAAGATGTGGTCAGGGTCCAGGGAGCTGCGGTTGGCTAGGGAGAGTGTCGCTCCTTGGCGGCGAAGCTCAGCTGGCTGGATGCCTGAAAGAACCGGAAGGTAGACCGATGGAGTGGGACGCAGGCACCCAGTGACAATGCGCAAGGCGTCATTTATTACACTGTCGATAAGCCGTATGTGCACGCTGCGGCACCAGACTGGTGCGCAGTACTCGGCAGTCGAGTAGACCAGAGACAGGGCAGCTGTGCGTAATGTCTTAGCGCTAGCACCCCAACCTGTTCCAGCAAGTCACCTCAACAGTGAGACGCGAGCACATAACTTCTTGCGCAATATGCGCTGTTGAACAGTAGATGCAATTAAATCCTTTACTCCTTTTTTTATAATTTTTTTCTCCAAAAAAAAATTTATGTTGGCTTGTAGCTTACATATATATTTCTCTATACGGTACTAATGTTAATAATACATACAATTAGATTGATTGCTTAAACTCGAATTTCTGAATTTTCAACTATTTAAGTTATATTGTGTATTTGTTTCGACTGTTCGAGGAGGAGCAGACTCGGCGACCACGTCGTCCTTTTCGACGACCTTCATGATCTTTCGCTCCTCCTCGTCAGGCTGTTCCTTTATCTATCAATCAAATAGGACATTTTTTGCATTTATATCGTGTGGAAAGAGAAAAAGTCACTCTCCGCTATATAATATGATTCAGAATACAATGAAGAAGGTCTGGCTCGCTTGTGTTCGACGATATCTGTTGAATCTACCATACAAGAGAATGTTGCGTCATCGGTCAGCGTTGAAAAAAAAGCGATTTGTCGTTCATCAAAGCAAAAAGAACGCAGATTGCGCTGATATTACAAAGATTAAAGACGAGAAAATTCAAATATTTTAATTAAGGGTAATTAACGTGTGCGCCTGAGATATCGCAGGGTGTGCGCTGAACACCTTGAACCTCTGGAGAATACGCCCCTGAAAAGCTGTGAATACCAATTTTTTAGTCTTTGATTTCACCGGACTCGGAATTAAACCCAAGTGGACAACTTCTGAAGCACTTGCTCTCCTCACGCGGCCATCTGAGTTGCTACTTATCATCGTAATAGAACAGAAACGCCAAGAAGTAGAGCTCCTAAGTAATCCGCATTCAAAATAGAATAGCTTTTTTGGATGAAACTTAAACCGAAACTGAAACCCAGAAACCGAAGCTGTGCGTAAGCAAAACTGAAAGCGAAACTGGGACCTATTTTTCAACAGTCCTGAAACCAAACCAAACCTGACATCTGGGTTTCAACACACCAAAACTGAAACTGACACCCTAACGCCAAGTAGCCAGGTTTCCACCCTTGCTTCTGGTACCGGTATTCCTGTTTTAAACTGCCCACCATGATATGCTATGTATGGGGCGCTGTTTGGAAAAAAATTTATTCGTTCTGAGAACCATGTTTTTTGAGCTTATTTAGACCGTGATTTGTCCGATATACATGGGTGCCGTTCGAAAAAAACTATAAGTTTTGTGAACGATGCTTTTTGAGTCTAAATAAGCTCAAAAAACATGGGTCACAAAACGTATACTTTTTTCCAAACGGCGAATTTGACCAATATATAAGTAGGAAATATCCGGTTGACACGTCCCAGTGCAGTCGGCGCCCCATAGCTATGCCTTCGACACCGACATTCTCCATTTCGCCTAACCTAAAGCCAAGCCCCCCCCCCCCCCCATTAGCATTAACATATGTTGGCGCTGTCGCTGTCAACTGAGTCCGAGAAAAGTATCGATTTGATGTTATCGATTGATTAATATTCTCTACTTTATATTTTTGTTATCGAATGTAGGAATTCGCTACTTTTTTTTGAGGTATCGAATATCGAATTATTCTTTACTGTTTCATTATCGATTTCCAACCCTGGAGACTTGTCCCCCTCCCAATCTCCCCTGCTTTCCACGCTGGACATAGGTCTTAACATAGCGAAGACGTAATTTCTCGAATATTTCTTCGCGTGTGTCCCTAAAGAAAAATTTTGTTAGAGCGAGGCCCCTCGACGGGCCCCTCAAAACATGACGGGCCCAGGTACTTTGTGCCCCCCTGCCTCCCCCCTCTCACCAGCTCTGTCTCAAACTCATAATCGAGATGTCTGAAAAACGGAGCATTCCAGCTCCTGAGACAGTTACGGTATGTAAAAACAATTTTGCCTCCCCCCAGTTTCGCCCCTGGCCTGGGCCTCTTCAAATCTTCTGCTGGTCTGGTCTTCCTTGGCAGTATTTTTATTATATTTTTAGCTCTTACGGCAGTGTCAGTTTGTTTTTTTGTGTTTTAATAATTTTTCAACAAACCGGGTGGTTATAGCGCAGCAGTTGTTATTAAGATGTCGCTATCGATGCGGAAGGTTTGAGGTTCCATTCCCAGGCCGATAAAATTGGACACACTGTAGCCAACGGCTCGCCACCGCTGCGACGTTTCTTCGGAGCTGCGTTGTCCAGGCGCTAAACCGCGGGATCGGGCCCGCCACCCGTTACCACGCTTCGGTACTACAGCGAGTGTAATGAAACGAGTAAGTTATAATGAAGATTTGATTCAATTAAAAAAAAAAATTTTTGTGTGCAGCCAAGTTCATGCAGATACACCGCATTTAAGGAAACTCGTGCTTGATAAGTGTTTCATAGTAACATCAATGACAAAAATGCAGTTTAAGCCAAACACATCAGAAAAGTTGGACTACTGGTAATGTTGCATCGCATCGTAATGAAAGTTTCTCGAAATTAAATTAGAAAGTTAGACAGAACAGAAAAAACATGATAGCAATTGTGGCAAGCTCCTCGCGAAGAAAAGACAGTTCGTTAAAAGAAAGGTTTCTTTTTTCCAGGGAGTCGAACCGTTTAAAATATCGCTCCGGTTCAAGAAATACTATTTCTAACGGTTCAGTTCCGGTTCAGGTTCAAGACTTTTCAAAAATTTGGGTTCAGGTTCGGTTCGGGTTCAGTTGCACCAAAATTTAAAGGGTTCGATTCGAGTTCATCGAAACCAAATTTTTAAGGTTCAGGGTCACTAAATCCAAATTTTAAAGGTTCAAGTTCGGTTCGGGTTCACCGAAAAAAAGCGGTTTTTACCGGTTCGCGGTTCAGATTCGGTTCGAATCCCTGCTTTTTTTTGCAATCGTCAAAGGGGTGGGTGTTGGCTGTTGACAGCAGGTGTAGTCCATGCCAACAGTTCAGTTTCATCAGTTTGTTTTTATATCTTGAACTAATTTTTGCCCGAGGAAGGGTGCCCTCTATTGGTTAACGCATGCTAGTAAAAGAAAATAAGGTAGGACTTTAATAGGCAGAAATAAGGCTTGTCGACTCTAAACAATGGACTTATAGTATTGCATTACAAGAAGGCTACTGAGCTGAACCACAGTTCCTAGATTTTCAAAGCATGATGGCATATCAGTAGGCTATTTCAATACCTTATAACTAGGGCGATTCACGGTCAATAACGTCAATTTTTTTTTTTTTTGGATGTAGAAAATATCTCTAACAATGTGGAAACAAAATTTCACGGTCGTAGGATCAGTATTGATGAAGTTATAAAGTCAATAAATGTCAATTTTTTGTTTTTTAGATCAATTTTTTTTTATTAGGTCAATTTTTGTTTTCTTGCTTTTTTTGCGCGATTCTACTTTATACTCAAAAAGAGATGACTCAGATAATTTAGAGATGGAGGTTCGTAACTGTTGGTGGTACCAGGGAGGTGCATGCTGTTGCCAGACTGTTACCGGTATTACAGTTTTACACATGCTTAATTTATTAATGTAATGTTTGATGTGACTTGATCGATTTCGATTGTAAAGATCCGTTCAGACAGCTTTGCAAGATTGCAATCTTAGCACAATTGGATTATGATGAAATAAGCTATTCGTGGTGTTTTCATTTGTTACATACTTTTGTCGCTAAGTGTCGGTAGTCAAAAACATTAGAATTGAAAAGGCGATGCAATAGTTATTCGAACATACTTTGATGTTAAAAAGATTGCAATACAGCGAATAGCAAAACACTTGAATTATATGTGCGTACATTATAATCTAAGCACTAACTGAAGTGACTTTGGTGTTGTTTTTTTTTTCTTATGGGCTGGTTCTTCCATTTCATTGTTTCGTTAGGTCAATCAAGTCAATTTTTTGATAAAATAAGGTCAATTTTTTTAGATTTTTAGGTCAATAAAAAATCGCCCTACTTATAACTAAAATAAGCGAACTCTTTTTCTGCATTATGCTCTTCCGTAATACTGCTCTAAAGCAATAGCCTACACTGATTCACCGAATAGGCAGTCCAAGCAACCTTTTCATCATGAATTTATTTCTGATTTTCATATGGATTATGATGTAGGTCTAACCAGTAACAATAGCAGTCTAGCCGTTAATAATAAGGGACTTTGGTCACAGAAAACGCTGCTACTCAATCACGACCTTCCTGAATTTTAGTTTAGAGCAATGGTTACAAAACTGTGGGACGCGTACCACCTGTGATACGCCACTAACTTTCAACTTCAAAAATAGGGGTCGGCAACGTTTTATTACCAGTGTGCCAATTTGTAAAATTTAATGCCAAAATGCATGTTTGCGTGCCCATGAAAAACTGCGTTGTTTTCCGCGCTTAATTGGCGATAGCCTACTTTCTGGAACTTTGTTGCTACTTTCCGTACTTTGAGATGGGAGCGATACCCAATTTTCGAGTTACTCGATATCGATACACGATACTTGAAAATAGAATCAATTGATACCAATACACGATACTCTGAAGAGGTCAAATCGATACCGATATCGATTCTTGTATCGCCGATACACGCATTTCGATGCAATATCAGGAAAAAAATGAATTAATTGTTTTACAAAACTTGGCTGGACTCGACCTTGCTGGGTGACCTGCGTCGCCACCTCAGTCACTTGCAAAGCGAAGATGCAATTTCTTTTCTTCCGAGCGCTTGTTAGGTAGCTGCTTGTGAGTTTATTACAAATCCTCGAGCTACAAGTTTGCAATCTGCGGACAATTGCAAAACGTAAAAATGACGCGTATATTGGACATGTTTCAATTTCACGATTAACGTCGTTCAATGGCGTTACAAAACAGTTGCAACTAGTGATAAGAGAGATTTGTCGACAAACGTTGCTTTGAATCAATGAGAGAAATTATAGGAAATTGAGCTTCGATTTGTTTCTACAACGCTTGGTAAGATTGCTCGTACCCAAAAACAGTATCGCGATACTTGTATCGGCGACGCACAACAATACGCTTAATCGATACCGATACGCGATACTGCGGTGAAACCAGCGATGACGGAAGCATTTCTAAAGTGGGGGGGCCCAAAATCAATGATCAAATTTTCTTCACTTACAACCACGGCCGTTAGTGGCGTAACGAGAAATTTTAAAAGGAGGGAGGGCATAATTACCCCATTTTTTTCAGCGTATTTTTTTTTCGGCAGAACTAATTTGAAGCTGATTAAGAAACTAGAAAACTTTTAGGGGGTCCGGGGGCATGCTCCCCCCGACAATTTTCGAAAATTTACATGCTGTAATGGCTATTTTAGTGCTTTTTGAATAATTTTCAGGCTAATTGCGTTTAACTTGTTTGACTTTAATTCTGAGTGCTTAGCCAAATATGATACATTTTGTTCGCACATTTTTAATTATATGCGTGCTTAAGGCGTAAGGCTTATAGCTATCGAAAAGGTTTGAAAATACAGAAAAATTGTATGCATCAAAAACATTTTTGAAAATGGCTGGTGGGAGGATGCATATCCCTCAACCGACCCTTCTGGATTAATTTCTGGCCATAAGCTACAGAAACCATCAAAAGAATCTGGAATGTTTCAGTCACTTGGCACCATTAGTATTGTTCTTGTGTACTAAAAGGCAGAATCAAATGGGGGGGGGGGGGGGGCATGGCACATTGGCATCGCTCCTAAATGCTCTTCTGAGGACCGTATTTAGACAATGACAAGCTCTTAATCACACTGATTGGAAGAGCAAAAAAAGGTCTTTACGTCCTCAGATGTCCCTGTTTTCACTGAAAATATCGGTATAGTGAAAAGCAAAAAAAAGGTGTACACGTCCTCAGATGTTCTGTTTTCCGCTGAAAGTATCGGTGAAGAGAACAAAAAAAGGTCTTGATTGATCGTGATGAGGACCCTAATTTTCTCCAACTCAAGGTTTCAGCCTGCTTAGCCTACACGCACGGTTATCACCTGTCCACACCAAAAAATAAACACGCTGCTGTTGCGAGGACAAAATAGCAGGTTACCAAAATGTCCGCAGATTCCTATTTTTTCCGCTAGAAATTGGTGAAGACCAAAAAAAAGAAGGTCTTCACGTTCGCAGATTCCTATTTTTCCGGTAGTTCAACAACTTTTGAAGTGAACATCATGACATGATAAAGGAACGCTTTTGTTGTTTTCCAGTCAAGCTTTGTAGCCCTCTGAAAACAGTCCCGTACCGGCCCATGGCCCTCAAGTTTGGGAACCACTGGATTGAGAAATTAAAACAAAATTCAAAATGCTGAAATTAACTAAGGAACAAAAAATAAACATATTTTTCTTCCATTTTTTGTTCATTTAAAGAAAAAAGCATTTGAATTAAGACACATTAAGCACGAGATTCAAAAATAAGCACATTTAATAAGCACATTCACGTTTTGTAAGACATTTTCCTTGAAAATACAGCTCAGCTCAGACGGTTTACACAGCTCAGATGGCCGAGTGGTATGGAGCGTCTGTCTCTTGAGCTGTAGACTCGGGTTTGATTCCGAGTTGGGTCAAACCAATGACTTTAAAATTGGTATTCACAGCTTCCCTGCTTGACGCTCAGCATCAAAGGGACAGTGTGGAGAAAAAGCCGGCAAGTTTACTTGTTGTGCCGTTGGGAAAGGCACTTAGCGGGATTCCCCCATCTTGGTGTGGTAGACAGATGGCTGGCAATTCCTAAGCGAGCTCGTATAGCGCTTTGATCGCTTTCTCGTGATAGGAGGATAAATATGCAACTATAACTAACTAAAATAAACACAAGTCTTAAAAATAAGCACGAAATAGTAACCCTGCCTATGCGTAAATCCGGTCCTATGCCTACTATCCATATTTAGCCTGTCCACATGTGCCATGTCCAATTTATGAGGGCTTTAGACCCACGGTTCTTGCTGCTAGTTTCTGTTCCCCCCACCCCACAAACAAAATTTGAAAGAAGACATCTCTGGATATAAGCTCTTTTTTGGGTTTTAATTTTGATGGTAGACCTATAAAGTTTCAAATACATTCATGCAGAGGCAATATTGTAGAAATAAACGCATAAATTAGGCCCCCCCAGGACCCCCCTGAAAAAAAATGGGGGGTCAGGGTCCTCCCGGCCTTCCAGTTTCGCCACCTATGGGTGAAACACTAAATCGATATCGACACAAAAGTATCGCGCGATGCGTATCGCCGATAGAAGTATCTCGATGCTGCCTAATTCAATGCCCATCTCTGACTGCGAAGGACTTTTTTGAAATGCCACTCTGTTTTCGTAACGAGAAACTGCCTTTTTAAATCTTGATTCTTTTCAGAATCATCTTGTACAAGTGTACAAACTGCTCTGTCATTACGACAGACAATCCAACATCTGCTGTCCATGACTCTTGAAATTGTCTCGCACCTGATTTTGACTTCTTGGCTGTATAGACATTGCGGTTAACTTCAGAGCTACAAACTGAATAAAACGCCAATGAATACAGTGGGAGTACGAACAAGGGTTTTCGGCTTTTATGGCCATCAAATCGAAAAGCCGAAATCGTCTGGGAACGCCAGAACATGACTTTCAATACGCTGTCAACGAATCTCTTCCTCGCATTGACCAGCTGGTGGAAAAAAGACAACTACATCCATCGCATTAAAACTATTTGCTGCGTTTTGTTTAATTTATGGCTTTTATCTCTTCCTGAAATGACATTTGTTAAACTTTAATGCTGCTGCATGCTCATTTTTCTTATCTACAGATACATAGTTTATAGTTTGAGATATTCTAGTCAGATGAGCACCTTAGGTGGTACGCGAACGCTGCACAAAAGCTCAAAATGATACGAGGAAACAAAAAGTTTGGGAATCGCTGGTTTAGAGCAGCGCTCTTCAACCTTTTTTCTCTCATGCACCTTTGCAAGAATACTTTATATTTCATGCACTCTTGTGATAAAATTACTCAAAGTCTAAAAAAGCTTTGCGAAACCCGCGATTTCTATTGCGTACCGTATCCTTAAATTGTCATGACATACTGGCATTATAGATATAGATTAAAAAAGCAATATGTAACTGCCAATTACCTTTTTTATTATTTAAATAATTCTAACCGCTAGGTGGACGCTTTGAGCAGTTTCCGTCACTGCTAAAATTAGTTTTTTGTTTATGCATTGACTTCTGGGAAGTCACTGGTTTATGCCATGTGGTCACTGGTCAGGCTAGCGTAAGCTATCGGTAAATGCGGGGTAGATGATACGAACTTGCTTAGTTAATTGTGATTTTTATTTGCAGCTTATTTAGTGTTAGCCTATGTGAGTTGCGATATCACTTGAACTATTGGTATTCTGTTGTAATAAAGGTGTTTTGAGTTAGAAAACAATCAATTGTCTGCTTATAGCATCGCCAAGTCCAAACAGCAGTTCCCACATAGCCGTTGAAACAACAATCTCCTCTTTGGCGGTTATGCAATAGGTAAGAAATTGATCATACAGTTATGTAAAGACTTTATCAAAACGCATTTATGCAAAATACACAATACACATGAAAAGTGGGCAAAGTAAAAAAAAAATAATAATCAAATCCTGAGTAGTTGCAATCTTGAAATTTATATAAATGCTAAATTCTGAAAAAAAACATTAGTCTTCAACGAATGAAAAATGGTGCAACGGTAAAGCATTAACCTTAACTGTCAAAAACTAAAAAACCTTTCCAAGACCTGGTAATGACCACAGAAATATCCTTCTTTATGCTACATCTTTATTACATCACAACTGCATGAAAAACTAAAAGCTGGTTATCTCGAAACAAAGAAAAGCAGTGTGGCCAAAAACATTTGTCAAACACTCTTGCAGTTAATTTTAGCTGTAGGCACAAAAAAGAATTCTTGACTTTTGGTTTTGTGATAGAATGGATGTGTCCGCTTTGCCCCACATGACCGCTTACCCCAATAGGCTATATTTATATATAGTATATGTGTAATAGCAACAACTGTTCATCAGTTTATTGACGCAATAGCGAAATTTTTCCTACGAGTTTCATCTAAGAAAATGTTTTCATCCGTAATCAACCTGCACATCTAAAATCTTTGTGGTGAACCCCTATGCACCCTATTTCACTCATGCATCCCAGAGGCAGTTGTCGTGAACCCTAGGGTGCACCGTGCACCCTGGTTGAAGAGCACAGTTCAGATTTTGATACCAATTATGACATTTGCTTACAAGTAAAAATTTACAAAAATTTTGGAAATTTCGGAGGGGGCGGGCTCCTTTATAAATCCGCACATAAACTGGTACATAAATTTAGCAATTCTAAAGTTGTACAAATCATTAAGTTTAAGGATATCAAGGTGAACGTACTGAGGAGTAATCCTTTTCTTGATTTTCGACTTGGTGATTATGATTATCCAAAAGTTCTCGCTCTGTAGGTGTAATAGCTAGATGGTCAAGATATTTTTCAAATAAAACTCTGGCAATCCTTCACTACTCCCTTGTGTCCACCCATCTTCTTTATGCTTTATCTGCATGGGCGTCAACTTGTGTCTCCTATATTCATAAATTAAAGATGTTACAAAACAAAGTTATAGGCTAAGATTTATGACAAAAACGAGTAAATTGGAACCAACTTCTCTGCAATATTATAATCTGAAAATACTCAAGCTAAATGATCTCACTAGCGTATTTAGGGGGGGGGATAAAGGGCGATGGTCTCCCCCAAACAACCTTACAAAAAAAAATAAAAAAAAGCTAAAATAATGGTAACTTAGATATATTTGAAAGTTATTGTGGAACTGTGTTACAACAGAGTATCAAAGGGGGTAGGTGGGTGGGGGGTTCGGTTGAAAATAACAATAAAATGCAGAAATTATTATTGCAAACTAACTTTAAATATAGAGATGTAAGCGGTCGGCGTTAGGGTATCGTGAAATAAAGGGAATAATTGCGTAAGCGCCAATAATGTGTTTGTTATGCCTTGTTCGTTACTTATTTCAGTTTAAAAGTGGTTTATACCGATTTGTGTGTCCAACTCAGATGAGCAAAATGAAATAGTGCGAGGATATAAACAGATAACGCGATCGCAACATGAGCCGAAATTTAATCTAAATCGGTTTAGGGCGCTTTTTTTTGTACCCGTGCCTTTACCTTATCCAGATCCGAACTGGCACTAATTTCAAAGTAAAAGTCTATCTTTGGTTTTGAGTTTTTTTTATTACTAAAGTGAGAATGATTATCTTGATAAAGGTATATGATTTTGCTTGTCATGGCGAAGCCCGCTGCTGCTAATTCGCCTTTAAAAAGCTATTTTGCCTAACGTAGAAGTTAGTGCTTTTTTCAATTTCAAGGCTGGCCACTAGTCGATGGCTCTTATTATTGCATAACAGGCTTGCTTACTCAACCAGCTTTGGATGAAGACGATAAGATACAAACGCATATCAAGTTCTTGTTGCTCTGACTTAAAGTAACAAAATTTAGATCTAAATAAGGATTATATAACGACTATATGCAACCATGCTAAGTCAGTCTTGACTTGCATGTTTCAACGTTTCCCTGTTTTGTTGCACGCGCTCTTTTCTACGCCTTCATCAATTTTGGTGTGAAATTTGTGTGCTTGTGCTATCGTTACTTTTCAGCGTATTGGCGTTTAGAAATAAAATGATTGATTGATTACAGGCCCAAAAAAATGTATGGTAGCCAGTAGCCTACTGCGTAAAACAAGAAGAAAATTGGAGTTAACAAGTTTTCCAATGCAAGGAATGTACGACCGTTTTGGTGAAATTTTGATGGGTGGTTGTAGTTATAGAAATAATGTGATAACCAAGTGCGTAGGCAAGGAAGTTCGTGGTTTCAAAGCCTCCTCCCCAGGCTCCCCTATTGGTTCGTCAACTTTTTAGCTTTATAGATTAACCATGGTTCTTGATCTGCGTCCACGATCAGTAACGTTGTAGCGTTGCCGTGAGCCCACAAGAACCATGCCAAGCGTTGTTCAATTCCGGAATGCCATTTATTGCGTCATAATTTTGTGCACCACTGTTACCACCAGAGCTGGATGTCTCGAGACACGTCTCGAAACACGTTGTTGAGTGTCTCGGTCTCGCTATGCCAATGTCTCGGTCTCGGACTTTGAAAGTCTCGGAAAATGGTCATGTCTCGATCGAGGCATGAAAAATTTTTGGAATTGAAACAGCATTCAGGTCTTTGACACGGAAGCAACAATGGTCCTTACCCGATGTATTCAAAGTAAAACATTGTGCGTGATTTCGCACTTTGTAAAAACAGTTGGCCACATTTTGTTTAGACCATTTTGCTTTGTTGTTCAGGCCTGCAGAATTGCAGGCTTTTGCTTTCTTTTTGTGAGCAGCATATATGAAAACTGGTCTATTTCAACCACTAAGCACATGCATTCGATGGTAATCTACTCTAGACCAGGGATGTCTAACCTTTTAATTTATTAGGTACCCATTGCAAAATTATATATTTAACTGGGCCGCAAAGCGACCGGAATTCCAATATTTCATATTATAGTTCTAAGAAAAAAAATTAACCGTTGATAGGTAGGCCTTGTACTGAGCCGCATTTTGCTGAAAATGCATCTTTTTTAACAACAAAGAAAATTTAAAAATCCATTAATATAATTGATTAATGTAATGATTAATCAAATAATGTTAATTTAGTTTTAACTTTTAACAATATGGCCTTCACTCAAAAACCTACGGACCGCTAGCTACGTCTAAAAAATTAATATATTTTTTATGGGCAAACGGTGTGTCAAAGCAAAAAATTTTCAAGAGAGTATCGTGTCATATGTCATAAAATCAAGATTTCTACACATTTGTTCCCTATGAAAGATGCTATTCTCGCCTGGTTTACAACAGCTATCAAAAGATTATTCAAAGCAGTCCAGGCCCAAAAAGGCTTCAAATCGAAAAAAAGTGCAGGGATTACAGTTGCAGGAACTTTGGTTACCGACATGGTAAGTGCTTCCAGATTTGAGCTAGCTCTTTTTATTAGAAAGTTACTAACCAGATAGATTTTCAAAAGTGCATGGTGTCACAATGACTTTAAAATGTTTGTGTTAATTAATTTATTTTTTATCAAATATAAAGTATTTTGATTAAATTCCATGAACACTCTCGTGCTCAATACTTGATAGACTTCCAAAAAAAAATTGTTTTAACAGAAGATAGTGGGGTGCAATGCCGACATCCCTGGTCTAGACTAACATAGCCTACCAATGACTTTCTGTTTAAAGTTTTCTTGACATCTTTTTCGTTAGATTAAAAAAGAATATTGGGCCGTGTAATCGTCTGCGAGAGGTATTGCTTGCCTTGCAAGCTACAAGGACTTAAATCTTCTGTGATAATAAGCTGTTTCGTTGTTATTATGGTGAACTCGTTAAATCATTAATTGTAATCGTTAAAAGGATATGACCAATAGCAAATTTATAATAGGCTACATCAGTTCATAACCGCGACGGCTTCATTGCTTCGTTTGTTTTTTCTAATGTCATTTTGCTATAAAGTCATTTCAATAACTTGGCTTAGTAAAGCCCATACTCCAGTGTATTACTATCGTTTTTATATTTTCTAATTTTTGGATTATGAAGTCTCGTAACTTTAAAGTCTCGTCTCGGTCTCGAAGCTATGATGTCTCGTCTCGGTCTCGAAGCTCTAATGTCTCGTCTCGGTAGGTTCGGTCCTCGTTCCAGCTCTGGTTGCCACGATCGCAATCACGAAAAAAGTTGGCCAGTGTTCATAGCAGTTTGACTTAGTTTCGAACTTCCGACTCTTCTGAGATGGTCAGGTGCTTATAAGTTGAGAACAACAGGTTCTGCCCTTGATAGTGAAATGCTCTGTGTTTTTATATTTAATGAACTAATTGTAGAAAGTTCTAATTAGCATGGTCAAGGATGGCGAAAGACTTCCGCCTAACATACGCGGTAATACTTAGAAGGAAGGGATTAGCACAGAGGGCAGTGGCTGCTCGTGAGTCTAAAACTAGGGGGGTGCTGCCAATGTTCAGAAGGGGCACGTGATCTTGCTCGTGCGGCTGTTTATGATAACATGGTGGTCTGGCTAAGAGACAAGACGTGCTCTAGCATGTAGTTCGGTCTGGCAGCTTTAAATCAAATCAAATCTGCTTCACACGAAGCAGCTGAGAGCCTACAGGTTTAGTTTAGACAACGAGGATCACGGATGGATTGTTCTGCAAGCTGTTAAGTTTTTTAGTTATTTATTGTGAGATTGATTGTCACTTAACACATAATGCATTATATTTTTTATCTTCGTATAAGAAAAAAACTTGTTGACGAGAAAGCGACGAAGGCGCTATACGCACAATACGAATCCAGATTTTACTCTTAAGGTGTTGCCATTTGTTTCCAAGTTTTTTGATTGAATTTTGCTTCTTGATGCTTTAATTTGTTGCTTGTAAAGAAACCATCAAAGCAGAGATGATTATTGTGAAGCATCTTATTCAAGGACTCAACAACAAAGCTTATGTAAGAGTTGAATCAGTCACCACCTTTAACGATGGTCGTCGTGGAGACAACGCTCCACCCACTGCGTCACGCTTACTTTATTTGGGCTTTGCATCGTTATGACTACAGGGCAACCAAAAGTCGCTAACGGACCGTCCGCAAACCAAGTTTCAGAGTGATTTTTTAAAAAGCTTTCAATGTACACTCGTATTGTTTCCAATCGTTGTTTCATAGGTCAAAAGAAGCCAAAATTCAGCGTTTGCGCAAAAATATTTTTACGAAGCTTTTTTTCATGTTTCTGTGAAATCATTCACTTAGCCCAGGGGTTCTTAACCGGGGGTAAATTTACCCCCTGGGGGTAAATTTTAGCTACCGAGGGGGTAAATTTTTTGAATTAAAGACTAAAAAAACTTTAATTTTTAGTACTGAAAAAGCAGTAGCGGTACACTGGGAGTAAATTAAACGTTTTTCTTTCGGCAAGGGGTAAACGAGACAAAAAAGATTAAGAACCCCTGACTTAGCCTATTTATTTTTTTATTTTGACAAGACGTGCAACACTGCAACGGTGCAAAACATGTGATCGTTTTTAAATCTGGTAGGCGTGGACTAGTCTAAAGGGAGGCGCAAATGTTAGTCATAAGCATTTAAAAATATTGGCTTATGTATTATTTTATGAAGGGTAGCGTCATGATTAATATTTTGTGAGGGAGGCGTAGTAACACAAAGTTTGAAAACCACTGCTGTAATGTGTACGCTTACGGGTGATATTGCAAAGCTCGCAATCTTAAAACATGCTAGAATTGTGCTACAGAAAAATGTTTTTATTGAAAGACTTCAGCACGTCCACACAATCTCAACACACCATAAAAAACAGAGTTTCCCAACTGGGGATGCTTGCACCACTTAGGGGCGCGAGGAAGCGTTCTAGGGGATTCAAAACAGCTTATAGATTTTTATCTCGTATTAAGAGTGCTTTTATTTTCGGTTGCTCACTGTCAATTTTTCAGCGCAGTTACGCTCTAGTAATATATAATTCGCAAACGTCTAAGTGGCTTAAAACCCTTAGCCTCTTTGTGGTTGGCTACAATCAAGCTCTTAAAACAAAATACGTCTGATTCAGCAAAGGAGTAGTGACTGGTTTAACTATCCTACATCTTGCATTAGCGGCACTTTCAAAAAGGCTAAAAACTCGAAAATTGATAGCTCCGCTGGGGGAGATACAACGTTCTCCCAGACTCCCTATAGCTGAACACCTGCTCGGTTTTTGACGCAAAGTCATTGCAGGAAAATGTTTACGGTCAATAACACACATGAATTCATTTCAGCCCCAACTACAGTAGAACCTCTACTAACGAAAGACTCCAGATACGAAATTTCCAACTTACGAAACGTCTTTTTGTAGAAATTATGTTTCGAATAACGAAAGAATGTTCTAGTTACGAAACGCCGAAAATCAAAATTTTACTGTACTGTGTGTGTTTTGAAATAACCGTGTGTGTTCATTTTCGTACATTCCGTTCTGTCAGCTGTGAATCGTTTGCCGCTGCCTACCACCTCCGTCCTCCCGTTCACAGCTGACTTCGTACTGTATAGCGTTTCTACTTACGAAATTTTCGGCTTACGAAACGGCTTCCGGAACGAATTAATTTCGTAAGTAGAGGTTCTACTGTATTACGAAAATTTGCTTTGCGCAGCTGATTACAGTCGCATATTTTGTGACGGGTGCAAGAACATACCAAAAATTTTAAAGTCGCCCGGAGTATGAAAATGGTTGCGAACCGCTCTACTACAAGATAATACAAAACAAAGAAAAAGAAAGTTCCTAAAATGTGAACACTTATGTTTAAATATATCAAGCCACAACAGTCGACAGACAATGATTAATTACCAGAACCTGACTTTCACGTCAAAAAATCATCCGTACTCCAACTAGATACTCAGTTTGTAATTCAGCTTTATTGCAACTTTGTAACTTGTCAAAAGTAGGCACCCCCTTTTATAAATTTTAAATACGCCACTGGATGATCTATATCAGCATGAAACAGCGCAACTCATGTATCAGTATGTTCACAAAATGTTGCCAATAAATTTTAGTAATTACTTTTCTTATGTGTCTGACTCACTCCACCCGTAATTATTCGTCAAAGGCAATTACCACACCTAGATATTCTACAAGATCACAAAAATCTTTTAAATATATTGGGGCTAAAATATAGAATGAAATACCACAATCGTTCAAACAATTACCCTTTAATGAATTTAAAACAGAACATAAAAAGTTTCATTTAAATAAATATCTTTCAATTAATTAAATTACATTGTTTTAAATTAAGAACGTAGTTGAATAAATGGACACTCAATATTATTTTGATTGCATAAAATCTGGACTCCTTTACCAATGCGACACCTCACTTTTAGCTATAGATTTAATTTCCAGTAGGTTGCTGCCAGACTTGGGCATAATACTCTCCACATGTACTTAAACACAAATACAAAATACAGTGGCTATAAAGTAGTTAAGTACAAATACAAAATATTTTCTGGCAAAACTGATAAATACAAGTACTTTAACAATGTATTTAAATATATTTAAATACCGGCACTTTTAAAATATTTTTGCAAACAAAAAAAATCATAAGTCCACACTTAAAAAAAAACAAAATTTGGCGAATAGAGTCGAGGCATTGCCAAAATGGTTTCTCTCAAAACAACCATTGCATTATCGTTTTTTTATCACGGAGAAAAAATGACTGTAGTATAAACAATAAAAATTACCGAATACGCAGTGTGTACCCCCAACGGTAACAAATGCATTTCAAACACAAAGCACAAATCATAAAAAGCATTTAAATACAAATACAAAATACACAAACTTAAATAACTTAAATACAGTATTTTGTATTATAAATTGTATTTGTATTTTTAATACAAATACCGGTACATCCCAAGTCTGGCTGCTGCTCGACTCGAAGGCCACTCGGGTCGCTTCGCAGTTGCCTGTTGTAAATTGTTGTTAGCTATTTGGTGTCGTATTTTTTTTTCGAGCGCCATGAATCGACAACAAATAATAAATTCTGAATTTGAACCTGAATGTAAATATCATGCGGGAACGAATGAAGGTTGAATATGATGAGAATAGTAGTCATGGTAGTCCCACCCGAATCTTAACTTTTGGAAAAACAAAGATTCCTACGAGGGTCTCTTCTTTATTACTAAATATAAATAGGCTACACTTTGTCGGAAGTCCGTAAAAAAAACGAAGTTTCACTAGACTTGGAGTAAAGATGACTCGGGACGACTTTTTTGAGGCCCGGAACCTCTAGCCCAGTAACCGTAACCGGCTACTCATACCAAAAATAAAGCCCAGCCCGCCCAAAGCCCATTCTTTTTACGAACCTTTGGTAACATTAATCTCCTTTACCAATGGAATTTCAAAAATTATTAGCGGCCCAGTAAGAACCAGCAGAACTGATAGAACTTGGCCGTTAGCGGACCAGTAAAAAAAACGGTTAACGGCTCGTTAGCGGGTCACTTAGCGGCCCATGCCGTCTCTAGCTAGAAGCTAAATACGCGAAAAATCTTTTTCAACAAAATCGCTACAGCGTTTTTGATGATCACGTGACCCTTAAGAAAACTGCGTGTAATAACAAGGTGGGTATAAATACAAAAGTTTTGCAAAACGTGGGCAACAGTGGTGTGGTGTGGAGGACAATAGGCGTGACTGTCGGATGCGCGATAGGAGTTCGCTCCCCTCGTAGGATCAATTGTTTTCTTTGCGTAATTTGTTTATTTTTTGTGGGCTAACAGAAAATTTTTAGATTATTTGGGATGGGGAAGAGCGGGGGTAACAGAATAAACAAAAAATTCTCTGTTAGCCTACCAGCATTTTTGCGCTGGATCGTTTTTTGTTATTATCATTATAAAAACTGCCGACAATAAGCACGAAATCGCTGTAGCAATTTTGTTAAAAATGATTTTTCGCGTATTTAGCCATAGATTCTACACTTTGCCGCCTACCGGTACCTAATTTAATCAAATGTTAGTAGAGTCTAGTCTAATTTAATCACAGGCCTGGCTAGTGTGACAAGTCATACAGTACAAACGATGGTTCACCTAGGTCCCAGCCCATAACAATTAACCAACCAAGTTGAACCAACACACATAATACCGGTACCCATACTCGAACCGAATTCTTTCAAAGTGTTCAAGAAACTTTTTTTATCGAAGTCAGTGTCACCCGATGAAACGGATTCAATATTCCAAGCTCCGTCCAAGTTAGAGACGGACGAGTGGCTAAATCATAAATTCTGGTAGCCAGGGAATTCGCCACATGGAAGATTCGTCGCAGAAGATTCCCCACAGAAGATTCGCCACACAACGGGTGAAACATACGAATGTGACCGAGAATTTGAGCGTAAGCGTCGGACAAACGTTTGCAACAGTGCCGACGTGGAAGATTCGCCACACAACAGTGATAGGTTGGGGTCGGGGGTTTGGGTTGAACAACCGATCTGACCCCAACCCCCCCCCCCCCCCGACCCCAACCCCCCGACTCACCTGCTGTGTTTCGAATCTTCCATGTGGTGAACCCTCTGGCAACCTAGATTCTACACTGTAGAATCTATGATTTAGCCACTCGTCCGTCTCTAACTTGGACGGAGCTTGGAATATTGAATCCGTTTCATCCGGCGACACCACAGTGTATCCATTATTACTAACAGTGGAACCACTCTCTGTGATCAGTGTCCGGAATGAAAGTCAGAGTTGAGAGTTCATCTGTTCAAATCGTGTTGCCCCATCGTATACTGAGAAATGAAAAAAATAATGGCGAGCAATTTCACTGTATTTATTAGACTATGAACTGCACGTCACTTTTTTTTCATTTCTTCTAAGTAGTTCAGAAATCTGCAATGTCTCCTTGAAAATTTAAAAAACAGAATATAAAAATAGCACATTTTAAAAACAGCAACAATACAGATGAACTTCAGAAAGCAATTATTACATCACAGCATATTTGTAAATTTTGTGGACATGCGCAACAATGCTTTTTTGTTATGTGGGTCCACTGTAAGAACTATAAATACACTGTGGTGACACTGACTTTGTTAAAAAAAGGTTCTCGAACACATTGAAAGAATTCGGTTCGAGTATGGGTACCGGTATTATGTGTGTTGGTTCAACTTGGTTGGTTAATTGTTATGGGCTGGGACCTAGGTGAACCATCGTTTGTACTGTATGACTTGTTACACTAGCCAGGCCTGTGATTAAATTAGACTAGACTCTACTAACATTTGATTAAATTAGGTACCGGTAGGCGGTAACCATACGAACTGACTTGAAATTACCGGTAAATCATTTTCTTCAGAAAGATCTCAATCTGTGAATGACAATCTCCACATAGCAAACGATCGGAACAGTGAATATGATTTATTCCAAGCCAATTACAAAGACACCACGCATTGGCCGCGTTCACACACGGAGGTTTTCGCTACCAGGTACAAAATTTCATTTTGTTTCTGCAAACGCTATTTTAATTTTTTTCGAACTTGTTTTAGCGTATCAAAAACTAAAACGATTACCTATTCGAATTGCTGAAATAGTTTTTAAAATCTTAAAAAATGCGTTCACCATTATGAAAATGAAATTTCGTGCGCGGTCGCGAAAACCACTATGTGTGAACGCGGCCATTGTTTCATGCCACACATAAATGTGTGGTACAGCAGCCCAGGTACTAATCCTTAGGTGCAAACTTTTTAATAGAGCCACTTGTCATTGCAAATAATCTCTGTTTGAGATGTCCAGAGAGGCATAATTATTATGTTATTAGAATAAACTGGACATTAATTTAGTCTAGGTGTAGTATCGCCTTATCAGTACTGATCAGGGGCGTATTCTCCAGAGGTTCAAGGTGTTCAGCGCACACCCTGCGATATCACAAGCACACACGTTAATTACATTTAACCAAAATATTTGGATTTTCTCGTCTTTAATCTTTGTAATATCAGCGCAATCTCAGTTCTTTTTGCTTTGATGAACGACAAATCGCTTTTTTTTCAACGCTAACCGATGACGCAACATTCTCTTGTATGGTAGATTCAACAGATATCGTCGAACACAAGCGAGCCAGACCTTCTTCATTGTATTCTGAATCATATTATATAGCGGAGAGTGACTTTTTCTCTTTCCACACGATATAAATGCAAAAAATGTCCTATTTGAAAGTTGAACCCAGACGCAACGTCACAATACAGCTCAATCACGCCACAGCAAATTGCTGTTTTCATCGCAGAAGAATCATGCACTGGCTCTCTCTCAGGGCAGGTTTAACAGGTATCGTTGAACACAAGCAAGCCAGACCTTTTCCATTGTATTCCACAACGAGAAGCTAAATACGCGAAAAACCATTTTCACCAAAACCGCTACAGCGTTTTTGAGAGTCACGTGATGCGTGAAGAAAGTATAAGTACAAAAATTTTACGGAATCTAGGCTACAGTGACATGGCTTAGGGTATAGGTTCTCAAAGTGCTCCGTACGGAGCCCCAGGGCTCCGCGAGAGCAATCTAGGAGCTCCGCGAGCAATCAGTTTACATATAAAATACTGACTTAGCCAATTTTTGCAACTGTCCAAAGAAGCAATACCGCGATTAATGAAATTTGACTCTACTTTATTAGTATGTTTGTTAAGTGTCAAATTCACAGCCTTAATATGATTTACCTGTGAAATGTAGAATTTTTCTAGCCTGTATAGGGCTACGCCAAAAAGATCTGACACATCTGAAAGTTCAATTTTGAAACTTATTAAATTTCTAATACTGTCTGGTCTGCATTCACTTTTTGAAGAAAAGTTTAGTATTGTAGCAACAGACGGTCTTCAGCCAGTGTTTACTTGCGACAGTGTTTACTTTCCATTCAGCTGGCCAAGAAGAACGACGTCGTTTTATTGAATGGGAAGTCAAAACAGCTTCCATATATCGGGAAGAGTGTTTTAGCAAGGTCAAGCATTTTGAAGGATGAGCGTATCTTTTGCATGAGTGCGGCTGATGAGGGCTGATAGCCCGAAACAGCGCAATCCCTCTCTATGGTACAATATTATACTTGTTCTACCATTTCCACACTGACCTATTGTTATTAATGAATTGCAATTATATAAAAAAAAAGAAAGTCATAAGCTTGGGCTTTATAGCATGCCTAAGAATGCAAAATTTGCCATAGGTCTCAACTCATTTTGCGCCAGCAGTAAGATATCGCCCCGACAAAGTGCGTTGCTAGGGCTACGCGCAAAATCTCAAATTTGGCAAAAGGCTCCGCACCTCAAATAGTTTGAGAACCCCTGGCTTAGGGGATAGTGAGAGGCACTGCCACTCGCAGGGCAGGGGATCGATTCCCTCCTGGGTTTACAATTTTTGTCAGCGCATTAGACTGAAGTCGCTGCAGCGATTCTGTTGAAAATGATTTTTCGCGTATTTAGCATCTCGTTACGGTATTGCTAAAACCTGCAGGTACACAAGGATCACATGGAGCACAAGGATCACAAGGACCGAGGAGCACAAGGATCACATGGAGCATAAGAATCACAAGGAACACAAGGATCACAAGGACCACAAGGATCACAAGGAACACAAGGAGCACAAGGATCACAAGGAGCACAAGGATCACAAGAAACACAAGGAGCGCAAGGATCACAAGGACCACTAGTGGCGCAATTAGGAACGCATGGAGCACATTAGGGATAGGCTCGATGAGAGTTAGGTTCAATGGGGGTCAGGTTTAGTTAGGGTTAGGTTCGGTTCGGATTAGTTTCCATTAGGGTTCGGTTCAGTTAGGGTTAGGTCGGTTAGGTTTGAGTTCCTTGCGCTCCTTGTGTTCCTGCAGCCAGAGTTTTCTTTATTAGAGTTGTCCGACTCTATCACGTGATTTCGTTTTTACGCATGAGTACTTACAGATCGATTTCAGCAGACTACAGTCAGCTTGCTTTGTGAAAAGTGACTAAAGCTTTCAAACGCCGGAGTTAAGCTAACGAATTACCTAAATTTGATTTCAATTACGTGAAGGATAGTTTTACAGACATTTGCAAGAGAATTTTTAGTGATATGTAGCCTAGTTAGCAAAAACTGATTTAAATAACGTGAAGGATAGTTTTAGTGATTAGGTAGTCTATATACTGTAGCTGTACATTAGCATGGGTTACTATGACACCCTTTGTTGGACACAAACTGCATTTAGTGAGACTAGAGTTCCAGTCTAAATGTCATTTCAAATCGAAATTGATTTCTATCATTAAAACTTTTGGAGTAATATTTTCAGGAATTTGATCCAAATTAAATTCGACATTTTTCTGAATGCAAAATATTTTACATTAATTGTTTTTTGATTTTTTATTAGACCTTAGCTGTAAAAATAACCATTAAAGCTTATGGATCTTATTAAAAGCAGGGAAAGTAGGGGACCTATCGCACAAGTTTTACTGAATTCAATTTTTTGTCCAACTGGTTGGACAATATATTAGGCCAAATGCTTTTTAGTTTGTTGGACTTAGTTGTAACGACATCGCTATCGATGCGGGAGGTCTGGGGTTCGCGCCCTGGGCCGGTCAAATCGGACAAAGTATCGCCAGGGACTCGTCACCGCGCTGTTTTCTTCGAACTTTGAAGCTGAGTTGCCTGGGCGATCAGCGGCGGAAACGGGTCCCGCTACTTGTTACACGCTTTGGCGGAATACCGCGAGTATAATGACGGCTTGATTTTTTTGGATTTTATTTTGTGATGAAACTCTTCCGTACCAAAACGAAAAAATTCGAAATGCTTACGGTAAATTTATTTGCAGTTAAAAAATGTCACTCAAACGTCCCCACGGGGATCTTTTGTCAATAAAGTCGTAACCTTCCGACCACTACATGATTAAGCGATTTAAAGTAATTGCAAATGTCTCTTAAAAATTGTTGCTGTAATCGGAAAACGAACGAATGTTTATTCATATGAAACGAATGTTGAAATCTTAATAGTAGACTCGCTTAACCACCAGTGCACAGAGATGGGCATTTATCGGTGATATAGTTTTGATTTGTTGATTACCGATATCGCTTTTGTAGTACATTTTGTTATCGCCGATGAATTATCGAGATAAACGATTCTTCATGCACACAGTGTTCAAAGTTAGTGAGGTGGTGCTGTGGAAAAATACGCAGTGTTCATAAGGTCTTGTTGCGATTTAAAAAAATGTCCCTTTGTTTTGTTGCCACGGCAGAGTTCGTGAACTGCTTTCTTTTCTTAAAAATCTAGAAAAATATTTTTGCAATTTGACTCCAAAAAAGCTTCGTCAAACACATCGAAAATTTAATGCAACATATATCGGAAGAATTTATCGATTACCGATATCACTTCAAGAAATTGAAATTTACCGATTATAATCGGTATCGCCCAGGGATTTTTTGAAATTATCGGTTATCGTTATTGCTTAAGTACAGAAAATTTTAGCCTATCGTGCCCATCACTGCCAGTGCAAATGAAAAATTAGCCAAGTATTTTGAACAATAGGTTATCAGTACGGAACATTAGAATAGCTTTGAAAAAGCTGTTTTCGCCAGGGAGTCGAACCGTTTAATTTGTACGGTTCAGGTTCGGTTTGGGTTCAACAGCGGTTTCAAATTTCGGTTCAGTTCTGGTTAAGGTTCAGATAAATTGAAACGCTCTGGTTTGGGTTCGCTCCAGTAAAAAATATTTCAAACCGGTTTATAAAGTTCCGGTTCAAGTTCGCAGTTAAAAATGGTATAATTCTTGTAACATATTTTAAAAAATGAAATGTACAAAGCAATTTTTCTTCGCATTGACAGGCCACTATAATGCATAAAATACTAGTACAGGTAGTGTTCGACTTACGACCTGCTCGACTTACGACTGCTCGACTTTACGACCGCTTCCCTGGCAAGGCTAGGCAGCCGTAGCGATAATTTTTGCTTTCGTATATACATACATGTTTATATGAGATTCGACTTACGACCACTCCGACTTACGACCGGATGGTCGGAACCGAATGCGGTCGTAAGTCGAACACTATCTGTAGTAAAGCCAGTTTCGAGATAATTAAATTGCTACTATGCTCCGACGCCGGCGGCCTAATCTTTGATAAAGAAACATATCTTCACATTGACGGGCCAATGCACAGCTTGTACTGCTGTGCAAGTACTGTATTTCTTTAAATATAAGCCACCTTCAAAGTGTCAGTCGGTTACGCCGATCAAAGTGACGCGTGTGACCTCACGGAGCGAGCCGCTTTTTTAATCGGTTCGATTAAGGTTCGCAAGTACTCAAATTATTCGGTTCAGTTCCGGTTCGCTCTTTGAAATTTTGAAAAATACGATTCAGGTTCGACCAAATTAGCGTAAAACCGGTTGATAAAACTTTGGTTCGACTCCCTGGTTTTCGCATTTGGAAAAACTTCTATCATAAATACTCTCGATAGCTTTGAAAAAAGCTGTTGTATACCAGAAATTTTTTGTAACGCGCTCGTCAAATATTAATAATGTGTGCTGTGCAAGCTTCCAAAGATCTCAAATTATCCAGCGCAATTTTTTTTCCTTTAACTAAAAAAATCGACATTAAGGCTCAAAATTTGAAACTAACCTACTTTGTGCAGAAAAAACTGCTCGGGTAGAGTTACTTTGTGCTGAAAATACTCGTTATCGAAAATGCTAGGCTTATTCGTTATCGAAAAAGCTGCTCGTGTAAAAGTCTACTGTTACTTTCTTTTACACCACTGCGTATTAGCCTACCTGCGTTTAGCAGTTTTTGCTAAATATGCTAAGAAAAGTAGTGGCGAAATATCAGGGTAGGCTATAAGTTTGCTTTTCTTTGGCGCAGTAGCAGAGCATTGCTAGTTGTTGGCACTAAGTTTTTAAAAACAAATTCGTGCATTTCATGTTATGATTTCAAAGCAAATAAAAAAAATAATGCTGCTGCAAGCTACAAGACTGGATTCAGACTTTCAGAGATGCTGGATTGCTGCATTCTTATGTAGTAAAATTTTTGATTCTTAAATTATAGTCTAAAAAGATATTGAAAAGAAAATTCTTAAGCTAGTCTTGCGAAATCAGTAATTGGGTGGATCCAAGCCGATAAAAGTCAATTCTTTTTCAAATAATTTGTCAGTAGCCTGGAAGCAACCACGAGGTATTTTTAAAATTAGCCATTTTTACATTTATTTCGTCACAGAGCAATTCCAACAGTATGGCAAGAAAAGGGCAACCTAAAAATTTTGATGAACGAAAAGCAGACAAAAACCATGATTCTCGCCAGGAAGAATCGATATCGGTTAGCAGTTTAGTTGAAAAGGCAGTTCAACAATTAAAAAAAGATTTCGCTGATAAGCTTGACTCTCTGCAAGCTGAGCTGGTTGAAGTGAAAGAGAGTCAAATATTTTTATCTTCAAAATATGAGGAACTTAAACTGGACAATGACAAGCTAGCAGTAATCAACCGACAGCAGGAACAAGAAATCAGCAAGTTGAAAAAACAAATTGTCGAGTCCCAAATTCAAGGGGAAAGAGAGGCTGAAAAAATTGATAGCCTTGAACAGTATGGCAGACGCCAAAATTTGGAAATAACAGGAATCCCAGTAAAAAAAAAACGAAAACACGAATAAAATTGTCATGGAAGTTGCTAAGCTTTTAAATGTGGAGATATCCCCTGAACAAATTTCAACGTCACATCGAATTGCCTCTCGGACCAACAAACACAAGGATAATGAATCGCAACCTCCACCTCCGATTATTGCCCGATTCGTCAATCGTGATGTTCGTAACGAACTTTATTACAATCGCAAGCTGGCTCACAATTTGGACCTCAAAGGATTTTCAGTGGAAGGAACGCATCGCATTTTCGTTAATGAAAATTTAACTCAAGCCCGAAAGAAGTTATTCTGGATGGTTAAGCAAAAAGCGAAGCTAGCGGATTATAAATATTTTTGGACGATGAATGGAAATATTTATACAAGAAAGCATAATGACTCCAACGCTCTTATAATAAAAGGAGAAAAAGACCTTGACTTAATCAAGTGATCTGACTTGTTCTGTTTTAGTTTTTTTTAGTCTGTTATTGTCAAATTGCCTTCAACACTGATGACGTAAACGATTGTTCGTTTAATAACTCTGATATTGTAACTGCAGCTGTTAATTCATTGACGAATAACTTTTATCCTTGTGCATATTATAACATTAACGATATTCCATTAAATAAGTCTAATTCAAAATCTTTAAATATTTTTCATTTTAACATCCGCTCACTTCCAAAAAATTATGATTTGCTTCATGAATTTTTATGTATACTTCCGATCTCCCCTGAAATAATTTGTTTATCTGAATCTCGAATCAATCACCAACCGCTCTCTAATCTCGACTTACCTGGTTATAAGCTTTTTCATAATGACTCTGCCACTAGAGCAGGTGGTGTAGCTATTTATGTGAATAACAACATTTGCGCTGAATTGATTCCGGAATTGTTTTTACATATTGATGGATGTGAAAACCTTTGGTTAAAGCTTAATGATGCTGATGTAGTTATTAGTGCTATTTATCGACACCCAAAAAATAACTCCAAGCTCTTTCTAGATCATTTAAACAACAGTCTAGCCCATAGTATGCTTAAGAATACTAAGGTTTATCTAGTTGGTGATTTCAATATTGATATTGCATCTACGTCAAATGTACCTAACTTTGCTACTGATTATATTAATTTGTTGGCTAGTAATGGTTATTTCCCCTTGGTCAACCTTCCCACACGTGTTACTGAAACCTCCTCGACAGTCATTGACCACATAATCACTAACGATCACAAACATTCTATTATACCCGGAATAATCAAATCCGATTTAACTGATCACTACCCTATATTTTGCTCTATCAAATTGCGTTCCCTACCCAATAAAAAATCTGAACCGCCGATGTTTCAACGCGACTTACATAACTTTAACAAAAACGCTTACTGCGATGACCTACACAAATCTCTTTGTAACTTTTTTCTAATTAACAATAACTTTAATCACGATAACTTTAATCAATTATTTAGTGATTTTATTGAAATCATTAAAAGCGCAATTGATCATCATGCACCACTTAAAAAATTATCTAGAAGGCAGCGTAAACTAAAACAAAAACCATGGATCTCAAGTAGCTTGCTAAAGTCTATCAAAACTAAACAAAAACTATATATAACGCATTTTGTAAATGGTAGCCTGGATCAAAAATTTTACTACAAAAGTTACGCAAATAAGTTAAATAAAATCAAACTCGCTGCTAAAAAACGATATTACCTTGATGAACTCCAAAAGTATCGATATAATGCTTTTAAAACCTGGAATACTATTAAATCACTTCTTCCTTCTTCAAACAAAATTTCTTCAGTTCCAACAAAAATTAAAGTCGGTGATGATGTGTTGACCGATTCTTCAGCCATTACGGAGAAATTTTGCGATTATTTTTCCAAAATCGGTCAAAACCTTGCTTCCAAAATACCTGCGCATCATGATAATTCGTTCTCACAATACTTGACAAATAGTGTATCCTCATCATTGTTTTTTCAACCTACTTCACCTCCTGAAATCATGCGACTTATCCACTCTCTTAAAAACAATAAATCTTCTGGCCATGACAATATTTCGGCGTATTTTCTTATTGTAGCAGCAGAAGTTATTGCTATTCCTCTTACAACATTATTTAACTCCGCTTTCAAGCTTGGTATTTTTCCTTCTTGTTTAAAAATTGCTCGAGTTATTCCTGTATTTAAAAGTGGTGAAAAAACTGATCTTAACAATTGTAGACCAATCTCCATCCTTTCTACTTTTTCAAAAATTCTGGAAAAACTGATTTGTGATAGAATGCAATTGTTTCTTGACAAACACTCCATATTACTATCTACTCAATATGGCTTTCGACCTTTCCACTCTACTTCACATGCTATGCTTGATCTTCTAACTTCCACTTATGATAACATCAATGATAATAAACACACTGCTTTCCTGTTATTAGATTTAAAAAAAGCGTTTGATACTGTTAATCATAGTATATTATTGCGTAAACTTCAACATTATGGTATAAGAGGTGCTGCCTATAATCTCTTTGCTTCTTTTTTAACTAACAGGTTTCAGTTTGTATCTATAAGTAATGTTAAATCCAATTTTATGCCCATTACTTGTGGAGTCCCACAAGGGTCTGTTCTTGGCCCTCTTCTTTTCACTTTATACATAAATGATATCTCTAATTGTACCACTTGTAAACCTAGGCTTTTTGCCGATGACACCTGCCTTATGCTGAATAATCGAAATTTGTCGCAATTAAATTCTAACATTGACGAAGAAATAACCACCGTTAATAATTGGATGATTGCAAATAAATTGACATTAAATATTGCTAAATCAAGCGTAATCTTAATAAATTCAAATAATAAAAATTACAATAATTCTAATGCGCAAGCCTACGATCTGCCTTCAAAATTAATGTCGGTCGAAGCTGCTAAATACTTAGGTATAACGTTTGACAACCGTCTCTCTTTTGAAAAACATATCAACAATTTAGTAAAAAAACTCTCTAAAGCAGTTGGAATATTATGTAAAGTTAAAAATTTCTTAAATTCGCAAGCACTTCTCCAGCTTTACTATGCTATCTTTCACTCGCATTTACAATATGGTCTTATTATATGGGGTTCCACTTTCAAAACCTATCTCAAAAAATTAACTACCCTACAAAACAAAGCAGTAAAAATTGTTGGTGGTGGTAAGTATTTTGATCATGCAACTCCATACTACTCTAAATTACGCATTTTAAAATTGGTTGACCTTTTGAAATTAGAAAAGGCATTATTTGTCTTCAAATACAGAAGCAAAGCTCTTCCCTCTGCATTTAAAAATTATTTTTCTGCTGTATACAATGACAGATCTACACGGTCGGTTATCCAAACTAATTATTTTATTCCCTTTACAAAATCTACTATGTTACAAAGATCTATTAAATATCAGGGTCCGATTGTTTGGAATTCTCTAGATTTAAACATTAAAAAGCGAAACTCCTTAAAATTGTTTAAATACCATCTAAAAAAGTCACTGTTGAGTAAATATTGTTCTCCATTGATTACAACCTAACCTCATGTTCTTCCTTACTCCATTTTTCCCTTTATATCTTGTGTAAGATGCTGTGTTTTTAGCCTTTTGTTTTTTGTTGTTGTTGTTTTTCTTTTTTTGTTTCTCTTGTTAAGCCAAGTTATGATCCTCAGTCTTTATTTAATTCTTCAAGGTGGCTGCTGACTCGAAGACCACTAGACTGGTCGCTTCGCAGTCTCCTCCTCGCCTCAGTTGTATAGGTTACCAAATTTTACATCGTGTCATAATATTTAATTGGGCGTCAATAAACAAAGTTCAGTTCAAACAAAGTTCAGTTATGCTGCTGCTGCTATTGTATCTTATGCACTGCGACGTTTCTGTGACACAATTGATCTATTAGTATTGAAGCGTAACCATTATAATAAAGAAACAAAAATGAGAAAGAGTTGGACAACTCTTATAGAGAAAACTCTGCTGCAGCTTTTAGTAATAGCTCAATTGCGCCACTAGCGGTCCTTGTGCTGCTTGTGTTCCAGCAGTTTTTAGTAATAGCTCAATTGCGCCACTAGCGGTCCTTGTGATCCTTGTGCTCCTTGTGTTCCTTGTAATCCTTGTGCTCCTGCAGATTTTAGTAGGACCCTCTCGTTATTCTACATCGTATTAGGAATTAGGATGCGGTTGCGAGTAATTGCTTGTCATTTTTGAAAGTGTGGCGGTCAATATATGTGGGCCTGCATTTTAAAGTTGTTGGTCAAATTCAAGTTGTAGGTTAAATTAGTGGAATGGAAGTAAGTGTTGACAGTATGATTGAAAAGCCGTTTTGTAGCGGAAATTACGACGAAAAATTGGAAATAGCAAAAGCTAAAAAGCCAACACCGAAATTATATATATTAAGTAGACTAGCAAATTAGGCTGCTTGAAAAGGCGCTTGATGTTAGTTCACGCATTTGCATTAAACTTTCGAGCACTTCCACACATTTGTTTAATAAATAGCTGCATGCGGCAGCAAATATTGTGTAGAGGAGTACACCTCTAAAAAATGCTCATCGTATGCCACTGGTACTGATGGTACAGTATGGATAGTCAGATGGGGTACTGTAATTGTTAAACAAATTTGAAAAACGTTGAAAATTTTTGGCCAAGCTTACTTCTTTTTAGTTGACATAGATGTAATGGTTATATAGCTTGACTCTTCCTCTATCAGTTGTAAAAGGTCCCAAAGCTGTACAACGTCACTCTTGGGCGATATTTTGATTTTTTTCTGTCCAATAATTACCGGTACCGTACCCCAGTGTTTGGGGTTATTAATGGACACTAGCGAGGTAAAGAATGGATAGCATTGATTTTTTTATTTTGCTTATTGCTATATAATAAAAAAAAACTAAATAGCACCAACTTGTTCTGCATAGTCTAGTGATGTAACCGCTACTGGTAACTTTTTTACACTAAAAAGAAGACACATATATACATTGTGGATTAGCATCAAATTCATACCTTCACAATATCTTTGAAAATTTTAGATCACTAAGTTTAACATCAGCAGGTGCATTGATGCTTTAGCACCATACTGGTATCATTTAATTTATGGTTAAATTTAAGTGAATAGTAGAGCGAAGACATAATTAGCCATTGTATATATATATATAGGATATACTGCAGTTTCTACAAGTTTTTCTATCATTTAAGTTTTTTCTGCGGTTGATGTAGCCTTAATATATACCATCATGAAAAGGCACTGCAAACATATCATGCAGAAACACTTACCGGTATTAAACCGTAGAAAGAATTCAGAAAAGAATTTTTAGGAAAGAACATACAACCAAATAATGGATAAATTTGTTAATGAAAATAAAGTGATTAAAGTTACAGGCCTGTAACATTTGCTGCTTTGGTTTATTTCATTACTCTGTTATGCTCTCAAAAGACTAGGAAGAGGGTGACATATTAATAAAACTGATAGTGCCACTGATAGTCAAGCTAAAAATCTACGAATCAATGGTTGTTTAATGCTAAATAGTAGCAGTAGGTGTTCGATAATTACCCCATGTTGTCAAAATTTCTGTGGGGTAATTATTGGACAGTGCACAGGCAGCATGATAGAGCTGTAAATGTTTACTCATCATAATCATGAAATTTAAAGTGTCTCCTGGTAGGGTTGCCAATAAAAAAATCAAAAATAATAAAAATAGTTCTCAATTTTAACAAATTACTTTTTTCACTTAGTTATGTTTTTCATAAAATTTTGACAAGGTTACTTGAGGACACATTTTGTGTCCTCAAGTATTGCTTCACTTGTTTACTGATTTTATTTTTCTGTTAATTATTTGCTGCTTTATTTCGTTTTTTCCTCGCATGTCAGTGTGCCTGGGTGTTAACCTATCGCCATTGTGTTGTAATTCAATAAATAAATAAATATAAAATTTTTGCTTCTTATGATCAATACAATTAGTAATGCTTCTACTATTATAATGCAAAAGATGACAGTTAGGCAGCTTCTAGTCTTGGAGCAATCCTTTTGTCCAACAATTACCCCCTTATTTTAACTGCCCAACAATTACCCCATGTGACTATATACCAATGAAATGCTGAATGTGGGTAATCAGGTAACCTTAGTTTATGTGAATTAGGCCTACTACCGTACCTGACCACCGTAAATGATTACTGATAACTGATGTGTCAAAAGATGTGCACTAAATCTATAAAACAAACATTAATTTTTTATAGATTTAGCAGGTCTTTGCCTCCTGTATAGGCTACTCTGTATCATCTCAGCAGCTCAGCTATCGTTGAACTGGTATCAGTAGGTACTGGTAACCAAGGGTGGAAACCTGGCTCCTTGGCGTTAGGGTGTCAGTTTTGGTGTGTTGAAACCCAGATGTCAGGTTTCAGTTTTGGTTAGGTTTCACGGCTGTTGAAAAATAGGTTTCGATTTTAGTTTTGCTTATGCACAGCTTCGGTTTCTGGGTTTCAGTTTCGGTTTAAGTTTCATCCAAGAAAGTTATTTTATTTTGAATACGAATTATTTAAGTGCTTTACTTCTTGACGTTTTTGTTTCATTACAATGATAAGTAGCAGCTCAGATGGCCAACTCATTAGAGCAATTGCTACAGAAGTTGTCAACTTGGGTATAATTCTGAGTCCAGTGAAACCAAAGACTCAAAAATTAGTATTCACGTCTTCTATATTTGATGCTCAGTATTAAAGGAACTGTACTGATAATGATGGTGATGGCAATGCTTAAAACCCAAAACCTTAGAAAAATCTGAAGAGGTTTTAGTTTCAGTTTCGATTTTGACGTTTTAAGAAAAAATGGTTTTGGTTCAAGTTTAGGTTTTCAAAAATTTGGCTGAGTTGGTGTCAGTTTCAGTTTGGGTTTGAAAAATTTCCTTTAAAACTGGGTTTTCAGGTTTAGGTTTGAGTTTCCTCCCTTGCTGGTAACTAAGCCTACTGGTACCAATACTATGGCTGTATGGTAGTCAGTGTAGTACCGGTACTGCACTAGTCTGCTAGTGTACCAGTGTACTGGTATAGTTTATACTGTAGTTTATACCAATATTGGTACCGGTAGTCTAGTAGCTAGAGAATTAAACTGCTTGCAAACTACCCGCAGCATACCTCAGTGATTTGTTTTTCTAAGCAGTAGGGAAGTGTCTATTTTGCCACTAATATCAAAATAGTTTCTACGTCTATTTTGCTGGATATAGTGCAATCCATACTGGATACTCATGACTGTTTATGAGCACCAGCAAAATAGTTTATATGATAGGTCTGTTTTGTTGGAAGTAGATGCTGATTTTACCTATCGGTATATACTGTTGGCAAAATAGACCTAGAAACTATTTTGCCATTAACGACAAAATAGACAAGTGCTGCCTTTTTCTAATTGTGATGATGATAATGAAATATTTCTGGATAAGCCATGAAAAGGGTTGGGCTGACCTTCTGGAAATTGATGTACATACTGTGCATATATGGTACCGGTATTTAGCTCTGAGCTATACATACACTTTAGTACTTCCATGCCTCTAGTTTTGTTTAGGTATGCATAACTTCACAACTCTACCCGGTACATACCAGTAAGCATTTTCTCTGGTCTTATTCCCCCTCCCCCATAAAATTTCTGGATCCACCCTGGAAGGGGGAGGGCTAACCTTTCAAAAGAGTAATACTAAACTTGAGACCACTGCCATCGGCACTAAAATCACTGCCAGCTGGCTCTAATATGATGACAGTGGCAGGTGTCACCAAATTAATCACAACCCCTGTATTGATAATGGCTATGTTTTGGTGATCAGTGGCTTGAGGCCATGAAGGTCACGCCAGTGAATTGACTTGGAGTATATAATCATGTGATACTGTACAGGGTGTTTATACAATCCTGATGCAATTTCAAAATTTTTTGTGAAGTTAATTCTCAGAATATCTTAACTACGTTGGTTTCATTTTGATCAATGCTGCTTAAAAGTTTTTGTTAAGAGTTTGTGTAACACGTTCATAGAACATATAAAATCGTATCTAATAAGCATTATTTTTGTTAAATGAAACTTCAAGCAGCACTGATTAAAAAATAAGCCAACCTGGTTAAGATGATTTAAAAAATAATTTTACGAAAACGTTTTTGAATTGTAACGAGACTGTATGAACTGCCTGCATTTATCTAGGCCTATTAGCCGTCTACATTATTATAGCATAATGCCACAATTGCAACTGTCCATAATCATGGCAGATTGTCAGATAGTACTCTACACTCAAGTAATCACTTTCTCACTATCATTAGGGTGTTAAAACTGACTAATTTCTGTCTTAATGCATTCACTTTTTAAACTGACAGCTCAAAGCTTTTCATGGAAAGGTGATTTGAAAATTAACACTTGATGCTATACTGGTGCTGGTAACATACAACCATACACTGCCATTGTTAGTAGTGTCAATTTTTGAAAATTGTTGGCTAGCATCCCCTTAAATTGCGCTTTTTTGATTGATTGCTTTTCCTCACTTACTTTTGTTGGCATATGCAATGTATTAGGTTAAGCTTGTTTTAGTATTAATGCACTTTCTAAGCGATTATTATTTGCATGAGATCTAGATCAATTTTTTGAAAAATTACTGTGGCATACCGTACGTAAGTTATGCTGAGCATTGAAAATTTGAGTATCAGTAATGTTCTTCGTTGGCCAATGATATTGTTGTTTTATGATGTCCCAATTGCAACTTTTTATATTGAGGGTACCGCTAACCTAACACATTATCAGATTATTCAGTGTGACAAGTGACAACACAACTTCCTGAATTCATGGTCTAAGGTACACATTCCAGTTAATATTAATTGCTTTGTGGTACAGTGGTATCAGTTAACGAATAAAGATATACAACTATTAGATAAGATATAATACATTAAAAGTAAGATTTTAAAACCAAAAAGTCTGTTTCATCCCAAACCACGATCATCAGGGCATTGGGTTTCAGTATTGATAGTTTTATTTTTTTGAGTCGTTGTGACATCATGAAACATTTTCTTGCTCTTGCTCCAAAGTAAGTTTTTATTCCTAAGTAGAGTTTTCTGCTTTAAATTGCAGCTCTGTTTATAAAAAAGTTTTTTGTGTTATTTTTAAATTGTGTTATGCAGGTGGGTATTCTTTTATTGACGGCCAAACGAAAAAGAAAAAATCACTTTGCGAGACGATAAATAAAGGAACATCACGATGAGGAGGAGCGAAAGACCATGAAGGTTGTCAAGATAGGACGAGAAGGTTTCCGAGTGTGCTCCTCCTCGAACAGTCGCAACAAATACACAATATAACTTAAATAATTAAAAATTTAGAAATTCAAGTTCAGACAATTAATCTAATTGCATGTATTGTAATATTGGTATTGACAAATATGTGCGTAATCATTTTGCTTTTACATGTTGACAGTATTTAGACAATATTGTTTACTAGTTCAGTAGCATTAATCCATTTTGTCACTCATCTCTTACACTTTGTATCAGAATGATTATCCGAGTGCAATCATCAGAAGGTGTAAAACGTATCGAATGTTCTCCAAGTGAACCTGTTATCAAATTTTTTGGAAAAGTCGAAAATGTTATAGGTTTGAATCACACCAAATGGAGATTGTATTTGCAACGAAACAAAACGAAAGAAATCCGAAAAACTGATAAACGACTCAGCTCGTTAAAGTTGAATCATGGAGACATGGTATACCTTGTTGCTGATACAGTCTCTTCTGATTCTGTGGATGGTTCTTCTATTTCAGTAGAAAAACAATCTTCTTCCAATTTGCAAATATCAGTAGTTGAAGATTCCATTGATCAGATCATGTGGAAGATGGATGGCAGAATCAGAAAAAATGATGGGTCAAAAGGAATGTTTAAGATTGAAGATCTTTCTGTCGAACCGTGGGATGAAGCATATTTACGAGACAAAGAAATCAAATTTATGTCTTTTCATGCATTTATGAGAAAACAAACTGCTGGAGTGGACAAAGGAAAATATTTAAAACTTGAAAACTTTAAAGCTGCTTGCAAATTGAATTCAGATGATATGAAGCGCTCTATGGTCGACTTTCCCTCAGCAGTTACGTTAAATCGTCAAAAATTTCGTCATGTGGATAACATTATGTTTGAAAATCGTGAAATTGTTGATCGATTTCTCAATTACTGGCGAGTTACTGGCCATCAGAGAATGGGATATCTTTATGGAAGGTATGTACCTCATCCAGACGTTCCACTTGGCATAAGAGCTGAGGTTTGTGCTATTTTTGAGCTTTCACAAGGCAGTACTGTGAATTCATTGCATTTTGTTTCCGACCCAACAGATGAAATTGCCGAACGAATTGCAAAAAAACTTGGCCTGTGTAAAGTCGGATGGATTATAACTGACTTAATCGCAGAAGAACAATCAAAAGGAACAGTTGTGAACACACGTAATTCCGACACATACTTTTTATCAGCTGAAGAATGCATTACGGCTGCCACTTTTCAAAATGAAAATCCAAATCCATGTAGACTTGCTTCTAATGGTTATTATGGGTCAAAATTTACCACTGTGGTTGTTTCCGGTGATACAGAGTCCCAAATTTCTTTTGAAGGATATCAAGTATCAAATCAAGGCATGTCCTTAGTTGCGGATAGCTGTCTCATACCCACTATAGATGCTCCTGAACTTGGTTATATTCGAGAAAGTTCTCCTGATTTATTTGTGTCTGATGTTTATTACAAGGAAAAAGATGAGTATGGAAATGAAATCACCAAACCTGCTAGACCTTTGCCTTTAGAATATCTTTTAATTGACGTGAGTTTTGTTGCGTAGTTTGTTTGAAGTATCACAATCAGTGTCTCCACTGGCGACGTTTGACTTCGACTAGACGGTCGGAGTAGTGGTTAAAGACATCGCTATCGGTGCGAAGGTCTTGGTTTCGATTTCCGGGCCGGTCAAATCGTTCACAGTGTCGCCCACGGCTCGCCACCTCTGCGATGTTTTTTTGGTGCTCTGTTGCCCAGGCGCTAAATCGCGGAGATGGGTCTCGCTATACGCTTCGGCGTAATACCGCGAGTATGATGAAGATTTAGTTTATAGATTAAAAGACTTGTTTACAATAGATCCGTCTATTGACTATTGGTAGATTACTAGTAATTTTTGATAGATACTCTCTCTGTTTTTGTGTGCAAATCATTTTAAAAAGTATATAAGCAATTTACACAAAGTGATTTTTTGCATTTGCATTTAGTAGCATATTTATTCTTCTATCACAAGAATGCGATCAAAGCGCTATAACGAGCTCGCTTAGAAGTTCACGGCCACCTGTCTACCACACCAAGATGGGGGAATCCCGCTAAGTGCCTTTCCCAACGGCGCAACAAGTAAACTTGCCGGCTTATTCTCCACACTGTCCCTTTAATGCTGAGCGTCAAGCAGGGAAGCTGTGAGTACCAATTTTACAGTCAGCGGTTTGACCCAACTCGGAATCGAACCAGAGTGTACAGATCCAGAAGCAGACGCTCTATGCCACTCGGCCATTTGTTAGAACTGATATAATTTCAGGTTCCAACCGCGTTTTCAAGGGACACTCAATACACTTGCAGCAATAAAATAGCAGAATTTCCAATCTTTAATCGCCAGCAAATTGGCCAAATGCAATCGTTGGAATCCTTGTCAACGTACATGAAAAAATTTCAGTCGGACCAGCTAGTTGATGCCCTTTCAGATTTTCATTTGCTCATGTACTTGGCTACTAATGACACTGTTCCAATGCACGTAAGTATATTACAGAGCTAGTACTGTATTTGAAATTGTTTTTGTTATTGTCAGCGGCATGGCTTAGCGGTACCGCGCGCAAGTAACTGATCTTACGTGAGGGTTCGGCTCAGACTGGAGCCGATCGCATTTGACATATATACCGAGTGGCTGCTGACTCGAAGAGCGCAAGCTCACTTCGCAGTCTTCCTCGATTACTGTTGAATCATCAGTTCACTGTAATTAATTTATAAAATTAGCAAGCCACCAGGTTAACCGTTCAATGCTTGCGTTGTGCTTCGGTGCGCATATTTTGGTTCTATACCGTGAACTTTTTTTATTATTACTCTAATTTAGTGGTTCTTAACCTTAATGGTGGGACCCCTTAAAATATTTGATGCATTTTAGTTACCCTTTTAACGAAAAACAGCCTCTAATTGCTTGCAATTAAAAATAAGGAAACAAAACAATGGATTCTAAATTAACTGTATTAAACTATAAAATCAAACAAAGCCAGTTGTATTTAGGCGGAGGGAGGGGCATTGAGCCATGCCCCCCCCCTTATTGACTTTTAGTAAAAAAGGTCAAATGTTGCTAAATGCTTGAACTGAAGTAAGTTAGCTCCCGCAGAACTTTGCCGAAAAAGTTATTTGTTTTCTTTTTTTTTTTGAAATTTACAATGGCTGTTTTATGGTGCTAAATTACCCCTTGTAATTTACAGTTTTTTTAAAGTACTTAGTGGGATTCCCCCATCTTGGTGTGGTAGACAGGTGGCTAGCCACTCCTAAGCGAGCTCGTATAGCGCATTGATCGCTTTCTCGTGATAGGATAAATCTGCATTTAAATACAAAAAAAATACTGTTGGGCTAGATTAAACCCAAACATTACCAAATAACAATGCAGCATACTACACGGTGACCCCGGTACCAGTGTTGAGCACTATTTCTGCATCTCGGTCAAATCCTATCTTTTTTTCAAAACCATTCTGAAATCTACCTATCAAAATAACAACGCCGTGCCCATATCTTCAATGTTATTGATTTTCACGTTTTTCGAGATTTTAAAAGTATGTGCTTTTAAAGGTTGTGATACTTTTAGATTTTCAAATTAGGTCAGGTTTAAATTTTAGAAACTTTAAAACGCGGTTTCTGCTGGTATTTTCAACCCCGTACAATGCAAATACGACGTATCTTCACTTATATCGTCACCATAGGGTAATTGTTGTGAGAACATCGTCACAACCATGAATTGGATCGACGTCATGGCTGTTATTGGGAGCTAATGTTCAAAGTTTATCTTATTACTAGGAGGAGTTGGACATGTTATTGGATGCTGTTCGTAATCATGACAACGAGCTGGCTAAACATTGGAGCGAATGTCCTACGTGGTCCACGTTACAAGAACTGATGAGACACACAGGTGACATGGTAGATAGCGTTGGCACATCTTCAGGCCAACAAATGGATGCTGATATGAGAGAAGCGATTGAAAGGAGCTTGAAAATGCGCTAATTTGTGTTTTTTGTTGAAGTTGGCTCCAAAAAACCGTGGTAGGCCGGGAACTGGTACGTTAGAATGTTGGTTTCATTACAAGCTTATTTGTGCGATTACGTTTAAGTTGATGTCAAAATTTTGTGCTTTGTCAGAGTTATGACGTGATTTGTTGGTGTTGGGTATGATCGTAGAAAGTATATCGCCTCCGTAATCTATTCCTAAGGAATAGCTTAAACAGATTTTTTTCTCTGTGACTAAGACCGAATTCCTTGATTATGCAGCTCTATAAATGTGGCAATGCTAAATAATATTGGCAAAATGTGCATTATTTTGAAGCTGTTCGTAAAATTCTTAATTGCTAGCTGATATATTTCACTGCTGAATTAATTTTTATTTAAATACAGTTAATGTCAATGAAACGGTTGTGATATTGCAGCAAACTCTCTTGACGGCTTGTGCAGTCCTCTGGACAATGTATCTTGTTTTTCCATATCGGTGTCCTTTTGCATGGTTTCCAGCCGTATTCACCTGATGAGCTCACATGAAACCGAAACCAGTTGTGAATTGGTGCAATTACCCCTAAAGTACTTATTTTCAGGAATCTTATTTTTTACTATTGACCTTTCCGGTACCCCATGGCTATTGAAATTGCGGTTTTCACAGTTGCTGTGTCACCCGGTACCAAGATCTTGTGCTATTTATGTGACATGTACTCAGTGTCGTTTATCCATTGAGTAAGTTTTAGCAAATTCGAGCAGTTTGCTTGGCTTTTCACCTACGCAATCCACTTGAAAAATGGCTCGTTGCTATCTTTAACAGGTTTTACGCAAACGACAGAGTATTTTCTGGAGCAAATCCGATAATTGGCCAACTCGAATCAGCTGATTCCCGTCTAAAAAGTGAAGAAAAAGAAAAAACAGTTCAGTGTTGGCCGAAAAAGTTACCGCCCCGCATTTAAAAGATTGAGGATGCACGTTGCTTGTGTTGGGTCATTGTCAAAGGCAGTGTGGTCTTGCTCTTAGCTCCGCTAAAATTGAGGTTTTCAAATCTCGAGACTCGCAGAAAATTCCCTGCTTTCCTTTCCCAAACTTTATTACATACTCTTATTCTTTGTTGCAACTTAGTAGTAATTCGTTGTGTGTGATCTATCTGTGTTGTTCTTGTGATAAGTTAACTTCCACGTGACACAAGATTATATTCTTCAAGCATTTACTTGCAAAATGGCACAAAAAAAAACGAAAAAGTAATTAAACGCGTTAGCTCCAGACAATGCAGGGTGAGGTCAACTACTGAATTAAATTGTGGCAAGTTCCATGTCATTTATTCAACGTTTACAGCAAAAACCGTGTAGCGGCTAGTTGCTAAGGCGAATATGTCCAGTATCAAAAAGTTTTTATCGCAGCATGCCCTTCTCATGTAGTAGGGCGAAATGGAAGTGATGCAAATATTCCACCTCCTTCCATACATCGACTGGCGTAATGTCCTTTTTGACCACACTGTAAAACAGGAAATTATTTATATCACGTACAGTAGTCTCAGTAACTACATTACAAGCGTAGTGGTTGAAAATATCGGTGCAAGTTCGATTTCCGGGGCGGTAAAATCGGACACCGACATCGACGGTTTGCCATCGTTGCGACGTTTTCTCGTAACTGTGTTCAGTGTTTTTTTTTATCAAGTTTGGCTTGACGAACCATTAAGCAATTTTGAGAGACCGCCAATTGAATTTATGCATAAAACAAGCCTTTCTAAACTATTGTAGAAGCAGATTTTGAGAGACCATTTTGGTTCCTCAAAACGCCTTAAAAAACACTCGCTGTGTTGACCAGACGCTAAACCGCGGAGATTAACCCTGCCTGTCGTTACATGCTTCGGCATAATATCGCAAGTATGATGAAAACTTGATGTTTTATTTGACGTCGTCTCGTTGATCCGCGTTTTCCTTAAAATATTTTCGATTTGCTACAACCGCAATAGTCATCATTCTCGAGCAAAAAATCTGAAAAGTAACCACCAAACAGCGCCAAATTTAAACTAAAATTCGTGCTTAATAGCGACTAACATTTGAGTTTCAGAAATAAAGTAGAAATACCCATGGGTTGTTTGCTACAACAACCAACCAAACGTGACCAAGAAAATAAATTTCAAAAATGATTTCTTCAGCGATTAAACTAACAACTTACTCGAAAACACGTGATCCGGCTCATGTCCCGGTTCATTTGTTTTGGATCAGGAACGGCCGGCTTAGGATTAGGGCGTCGAAGGGGGTCATTCATGCGGTTTCGTTGTTGGAAAATATCATCCACCAACTAAAAAAACAATAATTTAATTCATAGCAGCGGTATAAGAAGTACCCGTTATATTTTTCTCATTGCATGAGTGCGTTGCCGTAGATCAAATTTGGGCTCCTGACAAAATTAAAACTATTTGTGACAGGATAAAAATAAATCTCATTTTTTGATAAGATAACGCAGCATGGCGAATGCCAAAAACGTTGCTGCAAATATTGCTTTGAATTCTTTTATCATAAATACGTAACAGAGATGGAAACCGGTCGGGTCGAGATTCTTCGACCGGCCGGTCGAAAAACCGGTAAAATTCTCGCTTCTTGCATATAAAATAATAGCTAAGCCGGTCAAAAAACTGCTCAAATTCTCCTTTCTTGCAACTAAAATACACCTAAACACCAACCGAAATATACATACCTACACGTATTGTTTAAATAAAACAGTTTTATAAAAAACGGCACAGACAAATCGCACCTTCTGAAAACAAAAGGTTTGTTGTCTGTTTTCAACAGCGAGACTTGCACATAGTTCTTAGCATCGTTGACATTCTCTTGTTTAGCAGGATTGCGATACTATTGTGATGTCATTACATTACTGTACCGCTCCATCGTATTTAGCTTTTTTCCATGTGCGCGGGCCGATCAGGTTGAAACGTAACAGCTTGGGCTGGTTGTGGCGTTAGTTAAGTGGTTTGAAAAAAGAATGGTTTTAAAGTGGTTTAAAACAAGAAATTAAGGGCCTCTTCATGATAAACAGGTTTTACCACCTATCGATTTACGCTAACCATTCAAATCGAATTTATTTACAACAAATAATAATGTAACATGTTAAGTAAATGTCAAAGTCAAATTAAATAAAGCTAGCTTCGTATTTATCCAAGCGAAACAAAGCAACAGGTCAGGACCGGTTTCGGTCGATTTTATCAAATTGGGCCCCGCACCTTGAAGGGGCCCCGCGCTAGTGGGGTCCGTTGCTGTGTTATGAGGCACAAAATAGAGGAAAGTGCCATAAGTTGAACCAGGGCTTAATATGGACCATTTCTAATATCTCCTAAATGAGATAAAAAAAAATATCTGCAACGCGGTAGCTTCAATAACCAAGCATTGGTTAAGAAAAAACTTACGCAGTTGTTTGATCGCGTGGGTTTGCTGTTTGCAAGAACATACCTGTAGATAGTTTCAGGGGGGGGAGGGGTTCATTTTATTTTTAGTAGTAGCTTTTTAGCATCTATTTGAGGAAACATGCTTTCCACTAACAGCAATTGACGCGTGAGCTAAAATTGTCGAACATACTCTATTTAATAAACCAAAAGCTTTGAGAAACCTTCAAGATTTATGGTAACAAAGTCAATAGTGCAGTATTAATTGGTTTTCATGATATGCAGTGGCGTTGAAAGTACTTAGAGTAAGGGGTGCTGAAATCTACATTACCAAATCAACGTCAGCTTATTTTTGGGTAAGGAGCTTCTCTCTCCTAGACCTCCCTCCCTCTTGTTATCGCAGCAACAAACAACGTGCAATACAATCTGCTTCAGTAGCAATGGAAGTCGCTTGTAGCAAAGGCGTATCCAGTAGTTTCCTTAATGGAACGCCAAATTTTTGAGACTTTTAGACGCGATTTCTTTCGGCGTGAGGTTGCAGGAGAGATAATTTGAAGTAAAATGAGGAATAAAAACGGCTCTACGTCTGCTTCCGCGAAAATTTTTTCAAATCGCGAAACTGCAATTAAAATTTTAGTGCTTTTTGAAACTTTGAAGCAATTTTTTGTTAAATTTTTTCACAAGTCTCGCTATCAATTATTGTTGAACTGCAATGGAGTTTAGTTAAAAACTTTGGAAAAGAGGGGTGAAAAATATCTAGGGGGGATTTATCACCCCTCTCCTTCCTCAACGCCCGTGATAAACTGAATCACCTATCGTTACCTAATTTGGACCAGTGCATAGTTAAATTTAAGACACCATGGGCATGGTCTGGTTTTTTAGTCCGACAATCGGTTGATGTTAGAAATTGCGATGTTATGTAGTAAAAAGTAAGTTTTTCTATAATTGCGCAAGCATGATTTCTACTAATTTAGAGTAGAGAGCTACCGTTCGCCATTGTTAAACATTTTGACTTTGAAAATATTTCGAATGATTTTGCAAGTAAAAAAGCTGGAAAAGTCTTTTTCTGAAAGAGTATTACGTATTGCCTGATTTGCCTTTCTTAATATTAAAACTAAAACGATAAAAGCATCTACTTCACTTTTAATTTTTTTTTTGCAGCAAGTATTGAATATCTATTGTCTATTTGTATGTAGGCTATGTTTTTTTTATGAAATATGTGCACCATACATTTATTTTGAAAAGTAGGGGCCTCGCTATCAGATTTCTAATCGGGCCCCGCAGTTACTTGCACCGGCCCTGCAACAGGTGAAGTTCACTTTCATTTAAATGCTATTTTTATTAGATGAAATTTTACGTATTCAATACATCTAGTGACAAAGTTGGTGTAACCTACAGTTTATCATTAGGTTTATCGAACACTGAACATAAACCTTTAGTAAAAAAAAAACGGTCGACCGGACCGGCCAACCGGTGCACATTTTAAATCTTACTGAACGGGTTAAGAAAATTCTGACCGGTTCCATCTCTGATACATAAGCAAACTAAACCAACCCCAGTCTGCTAATATGGCAGCGTGATCTCAGCCAACGCTTCAAATTGAAGATGTACTTGCGTCTCAATGTGTTGCACTACAAGGGTACCAACGTTGGAAAAAATCATGATTTAAAAAAAAAATCAAAAAAATCGGTCAAATGGGATTTTTTTCAATAGAACAAACTTTTACTATAATATCTACTGATGGGGGGAAGAGGGATGCTTACTTTTTACCCATTATCTGCTGAAATGATTATTTCTGCAGTTATTTTGAATTTTTTTTGGTTATTGCGTCACAGGACCAGACAATCAAAATTTTTTGCGTAGTGCATTTTTGTGAAATTAAAAAATTAAAGTTTCATTGTGATGCAATAACCCAAATCCTGCAATCAAAAGTTTGATCTTTGTTTTTGCATTAATGTGAAATGCCGGTGAATCTACTCTGGATTTACTGCAAGAAACCACACAGTAGCATTATACGCATAACAGATCAACAAACATGCGTTTGTAGATTGTAAAGCAAAAATGCGAAAAAATCCTACAAAAATTGGAAAAGATTTTTCTAATTTTTATTGGTTGATTTTAATCATAATTTAAATCAAAACCAACCCTGAAGAGTACCTCAACAGCTTAAACCTACGCAAACGAAATCATAAGCTACTTACCTTGGCGACATTTACAGGAGTGGCGGGGGCTGGTTTCGAAAGCAGGAGGTTGTTTCCTACTTGAGTGAGGTCAACGGTTTGATTTTCCTAAATATCAACCAAGATGTTGAAGTAAAACCGCTAGGATCCGAACTAACTTGACTATGACGCCGTCGCCTAATTTAAAAGCAGTGAAACTGATAATGATTTTCCTACAAAACTAAATCTAATAATCCCTTTAACGCAAAAAATTCAACCTAGACCACACGTAATAAGTTGGGAGCGTTAAAGACATCGCTATCGATACGGGAGGCCTGGGGTTCGATGGCCGGATGGTCAGATCGGATACAATGTTGCCAATGGCCAGCCACCGCTGAGACGTTTCTTCGAATCAAGGTGTGCTGCCGAGGCGCTAAGCCGCTGAGACAAACCCCTCCATTCGTTACTTGATTTAGCACAATGCATAGAGCATAATGAAAATTTACTTTTTTTCTTGAAATCAACTGACTGGACAGTACATGGGCGCACCCAGCAAATTTCTAAGGAGGGGGTCTAAAAAAAACCTCGATCCCGCATTCAGGAGCGGATCCCGAAAATTTTGGTGGAGGGGGACGAAATCTTGAATTAGGTTGTGTTAACTAAATACAAAGACGTTAGACCCAAAAAAGGCGTAAAAAGCTCTTTGAAAAGGTTTTCATGTCAGCGGCAAATTCAAGAATTTTTTTCAGGAAGGGGCACCCAAAATTGTCATATTTTCAAGCGTGTTTTTTCGGGCAGAATTGTTTTGAAACATATTGAGAAACAAGACGGCTCTGCGGGGTCCGGGGGCATGCTCCCCCGGAAAATTTACATACTGTAGTGGCCATTTTAGCATTTTTTGAACAATTTTTAGGCAAATTTTGTTTAAATTTTTTGCCTCTAAATCTGAGTGTTTCACTATATATGATGCATTTTGTTCCCATATTTTGATTATGCGAGCTTAGGCGTAAGACTTATTGTTATCTAAAAGGTTTAAAATTATGGAAAAAACTACATTCATGAAAAACATGTTTGAAAATGGCTGGTGGGGGGGGGGGGGGGGGGGGGTGCATCCCCTACATCCTCCCTGGATTCGCCCCTGCCCGCACTGATTACAATGTCTCTTACCACCACGCCAACCAGCCGGTTTCGCTTCAGCATGACGTGGGGCAAATTCTGTCACAGCTGTTATGAAATAACAGCACTTACTGCACTTGCACAGGTTGGACACTTTACTTTAAAAACAAAGGTTCGGTTTCAAAAAAGGGGGGGTTTCGACCCCCCGAACCCCGCCTGGGTGCGCCACTGGGACACTAGTGGATAGTGACCCAGACCCAGTTTCGACAAGCGATAAAAACATCAGCTAAATCTTACCACGTTTTGAATAGCCCACGGACATGCGTTCGATTTGTGGCCATATTCATTGCAGATAGTACATTTTACTACTTTCGTATCTGAAGTTGGGAGCTCCCAAGGGGGACTGCATTAAAATAACATCACAGGGGTTAAAAACGAGTTTTAGAATATACAGAAAAGCTACAAGTATTGGTCAACCACAATATTATTTCTTAAATAGTCGTTACAAGACTTGCTAGAATATCATTTCCGCTTGTGCCGAGTGACAAAGAAGTTGCAACAACAATTTTTATCATAACTGGAATTTCAAACCCAGTGTACCAGCTACGGAACGTGCTTTAAACGGAAAAATACCCTGTACATAACGTTAAACACTTAAGACACTCCGTACACCCACAACGAGTTCGCCTATGCTTAGCGATAATTGCAAACCCAGCAAACATTAAATAACATACATTGAAGAGAGCGTATAGCTGGGTTTATTTTTTTGTTGTAAAATTTCGGACAAATGTCCGAATTTGCTCAAAAAATTAGGGACATTTAAAAATTTTTTCGGCAACATTAATAAACAAACGATATTACTAATTTACTAAATCAAACGTAAATAATTTATTGCATTTCACAAAAACACAAGACTAGTTTTGAAAACGAAACTTAAATCACGCCAAAGCCACACAAAAACAAGGAATGCTTGCAATGCAAACAGATAAAATATATAATTGAAAAAAAGGAGAGATTCAAAGAAGTTTATGCTATGTCAATGAGCAAATGTTCGAGCGCTGCATCTGAGGTGGAGCAACCGCTAACCTTGTGCCGGCCTCGCTTGGTTGACATCAAAGTCTCAAGTGAGTCCAAATCACGAAGCTCGTGCGCAATATCGCAGTAGTAAAAATTCACTATCGTACTCGTAAACCAAAATTGTTCTAAAGATCTGATTGTATTTGCCAAATATGGTAAAATAATCCGATTTTGTACAAAAAATATTTTTTTCCATTTTACTTTCTGCCGAAGATGACCTTCATCTTTAAAATATGTATTTCTCTTTTAAAAATTTACGTTAGCTTAATGTTTCAAACTTCACTCAAAATATCAAAAGTAACAAATTGTTTCAAGCTGTCAATAAAATGTCGAGGGAGTCGAAATCTCGAAGCCCGAGCGCGATATCGCAGTAGCCACAATCGTTCTAAACGTCTGGACATAATTACCAAACATCGCAAAACGCGAAAACGATTTCTTACTGACAAGCGAGAATGTTTCAATAAGTACACATGTAGCAAAAAACTCATCAGACGTTACAGTGGCAACGGTTTAGTTGCAAAAAGGAAGTCGCAAAATTTTAGCTTAAAAGTTAATGAGTATGGAGCCGCTACACAAGCGTATTGTTGTGCTATAAGCAAAATCTTTTTGGACACTTTGTCCGAAATGGCTCCAAATACCTCGGACATTGAGCAAAAAATTCGGACAATGTCCGAAAAAAACACACAGGTGTATAGAGAACGGGGTTGGAGGTGGAGGAGGCTGCAAATCAGGACAAGATGGAGAGAGGGAGTGAGAGCGACCGCTGAGAGAATGAGGTGTATCTGGCAACCCTCGATCATGAGGAAAAAACCGAAATTGGATAATGATGAGCAGTCCAGTACTCCAACTGAGCTACGCATTACCTCCTTTAAGTCCCCAAGACTGAACATTGACGATAAAAGCTAAGAGCGGCTTTCGTGATTAAATTTTCAAGAATATGATGCTATAGATAGTTTAAAAAAATTAAAAGCTTACTGCGTGAATTTGCATTTTTCTCCTTCAGGACAAAAACCAACCAGATAGTTCATGCACATGATTTTTCTTCGATGTCTATGCTTACACAAAGCTCCTGTAAAAAACAGTCTTGTATGAGTGCATCGAGTTGAAAACAACGGAGGTGTATACCGGTATAGCTGGGCACTCGATACTTGAAAAGTAACGTTGATATCGACACCGATATTTTGCAAAAAAAGCAACGACGGTACCAATAGCGGTACATTTTTTAAAAAGTAACGACGATAACGATACTCGGTACCAATTTTCGATACTATACAAACGAAATTTTTTGCTCTAGTGTTCCAAGTTCATTCCAACAAAAGTTACCAAAATATCGAGTAAAACTATGGGGCGCCGTTTGGAAAAAACTATTCGTTTTGTGACCCATGTTTTCTGAGCTTATTTATACCATAATTTGTTCGGTACACCGGCGCAGCCAAAAATAAAAAAAGGGGAGAGACAATTATTTTTTTATTGAATTACGGTATCGCTACTAAGAAGGTTTCATCTAGACCTATTAGTTTATATTAAAGAATAAGTGATTTGAGTCCATTGTTGCGCCAGAGTCAGATCGTAATTCTGAAGTATTTTTGCCTCTGCAAGACTAAAATTGTTCCTGCTAACCACTGCGCACCCTTTAATACGGGAAGTAAAATCGCCCACCTTTTTTTTTTCTTACTTTTTTGCAAGTGTGATTTCTAACTATTAAGCGATTAAGTATTTCAACTCCTAAGCGAGCTCGTCTAACTCCTAAGCGAGTTCGTATAGCGCATTGATCGCTTTCTCGTGATAGGAGGATAAATATGCAACTAAACTAAACTAAGTGTGCAACTGATGACACGTGCAAATGAGCAGTAACCACGGTAGATGGCTTGATGGCACAATTTTTAGGGGCAGGCAGGGCCGGATTAAGTCTTTAAATAATGAGAGGCCCTAGGTTATTTGACCACACTGATTGGAAGAGCAAAAAAAGGTCTACACGTCCTCAGATGTCCTGTTTTCACCGAATATATAATATCGGGAGGAGCAAACAAAATAAAAGGGCCTCGTTGTTCGTGACGAGGCCCCTCATTTTCTCCAAGGCCCTAGGTTTCATCCTGCTTAGCCTATACGTAAATCCGGTCCTGGGGGCAGAGCGCTAACGCACTCTTTAAGTAGAAAGAATGTAACAGCGATTGATCATACTTTGCGTTCGGTTGTCTGAAGTATTGGGGGGGCAGTCATTTCAACGCAATGGCAATACAATACGGCAAGTTACCGACACAGCGGCATATGTAGTACGCTACAACCTATATTTATGTATGAAAATCATAAGCAAAATGATCATTAAAAAAATTGTTCACCTGCCTCCGCATTTCTGGCAATGTGATCATGCTCAGGTTAAAAATATTTTTAACGGAGATACCACAGTTTAATAACTTTTTTTAATCTGCACCTTGAAAAGAAGGGGACTGGTCCCCCTAATCCCCTACCCTGGCTGCGCCGGTGGTTTGATATACAGCTATACCGGACAAATTATACTTTAAATCGGACCAAAATACATGCGCAAAATAAGTCGGACAAAATCGTTTTTAGTCAAACGGCGCGCCCAACGCCGTTTGGAAAAAAAAACGACTTTGTGACCCATGTTTTTTAAGCCTATTTAAGCCACGATTTGTCCGAGATATATATCGGAAATATCCAACTTCTATATTGGACAAACTGTACTCTAAATCGGACCAAAATACACACGCAAAATAAGTTCGATATTTCCGACTTATATATCGGACAAATTCGCCGTTTGGAAAAAAAGTACACGTTATGTGAACCATCTTTCTTGAGCTGATTTAGACCATAATTTGTCCGATATAGGCTATATCGGGCGCCGTTTTTAAAAAAAATGTACGTTTTGTGAACCATGCTTCTTGAGTCAAATAAACTCAAAAAACATGGTTCACAAAACGTATACCGTAGTTTTTTTCCAAATGGCGAATTTGTCCGATATATAAGTCGGAAATATCGAACTTATTTTGCGTGAGTATTTTGGTCCGACTTAGAGTACAGTTTGTCCGATATATAAGTCGGATATTTCCGATATATATCTCGGACAAATTATGGTCTAAATAGCAAAATAGGTTCAAAAAACATGGGTTACAAAATCGTTTTTTCCAAACGGCGTGTGGCGCACCGTTTGACCAAAAACGATTTTGTCCGACTTATTTTGCGCATGTATTTTGTTCCGACTTACAGTACAATTTGTCCGATATGTAAGTAGGATATTTCCGATTGATATATCGGACAAATTAGGATCTAAATAAGCTCAAAAAACATGGGTCACAAAACGAATAGTTTTTTTCGAAACGGCGCCCCATACAAAACGGTCAAAAAGTAACGTCGGTATCGGTACCAAAAACGTTATCCTACATTTTTAAAAACGATCAACGTTTACCGATAACGATACCTAAAAAGTATACATATACCGCGTTACAGTAACACGGTACTGCCCGACACTGTATATAGGTACAACATTAAATTCTCAAGATCCACAGAATCAATTCTAAGCATTTTCATATGTTCTGAAAAAATTATCACCGGTCGAGAAGTACAAATGGTTAAAAAAAAGACAACACAAACAGAAAGTTGACCGTAACCTACAACGTTATCACATACTTGGATTGTTTCCTGCTTTATCTAATACATGAAGATTCCGTGTAACATGCACACTATGAAAATGCGTCGCATACTCACGCAAAAGAGATGAGGTTTGCTACACTTTATGAGTTATTTTTATAAATTTAGACGCTTGCTACATTACGCCAAGCGATAATAACTAAGAATATTTTTATGCCAAAACGTTAGGCAGAGTTAATCCAAAATCTTGGCAGCACAACCGCTAGTGAACACATGAAATAAATTAAAATACACTTGGATTGGCTGTGCATAGAAAGGCTGACGAATCTTTTCTTATAGTTGAAATAAGTTGCTATACACTATTATTGTATTTGGTAAAAAAAAATGATACAGAAAAAAAACAAAGTTTGGCAATTTACCAGAATAATTTGTCTATCTCAAGTAAGTAATTTCCACGAAAGTTTCAATGTTCAAGAAGTTGCACGATATTTTCACACAGTAGAGACGATTATGAATTTAGACGTAGTGCTTACAATACCTTTCGAATGAAAAAACTTTAGTCGATCTAACTTACCATGACGGCAAAATCCTCGATCATACCAAGGACAATCTTTAATTTTATCAGCGGGATCAATGTGTTGGTACTGACAATCTTTGTTGTCGCAGCGACCTTTGCAAACATAACTTTTCGTCAAGGATTTTAGATGGAATAACTTATTCCTAGGTAACAAACCGCAGTACATACTTCTGCCCCAGACTTCATCATTATCGAGTATACTTATCTCCATAAAAATTAAAGGCCCAAGTATCAGTTGTTAAGAACATCAAATCAAATCTTCATTATACTCGCCATATCACGCCGAAGCGTGTAACGAGTCGCGGGGCCCATCTCCGCGGCTTAACGCCTGGGCAACACAGCTTCGAAGAAACGTCACAGTGGTGGCGAGGCGTTGGCGACACTGTGCCGATTTGACCGGCCCGGGAATCGAACCCTAGACCTCCCGCACCGTTAGCGAGCGCTTAGCAACTGAGCTAACGGCCGGTCTTGTTAAGAACATAAAGGCCGGTAATTTATTTTATTGTGAGCGACAAGGTTGCTTGCAGTGCCACACGTGTGTTACACATTCAATTTACGACTGGAGCCGATCATCTTTTACATAAGAAACAGCAGCTAACTTCAAGAGCACTAACTCATTTCACAGATCTCAAAGCAACGTTGAACTTTATGTGAAATAATTTCGAAAATCGGTAATATCGGTAACACAAGTCTGTAACACCAAAACACTTTACTACTGGTATCGATATTGCATTTTGTAACAACATGCCAAACCTACCAAATCGTGCGTAGAAGTAACATTCTGGCATCTTGCTCATATCGTATTCATGCAGAAATTCACATTGGTCTCCTTTCTTGCACAGACCACGAAGCCAGTGCTTACACACAACTGCTTTATCACCAATAACATGACGAAAAGGGCAATTCGCTCCACGCTGACAAATATTTAACTTGAAAAAGTGACATATGGGTGCTCCTGATTCTGAAATAAAAACAACTTTTGCTGATAACTAGAAGAAAAATTTATGGATGCTTTACTAAACATCAGGGAGTTGAGTTGAATACTAAAATCGACAAAACACGGAATTCCAAAAAAAAAACTGCAGTGTTTACTAATTGCAAAAGCTTATTGATACAAAACAATTACCGTACCAAATAACTTAACACAGGAAGAACTTTAAAATCTTATGCATGTATGTGTTAAATACTGATTAGGACCCCAGAGTCTATTTCACTTTAAACAGATATCCTCAAGAACACGGTACATGTCACAATTCATTTAAGTCATTTTTCATGAAATAAAATTGTGCAAGACACTTAAAGCAACAAAGATTAGAGCTTGCAATTTTTTAAAAACTGACCAACCATTTTTATTGAAAGCTGATACTCTGTATTGTTTTATTTATTTTCAAAAAATACTGAATTAATAATATTTTTTAGTAGCCTAGCACAACTTGAAAACAATTCAACAAAAAAAGTTTTTCTAAATATAATAAATTGCTGGATGACTTCACAGTTCAAGATGAAATGATATAGCCTATTAAGCCTTAGGAAGACAAATACCAGTAATAAACTTTCACATATGCAAATCCAAAATACGTCAAGATGAGCACCACAGTTTTAGCAAGCAAATTATGAAAATCAAAGAACGGGTTTTACTGACCACAATAAGTTGAATTTGAGCATTAGCCTAGTACCGGTATCGATAGTGTGTCCAAATACCAGTAACAGCTATGGTATGGTACTTACTATCCATGCCAGTAAATGGTAAAGGTTGGACACCAAGTTGTTGTTCAATAGCATATTCCAGATCAAATTTTACATGAACTAAACTAGCCACAACTTCTTGCATGATTTGCACAACCTATTGGTGTAAATTTTAAAATTTTTATTTATTTATTTACTTGAATACTGCACAATGGTGTAGGACAAACACCCTAACACTCTTACATGTGCAAACAAAAGTTGAAGAATTGAAACAAAAAAGCAAAGCAGCAATCGATCAGTTGCAAAAAAGAAAGCAAACATATGCAGCAATACTGAACAAAGCAAATATACACAGGGAGCAGTATTCAACAGCTGACATAAACAAAGAAATAGTTCAGGCTAAATCAAAATTTTAAATTAGCAGCATTATGCAAGTCAAACTGTTTGAGTTTTATATTTTTTAACACATAAAGGCTGGTAGCAAACATACAAAATATGCAAACATAAATAGGGGTACTACTAAACACTACAAAGGACCGAAACACTGCAAAGGAGGACAAAGGACCTCAAATTGATGTACTAAACACCGCAAAGTACAACAAAGGACCCTAAAACCCAAACCCCAATCTAACCCTAACCCTAATTTAAAGTCCTTTGTAGTTCTTTGTTACGTTTCTCTAACTATGGAATAGTATCAGGTAGAGCTTGATCGATAATCGGTCAGCCGACATATATCGGCCGATATCAGTACCAAGCCGACATATCGTATTGGTTTTCTACCACCGATAAATATCAGCTTACAATAGCATGCTTTATTCGAGTGACAGCACAAAGCACCAATTACTTCCAAACTGTTTTGTTTTTCAAAGCAAGCACGAGCTTGTTGGTGCATTCTATTTGCTTAGCGTATACAGCACGCACATGCAAGAAACCAACAATGCACTTGCCCTCGCATGCACCATGCATTGTGACTTGTGTTCGTAAGAAAGCTTGTTTGGAGGGGGGGTAAGCTATTGAAGCTTAAGTTAATCGAAATTAGAGCAAACTGTTGCGAATTTTTTTGTAAATTGCAATTGAATTAATACTGTACTGTGACTTGTGTTAGTAAGAGTGCTTGTTTGGAGCTGGGTTGAGCTATTGAAACTTATTTAATTGAAATAAGTGACGAAATTGCCAATTAATTGCCAAACTGTCGTGAATTTTTTGTGAATAATACTGTACTGTGAGTTTTGTACACTAATAGTGTTTCTTTGGAGAGGGATTAGTGAAGTTTTTACTGTCGAGTTTATTGAAAATACTCAAATTAGTGACAAAATATCATAGGTAAAATATCGGTTATCGGCCTAAATATTTTGAAAATATTGGTATTGGCCTGATAAAGTTGTATCGATCGAGCTCTAGTATCAGGAGTATGGCATGGTATGGAAAAGTAAGCAAGGCACTGTGGTATAGTATGGCAGAACTGGGCGATAGGACATTGGGGGCACTAGAGTAAAGGGGTCCATATAAAGAGTTAAATTTGGGGTGAATGGCCCTCAGGGTAAATGTGCATCAGGCCTAATTTAGGGCAAAAGGGCCTCAGGACAGGAGAGTTGAAGCAATAAATGGGCCCTAGGAATAGGATGTTAAATTAGGGCACTGGGGCATATTCTATGCATAAATGGGGCTCTAGGACCAATGGGGCTCGGGGCATTTGGGGCAATAGGGGATATGGGTCTCATTTTGGTCCCTGGGACAACTATTACATATTATGCCATACTATTCCATAAATAGAGACACCCTTCTTTTTCATGGTACCAGTAAGATTCCAAGTCCTTTGTTGTTCTTTGCGACGTTTAGTAGATCATTTTGAGGTTTTTTGTTGTCCTTTGCAGTGTTTAGTAGGACTGCATAAATAGCAATATCAAACACAGATAATACCGTAAAACGGAGTGACTTTGAACACTTTTTGACGTACAACTTAAATAACTTTTTCTCCTTGCTCATAGGCTAATCTTTACTGGCTCATTGTAACACTCTTAAGTCTCTTCTATCTAATAATATTACAGGAGTATCAATTTTAACTCTAACATATATAAAAGGTATTTTGCATTAAAATTGTGTTCAATGTCACCCCGCTGTGGGGGTTACATTGAACACCCCCAAAACTTCACTCCAAAACTAATGTTAGGTGAACAAATGATCAATGTATACCATGTGCGGGGTGAGATTGAACTAAGTAATTTATGATTAAACATGGTGAGAATTTTTAAAAAAGTTTAATGGGGCCATATGGTCTAACAGCCTGGTGCTGAGCGCTTTGTATTCGTTTCGTTTTGTATTCTCATGGCATACCGGTACTTTTACAAGTCAACCAAAAAATTTGAACTAATTACAAAAAAATTTGAACCAAATAATTTAGACTTTCTAGAGAAGAAAAAATAGAATAGAGTCAAAGAGACTGGTAACGGCACCGTTGCGGAATCTGACGCAAAAGTCTGAAATCCTATTTAAGCGCTCTAAGGTGCGTTTTGTAGTGACCCAGGTCATAAACCAATGGCCAGTATGTATTAATCAATAGCGGCAATGCGACTACCGATAGCATTAAAACAGAAAACTTATACTGACATACTGCCTTGCGATTATAAATTTTTAAATTTACCTGCATTAAGCTAGCCTATTGTTGTTTGATGACGTAACAATCAACTGCATTGTTACCTAATCCCACCGTCAAGGTCACCTGTCAACCGGCATTTTTAAATGAAGTGGTAAAAAAGTACCGGTACCTAATAAAAAATTATTGCAGGCATTTAATGTCACCCTGCCATTCAAAGTCACCCGTTTTATGGTAGAAATAACTGAGCTGCTGAGGTTATTTTCAAATAATATTGAATTAATATTTCGATAGTAATTGAGGGAGACTGCGAAGTGAGCTTGCGCTCTTTGAGTCAGCAGTCACTTGTTACATGTCAAATGTAATCGGCCCAGTCACGAATCGAACTCGTCACATAGGATCTGTTACCTGCACGCGGTACCGCTAGGCCATGTCGCTGACAAATACCGGTACTGAGTGAGCAAAGCAAATATATACCAGTATTGTAAATTAGACTAGCTAATCACCTACAACGAACCAGAATGTTTGAACTGTGAATGCTCATTAAGTTTGAACTTACTCTGCTACTGCTTAAAAATCACTAGAATGAAGAACCATTGCTCAGTTGCTCAAGTACGGAGTACAATGCCAGTAGTACGTAGTGAAACAGCTAAGCCAAACTGTTTCAGAACCGCTAAATTAACTAGGTCTAGACTGGCAATTTTTAGACCATTTCACCCAAGAAATGGAGAAATACTGAAAACTATGACCGGTAGAGTGCAGTACAGTAGAATCTACAAAAGTTTTATCACCCACTGGGTAGCGTCTAGTATCAGCCTCCAGGTTTGATTAGCATTAGGTTTGGTAAGGGTTAAATTTAGTTAGGGTTCCATTCAGTAACAACTTTAACCCCAACCAAATCTAGTCCTAACCAAACCTAACCCTGAGTTCGAACCTGGGGGCACTAGTTGTTACCCACAGTAACAAAAGATTCTACAAAAGCTAAAACGTCTTTATCCCTCTCCCTTTTCCTCTTTCATCTGTCGGGAGAAAATTTCTCTTTTTTTTTACCTGGTAGACAAGGCCTAGTCTACCGGTATCATATTGGTATCGGTACTCTTTCAAACTCATCTAAGTTGGTTTTAGTGTTGGACTAGAATATCGTCAAAGACATTAGTCGCGATAAAACACCTTCTTACTATAGTGTAGATAGCAGATACTGCAAAAGATACCAACAGCTTGTGTATTTTTTACTACAGCACGGCACCGTTTATGCTAGCCTAATCACGATGAAGCATGCGTGCGCTTTTGTTGTGCTCAGTCACGAGCAAGGTTGGCAGTACGGTACGTTACGTTCAAAATTTACGTACCCGTACTTCAAAATTTTAACCGTACCGTACTAACGTAACGTACTTCGAATACATTTAACAAGCGTACCGTACCACGTACCGTACCAATGAATGGTACGCTTAAAACGTACCGTACCTTAAAACGTACCGTACCTAAAATTACGTACCGTACCGTACCTTAAAACGTACCGTACCTAAAAATTACGTACCGTACCTACCTACCGCCATTCTTGGATGCACGCCAAATTAGCTAAGTGCTATTGCAATGCCTATAAATAGGTTAAAGTTTGCAATATGCGACCTGATCGGAAATTGAACCCTATACAAGTTTTCCAGCTACAATACGAACGTGGTGTCCTCGAAACTACCAAGTCGCCAGCGATGTTCTACCGTATGAATAGAATAGAACATATCGCATCCTACCTTGACTAGCGCGGTTATCATCAGTCTGGAAAAGCAATGTCCCAGTCAGGAACGGATCTAGGGGGAGGGGATGCATTCCCCCCACCTGCCAACAATGCTTTGGATAAATAAAATTTTTCCATAATTTCGAACCTCTTCATTACAATAAGCCTTAGTCTTAGTCGCCTTAAGCACGCATAATCAAAACTGTGCGTAGAATACAAAATGCATTGTATTTGGTGAAGCACTCAAAAGTAGGGACCAAAAATATGAACAACCTTTGTCTGAAAATTGTACAAAAAGCGCTAAAATGGCCATTGCAGTATGCAAATTTTTGAAAATTTTCCGGGGGAGCATGTCCCCGGTCCCCCCTAGAGTTGTTTTTGTTACTTAAGTTGCTTAAAATTAACTCAGCCGGAAAAAAACTACGCTTGAAAAAGTGACGAAATTTGGTGCCCTTCCCTGAAATAGATTTTGAATACGCCCCTGACACAAAACATTTTCAGAGGGCTTATGTACGGCCGTTTTCGAATCTAAACGTCTTAGTATTTAGTTAACATTCAACTTAATATAAAATCACACCCCCCTCTAAAAAAATTTTTGGACCCGCCCCTGATCCCAGTCACACTGATCGATACAATTCGTGTGGGCGATCGGAACCGCAGCTAGCTCCTACGTTTTGTAAAAGCTGAGTAAACATTGGCCGAATTTTTCTTTTTTTTAATTGCTTTCCAAATACTGTAGGTTACGACAGAAAATAATGCTGCTCGGTGACAGTAGAACGTTATGAACAAGTCCAAACTTGTCCACTGAAATGCGCATTGCGTAAAATTTCTCTTATAAGGGTATTGGTAGTCTACACTCAGCACCCTACCGAGCCCTGTTTCAAGGAAGCCAGGACTACTAAAGGGACGCCAAAAGACCAAAAGAGATTTCTCCAATGACTTACCGGTAGCATCTTTTGTTGTGCTCATGAATCCTCTCTCAATGGAAATTCACGGTGGATGCATACCATGTATAATCGCGACCTGTTATTGTGAATTTGTAATGCCGCATATTAATATTCTAAATGAAAAATACTCTGTTTGTGCTAGGCCCCAGAGGAGTTCTCTGTCCACTGACTGCTGGCCATAACTATTTGTATATAACATAAAAGTTTTGCGAGAGCATTAACCTTTTTTTGTCACAACCTTTTTTTTATAATTACCAATTAATTTTCAGGGACAATCTAATTGTAACATTTAAAAATTGTATAATTGCATGCTTACGTGTTTTAATTCCTGCTTTGTGTTTCAATAACCTCGTCGGTTACTTTTATTTTATTTTTTTTACAAGTCCGTAGTTTCAAGGTTACCGCCAGGACCAGTGTTGCCAACTTATTATGACAAAAATCCGCTAAATGAGACTTCAAAATCCGCTAAAATCCGCTAAACGTATGGTTGAAATCCGCTAAAAAATCCGCTAACATTTAAATTCACTAAAAGTGCTGAATTTATTCTGTTGGTCACCAAATATTTTAAAACACTCACGACGAAGAGCATACCAGCAAGAATTTTTTTACTCTTGCTGTACAGATAGAAAAAAAAATTGCAAGAACTTTTAAACGTGAAAAGCATAAACTAGTAGGCAATATTGAATCATGATTGAACCAACATACTTGTAGAAACCACTGTAACCATAAACACAACAATTCTCAAGAGTGCATCAACTCTGAAGTCGGTAAACGCCGTTACAATTCTCACAGGTTTAAAAAAGCCTACCAACATTTTCGCAGAAATCCGCTAAAAAATCCGCTGTAGGCCAAATGTAAAAATTTTCCGCTAAACAGAAGCAAAATCCGCCAAATCTAGCGGATTTTCCGCCAAGTTGGCAACACTGGCCAGGACTGATGGTGTACTACACCTTATCAATTCTGTATCGCTGTGAATATAATTCATCATTCAGTGTTTTTGTCCCATCGGTTTTTGATCTTCTGTACTTCAGGTGGCAGCGACCTAAATGAGCTTTGCTCCCTTCGCCTTCTCCTATGTGCATATTTCCGAAGCTACAGAGTGTAATGTTACCGTTTACTTATGTTTGTTTTTGGAAATGTTGTACGTCAATAAAATCTTTGTTCTTCTTGTTCACAAAATTTTTCAATACCAAGTTACGTACCGTACCACATGGTACGGTACGTAAGGTACGTTTAGTACGCATATTTATAACACGTACCAACGTACCGTACCCGTACCTTAGCAATAATTACGTACCGTACTAGCGTACCGTACTTTTTGCCGAAAAATGGAGCGTACCGTACCGTACTTGCGTACCGTACCGTACCGTACTGCCATCCCTGGTCACGAGAGAGATGTCCGCGGACTGAATCAGGATTTCGATTGCGGATTTTCGTAATTTCACCGATTTTCAGAAATTTAAATTTTTTACCGTTTACAGTAGCGTGCAAATTAATTGACTCACTCCAAAAAAACACAAAAAATACATTCTTTCGATTTATTTCCATTTTAAAGCAACAACAACTAATTTCAATTGGAGATATGGTCACCTCTAATCCGTAATCAACGCCATAACTCGTGTTGGCATTGATTTTATGAGTTTTTCGCAGTTGAGTGTTTTGCAGTGATTTCAAGCTTCCAGTACCTCACGTCGTAAATAGCATCAATAAGCTTCGTTTTGGATGTGCAATCCCTTTTTACGAGCCGAGTTTTTACAATACTCCATAAATTTTCAATCGGGTTTAGGGAGGGCGAATTCCATGGTCAGTCAAGGACCTTGATGTGATTTTCTTCAAACGTTGTTTTCACATTTTTGCAGTATGGCAGGGAGCCAAATCTTGCTGAAAAACTCCTCCTTCGTTGGGAGATGCTATTTTCATGTCTTTCACCACTTTACATTGAATTACTTCATTATATATTTGTCGGCATTCATCATCCCTTGAGCGGGGAAAAGAGATCAAATACGGTACCCTTAAAGCTATTTTATGGTGCAGAGACAGCTGAGTAGTTATTCCCAACGAAGGAGGAGTTTTCAGCAAGATTTGGCTCCCTACAATACTGCAAAATGTGAAAACAACTTTTGAAGAAAATCACATCAAGGTCCTTGACTGGCCGGGGAATTCGCCCTCCCTAAACCCGATTGAAGATTTATGGAGTATAGTAAAAACTCGGCTCGTAAAAAGGGATTGCACAACCAAAACTAAGCTTATGTAACTGACGTGTGGTACGTGACCAAAAAATCACTCACAACTGTAAAAAATTTGTAGAATCAACGCCAAAACGAGTTCTAGAGTTGATTACAGAAAGAGGTGGCCCTATCTCCCATTGAAAATAGTTGTTATTGCTTTAAAATGCAAATAAATAGAAAAAATGTAGTTTTTTTGGGGTGAGTCAATTAATTTACACACTACTGTAGATTTGCAACGAGTTTGACTTGTTCACATCAAAATCTCTCCGGCAACGCTTTTCTAGACATGATTCTGTGTGCCATCATCAGCAATAAACTAATGTTGATACGCAGTGGCGTACTCAGGATTTTCAAAAGGGGGGGGGCCATACACTTAAGCAAGCACTGCGCATGTTAGGCATAACTGAGTTTGTCTGGAGTGAAGAGAATTGTTGATTAGAGCGGCAACAATGAAGGACTAAAAAGCAAAATGAAGGACTAAAATGGTGATATAAAGTGTTGCATATGAACGGGTATAAAAGAATGCTAAGATAACATAAAACTACCATAGAATATAAATGGCAGCAATAGGTGTAGAGCTAATTACGCTTTTTAAGCGTATTAATCCTTTATTTCTTTGTTAGGCCTGGCCTGTGAACAAGCAGACAAAGAACAAGCAGAAGAACAAGGAAACGCACCATTTTGCGTGGCATAAATAGTTTACACAAAGTCAAACCTTCTGTTTTTACGTCCGAATTCATTGATCACTTTTTCGTAATCTAACTTTATGTCTTTGTTGATATACAAATGAGCCAATCCTGTTCGTCGATCTTCAGCCATTGTCGAACGCAAATATGTTTTGACTAGTTTCAAAGATCTAAATGATCGTTCATTTGTAATGGTGGCAAATATGCGAAGTAACTTTGATATTACAGGGTAGGTACCAAGTTCTTCAGCTCTTGAAGTGGTTTCCATCACACGCTTGGGTCGATCAGTAGAAGCTTGCCGTGACCAATAACTTTTCCAACGAGAAATTTCAGCGTCTAAACCATCTAAACCATGTGTAAAAAACTTTTCAAAACAATTGGCAGACGATTTTACACGAGAACTTTCGCACTCTGTACCTTGGCAGTAAGCTGGCAACAATGGGCTCAAAGGAGAAGAATTAGCATTGTGAGAAGAAAATCTTTCATTAAGTTGTTCAAGGATAATGTCAATAAATGGAAAATATACAGCAAGTTTGAAGTATTCCATTGGTGTGGAAGATGGAGGGTTGGAACGGTGTTGCTGCCTAGCCACAATTCGTGGCATTTCGATATCGCCATAACGACTACTTGCTTTGGCAAAAATATTTTCGTATTCTTTTGCATTTGCTCGCATATTTCCCAGAACAGTAATACAGTCATTCACTTCCTCTAACATATGGTGAAGATCTTGTGACAATCCTTGAAGTTTCGTTGACAATGGTTTTGTTATTTCAAGGACTGCCACCAATATTTCAAGTGCTGCGAAAAAACCTCCATTTAATGCAGACATGAAAACCATCGCTTTTCCAGCAGAATTTAGCCCACCAGCTGGCCACAAACTAATTTTTTCCAAGGCATCTTGAATTGCAGGTAGAAGTTCACTAAAAACTCTGACAGCTTCTTGTCGTTCCACCCAGCGGGTTTTGCAATGCAATTTAAGATGAGAACACCTGGACTCAGGGCATTTTTGGTCGATCGAAGTTTCCAAAACTTTTTGTCGTTTGCTGGAGTCTTTAAAAAATACTGCAATATCGTTCATTAATGTTACTGCCTTTTGAATTTCGGGTATTTCTGCTGCTTTTAGCAAACATAGATTGAGTGAATGAGCTGCGCAATCCGTGTAAACTGCACAGGAACACACATCACGGACATGTTTTTGCACACCATTTTTTATTCCCGACATCGCCGCAGCACCATCGTATCCTTGCCCTACCATACAGTCAATGTCCAATCCTATTTCAGCAAGAATGCTCAGAATTTGTTTGGCAATGCCTTGGCCACTGAAATCTTCTAATTCTGCAAAACATACAAACCGTTCACAAATTTCATTTTCATGCACATACCGCAAGCACAATGACAGCTGGGTAGTTCTGGAGTTGTCCGTGGTTTCATCAGCTAGAATCGAAAAATATTTAGCTTGCTTTATCTGGTCGGCAATAAATTGCTCAAAAGTAGTTGAAACCGAATCAATCAATTGATTTTGGCTTTTCGGAGAAATGTAGGAAGCGTTTTTAGCTGCTCCAGCAATATGCTCTTTTAAAATTTTATCGCCGGATGCTATCATAAACTGTAGGGTGGCACGAAAGTTTCCTTGTGTGTAATCTATTGCAGAGCCTGAGGAACAATTTTCTTCGTTTGGCATTGGTAGTTCGCCACTGTCACGATGCCCGTGCAAAGGTAGTCCGAGCCTTCCTAAAAATTCAATTCCAAATATGATTTGTTTCAAGTTGCTTCGGTTTGTTTCTTTTTGTCGTGCTGCTTCAGTATCCATTTGTTCGGCAACATTCCCTTTGCCGGATTTCACCATTGCTATGAAAGCGCAAGCTTTCGTAGCAGAATTTTCGTGGAATTTTGTTTTTAGGTGGGAACTCAAATAACCATCTTGTCCAGTCACATGAGCATATTTTTGCAGGGGCCTTTTCACTAAACGATCGAGTTGGCTACCTCCTGATTCCAAAGGACCAAATATGGCACATGCCTTGCAAAATAGTCCGGATTTTGACAGGGAATAAGTAAAGCATTGGTAAATTCCAGAAAGATGTTGAGGGCCAAGATATTTGCGTCTGATTTTCTGACCGTCTTTGCGTTCAGAATAAGGCCAGTTGAAATCAGATGGTGGGGTCCACCCATGCTCCAAAAACTGTACCTTCTCTGAGTCGGTATAGTCAGGCCAATTTGAAATTGCAAAGCAAACGTCGCTTTTATCAAAGTTTACGGAAGCGTTCGCGCTGGTTGTAAAATCTACCGCTTGCGATTGTGCGCCTGGGCGTAAACCTAACTGACTTTCTTCCATTCTTTCCGTGGCTTGCTCTGAGGTGGCATTGCCGTTTTCTGAATGTCTACGTGAAGCCTGACCTGAAATAGGCCCTTCTGTACTCCCCGGTCTGCAAGAAGAATTGCTGCCGAAAAAATCAGTAATTTTTCTTTTCTTCATCATAAAATAAGATATCAAAATATTACAGTTAAATTGTTTTCAACTAAACTCTATGGTATCGTCAAAAAATAAATTCATCAGCAAAGTATCATTTAGAACAAACCAAAAAAAAGGATTTCACCGAACTTCATTGTTTTTAATATTTCCAAGGAAGTTTGATTCTAAAAATGCCTTTAGTCACTACAGCTACGTATTCAACTTTATCATACACTATAGCACTATGTTTACATCAGACGTTCAAAGCATCACCAAACACAAACAAGTCATCATGATATGCCTTATCCTATTTGATAGATTGTTCAAACAGTTAAGAAAGAAAAAATGAATAAATCAATGGAAAGTATCCGTTGAGTTTTTGAAGTATGATATTTAAGTGCAGTACCGGTAACTGTTATGCCGTAATTGTACATCATATATGATGATTCTTGTTCGTCCGATAACAAGTCTACCAGTCCACGTTCTTGACTTATTTGTATGCTTCTTTTCAAATAGCCTACACCAGTGGTTCTCAAACTTGTCGGAAGTATCGAACCCAACAGGTGTCATGCAAGCATACATCGAACCCTTAGTTATAACCAGGAGCGGATCCAGAAAATTTTAGAGGGGGATGCTGTTTTGAATTAGGCTGAATGTTAAATGAGTGCAAAGACGTTGGACGTCTTAACCGGAAAAAAGCATAAGCTCTTTGAAAATGTTTCACGTCAGGGGCGTATTTAGAATATTCTTAAGGCGGTGGAAGGTGGCATAAAATTTTTACATTTTTTAAACGTATTTTTTCCGGAAAGTTAATTTGAAGCAAATTGAGGAACAAAAATATGGCTCTAGAGGGGTCCGGGGGTATGCTTCCCCGGAAAGTTTTCAAAAATTTAGACACTGTAATGGCCATTTTAGAGCTTTTTGAACAATTTTTATGGCAAATTTTGTTTAATTTTTTTGCCTCTAACTCTAAGTCCTTCACCAAATATGATACATTTTGTTCGCACATTTTCGATTTATGCGTGCTTAAGGCGTAAAGATGATTGTTATCAAATAGGTTCGAAATTATGGAAAAATTGTATTCATCAAAAACAGCGTTGAAAGAGTATGGTGGGGGGATGCATCATTCCACGCAGAGATAGTCATTTACTACAACTGTATGCCTTTTTGCAAAAACTTATTCTGATCTTAGCCGAACCCCTGCTACAGCCTCATCGAACCCCTGGGGTTCGGTTGAACCCAGTTTAAGAACCACTGGCCTACACTAACCGCTTGTTAATTTTTCAAGCGCCCTGCAGTCTAATTCTCGTCCGATAAACTGTTTAGCAATAAAATTTTTTGCTACAAATTTATCTTCGGTCGTCTTTTTAACCTAATATTTCAAACTATTAATCCTAATATTGTTTAAAATTTTCAGTTGTAAAATCGTGCACTCTTTAAAAAACATAAAGGTACGAGGTACCCGATATCATAATGCGAAAAGTTTTTGTGAGCAGTTAAATTAACTGGCAAAATGAATAAATACAAACTGTCACTAAACTGCTGTATTCTACCAACTTTCTGCGTACTGTCTGCTTGTTTACCGAATCAATTTAAGGAGGAAAAATAAAGTTGTATTCCGAACCAATTTAATAGTTATTGCTGAGCACAAGTATGAGATAACAAAACACAATAAACACAATCAAACAATGCGAAACAGTGACGCAACAGTTCATGTTCTCAAAACTGTTAAACGTCACAATTTTTTGTAACTTGGCGGAGGGCATTGCAGTTTTTGTGGTTGTACCGATGAGACGTTGTAATGGCCATTGCCCCATAAATACGCCCATGGGCCATGGCCCCATAAATACGCCCATGGGCCATGGCCCAGTGTATCCCTGGCACTGCCTCTCCTTTTAACTACTACATTGCAGCCAAAAACGCTTTTTTGTTCTGAATATATATTACTTTTCTGACCAAAAGGGGGGGCCATGGCCCAATGCCCCCCCCTAAATACGCCCCTGTTGATACGGCGATGCTACACAGCCTATCAGATGACAGATAGAATTGAGCAAAGCGTTTGGCTCTTAGTGTTAGAATTGGGATAGGTTTCGAGTTGGGTCTAATCAACAAAGACCCTAAAATTGGCAATCATGGCAACCCTATTGACTTCCGGCCAAAAATGACAGAGGAATAAGCAGGCAATCATTTATTGGGCCGTTGGAAGCACTGACTGGATTCCACAAACGACAAACTTAGATTACTGTGTAAGGATAACGACTAATGTAGGCAGTGGCGCGGGAACGTTTTTTGGACAGGGGGGGCTCAAAATAGTAAGATCGTGTCAACGTCTGGGGGGCGAAGCCCCCCAGACCCCCCTTTTTTCGAACGCACGTTTTTAAGAGCAGGACACTCAGCAGACCTATTTTGATAGACATCAATTGCATGCCCGCTCAAGTGACCGGAATTTTTTCAGGATAATTTTTTATCATGGAAAACAAGATTGCTTACTACCATTAGACTTTTCTAACCATGCTCGAATTACTACTCATGTATTTGTAAAATGCAAATACCTCAATGACAAAACCGAAAAGTGGGCAAACAAAATTTGTCCGATCTAACTTTTGCTTTACTGATCAGAGTTACATGCAACAAACAATGCCCCACTGAGGTTTAAAAATAACAAAAAACACACGATCAAAATAAAGCACTGAACCATTTTTTAACATAATGAGATGTGTAGATGTATGTATTTAGATAGGCGTACTAGCTCAATTTTAATAACAATCATCGGCAGTGCTCGAGTTGTGAAAACACTTATGGGGGGTGGTAGGCATCAACTTTTCACGCAGACCTAAAAAGAGATGGTCATTATAGTTGTAAGGGAATGGTTTACGCTAAAATGTTTTATGGGGGATGGTGTTGTTTTCAGGGGGGATGGCATCCCTTTCAAATCGAGTAGCCTACTGATCATCGGTGCCAGTTTAGTAGTGATTTAGCCGCTTCATTGGGTTGGTAGAAAAAATTCAAAACCATTAAAAAACTCAACCAGAAGAGAACTTGCACCAGCTCATATAAGCTTGATTAGGGGTGGCCAATCAGTCGATCGCGATGTACCGGTCGATCTTTGGATGCTTGGCTGTCGATCGCGGGTCAATTTGGCATGTACACAAATCAGGTTGGCCACCAACATTTCCAGTTCATGTAACGCGTCCGGGCCGTGAAGACCTTTTTTTTAGCTCTTCACAAAAATTTTGGTCGAATTCGGAACATCTGAAGGGTTGAGGACTGTTTTTTTGCACTTCATCGCATTTTCGTTTACGATTTACGTAATTCCCATGATCAGTAGCGACTTTCATTCGAGCATTCAGAGTAGCTTGGCGTAAAGTGTTTGGCAGCTACAAGAATTGGCAGCCATTATACTTTTACTGGTCCGTCGTCCATGACTGTTGTAAAAGTTCGCAAACGCTGATATAAAACACGGTTAAAAATGAACTTCAAACATTGAAAATTTTACCAAATTTTACGTTGACCAAGTGAATAATAACTGATTGATTTTTAAAAGAATAGTGATTCTTCGTTGGTTAAAAGCACTTTAAAAAATATTTGCTTCATTACGTATGTACGTTGCGAGCATTAATCCCGTCGCACTCAGTGCATAATTTTTTCAATTGTCAGGGGAGGCTCAAATGGTTCAGGGGGGCTAAAAAAAGTTCAGGGGGGGCTTGAACCCCCCCTGGCACCCTACTTCCCGCGCCTATGAATGTAGGCTGCAGCAGCTCTACTAGATCTGGCAAGGACAAGCACAGAGTTCTCAATACCAACTCTATTAACTTGAACAACGAATACCAAGCCGTCACAATTATATAAACAAAAGTATCATACTCTTCGAATTTACTGAGTTCTCTTATCAGACCAAACATCTGCAAGCCAAGAAGAGTTGTCCGTAACGAAGAATTTTGTTCCTAATGCCATTCTAAATCTAAAGCTTTCGTTCCTAGTCTGATCCGTTCCTAAATTTTAGAAAATAGCAATTCCTAATTCCTAAATGTTCCTAAACTACAACAATTATAGCAAAAGGTGTCATCATTCAGTTTATGATTATTTTTAGTGTCGGTCAAAACTGATTATGTCAATACCAAAAAAAAAAAAATTATCATACACACATACACACAAAATCTATACCTAGTTTACCAACTTTTTTAGTAAAAAGATGAAAATTGAAACAAGCAATCAAGGCAAGAGTTCTGTAACAGTTTTTAAACAGTCAGCCGAAATTCCTGTTCCAGCACACCACAAAAAAGTTCCATTCCGGCTCCTGTTCCTAAAAAATCTATGTATTCCTGCCGGAACAAATTCCTATTCCGGTCCATGGACAATTCTGAAGCCAAGCAAAAAACAAGCAAAATGAAGACCTGAGCACAATTTTTTTTTTCGATGTTCAAGTGTTTTCAACAGTCTTTCATCTGGGGCGCAGTTATGCGGTGCTCCGTCTCGTTCGCTCCTTTCAAATTTCTAAATTTTTAATATAGAAAAAGAAAGCATTTGGCAACACTGTTAGATTGAGATCTTGGATAGTATGGCTAAAAAAGCCTATTTTTGAAGTTAATGCTGTATGCTGTGGAAGGAAAATTTTGTGTATGGTGATTTATTGAGAAATTGATGAAAACTGCTTGTTTTGTGTAAGAGGAAAAGGTTTGGCATAAGTTGGAGAAGTTTTGCAGTGTTTCTTCGCTAGAATTAAAAGGGCAATCATCCTACTTTTTTGTGTGAACTGTAAAGGAACGGTTTTCAGACTCAGAAATCAGCGTTTGTGTCCTCTGCTTTATAGGCAAGACGGCCGCAGTGTTGCCACTTGCCATTTATGATAGATGCGAATAAGGCAACCCGTACAACTGTAATAGATAAGGCTGGCGTGGTACTGGCAACTGCAGCTTCCAAACAAGCTAGCATCTTCTTCAGCGATGAGGGAAGCTTTTCTAAAGTGGGGGGGGGGGGCCAAAACCAATGACCAGATCTTTTCACCTACAACCAGGGCGGGCAGGGGCGTAGCGAGAAATTTAAAAAAAGGGGGGCATAATTTCCTTTTTTTTTTTTCAGGGTCATTTTTCGGCAGAACTAATTTGAAGCTGCTTAAGAAACAAGAAAAACTGTAGGGGGATCCGGGGACATGCTCCCCGGAAAATTTTGAAAATTTACGCGCTGTAATGGCTATTTTAGTGCTTACTGAATAATTTTCATGCAAATTGTGTCTAAATTTTTTGACTCTAAATTCTGAATGCTTCGCCAAATATGATACATTTTGTTCGCATATTTTTAATTATGCGTGCTTAAGGCGTAAGGCTTATAGCTATCGAAGAGGTTCAAAATTATAGAAAAATTGTATGCATCTAAAACATTTTTGAAAATGGCTGGTGGGAGGAAGCATATCCCTCATCCTACCCCTTTGGATTCGCCCCTGGCCATAAGCTACAGAAACTATCAAAAGAATCTGGCATATTTTAGCCACTTAATTGGCACTATTAGTATTGTTCTTGTTTACTAAAAGGCAGAGTCAAAAGGGGGGCATGGCACTATGGCCGCGCCCCTAAATATGCTCCTGAGGGCCGGATTTAGACAAGGCGAGGCCCTAGGCTGTTTCATCACACTGACTGGAAGAGCAAAAAAAGGTCTTCACGTCCTCAGATATTCTGTTTTCACTGAAAATATCGATTTGGTGAAGAGCAAAAAAAAGGTATACACGTCCTCAGATGTTCTGCTTTCCAATGAAAGTATCGGTGAAGAGGGAAAAAAAGGCTTAATTGTTCGTGATGAGGTCTCCCATTTTCTACGAGGCCCTAGGTTTTAGCCTGCTTACCCCATACGTAAATCCTGCCTTATGCCTACAATTCACATTTAGCCTGTCCACATATGACTTGTCCAGTTTTTGTGGGCTTCAGACCAACGGTTCTTGCTTCTAGTTTTTGTTCCCCTCACCCCACAAACAAAATTTTAAAGAAGACATCTCTGGATTTAAGCTCTTTCCTGGGTTTTAATTTCGATGGTAGGCCTATTAAGTTTCAAATACATTCATGCAGAAGCAATATTGTAGAAATAAATGCGTAAATTAGGGACCCCAGGGCCTCTCTTGAAAAAAGTGGGGGGTCAAGGCCCCCCGGTTCCGCCACCTATGACCTTCTTGGCTGTTTTACAATGACGAAAAAATATGCAACTAACTGTAGAGTTTTGATGCTTGTCAATTTTATGAAAATGATAATCTTCCTTCAGTAGCAGGCCAACCAGATATCTACAGGATGTGCAATAGAGCGGTCCTTAAAAAACTTTTTTTTGAATTTTCTATGAGCCAACCCTTTAAAGGGGTCCATTTGGATAAAAAATAACCCATGCAAAATATTTTTGAAAAGTTTTAATATTTAAGGGTAGCTCAAGCCTCTTACATTTTACGAGGGAGGCCAAATGACGTCAATAGCATTTTCTCCCTCACTATGAGTACTAGAACAGCATCTTAGTAACAAACGCTGTGGAATGTGTGATTTTCTGTCAATGTTTGGTAGATGCCGTTACAGAGCCGGCGCCAGAGCAGTCGACTTAGGTAGACCAAGCGTTTATCAGGGGGGAGGGCAAAGTTTGAAATTAAGCACAAAACCCGCTGTTTTCAAAAGAGTAAGCTTGTTGATTGAGGGGCCAAGCATGTCGATTGGGAGGCCATGCCCCCTGGCCCTCCTTGGTGCCGGCTCTGTGCCGTTAGCGTAGTGTTTGAAAGAAGTCAAAATATTTGTTTTTTTGTTGCGAAATCGACAAAAAATTGTAAAAAGTAAGTTGGGATATATTGGCTCTTTATCAAATTTTGTATAAATGCAGTTACCAAACACGTGATATCAAATAGTTGTATTTTGGTTGTCACACCAGCATACAGTTACTCAAAAAATCAATCGCAGAGATCTATAAACAGCAACAACAATAGTAATTGTCTTCTCAACAATATTTAACGTTCCAATTTTGAGCAATTGTTCCTTTGAAGTTTTTTTTCTGCCGCCAGGAAATTTTTTTCGGTGTTTCTGAACAATTTTAAGTAAAACCTGCAGCTGTTGTTTATTCTTTAGCCCACGGTACTCTTGCATAAGAACCACACCTCTTTCAGCATGGTCGTAACCACTTTCAATTCTGGCACAATTGATGCAGCTCTGAGGAAATCGTTATCGTCGCTCCAAGTATCAGGATCTTTTTGTAGAAAACCAGAAGGAAGTTGTAGTTTTTGGAGTAGAACTTTGGAAGTTGAGGTCACAAAATTGTTCAGGTTGGAATTAGTTATTGTTTGCTGGTTGATTGATTCTCGCTTCGGGGGCTCTTCATCACCAATTCTTTTCAATGACTGAACCATCTGGCACTTCATAGAGCATGGGAGATTACCATCAAAAAAAGCCAAACCCACGAGTTCCTGCGACAAATACCACGTATGTGCTGCCACGTTAGTTACTGCAGCAGCAGATACATCTTCATTAATCTGTTTGTACTCTGCCAGAGGTTGAACTCGATCAGAGAACCCTACCACAAGTTGAACTCTACCAGAGACTTCTCTGGTAGAGTTCAACCTCTGGCAGAGTACAAACAGATTAATGAAGATGTATCTGCTGCTGCAGTAACTAACGTGGCAGCACATACGTGGTATTTGTCGCAGGAACTCGTGGGTTTGGCTTTTTTTGATGGTAATCTCCCATGCTCTATGAAGTGCCAGATGGTTCAGTCATTGAAAAGAATTGGTGATGAAGAGCCCCCGAAGCGAGAATCAATCAACCAGCAAACAATAACTAGTTCCAACCTGAACAATTTTGTGACCTCAACTTCCAAAGTTCTACTCCAAAAACTACAACTTCCTTCTGGTTTTCTACAAAAAGATCCTGATACTTGGAACGACGATAACGATTTCCTCAGAGCTGCATCAATTGTGCCAGAATTGAAAGTGGTTACGACCATGCTGAAAGAGGTGTGGTTCTTATGCAAGAGTACCGTGGGCTAAAGAATAAACAACAGCTGCAGATTTTACTTAAAATTGTTCAGAAACACCGAAAAAAATTTCCTGGCGGCAGAAAAAAAACTTCAAAGGAACAATTGCTCAAAATTGGAACGTTAAATATTGTTGAGAAGACAATTACTATTGTTGTTGCTGTTTATAGATCTCTGCGATTGATTTTTTGAGTAACTGTATGCTCGTGTGACAACCAAAATACAACTATTTGATATCACGTGTTTGGTAACTGCATTTATACAAAATTTGATAAAGAGCCAATATATCCCAACTTACTTTTTACAATTTTTTGTCGATTTCGCAACAAAAAAAACAAATATTTTGACTTCTTTCAAACACTAAGCTAACTGCACCTACCAAACATTGACAGAAAATTACACATTCCACAGCGTTTGTTACTAAGATGCTGTTCTAGCACTCATAGTGAGGGAGAAAATGCTATTGACGTCATTTGGCCTCCCTCGTAACATGTAAGAGGCTTGAGTTACCCCTAAATATTAAAACTTTTCAAAAATATTTTGCATGGGTTATTTTTTATCCAAATGGACCCCTTTAAAGGGTTGGCTCATAGAAAATGCAAAGAAAAGTTTTTTAAGGACCACCCAAATGTACAAGCTACAGTATAGGTCCTTAACCATCAGGAGTGCGAAAGTGGTGGCTATAATATCCGCATACAGCAGGCATATTTTTCCTCCTATCACGAGATATTGTGATCAAAGCGTTTTAACGTGCTCACTTAGGAGTTGCCGACCATCTGTCTTTACGCTGAGACGGGGCAATCCCGCCTAGACCCTTCCCCAACCGCACACGTGAACTTGCCGGTTTAATTTTTCTCCACACTGTCCCTTTGACGCTGAGCTTCACGCAGTGAAACTGAGAATACCAATCTTAGAGTCATTGGTTTGACCCGACCCGGAATCAAATCCGAGTCCACAAACCCACAAGCGGACGCTTTCAATTACCATCCGGCCATTAGCTGGTTGACTTAACGTGCGGCTACTATGATTAAGTAGCCTACCGGTAAATCGTGTGTGCAAAATATAGGCCTGCATGAGTCAACGTGATATACGGGTAGTATTTTTATGTGATGTACCCAACACCAGCAGAACCTTGCTTTTTTCTGACAAAGCGTGGGTTTATAAAGGCCATTTTTTACAGTTTTCATTGCTCGATGACTTGGAGCACAGCGCATGTGGGGAAGCGTTGCCCTACTTCTGGATTCGATTCTCTTTGCGACTTCGCTTGTGGCATGCGGTTAGCAATCGGGTTCGTGAACGTAAAGATAGGCAAATAGAATAGAAATGTAAGGTTATGCTGTGTTGGGCTTATCACATAAATGTGTATACCGGTACGGTATCTATTATAATATCTAAAATCACATTTTTTGTGTCGATGTGAATGATAGGCTTAAATAGAATTCAACAGCAACGAACTGGATCATGGCTGAGGACTGCGATAGTAAGCAAATAACTAAACGTTACTTTTGAATTATAGAACAGAAAATTTAGTAATTAAAGAATAGGTCTACTGCGAAGTGAACTTGCGCTCTTTGAATCAGCACTCAGCAGCCATCTGATATACATATCCAAAGGCGATCGGCGCTTAATTGCCTTCAGTCGAATCCGTCTGGAAGTGTTTGTAATCTGTGCGCACGATAGAGATGGCAAGGGCCGCTAAGAGACCCGCCAACGAGCCGTTAGCCGGTCTTTTTACTGGTCCGCTAGCTGCCCAGCTCTATCTGCTGTTTCTTACTAGGCCGCTAATGAGCCGCTAACAGCTTTTGAAATCCCTTTAAGTTTGATAAATGTGATTAAAGAATGGGCTTTGGGCGGGCTGGGCTTTATGTTTGGTATTAGTTGCCGGGTCGGTTACGGTTACTAGGTTAGAGGTTCCGGGCCATGGGTGGTCTGGGCCTCAAAAGAGTCAGCCAGAGCCATCTCTAGCGCACGACCGCTAAGCTTGGCCATGGCCATGGTTCATGGATCTAAAATATTGATTTAGTGGAAGTAAAACAACCCCCAAACTTAATTTTCGAAAAGCTAATCTACAATCGTCTAATTAAGTATTTTTCAAAAAACTGCGTGATTTCAAATAAACAATTTGGATTTAGAGCAAAACGTTCAACCTCTATCGTAATTGCAAATGTTGTAAATAATCTTTAACTGTTTAAAGATTAAAAATTATAGAGTTGCCTAATACTGCTTGATCTCTCCAAGGCATTTGACACAGTAAATCATGACATACTCTTACAAAACTTAAATAAATATGGCGTCAGAGGTAATTGTAATAAACTAATCAGAAGGGGATTCAGGGGCCTATCCAGGGGGAGGAGGGCGCTGGGCAAGTATGCATTGGTAATGTTTTTCCAGCCGGAACGCAAGCTCAAGACGTCATACGTCCAAGTTTTGTGACATCGTATTTTTGTCCTCATTGAGTTAATTATAAGCTATCATAAATTGCTGTCCTACGTTAGAGTGACATTCCCCTACAAGCGATAGGAGGTGCGAAAAACCAAAGTGATTGACTGGTGGATACCGATCCTACAGCTGCAAACTCGAATCAAGTAATCATCGGCAGTTGTTGGCATAGTCACATGTACAATATCGAAAGTGAACTCAGTTATGCTAATGAGATCAAATTCACGAAGCAGCTGGCGAGTTGGGAAGATACAGTGTATCGCAAAGCCTATTAGGCTATAACTAGCATACGTAAACTGATCGAAGTATTAAGAGTCTCTCAGCTACTTCACCAAATATAGTAAAAACTTTGCATATTAAATCAGGAAAAAAACGAGGTCTATAATTCTCGAAATTTGATGTGTCACAGCCAATCTCAACCCACTACTGTATATCGGTTGGTATTAATGATGTGGAGCGCACTTGTAATTAGGGCATACAGTTAAACCTCGATATTATGCCAGTCATGGGACTAAAGTAATATGGCATAGTAACAAGCAGGGTTGGAATTCGATACCCAAAAAAGTAAAGAAATGATCGATTTCGATGGTAGTTAAAAAAAGTAAAGAATAAAGAATATGGTAATCGATATTCGACATTACACTGAGCATTTAGCGGTGTACGCCAAGCATTTTTTGTGATGTCCTCACATTCATGCGGTAACTTCAGACAAACGACGGACATATTATATGCGAAGCAACTTTGCTATAAAAAAATCTTTTGTTTTGTTTTTTTTTGGGGGGGCACAAAAAAATTTATCAGCAAAAACAAGGTAATGACATACCGAGGATTATTTTAAATTTATCAAAGTGAGATAAAATAACCTGGACGAAAAGAATCGAATATGGAATGTCGAATTGCGCCGAAAAAAAAGTAAAGACAAGGTCATATTTGATACTCATTCAAAATAGTAAAGGCTCCAGTGCATTCGATGAACAAAAAGCCCCCGACCTCGCAGACAAATGCCTCCGACCCATCCCCCGACCTCGCAGACAAATGCACAAAACTTTTGTGGTGTAAAGGTGATGTACGTATGAAGGACAATCTGAGGGCGTGATGACCTTTTTGAAAACGGACGGCTTTAAATTGCGCCCTCCCTCTTCAAATTCCTCGGCACGTCCCTGGGATCGAATGCAGTCACTGCACGTCAACAACAAGTTTTCTGAATCACAAACCATAACTTGTGGTGTTCTGCAAAGGTCCATTCTGGAACCTCTTCTGTTTTTGATATGGGCTTCATTAACGATCTGATGAATATATCTAAATGTGAAACAAAACTCTTCGCAGATGACACTGTGTTATTATTGAACAATGCCGACCTAAAATCTCTCTACGATATCGTCAATCTTGAACTTGCTGCGGTTGCAAATTGGTCAAAAATAAACAAGCTATCGCTTAATCATTCCAAAACCCAATATGTGCTAATACAACCAACAAAGAAACAGCCCGTAGGCCTATCCTATGATTTCTGTGTAAATAGTAAAGGAACTAAAATTAACTGTGTCGCTCTTGCAGATATTCTGGGGTAATATTAAATTATGAACATACTTGGAAACCACATATCCGGCATCTAAAAAAGCATTTATCTCAAGCAATCGGAGTTATTGGTAAATTACGTCATCATCTCGATAAGAAGACCTTTATTAATATGTATTATGCTTTCTTCCATTCTCGTGCTTTGTATGGAATACTGGGATGGGGATGCGCTAACAAGACAGCCCTGAAACCTATATAAATAGCCTACTTCAAAATAAAGCCCTTGGAGTAGGCTAATCAATGGATCATATTGGATATTGGCATGACCGTGTCACTAAAATATGGGCTGCTAAGCATTGCTGATCTGCATAGATATGAACTAGGTAAATTTATGCATCTCTGCTCTGCCATGACGACATTTTACCTAATGCATACAAAAATTACTTTCTGCTACTTCAGCAAGCACATAATCATTTAACCAGAAGTAAAACTAAACAAAATTATTTCATGATCTCAGTGCGTACAAACGCTGCCAAAAATTCCTCACGATTTTTAGGTACACATTTATGGAGCCAGATGCCCTCAGAACTGAAAAACTATTCCTACTCTAGATTCAAAATGAATATAAAAAACAGTTATTGGAAGTCTACAACACACAAACTTTGAGAGTAAAAAGGATATGTTTAATTAATGAAAAAAGTATGCGCATAGCATTTCAAGGGAAATTTCGTATTAATATTGGTTTTTCTTGATTAAAACAGAGACCTGTCCCATTGGGAGATTTCATTTCAAATTCAAAAGTTGTAACGTTGTACCATAGTCTGGCAGTACTATCAAAAATTACCATTTGATGCAGATTGCTTGCTCTAGCATAAACATCAATTATTAAAAATAAGAAGTAATGTCATATCATAATTCAAAATTTGATTTGTGCTTTGTTCACATTCTCATTTTTTATTTAATTGTTTTGGCGTTCTTGTGGATGCAGCAGACTTGGTGAGCATTGCTGTTTCACTGCATTCCACGGTGTTTAATGAAATGATTGCCATTGTTTTTGTTTCGTTGTGCGCCGAAAATAAATTTAGATTCTTCTTTGTGGAATATATATGAACGCCTGCAATCAGTTTTTATTGACGACTATTTGTGATTTTTTCAAGCCCAACCCGTGAAAAGCATTTGTGGAGTCTGCAGTGCGACAGAAAATTGGCCACTCTGATTTACGCAATTAAAGCACGGGCTCCACAACACTGTGATTAAAGAACCTAAAATATTACAAATATATCTGATGAAAAACTGTTCAAATTTTTCTGTTTGACTCCCGTATCAGCAGTCACGATAAAATCTATCAAAAAAATACTAATAAAAGCAGACGCAATGTCTTGCCATAGAACTGAATTTTTTGTATTGCAAAGTAACAAAAAACGAGGAAAACAACACAAGAAACGATAAGCACGAAGAAAAAGGATAAGATCAATAAAATATTTTTGAGAACTCACAAATGTAGGCCTATATGCAACATTTCCTCAGCTGGCATTACTGGTAGTTTATTTGGATCCACGAAGGGGTATATGGGGCGATTGCTTCCCCTAAAATAACTATAACTGTAACTATCTGTAAGTGTTGCACCTCCCACCCCTGAACAAAAATCCTGAATCGGTGCGTGAGTCTGAGTAAACGTTAACAAATCCACGTACGAAACAAGTTTCTGTACAAGTGAACGCAATTTTTGTGATTTGAAAACTGTTTCAGCAGTGATTCAAAAACCGAAGCAATTCCCTTTTTTGAAAGTTAAAACAGGTAAACAATAACACTAGTAACTTTTGCATCTGCTGGTAAAATTAAAGAGCGATCTGGACGCTATGTTAAGCAATAAAATGTAACCGATGAATATATAATCTTAAAAAAAAATAGATTTTTTTAAAAGTTTTTTCCAAACCACTATAATCTTAAAAAAAAAAAATTATAATGGTTTGGAAAGAACGGGCGATGCAAGATGATGCAACAATCAAAAACCTCGGAGTCTTCACCAACAAAATCGCCGGCAACGTCTGCATGTTACGCGCGTTCTCTTGAACCGCGGCTGTCGCTTTTTTCGCCGATATCTTCGCATTTTCATCTCTGCATAATGAAACAACGTTACTCACTAAAGATGTTCTAAACATGCCATTTAAGGAACAGTGACGAAACTTTGATTTTTGAAAAATGAGTTCTGGCAGATGGCGTTCTCAGCCAATACACATTTCAAAAATTTTCATTTTTTGCGGTCATTCCACATTTTAACTTGTTGCTTCTGATAGCTCAGTTGTTAAAGACATTGCTATCAGTGCAAGAGGTCTGGGGTTTAAATCCTGGGTCGGTCAAATCGGACGCAGGGTCGCCAAGGGCTCGCCACCGCTGCGACGTTTCTTCCGAGCTGTGTTGCTGAGGCGCTAAGTTGCGGAGATGGGCCCCGCCACTCCTTACATGCTTCGGCTTAATAATACAACTACAACTGATACTCTGGCTGTATCTAATTTTGAGGTCTAAAAATGAAAAACGGATCCCGAAAACCATGGCAATTTGTATTGGGTTGGGTTTCTTCAAATTTATGTTGGGTGTTTACAGATTTAGTTTGATTGCGTAAAATTTTTCGTAGAAAGAAAATAATTAAACCAATCAAAACTTACGTGGGTTCCAATCAGCAATACTTCTTTTGCTGAGCATTGACACGTGGCAACGATCTGCGATACTTTTGCATTTGGCTTGAACTAGATACCCACATTTTGGGTTATAATTTCTGCCCCAACCGCGGCTTTGAAAATATCTAAAACAATGTAAGTTATTCGCAATAATTAAAGGGTTTTTTAAATCGTCAATAATCCCACTTTATTCGAGAGGGTCGCTGGAGGGCGGTAACTTTGCAAGTTCAATTTAAGCTCAACTGGACCATCTTTCATAATGCTTGTACCGGCACTTGGCTGATATAAACACCTTGGCTGCATTGTATGTGGCAATGGTTTTAAAAAATAAAAAGCCCATCTCTGATTCTTTGCTTTAATGAATCCTTTCAGTTTATCTAAACTAATCTTTTTACAAAATATTAACTGAATTTTGAGCAAAATTTAGCCGACAATACAACACCAAAAAATTGGCGATGTGGAATTTCCCGACATCGATTCTTTTTGTTTCGCTTGTGAGAGCGACGCAAGCAAATTCAAAGTCTTAGCAATAGTACAGCAGTTACTGACAAGACGGTTTTACAGTTGTCATTACTCTGAACGGCTGGCAAAGTAGCAACCTGTCACCGGTAGGCTACTAGGGATGTGCCGAGTCGAGTCCGAATACTCGGCCGAGTCTTAAGGCATTTTCATTACTCGGACTCGGCCGAGTATTAGTTGATACTCGACCGAGTACTAATTAGTAAACAACTAACGTTCGTTTCTTTTTTACTTAAACCCAAGTTACCTAATCAACGGTAGTAATTTACCGCACAGCACAAAACACAACTGTTAATTCATGAACGTTATTGCCTTTTTTGCTCGATAAGGTGCCTACGGGGTACATTGTTATTATTGCATAGGATTGCCCATATGTTGCCATTCGACTGCAAGTTTAGTATACTTAAACCAAATATCATTGTTACAAGTTAACCCAATGATTCTAAAGCAGCTAAATGCAGGAAAACCAAAAAATTAAAAGCGTACTTCCCATCGCGCGTGACGTCATAGATACTCGTACTCGGGCTCGGACTCGCCGAGTAATGTCGTAAATACTCGTTACTCGGCGAGTCCGAGAAATTTTCCTTGAGGTACATCCCTATAGACTACCACACTTATCTAGGAGCCGAAATTGTCACACCAAGACTTAACCATCAGTCTCCTCTCTCCTGGCTATTGGAAAGGGCAAAGTAGTAAGTAAGTCAGTCAGGTTTTTCCGGTCGCTTTCGGGTGTAAGTTTGCATTTAAACAATCTTCTTAACCCTAGGGCCTGTTTTGCACTTAAATCGATTAAGCCTGAACTAGTTGGCCCGTTTACAACTTTCTATGGAACAGAGCCATAGCTCAAAAGACAAAAAATCTAAAGTTGAAAGATACTGTTTACATAAAATAAACCCTTTACCTGTATGGTCGACGAACTACCAGAACTGTTCCGGGTACCTGGGCCTTGTAAATGTTGAACAAATAAAAGAGAGACAACAGAAATAAAGCACGAGCAAACATTACCAAAGTTCAGACTACGGCAATTATTCGTAAATGAAAAGCTGAATGCAAAAAAATGCTTTTATATTAAGTAACGTGCGAAAAAAGCGTTTTCTGGCTACAAATGCTTTAGGGTTGGATCCATTCATTTTTTTTTTCTAATTTTAAAATTCAAATTCAAATTCATTGACTTTGAAAAAACGAAATTCAGATTTAAATTCAAATTCATGAAGAATTTGTAAGCGGATTCAAATTCAAAATTCAAATTCAAATTCGATCCAACTTACCAGTCACCAGTATACTCACCAGTGTCGCCACTCATCAGCCACCTCTACTAATTCCGTACTTGGTCACTGGTCAGCCAGATTATTATAAGTATGCGTTTAAAACAAGAAATATTTTTAAGTTCTGTAGGTTTAGCGAGTAGCAAGACTAGCAACTTGTTCAAAATATTTTCACTCAAGAAATGCGCAAAATAAAGTAAAAGTGTTGCTAACTTCAAAAATGACAGTACAAGATGCAAAAAAACATAGCTTTTTTTAGAAAACACGAAAAACAATTAACGAAATCGAAGAGATAAAGCAAGGACACGTACAAATTTTTAACGGCTACAAAACATTTTTATTGCGCTTTATAAGCTACAGCCCCTGAAACGTCTCCACGCCTTGTGAAACCTTAGACCGCGCCTAGTGAAACCACTACTATTGAAACCGTAGATCAAACGCGGCTATTTCACATTCAAGATCGCTGCGCATAAATGAGCATTCTATTTTATATGAGAGGAGAAAGCATTGTCCGGCCATCCGACCTTTATATTAATAGTAAGCTACTGTAAATCGTTCTTATCTTGCACTTATAATTAATTTTACAAAAACAGTTTGTAGTTGAAACTTCGTATCTTTTTTTTTTTTGCTCGCTTGTTGATGAAATAAATAAGCTTTACTGATCTCATGTGGAAAATTGCTGACGTAAAAACGAATTTCATTCTCGGCAACTTCAGTTCAAGTTAAAATGCTATAAAAACCTTTAAAGATATGAAATCCGAGCGATTGAGAGTAAAGTCTATTCTCCAGCAGGTGCACTAGGGAGGTTACTGTGGCCCAAAAACAACTTCCAAGCGCCTTACAGCGTCATAATTGCCATCATAAACTTTCTGTTGGCTTGATAAAATGTTATGGAACGTTTGCAACATCAACTGGTATGAACCAGTTACAAATTGCTACATTTGCTTTCTAAGGTTTAAATCGAAAAATTCAAAGTTCGTCAATTGTTTAATCAAAATATTCAAATTCATTGACTTTGAAAAAACGAAATTCAAATTCATCAAGAACTCGTGAGCGGATTCAAATTCAAAATTCGAAATTTAAATTCAATCCAATCCTACTTTTTACACTACACGTTGTTTTTTCTTGTGGCCAGCCATTTTTACAAATTTTTTGGGTCTTTTGTGAGTTTTTTTAGTGATCGTTATTTTTTTTTCTCAGCATTCAAATTAAACTCAGAAAAATACCGCTGTCACCTTTTAGCTTAAAGTTGTTTGATATCGTCATTGTAATGCTACAAGTTTATCAGCATTTAAAGCAGTGTTTCCTGTCCTGGTTCTTTTTTTTCCTTGACCCTTTTTTTCTAGGAATCTCATCTTGTGCATGATGTTTTAGGTACATTATTATAAGGTACATTATAATAGTTTTAGGTACATTATAATTATAATTGATTTCGTATCCGAAGGCCTACATTCGAGGGGTGCCTTGGTAGGAGGGCTCGGGGGGCTGAGCCCCACTTGTTCTAAAAAATGTTTTGAGGGGGGCCAACTGTTCAAGTCATAGTAAATTTTTATTGTTAATTGATGTTCTGTGTTTTCACATTCGAGTCTGTCGAACAAACATTCGCTACCGAGACTACCTTGAACACTGGTCAGGCAATACTCTATGTTCTGTGACGCAATAATGCCACACCGTTTGTATTTTCTTGTTTGTGTTATGGTTTGTGGGAGTGATTTTTCAATCACATCGAAAGTTTGCGGACAAAACTGGCTGCCAATGTCTTGTCAAAAGCGGAGTTGATTTTTTCAAATTGATCTTTGGGTGGTTGGGCTTTTTTGTTCCCAATTCAATAACATATCAGACGTTGGAATATTTTTGATGACATTTTAAGAATTATCTTTTATTGTTGTTTCATCGTTCATGACTTGCGAAAATAATTGATTGCTGTTGTTATTGTTACATTAGCTCAATGATTTTTTGCATTTCTTCTGCTCGTTTCAAGTAAGTTGCGTCGTGCGCCTTGTATTAACTGCCGCACATTTTGACTTCTGCAGGTAGGCCTGTGTTTTTCTGGCAGATTACAGCAGACTCTCATTTGAAATTTCAGTTTTCTTTTTTCTCTTACGTAACTTGGTTGTTTAACTTGTAGAGTACCAGTAAACTTAAGTATTTGTGATTACTGCTATATTTTGGTAAGGATAGTTACAATTTTTTTCCATATCTCTGACACCAGGTCTACACTCTTTTGAGTTTTGAATGCTTGGTGATTGTGAGTAAACCACGGGTGGGCAACTTTTCTAGTCGGCGGGCCATACGTGGGATAGTGTAGTCCTTGGCATTGGCGGGCCAGATTATTGGATGAATCGTATTTACTATTTAATACGAGGGTCAGTCAAAAAGTAATGAGCCCTGTTAACTTTAACCGCTTTAACCTTCATATTTTTTCTAGAAATTTTAAGGGTGTTTAGTAAATTTACTGCTTTAAAGATAAATTGTAAAAAAAAATTGTTTCAACGTGTCCACTTTTGGTCTTGTGTTTTGGAAATGACGTCATCACTGGATGTCCGTCAGAAGCAGAGAGCTGTGATTGAATTTCTTGTTTCGGAAGGGGAGCCACCAAAACAAATTTTCGAAAGATTGGTAAATGTTTATGGAGATGTTTCAATAGCCTACAGCACTGTGAAAAAGTGGGTATCCAGGATTAAACACGAAGAAGATGATCCAAGTTTGAGTAGCCTCCAGGACAGACCAAGAAGTGGAAGACCATCTTCAGCAGTCAATCCTGGAAACAGTGATGAGGTTGAGAAATTGATTAGAGATGATCGTAGAATCACTATTGATGACATTGCTGAACGTGTTGGAGTTAGCCATGGAAGTGCTGTGAATATTGTTAATGAGCTAGGCTTTGCAAAGGTTTGCGCCAGATGGGTTCCGAGGCAACTTTTGGATTTTCACAAGCAAGCCCGTTTTCAAGCTTGCTCGGAGCTTATTGAGTGTCACAGAAGTGACAAAACTTTTCTCAGCCGTATAGCGACAGGAGAGGAAACCTGGGTTCATCACTATGAACCTGAGTCGAAAAGATCATCCATGGAAATGGCGTCACCCCACATCCCCAAGAGCCAAGAAATTCAAAAGTCAACGTTCAGCTGGAAAAATTATGGCGACTGTGTTTTGGGACATTAAAGGAGTCATATTGGTAGATTTTATGCCTAAAGGTACTACCATCAACTCAGATGCTTACATTGACACTTTACGCAAACTAAAAGCGAAACTGAGAAGAGCACGACCTCACCTGGACATGTCTAAGGTCTTGCTGCAACACGATAACGCCAAGCCCCATACCAGTCTCAAAACTCGTGAAGTGATTGCTTCTTTTGGATGGACGACGGTAACCCATCCCCCATACTCACCCGACCTGGCACCATCCGACTATCATCTTTTTGGACCATTGAAAGAAGGAGTTAGGGGGCAGCACTTTACTAGTGATCAAGAAGTCAAGCACGCTGTAAGAAACTGGTTAAAAATGCAGCCTGCTGACTTTTACAAGGATGGCATAGTGTCCCTCGTTCATCGATGGACAGTTGGAATTTAAAAGCGCGGAGATTACATTGAAAAGTAGAACTGAGATCTCCTATCCCTGGGCTTTCTTTTGATGTATGACTTTTGATTTTATTGCAATAAATATGGCCAGGAGAGACTTGGGCTCATTATTTTTTGACTGACCCTCGTATCATAAACAACTGCTAATATTAGGGCCGATCTGGTTGGAAGAGCAAAAAAAGGTACTCGGCTTGATTTACGGTACCTTTAGGTGTTTATGTTTTCGCAAGTGCCCGGCGGGCCGCATGTTGCCCATGCCTGACATAAACTAATGTTTTGGAATCGGAAATAAGCTTGTAACAAGAATTGTAAAACATACTGCAAATGACTAAAACCGGAGCAATTAAGCTTAACACAATTCAAATGCTATGAATTGTTGGCGTTTAAAACTACTGAATTTTTAACACTAAACAGGGCCCCCCTCGTTCAAATTCTACCAAGGCACCCCTGCTACATCCCTTATTCTACGCATGTACCGGAATGTGTATACCTTTGCAACCCAGCAATGCGTTCTCGCAGCTTCAGCAACAATTACTTGGACCCACATCAAGAAGCAAGAATTTAGAGGCGACAAAACAAAAATCAAGTATGTCCAATCGCAAAAGAGATGTTGAATTGTTTGTAGCGGGTTAGACGTGAATCAAATCACAAACAATTACGGTTGGCTTTTACAAGACTGACTTCCAGAGCCCGATTTAGCGATAGGCTAAACAGGCTGAAGCTAAGGGTGTCGGAGAATAAGGGCCTCGTCACGAACAACAAAGGCCTGTTTTTTGGAAATCGACCGTCAAGACCTTTATATACGTCGAGATGAGTCTGGTCATTAATCACTAGGGCCTCGTTTTTTAATTCCGGCCGTGCTGGCTGGTCTGCGAAGATTTTACGGACATTAATCATACTCATAACTGAATTATCCCATATAGTACAAACTTAATCTGTAATTAGAATGTTTATCTACCAAAAACAATAACATAAAAGCAAAATTCTCCCCAGCTGAGAACCTCTTCCCCGGCTCACTGGCTGCTTTAGGCTTCGTGAAAGCTTAGTTATTGCGACATTACTAACCGGGAACGGTTTCTGAAAATTTTTAGAAGGGGTCTGAGAATCAAAAAATGCTGATCTTCCGTCTGAAAGTGTCGCAGTGATATGTTAATATGTAGGCCTATAGCTAATAAATTAGGAGGGTGTGGGGGTGTTGAGCCCCCCTTGACCCACCGATGTTAACTGATGATCTTGCACAGTAGATTTCTGAAAACTTGACGTTTCAAGATAAGATTAATCATGCAGCGAATGTTATTATTTTTTTCTGACGGTTATCATGACTAATGAATTCGAGTTAGGCTTAGATGTTTTGACAAACAGTTAACTTAATCTCATCAACATCATGACTCTATTCTTCGGAATCTAAATTTTCTCACAGCAGTTGATGTAAAAGCATCTTTTCACATTAATTCTAAGTTCAATAAAAATTCCATTGTCTTGTTGCTGATCATAAAAAATTATTTTTGAATTCTTTTTAGGCCTACTCCGTGGGAAACAATCTGTAAATCCAAAAAATTAGCATCCTCGGGCAGTAGCAGTAGAGTTTCGATATTTTTCTAACATTTAGCTGCTACTGACAATGTAAAAACCACAACAGTAATGCTTACCTAAAAAAGTGCATTGACCTAGTATCGAATCTATATTTTCTCAACTGCTCTATAATCAACAATTTTTATCATTGGTGCGTGTTTTGCGGGCGATTGCTAAAAAAATGTTTTCAAGCATTTTATTTAGTTGCATAGTTGTATTAAATTACACAGTGCACAAATGCGTCTTTTCTAAGCGTCTGTCTCATGAGCTGTAGACTCGGGTTTGATTCCGAGTCGGGTCAAACCAATGACTTTATAACTGATATTCACAGCTTCCCTGCTTAACGTTCAGCATTAAAGGTCAGTGTGGAGAATAAGCCGGCAAGTTTACTTGTTGTGTCGTTGGGAAAGGCACTTAGCGGGATTCCCCCATCTTGGTGTGGCACACAGATGGCTGGCAACTCCTAAGCGAGCTCGTATAGCGCTTGGATCGCTTTCTCGTGATAGGAGGATAAATATGCAACTAAATAAATAAATTTTAGCAGTTTTTCCTTGTCGGATGCCAAGGCGCCTGGTTCTTGCAGGGAATAACCGCTTTTTCAAGTTAATCATTTTTGCTTTTTGTCCGGCATTTTGTATAATTTTTTGTAGTGATTTTGTAAATTTTGTTAGTTCTTTTACCATGTCCTGGTGCTAAAAAACCTTGTAGTAGTAAAACACCACTGAAGTATTACTCTACTGTAGGGACTACTCTGATCCATTATTCTGCAGTTGCAGTTTTGCAGTGGTTGAGTAGCAAAGATGATACTGAGACTGCAAAAAGATCAAAACTATAGCTATCAGTATTTGGTTGAGAATAAACGTTTTTTGAGTGGGCCAGTTTTCAAAAATTTGGAAACAGGGGTTCTTGACCGAGATGCAAAAACTCCTAAGTGGTCCATAAACCTAGTATTGGGTATAAATATCGACTTGGCAAGTAGGTGCATAAATATTTTGAATTGGCCACTATACATACTAGGATCGATAAGAATCATTAGAGGTTTAGAAGCTTCAGAAAGATTAAGAATCACCGTTTTAGAACCTGATCGATCATTTCGAAGAAGAGCATTCCTGTTTTAAAAAACATAGTCTACTGGAAGCCTTCTCTTTAGGGGGTAAAAATGCATCATTGAAACCAGAAATGGAACCGGTCTTACTGAAGGTTTATTTCTGTGAAGGTTTTTTTTACTGAAGGTTTATGTTCAGTGTTCAATAAACCTAATGACTAATTGTGACAAACTGTAGTTTACAACTTTGTCACTAGATGTATTAAGCAGGTAAAATTTCATCTAAAAAAAACGGTATTTGAATGAAAGTAAACTTCACCTGTTGATTGGTTTCACTTGGACAAATACAAAGCTAGCACTATTTGACTTTATTTGATTTGATTTTGACATTTACAGCATTTAACATGTTGATCGCTGTACTCCTGTACATAAATTCCACTTGAATGGTTAGCATAAATCGATAGGTGGTAAAACCTGTATATCACGAAGAGGCGCATAGTTTCTTTTTTTCACCGCTTTAAAATCATTCTTTTATAAACCATTTTAACAAACGCCACAACCAGCCCGGGCTGTTACGTCACAACCTGACCGACCTGCGCCCGTGGAAAGAAGCTAAAGCCTACAGCAGGGGTTTTTAACCTTTTCTTTCTCGTTTACCCCTTGCCTAAAAAAACGTATAATTTACCCCCAGTGTAGGCTACCAATACTGCTTTTTCAATACTGAAAATTAAAGTTTTCTTTAGTCTTAAATTCAGAAAATTTACCCCCTCGGTACGTAAAATTTACCCCCGGTTAAAAACCCCTGGTCCATAGGTGGCGGAACCGGAAAGGCCGGGGGGTCCTGGCCCCCCATTTTTTTTCAGGGGGGGGCCTGGGGAGGCCTTAATTTACGCGTTTATTTCTACAATATTGCCTCTGCATAAATGTATTTGAAACTTAATAGATCTACCATCGAAATTAAAACCCAGGAAAGAGCTTAAATCCAGAGATGTCTTATTTAAAATGTTGTTTGTGGGGTGGGGGAACAGAAACTAGAAGTAGGGGGGATAAATAAAAAATTTTGGATATCGCTTATAAACCCACCCTTAAAACATGCTCTCCTATGATAGAATGATGGTGCAAAAAATTTTTTTGATCATATGTGTTGCTAACCCCTCTGTACATACCCCTTGAAGTTTGTGAGCTCCCCCAAATAGCAAAATTAACATATCGTGCTTATTGTATTACCAAAATACCAGGTGTGACCATTCATTTTTAATGATTTTTTATCAGGAAGATGATTATGTCTCTTAATATGTTATTTTATCTAAAACAATTTTTAACATTATTTTCTAAAGCTGCAGGAAAATTCAATATCATGCAATTTGAACATTTGTCGATCGAAGGCAGCAAAAAGAATGCACTTTAGATTGAGAAGGGATATTGCTGCCATATGAAACATCTGTGTAATCACCAGACTTAACAGAAAGCAGAGCAGCAGAGGAACAATTACAACTCAAAATTTTTGCTACAATTTGAAACAATATGAAAAATTTCGCTACAATTGGGCGTTGAAAGGCAAGTGTACGCGCATACCAAACTTCGTAGTAAAGTTGCATGAACTTCATTGAATTCAATATCAGTGCGAGCCACGTATGTATGTTCATTTTGCAGCTCAAACAAAGAGTCCACCTATGCTTTTCAGACGAGTTAGATCCTCATTACGACGTTGGTCAGTTCTCATCAGCTTTCTCCGAGATTCCGTCTTGTTAAAGCTGACGCCGAAACTCATTCCAAATTTTCACCAATGCATTTGTCGTGGTAGAAACCTTGCTATGATCTTAACTCTGATTGCTTTGCTAAACTGAAGCTTTTGAGCTTTGACATTTGATGAAGACACTCAGTCAAGACTTTGGTTGCTTGTATTTTTCAGTTCGTAATTAACACACCCTACTTGACTTTCGGCAGCCATATCGTTTATAGCAGCATTTTCACGAAGGCCTGGATTCAAATTGATAAATAGTTTTTGTCGAGCTGGATCAAAATTTCCAAATTTAGATACTGTTCCACCTTGTCAGAACCATTCTTCTGCCTGTTTTGGAAGTACAGTATTTTCTTGAAAGATTTTTATCAACTCCATTTTTTGACAACTGCAATTTCGTTAAAGTCGGGCTACAAGCTGATCTTAAATCACAAATTCGAAACCTGGTTTTGTGATACTGTCATCCAGAAGTTTTTCAGCTTCAGTATTAGTGAGACTATCACCAATAACGTTTTTGCATAAAAAGTATGAACTTTTGGTGTGATGTGTTGTTCTGTAAAGGTTGAACCACATGAATGCCAAGGATGGGAGAGTGACCAAACAATCTGCAGTATATTTTGAGAAGTACGCAAAACACATGCAAGGTTGTTTGTAACATGCTCATGTTCATTTAAAAACACCAAAAGTATTCAATGAGGTAAACGCCACATCGCCACATGCACACGCATAGACAAATCTATGCATTATTGATTATTCTTTTCTTTATTACGCTGCTTTATTTTTTTATAGGAGCAATACGAGCAGCAAATTCTTCAAAAGAATTCTAAGGCTTTTGATGAAAGTCCTTATTGATAAAATCGCATCATGATGCCCAAAAATTTTTTTGTAACAGTGTCACTTGTTTTTTTTAATTTTCATTCATTTGAATTTTATCCGCCTATCACGAGAAAGCGACTACACGAGCTCGCTTAGTGGCTGCAAGCCATCTGCATCCCACAACAATATGGGGGAGTCTCGTTAAGTGCCTTTCCCAATGGCACAACGAACAAACTTTACGGCTAGCTCCACACTGTCCCTCAACATCAAGCAGGGAAACTGTGAATACCAATGTTTAAGTCATCAGTTTGACCCGAATCAGAATCAAACTTCGAGTCTACCGATCAAAAACAGACGCTCTATCCACTCGGTCATCTAATGGTTGTGGCATGGGCAATTGGGAATTTATCTTAATTGGGCGTGCAACTTGTCTCTTCCAATAGCGATTTCAATCGCTGCATAAGCGTTAGTGATTTGTTTGTCAAGCATCAACACTGAACGAAGCGAACAAAGTGCTTTACCTGGTGCATGATCTGTGCTAACTACCAAGTCATTGTTAAGAGTACATAGAACAAAACAAGTTTTCAAATACTGTAATAATCACTGTTAATTTTCATTCGGCAGGTTAAATTACTATTGGTACCAGCAAAAGTAGTATTAGAATTCCACGTTCGGTTTGATTAAACTGTCATTAGGATTACATGGCTTATTGATAAAAAAGCATGCAATAAACCTTTGCTGTAAATTCATCAAAAAGTCAATTTACTATAAACCAGGAAAAAGGTGACATTTGATTTTTATCAAAAAGGTTATTTAAGCGCATAAACGTACTACTGGTTAAAAAGCATTAAAACTGATTGGTCACATTATATATTTATCTCAAAAAATAACCTAAATATACAATTTTGAAATATAGGGGAGTTTGCAAATTTTCAGGGGGTATGTACAGGGGGGTTAAGAACATCCCAGACAAAAAATTTTTTTTGCATCATGATTTTGTTATGGAATAGCATATTTTATGAGGGAGTTTGAAAAAAAAATATTTATCCCCCCTCTTACTAGAAGCAAGAACCGTGGGTCTGAAGCCCACATAAATTGGACATGTTACATGTGAACAGGCTAAATATGGATTGTAAGCATAGGGCAGGATTTACATACGGGGTAAGCAGGCTGAAACCTAGGGCCTCGGAGAAAAATGGGGGACCTCATCATGAACAATGAAGACTTTTTTTTTCTTTTCACCGATACTTTCAGTGGAAAAGAGAACATCTGAGGACGTGTATACCTTTTTTTGCTCTTCACCAAACCGATATTTTCAGTGAAAACAGAATATCTGAGGACGTGAAGACCTTTTTTTGCTCTTCCAATCAGTGTGATCAAATAGCCTAGGGCCTCGCCTTGTCTAAATCCGGCCCTCAGTAGCGTATTTAGGGGCGGGGTCATTGTGCCATGCCTCCTTCCCCTTTTGACTCTACCTTTTGGTAAACAAGAACAATAGTGATGGTGCCAAGTGGCTAAAATATTCCAGATTCTCTTGGTGTTTTCTGTAGCTCATGGCCAGGGGCGGATCCCGAAAATTTTGGTGGGGGGATGCAGTTTTGAATTAGGTTAAATGTTAATTGAATGCAAAGATGTTAAACCCGAAAAACAGCGTAAATAAGCTCTTTTTAGAAAATGTGTCCATGTGAGGGGAGTGTATTCAGAACTTTTAGCACCAAATTTTGATATTTTTTAGCGTGTTTTTTCTGGCAAAGTTAAATTTGAAGCAAATAGGAAAACAAAAATGATGCTAGGGGGGTCTGGGGACATGCTCCCCCGGAAATTTTTTGCAAATTTACATATTGTAATGGGTATTCTAGCGTTTTTCGAACAATTTGTAACGCAAATTTTGTTCTTAATTTTGCCCCTAATCAGTCCTTCACCAAATATATTGCATTTTGTTTGCACATTTTCGATTCATGCGAGACTAAAGGTCTGTTTGCACTAAAATTTGTTGTCGTACGAAACTTTATCCATTTCTTGACGTAAGAAGTTGGTGGAAATATTTTTCATACAACTCGAACCCCAGCAGTTTTGTTTTTTATCGGTTATTTTGTAAAGCAGCTTACGATTGTTTTCTGAAATGCCGAGCAAAGTGACGTAGTTTTACGTAATAACTTCTAACTGTTTCGTGGCATACATCACCTTAAGTTATCACCTTACGTACGAAAACTCGCATCGCATTCTGTGTAAACACACCTTAAAGCGTAAGAATTATTGTTGAATCAAAGGGGTTTGAAATTACGGAAAAATTTTATTCATCAAAAACATTGTTGAAATTGTCTGGTGGGGGGGATGCATCCCCCACATCCCCCTCTGGATCCGCCACTGCTTACGGCCAGGAGTGAATCTAGAGGGGTAGGATGAGGAGTATGCATCCTCCCACCACCCATTTCCAAAAATGTTTTTGATGCATACAATTTTTCTATAATTTCGAACCTTTTCAATAGCTATAATAAGCCTTACGTTTTAAGCTGTGCGAACAAAACTAAACTGTGCGAACAAAATGTATCATATTTGGTCAAGCACTCAGAATTAGGGTTAAAAAATTTAAACACAATTTTCCTGAAAATTATTCAATAAACACTAAAATAATCATTACAGCATGTAAATTTTCAAAAATTTTCCTGGAGAGCATGCCCCCAGACCCTCCTAGAGCTTTTCTTGTCACTTATCAACTTCAAATTAGTTCTGCCGAAAAAAGACGCTCAAAAATGTGAAAATTGTGCTCCCATTTTAAAATTTCTCGCTACGCCACTACCGGCCCTGGTTGTAGGTGAAGAATATCTGGTCATTGGGTTTAGGCCCCCCACTTTAGAAATGCTTCCGCCATCGCTGCCCTGGTCTATAGGCTATGATCATGGCGACCTCGCCATGGCTACGATGGAGCGGTACGGTGATGACATCACAATAGTATCACAATCCTGCTAAAAAAGAGAACTTCAACTATGCTAATAAATATGCAAGTCTCACTGTTGAAAGCAAACGACACACCTTTGTTTTCAGAAGGTGTGATTTGTTAATGCTATTTTTCATAAAACTGTTTTGTTTAAAAAATAACCTACATATCAATATGCATATTTCGGTTGGTGTTTAGGTGTATTTTAGTCGCATGAAAGGGGAATTTGACCGGTTTTTCGACCAGTTTGACCGGCCGGTCGAAGAATCTCAACCCGACCGGTTTCTATCTTTGATTGAAACTGTGTTTTTATCAGTGATTAGTACTAATTACAGTACTGAGTATCATTTGCAAGTTTCTAGCACTGCAAGACCTAAGCGTTCTTTTCGTGAATAATTGACTTCTCAGGTTTAAAGCAACAAACAATTAAAATGTTTTGAATCCCTAATCCTTTGTACAGTGTCGATTTATAAAACCAAGAGACAATTATATATTAATTTTGTTTTCTGATGAAAAATCGATGGACCATATAATGAACAGCTTAGATGGCCAAGTCGAACAGCTCAGATGGCCGAGTGGTAAGAGCGTCCGCCTCGGGAGCTGTACACTCGGGTTTGACTCCGAGTCGGGTCAAACCAATGACTCTGAAATTGATATTCGCAGCTTTCCTGCTTGACGATCAGGATAAAAGGGGTAGGGTGGAGAACATTAAGCAGGCAAGTTTACTTGTTATGCCGTTGGGAAAGACACTTAGCGGAATTCCCCCATGTTGGTGTGGTAGACAGGTGGCCGGGAACTCCTAAGCGAGCTCTAACAGCGCTTGGATTGCTTTCTCGTGGTAGGAGGATAAATATGTAACTAATACAAAATACGCATTAATTTTTTCATTAAAAATTTTTGCAAAAAGTTTTTTCGAGAAAACATCAAAGCTTGAACCGGTAAGTCATAGTTCATCATGCTTTAAACTAGTAAAGGTGCCTTGACCTGTTTTTACCGTTTTGTGACAGGCGAGGCCGGATTTAGACAATGAGGGGCACTTGTGATCAATGGTCAGAGTCATCTCGACGTACATTGTATGTTATATTTCGTTACATATTTATTCTCCTATCACGAGAAAGCCATCAATGCGCTATACCAGCTCGCTTAGGAGTTGCCAGCCATCTGTCTACCGCACCAAGATGGCGGAATCCCGTTAAGTGCCTTTCCCAACGGCACAACAAGTATACTTGCCGGCTTGTTCTTCACACTGTCCCTTTAATGCTAAGCGTCGAGCAGGAAAGCTGTGAATACCAATTTTAGAGTCATTGGTTTGACCCGACTCGGAGTCAAACCCGAGTATACAGATCCCGAGGCGGATGCTCTTACCACTCGGCCATCTGAGCTGTAAAAAAGGTCTTGATGGTCGACTTCCTAAAAACGAAAAAAGGTCTTAGTTGTTCGTGACGAGAATCTAGGCTTCAGCCTGCCTAGCCTACTGGTTAATTCGGCTCTGGCAACAGATTTTTAAGAACCTGCACCTTAACCGCATGTCGCGATACGGTAAAGACCGGTAAAACGAAGTACATTAAATGATAAAACGTTTGTTGTTCCATCATGATCACCTATACAACTTGAAAAAAACATTAGCAAACTAACTCATGATAACAATAAACAGATGAAGAAAGTTGGCTACGGCGAAATGATGACGAGAATCGTAATACCGAAATAAGTGACAAAGAAGAGATTAAAAAAAAGTAAACATGATGCTTACGTCGCTACAGTGAAAAGCGTTTTCAAGATTAAAAGGACTAGTCAAAGCTTTTGAAGCATCAGTGCACGCTTTTAAACAAAATTTGAAGGAAGATTAAAATTTTTTGACGGCTTATCACAAATTATATCGAAGAAAAATAAAGCTTGTGAAGTCGCATAATCGTCTGCCGTTTCCAAGTAGATAAAAATGCTTTGCGAACTTCATTTTGAAATCGAAATAATTCCAAAAGAAAAGATATCAAATCTTCATTATACTCGCTGTATTACGCCGAAGCGTGTAACATGTGGAGGGGCCCCTATTTGCGACTTAACGCCTGCGCAATACAGTTCCGAAGAAACTGCGGGGCAGTTGCGTGCCGTTGGCGACATTATGCCGGTTTGACCGGACCGGGATTCAAACCTCAGACCTCCTGCACCTGTAACTATGTCTTTAATCAGTATGCCAACCGCCAAAACAATTCCAAATGATAAATATAAGCAACACCAACACGAAATCGCAAATTTTCGCATACCGTACGAGTATATTGCATTTCCCAATCTGCAGTTGCTTGCAAATGAACTACAATCTGATGGGGAATCTTCGATGCTTTTCGGAATTTACCGTAAATTTGTGATAATATCAAACATGACAAAGCTATTTATCTTTTAATCGCAGGGTAATGTTTCGTAACTTAAACATTTGTTTCTACCTGTGCATTTTGTAAACAATATCTTGAAATTCCTGCCGATTACCGAGATCAACCTGAGCTTTGCACATCTTGTTTACGGGGTTTGCAGCAATTAGCTTTGAGATAGTATCACTCCATTTTCCATCATCATGAGTAACAGTAGTCATATCGACGGCGGGAAATCGCTGTTTCGAACTATTAACCCTCATCATCCACTCTCAGAAAATGGTATATACATTAGGTATTATGACCTACTTAAAGTTACACTGCTGGCAAAGTTTCATGCATTCAGTCATTACAAAAATGATGCAATCAAAATATAGTTTGTCAGTCATTGGGTGCTGCGCATGTGTTAAAGTGGTGTTTGGAAGGGAGATTTTGAGCTTGAATTCCTCTTTTGAGCATCATCGTTGGGTCTCGGCGTATAATGTTTCTCTCTGCGGATCGATTCCAAATCAAAAAGTAAAAAAAGCAACTGGAAACAGGCTAGCAACTCTCGCGTAGAGCGATTGCAAAATTTTTTCGTGGCGAGATAAAGCGATTACAAATCTCCCGACCACGCTCTTCGAATGCCTATTGTACGGGAAACAACTACTTTTTTCAATAAAAAACAGCATTTGGCCGTAAACCTTCCCGAAAAGTCACAAATAAACGATACAAACTGTTATGATCAATTCCCCAAAACAACGCAACGAGATCCATTATACCGGTGAAATAGCTCTTGATAAAAACTTACACTTCAACGCACATTATTGCCCATTAGCCTACCCATATTTAGCCAAAGTTTAGATTCACCCGAGTATGTTTTCTGCATCGCTATTTTTATTTTCCTGCGCTTCAGCGTACGGAAAACTAAATATCGTACGATGATCAAAACTTCATAAAATGAATTAAGGGTTTGCAAACTTGCTTGGATATAGATGTAATCTAATGGGCTTTTCTGTGAAATTGTTATTTCATTATGATTTTTTGCTTACTGCGCATTAGTTCCTGTTTGTTTTGGTAACATTACTGAGAGCAGATGTTTTAATAAATCTATGGCCTATGTTGATCCTGTAAATAAAGTTGCATCTTGTAAACTTAAAAAACAGTCACGTAAAATCTTTATTTGTTCTTGTAGTTTATTGTTATTGCCACATTCCGTACCATGTGGAAATGGATAGAGTGGTTCTTAAAAATCAATTGTTTGCCGCAAATACGTTACCAGCAAGACTTGTTCTAACCAAAAGCTCTTTGATTAATGAAGTTTGCCTTTTTTGCTTGAATTTGTTGATTAATCTAACGTTCGTTGAGCAATCAAATGCTCGCACAACTTATGTTCAACTTATACAACTCTACTTCATAACCGGCTGGTTGACGCTGTGGTGGAAGGCACCGCTAACGAAGCGGGAGGTCTTGGTTTGATTCCCAACCAGGTCGAATTGGACGCAGTGTCGTCAACAGCTCGCCACGGCTACGACGTTTCTTTGAAGCTGTGTGGTCTAGGCGGCGTCGAAGATGGGCCCTGCCATTCGTCTCGCACTTCGGCGTATCACCGCGAGTATAATGAAGATTTATATTATTTTTATTCTATTTAAATAAGAATCATTCTCTTTGAGTCAGGGCCGGCGCCAGGGGGGGCTGGGGGGGCCTGGTTACCCCAATTAACCCTGCTTGGCCCCCCCATTTAACAAGGTTGCTATTTTGAAGACAGCGGCTTTTGTGCTTAATTTCAAACTTTGCCCCCCCCCCTGATAAACTCTTGGCCCCCTAAGTCGACTGCTCTGGCGCCGGTTCTGCTTTGGGTATTTGACTACTTTACTGAATACAAATCTCGTTACGATCCTATGTTGGGTGAAACAGTTTGCAGAGATTAAATTGTTTCAATGCGAGTGAATAATTATTTACCTTACATCGTAAAAACGGTATATTGCTATAGAGGTTTTCTTCGTTATCGCTGTATTCAGTTTAATTTCCATATCCGAATGGCCAAGTAAGTTTGGTATGAATTTGTTATCATAGTAGTCTATTAAAGTGCATTGTTGCCTCGAGTAGTAACGAATCACCATTAAGTCAACTTACAGTTTATTTACAGTGGCCCAGCCAGGGGGGGAGACAACGGGGCTCTGGCGACTCCCTCTTTTTGATGAAAACTGATCTGAATGATGTTTAGCTCATTTTAGAGCTGAAATCTTCACAGTCTTCAGTCTAATGTAAATCCCCACCAAATTTCTACTTGCTACGCGCCTGACTCTGCATATTCATATTTTGCGGTCAGTCAGTACGTATACAATCATAAAAGCAAAATTAAAGCTGGAAATACCAGAATCTGTTACAATGTTACAATATTTTTTTGAAAACTGTGATAATTAAACAAATATAAATGAAATGCAAATAGAAACAAAAGTAGAAAATTTCCCACGATTACATTGTGTAGTTTTAAAAATAATTTGGCATTTTCTAAGACTAATTTTTCAGCAAAAGCTTTTAATTCTGAGTACGATTTACTGCAATGACGTCGTAAACAATTTCGTCATAGGCGAGTGTTTTTTCGTAATTTTTAGTGGTTTAATTACAATTTTACAACAAACTTTCGTTAATTGCGCATTCTTGGAACAGCTGAACTTTTAAAAACTTATTCAGGGCTTAGCTACGTGGCATTATTCGCTGCTACAGGCAGACTTACGTCGATTTCTATGAAAAATGTACCGGTAACGTCGAAATATTGAAATTTGAAAAAAATGCTTTTTGATTTTCTGCGTGCAACAGGTCGGTTAGCTCAATTGTTAAGACATTGCTAACAACGCGAAAGGTCTAGGGTTCGGTTCCCGGGCCAGTGAAATTGGACACTGTGTCGCCAAAGGCTTGTCATCGCTCCGACTTTTCTTCGGAGCAGCATCGCCTAAGTGCTAAGCTGCGGAGATGGGCCCCGCCACTCGTTACTTGCACGCTAAGGCGTAATAACTAGAGTAAGCCTATCGGTATAATGAAAATTTGATTTTTTCGACCAATGGCATTTTAACGTTAAACCGTTCTCAGGAAAATGGAATAGAGAATAAAATATCGTAACTTGTAAATAGCAGAGGTTTTGCTTGTTCCAGCAATTCTTCCTGCATTTTGTTACATCTTGCGCTGTCTAAAGAATTACTCTTTGGGAAAAATCTTTGACTACTTAATCAAAATTATCTTCTGTTACGTACCACCAAGGGTGCCGAGAGAAATTTCGAGCCACGGGGCAAAAATTGCGTTTGGGCCCTTTGGTCAGTGGTGCCCCAAAATTACGTGAAGAGCAAAACAAAGGTCATAGCGTCCACAAATGTTCAAATTTCGGCCCAAAATCAAGTGATGAGCAAAAAAAAGTCATAGCCTCCGCAGATGTTCAAATTTCGGCTCAACATCTAGTGATGAGCAAAATAAGGTCATAGCGTCCGCAAATGTTCGAATTTCGGCCCGAAATAAAAAAAAACATCATCGCGTCCGCAGGCCGTAGTTTGAGCTGATGAATTTTGCATTTTAAACCTGACAATTCTGAACCCCGGGCCCCCCGGTGTTCCCGGGCTCCCGGACAGTGACCCCTTTTGCCCCCCTTCTCGGCGGGCCTGCGTATCACTACTAGGTTTCAAATAAATGAAGTTCTTATTTCAGGTAGTTTAGTGGACTGTTAACAGTTTCCAGGTCTAAACTAGATCTATAGGAGTCTGACAATATTGCTAAGATTTGATTGGAAAATAAAATGTGGTTAAGCGGTAAAGATTCCTTCCAAATTTTTTTTCCAGTCGTTTCGACGAAATCTTTTTAGAGCTTTAAGTTTAGCCCATTAAAAATTGTGTGTTTTAAGATAATTCCTGATAAATCTTCAGAGAAAAATCGATTATCTTCAATTATTTGGTATTTACTCAGCATATGATACGGTTCGATATTCCCAGCTTGTCATAATACTGCTTCCAACATTTTTTCGCTGTTAATTCTGCAATTGTAGGTGCTCTTGAATATCGACTTTACTGAAATAATTAAAAGTTCACTAAATACAATCGATTAAAACACGTGGTCATGGCCGCTGAAAGAATTTTTGGACCCCGAGGCAATAAACTCCGGGCCCCGAAAATTCTCTAAAATAAGATGAAAAAGTTGTCCCTCTAAAAAAAGCTCACCCACCCTCGGCATGGGCCCTTACAGTCGTTCAGCCCCGGGGTCTATTTGCCCGGCTTTTCCCCTTTCTCAGTGTCAGTGCACATGGCACCTGATTTGGTCTAGTTGTTAGGAACTTGACATTTTTTACAACGCTGAACGTCTCCATCATGTAAAATTAAGTAGTTACAAAGAGGTTGGATAACCTATAATGAGAACATGACCCATATATGCTATACGTCACACGAAAGTTTATGTACTCATTTATCACAAAAGTAAACAAATGCAAATTACAGTATGATCAGACGGCGATAAAGTCAAGTCGCCCGTCGTCGGCGCTTTTGTCGGAGCATCTACTACACTAGAGATCAGTGGCGTAGCCACGGGGGGGTGTTTGGGGGTTACAACCCCCCCCCATTGAGCCTCAAATGACGTCATTGATGAAGCACTCAAAATTAGGAGCCAAAAATGTGACAAGCTTTCCCAAAATATTGCTTAAAAAGCACTAAAATGGTCATTACAGTATGCAAATTTTCAATTTTTTTCCGGGGGAGCATGCCCCCGGATCCCCCTAGATTCGTTTTTGTTACTTAAGTTGCTTACAGTTAACTCTGCCAAAAAAAACTGCGCTTGAAAAAGTGACGAAAATTGGTGCCCCCCTCTGAAAAATATTCTGAATACGCCCCTGACATGAAACATTTTCAAAAGGTTTATTTACGCCCGTTTCCGGGTCTAAACGTCTTTTTATTTAGTTAACATTCATCCTAATTTATAATTACACCCGTCCCCCACCAAAACTTTCTGGATCCGCTCCTACATAAAACGTATGGTCAAATGTGACGTCATTCTCAAAACCCCTCCCATTGCAAAATCCTGGCTACGCTAGTGCTGCAGATCAAACGCAAACAACTCTGAGGTCGAGGTTTTACTCACCCAGACTGTTGTTCATTCAAGTCACTATTTCGGTTTGACTCGCAAGCTGTAAATTCGAGTCAATTTCAGGTCGGTGTTTTCAGTGACCTCAGTAGGATCGTATTTGGGATCAATGCTTCGTAGCTTGGTTGTACCCCCTCTCAGCAATTGTCTATTGTTTGGAAGCGGGTATAAATTATTTATTAAAATAACTCAAAAATTATCACCAACATAAGCTTCAGATTAAGTTGTATTTATAAACATAAATTCAAGATTTTCAAGTTTTTCAAGTTGAACGATTCTTTTCGTTGCAATAATGATTGACAGTTACGAACGTACGAATAATCCTTTTTGCAGTTGGCAAATCAGTTGATGAGTGACAACACTTAACCGGAAGTTCAAATGTGTGCGCCAAAAATATTTGCTTTGTAAAACTACTTTTATTAAGCACATCTAGTTCCAGTAGTAAAAAAAAAAGGAAACCAAAATTTTCATAAACACACTTAATACGAGAATAAATGACTCATATTTTAATATTTCTTCAAAAGAATTTATGATGTTCATTTTCAGTAATTTTAAGTACATATCACCACTTTAGTGTCATTAAAAAATTAAGATTTTTTGACCTTAATTAGATGCATTATTTTTTGATTGGTCTTTAAATCGCACTCTTACTTGTATCTAACACATTGGTGGTTTCCACCTTGGTTAATGTACCTCATCCTCAAAATATTTTAAGATATTATCGCACCCCTTGCAATACATGCAATAAGACAGCGCTGAAACAATTGGCAGTAAATCAACTGAAAATGAAAGTATTTTATCAACAAAACAAAAAACTGAAAAGCTCTTCGCATCTCGTGAAATCCTGCTTCACACCCTCAAGGCGAGTGAGAATCACAAGTTGGAAACCCTAGCATAAGAAAGACATTTTGAGTCCATCGGCTTATCTAGGAGAGGAGAAGCTGAGGGAGTTCAATCACCCCCCTCATTTTCAGTTCTATACATTTAGACTTATACATTAGAACTTCGCTGCTTCCAGACACACAACACAACGAAATAAACTTTTTTGGTTCTTGGCCTACCAACCTCTAGAAAACATCTGGATCCCTCAAGTGGGATAAATCAGGTTAAGTCCAAGCCATTGTGCCGCCAGTGGGTAGAAGCCTATTCACGCAGTTTCGACGAGAATTGGCTTTCCATGCAAAAAATCAAATGAAATCTTCATTAGGCTATACTCGCCGTATTACGCCGAAGCGTGTAACGAGCTGGGGGGTCCGTCTCCGCGGCTTAGCGCCTGGGCAACGCAGCTCCGAAGAAACGCCGCACCGGTGGCGAGTCGTTGACGACACTGTGCCGATTTGACCGGCCCGGGAATCGATCCCAGACCTCCCGCACTGTTAGCGTGCGCTTAGCAAAGGAGCTAACGGTAGGTCTGGGTTTCCATGCATCAAAAATTTAATCTGATTTTGTTGGATTTTCGATGCATTAAAAAATCCGTTATTGTGGAAAGTTTTCCGTTTATTCATGATAACAGCTTGTTTTATAAACTTAAGCTCCTGACGTCACCGTGGCTGAAGTGGATTGACGCATAACATATTGACATTAAACACCATCAAAAATGCCAAAAACTTATGCAAAACAAGAAAAGTTAAGAAAGATAATAATCTGCTCGAAGCTTAAAGTGATAGGCTATGGTGCGAAATATCCACAAAACTTGTGTGTTTTTGTTTCCTACGGGCACAGCAAGTTATTTTAAGTCCAACTTTTCACGTTTTTTTTGATACATTTGTTTTGATTCTAATCATAATGAAGTGTAAGATTCTGTTTACACAACCACAAATGTTAATAAAACTTTGTTGCCTAAACAGTAGCGCTGCATGCGAAACATCTAATTTAAAAAAAAAAAAAGAGGTCAAGCAGGATGGCGCTTCAATAATTTATCATTTCCGAACTTTATCAGCTTTAGGCAAAATACTTATTCTTTCAAGTCAGCAAATAAATTCATATATTCTATTCATGTATTAAAGAGGTGAATCCATAAATTATTAATTTTTTGGGGGGTGGTGAGGGGCTTGACATCGAAAAATGCTTATCTTGCTGATTTGTAGTTTTGATTTAGAAGTAGGCCTATCGTTGCAACGTGCTAATGTTTCCGTACGCATAACAAAAAATTTAATGGAGGTTTGAGCTCACTTCCGCTGAATCCACAAATGATTAATGACGTAAAAATGGCAACTTTAACAAAATACTTTAATTTGAGATCTCAATCTTGTATAGTCTCTTAAATTTGATTTCAAATTTAAGAAATATTGTGAAAAATTTTTGACCTGATGTACGGTAGGCTACTTGTTTAGTGTTGCAATTTTGTCTCATGGAAAAAAAAGGGACAGAGTCGCTACAACGAGCTCGGAGAAGCTGTCAAACTGTCTGCCACAAAAAGTTGGAGTAATCACGGGTAAGTCCTATTTCAGTGGCATTATAAAGCGAACCTACCGCTTGTTAACTCCGACTCTCCACTCGCTGAACGTCAAACAGGGAAGCCATGATGCTATGACTAGGAATCGAACCAGCTATGCTGAAGTCTGGCATTCGTGTGGCAGATGGTGCTCTATCCACACGACCAGCTGATCCGCGGAATAGAATGAATGAAAAATAATCGTTAGTCTTGAGCCTGAAGATTGGAAACCAATTTTTCAAATTTTTAACATCAAAAAATATAGTTTCAATTTGCTACATAAAAAAAATAAAAACTAGAAAGGTTAGCAAAAATATCGGTACCAGAAGTGCAATGTCATTTTTTCTACGAAGCATTGGGCCAGTGGTTCTTCACCTTTTTTTCCCCAGTGCCCCTTTTCAGAGGTTTCCTTAGTCTGCCGCCTAGGTGTCCTATTTTTCACTAAAAATCAGTGAAGAGCAAAGAAAAAGTTATCACGTCCGCAGATGTTCTCTTTTCCACTAAAAGACCAAAAAAATTAAAGGTCATGATGTCCGCCGAATTCCCTATACTTTCCGTTTCCAGCCTTGGAGTGGCCGACCTAAACCGAGGTACTGAGGACGTGTATTCTATTGATCATGACACAAAATATCTTCACACCTTCTGAATGTAACGCCCCCGATAGCGCCCCTTGAATATTTCCGCCCCTCTAAAAATGGACAGCGCCTACCAGCGGGCGGTAGCGCCCAGGTTAAAAGCCACTGCATTAGGCTATTGATAAAAGTCAATGCGCCTGGCAGCAGTCTAGGTTTCAGCAATTTAATGTGGTTGTATCGTATAGTGGAGTCTCGGAAAAAATATCGACAAATCAGCCACCACAAAATGGTAGGGGCATCCCCAAATATATGGAAATAAAGCACTGACAAGGCTACATTTGGATATTTAATGTGATATGTGTGGCAGTAAATCTAATCAGAATTACGGGTTAAATCACAATTTAGAAGTTGCGCAACAAAACCCTATTAAAATCACTGCGCGCCTACTGCCTAGTTAAACACTCCAAAACTCGTAACGTATTACATTTTAATAAAATACAATTTAACATCTGAAATAGGTGAAACCAACGTTACAAGTAGGCCTAATATCGCAGCAAATACAAGTTTATTGCTGAAAACCAAGCTTGGTTTTACTTGATCTCACCGTGAATTTCAACCTAGACTAGCCGAAAAATGTAGTATGGATCTAAAAAAAAAAGAAAATTACGGCTGTTTAAACGTATTGCTTCCCTGTGGTCAGATGACATGTAAATTGTAAAGCTCATTTGATACTAGAAGGCGCAAAAAATAAGTTTCTAAACTACAAAAAATCAACTTGTTGAGTTTCAAAAGTGAAACAACTTCAAAAATATAAGCGAATTCCATGCAAATAGAGATGTCAAAGTACCAACAAACAGTCGAGTTTCACAGTGGACATCATAACCATGTAATTCGTAGCATAATTGTCTTTTCTGGAGTCCTATCTGCCAAAACTAGCCGCGCACCGGAGAATGACAGAGAGGACAAAAGTTACGTGATGACATGTCTGGAGCCGAGGCTGATCTTCTGCATGCAGTACAGGTCCAGTACTGGTAATCGAGTATCGGTCGACCAGTGATTAAACAAACTGGAACATTGCTGAAAAATAGTGTAGGTCTATCATAAAAGTACAAACAAATAAAAATGCAATACATGTTTGTTCATTTCATATACCGTACGTAAGGGACCATAAGGGTGCACTTTAAATCATTTTCTTTTCTCAAAAATTGAGCGTGCGCCTTATAAGCGGGTGCGCGTAATGTATGGATCAAGTAGTTCTTTATGCTTTATTGCCATTAAAATATTGAGCTTTATATGGTAAGCTGATACCTCTAAAAAAATCGCTGCGTCTTATAGTCCGGTGCGCTTTATGTATGAAAAAATAATCACGGCAAGTTATTAACAGAAGAACGCCTTGCAGTCTGGGTGTACGTTATGGCCCGTAAACACAGTAAGTCAGCTGGGAATTCAACAGCGCACTGAGGGAGATTGCAACTGTGCTCTTCGAGAAAACGGCTACATGAAATATGCATCGAATGCGATCAGATCCAGCTGTGACTCAAACCGTCGCGAAGGAATTCAAAAAATATCACAGATGTAATATTACAACTAACTTTGATGGGAATCAAATCCAGGTCTTACGATCTTAACGCTCGTTGAGCCACGAGGCAACGTAGTTTCACTATTCAAGTTATAGAACTATCGAAAAAAAAAACACAAATCTTCATTACATTCACGGTATCACACGGAACTGTGTAACGAATGACGGGGCCCATCTCCGCGACTTAGCGCCTGGGCATGAAAAACGTCGCAGCAGTTGGCGACATTATGTTCGATCGAACCCATGGCCTCCCACGCCGAAGCGATGTCTTAAATCACGTCAACCGCTAATGAGTTAAAACTAAACTCAGTCCATGAACTTACTCGTTTTTGAAGTTATCAGAAGAAATTTTTCGTTGATCACGAGGTTCGTGCCTAAAAAATAATAGGACTTCAATCAAAAGCAATGGTGTAGCTCGAACAGCTAAAAAGTTATCGCTAGCCGACATCAACGGCTACTGATAAGCCAATGTTTCGCAATGAACCGATTTGTTCTCTTGTGAGCAACAATAAACGATTCGAGAAAAATGATTTTAGGCGTCGTTCCAAACAACACTATTCTGAAAGTGCATTCATTCGTTTTCGACATACTCGTACGCTACGCTGAAGCGGTGCCCGATGCCAGTAGGCGGTGCCCAATTTTCGCAATTTAGCACCAAGGCGCGTGCGGTGAGTTACTGGTGGCGCTCGTGCTAGCATTTTATCCCTCCCCAGGAGTCGTCGGTTGTAAAGAGTAAAGAAAAGTTTCAAACTTTTTCAAAATATGTAGTGTCGTTTCAAAAAAATCATGAAACTAAAATCAAATCTTCATCACACTCGCGGCATGGTGTCGAAACGTGTAACGAGTAGCGGGGCCCATCGCCTGAACAACACAGCTCCGAAGAAACATCGAGGCGTTGGCGAGCCGTTGACGCCACTGCGTATGATTTGACCGGTATGGGATTCGAACCCCAGACCTCCCGCACCAATAGCAATGTCTTTATAACTGAGCTAACCGGTAGGAAATTCTAAAACTCACTTGCTAAATATTTGAATAGCAAGGTCTCCATATGCGTTGCGTTCCTCTTCGTTCGCATCAATCGATTCCAATTTGTGAAAAGCGCGGGAGCACACCCCGAATGCCCGGCTTGAAGCGGCAGCAATTGCCATTAAGCTGTAAACCTGGCTTGGCTCCAATATGTCATCGTATTTAGCCAAGTGTTCGGCTGAAAAAGGAAACACAATAAAACCAAAAAGAAATAATAACAGATGACTTCTACAAGAACTTTTTATGCCACGAACAGCGCTTGTACTGATTGACAAGGGGTTTTACTTCGGTAAAATGGACAATAGGAGCAATTAGTAAATCACCAAAAAAAATACGAAGGGTGAATAACTAAAAAGCATCATCATCATCACTTGTGCATTTACGGCATTTCTAATTTTGTGTATTATCAACTTTAAAAACTCAAACTAATCCAAGGCTACCCTCCGTAGCACTAGTAGCGTCAAAGCTACCCAGTACATGAATCTACGAGCAGTCAAATACAGGACTATTTGGTCCATTTACCAAACACGAAAGAACTGTCTTCCGATGTCGCAAACCAGTCGAATAAAAGGTATGCCTGCAGCTCTTATCAGACAGTTAGAGCATACCAGAGTTTTTATCCAGGCTTCGTTTCAAGGGACGTTTCAGGAACCAACTTTGATCCCGGAAAATGATAATCGGGTACCAACCTACAATCAGGAATAATAAAAAATCGTAATTTTTTTACTTTGGGTTTCTGCAGGTCCATTGTAGGTCCCACAATGCGGGCACTTAGCATTTTCCTTCAAAATGACTCATTGTAGCAAGCATATCTTACATGTTCTTAATGCGGCGTCCACATAACCACCATATAATTGTCGATGCGCTAGAATGAGGAAATGATACGCTTCAGCGCCTCGCCACGCTTGATCAACCACGTGTGAATCAACTCCAGCATCAGCGTCATCTTGCAAATAATCAGAGACTCGTGATGCGGACTGCAAAAAAATTGTAAAAAGTGTTGAACAAATTTTCAGTAAAAATTTTTGATCAATGTTCTTTCTTGTGGGCAGGCCTTGTTGGCGTGGTGTTAACGACGTTGGTATCGGTGCGAGAGGTCTGGGGTTTGAATCCTAGGCCGGTCAAATCGGACACAGTGTCGCTAACTCGCCACCGCTGCGATGTTTCTTTGTTTGAAGCTGTGTTGGTGTGTTGCCCAGGCGTTAAGCAACGGAGCTGAACCCCCCTACTCGCTGCAAGCATCGGCGTAACGCCACGAGTATAACAAAGATTTGATTTTCTCATGCAGCTTTAGCAAGCAGGCCATGGCAACGCCTTCTCTATAGAAATTTAAAATTGATCCTAAGCTATTTGGGTTGGTACTGTGCATTCAAAATAGAAATAGAAAAACGCAAAGTTCGTATACCTCATTTGTGCGCGACTTCTTTTCTTTGTATTCTTCTTCCACTAGGAGCGCAGCCAGCACGTAAATTTTTTTCATTTGTAACGGGGAAGCTCCACGTCTGAAAAAATTTCCTTAAAAATCGAGGGGCCCTTACACTTTGCACTGCTCAATATGCTCCAGGACAGGTCCCTTATCGAGTCTAGACTACTGTCACAATCTCCAGCTTATCCGAATAACCTTCTTGGGCACTTTTCGACCGATAGTCACTTTTTTTAGAAATGGGCCGTATAGTGAGTTGCCTGACGATACCCCGTGCAGGTCCCAGATCCTACGCGACGGGTTGGATTCACAGGTGGAGCCGATCGCATTCAACAAGCATACCGGGTCCGGTGGCTGATGACTCGAAGAGCGCAAGCTCACTTGGCAATCTGCCAAAATTTCTGTTGAACTTCAGCTCAATGTAATTAGGAAATAACTTTCAATCGTTTATATTTATTTACTTGGTTTGCGAGAGCTTTTATGTGTCCCATTTCCAAAGAGTTGGTCAAAAACTATCAGTTCTCTATCAAAGTACCACTTACTTTTGATCATCACCAGCTAGCTTCAAAAGCAATCTAGCAGCCGATATGAACCGGTGAGCTTTTCTGTACAATTCCACAGCCTGAAGGTGATTCCCCTTCTCGAGAAGGTGTGACGCGTATTTGCCTAAAAGCGTGTCGATTTCCTGAAAAAACAAAACGGTGTTTCACAAATTAACCAAAACTGAAAATTTTTTATGCAAAAATCAAACATCTTCACGTTAATTTAAATTTGTTGGACAACAAAATTAATCGAAATACATTTGACACCCGGAAAAATTACTCATAAAAATTATTGAAACATAAAATTTTAGTCCATTGGTAACTTAATTTAAATGGTGGTAAATACAAAATAAGAACATTTATTTTGTACTTACTCTAACATTGTGCAGCTTGGCCAGTTCGACGGCTTCGTTCCATTGATTTAGATACACACAGGTATCGATTGCGTCTTTAATTCGGTCGCATTTAGTGTAAGCTAGAACTGCTTGCTGGCACATGCCCACCATGCGAAAAGTACGAGCCATTTCCTAAAATCAAGTTGAAAATTTCACTATTGATCAAAATTGAATAGCTTAAAACACAGCAATCTCTTCTATCAGCATCAATGGTGTAGTGTGTCAACCCTTTTTGGCAGACAGAATGTGGGACAATTTTACCAGCTCATAACATACGAGCAACTTGGCAATGTTGAAAAGAAGGGAGAAAGTACTAGATTATTGTATCAGGTTTATCCACAAGACTGTTAAATAATTAGAAATACTGAGCCAGATTACTACACATGTTTCAGGACTCAACCTTGAAGATTGGAAATTATATTTTTATGTATTTAAAAAAACTTCTACGTTACTACGCCGAATCGTGTAACGAGTTCGGTCCATCTTCGCGGCTCAGCGTTGGGCAACAAAGCTCCGAAGAAACGTCGCAACGGTGGCGAGCCGTTGGGGAGGCTGTCTCCGATTTGACCGGCCTGGGAAACGCCCTGAGCCTCCCGTGCCGAAAGAAATGTCCTTAACCATTAGGTCAATCGACCGGTGCTGTTAATTTTCGGCATTCTTATATACAGTAGATTAATTCTCATTCGCGTAAGTTTTTCTGGCAAGGAAACCTTAAAATAACTTGCAAGCGAGCAAGGATTCGAATTTGTTTCGCCGTTTTAAACTTCTAAAGGAAACATACCGGAAGCAACTTATGATTATCTGGGAGAGTTTCTGCTAAGGAAGCCAGGGCGTCGTACTCTTCCAGCATGTAATAACATTCGGCAAGTCGATCTTGGTTGCCTCCTTGGACGTAGTACGTCACTGCATTGGACCTGAGCACAAGATGGTTAGTAAGCGAAGGTGATTAAAATCAGAAATTTGCTAGGGACAAATCAACGTTTCGACTAGAACAAAAGTCTCGTCAGCCTTGCTACGCACAGCCAATCCAGGCTACACTCATTCCAGACTATAAAGACTCTTCTTTTGCATTGCTCAGTGCTCACCCTGAACATCTCGACTTCATTTCTTTAATTAAAACCAATTTTCCCCCAAAAAGTTAAAATTTGGGGACAAATTGAGCTTTCATTTATGTCCGCTAATTCCTCATGTTCGGCGGTTTCAGTAACATCGCCCTGCGCTCAGAAGAGTTACAGACTTCACGATACGGGTTCGATTCATGGCTGGAGGCAATCTCCTGACCCAAAACTTTAAAAAAATAAAGTCGTAATTTTTTGAGTAGCATTATAAAAATATGCAAACAGATTACAGGGACTACGAGATTCCAAAACTGGGTGGCGGTGCTGCAGCTGCCTTAAAACTAACAGCTATGCTGTAAAAACGAAATTGTTAATCAAGTACCAATACTAACCACTTCTGCCTGTCTGCATAGTAATCTCCAATCGCATTCCAAGCTTTAAGAAGTTGTTTGTCGTCAGCGCCGCCACTACCCGATTTCAGAAGTTGGACTACGCGAAACCAATCGCCCAGTCGCATGCGCAACTCAATTGCTAGGTCTCTGTGTAACAAAACAGTGTGAAGGAATGGAGAACGTGCGGAGTTGCATAATCCGCCCAAACCTTCTATCCATTTCCAAATATATTCTTTCGGCTTCTTCGAATTTTCGGAAGTAAGCAGCCACCTCGGCAGCTCGCATTTGTCCGTCGCGAAGTTGAGCAACTTTCTTGCTTAGTCCTATTCCCTGGTAGTCCTTACAACGCACAAAAGCATGTTCCGCTACATCTAAATCTAAGCGCTCCAGAGCTGCCTCGGCCAACAAGCGCCTACACAAAAACGTAAGTGAAAAATATGGGACTAAAATAGCTTAAGGAGAAAAAGCAAAAGTAATTCGTAAAACCGGACGTTTCGATAGCATAGATTCAACTGTCATCACCTGAATACTTAAGGAAGCGTGAAACTGAACCACTTCAAATAGGTATTAGGATTGCTCACCATAGTCGTGGGTGGGGATTGTCGTCGACAAATTGGGCAGCATCGTGCAGTCCTACTGTCTGGACCAAGGTCCTGGTGTCTCGAAGTGATTTTACTTCCAATTCAATGAAATCGTTAGGATCCGGCTTTTCTGGATCCTAAGCAACAGAACAACATCATCAAAGCACAAATGAACCCAGAAACATACCGGTGGTTGGAGTAGTGATAAAAAACACCGCTATCGGGGAGGGAGGTCTGGGGTTCGATTCCAGGGCCGGTCAAATCGGAAACTTGCTCACCAACGGCTCGCCACCGCTGCGACGTTTCTTCAGAGCTGTGTAGCCCAGACGCTGAGCCGCGGGGACGGGCCCCGCCACTCGTTACACGCTTTGGCGCATCACTACGAGTATAATGAAGATTCGATTTTTGGATTTGTTTTCCAACTCAGGAATATTACTCGACGCAAATATTGGGAGCAACAATGGCACCAGAACCAATTTTGCATTAGAATTTAACCTTTTTGGCAACTTAACCCAAGTTAAAGAGTTTGTAACAAAAGTATTCAAAAAACTCATTTATCAAGCCACAAGTACCAAAAAACTCGCGCCTAAAGAGAGTGCCAAGTGTAGGCGGCCAAATGTAGTGTAGTCACTGAGAGTTTTCGCTAAAATCCGATATGGTATTGTAACCAAAATCGAAGTCTTGACACACACATGCCCAATCCACTAAATGGAGTAGAAAGCTAAATCAAATTTACACCAAACTACAACACTTTTCCAAGTCATCATGAAAAAAAAGGAAGAAAAAACACTGTACCTTAAATATTTCATCCAATAAAACAGACTTGACTTCCAGGTCATTGAATTGACAGATGTATCCAGAGCTGAGCAAAGGTTCCTAAAAACAGAAAATTTTAAAACGCAAACTCCCTAGAGAGCCCAAACTTACTTACCTCTGGGTCCAAAGCTCTGAAAATATACATGCGGGTCTTTTCCATAATTGCTATAAGCTCAGAATTATCATCAGCCCATTTCATGTCCCAGGTATCTTTTCTTTCAAAGCGAAGATGTTCTCCCGGGACCTGTAAAACAGACACAGGAGTAGGAAAAGATTTGGTAATTAAAACTTTCAAAATTACAATGGAAAACATAATCAAGAAGATTGGTGTATTTGATATTTTTCCCAGCAAGATACTTCAAATTTTTTTGGATACTCGAAGTTATTAAAAAGCTGATCTGAAAATAGAGCACTGCCGTAACGCAGGCTGCGAAGTGAGCTTGCACTCTTGAAGTCAGCAGCCATTGGGAATATTGTCAAATATAACTCACACGCGATCCGCAAGACCGTATGGGAACAGTGTACTTCAAGTCATACAAAATGGTAAGGCCTTTGCAGCTGTAAGCATGACCTAGTTAGCTACTGATCAATCCAATTATGAAGAATTAACCCGTCATTTGGGCAAGGCACATTTTAGTTCGCAACGGGTTAACCACGAAAGCTTTGGACAAGGTTTTCAAAAGACTGGAAATAAATAATTTTTGCATCAACCAGCCTCACAAAATGCTAAAAACGCAACGCCATTTATCAATAACCAACCTGCTGTCCTTTCTCATCTGTAACCATGACATCGAGGTCAAAGAACGAGAATATCCCGGATGTATCAATGATAGCAAGTCTCCTGAAAAATAAATTGTTTGCTAGGATAAAGGCGGGTAAAGCGGCTTAGGATATCGGCCATAGAACGCCAGTTAATCATAGAACTTGAATCACACCCAAAGTGTAATTTACAACACCCAAGCATGAAAATCAAAGTGAACAAAGATAAAGTAACTTCAGACATAGCAGCGGCGCGGTCTAGTTTAGTGCTCGTTAGCATTTTTGAACTCTTTAGACAAAAAATAAATAAAAATTCACTTCAAAATTACGTTGATTTAAAAAAAAAAACTTCGCCATAATTTACCGGTTGATAAGCGAAATTGTGGCATAACGAGTTGACAGGTTTCATAATACGTCGTACTTTAACGGTGCTCGGCAAAACCTTTTCCCAACGCCACGAAAAGAACCACCCAGTGCTAACGTGCGTTCATCGATACGAGGCAGGAGGCAACGGAACGCGCGGCAATTTTTTACGGGTTTTGTTTATGTTCCTGCGAATCCTGCTAAGCTTAGAATACAATTGTTGCCGCGTACCGTCCATCGTGTGTCGGTAAAGATCGTTCCGCCCATCGTGCTATAAGTGCTGCAGGTTAAAACGTGCAATAGCAATGCCGTGCAAAAAGTGCAACAAGCAATGCCGTGCCGCCCATCATGTAACAAGCACCCCTGGTGTACTTACGATGACGTGCAATTCAGTGCAAGCATTCTTGGTTCACAAGCGACTGCGTATCTCTGCAGTAATTCAAGATGAGGTAAGCTGTACTTGTGAAGAGTTCCTGATTCCCGGGCCTAAAAATATCATTGAGTAGCAAGTGGACTTATGACGTAGCCATGACGTCATCACTTACCACAACAATGATTTTATCTGATGATGTAACAGCGCATATTCGGTCTCGAGTAGGCTGAAAAAAATTTTATTGAAAATATCGAAAAGCTACAATTATTTTAATTAACTGGCAGGTTAGCCCAGATGTTAAGTACATCGCTATTGGTACGGGAAGTCTGGAGTTCGATTCCCGGGCTGGCAAATTAGACTCTGTGTCGCCAATGGCTCGCCACCGCTGCCACCTTCCTTCGGAGCTGTGTCGTTCAAGCGCTAAGATGCGGAAATGAGCCTACCACTCGTTACACGCTTTGGCGTAATACCGCGAGTTTAATGAAGATTTTTTGATTTTCAATTAAGACCTTGAGATTTTATCGAAATCCAACTAGGAACAAATAATAGTACTACTTACCGCTTTAGCTGCTGTGTAGTTAAGGTATTCTGCTTTAGTTGCTTTTTCATCATCAATGTGAATCAATCTAAAAAACGGTTGTTTAAAAGTCAAAAGAGCTGGAGACTTTATTCGTGAACTAGCCAACCTACTTTTCTCTGCTATCTTTGCGCTGTGACGAGGTGGTTATGTGAGAGAGCCCGAGAGATCTTGATGACGTGAACTGCCAAACGTAGAGTGCTTGTCGTGACGCAGCGATGACGTGAGTTGACGTCATACATAAGTAGCTGGGTTCTGCCCACAAAAAAATTTCAAGCGAGATCAAAAGGTTCTAAAATCTCACAATTTCTACATCAGCGTTAATGCTATGCAGTGGCCGTATATATAACACTCATATAACTAAAATCGTTTCCAAATTACTGAACACAAAATACCACTGTAATTGACCGAGACTGCGCAGCAAGATCGGTCTCTGAGTCAATAGCCACTCAAAGAATGAGTCAAATATTATTGGTCCCAGCAATGAATCGAACCCGTCTAAAACCCAAGCGCGGTGCTCTTATGGCTGACTCACTTGGCAGAGACATAATGCAAAGCATGCAGCATCGTCGAACCCGTAGAGAAACAACTTCAAAATGTACATTGGTTGAACAACAACGAATCAACAAAATATCACGGAAGAGCTACCTCTATTACTTACACAAATGTTTCATTGCTTGAAATTTGATACCAAACGGTGCAATTTAATTGTCAATCAAATGGGCGTAGTGACAACGATAACGCTGTCGGTGCAGAACGTTTGGAGTTCGATTGCTGGTCCAGTCAAACCGGAGACAGTGTAGCCAACGACTCGCCACCGCAGTGACATTTCCTAGGAGTTCGAAGATGTGTTGCTCAGGCGCTAAGCCGCGGAGATGGCCCCGGCAATCGTCACACGATTCAGCATATAGTTACAAACCTTTAACAAAATATTCCTTCTCAGATTACCGGGAAAATAATGTTTAAACCAACCGGACTTTTCTATTCTTATCGATTGTTTACAGTGAATCTGTGACATCATAATCCAGCCTGTATTATTTTCTTGAAGATTTTATTTCAAATGTTCTTCCTTGAGCAGAACGAGGAGAGGCTTAGATTTGGAGTGTGTAGTTCTTAGGAAGGTTAGAATTTTTTTTTTTTTTTTTTTTTTAGGAAGGTGGGAGGTTGCTATGCTGCACTGATGAGACCATAATAAGGTCGAAACGCGTCTGCAGCTGCAAATGAGTGGGTTACCATGGGGGCTTCTAGTGATGTGGGCTAGTTAGGCTAACGGTAACTTGGTTGTGGGTTAGTGGTTATAGGTTCTTTCATTGGGTATCGTTGTTTGGGGCCAGTCGCGTGCCAAAAAACAGGGCACAATCTAGAAAAGAGATGAAGTCGAGATGTACAGGTAAAACAATGCAAAAACAGAGTCTTTACAGTCTGGAATGAGTTTAGCCTGGATTGGCTGTGCGTAGCAAGGCTGACGAGACTTTGGTTATAGTCGAAACATTAATTTGTCCCTTGCAAATATTTCAATGAAGATTTGATTTAAACCAAGTTCATAGCAAAAACATAACTTTACCTATTTCAATGAACTTTGAGTCCATGGGTGTTCCAATAGCGTTGCAAAGCACCAGGACATACTGGTCATTGCTATCTTCTGCCTTCGTTGCCAAGCAACAGTGCTCACCTTGCGCCGCAATAAACATCAAATGTTTGACGTACCTGCATGACGTCACAGAATCAAAACGAGAGAAAAAAGGCTATGACGTCATCTTACTTGACGTATTTTTCTTTATTCTTGTAGTCCCAGAACATGAGGCAGTGTTCCGCTCGATCTGGCTTCATAAACGCATACACGACTGTATTACTGTAGTATCCCCACTAAAAACACAAAAATCGTCGAGCTTGAGTGAGTGTGTCACCTGACCTCTTGCTTGAGATGAAGCGAAAAAGAATAAAATTAAGGAGCGTTTACCAATAAGCGACAGGCGACAATTCTTTATCGTGCCTTGTTTGTTCTATTTGTTACTTACTTTCACTGTTTAGCAATCACGTGAAAACTTTCTACAACCACTTTCATTGAACTTTTTGTCGCATTGTCGCCTGTGGCGTATCGATAAACGCACCTTAAGAAGGACATAGACTACAAACCTATACGCTTTACCCTATTGAACTCAAGCAGCCTATTTCCGAAGAGAATTGGGTACTATCTAAAACCCTATTTTTAGGGCCTATACCAATCCGTTAAGAAAATTACTGATTCCTGATAGTAGTTCTATACGTCACGAGGGTGGTTTGCTTTTCACATGACACAAGATGAAATAGTGCATGGTCAAGAAAAACAAAAACCCTGTGTTTATCTACAACTGCAATAAACCGGGTTCCTTTTCCAGTAATACTAGATTTGATCCAACTGGCTATATACCCAACAGGTAACAAGTTAATCAAAAAAGTTCCGCAATAACACGAACCCCAACTGAAAACCTGACGGCAACAACAGTGTCGTAATAATAAACCCCGCGAAATGTCTTTTCCGTAGCGAGCTGCTTGCAGAATTTGCTATACAAGAACCTACGCCCCAAACCTGTAAGTCTAATTTTCGTGCTCAAAATTCCCGAAGGCTTTCACCGACACTATTAAATTTTTAGCCCTAAAAACCCATTTTTAAAAATTAACTCCGTTGTTAAGCACGTTGCTATCGGCGCGGGAGGTCCGGGGTTCAAATCCCACACGGACAAATCGGACACAGTGGCGCCAACGGCTCGCTATCGCTGCGATGTTTCTTTCGAGCTGTGTTGCCCAGGTGCTAAGTCGCCGAGATGGGCCCCACCACACGTCACACGCTTCGGTGCATACCGCGAGCATAATGAAGATTTGATTTTTTTTGATAAAACTTTGATTGTGATGCAGAACCACGGGTCTATGGCCCACAAAATAGAGCCTACGGACAGCGGTATGCTCTTGTACGCTAATTTTCGTCTTCTACAAGATTTGCAATATTATTTAGAAGCTTAATCCCATTCTCCAACAGTTAATGAACACAATTAGATGTTGCAGTACAATAGATAACCTTGTAATCTGGTCTAATGTTGGCAAAATAGATGAAGGAGTCCACTGCAAGAGCGAGTCTGAGACTAGCACGTTCCCAGTCGATAGAAGCTATATGTTTTCCCGGAACTCGAAGCGTGCTAAGAGCCTGAAAAGCAAGTATTGATGTCAGCATGTCATCACATTATTTTGCAAGTTATTCGCGAACGAGTTACAATGCTTACAACAACTGACAAGTGCTCACCGTGTGAAAAGTCAGACCAGCGCGCTCCCGCTCTCGTCTTTGCCACTATGTACGACATGCAAAGCATTACCTAGCTTTTAACTGCCAGCACGGATGCAAAATGAACAATACTGTAAACAGCGTAATAATTGTTTGGAAACTTGTTTACGGGACGGTCAAATTCGAAAGACTGGGCTCAACTTTCATCAAAGCTTAATTGCTGCATCTTTGGATAAGATACTTTTCAAAAATTAGTTCTCTTTACGGAGATTTAGCGAGAATATCTTGAAAAAAATGATCGTGCACAAGTTACTATAGGTAATTCAAAATTGCCCAGCAATAGTAAGCTACATGTTACACAGGGCTGCGAACTCGAACTCGAAAGAACTCGATCATTTTGCCGAACTCGAACTTGAACTCGAAAAAATATTTTTTCTCAACTCGAACTCGCATAAAACTGTGCGAGTTCGAGTTCATTGAAAAGATATTAAAATTGTTGAAAAGAAATAAAAGATCACTACGAAATATAGTTTGTTGTTTCAGTAGTCACATTCCGTGTAAATTGAAGTTATGATTTTACCAAAAGAAAAGCTGCATATCGTTTATTTGTTCATGCCATTGCGACCTATAAAGTCCAAAGCTGCGAACTCGAACTCGGTCATTTTTGCCGAAATCGAACTTGAACTCGAAAAATAAAATTCTTAGAACTCGAACTTGAACTCGGACTTGCAAATATCTCTTGAACTCGGTTAAAAATCGATCGAGTTCGCAGTCCTGATGTTACACTTCAAGTTTCCATGATAGTGCTAAACATAGGTTAATTTGATGAAGCAGTAACGCTGAAGGCGACTTGGGAAAAAACTGAGCATCTTATCGAACACAGTATCAGAAACTTAGTCGTAACGAATAACTTGGGTTATTTTCATAAATTGAACGGAAAATTCAACAGTAATTGAGAGAGAGGGCAAAGTAAGCCTGTGCTGTTTGAGTCAGCAACCACTCGCAAGATATGTCAAATGCGATCGACTCTAGCCGTGAATCGAACCCGTCACGTAGGATCTGTCACCTGCGCCTAGTACCGCTCGGCCATGTCGCTGTCATCAAATTCCGGTACCAGGTGCTAATTAACTCACTTCGCCAAAAGGACTGAAAAATTGAACCACATTCACATCTCTTTCAAGTTGTGGTGAAGCGCGCTGAGTACCAGCGATAGCAAGGATCGAACCCGTGTCATTCCACCTTGCATCGACTGTGTCCATCTTCGTATCAATTAGTACCGGTTCTAAAAATATCGAATTCTGTTAAGTTTGTAAATTGGTGCAGATTCTTGGTCAAAGGGCAACTGAGTTGGCGCGCGCGATCACGACGGTCATGATCACAAAGGCTTTGGGTTCTACTCCCATGCAAGCATCGTACAGTGTCCGTGTGTAAGACGTTTCATGATGGGGGTCTCCAATAGGTTAATTTCAACTAGCAAGTAAACCAGAAGCAAAAACTAAGCAAAGGCGATTCTTAAGCAAGTGTATACATTCATCACATGCAAAAAGGCATTCGCCACGCGACCAGAATATTGATGAAGACAAGTAACTTTGAAATGATTTTCGGCGCTGCAAGCAGTAGCCAAAATGACATCAAATAAAATCCGCTTTCATGAATGGAACCCGTCTTATTAATTCTGAACAAGTCGCAATGTAACCGAAAAAATTGTATTCTTCGTTTATATTTTAATACAGTACTTTGTTGGTAATAAGGACGAAAATCCAACCAAAAAATTGCAGCAAATTCCAATTTGGTCAAACATTTTGGTACTTAACTACGCAAGGTCGCAGAAAAATGTAATAAAAGTGGTTTACTATCAATGCACTCGTAAAACTAAAAAATCCACAAACATCATGCACACTTACGTTGGTCTGACTCTGTTCTCATAATCTGGCATCGTCCATTGTCAAAGCATACAGCCAAGCACGGACAGTCCGTCTCTATATAACCCAATCTTCCGTTGTACCATTCAACTGAAGCTAGGCTAACTGCACCAGTGACATTGACGAGACAATGCAATTCAACTTTGCCCTAAAACGTATGTAAAATGCATACGGTTTGATGCGCATGTAAAAAAACATCAGAAAACACACAGATGTAAAAAATGTTAGTCGTACAGCTCCGATGGCCGAGTGGTTAGAGCGTCAGCCTTTTGAGCTGTAGACTCGGGTTTGATTCCGAGTCGGGTCAAACCAAAAACATCAAAATTGGGATTTAAAGCTTCCCTGTTTGACGCACGGCATTTAAGGACAGTGTGGAGAACAAGCCGGCAAGTTTACTAGTTGTGCCGTCGGGAATGACACTTAGCGGGATTTCCCTACCTTGGTGTGCCAGACAGATGGCTGGCAACTCCTGAGCGAGCTCGTTATAGCGCTTTGATCGCTTTCTCGTGAGAGGAGGATAAATATGCAACTAAATACAAATACATAGAACATTACAAGCAAAAAAGCTTTCCTAAAAGCATTGTCTAACGTTAAAGCAACAACTAACAATGTTAACCGCTTTAAGCAACGCAAAGCTAAAAAATCAGTATCAAGTTTTTCAACATGGCTAGAACTACAAATTCGGTAACGTATAAACATGTTTACACTGAAACACAAGGGGTGAAAATGTACTTTAACAGAGGTTCGAAACAACTGTCAAATGCCTGGAAACCTCCGACCTAGAGTTACGAACACATAGTACGGGGTGACTAACTATTAAAAGGGTTGGGAAGCACTGCAGAAAATATTATTTGTAGTAGTAAAAACCAATTTATCGACTTACTATTGGGTTGCCGAGGTTATCATAAATGTGAAGTTCTCCATTGGCCGTACCAAACAATATTATTTTCCCATCAGGAGACCACTGAAAGTAAAGAAATACAGCAAGACTCGAACAATAATTACAATAAAGTTCAAACAATGAGTAAAAGACTACAAAACAGATTAAAGAAGCATCCACACAAACGAATTCTTCATCAGTTTGTTCATTAAAAATATGCACACAGAATATGATTAGACCTTTCTAGCACGACATTTTTAATCAGACAGCACATCTAGTCAGCACCGGCCGGTTAGCTCAGTTTTTAAGATATTGCTATCGGTGCGGGAGGTGTGGGGTTCGAATCCCGAGTTGGTCAAAGCGGACAAAGTGTTGCCAACGGCTCGCCACCGCTGCGATGTTTCTTTGGAGTTGCGTTGCCCAAGCGCTAAGCCGCGGAAATGGGCCCCACAATTCACTATACGCTTCGGTGTAATAATGCGAGTATATTGAAGTTTTGATTTTGATATCTGGTCAGTAAATTTAGTATATTGCTCTTTCCCTTAGGTATTAGACAGAAGCAAAATTGAAGGAATGTACAACATTATTTCAAAAAATTTGTTTTGGTATTTTTGACTTAATGTGCTCATACTTCTGTCCTTACAATATTTGATTTCTATGGAGGCAAGTTGACTAGTAAAGGCGGTAACCAACATATGTGGTAACACTCATTCTGCCTTAATGCAACTCATTTCCACAATCAAAAACGATGGAAGGCTGTGCAAATTTCTTATACCTACACCACGTTTCTTTCGAAAAAATGATCTAAACCAAAACAAAACAAACAAACGCTCTTTTATTTCATAGTTTTAACCGATTTTAGGGATCCATTTTATTAATGGAATAAAATAGATAAAACATGAATAACAAATATCTGAGGTTATAAGGGAGATTGCGAAGTGAGCTTGCGCTCTTCGAATCAGCATCCACCTGGTATATAAGTCAAATGCGATCAGCTATAGCCGCGAATCGAACCCGTCACGTAGTATCTGTTGTCTGCGCAAGGAACCGCTAAGCCAAGTCGTTGACAAATCGGAAATCGGGTCGCTAAAGCGCCTTGAAAATAGAGTTCTTAGAAAAAGTTGCGTAGTGACAATACTTACTGATACTTGAGAAAGCTGCATGTTCCGAAACTCTTTTCCCCAAATCCGGTTTCCGTCAACCGACCCGAGGATCACTGCTCCATCTTCATAAGCAATGCATATTTTCTGTCCATCTCCATTCCAAGCCATGGATCTCACCACGGATTTATTTCGATTGTTAATCATTTCTTCAAACCACTGACCTGTTCAGAAATAATTTACGCAATTTCTCTCAACTTAATAATAAAGTCAAACTCAGATCTTCATCATATTCGCAGTACGTCGAAGCGTGTAACAAGTGGTAGGCTCATTTCCACAGCTTAGCGCCTGGGCAACACACCTTTAAACTTCGAAGACGTTGCAGCGTTGGCTAGTCTTTGGAACACTATGCTCAATTTGATCGGCACGGGAATCGAACCCCAGACCTTCCGCTTCGACAGCGATGCAGTTACAACGCCAACAGCCAGCTAACTTAAAAACAGCTTAGACTATAACAGAAACGATTATTATTATACAACAATCTCAAATGACTTACAACTTGCTTATATTTGGTCCCAAATTATCCCTTTATAGTTTGCCGAGAGCTAGAAATTTACGTCAATAATGAAGTTATTAACAACCAAAAACGTCACCGCTTCTTTACCTTTGAACATCATCCAGACGATAATAAGCCCTTTCTGATCACTAGTAGTTAATTTTTGAAACTGATTGTTCCATGTTACAACCTTAACAGCACCTGAAAAACATAAAAGTAATCAATTACTGTATTTTCTTGAATAGAAACCGCATTGGACAAAACCGTTTCTTTACTGATACAAGAGAACAAAGCAAACAAACCTAACGACATACAACAAAAACAACTCATACATTGTATGTATGTTTTATTTCAACTACCAATGGTCATTTTCATAACCATCAATAATGCTGATATCATTCAAGTAAATGATATTTTTGCTGCCATACGTAGCAATTAGCACTTCCTCCGTTTGGTTTTGTTGATGCTTTACACAGACGTGACAGGAACTGCAACAGTTGGATTAACGGTGGCGGAGCACGTGATGATCTACTAACGAGTGTTCCACAAGAGACAATAAAACTGCAGCTGATTTAGTGTTTCCATTTTTTTATTACTTGGGGTAGATTAACTTGAATGCTAACCGGAAACCGGCTTTAAGACGTAAACGTTGCAACAAAAAAATTGAAGCCGCCCTTGAACAGATGCCGCACAAAATGTTTAAAAACGAAAAATAGTAGCCAGAGCTTCTATTCAAAAAAATACGATATGCAAAACGGTTAAGATCTCTGAATTGCAAAAAACAAAAACATCTGAAATACAAAATTACATAAAATGTTGTGACTTCTTAATAAAGGACCTTGCAATTTAGTGATACTGGTTTCACGACCATTGCTTACATGTACAGCTAAAAACAAACACAATCCATCCTGTTGCGAGATCTAGAAATTCAAACTTACCGCTGTGTCCTTCCATTGCTTGATTCATGCTCAAATTGCTTGGCGCGGCCAAGCCACGAACTTTTGAATTTTTAGAAGCTTGTGTTTCCAATTTCAAAACCTGAGCATTCAACATCATATTTTCAAACTTAAACACTGGCTAAAAAACAAAGTAGGAAGAATCCATCAAAACTATACCATCAAATTAGGAATATGCCGAGTCGAGTCCGAGTACTCGGCCGAGTATTACGGCATTTTCATTACTCGGACTCGGCCGAGTGTTAATTGATACTCGGCCGAGTATTAAAGCATTCATTTTATGCGGCCGGCCTGCACTTACAGAAGTATAAACCTTGGAAATTAGGACAACTGCGGTCGTGGTGACCTTTTACTCGGATTCGTACTCGCCGAGTAATGACATGAATAATCGTTACTCGGCGAGTCCGAGTAATTTTCCTTGAGGCACATCCCTATATCAAATCTTCATTATACTTGTGGTAATACATTGAAGCATGTAACGAGTGGCGAGGCCCACCTCCTCAACACAATAACGTCGCAACGATGACGAGCCATTGGCGACAGCGTCCAATTTGACCAGCTCAAGAATCGAACTCAAGACCTCCAACACCGACAGCAAAGTGCTTGACAACTATGTCAACTCTTTTATAATGTAATTTCACAAGCTTTAACTGTTGAGATGCCTACGACTTTATAATCTTGCAAATTTTTATTACTCCACATGGTCACATCAAAAGTGAAAATATAACACTGTTACTCATATGGAAATAAACACTTATATGAAATGATTAACTTTATTACAGCTGCTATGCAAAGATTACGGTATATTTATCAGCAACATGCACAGTGTTTTATTAAGGTTTGGCTTGAGGAACCACCAAGCAATTTTGAAAGATGCAGATTTATTCTACACTATTATATGAGTATATTTTGAGAAACCACTGGACAATTCGGAAGACCATTGCTGTTCCTCAAAACGCCTTAAAAAACACTGAACATGCATACCTTTAGTAAGCCATCAGCGCCACCACATGCAATGTATCCTTGATCTTTATTCCATGCCACACATTCCAGTGGAATATTGTTTGGAATTGCTATCTACAAATACCATGCTTTCATGAAAATAACAACATTGATCAAAAATAATAAAATGTATAAAAAATCTTCAACCGTAAAATCTCTATTATACTCGCAGTACTTTGCCAAAGTACATAACGAGTGGCAAGGCCCACCTATGCGGCTTAGCGCCTGGACAATACAGCTACAAGAAACATCACAGCTGTGGCGAGCCATTGGCGATACTGTGTCTGATTTGGATGGCTTGGGAATTGGACCCCAGAGCTCTCGCACTAATAGCCATGTGCTTAACAACTGATCTAACAACCAGATATCGTCATAGAATTTAAAAACATTTTTTTAAACCCAAGTCTATCCATAATTTTCATCAAACTCTTACACTTTTTAAAACTTGTTAAGGTATTCATGCATGATGCACAGGCAGTAGTTACCATATGTCATGACAGCTAACTAGCCAACTAGCAATGAAAAAAGATAATATAAAAGTAGATGAAAACACACACGTAAAAAATATTGCGTTATGATACTACCAGCAAAATATCATGTACATCCCATTTCTTAAACACATTAACAGAGCAAAAATCACAGTAAACAAATGCAATGAATTTCAAGCTGAAAAAAAATTCCAAATAATTACAGCAAAAGTTTTTTAATTAAGTACCGCAATGTAAAATGCAAGTGTCAATTTGTCGTTACCAGTCATGAGTACACACACTGTCCAAGATCGATCTGCTGCCGGAAAAAAAGACCAAAAAACTATTTCGCTGGTAACAGCAAAATAAACACTGCCATGTAAAATGTCAAGATCACAGCATAGCTAGACCTGAAGGAAAAGTAAAGCCACAGTAGGTAAATCTTGAAACTAGACATTCCGACAACATAGATTCAGCTGTCATCATCATCAGTATATGCAACAGCGCAAGGCAGTACAAAACTGTGAGATTTGCACTGCCTTGCAAATGTCTAGTTCTGAAATTTACTGTTACTTTTCCTCCTTAAGCTATTTTCGTCCCATATTTATTATGCTAGTATTCCAAAATAGCTAGACCTAATTTCCCTCACAAATGCTTTGCTTTAATCCTTACCTTTTTGCTTAAATAGACAAACATTTTCTCTGAGCACTGAGACAATATCCGAGCAAAATATGCTATTTAAAGTGTAGATTGAACCATCATTTACCTCATAAGCTTCAGGCCTATAAGCAGAAAAAAATTGTAGGTAAATAGACCAGCATTCGCATCGCTTAGACTTCACTAATACTTGGTGGCATGACAACCAATATCACTGGTAGACTAGGCCTAGCATGACATAAAACTGATAAAAGTCATTGAGTCGTGGAATGAGTGAATGGACTCTACATGCATAGAATATTGCCAATATGCAATTTCTATTTTTTGTATGATAAATCAAACATACTCTAGGTACCTGTACCAATACATATTTAGTTATGCAATTTTGGGAAAGTTTGCACTTCGTCTCAGTAATTACTATTCCTGTTTGGGCTAGAATATAGGCTTGGACTGTTGGACTAGAAATGAATAAAAAATTATACCGGCAGTTGCCAAAATGGCAATCAAAATATTAACAAAGACCTCATTGCAGCAGCGCCAAGATTTGGATAATGAGTAGCTCATGCTACTGGTAGGCCTACCAGTACTTTGTACAGGCATTGTGTAACTATAAGCAGAGATGGGCATTTATCGAGATAATTTATCCACAATAATTTATTACCGATTATTGTTATCGCTCAAAATAGTTTTGATTTATCAATCATCCATATCAGGATATTGCTTTTGTAATATATTTTGTTATCACCGATAAATTATAGCAATACATGATTCTTTATGCACACAGTGTTTAAAGTTAGTGAGTTGGCAATATGGAAAAAATACACTGTGTCGATAACGTCTTGTTGCAATTTAACAGACATAAAAAATCTCTCTTTGTTTTGTCCGATGCCACAACAGAGTTCGTGAACTGCTTTCTTTTCTTGAAAAATCTTTAAAAACATTTTTGCAATTTGACTAACAAAAACAAACTTTGTCAAACATATTGAAAATTTACTGCATCATTTATCAGAAAAATTTATCAATTACTGATATCACTTCAAAAAATTGAGATTTATCAATTATCAGTATCGCCCAGGGCTTTTTTGAAATTATCAATTATCGATATTGCTTTAGTACAGAAAGGTTTATCGTGCCCATCACTGACTGTAAGTTTTCAGGTTTTTGCTTGCCATTGACAGATCAATCAATTTACTGTAGTCTAGACTATTCTGTTCCACGTTAATGGCATATGGCTTTTATTTAGTACTATAACAGATAAAGGATATTAGCAGGTTCAATAATTTTAGGTACATAAGTAAAATACAGTAAAGCATGCTTTATTGTTTAGATAAAGACCAAATAAGCTCTTAAATTTGTAAGATTCTGTTAAAATTAGACTAAATCAATGCACGGTACTAGTACCGATAGATTAAACAAGTGGATAAAGTTATGTGATTGTAAAATTTGCCTCTTAGGTTTATTTTATTACTTCGTCAAGCTCTGGCACAACCGGGAAAGTGTGAAGAGATGACAAAATAAACCAAAGAGACAAATGTTACCTCAGGTAACCTTAGCCTCTGCCAAGACTAAATTGGTTCTGACTTAACCAGTTCGCTCTTTTGAGGAAAACTCATTCTAATACGTTTATTCAGCAGTCCACTGAAAATTTGTTAACCATACCGCACATCTTACAGTGATTTTCATCAAACGTGCTTCGCAGGTTTTTTTTTTAATAGAATGTTTGCAGATGATACTGTCCTTATCAGACTGAGGAATAAAGGCTTAAGCAAACTTGAAAATGAAGTATCTAATGAACTTGTAACTGTCACTGAATGGATGAGATTTAATAGACTTTCATTAAATGTAAATAAAACGTCGTATATAATAGTTCCATGCTCCAGACACAAAAATAAAACCAATAACTTCAAATTAAATTTTGGCAGGAATGCAGTTCAAAAAACTGATACTGTGAAATACTTGGGTTTGCATTTACAATGTGATGTAAAGTCAAAAAGTCAGATTAATCACATATGTAAAAAAGCGTCTCAAGCTGCTGGAACAATCTCTAAAATTAGGCATTTTGTGGTCAGGAAAACATTGAACATGATATACAGCAACATTGAACATGATATACAGGGTGGTCGCTAGAAAAGCAGAAAATTTGTAGGTCACTACGTTGACCTACCGGTACCTTCATTATATTCATGATACTCGCCATATTACACCGAAGCGTGCAACAAGTGGCGGGGCCCGTCTCCGCAGCTTAGCGCCTGGGCTACACAGTTCCGAAGAAGCATCGCAATGGTGGCGAGCCGTTGGCGACACTGTGCTGATTTGACCGGCCCGGGATTCAAACCCCAAACCTCCCGCACCGATAGCGCGCTCTTAGCAACTAAGCTAAACGGCCGGTACTAAAAGTTATTCTTTTTAAAAATAAATAACAGTTTGACAAATTTTCTGCTTTTCTAGCGACCACCCTGTATTATTCATTTATCTACAGTCAGTTGCAATATGGTATTTTGACTTGGGATAATTGTAATGCCATAGGTTTTCATCCATTAAAGATTATGTAAAATCATATCCTGCGCCTTATGTCATTTAGGAAAGTTATATAAAGATAAAGTTACTTAAATAAATTGCAAAGATGGGCAAGTTAATGCAAAACGTTAGCTTCATTAACCACTACTTTGTTAACACAGTTATGTACCTCCATTAACGTTAATTCGTTAAATGCAGCTCCAATCAACAAAAGTTAATTACCGTTAAGTTTGTTAAATCGTTAATTTTGACTTGAAATGACATTTCTTTTAAAAAAAAAGCTTAGAATTTTTTAATATCAATGTTTGTGTAAGCAGTTAAGCAATTTTTCCACTCACTAACGATATGCTTTGTTGTTTTTATCTAGCTTTTGGCTTCATTGGTTGTATTTTGCTAATTTATCAATGTCAAACTTAACCAACAATAAAAGAAATAAGCGTTTACAAAAATTTAACGAAAGTTATCAAGCCCTAACGGAAGTAAATTTAGTCCGTTAATTTCAAAAATAAATTCAGCAAAAAATTAACTAGTTAATGAAAAAGTTAGCTTTGTTATTAACGAATTAACAATTGACAAAATTGTGCCCACCTCTGATAATTTGTATGTATCCGATAAAATCTTGAAAATATACCTGGTATTTAAGCTTGAACTAGCAAAGTTTATGTACCTATATAATATATAATAATGATCTGCCGAAGGTGTTTCAAAATTATTTCATATCTATGACAGACACACATAATTATAACACAAGAAATCCCTCAATAAAAAATCTATTTTTGCCGAGAATGAGCACAACACATGGACAGTCTCTGTATTTTTTTACTGGAGTAAAATTGTAGAATAGTATTCCTTTAAACAGTATCTTTAGTCGATTCATAAAATTTGTCAAACAATCTCTGTTATCCAAATATATTCATAAAATTTGTCAAACAATCTCTGTTATCCAAATATACTGAAGCCTAAATTTCACAACTAAGGCAGAGAAAAAGGCCTGTTATTTTCAAAAACCTTTTTTCTGTAACTAGTGTAATGTCCAATTAGAATTTGCTGCTGTTATCAGTGATTGTTGCTTTTGTCGAAGTTCTTGTGATCTTTGATATAAATTACTTTAACTCTGAACATTTTTTGAGTGCTTACGATTGTCATTTATGCGTTTGTATAAAATAATCTACCGAATTGATTTTTCTGCCAATGTTTTTGTGCTTTTTCGTTTCCTACCAGTACATTCATCATCGTCCAGTTTTAATCTGGTTTTTCCTCGTGTCCAAAGGTGGCCGGATGCACCTCATTCCTTCAGCAATCGCTCCCACTCCCTCTCTCCATCTCGCGCGATCTGTAGCTTCCTCCACCCTCAACCCAATCTTCTTTATATTCTCCTCAACTTGTTTCTTCCATGTTTGCTTCGGCCGTCCTCGCTTTCGTGGTCAATTCACTTCAAACATCATTGCCTTCTTCAAAATGCTTTCATCATCCCTCCTAACCACATGTCCATACCATTTTACTCCATTCGCTTTAGCCATTTTATCTAAAGTTTCCTTCAGACCCAGCATTTTCATCAGCTCCTCAGTATTCTTTCTATCTGTTCTATCCACTAGTTTTACTCCACACATTGATCTCACCATAGCTCTTTTAGTTTTTCTCAAAATTAGGCCTACCATCTCATTTTCCCTCAAACACCATGTCTCACTTCCATGTAACATTGCTGATCTTACGCAACTACGATACACCATCCCTTTCATTTTCAAAGAAAACCTTCTCCCAAGTCTAACAACTCTCCACATTCTCTAAATTTTTTTTTTGACTATTCAAATCTGTATCTTGTGTGTCTCCACACTGTTGTTTTCTAAAGTTATTGAAATCAGATTCAGTATCTGGGGTACCGGTAGTTGATTAGATGGCTGGATTTCTGGCTTTTCGTACTCCATTCCAAAGTGCATAGTAACGCAGTATTATCCATGAGACATTGCTAAGATTTTCTTTTCCGCGTACTTAGTGTTCCGAAAAATAAACTTACCTGTGCTTAATTTGTCACAAACTTTGCTTTCCTCGTACGCGTTATGCCTAAATCTAGCTGTTGCTCATATTTTTATTGCTTGATTTTCATATTTTAAAGGGTCACTTACGCGTCATTAATCCAACCATAATGCAACCCTCACATTGTAGTCGCAAAATCGACTTTGCAAATTTGAAAAGAGACACACAAGATACAGATTTGAATAGTATAGAGCTTAGGGCTTACGAATTGAACAATTTTGAATGTCTCAATTGCTAAGCGCACTCGCAATCGGTACGGGAGGTCTGGGGTTTAAATACCGGGTGGGTCAAATCGGCACAGTGTCGCCAACGGCTCGCAACTGCTGCGACGTTCTGTCGGAGCTGTGTAGCCCAGGCGCTAAGCCGCGGAGATGGGCCCCGCCACTCGTTACACGCTTCGGCGTAATACCGTGAGCATAACGAAGATTTGATTTTGAACTCAGATCAGATGGCCGAGTGGTATGGAGCGTCTGTCTCTTGAGCTGTAGACTCGGGTTTGATTCCGAGTCGGGTCAAACCAATGACTTTAAAATTGGTATTCACAGCTTCCCTGCTTGACGCTCGGCATTAAAGGGTCAGTGTGGAGAACAAGCCGGCAAGTATACTTGTTGTGCCGTTGGGAAAGGCACTTAGCGGGATTCCCCCATCTTGGTGTGGTAGACAGATGGCCGGCAACTCCTAAGCGAGCTCGTATAGCGCATTGATCGCTTTCTCGTGATAGGAGGATAAATATGCAACTAAATAAAAAAAAAAAACTACTAAACTTTTTTTTTTTTTTTTTTTTTTATTTCAAGCCACTTAATTGCAGCTTAGGTTTTTGCAGTAGTGAAGTACATGCATCATGGAGATGACCTAGTTGAGCATCGAACCCGCGAAGCCAGCTTCGGAGCCCAATGCACCAACCTTTGATACGTGCTTTTGTTATGTGATTTTTATATAGTGCTTTGTTATGCGCTTTTGATAAATAAATGGATTGATTGATACTAAACTTACCTTCAATAGAACGTCTGCTTCTAGAACGGTAGCAACGTAGCATGGCCTTCTTATGACGGCAGACTCGGGGTTCGATTCAGAGTAGGGTTAAACCAATGACTTAAAAGTTGGTATTTATAGCTTCTCTGCACAAAATCACAAACTGACGCTTAGCATCAAAGGCGACAGCATGAAGAATAAGCCGGGGAAGTTCATTTGTTGTGCCGCTCGGAACCACGCTTAGCGAGATTTTCCCATCTCGGAGTAGCTGACAGGTGTCTCGAAACTCCTATGCAAGCTCGTTATAGCACCTCTATCGCAAAGAACGATAAACATAGTCTATGAATGATTAAGCATTAACTCAGAAGCGGAAACCTGCTTATTTATATCAACACTTCAATTTTAGCTTTACAACATAGGCGCGGGAAGTGGGGTGCCAGGGGGGGTTCAAGCCCCCCCTGAACTTTTTTTAGCCCCCCCTGAACCATTTGAGCCCCCCCTGACAATTAAAACAATTATGCACTGAGTGCGACGTGATTAATGCTCGCAACGTACATACGTAATGAAGCAAATATTTTTTAAAGTGCTTTTAACCAACGAAGAATCACTATTCTTTTAAAAATCAGTCAGTTATTATTCACTTGGTCAACGTAAAATTTGGTAAAATTTTCAATGCTTGAAGTTCATTTTTAACCGTGTTTTATATCAGCGTTTGCAAACCTTTACAGCAGTCATGGACGATGGCCCAGTAAAAGTATAATGGCTGTCAATTCTTGTAGCTGCCAAACACTTTACGCCAAACTACTCTGAATGCTCGAATGAAAGTCGCTAGTGATCATGGGAATTACGTAAATCGTAAACGAAAATGCGGTGAAGAGCAAAAAAACGGTCCTCAATCCTTCAGATGTTCCGAATTCCACCAAAATTTTTGTGAAAAGCTAAAAAAAAGGTCTTCACGGCCCGGACGCGTTACATGAACTGGAAATGTTGGTGGCCAACCTGATTTGTGTACATGCCAAATTGACCCGCGATCGACAGCCAAGCATCCAAAGATCGACCGGTACATCGCGATCGACTGGTTGGGCACCCCTAATTAAGCTTATATGAGCTGGTGCAAGTTCTCTTCTGGTTGAGTTTTTTAATGGTTTTGAATTTTTTCTACCAACCCAATGAAGCGGCTAAATCACTACTAAACTGGCACCGATGATCAGTAGGCTACTCGATTTGAGGGGGATGCCATCCCCCCTGAAAACAACACCATCCCCCCATAAAACATTTTAGCGTAAACCGTTCCCTTACAACTATAATAACCATCTCTTTTTAGGTCTGCATGAAAAGTTGTAGCCTACCACCCCCATAAGTGTTTTCACAACTCGAGCACTGCCGATGATTGTTACTAAAATTGAGCTAGTACGCCTACCTAAATACCTATATCTACACATCTCATTATGTTAAAAAATGGTTCAGTGCTTTATTTTGATTGTGTGTTTTTTGTTATTTTTAAACCTCAATGGGGCATTGTTTGTTGCATGTAACTCTGATCAGCAAAGCAAAAGTTAGATCGGGCAAATTTTGTTTGCCTACTTTTTGGTTTTGTGATTGAGGTATTTGCATTTTACAAATACATGAGTAGTAATTCGAGCATGGTTAGAAAAGCCTAATGGTAGTAAGCAATCTTGTTTTCCATGATGAAAGATTATCCTGAAAAAATTCCGGTCACTTGAGCGGCATGCAATTGATGTCTATCAAAATAGGTCTGCTGAGTGTCCTGCTCTTAAAAACGTGCGTTCGAAAAAAGGGGGGTCTGGGGGGCTTCGCCCCCCAGACGTTGACACGATCTTACTATTTTGAGCCCCCCCTGTCTAAAAAACGTTCCCGCGCCACTGCTTTACAATGTGCTTTTTTCCGTAATTAAGGTTGAAAGAGAAATAAGATAGTTTTACTGCTAGGTCTTCAGGTTTGTGGAATGAATATAATATAGTGAACATACAGTATTAAGCATTTTCTGTAACTTGCGGTCATGCGGTTACGGTCATGCAGTAATTACCAGTGTTGTAGTAAGGCCAAGGACCTTAAGGTCGAGGCCAAGAACTTAAAATTTTCTCGAGGACAAGGACACACAAGCCGAGGCCGAGGCCAAGGCCAAGGACACGCAAGTCGAGGCCAAGGACATAGATCAAGGACAACGGGCATTTTTCCGATTTCAGTATGAAATCTCAAAATGTGGGTCATTTGGTTATGAAATAATGGTTCGAGAACAATTTGTGGCCTAATATTGCAGACCTACAACGACAATCGTTTTCGAAAATTACAGGGTTAACAAGAGTGTTATAATTGATAACAATCCAGTGCCAGGTCTACTAGGCGCAGGGTATAAGGCTATAAATTGATATAAGATGCCCCAGATGAAACTCGCCACAAAACTAAAACTAACCCCGATGAATCAAGCGTAAAGTTCCTTGTTGTTATTTCACGGTAAGTTGTTTAATGAACTGCATATGGAAAAAACGCATGCGCTAATCCAGTTAACAGGCAAACTTATCAAAGTTAAACAAAAAACTTTAGTTTTTTTTTAAATCAAATAATATCTGCATGGAAACAAATATTAATGATGGTTGAAATCTTTACTACTTTGGTCGACACTGTTCTGCTTACTGCATACCAAATTGTTCAACCATTTTTGGATTTTGTGCTTACAAGCTGGTAGGTAACCTATAGCCGCATTTTCTACGTCTGCACTCAATCCGCTGTTCGCTTTCCCATAGGTGTAGCGGCATTCTTCGGTACAACATCGTACATTACCATTCCTACCTACAATGTTTGGTAAGCCAGATTTAGTTTAAGGAGGTTCTGCCCACCCGGCTGCCACTGTCTTATACATTAACCATTATAACTAAAAACCAATTTACCAAAAAAAAAAACAACAAATCAACGAAAATACGAGCGATCATAATAGGAACAAAATCACAAAACGAAGCAAAACAAAAAGTAAAAAGCACTCACGTGTCACATTCACACTCTAAGAACTAACCCACAACGTGTTAATTAGGCTTAAGAAAAATCATTGTCGAAAGCACAGACCCCAAAATGCATGCTCGATGGAGTCACATAATAAATCCCCCTTTGCTAAAATCTCTTTCGACTAGGGCTGATGATGCTATAGAACAGTTGGCACCCGATAAGCTAAACGGCTCAGTTTGGGCAGAAAATTAGTTATTTACAATCTAAAGCTGCAACGTTAAAAGTTTTCGATTTTGTTATCAACTAATGATGGAGTCAAGTTTTGATGGTCGAGAGTCGAGACCGAGACTTCAAGAAAAAAAAAAAAAATTCGAGACCAAGACCCTATAGACATGAAAATATTTTTAAGCCCGAGCAGAGGCGTCGTGCAGCCAAAAAGTTTGGAGGGGCCCGAGTAACCACTTAAACAGATATTGATCATTTGCAACCTTTATAAAAGCCACATTCAGCATTGAGTAACATCACGAAAAAAGGAAATTAGGAAAAGATACCAAAATATGTCGTGATACCCCAATTTTTGGATAATAAATCGAAATTTATTTTGATACCACAAACCGCTCCTTAATTATGGACAGTATGCGCAATCAGTGTGGCCCCACGATTAAACAAAGGTGGAGGACATTACTGGGGGGTTGGGGGAAAGCCCCAGCCGCCGAAAGCAAGGTGAGTCTGGGGGCTTAGCCCACAGTTGCCAACGGATTTTTACGGTTTTCACATAAAACTCGTTTCAGCACACTTTCTTGGTCGAAAAAGGACATATCGGTACCTGCAGTGATGAGCAGTCACTATTATAGTGTCAGACAATACAAAAATGTTGTAGTAGCCCATGTCTTAAAACAGAAGCTGGTTTAAAATAAATATAAGCAGGCTGCAATCATTATTAGTTTTGACGCATTTGGTGGGATGACGTGTATAGATGTGTTCTAGACTAAAATCTTTAAAAACGCATGCAAAATGTTTTTTAAATTCTAACCGCAGATCAAGAAACTGACTTTACTCCTGAGTCGAAGCGATTGATTGAAGCAAAAATTAAAAAACAAAACAATGGAATTTATAGTATAAGAAAAGGGTGCGGGGGTATGGGGTTAGGTTGAAAGATGAAAACAAAATAGCTCTGGCTGTTATTTTATTTTTTTTAATTTTCTATTTTTTAAATTATAAAAAGTAAAACATCTCACTCCTCGAGCCCCAATGACACGACGCCATTGAGCCCGAGATCAAAACGCAGTGAATTTGTTTGAAACTTAAGTTTTACAAACAAAGCTTGTCTGACCGAGTGGCCGGCGCATTGGGCTGGGCAGCTGGTTTCACGGGTTCGATGTCCGGTTGGGCCATCTACCATGATGCACATACTTTACTCCGATAAAAACCTTAGCTCTACTTGTGTGGCTTTGTAAAAATAGTATTAAACGCTCTTCGTTTTTTAAACAAACCTGCATAATGCAATAAAATGTTCATAAAAATTTAAGCTTAGGCCACAATTTTTATTTGCTACATTGGTCGTACTTTAAGCTATTCCAATCTTCACTGGCCCTATAGGCAAGTTATTACTCTTAAACGTTTTATAGAAAAGTTATAATTTTCAAAGAAGGCATACGTTCAAGTTCATCATTCTTAGTCTGCAGTCTTTACTGTACCAGTACTCTAGTAGATCTGTTCTAGTAATATGTAATAACAATTACTATGAGCCTGGTTAGAGTGACTTCCCATGATAAAGAGCTTATCGTACTGCCACGCTAAATCACAAGCTCAGTCCACATTAAAGTGCTCTAAACGAAAAATTCAAAGCATCGAGAAACAGCAAAGCAAAAAAACTAGACAGCTGCAACTAGCACCTCTAACCAAGGGTGGAAACCAAAACCTAAACCTGAAAACCTGGTTTTGAAGGAAATTTTTGAAACCCAAACTGAAACTGACACCTACTCAACCAAGTTTTTGAAAACCTAAACTTAAACCGAAACCGTTTTTTCTTGAAACGTCTAAACCTGAACTGAAACTAAAACCTGTTCAGAATTTTCTAAGGTTTTCGGTTTTAAAATTGTCATCACCATCGTACTTGAACAGTTCCTTTAATGCTGAGCGTCAAATGGAAAAGCTGTGAATACTAATTTTTGAGTTTTCGGTTTCGCCGGATTTGGAATTATACCCAAGTTGACCACTTCCTAAGCAATTGCTCTCCTCATTCGGCCATCTGAGTTGCTACTTATCATCGCAATACAACAAAAACGCTAAAAAATGGAGCACTTACATAACCCGTGTTTACAATAAAGTAGCTTTTTTGGATGACACTTAAACCGAAACTGAAACCCAGAAACCGAAGTTGTGCGTAAGCAAAACTGAAACTGAAACCTATTTTTCAAAAGCCGTGAAACCAAACCAAAACTGAAACCTCACATGTGGGTTTCAAGTTCAACACTCCGAAACTGAAACTGACACCCTAACGCCAAGTAGCCAGGTTTCCACCCTTGCCTCTAACAAATAAGTTTACTGTAATATCAAATAGCATCGCCGGCGCTACATTCTCTTTTACAGATTGCTTTACATCACTGCTTTACTTCAGACTGCTTTGCATGGCTATTAAGCAAATTATGAAGTAAACAAACAACAGTTGATTGAAACTTTGAAGAAAAATGTAAAGTAGCTTTCTTCTATATCATTCTACCCGAGTTTTCGAACCTCAAGGATCTTCCGCTGAGAATCCAATTATCACAGATTAAATTTTTTACAAAAAGCTTTGTTGCTCACAATTTCAATTTAAAAACCTTAAGGAGAGATTGTGAGAAACAAAATCTTGAATTGTCAAAATTTTGCTTTTCACAATGAAACTTATAGTTTTCTCATCATGCATTGTCCACTTTTATTTATCCGCCGCGCGAGCTTACCGATGCTTATCGTTATGTGGACCATTTTTTCCTAAAACAGCTTGCGTTTTGTGAAAACAATCGCCAAGTTGAATTTTTAAAAATATCGAGTCCTCGAGGGAGGACAGCGCAAAATCCAAGGCCTAGGAGAGCCGAGGCCAAGGCTAAGGACAACACGGTCGAGGCCAAGGACTTCACAAACCTCTCCTCGAGGACGGCCTCGAGGACTACATCATTGGTAATTACCGACAAAAGTGACATTTCATGCGACATAACTTTGCAACGCAAGATTTTAGGTACAACGAGGGATTTTAAGTGAGGCTAGTAACTCAAGGACTACTTTGTACTTTTCTAAAATAAAAACTACCCAAGTAGTGTTACTTTATACCAACAGTACTTAAGTAAAAGTAGCCAAAAAAGACAACTCAAAAAAGTATTCGTTACCGAAATAAACTGCTCAAGTAATCTACTCAAGTTTTTTTTTTTTAGTTTTTAGTTGCATATTTATCCTCCTATCACGAGAAAGCCATCAATGCGCTATACGAGCTCGCTTAGGAATTGCCGGCCGTCTGTCTACCACACCAAGATGGGGGAATCCCGCTAAGTGCCTTTCCCAACGGCACAACAAGTATACTTGCCAGCTTGTTCTTCACACTGTCCCTTTAATGCTGAGGGTCAAGCAGGGAAGCTGTGAATACCAATGTTAAAGTCATTGGTTTGACCCGACTCGGAATCGAACCCGAGTCTACAGCTCAAGAAACAGACGCTCCATACCACTCGGCCATCTGAGCTGTTAAAAGTAAAAGTATTTTGTTACTTTACACTACTGGTGAACACTAAGCAGAACATAGAGAACCGTGTGGTACTCTTCAGGGCATTAGACTCCTGAGATTTCGAAGCCAGCGAAAGCAATGAATCCTTTACCGTAAGAAGCTTTGTCTTACAACTTCAAAGGCAATCTTTCCGACGAATTTCGCACGGTTTAGGCTACTCAATATTTGCTTTAAACATTAAGCTTAAATTTGGGCCAACCAAGGTATTCAAAAATCGTGTCTTTACCAAATATCGTCGATCAAATTGGATTCGTGGGATTTTACCTATGCTAGAATAGGTCCTACCGTGCAATAGTCGTGTCTTTTTCATGCGTGCCGTTGAGCAATAGGTTACGTAGCCTAATTAAATAAATTCTGTTTTTTTAGGAACTGCCAAAAATTCGATTTTTTTACCACACGATAGCGTTGTGAGACCAATTTTTGCGTGAAAAAACTCTGACTTGGCGTGTAAATTATAGCAACATCGGAACAACAAAGATCAAATTTATAGCTACATCTTTCAAACAACGTTTCAAGTCTATGGCAATGTACAATAGCGTAGACGGAAGACTTTTATGTGCGCCCCCCTTAGGCTTTCCGCGATACACGCTGAAAATCGTTATCGTGTCACTCTGATTTTACTTAGAAAATTTTGGGGTACGCTCTAGCAAACTTACGCTGATTATGTGAAGCGTACTAGCGTAATTTTCGCTTCTACGGTATCTAAAAAAGCTACACTTTGGCTGCAACAATGTTACGACTGCGCCTCTAGTACGTCAAGAATTACGTACCGGTACACACGTAACCGCTTTTGTGCAAAAATATCTTTAAGTGCCGTTATCAATGTTTCACTGGTCTTCAGTCGCTATTGGAGTGGAGATTGTGGGTTTCCATGAGAAACAATGTCCAGTAAATTGCAACCTTAACACCGGGTAATTTGATGTTCAAAAGCCAAATAACAAGCAGTTTTCGTTGTTCCATGTCGAGATCATAATGATTACAAAAATTATAGAACAGCTTGTAACGTATGTCTGAAGATTTAAATGACCTTAACTGTAAACAGAGCTAAAAGGTTTCTTGTCAGATAGAAAGATTTTCATTCTAATTGAAATTGAACACGTTTACAGTAAACTAAAAAACAATATTGCAAATCAGATATTATGTGATTTAGCTGTTGCATCACAAGAATACAGGGTGGGCCATAAGTTTCGATATAATGAAAGCATAATGTATAGTCTTTTACATTTCAGATATTTTTGTATTTTATATTCTTTTATATTTCAGATAGTCAGCCAAACACGCATCAATATGTGTATTTAAAACAATAGTAGTCATATAGAGTACAATATGTAAATAAAATTTTGTCAAATATACGAATGTTTATTTTTCCTATGTATTGAAACTTATGGCCCACCTGGCGTAGTCCCTTTCAACCAAAATATTATGATGTCAGTAAAACACTTTTCTTTCGCACAAAAACATATATTCCAAGAACAGTTTCGTCCGAGGGCTTTTCAAGACATTAGCAAGCTATGCTAAAATATCGTTAAATGTACTGTAAATATTAAATTTCACGAATCGCGGAAGAACTTCTTGGACAAATCCACGCGCTAAGACTTGGAATAAATTCTATGGCTTACAAAATTGCAGTTTTTAAGGAATTTCAACGCAATTATTTTCCGACATGTTTGGTTTTATTCATACCATTTTTACTGTTGACAGAAATGCTCTTATCTCACATCGTTGTTGCTTAATGTCACCTACAGCAATAAAACGAAACGCCGGGGGCTTTGACGTTGATTAGGAGAGATAGGAACTACAACTAAAAGAAAAAACGAACAAAGTTTTACAGGTATGAATGTTTTCGCACTCAAGCCAAAAATCAGCTTGACATGGTAATTTTAAACACTAATAGCTTCATTTGTTACATAATGATTATTTTTCTTATGTGCCAGTTGCACCATGAAAAATAACGTTAAGATTAGCCTCATCCTATGGGTTTTTACAATACCACGCATTGTAAAGAAGTTCAGCGCATTTTATTTTATTTTGGTAGAATTAACAAAGCAGATGCTGGGCTTAAAAAATATAAAAAACGCTTTACAAGTAATTACCAGGAGTTACATTTGTCAAAGCCATTCTTTGCCGTGTTGGCCCAATACACATTGGCAAAGGATTCAAATTTCTTCTGCCTCATCATCTACTTAATGCAAATATAGACCTAACCCTCGTGCAGTGTGCGAAGTAGGGGGGAATGGGGGGACATGTCCCCCCCAGGAAAAACAGTCGTCCCCCCAGCAAAGAAAAAAAATTTGTCCTGGGGGGGGATACCAAAACGTCCCCATCAGTGATAAGTATCCCATAAGAAGTTAAATGTTTTTTATACGTGTAGCTTGTGGGTACGGATTGCGGCGATACTTTCCAGCATATCTTGCAGCCATTATGGTTTTCTTCGCAAACTATAATCAAGAACAACCTTTTCAGTGCGCCTATTAGTTAGTTAGTTAGTTTCATATATATCCTCCTATCACGAGAAAGCGATCAATGCGCTATACGAGCTCGCTTAGGAATTGCCGGCCATCTGTCTACCACACCAAGATGGGGGAATCCCGCTAAGTGCCTTTCCCAACGGCACAACAAGTATACTTGCCAGCTTGTTCTTCACACTGTCCCTTTAATGCTGAGCGTCAAGCAGGGAAGCTGTGAATACCAATGTTAAAGTCATTGGTTTGACCCGACTCGGAATCAAACCCCGAGTCTACAGCTCAAAAGACAGACGCTCAATACCACTCGGCCATCTGAGCTGTTAAACATCTGAGCTGTTACCATCTGAGCTGTTGTTACCATCTGAGCTGTTATTACAGAACAGTTTATTTTTCATCAACATTACAACACGCCAGTAGTTTTTTATAAGCGTTAGTGACACTGACAGCACTAAGAATATGTTAAAGCAGCGGTTCTCTAACTTTTTTCGGATCATATTTGAGATTGATCGTATGAATTAAGAAAATGCTATACCTTCCGGGGCTCCGCCCAAAAACCCTTATTGGATAGCTTACTGCTCTACCCAAAAACCCCATGCTTCATTTATAGAACAAAAAGCTGCCTAAAACAAAGCTAATGAAGTTTTCGAAATTCTACCGTTGATAATTTTTGCTAATTATGCTGGTGGTATGCAAACACGCAGTACGACCTCCACCACTGTTTTAATTTGGTCATTGACCAATGACATCGCCTGTAAGATAATTTGGTCATTGACCAATGACATCGCCTCAGGAGCGTATTTAGGGGAAGCATTATACCACACCCCCCCCTTTTGACTTTGCCTTTTAGTAAAAAAGAACAAATGGTGCCAAGTGGCTGAAATATGCCAGACCCTTTTGATGGCTTTTGTAGCTTATGGCTGGGGGCGGATCCAGGGGGGGTATGAGGGGTATGTATTCACCTCACCAGCCTTTTTCAACAACGTTTTTGATGAATGCAATTTTTCCATAATTTCGAACCTCTTCGATGACAATAAGCCTTACACCAAGGGTTACCAACCGGGAGCCAATGGCCCCTTGAGGAGGCCACGGGACATTTATCCGGGGGCCACAAGTAGGCTGGAAGTAAGCTACCAGCACTAACCTAGCTTGTCTGGTCTATCGGCGTGAACATGCGGACATACAGACAGATAATTTTTTTGTGAACAGGGTAGCCACGGGTGTTGAGAATTTTTAAAACCGGGCCACAAACAATAAAAGGTTATGGGAACCACTGCCTTACGTATTAAGTACGCATAATTGAAAATGTGCGAACAAAATGCATCATATTTGGTGAAGCACTCAGAATTAGGGTCAAAAAATTGTAACAAAGTTTGCCTGAAAAATGCTCAAAAAGCACCAAAATAACCATTACAGAATGTAATATTTCAAAAAATTTTCGGGGGAGCATACTCCTGGACCTCCCTAAAGCCTTTTCTGTTTTTCAACCTGCTTCAATTAGCTCAGCTGAAAAAACTACGCTTGAAAAAAAAATGGTGAAATCATGCTCCCCCCCCCCTTTTAAAATTTCTTGCTACGCCACTGCATCGCCCCGTAAACAATAAATATTATTTTTGCAACATTGTCTTGTTATTTGGGTTCAGAATTCAGGCAAAATTGTAGGCAAACACATTCCGCCCAGCAGCAAAATTTCTACTTCGCACACTGCCCAAGTGCCCGTATTTTAAATCTAATAGAATTTGAAACTTATTCAAATAGAATCATTTTCATTATTCAAAAACTTGTTCAAACGAAACCATGAAGCATTATAGGCATAGACTGTTCAAGCTGCAGTATTTTGACGGTGGACAAAGTGCGGTTCGCTTGCATTTTCTTTGCGGCTCTTTTTTTGAAAATAGCTGGTTTTGTAATTTAGTTCAGTAAGTTTGATTGCTGTTATTGTATGTTTAGTAGTGTAAAGTAAACCATCACTGGCAAACTTGGTGACCTAATTAAATCAAAATTAAAAGCAGTTCGGCCTCGGACTTGAGATTCAGGAGTCCAAGTGAGTTCTAATGCGCGAACTACTCTGTGGCTGACTGAGGCTGTTTTTTTCGCTTTTCTATGCTTATTTTATTGCGTTAGAAATATCACCCAGATTTTCAAAAACTGGCTACCTGCAATCAAAACGGTAACCTACAGAAATTGATTTAAAGTTGAATCGTGTATCTTTTTATGTTGTACATTTAATTGTTTTAGGGAAAGCTTGCTTTGTGCATCGATTTTTTTTAGCACTATACCAGTACAGATTGTGGTTCTCGAGTATTTATACGCTGTTTCTGTGTGTAGCTTCTGGTTTATCGCAAGTCCTAACCAGCACGCTTTCAAAACAGTATTTCTGAATCTGACTTCACCGTTTCACTTACAAACTTGACATTACGAGAATAAGTCAGCAAATATTTTCTAAAAATAATACTGTTAAATTTACCTTATTAGCTGTAAAATCAATTTTACAAAAGTCACAAAAAGAACATTTTTACAAGTAATAAAGCTGCTAATTACGGGTTTAAAACCTTTGCATGTTTATTTAACCGTAATGCGACATTTTTGCGGGTACACTGCAAATAAATCAACCCAAACCCGCAATCAGCTGCATCAAAAATTTCGAAAAAAAGCATACAAAAATGTTAATTTCAAAAAAATAGCGGCTTGCTACACCAGGTGGGATTTATCGGCACGTTTAAAAATTAGGTTTAATGGTGCTAATTAAAGCTTGTTTTACAAAAACTATATGCCTCTACATATTTACTCAGCGGCCTCATGTGCGATTAAACTGTGATTAAAGTCCTTCACTGACTGGTATGTGCCTTGTTGCATGTGACCAGGTTGAGCTCTACAGGCAATTCATTATGTAAGATGCAACTATGCCATTCTCCATCTCATTGACTAATGTCAGTTACACAGTCACGGGCAGGGGCTTGCACATAAACTTTGAGGGGGGCGTGAGGGAAATTTCCAACATTTAGATACGCTTTTTTTTTCTTGGAATCTGAGCGATGAAGTCTTTTAACGTGCTATCAAAAAAGGCCTGATTAGATTTTACTTAAGCTAGTTAATTTATTCTAGTAAATATGTTAGTTCATTTAAAATTCCTGGTCAATTGTTGTAGCAAATAGCCAAACAAATTTTAGGGATCGTGATGTGTGATTTATTTTTGTGATAATCATATGATTATACATAAAACTGTAAAATTTAAGGGGTGCCACGACGTACCCCCCCATCTTTGTGTGCACTCCGAGTAAAGTTGCAAAGTGACGGGCTAAATATAACTGATTTCAGTTTTTAAAAAAGTGATTTTAATCACTGATTCTGTAAAAACTTTGTTGAAGTATCAAGCCCAAATTGCATTTTAAATGCTTTTTGAAAGCTTAGGCCTACTGTACAATCTATATTTATTCAAAATCGTGCTCTATCGATGGAGTCTACTTACATGTAAACTAGAAGAACTTGATAATATAACTCTCAAGTGGGTATGGCTATAGCATTGTATTGATAGCATTGATCTCCAATTCAATCTTTTTAAGTGGTTTAAATCATAATAACAAAATGGGGACAAAAGAAACCTTTTCATATTGAAATGATTCACTTGATTTGCCAATTTCATCAACAACGGCATTAGTTGAAATAGTCTAGCAAAAATTACCAAGTTTTTGTTGCATTGTGGAAATGAAACTTGACCCCTAAGTGAAGATAATGAGCTGGTCATCTAATAGCGGATTAGCGAACACACCCCTCTTTCGAAGAGTATGTGTCATGGTAGCTACAGCTGAGCAGTTGGAATGTAACTAGATGGGATATAACAAAGCAGAAGTGAAGATTTGCCGAATAGGTATTGAAGTTTAAGTGCAGCGATCAGAAAATACCGATCAACTTCTTTCAATACGCTACTAATACTAAGTGTGGTTTTTAAAACTTTAGTTAATTAAGGAGAATGGAATCTGCAATCACAGTTTAATTTCTATCAAGCTGTGTTATTGATTGAACCAATCAAGTTTTGGCAAGTTTAATAAATTTTTGCTACAAAAACAATTACTGCAGCCTGATTAGTAATTATTTGGGCAACCAAAAGTCAATAAAGTCAAATATTTTTAACTGGCTCGGAAAGCCATCAAACTTCTACAAAGCATGTTTTAGCTTCAAACTAGGCGTAGTTTAAAAGTTATTAGGTCAAAATAAGGTTAAAATGTTGCGTTGGGTCAAAATAAGGTCAAAATCTGCTTTTTAAGTCAAGATGCAAAATCCGCTTCGTTTATATTGTTTAATATGCATTGTTTAATTAATAGACGAAGCAAATTACGTCGTAATCATTGATTGCCAGCTTGGGGAAAGCAAACCGGTGGTCCCTTTTTTAACATAAGCACATTAAAACACCATTCGAGTACAAAAGTAGTAAACTGTGTTTATGACGAGACAATCGTTTTCGAATAAGTCCAGAATTTCGTTGTTACATCGCAGTGGCCGGACATCGAGTTTTGAGGATTAGTTTAATTCTATCAGTGAAGGAAAGTATGGTTCCCAGATTGGACTATTTTAGGTCCGAATTCGCGAAATTTGGATCTTTTTTAACTTGTTTGGACCGAAAAAAGTTATTTTGTACCTTTGGGCTAATTTGATTGAAACAATTTTAGTGCTATTTTGTTCGTTGTTTATGTTGATTTCGTCGTACTTTGTTCATAAAAAACTATTCAGCATTATTTTTACTTGCTTAAAAAGGTTGTCGCTATTTTTGTGATAAAATTTTTATGTCAAAAACAACGTCAAAATTTTAAAAATTTTTAGATCGAAATTTTAAAATATTTAGGTCAAATTCTGGTTGCCCTAGTAATTATTAAAGTATAATAATTATTAAGGTTAATAGCCTATTTGGATTAAAAAAAGTTTGCTTTATATGACATATTTTTTTGGCTTTTATTGTAATAATTGCTTTACCAGCCAAAAGATTTTATACCGATTCATTCGAAAACGAGAGAAAAAGGGATATTCATTACCGGTACATTTTAACTGCGCAGGTCATTGAGTTTATGTGAGATCAATGCGCAGAAGCCAGTAAGCATGAGAGAACAGAATTGTTTTTTTATGCATTTTGACCATTGTTTTGTATTCATTCGATTAGGATTCACCTTTTTAGCTAGAATAAAACTAGATTTTATACTAGCAACGCATCCTAATTGCAAAATCTACGCGCAATTGGTTCGCAAAAAAACAAATCGTTTGCATGAAGAAAAGATTAGAATTTTAGAAAGTTCATTAGAGGTTGCATAAAATATTCATCAACATATTGCGTAAAAGTATTACAATTTCTAGCTCTTTAAAACTGGAATTGCTTTATTGCAGAGGGGATTTAAATTGCTTTCAGTTGAGTTTGGTTATACTCTGACCAAATCATAATGCTGCGAGGAAACTTGTAGTGATTAGGCACTTGTTGAAAGGAATGAACGTTCAGCATTGGCCGAAGGGATAGAAAAGTCTACAACTGCATTGCAAATGGGCTAGTCTAGGCTAAAAGGATCTTTACTGAACTATCTTTGCAGTAGCCTCAGCTTTATATTACATATTTTTTTGACATCAATTTGATAAATTGCTGAGCTGCGTGAATTATCATAATATTAATATCATCACAAGACAGAGACAATCGCGTGACCTAACTACTTGCTCCTAAAAGCGTAAACTTGAGTGGTTGTAATGTAACGAGACGAAAACGGCCGAGGTTTCAAAATAACATTAATAAGGCACTGAACACCACTACTAACTAGCCAGATTCTCACAACATTGCAAGTATACGATTATTACCACTTGTTTTTACTGTTGCTGTGTAATTACCTCTGCCGAATTTTGAACGTGATGGAGCAGTGGTGGGATTCAGCTAGTTCGCACCGGGTTTATCGAACTGTCGTCTCACGCTATTTTATTAGATCAGCAAACCGGCCCGCATTGCTGTTTATCCTTGTACCATTAGTTGAAACAGAACCGGCTGAAACAGACAAAAATTGAATCCCACCACTGCAAGGGGGTTGTGAGCACTTCGTTTATCATTACTACTGCAACTTATCGACTGTCAGCGCTGCGCAAGCACAGTAGAAACGATACTCAAGTGGTGTAGTCAGATACTTAAAAGTAGGCATATTTACTATAAAGGCAGTAGTCAATTTACATAAGTTTTTGAACGATATTGTGTGAAAGTTCAAGATATCTTTTACTATTGAGTGATGATCTCGAAATGCTTTGAGTAAGTTACTGCAACTGCTGAAACACCAACTAAAAAAATTGGCATCAATTGCGTAATATGGACGGGCACCGTTATACTGTAGTAGTAAATGATCCATGGGAAGAGAGCTATAAGTAACCAAAGAGAAGAATATGCCGGTATGTGACATTCCTAACATCGTACAATGTGGGATTTAAAAATTAAATCGTAAAATGTCCCAGAAATTGGGAAGGTAGCTTCATTTTCTAATGATAAAAATATAATCAAATATTTGGTAATTAAACTAAGCATGGCAACGTAAACACTGCAGTCTGTCGTTAAACTATTTAAGTTTTAACAAAATTATATTCTCCTGTAGTTAGATTAGTTAGTGTTTTTCCGGGAATGATTTGGGCGAATGCTGTGGTTATAGCTTTCAGGTGGTCTAACGTTTACCCCACAATTTAAACCGCCTTGTATAGCATCAACCGGTCTGTTGATACAGCGGTTTGTAGTAGAATGTTAAGTATTATGCTTTGGTTAGTTTACTGTGTACATAACCTATTGACAAAATAATCCTTGATATGTTTATTTTGATATTTAAAGATTAACGTGCATAACGATTTGAAATTATTACCAAGTTTAAATTCAAGCAAATCGACTTAACTAATTATCATTTTTTCCTAAGTTGCCCAATAGTCTGAGAAAAATTACTGGGCGGAAAAGTTTAGTTTCAGTCAGCACACTTTTTTTGTTTCGGTAGTATGACGATTTATGCATTGAAATTATTTCATTTAAATAAAATTGACAATGATTTAAGTGCTAATTGACTCCACTTTTTGTCTTTTAATCATTTAAAAAGTATTGCAAATTTTGAAAAGGGGCACTCCCAGTTCACCGCTAACCTTTGATTTTGCTACGTCCCCGGAGGGAGTTTTAGCGTTTGTTGTTTTATTTTGATGTAATCGTTATCTGTGTTCTGGGTTGACTTCTTTTCGCACGCGAAGTCACTTGAACGCCTCAGGAACTCGATGAAAAATTGCAAATGTCGAAACAAAGCAATAAAGCTAAGCCTTGATGAACTATACGTAAGTTCATGCGAGAAAAATTATGAACAGATGTAGGATCGCGTGATAGAGGGATAGAAATCAAAAAAAGCTTGTTTTGCAGTTCTTAGCTTTGAAGAATCAAAGGAACAATGCATAACATGTAGGCTATAAATAAAGATTTTGGGGGCCTCAGTTCCCTTCGCCTCTTTTTTTTGCGTCCGCCAATTAAAATCTGTTCCTATTTCCAAATTGCTCATCAAAATTTCCAATGCTTGCAACAACGTGATAAAAGTTGCTCTATCGCATTATGATATCTCTAGCTTTGATATGAAATCTACTCTTGATTGTTGAAGAAGGATGACGTAACTATGACGATAGTCTTACACATATGATTAAAGGTTTGTAGCAAAACATTTTTGTCCACAAAATCGTCCTTTGTTATCATTTCTACTTGTCGGATAGTTTGTTGTAAAAAAAAACTTTGGAAAAACATCATGACGTCATCAAAAGGACTGAACGCAATGTTGTGCTAATTATCATTTCGTAAATATTTTCCTTGTTCTTTTTTGCGTATAACATTGCAGACAGTCCCTTGAATTTTTTAGCTTGTTTTTCATGTGTAAGTTGCCGGGCATCCGCAGACCTGTGTGGCACCGCCACTATCAGTCAGTCTTAACTTTTGGGTGAGTTTTCGGGGGTACAGTTAGCAGCCACAAAAGCTTATTGAAATTGTACGGAACCGAAGTTAGAACTAGTTCACTGGTGGAAAAGGAACTGCTAACAAACAGAAAAGTCCTTTTGTCAAAAAACTTTTTTGTCAAAAACTTGTGTAAGCGTATCCGAATGGGATCAAGGCGGGTATGATTTTAATTCCTTTTTTAACTTTCGATTTTTTCGTGTTTTAAATAGAAGATGTGGTTGAGGAAGCTCACTCGGTTTTGGTTATGATTTTAAAACTGTGTACCTGCTTGCAGCTATCGTCCTTACTTCTCCATAATTTGAGCTTCCACTAGCTTCAGAATGATTAGCCTAAACTCAGAAAAATCGAGAGATCTATCATATATCTCTTTGCTTTCTGATTTCGATCTTTGTTTAACGGAGAGCTTTCGGATCAATGGAAAAGATATAAATCTGAACTAACAAATGAGATTTCAATTAGATCATCGTATTTATAGAATATGACGTCACAAACACGCAGTGACGCATCAATTGTTACATAAAGGCTCCCAACTTGCAATTGGATGAATAGAAATTCGAAAAACTGTTTACCACAAATTTTACTGATTAGATGTAAACGAAACCTTAGATTTTCCACTTTGAAATTGTGCAATAACAAATTGGCGAATTAAATTGTGGTATTGATTTTAGGCTTTCGGTAAAACAAAAACCCTTTCCATCGCAGTATCTGTCCAATGCTCATAATATTATCTTAAGTCCAAACAGCAACATAAGATAACTACCACAGGCGACCTTTGTTATGCTTATTGTTTATTTTGAGTTAGCGGTTGATCTAGTGGCTGAAGACATTGCTATCGGTGTGGGAGGTCTGGGGTTCGATTTACGGGCTCGTCGTCGTCGTGTGGTTGGACATCCTCTTCCGACGGTTTAGATGTTGACGGCGTTGATTTTAAGCCAGCGTAGGGTGTCATCATCCAGGGCCAACAGACCTTGTATTCCTTTTGGTGCACAATGTATGGGGCATGTAGAAATGATGTGGTCAGCAGTTTGCTCAGAGGCATCACACTCACAATTCGGTGAAGGAGCAACACCCCATTTGTATATGGATGAATGAAATCGCCCTACGCCAGTCCGCAGACGATTCAGTTTTACCCAAGATGTTCTGGGCAAACCCATTCCAAGAGGCTTAGGACTGGCCCTGGGAATAAAAGCATGAAGCCTTGATGCACTTTTCAAGTACTCCATGTTCCATACATAATCCATCCATTGCGCTGCGCGAATGTCTGATTCGGTCAGACTATTCAGTAGTTTCTGTGCAGCGGGTACAAACGGGGGTCTTGATTTGAGCCTTCCCTGGTGCGCATTTTGTTTCCCGACCAGCTGCTCATGTAGAATATGAGCAGGGTTAACGGTGGCGCGGTTAGCCAGGGAGAGTGTCGCTCCTCGACGGCGAAGCTCAGCTGGCTGGATGCCTGCGAGGATTGGCTAGTAGTCCGTTGGAGTGGGTCGCAGACATCCAGTGACAATGCGCAAGGCGTCATTTAAAACACTGTCGATTAGCCGAGTGTGAGCACTACGACACCAAACAGGTGCGCAGTACTCAGCTGTGGAGTAAACCAGGGACAAGGCGACTGTTCGCAATGTTTTGGCTCCTGCACCCCATCCCGAGCCTGCAAGTCGCCTCAACAGTGTGACGCGAGTGGAAAGTTTCTTGCGCAGTGCCTCTAGGTGATGACGAAAAGTGAGCGACCTGTCCAGCTTTACACCAACGTAGGTTGGAGTTGGACAGTATGGCAATAGTTTGCTGTTGTTGAAGATTTTGAGCTCACGTTTCGCCTCTCGGTTGTTTAAATGAAAGGCCGTCGTCACCGTCTTAGTGTGGCTGAACTTCAGCCTCCAAGTCTGGAGATACGCTGAAAGTGTTGTCATGTCTTGGCTTAGAGTGCCCTCTAAAGTCTTCCAGTCTTTCGAGGTATGCATCAATGCCAGGTCGTCGGCATACGCATACTTCTGGGAAATTGTGGAAGGCAGATCGTATGTGTAGATGTTAAAAAGGAGGGTAGTCAAGACTGATCCCTGTAGAAGACCATTTCGCAAACGTCGTAACCTGCTTCGCTTGCTGTCACCGATGGAAAGGGTGAAACTTCTATTTCGGATAAGTTCCATAATCATTTGGACAATGTGTTTATCAGGAAGGAGTCTCAGCAGCTTACAGGTGAGGCCACGATGCCAGACAGTGTCATAAGCAGCTGTCAGATCGACAAAAACAGCACCGGCCTTCTTCTTGGTCTCAAATGAGTCCTCGATGTGTTGGGTAAGTAGAACAGTTTGGTCTACTGTGGACCTCCCCTGTCGGAACCCAGCTTGCTCCCGAGGAAGAAGCGGGTCGACAATGGGCTCGATACGGGTGTAAATGAGCCTCTCGAGGATCTTGTAGGGGATACAGAGCAAAGAGATGGGGCGATAGCTCTTGGGGTCTTCTACAGGTTTCATTGGTTTGAGGATCGCGACAACCAACGCTCTTCTCCAGATTTTTGGAATTTTGAGGTGGTGCAAACAGGATGAAAGAAAGCCACACAGCCAGGATTTCAGGGCAGCTCCAGCATGGAGCAAAAGCTCAGGGCAGATAGAGTCTGGGCCTGGAGCTTTTCCTGGTTTCAGATGTTTGAGGGCGGCTGCGAATTCTGAGGGAGTAAAGCTTCCACAGACATTCACTGCATTTGTTGTAGAGGCCCTCCAAAGATCAGACACTTCTTGAGACACAAGCCGGGATGACTTGCGATCAATATCCTCGTGTTTGCTGTTATTGACCAGTACTGATGCGATGGCATTGGCTGAAACTGCACAAGGCCGAGGGGAGCGTCGTGATCTACTAGTTAAGTTGTTTAATATGCTCCATGCTTTACGACTGGAGTGAGAAAAGTCGATGGTTTGGACTGCCTTAGACCATCGGTCCCTGCGTTTTCTGTCAAGCCTGGACAGCAGGGCAGAAGCAGCCCTGCTAGAGTCAGATCCCTCAGGCGATTGCAGGAACATCTGATAGAGGTTCTCACACTCAGCATCCCAACACGGAATGTGGTCGTTTCGTCGACCACGTGAGATATACTTTTTGGCTGCTGTGCTGATGGCATTACAGAAGTCCTGATATGCCCGGTCCACATCAAATGTATCAGGTGGCAACAAGCTCTTAGCGAGTTGGTTGGTCAGGGCATTGTAATGGCTCCATTTGGCCTTGCGGAAGTTCCATCGCTTAACAGGCATACTCGGAACTGACAGAGTGAGCCTTGGTGGAACAATGAGCGAAGGTCGATGTTGTGACCTCGGATTTACGGGCTGGTCAAATGTGACACAGTGTCACCAGCGGCTCGTCACCGCTGCGATGTTTCTTTCTTTGGAGCTGTGTTGCCTATAGGTGCTCAGCCGCGGAAACGGCCCCACTACTCGTCACACGCTTCGAAGCAGTATCGGAAGTATGATAAAGAGTGGATTTGATTTTGATGTGAACCCATTTGAAACCCAACGTGCGGGTCCATAGGCCTATAGATTATTTCAAATTGAATAAAAAATTCAACAGTAATGGAGGGCGATTGCGAAGTGAGCTTGTGCTTTGTGAGTAAGCAGCCGCCCGGATACAAGTCAAACACAATTTGTTTTAGCCGTTAATCGAACCGGTCATGTAAGGACCTGTAGCCAGCGTGGAGTGCCGCTAAGCCACGTCCTTGACAAGGCCAAAAAATTGTTGATGACTTTGTCTTATTTTAATGCCATTTGTAATGTGCAATTGAATGTGCAAATCGTACATTCTTCGCAACAGGGGTCCCTTGGAAAATTTCGTACTAGGGGGGCCCTGTTCAGTGTTAAAATTTCAGCTGTTTTAAACGCCAGCAGTCCATAGCATTTGAATCGTGTAAAGCTTAATTACTCCGGTTTCAGTCACCTACAGCATGTCTCACAACGTTTGTTACAAGCTGATTTCCAATTCTAAGACATTAATTTTAGTTACAAGCACACAACCACTAAACACTCAAAACTAAGAAGAGTGTAGTCCTATAGAGTCAGAGATGGTAAAAAAGTGACAGCTAGGTCTTCAAGTTGTAACTATCCATGGCAAAATATGTCAGTAATCACAAATACTTAAGTTTACCGGTAAGCTACAACTCTACACCCAAGTTACGTAAGAGAAAAACGAAAATTGAAAGTACTAATGACAATCTATTGTAATCTGCCAGAAAAACACAGGCCCATCTGCAGAAGTCAAAATGTACGGCCAAGAGTGTATTTAGGGGCCATTGCGCCAAGGCTCTCCCTTTTGAATCTGCCTTTTAGTAAGAAAGAACAAAATTAATGGTGCCAAGTGATTGAAATATGCCAGACTCTTTTGATAATTTCTGTAGCTTATGACCAGGAGCGGATCCAGAGGGGTAGGATGAGGGGCTTGCATCCTCCCACCAGCCATTTTTTAAAATGTTTTTGAATAACAACACTTTACCTTACAATTTTTTCATAATTTCGAACCTCTTCCATAGCGATAAGTCTTACTCCTTAACCACGCATAATTGAAAATGTGCGAACAATATGCATCATAATATTGCGCGAAGCACTCAGAATTAGGGGCAAAGCGTTTAAATAAAATTTGCGTGAAAATTACTTAAAAAGCACTAAAACAGCCATTATAGAATGCAAATTTATAAAATTTTTCCGGGGAGCATGCCCCTGGACCCCCTAAAGTCTTTCTTATTACTCAATCGGCTTCCAATTAGTTCTGCCGAAAAAAATACGCTTGAAAAAATAGTGCAAATTATGGCCCCCCCACTTTCAAAATTTCTCGCTACGCCTTGTGTAAGGCAGTGTAAGTACAAGGCGCACGACGCAAATTACTTAAAATGAACAAAAAAATACAAGAAAAAACAAGAAATCATTATGCTAATGTAACAGCAGCCTCCAGCAGTTAATTTTTTTCACATGAACGATGCAGCCACAATGAAAAAAATTTCTTAAAATGTCATCAAAAATACTCCAACTTATGACATGTTATTTTATTGGGAACAAAAAAGCTCAACCACTCGAAGATCAATGTAAAAAACTCAACTCCGCTTTCGACAAGACATAGGTAATTAGGCAGCCAGTTTTGTCTGCAAACTCTCGATGTGACTGTAAAATCACTCCCGAAAAGGTGTGGTATTATTGCGTCACTGAACAGTAGAATATTGCCTGAACAGTGTTCAAGGTAGTCTCGGTCGCGAATTTTCGTTGGACAGACTCGAATGTGAAAATACTGAATATTAGGCTAATTAGCACTAAAAGTTTACTGTGACTTGAACAGTTGGGCCCCCCCTGAGCCCCCCTTAAAGCATTTCTTTAAGAACTAGGGGGGTCCAGCCCCCCACCAAGGCACCCCTGCTTCGCAAATATCTAAGTGAAACAGAGTAATTACAGCATGCCATAATTGCGTATGTTTTTGATTGATAATGGCATTTAAAATTCTCGATATATTGAAGTAGTTGTAATGTTCGGATGAATTATGACGTCATGAACGCTTTGTTGCGGTAATTGATTAGTTTGTTTTACATTGATTTGTTTATTAGTCACCAATAATCGTTACTTTGAAGTAGAAATCTCCAATGACATCGGATCGAACTCACGAGGAATTTCTGCATAATTGCCAATGGATTTTAAATGCGAGAAATACTGTAATTGCAGCAATCTCGGAAATTTAAACATTTTGTCAAAAATTTTTACACAAAAATAATTTTAAGATCTTTGAGTCACGACCTTTCCGGAATTTTTGTCAGCCTCAAAAAAAACTTCTGTAATTTATCGCAGGCCGAGCGGCGCTAAACAGTCTGTTAGTCGTGCTATACACTAACTTTATCTGTTGATCCCTAACCTAGATAGATCTTTTAGTCGACAGCAACTAACTACACATAAGGTTATCTGATTTACAGCTTAAAACATAAGCCACGTGATATTTTAATAAAAATAGAAGAATACAGCAAACTAACTCTGTTTATTTGCATCTGCCAATATTGAAAGTTATTGGTTAGGCTGAGAGCATATAAACTGAAATTTTTAAAAACTGCGTTTAACCGAAAACAGTTCTAATCGCTACATTTAAACACTACATTAATACTTGCAATCAGATCTTAAGAATTTGAAAAGTTATAACAGATTTTTATCGCTTGCAGCCTTAAAAGGGATAGATCCTATTTTAAAGCTTTCAATTTGCGGTTTGCTTCAATTTGATCCTACTCTGTTGCTATGGCAACCAATGCGATTACTGTCACAATTAATGCAAGTGATGTCATCACTTGTCTTAATTTAACGGAAAAAACATGTGTGGGGATGGACGAACTAATGTCGGTAAGTCTGTGTTCATCGATCGAAATTTGATTGAGAATTATACAGTGTTTTCTGTCTTCATCAATTTATTATATGCGTGAAAATATAATCTGTAAAGTAAATGCTGAAATCAGAGAAGGCACTTAACGGGATTTCCTCGTCCTGGAGTGATAGACAGGTGGCTGGCAACTCTAGTAAGGCGTGGTGAGGCCAGGGGCGCTGCCAGAAGGAGGGGATTATTGGGGCACTATTCTCTTTTTTTGACAAACTGTGATCTAATACATGCTTAAAACATTGTTATATAAGCAATCATTTGTAATGTTTGGTTAATTGTAATTTACCCCTTGATTTTTCCGCTGACGACACCCCTGACATTTATAGTGATACTGCGCTATATAAAACCTCGATATAATGCAGGGCTCCCAGCGTTTTCTTAATTTAAAATTCCCTCACTTTTTCCTGAGAAATTCATAGCAAGTTTCTTGGGGCTTTATTACAGTGATCTCCAAAGAAAGAAAAAAAAATGGTCTTCATCTTGCATACTCCAACTGTGCAGCCTTCGTCTGGACCATTTTTTCAAAAGTTTTAAAACTTTCAAAATTCCCTAAGTTTTCCCTGATCTTTAAATTTAATAATTTTCTGAGACTTCCCTCATATTTCACTTTTTTAACGAAATCCCTGATTTCTCCTTTCTGGAAAAGTAAAACAACTTTTTCCTTGAGTGGCTGAGAACCCTGATAATAATAATAATGACCAGTTGGTTAGTGCAGTTGTTGAAGACATTGCTAACGGTACGGGAGGTCTGGGGTTTCATTCCCACCCGGTCAAATCTGACACAGGGTCGTCAACGGCTCTCCACCTCTGCGATGTTTCTTCGGAGCTGCGTTGCCCAGGCGCTAAGCCGCGGAGATGAGCCTCAACACTCGTTACACGCTTCGTCGTAATATCGCAAGCAGGCTATAATAAGGATTTACTTTTTTTTATTTTAATAATAAACAGAAATTTCGACTCCATTATATTCGCTTCATACGTTCATGCGGATCACTTACCGGTGTGAGCGCTGTTTATCACCACCGATCATAGACAATTGAGTTACTCAGTTGATTAAATTGTTTTGCTCTGTTTAAATGATCACAAGTCCTCCTGGATTCTGAAGTGCATGTGGATGAAAACGCTTAGCTCTTATGTTTCAACCACGCAGTTTTCCCTTTCAGGAGGCTCAGCCTAGCCAGTAAAACTAGCTATAGCAATACAAAGAGGTGCCTTATATGAGTTTGATGAACATCACGGATAGAGTGCTCAGACCAACAATCTTTAAGGCATTTAAACTAAGCTTTTTTGTCACTGCAGCACTGTACGTAACAGACTCCGACGCAGAAAAAACGTGGTTTTTGGCCCACGCATGAGGACGCTCAGAGAAAGTAGTTACATAATGTGACAGAGTTTGAAAATGTCTTCGCAATTCATGCGATTTAAATGTATTGCTTATTCGCATAATTCCTCGTAAAGGGAAGCTGCCTGTTGGGCTTTTATCGTATTGTGTTAACTTAGCAAGTGTTTTCAAAATAAATATGTTGACTAGAATGATGTAAGATGTTAGCGACTGATATCGACGAATTGTGCATCACTACGGCCTTGTTTAGATGACATAAAAAGCAACTATCAGTATTAAGTGATGTTTCGTGGTGTCATAAGCTCCTAAAATTATATTTTTGATAACAGAAATATATTTAACCTCAATGGGCAATTGTAGTGTTCTTTGAAGGACACAAGAAAACAAAATAGCTCCAGGGGAAAATTTAAGCCGCAGTATCATCCTTCCTTGCATCTAGACCTTTCAACCTCATGGACTCAGTTGCTATCATCAGCAGCGTAGGTTGTTCGGTTGTCGTTGAACAATAATAAACAGAAAATCGTATACAAAGCTGCTTGTTTGCATAAATCCGTGACCTTTGTTCAGTCTTGAGTGCAAATTGTGACGGCTTAAGCTGAAACACGATGTTTCTGTTGGTTAATTAGATCATTAAAAGGTTCTACAACATATCGCTGTTATCCTCTTTTACTTAAATTAAGCATGACTGATCGATGTCACAATGTTTTGCAGACTTGGTTTCGATTTGGTACGCTGAACTTGGTCAGAGTGATTGTGGCATGGACCTTGTTCACTATTAGCCTAGCCGAAAACATTTTCGTCCTATGGGCCCTGGCGAAAAATCGATCTGACCACTTCATTATGTTCCATCTTATTCTAAGTAATATTGTCTACACCTGCTTCGTTATGCCTTTGGGTAAGTTCGTTCATAAAATCCAAGACTTGGTGTATCGATGGTAAGGAGGAGGGCTAAGTATAAGAGGTTCCACCCCCTGCCCCACTCCGCCTTGATTTTTAATTAAACATATCAATACATCACAGCACTTCGGTAAATTTAGTGTCCAGACCGGCAAATCTGCTGGATCAGGGTTTTTGATTCACTTATACCCTCTTTAAAAACTCTGAAGGCACTTCTAGTGTCCACAATGTAGATGAGTAACGGAACAATTAACCAATCGAGTTTAACAAAAAGCTTTAAAATTCGCGGCTATCCAGCATTGCGCTAATCAGATCAAGCCATGTGAAGGCAGAAATGTTGATTGTTTTTCAAATATGCTTTGGTCTCGCTTAGAAATAGCTTTTATGTGTATTTATTCAGGCCCTGTCTACATGCAGATGGCGGATTGAGAGCCAGCAACACTTAAAAAACACGTTAAATTTCGTAATTTCTAATTCGAAATAAATATTGCAAACCTTAAATGTATTATGGCTATAACTTCATTGCTTTAAGCTTTCTAATTTAATTAGGTTTACTTTTTCTAGCTGTTGCGGCCAATTGTATTTAAAAATATGTTTCAAAGAACGCGTGGTTGACTGAGTACAAAGATATAGAACAGCCCGCTGCTTGATGTAAATTTTAGTGTTGTGTTGCGATAAACTAGACGCGATAATGATGAGAAGCAAATTATAAGAATAAATAAACGATTCGAGATACGCTAAAATATCAATATAATTAGGGTAAGATGAATAGTTGAGGAGTTTTTAAATCGCTTTTCAGCTAATGTCGTTTAAAATTCGTTTCAATAACTGTTCTTGTGTTTTGAGCTAAATATACCACAAGGTTTTTTTTTTTAGAAAAATGTTAGGAAGCTAAAATTAATTTGTAGAGACCCAAAATGGAGCTGAAAGGACCAAAAAAAGGAAATTGTCATTTTTCGTAATATTTTTTGATCCTAATTAATACGCCTTAAAAAAAAATATTTCCTACGCAAGTTAATTTGCATATTGAAGATTTAATTCGCTATGGATTGCTTGTGGTTCTACAAAAAAAAAAAAAAAATTCAGAGTTACTACTAGCTGAATGCTGTGCAAATTTTGGATCATGTTGTATCTTTACACTACACCTTTTGGATTTGAATAAAAATTCTACAAATATAGAACACTCGTCCAACATGCGTCTCCATGAAATACTGGTGTTGCGACTCAACCATCCAAACTTGCCAGCTCAATCCTGTTTTGTAAATCGCTCCCAGTCTGAATCGCGTTTTTAATTTCTAATTGCGGTTGGAGTTCAACATCATTTAGGTTTGAATCAATATCGTTGGGGTTTCTTCTTCAAGTTTAGGTTCTGATTTTTGGGTTGTGTTTAGTAGTGGTCACAAATATTGGGTTTTACAACATCGCAAGCAAGCAGTCTTTAACCAAAAAAGATGACATTTAAAAATACTAATGAGCGGTAAAAGCCATTTACATTCTTTCTGGTTCTTGTGGGCGTAGTCTCTGCACTTTTTCTTTAGATAATGTTGAAATAATTGGTATTTAAGTGGATTGGTTTATTTATTTTGTTATGTAACAGATGCAGTGTGGAATTCCACTATGCACTGGCTGGCTGCTGATTGGGTATGCCGAGGAAGTCAAATGTTTAAACAGTTTGGAATGTACGCCAGTTCATTCATGGTGGTGGTAAGTCAACCTTATCGTAATAGTAACTACTCTGCTTTTATTTTTGAATGATCTATGCCCGCGATTGTTTCTATCAAGTCATCTGGACGCTGTACCCTTTTTTTGACCCTTTGCAGCTTTTGGTTAGAATTGGTTTCAATTTTTCAAAACTATATTTTTGAGATTAAATCATCGTTATACTCGCGGTATTACATCGAATCGTGAAACAAGTAGCGGGGCCCATCTCCGCGTCTTAGTGCCTGAACAACACAGCTACAAAAAAACGTCGCAGCGGTGGCGAGCTATTGAAGACACCATGTCCTATATTGACCGTTCCGGGAATCCAAATCCAATCTTCCCGTACCGATAGGATGTCTGTAATCACTACTCCGACCGCCACGTTACCATTACACCAGGACTTAAAATTTTTTGTCGTTTTGATAATTAGAAGCTATTGTACTGCTGTATGCTTTATCCTTGCCTCTAAAAAGGTTTCTGCTGTTTGCCTTGCCACTCAATATGCAAGCGATGTGATTTCTGAATGGAACTTTTTCAGGTGGTTTCTCTGGATCGGGTGACCGGTTTATTGTGCCCCATGCGTCGTCAAGTGGGAAAGCGAGCCACTGTCATGGTAGCTGGTGCTTGGTTCAGTGCTTTCTTGTGCTGCGTACCTGCGGTAAGTATACCCTAATACTTTTTTTGCGATTATAGGCCAGCTGTTTCGTTCAAGCATTTGTGGCCAATCCACTATATTTCGATAAATTCAAAACTTAGTTTTAGGTTTTACTGTTTAAGTTGTGCACTCTCTAAACTGTACGAAGATTTTTTGTAAGGTGATTCTTCTTTCTCTTTAAATTTAGAAGCAAAAATTGAGGCCAAAAAAAAACACCCGAGCACTGTCCTTCCCCCTACCTTTTTGACGAAGTAGACTTGAAGTATGCTGAAATTATCAAATAGAATATCGTAATCTCTGACTTATTGCAATATGCCTCTGCCCTGGAATTCGCGCTGGCTGCGCTGAATCAGGCTAATAACTTTATGTTACTTGTTTTTCCTCGTAAGAATTTTATGAAATATCAGCGAACCGGACGGTTATCTCGGTTGTTTACCACATCGCTGTCGGTGCGCGAGGCCAGGGGTTCGAATCCCGGGCTGGTCAAATCGAACAGAGCCGCCAACGGCCTGCCACCGTTGCGACGTTGCGCGCAGTTGTGTTGCCTAGGCGCTAATCCACGAAGATGAGCTCCGCTATTCGTTACAGGCTTCGGCGTAAGTTCCCGAGTTAAATGAAGATTTGATTTTTTTGATAACTTTACAGTATATTCCTTGTTTTTCCATGCAAGACTTTTTAATTTTTGCATTCGAAATTCTCTTATCGAAAAGTTTTGACTGTTTTTGCTCATGTCCTTAATGGCTTTTTTAATCATTGCCCAGCTATAACATTTTTTAAGGCTTAGAATTTAAGCCTTATAACTGAGCTTGCATTTATGGATTGTTTAAAGTGTGTTAATTTCGTTTATTACCCACATGACTACTTAGGATTAAGTTTACGGAGTAACGCGAATAGTTTCTAAAGTTTTCATTAGTTTCATGGCGTCCGCATATTGATCTGAAGCAATCTCTGTTACAATTTTCTTGGTCAAAGCGAAAGAGTGTTCGTGGCAGGGCGTCGAACCGAACCGGAACGTAAACCGAAAACCCTTATTAACCGCTTCCTTTCATTGAACCCGAACCGAACCGTAATCTTTGTAATTGATAGACATGAACCTAAACATGAACCTGAACCTAAGGTCATCAAAAATCTTGAACCTGAACCGGATTTGAACCGTTAAAATAACTTTTTCTCACCTAAGCCCAGACCGGAGTGCACTTTTGCGACAGTGCTGTTAATGCCATAAGACTAAGTGATCCATTTCTGATGGTTTCGTTTCATTTATCTCGGTGCGTTTGCGTTGCAATGCTGTTGTTCTTGTTGAAGGGCAAAGCAACACTGCTACTAGCAACGGTGATGCACGCAATTAATGCTTCATTACTTTGTAAAATCGATTTATCTAAGCGTGAATGCGCAGATGGATTTTTTTTAACCAAAGATATAGGCTATTGCGTGGTTTAGACCAGACTCAGATTTTACATACGGCGGAAAAAAGTCAAATAAGTTTAAAGTTAATCTGAGGTTATTTCTACCGCTGAGGACGTCCTTTATGAGCTACAGCAGCATCTTAAAACGCAATTATCCCAAATCCTATAAATAGTTGTTGTTTTTTTAAATGCACCCGTAGCTGTGTACCAGAACACACAGTAAGTCGAATTGACGGTTTCAAATTCTTGAACCCAAACCGAATTGGAACCTTTAAATTTTTGCTTCTGCGAACCTGAACCCGACAATTCAAAGTATTTTTAATTTTAACCGGAAGTAAACCTGCAAAATCAAACCTGAACCGGAACGAAGCCGCTAAAAATAATTTTGCGGAACCTGAACCTAAACCAGGAGCGATATTTCAAGCGATTCGATGCCCTGGTTTGCGGCGCTGATTGCTTCAAAAAAATGTCTTACCCAAGAAAAATTCTAAAAACTGGCCACCTTTTACTTTGTCGACATGTCCATGTCAAGTGGACCACACCCTTGGGCTTTCTGCGTCACAATTCAGTTTTTGATGTCATAATCACGTTTTTCAATTGTGTCATCAAAAATTTGATTATGATGCAGAAGCCTGTGGGTTTCTGTCCCGCTTAAACTGCACTTATCGACAAGGTACATACTGTATGTATAGTAGCTAAAAAATTTTCAGTAGCATGATTTCGCGACCACAGTACTTTTAAACTTTCAACGGCTGGGCTGAAGTTTCGAACCTAGGACTTTGGGCCACATTTCACTCAAAACTCCAGCGTTTTTCAAATAAGTTGGTAGCATTTTTTCGCTGTATAAATTGTATTTTATTTTGCATAACTATTGTTTTACCCAATATGGATATATTTACGGACAAGCGTATATTTCCTGGAACGCATATTCTGAGAAGGTGATAAATAAGCTGATAGGAGCGACGGAGATTTTTACATTGCGAATATAGGAGTGTAGCATACAGAGATTGTCAAAATACCTTATAATGTTTTTGGTGTTGGCAATTTTAACAAACAACTTTTCTTGTAATCTGTTATTACGTAAAATATTAGTCTATTAGGTTAATATATTCTATAAAATATGGCTGTGTTGTGACTTCTAATAGCTCTCTTGACCTCCTGAGTGACTTGAACAAATAGTTTTTCCAAGTGGCGACAATGCCTTACGATAAGCTTACATCTCTGCTCATTGAAGATCCTATGCTGCGTGTTTGATTCGTAGCTGTAACCAATCACACTTTACGCGAGCTCGTGCTTATGTTATGTAGTTATTGGCTTGACTAATGTTCCCTTCAGCAAACTCTCTCATTACACAGATGAATTTTTTATTAATTACGTTAAAAAAGTATGAAGTCAAATCAGATTCTTGATTATGCTCGCGTTATTACGCCGAAACGTGTAAAGAGTGACTGGCCAATCTCCGCTGCTTAGCGTCTAGGCAGCACAGCTCCTAAGAAACGTAGCAACGGTGGCGAGCCATTGCTTGCTCTGCTCGGTGGCGAGCCGTTGCTCCTCTGGAAATTTGCTGTGGGTATAAGCTGGCTGAAACTAAAAAGGAGCAAAGTTCACTTCAAATATTTAGACGTAGGGGAAGTGTGGGACCTATCGGACAAATTTTACTTAATTTTATTTTTTGTCCAACAGGTTAGACAATCTTAAATGCTTTTTAGTTTAAGTTGGACTTTGGTTTGTGGTAAACTTATCCCGCACTCAAACGGAAAGATTCGGAAGGCTTTGGTTGATTTTATTTGCGACTGAAAAGTGTCACTCAAACGTCCAAACGGTCCCCACCCAGGGTGGCCTTTCGTCCATAGGGTCGGGACCTTTCTGACAACTGCAATTGTGACCTAAAGTGATAGAAAACGTCTCATAAAGATCGTTGCTACAATTAGATAACAAACAAATGTGTATTAACACGAAACAACTACGCATAATAATAAGCGATAATTACGGCAACATAATCTACACACTGTAGATAACAATATCGGCTTTGAACGTAAAAATCCCGCTCAGCCGCTTCGTTGCGACTGAAACGGGTTGTGGCAAGATTTTTGCAATATCATTCAATGCCTTTCGGACAGCGTCTGAGTAATTGAACATGTCCGATAAGTCCCGTCCGAAAGATCTCCAGGTAGCCATTTTGAATTTCCTTCCCAAGATATTTTGGTTTAGAAATGTCACCTAGATGTATACTCACTACCTTCAGTAAGCACGAGACTCACTTACCTACCACTGCAAACAAGATCTTAACACTGTCTGCAAGCTTCCTAAAATCTCTAAATTAATCTGCCTGATTTTTTTTACTTTGAACCAAGAAAAACAGATTTTTTGTTGTAGTCACCACGCTTCTTGCGCCATCCTTACGCAAACATGTGATTTTACCACTAGTGAAACTTCACTTCCTTCACTAAAATGAAACCGCAAATTGATCATGTGATCACGAAAATATGCTGCTGTCCGATAGGTTCAATTGTCCGATAGGTCCCACATTTCCCCTACGTGAACTATTGGTTTATTTCAAATATTTGTCGGATTTTTTTACACTCAAGTTTTCCATGTTTTAGATTATATGTTTGATAGTTGTGTTTCGCTCTAGATATTTTACGTTGTATGCCATTCAACAAATTGATTTTGCATTTCAGGCTGTTATTTACTCCCTGACAGTTATTCCAACTTGTGAAGGTGTTGTTTTCTACCAATGTGTTGACTTTCTTGTAGTCCTGAATCAACGCAGCAGAGCCATATACTACCTCTATACTATGATGATGAGTTTTATTTTACCTTTTATTGTCGCAATCATATCTTACAGCTTATTAGTTTATGAAATCTCCAACATGAAAAGGAAAGAAAAAGGTATTGTTGGTGAATTTTTATAGGCATAGGAATGTTGGCGTCGTTTTGTCAACAGATGCTAGTTTGAACGTGTTTAGGATGGGTAAAGGATTGTGCCCCTCCCCCCTTTTCACTTTGCCTTTAGTAAAAAAAAACAAACGTAGCCAAGTGACTGAAATATGCGAGGTTCTTTTGATGGTTTTTGTGCTTTATGTTCCCCCTCCTTTTAAATTTCTCGCTACACCACTGAGTAGTTGCGTAGAGCTGGGATCATCGTAGCACTGCACTTTGGTCCTATTCTGAGTTGTGCTTAAAACACCGTAGTATTTGTAATCCTTGGCTTGCTGCTGTTTGCTCACCCCTAAATTTTCTGCTGGTTACGCCCTTTCATGTGCGAGGTTCATTTATAGCTGAATGTGCACGCTGCTTGGTTGAAGACGATCTGTTAGCATTCTAAAGTCAACCATAAAAGACACATTGAACTTTGCTGGGAGGAACGCCGCCAGTAATAGTAATTTTATGTCCGTTCAGAATAACATCCACCTTTTTTGGAAAAAAAAAATATCATAGGACTAACCATGGGTTTTTCCTGGGAGACGAAACTAGCAAAAAACGCAGCCTTACTTTGCATGTTGGCTGAATTACCCAGTCCACACGCCCAATTTTAGCGGGCTTTGGGTTCGTGGTTCTTGATTCCAGCTTCTGCATCATAATCAATTGATGATGTCATAGTAGAAAAAGTGATTATGACATCAATAAATTGATGATGAAGCAGAAACTAGAACCAAGAACCGTGGGCCTAAAGCCTACTAAAATTGGACATGTGGACAGGGTAAATGTTTTGAACCAGGACCGGTGCCAAGGGGGGACAGTCGACATGCTTGGCCCCTTCAATTAACAAGCTTTCTTTTTTGAAGACAGTGGCTTTTGTGCTTAGTTTCAAACTTTGGCGCTCCTTGACAAACGCTTGGCCCGCCTACGTCGACTGCTCTGGCGCCGGCTCTGTTTTAAACTAATCAATTTCAAAAACCAAGGCGTCCCTTTCTTCTTGCGGACATCCATTATTGCATTAATGTTCATATACTGTTGGTACTTGAATTGGTCATTGAATTTTTGTCTGTTGCAGAGCGTCTACCTAACGGTTCTAAACGTTGCATGCAACATGCGCGAAAGAGAGCTGTTCTCCTCAAAAGTCTTACTGCTTTCACCTTCCTTCTTTGTTGGGGACCTTACTATGGAAAAGGAATTTATGACTGGTTTGTTGATCCGTCACGTCAGGAACCTCTGTCCGCTGTAAGTATCAGCCAACAGCTCGTTCCTAATGACCAAGTGGATAGACAGTGGTGTTCAATCTCTCTGGCGGAGTGGAGCCCCTATGAAATATTCCAGAAACTCGAGGATTTCCTGTGCATTAATTTAACTTACTAATTTACTTGAACCCAGCTCAAAATAATTGTAAACTTGCAGAACCCCTGGGCTGTCCTGGCGGAACCCTGATTGAAAACCACTGGGATAAAGATTTGGCTTCTGAAGCCGTAGACTTGAGTTTGATTCTTTATCGGGTCAAACCAATGATATTCACAGCTTTCCTGCTCGACGCTCAGCATTGATTAAGGAACAGTGCGGAGAACAATCTGGCAAGTTCACTTGTTGTGCCGTTGAAAAGGCACTTAAAGGGATTCTCCCATCTTAGAGTGGTAAACTGGTGCGCGGTAACTTTTGAGCGAGCTCGTTGTAACGTTTTGATCGCTAACCCGTAATAAGAAGATGAATATGCAAACTAAATTACTTGATGCATCCTAAAATACAATTTGAATGTGGATCCTCGGTAATTAAGACCCATATTATTTCAACGTATACCGGTATACTACTGTACGACAGAAAAATTATAGCATCCTTTAGGAAATTTTTCACCGATGTCTTTCATAAGCACATTACAACGTTACGTTCCCTGGTATCGAATCTGAAAATTACAGATTTGAAACCATCTGTAGCTGGCCTCGGTGGGTTCTTTTCCGGCATACACTGTCGCATACTGTTTTTTTCAGCGTTGTTTGTCTCGCGTATTTCGAAAAATTTTTAGATTCGGTAAGGTAGAATGTGCTTAAGGTCATTAGTGACCGGAAAAATGAAAAATTAACTTTTAAAATCCTATTGCATACTCAAAATAAATTTTTTTGAACCGTAAATAGTCATATAATTAACAAAATTAACTTTCCTCTTCATTAAAGGTTACGAGAATTGGATTTTTTCGATTTCTACTGTAGCACTAACGGCTTCGTATTGTTAGAATCACTTTAAAAACATGTGCATGCAATGGAAAAATCCCTAATTAAAAATTTAAAAAAGATTGTTTTTAGTTGTCGGATATTTGCAACTCTGAATATAGCCAAAATAAAAAAATTGATTTTCTAAATCGATAAACAAACCGCTACTGTGAGGTCACAATGCTTCAATGAAAATGTCAGTGAAACAAGCCATGTTATGTTGAAAACGTTGCAATAATCTTAAAAGAAAACACATTTCTCCTTTCAAGTTTTCAAGAATATGGCATGGCAATATTATCATTGTTTGGTTTCTCCATTTTTGATAAATATATGTTTTTTTTGTTCAAAATCTTCTGATAGCCACTGTTTCGATCATCAGAGGAGCTCGGAGTAGTCCGGAGCGGAAATCCAAAAATTAAAATTCAAGGGCCTCCAAAGATTTGCGCAATGCAAGATCACAGTCTCCAGATGAGAGTGTTTAACGAAGCACAAGGCAATAGAAGAAAGAAACTGAATCCTGGCGCGCTTTCTTCAAAATTATATAGGCCTATTGCTTGCTATGTTGATTTGACAATCACAACTTCATCGATAGACCTGCTGGTTATTTCACTAGCCAAGACATTGTTATCGGTGCGGTAGGTCTGGGTTTCAAATCCCAGGTCGGTAAAATCGGGCACAGGGTCGCCATCGGCTCTCCACGGCTGCGACGTTTCTTCGAAGCTGTCTTGCCCAGGCGCTAAGCCGCGAAGACGGGTCCCGTCACTCGCCATGAGCACACGCTTTGTAACAACGCGAATATAATGAAGGTTTCCTTTTTTTTGCAGATCATCAATATTCACGTATGGCTTTAAATTTAGTTTTTACTGAAAAATTCAATGCTTTTGTTTTTTTGCCCTATGTTTAGTGAAAAGTGAATTGAACCGAAAAGGTTCAATTGAGAGCAATTAGAAACCTGTCTGCTAGTTTATTCATGCGTGAAATTTTTTGCATCTATGAATTACATGACAAGTTTTTAATTGTATTGATCGTGCAAGCGCATTTCCAAGGGCCACTCAAGTTTTGCTCATCTTTGTTTTTTCAGAATTTTCTGAATTACCTACATCTTAAGTGAACAATTTCTATGTCATCACTGATTGAATAGGTCAAAGGTCAACCTGCGTCATCATAACTGACATAGCTTATTAATATTTCATTTCGTGTATTTTTCCAGCGGTTAAAGATGCAAAAAATAACGCTGCAATTATGCTACAAACGATAAAAAAAGAAAACAAGTATCACATGAATTTTAAAACAACTTTGAGCCCTTGTTGCAGCTTACTGCAAAAATTGTAGATTAGTTAGATTATTATTATCTAAGTTCACAAAAGTGAAAGAACGGTTGCACCTCGGTTTTTCTACAGATTTAATTCATCGAAATGGAAATGATCTTAACTTAATAAATTAATTTTTGTATACCAATTTCTTCATCGATTGATTTTCAGTTTTCAATTTTTATTGACAACCGCTGAATATTTCTTAATTTGAAATTGAGTAACCGTTTTTCCGAGTCTGCACCATAGATTTCGATTGATTTTTAGCATTTGCATAAATCAATCGATGGTCGGGCTTAACGGCATTGCGCACAAGTTACAGATCCTTCGTAAAGAATTCTATTCAAGGCTGAAGTTGATCGCATTTACCTGTATACTGGGTCGCTGCTTTCTGGAAAAGTGCAAGCTCCTTTGGTGCTGTCCTTTACAGAATTGTTCAATATACACGTGGAACGCAAATTTAGCCTAATTGTAGCATAAAGTTGAATTTCTCTTGATTGCATTTGGTTGGGAAAAGAGTTTAAGTAGTATCATCTCGGTCTCACACAAATGCACCCAGTCTCTCGATCTCCAAACTTTTTCAGGCCTCGGTCTTTGGTCTGGACCATCAAGTCTTGTTTCAATCTCCAGTATAGCCAATTTTTTATCCATAGACCTTAAAAAAACGAATTTTGTTTTGTGTAATCACCAAGCTTACAACAACTTTTATTTTTCCACAGGGCAGTACAGCTATGTACGTGATGATGTACTTGAATCCCGTCCTTCAGCCTCTGATTGTTGTATGTTTTATGAAACAAGTCAGAAATAAATTTTCATCCACAACTACAAGCATTAGAAGTTGGACTCAATCAATTTTTAAAGGGTAAAATTAGCCTAGGTCTAGTCTAATACGAAATATACACACTTAACTGCTTTTGTGCAAAAATATCATAAAGTACCGATTCTTAACGGTAAGCCTGTTATCAATGTTTCATTGGTCTTCAGTCGCTATTGGAGTGAAAATTGTGGGTTTTCATTAGAAACAATGTCCAGTAAATTGCAACCTTAACACCAATACAAATATGTACAATAGGCGAGAATTCTTTGCAAAGTCCTCAAGTTAAACGAAGGAATTTTTTTAACTAGTTATTTTCGGAGCTGGGGTTTCTAGAATTAGAAAAGGGCAAAAGCCAATGGAACTGCAAAAGGAAACAAAGTTGCTAACTAACAGTAATGCCGATTTAAACGAAAAGATTCAAATTCTTTGTCTCCCTCTAACGACGTAATTTTTTCGAGTCAATTCTGTGCTGTACAGATGAATCAATCAATTTGTTTGTTTGTTTACCAAGTGATACAGAACATAACAGCAAAATGAAATGAACACGACATTATGCAAGTTAATTGCTGTATCCGTTATTGTGTAGTGTGTAAGTAACTTTTAATAATTGCCGAGAACTCTTAAATGAATGCAAATTCCGATTATTGAACCTACAAAATAAAGGTACAAATTTCCGTGAAAATAAGTTCTTCGATGATTGTATAAAATGTGAAAAAGCGTATTATGCTTAACAATGACGTACAGATGTTGCACAGAGCGCGACCATCTCTCAGCAAACAGAGACGACGAAGCTCGTGCAATTATTCGGTTACCCGATTTACGATCTTACAAGGAGGCAAAAGATGTCCGGATTCAGGAGGTGACCCTTGTCTAAGCTTAGTCGACAAAGATGGGAAACCGTCCGTTTGAAGCCTTCAAGAGATCGGAGCTGCAGCAGGAATCGGCATTCGTCCAGTCTTTTCGACGCGTGACCTCAAGGAATCTTACTACTACATGGTATGATTGTGGTCTCTAGCGACGTTTTGTGAGCTTAAATCTGCTTGAACCCCGAATCCTGAATTTTGAGCCTGATTCGACTTATCCGAAATTGGACGTATGACATTGACTGAGAAAAAGCAACAATTTCAAACTCGCGACAGATTACTTACAACAGTTAGACTTCGGCGGATCTGATAACTGTTGGGCACTCAAAGGAAGAAACATATTAAAGAAACAACTACCTCTAGAAAGTTAAAAAATTTTAATTAATGCAAGTCCGAATTCTGAAATACTTCCTTATACCTTATCGACAACCTTTGCTATTAGCGTACGCTGTACTGCGTTTAATGAAGTGTTTTTAATTTTTAAACCATAAAACCCCCAATGTTACTCTTTGCAGGGTTTTATATAGCTTTGCATTTAGACATGAGTTATTGTGTTGATTTCTTCTCTATTTTGCGTAAATTCTTATTGGTTTTAAATAATTTTCGTTAATTTTCTTTCCACTTCTCGTTACTTCTTTTATATTGCTAACCTTTATTATTTAACGGCCCTTTTTGTTAATTTTGTGGGCAGATATAAAATCCACTCAATCCGAAAATAAATAGTTTATTTGGTCAAGGACACAAATACCTCATCCTAGACTTAGACTGTCAAATTGTACAGAAAAGAAAAAACAACCATTATCAATCCACTTTAGCGCGAAGTCTGCTTTCTAGCGTTCTTGTTTGGTGACCATGCAAGAGTCGTTTAAAGGAGTAGGTATACGATTCTGCGAAACGCCTTCCAACACTTAGGTAATGGAATCAAGCAAATTGAAAAAAAACAGTCTCTTGTAATTTCAGCAGGCTTAACTAGTCCAACATTTTGGCTTTACACAAAACAACTCAATGACGAGTTATTTCAAACAAACCATGGTAATGCTCGACAGCAGATATTCACATGTCAACATCAGTACCTATTACAGTACCTAGTACATGCACGGTTACGCACTGTCTTGCTAACAATGCTGATGATGACACGAGTATCTATGTTGTCAAAACGCCCAATTACAAGATTAACTGTCGCTTTATTTTTCTTTAGGGTAAACTTTATACTGAGAAATGAGTTTTAACTCAAAAATAACCTTAACAAACTTTGTTAATATCATTATTTAGAGCTGAAAATAGTGAATCGACTTCAGCAAAATGACGGTTACCGAAGTTAAAGTTTTGCATTCTCAGAGTACGATTGAACGTGTGCTAAGCTGAAGTTTGTTGAACACATTAGATTGAATTTTTACCCTATACTATAAACTCAATTGAATGTCGGAATACCACAAAATATGACACGAAAATAGCTGGAGGAAGAAAAATGAAGCCATAGTAATTCTCAAAACTGGACGTTTTGACAGCATAGATTCAGTAGTCATCATCAGCAGTGTAAGCTTAAAAACTATAAACCGCCTTGCTTACACTGCTGATGATGACAGCTGAATCTATGTTGTCGAAACGTGCAGTTTTGAGAATTACTATTGCTTCATTTTTCCTCAATTGCACGTATTCTTAAATATGAGAAGCATTGTTGTAGCTAAAAGTGATCGAAGGTGTTGTAAATAATTCGTTAAGGTGCTTGTGGCTATCACTATTTATTACAAATGGATGGAAGTTTTATTTACATTTCTGACTATTTATTTGTGTTGCGTTTTTTATTTGCTTTCGCAACGTTTATGACTTTTTGCAATCAGTTACTGCAGACGGTTTGAAACTGAAGTATTTTTTGCAGTTGTCGGACAACCAGATTACAGGAAATCGAGCATTTGAAGTAATCGGCGCTCAAAATTTCGGTAGCCTACATTAACCATTTTGTTGTGTCCAAGTAAAATCGGAAAGCGCTCAAAGTCAGGATAGTATATTAGCTAACTTTTTAAATCCAAAAATAATATTTTATTCAGACAGTTTTCGTAAAATCTTCCTATGTAAAAAATAAAACTATTTGGTCGGTCAAGTTCCGCGCTATCGACAGCTAAGCCTTTTCTCGAACTTAGTGTAGGCCAGACGAAAATGAAAAATTAAGATTGATTAAGCTTAACAGCCGCAGTATAGCTGTTTAATTACAGAAAGTGATTGGCCTTTTCAATAATTCATCATATGAAGAGAAGACCAAATGATTTAATTTGCCTAAATTGACTTGTTAGTTCAGTTCGTCACCAGGGACGTGACCAGCAAAAACTTGAGGGGGGAGGCCGGATTTGGACAATGAGAGGCCTCGTTTTCATACGCCGTTGATGGTCGATTTCTAGTGAAAGGTCTTGATACGTCAGAAGGGGAGCGGTGCCCCCTAACCCACCCTGGCGACGTCACTGTTCGTCACACAACTTCCTAGTTTAAATATGAAACATGATCGATAGATATCTTGCAGGGTGAGTTAATTCATGAGGATTGTTGGTATTCAATCTCATAATTTAGCATGTAATCAGCGATATAGCTCGGTACCGAGCGTTGGGTTGCAGTTCTTCGTTGACGAGTTCGATTTACGGCTGGATCCTATCCCATCTGACGTATGTACTGGGTGGCTGCAGCCTGCTAACCGGAAGACCAAATTAAAAAGCCAAAAGTGATGCTTGCTTCCAAAGGCATTGACAAGGAGAGCTCGGGGTACCTCTTCTAGAGATTGATCAAACAGGACCTCTCATTTTTTAAACCCGGCCTTGCTCCCCCTAATTTTTTCGCAGGCTGCGGCCCTGTTTGCTTCCTCTTTTCGAAATAATGCCACAACGATGTTTTTGGATCTTTATATATTATGATGATTGATTCAATAAAATCAACAACAAGCCTATGTACTGTTATGATTTTAAACTTCGCGTATGGGCTCAAATTTTTCAAAAAATAGTAAAGCCCTCAAACCAGTTGCAGCGAAAATAGCTGTTTCATGTCATAAAGATAAACAACAATAGTGGTATCCATGAATATTCTCAACTTGGGCTAATTGACAACTGAATCCTAGTAAGAGCGTAACAAACGTAAAACATTTCTTAGCGAATAAGTTCGTAAGCCTTGATAAGCCGTAATAGCGTACTGTATGAAATCAGAAGTAGGCCTATAACCTGCAAAAATTAAAAATTAACTTGAAATGCGATAATAAATCTAAAGCTTTGTTCGCAAAAACGTCGTTTCAACCCCAAAATCACTTCAGGTCGTCGTAAATTGCAGAAAAAATCATCCTTCATTCAAGTGCGCCCTCTGAGCTACCAACAGTGCGCTGGAACAGAATAAAACAGGTATTCACGAATCTTGCGACCATGGACGCTACAGATATTGCCAACAAGTTTTAGAAGTTCGAGTTTTGGAAGTTGGTTTTGTCACGATGTTCTCCGTGATGTAATAGGTTTTCGCCTTGCTGAGATGCAGGCTCGTAACAAATGGATTTAGAGAGCTTTGTTGCAAAAGTCTTAGCGGATGTGAAACCATACGAAGGGGTCTCTGAAGAATTTCGCGCGGTTTTGACACTGGGGAGTTGTTGGTGAACACAAGTCTTTGACGATTTTGACCTAAACAAAGTAAATTTTTTACCTGAATTGATATACCTGAATTTGTTTTCCCATTACAATGAGCTATAGCGTAAGCACAAGCAAAATATTAATTGCGCTGCTGATGGAATGAGCAGTTGTACGCTATGTAGTAAGTTGCTGTCACAAGACAAACGAGTCAGTCAGTCAGTATTTTATTATTTTGGCATACACAAAAAGGGGCGCATAAAGATACTTGCAATGTACTAAACCAGGGGTGGGCAACTGTTTTAGTCAGCGGGCCACATGCGGGAAGACGAAGTCCTTCCCGGGCCGGATTATTAAATGGATCAAGTTAATATGTTCAACAACTATTATTGTCAGGGTCGCTCTGATTGGAAAGCAAAAAAAAAAAGGTCTACACACTTCTCAGATGTCCTGCTTTCCACCAAAAATATCGGTGAAGCAGTGGCGTAGCGAAAAACTTCAAAAAGAGGGCCATAATTTCCACATTTTTTGATCGTCTTTTCATTACGCAGAACTACTTTGAAGCTGATTGACATACAAAAAAGGCTGTAGGGGGTCCGGGGGCATGTTCCCACGGAATCACTTTGAAAATTTACATGCTGTAATGGCTAATTTAGTGCTTTTTTAAATAATTTTCACGCAAATTTTTAGACCCTAATTCTGAGTGCTTCGTCAAATATGATGCAATTTTTAGACCCTAATTCTGAGTGCTTCGTCAAATATGATGCATTTCGTTCGCACATTTTCGATTATGCCTGCCTAAGACGTGGCCTAATCGCTATCAAGAATATTCGAAATTACAGAAAAATTGTATACATCAAAAACGTTTTTGAAAATGGCTAGTGGGAAGATGCCTACCCCTTTTCCTAGCCCCCCTGGATCCGCCCCTGGCTATAAGCTACAGAAACCATCAAAAGTACCTGGCATATTTCAGTCATTTAGCATCTATAATTTTGTTCTTTTTGCTAAAAAGCAGAGTCAAAAGAGGGTCTTTTGAGTCAAAAGAGGTGCATGGCACAATGCCCTTCCCTTTAAATACGCTCCTGCAGTGAAGAGCAAAAAGTCTACTTTTCCTCAGATATCCTATAAAAGAGTAAAAAAGGTTCGGCTTGATTCGCGATATAAGGTCACATTTTTGTAAGTGCCAGCGGGCCGCGTAAAATGGTCTCGCGGGCCGGATCCGGCCCGCGGGCCGTATGTTGCCCAGGTCTGTACTAAACCATATGAAACCACAATTTGATGTACACTGTGGATAGTCGAAACTTCATGGTGATTGGAAATTTAACTCGTAGACTAATCTAGCTTGGTTACTATGCCCTACCATAGTTTCAGCATATTGCGGTAATTACTAGGTTAGGGGATTTTGTATGACTCAACAAGGGCTGCGTAATAATCCATGGTTACCGCACAAATTTGGCATTTAAGAAGCAGCAGTTATACTGTAAAAGCAAGATGTGTAAGAAAATTTGCCTTTTAAAGATCATTTTAAAAACTTTGAATGTTTGCAAGGGACGAAGAGCTCTTAAGTTATGTGCAAACAACAAACTGTAGCTAAATTTAAAACTAGTCAGTTTGAATCCCGGAGGGAGACTCACTCTTTATGCTGTGAATTAAATTTACAGTAATGGCGTAACTGCAGTCTTAGTGATACTAATAACCATTCAACGTTAAACTTAATAATTCATATTAATGCACTCAATACTTTCACACAATTAAGGTCAACTTGATTTACATCAAGCATAGACCATATAACCGCACAGGCGCAGTATAAGTCGCAACAATTCCATGAACTTAGTAGCTAAATTGCTTTCGATTCGCTGAACCTTTGTGCTGCGACATGCTGCTGCGTAGGCCCACCGAAGAATTTGAAATAGATTCGAAAGTTTTATTATTTTGGTCCAAGCAGTTTGATTTTCATCAATGCAAAGTAGCACTGATGGTGAGTGGAAACGCATTAGATTAAATACTGTTTCGAAACGCTGATCCTGGTATCTACGGGACATACTCGTGTCTGGCGCCAAAGATGCAAATTCTAAAAATTTGAAGAATGCCAAAACAATAGGTACAGAAATTTTGGAAACTCCACAGCAAGGTTTTTGAGTCCATAATTCCCAATGAGGTCCAAAGATTCCGTAAACCCAATACAAATACGATTTGAGTAGATCTACTCAAACGAGTTAACGATGTTCGTATATAACTCCTTTACATGATTCTTATTAACGGGTCCATAGGTTTCATTGTAGAATGCCTTAAGACTACGACCACCAAAAAGGCTGAGAACCACTGCTTCATAACTTCACTGGTGGGTACGTTTCAAAATAACGAACAGCAGTTAAGAACAACAACAACAATCTTACATAACCGCGTGTGAAGTTAGGAGCGGAAACAGAATTTTTTTAAGGGTTGGGGGGATAAAGTAAAAAAAGTGCTTAATTTGCAGTTTCGTGCATATAGATATGCTAGATATATTAAAGTATCAATGCATGGATGTATGTATAACTGAAAATTATGCCCTTTAGCTCCTCCAACTCCCCCTCCCCACCCGGATTCGCCGTTGAAACTCATGCAAGCCACAATCACCTTTAACAATCAAATTACGACATAGTTTTACGAAATGATCCATGACGACAATCATCATACCATTTTTACAAATTATCTTCGCCTATGCCATTTCTGTTTCTTAGCAACGACACATACGTGGACACAAACTGGGATCCGACTCGAGAATCGAGTTTACTGTGAGTGTCCATTTGATTTCCTCTGCAATGTTTTTATGTGTGTAGAAATACGGTGTGTCATTGGCGCACCATTAAAATACGTTGAAACGCACTCGTTCTTTGAAGTGTAATTTACTGTATAAATCATAACACTCACACAAGGAATCCAATATCACATGAAGTGGTCACAGCTGATGTACCCATTGGGGCTTTTTTTGTCTGCGACATGGCCTAGCGATACTACGCGCAGGTGACAGATCCAACGTGACGGGTTCGATTCACGGCTGGAGCCGATCGCATTTGACATACATACCGGGTGGCTGCTGACTCAAAGAGCACAAGCTCACTTCGCAGTTTCCCCCAATTACTGTTGAATTTTTATGCGCGCGCCTCTCAGACCTCTTTCTATACATTTTGAAACACGTAATACCTCAAATTGTTCAAGAAAAATTGTTCTTTTTTGTGTTAATCCTAGTGCGCTCTCTGCTCAGAAAATTGCTGTGTACCCCCTAGTGTGGGTACCGTTTTTTCAACCTGCCATGTCAAGCTGTAGAGATGTAGAAGGCAACTTCCGCCGACTCTACCTGGGCTACACTTCGCCAGTTTTAACCGCTTAAACTTGTAAGCCCATTTTTTTTAGCGCTAACTTTCATTTTATCATAGTCTTCCTTGAAGCAGCCTGATTTAGCCCTTAGCAAGAGTAAAGCAAGATTCAGCTGTTTGAGCGCTTAAATGTGCATTGGGTAAACCAGCCCTAATAGACCTTAAACAGCGAAATGCAATAGCGGATTTGATGACAGGAATATTTGAACCGTTTTCTGACAGCGCAGTCAAAAACAATCAACTTAACTCAAAAATAAGGCTTTGAAAATGATAAAACTTACAAATGATCCTCAGAGTGACAACAGAACCAGATTTTTCCCCACATTCGAATGAATTTGTCTTTCACATCTTTCATGAACAGTCCGTAAATGAGAGGATGAACAGTTGGGCGAAAATATGGAAGAACAAAAAGCCACATGGTAATCTGAAAAAAACTTACAAGTAATCCATCATCCCCGATGGCTTAAGTTGTTTAATGATACATAGTTTTGCAATTAGATGTGTAGTAGAAGTAGCAGGAAGAATCAATATTGTAAGTAAAAGAAATTATCAATATAAATACACGTCCTGTCACTAGAAACATTTAACTGTACTAAAGAAGATAGAAGTAAATCAATAAGTTTGATAGAAATTATAACGAAAAACATTTCCAAGAGACCTTATGCATAGGCAGACCTTCATGAATAATTTCTGGGATTTCGACAAAAACATAGTATAATACAGAAGCTTAGCAATTTAGTTTAATTCCTTTGCTGTTTTTGTTTATTAGGTTCGAGTATTTGCAACAATTAACATCTTGTGCTCACTAGCGTAACTTTCCTAATCAAAAGCGAGCTACACCCTTATCATTGCTACAAAAAGCTAGCATCCCTGATAGCTAGTTTTTCAAGTATTGGCATTCTGTACAGTCAGGTACTGTAATATTCTGCACTAGGCTTGTAACAAAAAACAACGAAACTTTTGTAAGTGCAATTTGCTTCAAATGACGCGAGACGGCTTACACATATGGTTACACCAGTGGATTTCAACCGGGAAACCGCCAGTGCAGTCCAAGGATTCCGGAAGTTTACAATTTAGAGTTGGGTTTTAGTAAATTAGTAAGATAAATTAATGCACAGGGGTTCCTCAAGTCTCTGGAATGTTACATTGGGGTTTCGCTCCTCTAGAAACGTTGAAAACCACTAGGTTATACCAGTAAAAAATTATGACATGAGAATGACTATCTGTTACTGGGACGGATCTAGAATTTCTATTTATGACGGTATACTTTTATGATGTTAATGCCTCGAAATAAAGCATAGACGTTGATCATCTTAACTTATGGTATTATGCAACAAGACCTACAGCTTGTTTGCTGTTATAGACATTAAGAGGAAAGTCGCCCCAATTGTCACTCTGTTGGATTTGTCCGGATTGCAGTATTTGTTTTGCACTTAGATTATTCGGTCAGAACATTCCGCTGTGTATATGCTGTTATCTCATTGCAATCTACTGCGTCGCAAGCCTATATCGTACTCGGTTCATAAAACAATTTTGTGTTGCGAAACAAATACAGCTCATAACTTCTATTGCTGCAGCCATTGCTGCAGCTATCGAAAATGCTCTAACATATTTTTTTCCTGAAACCAGCTTTTAATAGCAACAGAGCCAAAAAATGCTGATAAGCAATATGGAGACCAAATGCTTAATAACCCTTGGTGGGCTGTCGTGATGTCTTCAATGCATTGATCGGTCAGCTAACTCGGATTTGAAAAAAAACAGCTTTCTAAAGAATCTTCCCCCCTACCCCATAAAAAATAGGTCTACTCAACGCACAAAAAAACAAAAAATTATTGAGCTATGACAGATGAAATGATATAACCACAGAGAAACGGGTCCAGATAAGATTGCTTCTCTCCCACTGTAAAACGCCTACAGCAACAAATACTGTAGTTATGAGCTGTTTGAGTACCGGTAACATGACGTGAGTTGAGACCTCTTATGTTCACGAATTGTCACATGCCATAAAATCGTAAAAGTAAACCTCCCCCCTTCCTTAACTGAAACCCGCGATGCTTTACGTACATTGCCCAAGGATTATTGAGCAGCAGTTTAGTTTTGACTCACGTGGCGTGCAACTTTTCTTGCAGCTTCGCTGTAAAACCAAGTGTAAATACCAAATGCATTGTAAGGTCCCCAGAAAAGTATGAAGGAAAATGAGACAAAGGAAGTCAAGGCAATGGTTTTTTTCTTTGCCTGAGCGATGCTGCTTGAAGATCTACCAATCAATGCTGAAAATAAAGTATTTGTTAGAGCTTCATCACTTTTTCTCAAAATTTTCCAGGAAGCTCACTGGTTTTAAGTGATTCACAACATGTGGCTATTTTACTTCCCGCTCTTAGAATTAGTTGTGAGGCTGAATGAGGCGGTTACGCTAAGGCCGAATGCTTCAAGATTCTTTCCTATTGTCTCACGTCAACAGATCGTTGGCAATCGGGAGGGAATCTTAACAGAATCGGGAAGACAATAGGTGGAAATCGATGAGAATTGACAACAATTGGAATTTTTTAAACATGCTTATTCGTAAATACTTATTTAATTATACGTCTTTCACAAACTAGAAAACTCAAACATAACTGAAATTTGCTTGTAAAACAAGCATTTGGCTTTGTCAATACAATTTTTAAAATTTGCAAGATAAAGTTACGACAAGAGAATAATGCAGCTGTGTTGAGTTAGCAATATCTGCAGTGACGGCGCAGAACAGCTGTCTCATAATCAATTTCAAAACGTCTATTGTTGGTGCATTGCTGCCTTATTTTTGGCCAAAACAGCAATAAAAATAAATGAATTTTCAAAACCAAGAGGGCCTGAGTTGTTGTTTATTACTGCTAGTGAATTGAGGAACTTAACAGCTCTTGGTTCAACTTTTAAGTAGGTCAATTTCAAAGAACTGACGCATAGATCAGGGAAGTTACATAACCAGACTTGGCATCTGCTGAACAAAAAAATGGATTGTCCACAATACAAGACTCCACGGTCAACAACCTTCCAATATTTTACTGGAAAATCAAACATTATTGAAATGAAAATAGTTTAAAGCAGGGGTGGGCAAAGTGCGGCCCGCGAGATCATTTTATGCGGCCCGCGGGCACTTACGGAAATATTACTCCTAAAATGAATCAAGGCGAAGACGAATTAATTCTTTTTTTAACGCTCCGCGCTGAATGTCAGTGAAAAAAAGGACATCTGCGGACGTGATAATCTTTTTTGCTCTTCACTTGCATTTGGGTGGAAAATTGGGTATCTGCGGACGCGATGACCTCTTTTTTTTGCTCTTCACTTGCATTTGAGTGGAAAATTGCACATCTGCGGATGCGATGAGATGACCTTTATTTGCTCTTTTGCTTGCATTTGGGAAAAAAATTGGACACCTGCGGACGTGCGGCCCTCGGCTTCAAAATTTTTCAAAGTTTCTTCAAATGCAGCTCTTCGTAAGAAATAATTGCCCACTCCTAATTTAAAGAAATGATATAGCTCAATGCTATACTGAAGTTTAATGCAAATGGCTTTTGCTCGAAGAAATTTGCTGTTTACCGTACAGCATGTCTGCGCTTTGCGAGTCAAGCGCAATTACGTATTGATCAGCAAAGAACTGTGGGTGGCGGTATGAGCGCGGACCAAAAAAGGTTCATAACAACAAAGTTCTGTAAACGCTGATAGCTATTTTGAAATTTTGCCAAAGTTCTAAGCTGACTTTAAAAATAATCGAAATAATTCATTTTAAAAAACTTTTTTACAACAGCAAAAGTCCTGTGTTGTTATAAACAGTTTGAGCTTAATCTTCGTAAAAGAAATATAATGTTAACCTTTTACAAACTACTGAAGAAGTAAACACCAAATTGGCTGGCATAAGTTACTTACAACAAAGTTAATAAAAAATTCTTAGATGGAAAATCCCGTAAAGTGCCTTCCCTAACAACATAATAAGTAAACTAGCCGCAAATTAACTAATTTACTTATTATCAGCGATGGCGGAAGCATTTCTAAAGTGGGGGGGCCCAAAACCAATGCCCAGATTTTCTTCATCTACAACCAAGGATGGCAGTGGCGTAGCGAGAAATTTTAAAAGGGGGGGGGCATAATTTCCACATTTTTTCCAGCGTATTTTTTTCGGCAGAACTAATTTGAAGCTGATTAAGAAACCAGGAAAGTTCTAGGGGAGTCCGGGGGCATGCTCCCCCGGAAATTTTTGAAAAATGTACATGCTGTAATGGCTATTTTAGAGCATTTTGAGTAATTTTCAGGCAAATTGTTTTTAAATTTTTTGACCCTATATCTGGGTGCTTCGCCAAATATGATGCATTTTGTTCACACATTTTTAATTATGCGTGCTTAAGGCGTAAGGCTTATAGCTATCGAAGGGGTTCGAAATTATAGAAAAATTGTATGCATCAAAGACATTTTTAAAAATGACTGGTGGGAGGATGCATATCCCTCATCCTACCCCTCTGGATTTGCCCCTGGCCATAAGCTACAGAAACCACCAAAAGAATCTGGCATATTTTAGTCACTTAGCACCATTAGTATTGTTCTTTTTTTACTAAAAGGCAGAGTCAAAAGGGGGGGGGCATGGCACAATGGCTCCGCCCCTAAATACGCTTCTGTGGACCGGATTTAGACAATGAGAGGCCCTAGGCTATTTGATCACACTGATTGGAAGAGCAAAAAAAGGTCTTCACGTCCTCAGATGTCCTGTTTTCACTGAAAATATCGGTTTGGTGAAGAGCAAAAAAATAGGTATGCACGTCGTCAGATGTTCTGTTTTCCCGTGAAAGTATCGGTGAAGAAAACAAAAAAAAGGTCTTGATTGTTCTTGATGAGGCCCCTCATTTTCTACGAGGCCCTAGGTTTCAGCCTGCTTAGCCTCTAGGTAAATCCGGCCCTGTGCCTACAACCCATATTTAGCCTGTCTACATGTGACATGTCCAATTTATGTGGGCTTCAGACCCACGGTTCTTGCTTTTAGTTTCTGTTACCCCACCGCACAAACAAAATTTTAAAGAAGACATCTCTGGATTTAAGCTCTTTCCTGGGTTTTAATTTCGATGGTAGGCCTATAAAGTTTCAAATACATTCATGCAAGGGCAACATTGTAGAAATAAACGCGTAAATTAGGGGCCCCCCATCCCCCCCCAAAAAAGTGGGGGGCCCCTCCGTTTCCGCCACCTATGCTTATTATGTCGTTAGAAAAGGCACTTAACGGGATTTGCTCTCTATACTCCTTTTGATTCTCAGCGTCAAGCAGGGAAGCTGTGAATGCCAATTTTAAAGTTTTTGGTTTGATTCGGCTGGCTCGCCAGGTCATTTGTTAAGACATTACTATCGATGCGGGAGGTCTGGGGTTCGAATCCCGTGTCGGTCAACTAAGACACAGTGTCGCCAACGGCTCGCCACTACTGCGACGTTCCTTCGGAGCCGAGTTGACCAGTCGCTAAGCTGCGGAGATGGGCTTCCGGCCTCTGCTCGTTACAAGTTTCGGCATAATACAGCGAAAATAATGAAGATTTATTTTTTTTGTTTGATTAGACCTGACCCCTGACTAGCAGACGAAACCAAGTCTACCGTTTCAGAGGCAGATGTACATTGCGCGAGTATAAGGGCAATGAAAGAAGAAATGAACATTTTAATTTTGCGTTTTTGTTCGCAAATGGATGATGGGTTTTGCCGTGCAAGCTTGCTAACTATGTTGTTTCTGTTATTTTGCGTGAATTTTATAGCATAGCTTGCAGAGGTAAACAATTATAAACAGTATTGGCGAGTATAACTTAGAAGAAAAAAATAAGCTTGATTTTCTAACTTAACATATAGGAGTAACACTATGTTGGAAATTTGCGAGCGAAAAAATTTTTTGCGATGATCATAATTAATCATTAATAAATCTTCGCAAAAAGAGATCAGGGTTAAATATTTTGAGTTACTATTCTTTCTATATTTATAAACGACATTCGGTCAAATAAACATGCGTAAAAATCCAGGTGCTGTTTTGCGAAAAATGTAAAGATATTCACTAAAAAAATAAACTTATTAACGTAAGTGCTGGCTAACTTCCTAAAAAAGCAGGTGTTAAAGTTTTGCTTTACAATATCACAATATTATTCTCAAAACTCTTTACTTCGGCATCAAGTGTTTTCTTTTTTGTGAAACTTTAAGACTAATAAAGCTCGACAAGTCCCTTTCAACGCAATCAATCCGAAATAAAATTGATTAAGTATGAGACAGAGTCTCTTGGGAGCTCTCAAGTGTCAGAACTCAGAAACACCAACACTGTGTTTCCGTTGCATGCGTCCAAATTAACCAACCAGTACGACTGGGACTAAGTAATAAGGTCGCTAAAGTCGCGCTGCAATGGCCTCGAATGAGCAAGACACTTTGTTAAGAAACTGACCATCGCGTTTTTTGTTGCTTTAGTAACTTTTCATCGCAGAAAGTTACTTTTTCTTTGATAACTGGCTTTTCAGTTTTATTCTCTTAGTACAACATTTCGATTCAGTTTTTAACCGAAAATAAAACTAAAAATAAGGCGCCAGAGGTCTCTCGTATATTTCTACTTGAATAAGACTAATGATGTCCGTTTAAGGAAGAAATCTATCTCTTCATAAAATTAAACTTTATGTGGTAGAGTGATTCCGCAAATTTTGAATGATAATGTACAATGAAGAGTTGTAATTTGCCAACAACAGCAGTGCTCCCTGAATAACACCACCAACTCAGGCATTAGGGCTGATTGCCACATAAAAGATTCACAAGCTGTCTGTAATTGGAAGATACACTATTTGCAAGAGCTATGAAGTTTATTCTTGCTACTAAGCTTTCGAGCTTATTTCGGGGACTTTCGGGGGTCGGGCGGGTTTCAGGTGATAATTTTGAGATCTGATGACAAATACCTGGCTAGTCTCTACGATGGACATTCACGTGAACTACATTAAAATTAGCGTACCCACCCCTATCTCTTTGTTGCATGTTAGTGATTTCATAAAGAATTAAGGAGTAAGACACGATAGACAAAATGAGAGGAAGAATAAAACTCATTATCATTGTGAAGAAATAATAGGGGGTGTTGTTCTTGCGTTCGATTATGAATGAATCCACACATTGTACGAACGGGGCTTCCCCTGGACACAGGGTCCGGAATGTCAGTTTAAACAAGACTGCCTGCAATGCAAAATTAAAGGCATATAAAAAAGGCCTCATAGTATAAAAAACACGGACGATTTTGACGAAATAAATATTTCTACTCGTAGGTTATCACAATAAATATTACATCAGAAATACAAGATCAGATGAAGTTATAGAAATGATAAAAATACGATTTTCGCCGGACGAATTTAGATTACAGTATTACAGTGCTTCGTTCAGGCTATGACTTTTGTATATAGTATTTCGTAGCGAAACAAAAAATTAGTGTCTACCTAAGACTTCATGCAAGCGTTTTAACGTATAACTTACATAACCAGTCATAGAATGTTATTTATTTATGCTTATAGGCTACATTCTATTTGAATAAGTTTGGCAATGGCTTATTTGGGGCAAAAATCGGCTTGTGCGTTACAAGTTGGGAAAGATTTACTACCACCGAATGTTGCAATCCCTTACTGGGGGTATAGATGAAAGAGCGCTGATTGTCCATGCCAAAATTAACATGATTTTCGTTCTTTTCGTTTCGGAATACATTGGAAGAACTATGCTGATCATTCGATCAAGAGCCACCACCTGAAAAGCGTTTTAGTGAATATAAACTTGAAAGGCACACGTTACAAACAGCGCAACCTGCGTTTGGTGTATTGCTTAAAACATCCACTTTGTAACCTCAAAAACCGGGTTAGATTCCCGGTCGGGTCATCATAAAAATTTCAAAAATTAGATTTACAACTTTCCATCAGGTGCTCGGTATGAACGTGAAAAGTTAGAAGCGGTTCCAATAATGTCCTGCATTAAGGTGTAACACAGTATACGTGTTTGCTCGTTTTTCATACGTTTTTGCAACACACGTAAAGATATGCCTTTTTCAGCTTTTTTTTTTGCTGTACCTGTACGTGATGTCCGTGAAAACGTTTTGTGAAAACGGACGGCAAAAATGTCCGCAAATTTCTGTCCTTTTTGGAGTAGAACTGATTGAATATGTCTGACTAACATCGCTCAATCATGTTTTGATTGACGATGCAGCCTGCCAAAAGCGGTTAAAAGTCTAGCCCGACACAATCAGTTGATCCAGCAATTAACTACCAGTTCCATTTATTCTTTACCGTATATCGCGTGCAAGCGCTATTTAGAAATTTCGTAGGAATAATTTGAGAACTGATCTCATTGTTCATAATTCATACCAATGCTAAGAAAAACGATTCTATTCATAGCAATTGGCAATGTTAGCTTGACATTTATCATTAAATGAAAAAAAGCATTTATCCACGTTATGCAATCGACGATGAACCAGCATAACGGCCCGATTAAACATACCGTAATTTATTTTTTACACCCTAAGATTAAAATTGTCAGGTACAATCACATTAGGAGGCAATTTATTTAATATTTGGTTATCTACTGCATCTGCATGGATATTGCGAGAAGTGTTACTCCAAAACAATTTTTGGAATGAAAAAATAATGGAATATTGAGTTAAACATCGACGATTTAACTGTCAACAACCGCTCGTTCACACTTCTAACAAGCTCACTTCTTCCAGTCTACAAAATTTCCTATATAATGTGCAATGGTTGTTTTGGCTTATTAATGCAACACTTTTGTCTTAATATTACATGAGAAATATATCCCCAAAATTGGCCGAAAAAACATATTCAAAAACCTAATTTATTTTTTCCCAATCGGCGCCTTATCCTGCAGTCTACTATACAATATAATGCAAAACATTCCGATATACAGAACTTGCTGTAGCCTTCTCACTGTTAGAGGCAAGGCCGTACACAAAAATTTTTCTCCGGTATACGTTTGGAGGAGCTTTACCTAAAAAGATAATCTTTGTAAGAAATCTGAGCCACAATGGCTGTTAATGTGCATTAGAAAAGGCCTGAAGTGAGCATGCATAGGTGTCCTCTCCCTCTGTACACAACTGGTTGAAGGAACGCTTGGGGGTTAATACTGATAAGTCACCATCGCGCTTATAAAAAAAGCATATAGCTTCTTTTCTTTTCGGAATAAAAGTTCGTGTACAAATTTTACAAGAAATCGGATTCAAGATGAGCGTTTAAAAGCAGAAAACTTATTTAAAAATTGGATAAGCTAATGGAAAAAGTATTAACCTCAATGGGAGGTTAATGAAAGATCTTTTAACGTGATGACGGTAAAACAGCTAATCTTGTAAAGCCGCTAATAGCCAGAAAGTTTTATAAATTGCTTTCAAATTCGAAATAATCTGCAAGCAAGCTTGCATATATGTGTTGTGCCGAATTGCACGTAAGCTGCGGCGTTTAAATTTAGGGATTTTTTTCTACCAACTTAGAAACGAAACTTAATTTCACTTGTTAACGTAACTGTTTCATTTTTTAAATCAATTTTTATCGGTGAAAAAGGAACCTAATTGATTACAATCATATTGTTATAGTGATGTTGAAAGTTGAAATTTTGAAAAGAAATGCTTTACTATGACAATTTTAACTGTAGTTACGAAACTGGTTGCCAACGCTGTTCTGAGCGTACAAACCCTTACGGGGCTAAGACAAAAAAAACATTCTTGAAGGGGGGGTGCAACGGAAATTGACATTGCCTTTTTTCGACAGCTTATGCAAGTAAACTGAGCTGACATGTGCTTTACGCAAAAATTTCAACAAAATAACCACCCGTTTTCATTTTATGGGTCATTTTATACCCGATTTTTAGCTCATAATTTTTTACTGCAGGAAAAATCGTCTGACGTCAGATAAGGCTAGTGTGACGTAACAATTGGAATTTAGCACAACAAAATTGTATGTGCGCACTCATGCGCATGTTTTGCATTGTTCGTGTGTGTCGCATGTGCATTTACTGATCGTATTTGATCGAACTAGCAGACAATTATTCTCAAACAGCGCGTATCAACACAGTATCAGCTAAGTTGCAATGCAGTGATTGCAGTGGAGGTGGTCGCCAACCGTATTTACATTATCAGTTTTTGTGATTGGTACACCGTGAGATATGCTGGGGTGTAGTGAGACCAGTTAACTTTACCCATTCTTATCTTCTGTTCTACTTCGATGTCTTGTATTTCTCCACTCACTTATCACAAAAAGGCTGCAGCTACACTTGGGTAGGCAGCACTTCTGTGAAATACCCCCTCCACCAGCAGAGAGCAAAGTGGCCAAACTGGCAAAGTTAGACGATTTTCGCGTCGATGCCAGCTGCCGCATACCCGTTACGTAAACATGGAAGCTTCCCGCTGTTTTGAACTCAAGCAAGGAAACTGTGAATACGGTACGGTACTTTTTCTTGACTGGACCAGAACCTTCACGCCGGTTAGGTGTACCTCATACAGCTAGAGCGAATATCTTTGAATCTCCCTCGATTTTTGTAATTGCTAAATAGGGACAGACTTTACAAGAGGATCAAAATATGCTGTACGGATTCTACAATTTTTACCTGAAGTTTGTTATTTTGAGTAGGCCTCCGGGAAGGATGAAAAACCTAACTCAGTCGTTAGTTTTAGATATTAGGAGACTAATTTAGAGTACGGTAGCCTTAAGTAACTTATACAGATCTGGGGATAGCCTGCTACACAATGAGCGATTTGAGTGAAACCGATGCTCATTTTGACATAGGAGATTCCTTTTCAAGTAGGCTACCAGTACCGGAATGGCGTTACATCCCTCCTTTAAAGATCATTTAATCAATTAGTTTTTAAGTAGCCTATATACCAAAATGTTTCAACCAACCAAAAATTCGGTTGTTTTTGATGACCTATTCCAAACAAAAAAATAATAGCTTAAAAACCAAAAATGTAACAAATAATCATCGCTATGTTGCATAGCAAAATCGATCTAATTTCGGTACCGGTTTATTGAATGAGCAAAAAATACAAAAAAAAATCAAATCTTCATTATACTCGCGGCATTACGCCGAAGCGTGTAAGGGTGGTGGGGCCCGTCTCCGCGGCTTAGCGACTAGGCAACGTAGCTCCGAAGAAACGTCGCAAAGGTGGCAAACCGTTGGCGACACTGTGTCTGATTTGACCGACCTGGAACTCGAACCTCACACCTCCCGCACCGATAGTAATGTCGTAACAACTAGCTAACTGGCCAGTTTTAAATAAATTATAATCAATACTAAACAAAACATGTAAACTTGTAAAGTCACCGCTGTCACTCAGATAATCTTCAGGAGGGTTTTGTTTAACAGGAACAGTCGAGAATCGACCTTGGTGCAACAGAGTCTTATACATAACAACTAGTTACGTCATTGTAGTGTTATTAAATATTAATGAGATCACTCTAATCTCATGTATCGGCATGTTAGCCAACAATTAATCGCATTAAATCTCCACTTATTGATTCCAACGCCTTACCATCTGTAGCCATTTAAAAATCACAACTATGTGAATATATTACGTTTCGATGGCTGGGCTAAGATTATTTGCACCCTCCGATAACAGTTGTTCACTATTATGACCTTACAAAAGGTTGTTTACTACTGTGAAAGACAAAAAATAACTAACATCGCCGAAATGCATGAACGTAAACCAACACTGGGTATAAGCCAAATAGAGCCATCGATGCTTGTTTAAATGCCTGTAGAAAGCGTTGGGATAAAATTCAATATTTTGGCAAAGTTTTAAACAAAATTCACCCTTCTCCCATTTACAAAAATGATCTTAATCAGTGACGTGGCTAAAAATTTTAAAAGGGTGGGGAAGCATGGACTACAAAAACCATCAAAAAGAGTAGGCCGGTAGCATATTTTAGTCGCTGAGCAACAAGTGTTCTATTTCACTGAAAGGCAAGTCAAAATGGGGGGGCATGGCACAATGCCCCCCCCCCCCCCTTATTACGCTTCTGGTCTTAATCATTGGCACTACAGTTTGTGATTTTACGGTTACCCCGACATTAAAGTCCTGAAAATCAGTATTTTTGGATGACATGAAGGATTTAAAAAAGTTATGTATTTTTGATGCGACCAAGATAATATCGAAGACGATTTTATAATTCCGCAGGTCTTTATAATTCTATCTTTGTTTCTTTTTTTAATGCGGTTGTCACTTGTAATTGCTTGAAAGAAGGTAATGAAAGCTATTGATCTGTAATTACATGACGCCAAAACTGCGATTTTCGCAAATGTAGCCGAAGATTACCGATCTATATCCAATTATTGGAGTGAATCTTTGATTAAAGATTTTCAACTAAGTAAGAAAGTGTCTTCGGGTGACCCTAGTTAAACAGAATAATCAGTAAGATTATGTAAGAGTTTTAAACCGTGTGAACACACCCAGTGGTGTAGCCAGATAATTGGTTTGGGGAGGGGACGATTTTAAAGCAAAAATTAAGAAACTGACAATTGGGGGGAACAGGTTTTTCTGTTCTTCTTCCAACACAGGGTTCTCCATTTTACTCAAAGTTTTTTTTGAAAGTGATATTACCAGCAAAGAGTTTATTTGCTTTAATTCTTTGCATTAAAACTTTGCTTGACCGAAAATTCTAGGAGAAACATGTCCTCCTTGCCCTCCCTTTCTTACGTCACTGAACGCAGCTAATGTTGAGCAGGGCATGCGATGATATTAACTACTGTACATACCACAACCATCAAAGAACTGATATACATTGAAAACTGTTTGAGCATCTGACAGATTTTGCATAAAATTTCCCCACCGTTCCAGCTCATAGTCATGTTCCAAGCGGCATCTGGAAATATGCATATGATTTTTGTCTTCTTATTCCAACATAAATTGAGCAGAAAAGCCGGCAGTGAGGGGTAATGGTTCGGAGTGCGTGTTTACCACGACCATGACAGCAAGATAGATGGTTCAACCCCCACTCAAGCTTCGTTGTTGCGTCCTTAGATAAAATGCTTCACGATAATTATCTCTGCTTGGTAGAATCTGACGAAGCAGCACATTAAAAAATTCAAAAGCAAAACTCAACCGAAAAACTTGGAAAGAAAGGCAACTCCTAAGTGAGTCTGGATTCGTTCTACGTATAGCGCCTCCGTCGCTTTCTCGTGAAAAGAGGATAAAAATGAAGAAATCATGATCAAATCACAAAAAGTCAATAAGGCAAGAAAGGCTGCCTTAACCCTCTTCCTATTTTCATGGCGAAGTATACCACAGTAAATAATTAACTTCGGACAGATTTTATTTGAATTTCACGTTTGCCTTTTTAAAATAAAATATAAATTATTCAAAAGCAAAGCTATACAGATTGTGAAGTAAATTGAAGAAATCTTAGGTTACAAATACAGCTAACATAGCTTCATTGGTTAAGTCCAATAGAGCCAAATTTTGAAAGGGCAACACTATTAACTACAACAAACTTACCCATTGGTAACATAAAAAAAGTATAAGCCAGGTCAGCCAGGGTCAAATGAAGCAGGATCACATGAACGTGAGATCGTTTCTTATTGGTCAAAAGGCAATAGAGAAGAAAAATGTTTCCCATTAATCCGGTGAGGAAGAGGATCCAGGTGAGGGTGACGCGGATGATTTGAACGTTACTCCACATTCGAAGATTCTCCTGCAATTATTGGCAAAAACTAGCAGATATTATGCTAGACATATGCAGGGAACAAAAGACTCTCCCCCTCAAATTTCCAGTAATACTTATCAGCAGATTAGTGCTTCGATATTTCCATGCAGACCCACAAAAGTGCAAGACAAGAGTATAATTTTTGCATTTACCCATTCTCAGCCCCATCTCCGTAAAAATCTTGGCCCTTATCACTGACATGGACCAAGAGTGAGCCAAATAGTGGTGAAAACATAGCAAATAAGAAAACCTGCAAAATCGTATCGTTGAGGGATGTGTGAAATTTATGAGGGTTACCCCTTGTTGCTTGCCAAGTAGACGTCAACGATAACGATGTAAATGGAATAGTTTTGCATTTATCTCGCATAGGCCTATCACCGACTTAATTGATACTTTTTTGCTGCCTGTGCGGTAATTATTGTGAAACAAAATATTGTTGCAAGTCATTGCAGTTTGATAACAATACAAACAACTTAAACAAGAGGTGGTGTTTTTAATAATAGTACTTCCTATTACATGAGTAGGTGTGTAATTAACAAAAGTTTAAACGGAAGCGCCTATAACAGCATGTATTGATTTATGAAGATTATGAAAGCTCGAATATCTACTCTTATCACATTTCGAAGCCCTTACTGGCTTTTCATTTCTGGATTCTTCATCGAACTATACAAAGATTTTAAAAGTTGCTTTCTATCCAACTGTGGCCCAGTAAGTTTGCTCATATTGAAGAGAAAGTACTTCGGATTTAGCCCGAAATTTTGAGTCCTGACGGCAACTTAGCGGCAAGTCTATACGGGCCTAGCCTATTAAGTCAAATTTTACCTTGTATAATTCGCAGTCTCGAAACTGGTTTGCTAAAGTGAAGTTGGGATTTTGACTGGGATTTAAGGTTGTAACCTCCGACGATGTTATGGTCTCCATGGCAAAACGCTGGCGTTGATACGTAAGTTAACAACTCAGTTCATCATTCTACAATTGCCCTGCTCTATAAAAGCAAAAATGCGTGCTTAAAGACTATATAAACACTAGTAATTTTGAAAACTGTAACTTCTTAATGAAAATCTCAAAAGCTTAATGCACTACTACTTATTTAATTTTGTGTATTGCTAGTAATGCCAGAGCAAATACTTTTATAATAGCTGTATTATAAAAGCATTTGCTGAAGCATTGCAGTCTGTAGATTGCATACCGTACGACAGCACAGTGAACACTATTTTTGCGCCAGGCAGAGACTATCACAAACCGGTTTTGCTTGACGAGCTTTCAGAGCAAAAAATCACTCTTTGCAATCTTTGTCAGTGGCGATCAAAAACATTTTTGGAAACAATGGCCCTCTTAGAACAAATCCAGAACTTCTAATCACTTTTACTTAGCTAGAAGCGTTTCCACAGTGAAGCGTACACAAATCGGATAAATTTGCTACATAAGTAACAGCAGTCAGTTAATCTTCTTAAACTTCATCAGTTAGAAAAAAGTGTGAAAGCGATGTAAGCCTATGTAAATCATAGAAGAAAGTAAATGTTTACGTACATGGGTTGGTAAAAATCCATTTGAAATAGTTTCAAAGTAAACAAATCAACCACATTTTAAATCTTTTGTGATAGATCGAATAAGCGCAATCAACCACATTTGAAACCAAGTTTGTTTACATTAGCGACTATGTTTGAAAGAGAAGCAAATATTTTAAAAATTATACCTCCCAGCAACATTCGTGCCCTGATTGGCGTATTAGTTAAAGACATCGCTAACTTTGTAGAGGTCTGCGGTGCGGATGTCTGGGGTTCGATTCCCGGGTCGATCAAATCGGCACAGTGTCGCCAACGGCTCGCCATCGATGCGACGTTTCTTCGGAGCTGTGTTGCCCAGGCGTTAAGCCGCCGAAATGAGCCCAGCCAGCCGTTTCACGCTTCGGCGTAATACGGGGGGGAGCATAATGAAGAATCGATTTTGATATATTTTTTAGTTTATTACGAGGCGATATGCACAGCAAAAGTCAAGAAGGGTTATAAAAATGCTTAAGATTCGTGAAATAATGTTTTCTAAGGTTTTTCCTGTTTCATACGCTTGCTTGCATTTATCATCCACACACTCCCACTCCAGTTAATCCAAAGCATATACGCTCTGTTGAATTCATAAGGCTATATTATGTCTCAAGCTCTTATTCAAATTAGGGTGTGCAAAATTGAAGTAGTTATTGTAAGATTAGTTGACAATCTGTATCATGAATCCTTTTTTCAAGTCTGTTAGTACTCCAGCCAGCAATTCTAATTCTTCTAGAATTCACTAAGCCTGGGATTCTCAATCGGGTGCCACGTGACCTTAACCACGGAGCCGCAAGGGCAAGATTCATTAACCTGTCAACGGTAATTAACCGCTTAGGACCAGCGGACGGATGTAGCCACTGTAAACAAAATAGCGGCAAAAAATTTTAGTTCTGAGCAGGGGGCCACTGGTGTTGAGAGAACAGCAGGCGACCTCAAGTTACAAAAGATTGAGAACCGCTGCACTAAGCCCATATATACAGTAATTCAGTTCTCAACTTATCTATTCATTTTATTGCACTTATCTCATCTTTAGAGATCAATTATTGCGTTTTTAGAGACTGCTCTGTTCTGCTCAGATTGCATTAAGATACAATATTTATTTATGGCATCGAAGGATAAACAAACTATTAGTTTCTATTGCGTTTTAATTTCGCTTATGTAACTACGGCTGATCCACATCTGACACTGAAATAGTTAAATCAGGCAGATTATCGCAAGCATCCACTGTAAGACATACTGCTGCTGTGCATAAACACATACAAGTAATTTTTACTGGTTTAATGGCATTTTTTTCTTCCATTTTAAAAAGTGAAGTTTAGGTGTTCCAATTGAGTTGTTCTTTTGTTAGTAACAAACTCTAACTTTTCTGACATTCTTTTGTTATTTATCCGCTGATACGACATTCTTTTCGTATTCTAAAAGTTTTGCCTGATTTGTTTTTCTGTAATGGCTATTGGTTTTATTTCATTACATCAACAATCCACTATAAACCAATTTAGCTTTAATCTTGCATCCATAACGGGGCTGGATTTTGATTTGACTGAGAAGGCAATTCAAACTGAGCTAGCCACCTGCACGACTTCTACAATTCATTTATGTAGCACCCTGAAAGAGGTGCTTGAAGTACTGACGTTGATTATTGCGTCAAATAATAAAGTGATCACTATAAATATGGGACGAAATAAAGCCACAGTAATTCTCAAAACTGGACGTTTCGACAACATAGATTCAGCTGTCATCATCAGCAGTGCAAGCAAGGCAGTACAAAGTTTTGCACTGCCTTGCTTGCACTGCTGATAATGACAGCTGAATCTATGTCGTCGAAATGTTCAGTTTTAAGAATAGAGCGATTGCGTTCTTGATCAAAACAAAAACATGACTACCAACAAAAACATTTTTGGGCCTCCAAGTTATTATATTGCAGAACTGTTTTGGCAAGAAAAAAAAGATGTGATATCAAAAACTCAGTGGCATAGCGAGAAATTTTGATGGGGAGGAAGGCTATAAACTACACAAGCCATCAAAAGAGCCTGGCGTATTTCAGTCACTTGACTACATTTATTTTCATTCACTGAAAAGCGAACTCAAAGTGGGAGCCATGGCACATACCCTCTAAATACTCTCCTGGATAAACAGTACGGCATAAAGAATGTTGTTGCGTTTAGTCGATAGAAATGGAATCTACGCTTAAATATCAAGTCCTCAGCATAGAAGTGCCTAGGATTCAGATCATTTTTTTGCTATTGGTTTTAATTCAAATTGTCATTGCTTAATTGTACTTGGTTTAAAATTAATTCGCATTACGTTCTTTTTTACACAACTGTTTCTACCAATCACTAATAAGTCAGTCTTGGTTATAAAAGAAACAAAAACGTTTAAATAAGATAATACACCAATACGCAGTGCATAAGTAACGTTAGCAAATCCTCAAAATTTGATCTGTGTACTCTTAAACAAATAATAAATGTAACCAAACGAAGTAAATCAAAAAAATATCTTTCGATGTTTCTGCGTATGTTTTCTGAAGTTCTGCTTCACTAATTCTCAATCCAAGGTCTAAACATCTTTCCAGCTTCGTCGTAAAACTCTAAATCACCGTAAAAACATAATAATTGTATAAAACATTCCTCTCAACACTTCAAAAAATAACTTGAAAGCATCATTTCCCTTGCGAAAACGTTTGACGTTTTACTTCAAGTGCTTTATTTAGGTTGGTCGTTCTAACTTTAAGTACCGGTAGTAATGCTGTCGCGCTGCCTTTTTTAAGCAAAAAGTGAAAGAGTGACGGGACTTCTGCTTTTTTCTGCGGTGGCGTGCTAAGCAAATATACACTGAGATCACCCCTAGCTTCATCTTATTAAGATAATTATTACCGCAGTTCTGCAGCGTATTACGGACATTTGAAGTTTTTGTATCTGTATTTTACCGATCAAGCGGCGTACCGATAGCTGTTGTAACCGTTGTTCCGACAATTTTGTTCGCAATAACTTCGTTCAATTTTTGCTCTAGTTTTGTCGCTGCTTGCCTAATGCTTGCCTGCCTTGAAAAAATGCTTCTTGTTAAATATCATTGATCAGTAGGCAACATTAAAGGCGCGGTCACACGAAGCGATTTTGGTCGCTGCTAGTAGAAGCTGCAATTACTCGTTATTGGCTAGTCGCAGCGAATGAGTGGTCACACGCGGCGATTAAATTTTTGCGTAGTCGCTCCTGCTTAACCTCCATACAAGCCGACGAAAGCTCTGCGGTACTTTTTTTGAAAGTTCGCAGCCATGCCGAAGCATCACTGACCAAATTAAAGGATGATTTCCTCCCCGCCACTACATTTCTCATGAACGAATCCGCCTTCGAAAACCACAGCAGTTTTGGTGTGTAGATGTCATCTCCGCTTGCCCCACTTTTTTGGATCTTTGTATTTTATTTATTTCATTTCTATAGCAATCTTTCAAATTTTTAATTTTTTTTTTAATGACTCTTCGTCGTCATCAACATGCAGACCTGAAGCCCAGCAGCTGCAACTTCCTGCAGTAACTTGTTCATACTATGTTCATGAGCATTTTTTTCGTGTAATTTTCATTTGCAGTACCCCATAAAGTTTCAAAATTTTTGTATGCATCCAAAAATGTAAGTATATCCTTTTCAGACCATCTTAAATTCTGTCTTTTTGCCATATTTTTTTATATGTTATCAAAAATTTGTCATAAACTAGTTAGTTAGTTAGTTGCATATTTATCCTCCTATCACGAGAAAGCGATCAAAGCGCTATACGAGCTCGCTTAGGAGTTGCCAGCCATCTGTCTACCACATTAAGATGGGGGAATCCCGTTAAGTGCCTTTCCCAACGGAACAACTAATAAACTTGCCGGCTTGTTCTCCACACTGTCCCTTTAATGCAGAGCGTCAAGCAGGGAAGCTGTGAATACCAATTTTAAAGTCACTGGTTTGACCCGACTCGGAATCAAACCCGAGTCTACAGCTCAAGAGACAGACGCTCTATACCACTCGACCATCTGAGCTGCTTAACTCACAAAAACTCACAAATTTTTGCCCACAAGCAGCGAGTAAAGTTGAACATGTTCATATGTTGAACATGTAAAGTTGAACAAGTTGAACATGTTCAACTTTACTCGACTAACTTCACTCACTTCACTCAGGGCCGTTGAGAGGGGGGTCTAACTTCATTAACTTCACTCAGGGCCGTTGAGAGGGGGGTCTAGGGGGTACCTTTGGTACCGGGCCCGGAATTTTTGGGGGGCCTAAAATTTTGAGAATGCTGCGCGTAAAAAATTTCGTAAAAAGTTTGAAAAGGCAACTCTTGACTGGTTGAAGGCAGACAAGTCACCTCTTCCCACCACTTACCGGTAATACCACTCACTCACAGCTAGGGTACTACCCCTTCCCCCCAGTCAGCGCCACAGCTATAGTAGCCTACCAATTGAAAAAAGTCTTAAATGTGTTCCGACTCCATAATGCGGTGTGGTAACCTGGAGTATCGCTGCTATTGTTTTAGATGTGTTATTGCTATCTTAACATAACCACTAACCGCACCTCTAAACTTACAGTATTTTAACATGCATTGAAGAAAGCCCGAGAGGGGCGCGCGCATAGGACTCCCCCTGCGTACGCTATAAGCCTACTGATCATATCGATATCAGAATGGACCTCAAAAAAGAAAAAGGCCTCGGACAGGAAATAGTTTTTATCAAATTATGCAAAACGCTCGTTTACTTTTAATTGGAATAATTAACCTAATGTCGGTACCACTATGATTTGATCAGTTATAGTCAGAGGCGTCGTGCCATTGGGGCCCTCAAATTTTTTGAGGTTTTTTTTTCTGATTTAAAAAATTGAAAATTAAAGAAATGAAACATTTAGCCAGTGCCGTTTTTTTTAATCCTAACCGCCCCTCCTTCTTATACCACAAACTTCACTTTTTGTTTATTAATTTTTGCTTCAATCAATCGCTACGACTAAGGAATAAAGTTAGTTCCTTGATCTAATAGAGAACATTTTGCATGCGTTGTTGAAGATTATAGAACAAGCTACATGTCATCCCATCAAATGCGCCAAAACTACTAATGGATACAGCTCCTTTCATTTATTTTAGCCAAGCTTCTGCTTTTAGACATAGAATACTAAAATATTTTTGTATCGCCTGACAGTATAATAGTGATTGCACTCACTGCAGGGACCGATATGTCCTTTTTCGATAAGAAAGTATGCTAAAACGAGTGTTTTTTTTTGTGAAAACCGTAAAAATCCGTTGGTGGCTGGGGGCTACACCCCTAGACCCTCTTAGCCTTTGGCAGCTGGGTGCTTCGCCCCCCAAATTCTAACTATGCTCCTTTGCTAAATCGAGGGGCCCCACTGATTGCGCATAATGTTTATAATTAAGAAGCGGGCGGGGGCATCAAAATAAATTTTGATTTCTTATCCAAAACTTTGGGACATCACGACATATTTTGGTTTCTTTTCCTAGCTTCTCTTTTTTCGTGATGTTACACAATGCTAAATACGGCTTTTACAAAGGTTGCGATCAGTATCTGTTTAAGCTGTTACTCGGGCCCCTCCAATATTTTGTGGTTGCACGACGCTTCTGGTTATAGTACAATGTTTTTGCAGATCAGCATTGGTCACTAAAGGTATAATATATTGCTCGGATGAGAGTTACTAGTAGCTAAATGGTAAGCCTATATTTCAACAAGGATAGCTAAACAATAAGCACCACCTGGTCCAGAGTTTTAATTTATAGGCCATTTTTTGGTTGTTAATCGAATTCGATACGCCAAAGTGCTTCTTCTGGCAAATCATCTCTTTTATCATTTTGGCTGACCATTCTTTCTGTCACTTTGCGGGAGGCCCGGATTTCATTTTGGTTCCGGGCCCGGGCTTGGCTCTCAACGGCCCTGATTTCACTAGCGATTGCGACTATCGAGTAGCGATTACGCGGTCACACGATGCGAGTTGTCAAATTTAGTCGCTGCGACTGCACCCGGTCAATGTCGCTCCGTGCGACCGCGCCTTAACAAAGGTATATAGCATTACTGAAAAGAATAAGTTTTAAACAAAAAGCTCGGAAACTGCACTAACAATTTGGGAGCTTATCACAACAGTGAATCGAGGTTTACAGAAGCACAATGTTGTCTGAATCTATCTTGATTGTTACTTCCTATCTTTATCTCATTTGAGTGACTACTTATGTAAATGTGCAATTAGGCTATGGGTTCTTGAAAGAGTTGATGTTGAAAACCATTCTCTATTCTGTAAAGCATTATTAGTTCTAGGTCTTCTCCTCCTAGATATTGGTTTCTTATCACCCATTTTATACTCGTTAATTTATTAACTGCGGAGGCCTTTCGCCTTTAGCAGGCTCATCAGTACAGTACAGCAAAACGAGGCACAATTTTTACAATGAGATATTACTTTTCTTTCTTTCTGCATCTCGTGAATAAATTTGAACTACTACTACTATTACACACTGCGCTCCCACCGAGATTTTCGGTAAAACCCCAGACCATTCCTTCAAAAAAACCCAGATACATAACAAAAACCTCAGGTACAAAATCATGCGTTTTAACAGCAACTACGGATTTATGTATCACTTAAATCAACGTAAGTGATGTTTCGTTGATGATTTATAGTTTTGTAGTTCAATCAGACAAAACATAATAAACAAAACAACAAATATGTAAGAAACGAAGACAATAGAAACCAAGCGAAATTGAGTTAGAAGTTCCGACATCACTGCAAAATTAAACATACCGGTAAATAGCTTTATCACCACCTACAGTAATTCTAAAAAATAAGTAAATAGAAAAAAACTTACTGCTCAATCTCATTCGCAACTGTCTTAGACTTGGAAACGAAGAAAGTTGATGAAAAGTTTACTCTAAAATCAGTGTAGTTCAATGAGTTTCGATTAGTTCAACTATTGATCATCACTTCTATTTACCGTCAGTTACCCTCTCAAGCATTTGGCTTTCAAGCCTTACTTGGCACCTCTTTCTCGCTGTAAGGTCTGCGACCATTTTGATCAGTTTTTGATTAAAATTTCAACAAAGATGTGAATCGAAAGCAAAAATTATATGGAGTTGAAAAACCAAACCGAAAAAATCTCGCACATTTAAGAAATTATCATTCTGTGTAATTTCTACCTTCTATTTTGGATAGATGCTACTAGCAGTGTTCTCTGAAAACCCAAGATATTCAGTGAAAAAAAAAAACAAAACCCCAGAAACTCACTGCGAACCCAAGATCTGGGTTTAAAATCCCAGGCGCGGGAGCCTTGATTGCACATTGCTTTCTGTTTCCTTGTGACGTCACAGAAGGCAATTCATTTGCTTGCTGTCACTGTACACTGGGGGCTTTCTCCTTGCGTGTTGGATTTTTAACCAACTTAATGGAGTATGCAGTGGCGATTCTAAAGGGGGGGGCAGAGGGGGCTATGGCCCCCCAGATTTTTGCCTGGCCTCCAGGTTGCCCCCCCCCCCCCAGTTTTAACAAGCTCATGTAGCTTATGACAGGGTATGAAAATATACTGATCGATTGCCCAACCTCAGACCAGAGTTAGACATTCGTTGTCTTTGCTTCTTAGTTTACGAGACTATGTGAAATTTGCATAATTTGCTTCGGTCTTTGTCTTCGCTTTTCAATAAACTGGTGCTTTTTTTGCATCACATAGTTCCGTCTAAATCGTAAAATCGCTATCACAAGCGGTTCAGTCATAAAGCAGCCAGTGCAGATCGAGGAAGCAGTTAGTAATGGGTGAAGAGGAGTAAGGAACAAATTGGATCAAAATCTTACCTATCGTGTCTTTGGTAGAGGCCAAGACGCGAATGAAATCTTAACCAGTGCCAATGCTAGCCCATCGTAGCCCCTCACCCTTCCTCCTGGAACTCAACGCGAGGTCCCACAGGCAAAAGTTTTTGTGCCCACAAGAATGCTTTTCATCTCCACGCAGAATCGAAGACCAAAAAAAGAACTTCAGGTAACGAAAGTGGGACCCCAGAAACGCGTGCCCCCGGTCGGAGGTTACGCGGGACGATTACACCGGCCCTGGTCTTAACACTGCCACCAGCCGAGTGGGGTTCAATCTCTTTACGGAGAACAAATTTTCACTGGCTATCCCACAAATGTCGAAGTCGAACGGGTAGCAGGAAAACTGTTAATACAAATTTTTAGGCTAGGCAATCAGTTTAACTCGTCTCGGAGTCAGACCTTGAGTCTACCGCTCCGGAAACAGACGCTCTGACCATAACGCCATGTGTTGTAGTGAATGTCAATAATAAATGTAGGCTATATAGTGTGTCATATTGCAATATGCTTACTTTTGAAGTTTGGTTGTAAATCTCTTTGAACTTACTCTTTTCCTCTCAAACACAGTTTTCAGTGGCCCTGCCTCAATCTATCTTGGCATCAAAGTGGCCCCCCACTTTTTGGATGCTAAAATCGCCACTGGGAGTACGCCAGAGAACTCTACTCATGAGAGGAGACTGTTAAGGGAGGACAAAACTATGTCAAAACCCTACCTTTCGGACCAGACTAGGACCATCATCAGGAGTATGTCGTTGTTGTTGTGCTATAGTCACGAAAGTGCATTATGCCACTTTTGAGTTAGAGCAGACATGGGCAAACTACGGCCCGCGGGCCAAATCCGGCCCGCCGGTCATTTTATTCTGGCCCACCGTCACTAACACAAACTTAAACTCCCACCGTGAATTAAGCGGAAGACCATTTTTTTCCTTGAATGGCAGTGATTTTCAACAAAATAAGCCTCAACGGTGCAAAATTGGAATAAAAAATGAGGTGAAAACCTTTCATTTTGGAGATCACATTCGTACGTGGACCGTGATCTCTAAAAAAAAGTCTTCTCCTTGTTTTCCAATCAGCGTGCGGCCCGCGGCTTCAACAGTTTTTCCAAATCTGGCACTTCGTGTGAAAAGCTTGCCCACCCCTGAGTTAGAGCCATTTTTGTGTTTCAGCAAAAAATACAAAATGTCATTAACGCCGTTTGTGACGTAATAAATCGGTAATATTTTTGTAGTGACAATATTTTGGGACAACAACTTTTGGACCGAAAGGGGGGTGCTCAGAAGTTTCTCTTTAGGGGATTTTTTGTCAGATTCGTGACTATAGCACAAAAAAATTCCGGAAAATTTTGATTTTTTTTGCAAATATGGACTTTCGTGAAAATGAATCTATTTATGGCGATTTCTTAAGAAACGTTGATTTTATAGTTGTTATGTTTGCAACATCATGATGAATTTTCATAAAGAATTTTTTTTTTTTTTTCGGTATTGTTCGTAGAAGTGTCAATAAAACGTCAATATATTTGTTTTGGGTGATAACATTCTCTAAAAGGCGCATAAAAATTATTTCTAGAGGAAAGATTATTTACCGTACGCCACATTAAGTCATGCCTACATTAATTAATTTATGCTTACGAAAATTCATTCTGTTTTGTAAGGTAGCATTCTCAAAAAAGCATAACATTTATTTTGAGAGAAAAGATTATACCTCACAGTAATTCATGCTTACGAAATCTGTTTTGGATGGTATCTGTTTTGTTTTGGAGCTGTTTCGGATGGTAGCATCTTCTAAAACGCCCATAAAAATTGTTTTTAGAGCAAAGGTTTACCGTGCGTCACAATAATTCATGATACATTAACATCAACAGTAGGCCTATACAAAAACGCAGTTTTTAAATGCACGGAAACGAGCGCAAATGAACCAACTAACGAACCATCAACAACAGGAATAAAAACGAAAAACATTTTAAACATGCTAAAAATCGAACTCGTGACACAAACTTGTGCAACATTGGTCTTTTTTGGGTTGTGCAAAAACCTATAGCGGTCTGAGAACATTGTGATTAGCACTTTCATGATTACAGCACAAAAAAATTAAGTGCACTATCGTAATTATAGCACAAAAAGTGCACTTTTTGTGTGCTTATAGCACAAAAAGTGCACTTTTGTGATTATAGCACAAAAAAAAAAAAAAAAGTTTCAGATTCGCAAAAGTGGTAAAACGTCAATATCTCAAAAAGTACTTCATATTTCAACTTGCAAACTGCATTGGATTGAAGTGTGTGCAAAAGACTTGCTTGCTAGATGCATAACTAAAACTCGCTAAAAAAATCTAAAAGTCGCTAAAAAAGTTTCAGATTCGCAAAAATGGTAAAATGTCAATATCTCAAAAAGTACTTCATATTTCAACTAGCAAACTGCATCGGATTGAAGTGTGTGCAAAAGACTTGCTTGCTAGATGCATAACTAAAACTCGCTAAAAAATCTAAAAGTCGCTAAAAAAGTTTCAGATTCGCAAAAATGGTAAAACGTCAATATCTCAAAAAGTACTTCATATTTCAACTTGCAAACTGCATCGGATTGAAGTGTGTGCAAAAGACTTGCTTGCTAGATGCATAACTAAAAATCGCTAAAAAATCACTTTTGCGACTGTAGCACAACGACGATGTGTAGTTGACTCAATTTGAAGACCAATTCCGGAGCTGCTGCTTCTTACTAAACAAGCAAGGGTGGAAACCCAAACCTAAACCAAAACCTAAAAACCCGGTTTTAAAGGAAATTTTTCAAACCCAAACTGAAACTGACACCTACTCAGCCAAATTTTTGAAAACCTAAATTTAAACCAAGACCGTTTTTTCTTGAAACGTCAAAACCGATACTGAAACTAAAACCTGTTCAAAATTCCCTAAGGTTTTAGATTTTATAAATTGTGATCACCATCATTACCAATACTGTTCCTTTCATGCTGAGCGTGAAATAGAGAAGCTGTGAATATCAATTTTTGAGTCTTTGGTTTCACCGGATTCGTAATTAAACCCAAGTCGCAACTTCTGAAGCAGTTCCTCTTCTCACTCGGCCGTCTGAGCTGCTACTTATCACCGTAATAGAACAATAACGTCAAGAATTAGAGCACTTAAATAATTCGTATTCAAAATAAAATAGCTTTCTTGGATAAAACTTAAACCGAAACTGAAACCCAGAAACTGAAGCTGCGCGTAAGCAAAACTGAAACCAAAACTGGAACCGATTTTTCAGCAGCCGTGAAACCAAACCAAAACTGAAACCTGACAGCTGGGTTTCAACACACCGAAACTGAAACTGACACTCTAACGCAGGGGTGGCCAACCTATGGCGCATGCGCCAAACTTGGCGCATTGCATGATTAAAGGTGGCGCACTGCATCTTTAAGATGAAAATAAATGAAGTTTAAATACTGATACTAAAGACCTGTTGTCACAATATTACGCCTAGCTTTACTAGTTAATCGTACTTATTACTTAATATAACTAACACAGAATGCGTTTTCTCCTACTTTCAGGAAGGCTGTAGTTTTTACTAGAAGTATGACGTCACAATGTTCCCTGTTTCATAATCAATCGTAATCTGTTGATCGAAAAGTGCTCGAATTTTTCCATGGATACGAGAATTTTCGTAAAGTTAACTATGTACAGTATATGCGGCTGTCATTGAAATTTTTTCATTCAGTGTTTAATTTAGTGATTCCGGTAACTCTCTAAATGAGTGGTTTCCTGTGGATTTATGTATTTGCAACGCGAAATGGACATTAGGTGTGGGGATACAAGAGATTAATGGCGCATCCGAAACATTATGTTAAAAACGTGGCGCATGGTATGTGAAAGGTTGGCCACCCCTGCCCTAACGCCAAGTAGTCAGGTTTCCACCCTTGTAAACCAGTCCAATTTGGGAGCTGCTTCTCGCTTTCTCTCGTCAGGATGATACAAATGAGATACTGTAACTTTTTGTTGTGGAGCCTACAGTTATACAGTTGCTGTTACATTAGACTATGTGATGCTAGGAGCCTATGATTAACAGCCTTGTCCAACCTTTTACAGACTTAGTAGCCTATAACATGTAACTTGAAAAAATTTATGCAATACAAAAGCGAAAATCAAAATTAATCGATTCGTTGTTTTCAGAGTCTAGAGGATCATTGGGGAATATTCTTTCAGTTTGTCGACTTACGTTACAAAAGCTCGTAATTATGATCAAGAAAATTGATGACGCAAATGCTATACAAGATGATTGACATATTTGGGTGTTTAAACAAGGTTTTTTAATTGACATTAATTTAATAGGATCTGATATTCGTTAAAACGAAATTTAATTGGTGAAGCCAGGGGCGTGCCAAAATTTTTTGCCGTCCACAGCGAGTTCCGTAGAATGATGCCCCAAGACATTCTTTAAATCTAAATAAAGGTCTTTTAAAAGCGTCCTCTTAAAAAGCAGGTATTCCGCTCCTATCTCCTGTCCCCTGCAGGGCGTTGTCCGGGGCGATTGCCCTCTTCGCCTCCTCCCCCCACCTAGGCACGCCACTGGGTAGAGGCCTGCAATAATGAAAAAAGGTCTTTACTAAAATTTATTTTAAGCGCTCCTGGGGTGGTGGCCAGTGCCCAAACTAGCGCCCCCCGAACCCCCCAACCGGGGGGGGCGCACAAAAAGGAAGCCCCGTATATAGTCAGTACGTAGTACTATTTGCTCAACGTTTGATAAAAGTGCCTTAAATTGGCCTATTCTAAGATTCAATATAGTTTTTGTCTTGACTCGCGCGATGTGGGGCCCCCACACCATATTTATGCTTTTGGCCATGGGGGGCTCCTGCAAATTTTTCGAAAAATAGCAGTCGCAAATCTAGCCAACAAACGTTTAGTAGCATACCAAGGGCCCCTCATCCTCAAGTGAAAGGTGCAAAGATAAGCCTTAAAAACGTCTTTCTTCGCGTAGGTAGCAAAATGTTAGAGTAGGGTTTGCTTGCAGCATTATTTTAGAGGGTTTGGAAGGGACCTAGTCAAACAGACTATCAAATCTTGTTAAAACTGAGGAATTTTAAAAGGCTCAAAACGCACGAAAAGCTTCCAAAATAAGGTCAAATTCCGCAAAATTTTCTGGGGGGCATGCCCCCAGACCCCCCTAGCTTGACATCGCCCCTTCGGGGTTCGCTCTTTTGTATCACCATCCAAGAAAAAAATTTTAGGGGGCCCCGAAAGATGATTTCGGGGGGGGGGGGGCATTGCCTAGTTTCGGCCTTGGTGGTGTTGGTGGTATTACGAGAGAGAGTGCATTTATTTTTGATTGGAAAAGACGCAACAACAAAAAAAATATTAACAGTGTAAATTTCTATTAAAGGCGGTGTCGTGTATCCTGTGAGAGGCTGCGAAATGACCTTAGCCCAATTTCAGGAGAAATTGGAACGGTTGTCAAGTCTACAGCCTTAAAGGTATCATTTGTTTGGCCATAGCTGTGTGAGAAACTTGCAGCAAACTACAATCTCGCTGACATGCAAAATCAATCTCGGCGGACCCATGTCGGATAGCTCTCCAGGTGACCAGATCACAAAAACCACCGCCACTGGTCAAAATTTAACAACTTGTGAAGCATAGAATTATTGCAAAATCACGCTCAACAAAGTCATGATCATGACGAAAAACCTACGGCTAACCATCCCCACAGAAAGTCTCAAAATGGTTAGGTTTTATACAACTGACATCACCCTAAAATTCAAACCAACAAGCTTTTCGTTCGCAATAACTAATAACTTTACATCCATTTCAAGCTGCGTATCTATTGCTATTACCAACATTTTTTGCTTTGTAAGCCGCTTGTGTATCTGCTCTAGCATCTAATTTATTGACCGTTCAATGCCTTTTTCGTTACATATTTTCAGATAAGGTTAATTCTTTGGTTCGAAATTTGCATGTACGTTAGCGACATCGTGCGGTAGCTTTTAGAAAAACATGGGTGGGCCGGTGAGATCTCGGCTAATATTGTAAGCGTTATCTGACTGCGATACTGCATGCCTGTGAATTGCGAAGTTTCTGTTTCCTGAAATTCATTTTTTTGCTGTTTTTGATGCTTCCAAAAAGTATCCGGGAAGCAATTTAACCACCACAGCTGAAGTACAATGTGCTCTTGCAAGTTGAACACATAAAAATTTAGATATTTTTTTGCAGTGAGGCCTGAGCCAGGTGACTCTACTCCCTTAATTGTTTTAAGAGAAACATTGGCATCTCGTTCTTTACGAGCCCCACAATTTTCTGTTTAAAACCACAAGGCTTGTCAAAAGGTTAGCTTTACTTCAACAATTACGCATTTTTACGAGTAAACTTTACGAAGGCATGCTGCGCCACCGCAACGACTTAGATTCGTATCGGGATATATTGAAACAGTTTTTACATTTCATGAAGTTTATTGATTTTGATTTCCATTTGCTTCAGTATCAAGAAAAAATTGTTTTTTTGACTAAATTTTGGCGCAGAATCATAATCAACCCAAGAGCGGATGCAAACTTTTTATTTAGGGGACGGGGAGGCTACAAAGAAATAATGCTTATTTTGTATTCTTTGCGTCGTGAAGTATTTAATTACTGGCAGTATTGCAGTAGCAGTAGTAGAGTTTTCAGTCAAGAAATAATAAATAAGCAAATGACATAAACACAGTAGTAGCAGGGGCGTATCCGGGAGGGGGGCGATGGGGCCGCGCCCCCTCTCCCGCTGACAAATGCACAAAACTTTCGTGGTATAAAGGTGATATACATATAAACGACAATCTGAGGCGTGATGGCCTTTTTTCTTTTTTGCTCTTCATTTTACTTTGGGCGGAAAACGGGGGGCTTTTAATTGCGCCTCCCCCCCTTCAAGTTCCTGGGCACGCACCTGAGTAGTGCTAAAAGATGACGAGACGACGTCATAGCGAATAGCGATGTAGATCTTAGTCTTGCGCGAAAGCGTGCGATACGATCACTGCACCTAATTTCACCATAACGAGCAAGAAATTTACGCTGGTAGGTAGCGGTGCCGGTGAAAGACCATAATCAGGCCCGGATCTACGTATAGGCTAAGCAGGCTGAAGCCTAGTGCCTCGGAGAAATGGGGGGGCCTCGGAGAAAATGAGGGACTTCATCACGAACAACGAAGAACTTTTTTTTTGGTATTCACCGATTTCTAGTGGAAAAAATGGACATAGTCTGTAGGGCCTCTCAGTGTCTAAACCAGGCCCTGGCAATAATAATTTGGTCACCTACTACACAGCAGCATAGTAGCCAGGCCGGCACCAAGGGGGAGCCAGGGAGGCCTGGCCCCCCCAATCGATATGCTTGGCCTTCACCCAATTAACAAACTTTCTCTTTTGAAGACAGCGGCTTTTGTGCTGAGTTTCAAACTTTGGCTCCCCGTGATAAACGCATGGCCCCCCTAAGTCGACTGCTCTGGTGCCGGCTCTGATAGTAGCATTACATGACGTTGTGAATATGAATGGCCGTGCACTTAATAATAATATTATTGTAATAATACATTTCTATTGCGTTTTTTCTTGACGGAAATTCTGATCAAAAGTGCTTGACAAAAACAACGAAAAACGTAATAATGAAAACAGTAGAACTAAATACAGTAGATATAAATATATAGTCGCTAAGATAGGCTTGAAAAAAAAATAACCACCGGTATTGATTTAAAGTACCAGTATCTAAATTGGCAAGAATGTTTACAATAATGCTAACCCTAGCTATGCAGAGTGAAAAGTTTAAACCAGAAAATACAACAACCAACCAACCCGAAAACAAAAAGGAAACATAAGCCTACATACAAATAATATAAGTAACAGAGTTGGGCAGTACCGCGGTATTGTAACGCGGTACTTTTTTAGTACCTTTATCGGTACCGTCGATACTTTTAAAAAATGTACCGTTTTTGGTACCGTCGTTACTTTTTAGACCGTTTTACTCGATATTTCGGTAACTTTTTTTGAATAAACTTAAGAGAGCAAAAGCGGAAAATTTTCCGGTATTTTCCGCGAAAAGCATCTTCGAAAAGTTCCGCGAAACCACGTAGTTGTAGATCACTGGTCGGCAACCAGGGCCGTCGAAAGAAAATCCGGGCCCCGGGGCAGAGATATGATGCGGGCCCCCTCGGTACCAAAATTTGATTCTCTAAAAAAGAAAAGGTCTTGACATCGCGCAGACGTAGGCAGTGTGCGAAGTAGAAAATTTTTACTGGGGGGGATGTTCTTGTCTACAATTTTTCTTGAATTCTGAACCCAAATAACAAGACTAATATTGCGAAAATGGCATTTATTGTTCATGGGGCGATGCAGTGGCTTAGCAAGAAATTTTAAAAGGAGGGGGAAGCATAATTTCACAATTTTTTTTAAACGTAGTTTTTTTAGCAGAGCTAATTGAAGCAGTTTAAAAACAAAAACTTTAGGGGGAAATTTTTGAAATATTACAAGCTGTAATGGCTATTTTAGTGCTTTTTGAACATTTTTCAGGCAAACTTTGTTTAAAGTTTTTGACCCTAATTCTGAGTAGCCTACTTCACCTAACATGGTGCATTTTGTTCGCACATTTTCAATTGTGCGTGTCTAAGGCGTAAGGCTTATTGTCATCGAAGAGGTTTGAAATTATGGAAAATTTGTATTTATCAAAAACATAGGCCTAGTTGAAAAAGGCTGGTGAGGTAAATACATACCCCTCATCCCACCCACCCCCCTGGATCCGCCCCTAGCCATAAGCTACAAAAGCAATCAAAAGGGTCCGGCGTATTTCAGTCACTTGGCACCATTTGTTCTTTTTTACTAAAATGCAAAGTCAAAAGGGAAGAGCCATGGCAAATGCCCCCCCCCCCTAAATACGCTTCTGGGGCGATGTGATTGGTCAATGACCTAATTAAAACTGTGTTGGAGGGCGTACTGTGTGTTTGCATACTACCAGCATGATGAACAAAAATTATCAACGGTAGAATTTCGAAAACTTCATAAGCTTGGTTTTAGGCAGGTTTTTGTTTTATAAATAAAGCAAGGGTTTAGGGGTAGAACAGTAAGCTAATCCCGCCTGGTCCGGGGCGGAGCCCCAGAAGATATAGGCTAGCATTTTCTTAATTCATACTCTCAATCTCAAATATGATATGAAAAAAGTTGGGGAACCGCTGCTTTAACATATTCTTAGTGCTTTCACTAACGCTTATAAAAAACTGCTGACGTGTTGCAATGTTGATGAAAAATAAACTGTTCTGTAATAGGCGCACTGAAAAGGTTGTTCTTGATTAGTATGCGAAGAAAACCATAATTGCTAGAAAATAATATGCTGAAAAGTAACGCCGCAGACCGTACCCACAAGCAACGCGCATAAAAAACATTTAACTTCTTGCGGTATTATCACCGGAGGAGGGGGACGTTTTAGCATCTCCCCCCAGGACAAATTTTCTTTTTTTGTTTGGGGGACGACTATTTTTACTGAGGGAGACATGTAGTAGTAGTAGTAGGATTTTTTATTTTTAACCATAAAACAACGCCATCATCAACACAAAAAACAGCTTAGTTAAAAATAACCCCCCCCCCTACTTCGCACACTGGACGTAGATCCTAACATAGCGAAGACGCTATTTCTCCAGCATTTCTTCCCGTATGTCCCTGAAGAAAAATTTTTTAAGAGCGGGGCCCCTCGACGGGCCCGGGTACTTTGTACCCCCTACCCCCCCTTTCACCAGTCCTGTCGGCAACAACCGGGCTGTGGCCACGTGCCGGTCCGTGTGAAGTTTGAGACCGGTCCGTATGCGTTTCAGGGCTGCGAATTCAAACTCGAAAGAACTCGATCATTTTGCCGAACTCGAACTTGAACTTGAACTCGAAAAAATATTTTTGCTGAACTCGAATTCGAATAAAACTGTTCGAGTTCATTGTAAAGACATTTAAATTGTTGAAAAGAAATAAAAGATCGCTACGAAATATAATTTGTTGTTCAAGTAGTCTCAATCCGTGTAAATTGAAGTTATGATTTTGCCAAAAGAAAAGCTGCATGTCGTTTATTTCATCATGCCATTGCGACATATATTTTTATCTTTTTAATTGCATGAGCACGGGTGGTAAAAAAGTTGTCTCGATTTTAAATATTCCTCTGCCTGAACTCGAACTTGAACTCGAAAAAGCTTATTTTTGTTGAACTCGAACTTGAACTCGAATAAAATTCGATCGAGTTCGCAGCCTTGATGCGTTTTCAGAATAAATGCTTTGAATTTGAAACATTTTCATAACGTTTGACGCAATTTTCGAACGTTTTTGAATAAATACTTGATAGCTCGATTCTGGTGACCCAGTATGGCAGATTCATTTAAAATCATAAAATTGACCAAATTACAAAGGCAAATGTTTTGATTTAACAGCTAACATTTGATTATGCCGTTATTTTATCGTAAATCTTTCATAAATCAAATAGCACTGGGCTAATTTAGTGCGTAAGACGCCTATTGGCGTTGCGGCATTTGAAACTTTTAATTACACACTTTTCCCCTCTGTCTTGCGAGCTAATTTCGCTACAGCAAAGTTGTCAGATAACACGTATCGCGCTGAGACAAAACAGTTAGTCTTTTGTTGACAAAACGTCTTTCCGGTACTTTTGAGGCAATTATCAAATGAGACAGATAAAACTCTTTATCATCGCTTATGTCTTTCAAGTAGCGATTCAGATCGAAGAACTTGCAACGGAACCCTGACTCCAAGGAGGTTTACAATAACATTCAGACAATTCAGCTTACTGTTGTTCTATTCGCAGTCTGTCCGAAAAAAGCACAAAAAGTAATCAAACCTTTATTATACTAGCCATAATACGCCGAAGCGTGTAACGAGTTTGTGGAGCCCATCTCCGCGGGTTTGCGCCTGGGCAACACAGAAAAAACGTCGCAGCGGTGGCGAGTTGTTGGCAACACTGTGTCCGATTTGATCGACCAGGGAATCGAACCCTAGACCTCCCGCACCAATAGCGATGTCGTTACCATGACGCCAACCGACCGATCACCTCACAGGATTATCGGTGCGGGAGGTCATGGGTTCGATTCCCGGGCCGGTCAAATCGGCACAGTGTCGCCAACGGCTCGCCACCGTTGTTACGTTTCTTCGGAGCTGTGTAGTCCAGGCGCAAAGTCGCGGAGATGGTTCCCGCCACTCGTAAGTGTAACACGCTTCGGCGCAATATCGCGAATATAATTAAGATTTGATTTGATATTAAACAACAAAGCAGTTTTTGGGCGATTAAGGGGCAATTCCGTTACAACGTCAATTCGCCAATAACGGCAGTTTTTTTAAATCCTCTAGAGGTGCCGTTATAGACGAATTCTATTACCAATATTGTTAACAATATTGATTTCTGAATAGAAATAAATTCAATATCAATGGGAATCCGTGTTTCAAAAAGTGTTTAATAACTGAGTTCAGTTAGAGCAAATACGCAAATTCACTCACCACAGTTAACATCTATTCAAAACCCGACAGTCTGTTTCGCCCAAGAGGGATCATCATGGGTATCTTATTCAAATACAAGCTATTCCATTTGAATGAGATAAAGTGAAACAGACTATCGGGTTTTCAGAGATGGGCACTCGCTACTACAAAGGTAGCGGCGCTACCGCTACCGCTACAGGCTTAAAATAGTAGCGGCGCTACCGCTACTCGCTACTACACTAAAATTGTAGCGGCGCTACCGCTACTCGCTACTCCACCAAAATTGTAGCGCGCTACCGCTGTCGCTACTTTAACAAAAAGGTAGCGACGCTACTTCCTGAAAAAGGTAGCGGCGCTACTCGCCACTATTGCGCTTTGGGCAGGTAGATATGTCTTAAGTTATAACAACCAATATGTTTTTAGCCCAAATTTTTATGTATTAGTAAAATGAAAACAATGCCAATAATAACATAAAACACGTGAAGGTAATAGCGTGGTGCAATGTAAATAGTGAAAATACTATGTTTGAGATAAAGCCATTAATTGCTGTAAAACGTACAAGTTTGCTGAGAATTAATCATCGTGGTGTTCTTGGATAAGATGCTTTACTCATGGTCTAAACTAAAATTAAAAAAAAACTAAACAAAAAACAAAAAGAAAAAATTTGAAATATCACATGAAAAACAAAAACTTTTGATCCAAAAAAAATCTACAAATAGCTTCGAACATTTATTTTAAAAACACGCGCATTTCGAAGTGTTTGTTAGTAAGTCTCCCGCGTTTTGGTTTCAAAACATCTTTTCCTAGTGAAAAGAGTCTCTCCGCAGCAGCGCTTGATGGCACTGCTGTGTTATACGTAATAAAAGTGGACATAACAGTCGCGTCATCAAACGCGTCATGGCCTAACCTAACTGTCGTCGATTCAACAATAACCTTCTCACTTAATATTAAAAAAAGTGAGAATTTTAACTGAATTTTCTATTCTAAGTGATTCAGATGAACTTCACTTGCAAAATGAACCGCCGCTAATCTATATCTTAGCGAAATTATTTTTAATTCAAACACTTTGCTTATGTTCTACATGTAATACTAATTGTATGCACTACACTTTCCTACAAAACTCGAATGAATGAGCTATAAAACCAAAGGCTGAAACTTATATTGATGGAGAATAACTCCTTTTTTACCTCTCTAATACTTTTAACTGCAGTAGTGTTTACCTTCACACTTTCCAAATGACCAAATATAGGCCTATAACATTTGTCGACTTTTGGCGATAATTGCCGATGCGAAAACTTTATAGCACGGGAGGCACCGACAAAGCAATTTACAGTAAGCTTCAAAGCGAACGATTGCGACATTCAAAGTTAGCAAGATTGAGCTTTGAACGGCCAGCTACTATACGATTGATTGACAACTGTTACATACCACACTAGGAAACCATGCAGTGTAAAATGATTGATTTCAGCAGGCAAGATACCGTGATACGTGATCACTTTCGATCAGATATTAGAATTAAATATTTTGTGTGGGGCTTTAAGGCAAGTCTGCAGCTTACGGGGAGGAGGGTTGCCGAACAAACTCAGATTTTAATGATCTATTTTTCGTAAACTATAAACGTCACAACCACAGCATTTTTTCAAGACGAAGTAACATTCATTTCACTGTTTATAAAAATAATATATATCATACCTAATTTGTTCATGCTCAACATGATAAAATAATAATGCTAAATGCATTAGTGTTGCTTAACTGTGGGTTTTTGTGGTACACAAACATACTCAAAAGTCGACCTCTCTCCGTAAGAATAGATTCGGCAAACTGCAACCCGTGAACAAATTTTTTGCGGCTCTCTAACGACCTCACTTTTAATTTAATTAACACATACTGCAAAAAGAAGTGTTGCTGATCAGAACGCGTTATCGTTTTCGATTATAAAGAGAAAACGCATTCGCTTTTCTTTTGTGAATCTTACATGTACAAATATTTGAGTAGCGGTAGCGACATATAAATGATTTTACAAAAGTAGCGTCGCTACCGCTACCGCTATGTGTCTTGAAAAGTAGCGACGCTACCGCTACACGCTACTGAAACTGAAAAGTAGCGGCGCTACCGCTATCGCTACTACAAAAGTAGCGCGCTACTGTAGTAGCGCGCTACTGCCCATCTCTGCGGGTTTTAAACAGATGTTTCTAAACTGAAAGTGAACTTATAGAAATATATTCAGATTAATTAGCAACATAATTGATGATCTTTCAAAACCTTTTACAAATGTGTTGCAAATGAGGAAATTTTACGAAAATTATGAAACCTTCCTCAACGCCAGAGCTGGGCAAACAACGGGCCGCATGCAGATCTTTTTTTTTTTTTTGCTCTTCACTGATTTTCAGGGGAAAAATAGTAGATCTGCGGACGTATAGGCTATAGACCTTTTTTTATATTTTTGCTCATCAACGCTTTGTGGGGGCAAAATGGACCCACACTTTCCAAAAAGGGGCGATTGTGTAATAAAGGTTGAAGACCACTTATCTAAACTACAAGGAAAAGTTTATTTCTGAGTCATTGAATCAAAGTAAAACTACAAACCAGTAAATTCTGACAAAAATGTATGTTTTGATTCATCTAAAAGTTCTAAGTGTGGTGCAACTGATACTATATCGTATATCCTTTGCTAAAAGAGGTATAGAAAATATAAACATTCTCGTTAATGTAACGATGAAATTCGCACAGCAAGAACCTTTGCAACATTTTTTTTGTATATTAGTCAAAAGCTTCACGTCCTTAGCATTGTCCGAATGTAGCAACGTACCCAGATGAGCAGGGGTGTAACAAACTTTTCTGCTTTCCAGGGCGAGTTTCTGATGATGATACTCCTTAAACCGAGCCTCACAACTAATGCAGATCATCAGATTAGATGTTGCCATACATGGGAATGCTTGTTTTAGTGAGCGTGCTGCTGTCGTCTTGTTGATATAACCGACATGTTCGTTCGCAGTATCAAGATTCGCGCGCGACTACGACTCAGATCTTACACCAGCATCAGATGCGACAAAAAACTTGATAAGGTTTTAATTTCGTTGCTTTGCAAGACGTAAACCAAAACAAAAATTAATTTTGAAGAAAAAATTTTTCGTTTGAAAAGCACCGAAAATCGGTACCAAGTAGCTAATGATATCGTCGTTACTTTTTTAAAATGTACCGTTATCGGTACCGACGGTACTTTTTTAGCAAAGTATCGGTACCGATATCGTCGTTACTTTTAAAGTACCGAGTACCCAGCTCTGATAATTCATTATTACATATAATATAGTTATTTAATTATAATGAGATAACGAATCGCGTATAAAACCAAAACTTTAAGGAAAGGCTTGAGCCACAGCAGTGTATCCATTGTTACAGAACCACAACGCAACACTAACGTTTTATCTGATTTTAAACTTAACTTGCTCTGAGAGGAGCTCTCCGGCCTTCGCCGCTCCGACGCTGTCGTTTTTCACACTGGAAACTTCATAAAAATTTAATTTATTGTTTGCGTCGTTGACTGAAAATCCAGCACGGCAACGGTAAAAAATAACTGAAGGTTGGTCAAATTATTAAACTAAAAAGGGCGATGCTGTGCAATTCTTCGCAAAAATAAAACGTCCTCCCCATAGCAAAAACAAAAGTGGAATGAATTCAAACTTCTTGACTTAAGGTTTACCAACCAGTATCTCAACCTAGGGAAGTGCAGAAACGTGAAAAAATGATAGGGAATAAATGTAAAAGCCTGTGGTCGAGTTTTAACAGCTCAGATGGCCGAGTGGTATGGAGCGTCTGTCTCTTGAGCTGTAGACTCGGGTTTGATTCCGAGTCGGGTCAAACCAGTGACTTTAACATTGGTATTCACAGCTTCCCTGCTTGACGCTCAGCATTAAAGGGACAGTGTGGAGAACAAGCCGGCAAGTTTACTTGTTGTGCCGTTGTGAAAGGCACTTAGCGGGATTCCCCCATCTTGGTGTGGTAGACAGATGGCTGGCAACTCCTAAGCGAGCTCGTATAGCGCATTGATCGCTTTCTCGTGATAGGAGGATAAATATGCAACTAAATAAATAAATAATTGCGCAAGAAATGAGGTGATAGAAACATGTGACGAACTCTGAATTTGCAAGTACGAGTTTGATGCCAATAATGCATGACGACATTTTTTGGATTAGTGCTGTGTGCTCAGTGTCCGGAACGAAAATCAGAGTTTATCTATTCAAATCGTGTTGTCCATTATACTGTGATATTATAGGCTACTTAGAAATGAAAAAAATGGTGGCGAGCAGTTTCATTATTTATTTGACTGTGAACTGCTTGTCACTTTTTTTTCATTTCTTCTACGTAGTTAAACAATCTGCAATGACTCTTGGCAAATTTCAAAAACGGAAAATAAACACAGCAAATTTTGGAAACGGCAACAGTATAGGCTAATTAGTTAGTCAGTTGCATATTTATCCTCCTATCACGAGAAAGCGATCAATGCGCTATACGAGCTCGCTTAGGAGTTGCCAGCCATCTGTCTACCACACCAAGATGGGGGAATCCCGCTAAGTGCCTTTCCCAACGGCACAACAAGTAAACTTGCCGGCTTGTTCTCCACACTGTCCCTTAAATGCTGAGCGTCAAGCAGGGAAGCTGTGAATACCAATTTTTAAAGTCATTGGTTTGACCCCGACTCGGAATCAAACCCGAGTCTACAGCTCAAGAGACAGACGCTCCATACCACTCGGCCATCTGAGCTGTTAATTGAACTTCTTTAAAAATCAAAATTACATCAGCAGTTTTGTGGACATACGTAACAATGCTTTTTTATTAAGTGAGCCCACTGTAAGAATTATAAGTCGGCTACACTGTGCCTGAGCCCCTAAGCTTCCTGGATCCGCCATGCTACGAATATTCTAGTAGGAATATGAGAGTCTACGAGGCAGAGATGACCGTAGTCTAAAAATTTCAATCCGAATCCGAAGCGTTAAAATCCGAATCCGACTCCGAATCCTAAAAAATTCAGGAAACAGAATCCAACTACGAATCCAAATCCTGTGTTGGCATTATATACAAATTACATTTATACCCAATAGGATAATACCTTATAGAACTAGTAGCTTATTAAAATCTAGTAGCTTATTAAAAGCTAGTAACTAGTAGCTTTTTAAAATCATTGGTTATCATCCAAAATTGAATCCGTATCCTGATCCTGATCCGGAAAAAGGAGAAAATCACAATTCTGATCCGGATCCGAAGCAAAAGCCGGATTATCCGGTTTTTAAAATCCGGCTCCGTTGTACACCTCGTCTACGAGGTCATTTTTTATGAACAAAATTCGATGACTCCTCTATCCGTTTTACTGCATGACGTCATAAGTTCATAACGGTAAAGTGAAAGAAGGGAATCCACAGGCTGAACTTCAGGCAGGCAGTGATTTGGGTGGAGTGGAATTTGAATGGTAAACCTATTCATGATGCAAGTTGTCGCTGACGTGGGTAGCCAATACGAGAACAGAAGTGATAATCTGTGAAATTGTTACGGTATACTGAGTGTTTTTTTCATCAAATGAACCTAGTAGCTCAGCCTCTACAGTTCTAGTTATCTGGTGTTGACTAGTCTAGTCTACTGGTGGAAAAGCCACCCAGCGTAAAACAGGAAAAACTTAAGACCAGTCCAGCCAAACTGAGACTAGTCTTGCTATCCTGTATCGCGTGCCACTTTGTCACTTACCAATGAGCAAGCGGGTCGCATATCGTAACTTTTTGGTCATACACCTTGTCACAGTGAGAATTGTAACTTCTTTCTAAATTTTAATCAATTTTACCTCTTTACGGTTCACTGCTCTCATGTGCGTAATGTTGTTATGACGATCTTGTTTTGCTGGTTAAATGGCTGTTTGGTAGATAGTTCCAAGTGAGCGTGTGATTGTGTCAATCTTTCTTAATCTCCTAGGCAGTGTTAGAGAGTAAAGTGTAGCCTGTTTTATGTGCATAATTGCTGGTGATAGTTACGTAAGTGTTCAATATCTTGTCAGGTATGTTTTGGTTGATTAGATAGTTAGCTCTTAATTGTTGATATTCCGTGCACGTGGTTCTGCAGTAGCCTACTGGTAGACGTATTTCCTATTTAGCCATGCGCGAGACTGTTAGTGTAGTAGACCTAGTTTTATTGCATTCTGATAGCTTTTGATGATACTTTCTCCGACCTGGCGTAACTGGGTTGGTTGGTGTAATTTAACGTTGTTTTTATTCTATTTGAATTAGAATAGGTGTAAGTTATCCTTAACGGTTCATAAGATGTTGATTTTGTTGTGAAACATCTATGATTTACTGCCCCTTTGAATCCGAGCTGTTACAATTGCAATACATCGTATTTCGTTCCATATACGTGATTGTGAGCAGTACGAACGTGAGCTTCGCCAGGTTCAAGGCCGACAGACGTTTGAGGTCGAGCTAATCTTGTTTAAAATAGAATCCTTAGTTTTCTCCGTGTCAGTCCTTGGAGCATTCCTGGGGCTGATCTCAACATTTCTTAAGGATAACGTGCCGAGATTGTTCATAGTCTTGCTCGATTGTGACAAGGTAATGTCGGAGAAGGATGACCACGTCATTTTTGTTTCTTCATCTGCTTCAAAGACTGCGCAGATGCACGCTGAAGAGGATGATGGTAACGTTAGAAAAGCAGAAGGGTCGTCCGTGTCAGATGCTCCATTAAACATAACTCGAAGAATTGGTGGACAGCGAGGTCGTGGTACAAAGCTGATGCAGCAAATTCTCGTGATAATTGATGCTAAAGAATTCTCACGAGCTAGGGAAGTGTCTGAATTGAAAGCTCAACTTGATGAGTCTCACAAGAACTACGTAGCTTCGGCAGAGGAGTATTGCAAATCCCTCGATTCTGGCAGTGTCCGTTACCAAGAATATGTGACTCAGCTTCATTCCAGAAATGAGGAGTTGGTGAATCTAAATGCACGCATTGCAGAATACCTCCTTGAGGGTATTGAGGAACGCTCTGCTGCTCGTTCCAGTAAGTTTAGAATAATGAGTTCCTCTAACAAAGGGCCACCGAAATGCGGTGGTACCGAAAGAACAACCTCCACTCTTTCATCAGCTAGTAAGCTTAGGATGGAGGTTAGACTTGCAGAAGTTCGCTTGCAGCAAGCGCGTCGTGAACAGGAACTTGAGGCTAGACAAGAACGGATTCGGTCAGAGAAGGTGATACTTCAAGCTGAGACTGCTGTTCTAGAAGCACGAACACGTGCCGAAGCCATAGAGGATCAAGTTTTGGATGAGCCTCTTGGTGTTGATCCAGTGATGCCTCCACATGATAAGGTGGATGAGTACTTGCGATCGTTGCAGGCCTCGCCGGTTGAAGATTATTCCCCATCTCTACACCCAGTGCTCGATATTGCTGTTCCTGACACACATGTACCACCTTCTGATCCCTCTCCTCAATTCCCTGCACCTTCTCCTAAAGCTCCTATTCCCGTCTCTGATTCTGAAACGATTAATTTTCGTGACCAAGCTGTACTGCAGGCTTCTAAGTCATCTTGTGTAGTTGGTAATACAGCTCCAGCTTTTCACGGGCCGGCTACTGCAGCGCCAAGTCTGTCTCAAGAGCCCCCTACAAGCTCACTGTCTCTACATGTTCCAGGGTCTCCTGATAACCCTGCTCAGGTTTCTACACGTCATTTACAGATGCCTGTTGTTGTCGACGCTCCGGCTTATCAGGCAATTAAACTGCCCGCTCCTCAAAGAGTGTCTCATTCCACCTCCATTTCTTTGGTTGATAGATCAGATGGCTTAGTAGGTCACACTACTGTTGACCCGAAGCATAATCCGCCAAATGTCCCATTAAATCACACTCTTCTTCCTGGTTCGGATTCATTAACCATGGGTCCTACTACCCCTTCTCAGCCCAACGCAACATTTGGTTTATCCACCCCTGCCAATATGGTTCGCCCAAGTAGCTCTTTGTTTCAAGGGCCTGCTACGACTGAATTCCAGTATCCTTTCCCCCAAGCTCAGCCTCCTACTGGTTTGCACCCTGCCTATTCTCAAGCCATTATTCGTTCCGAAGCTCCCCCTACTGAATTACTTCCATCTTCTTGCTTTCCTCCCCAATTTCAAATTAGACCATCTCAAGTCAATCCCCCTGGTACTACAGTGAACCGACTTGTTACTACCTCTCAAACTTCTCCTGTTTACACCTTTCCCGTCAAGACCACCTACCCTAGTTCTCAAGCTTCAGCATTGAGTAGTTCTCAAAACCAACATGGTCAATCTAAGTCTACCTCAATCGTTGATGACATGGCCCGTATGTTTGTGCGTTGCCACGGAACACGCAGTTTGCCTGAAGAAGAGAAATTTGACGGCAACCCCCTTCAATACCACTTGTTCATGCGTCGAGTTCAAGATCGTATCTTGGATATATATGGAAGTTCGGATCCCGGACATGCGTTTCAACTCTTGCTGGAAGCTACCGCAGGCCGGGCGAGAAAAATCATAAATGGATGCATCATGCTGCAACCTGATGCAGCTCTTGCAAATGCTTTACAGCTGCTTTACAAGGCTTTTGGTTCCCCAGATGTCACGGTTAAGGCACACATTAAGTCAGTAACAGAAGGACCTACTATTCGCACTGATGAACGAAGCTTGCAAGATTTCTACTCTGACTTAGTAAATTGCAAATATGTTTTGGAATCTGCTGGTGCCCTTCAACAACTGAACGCTGCTGCTACTTTAGAAGGTGTGTTTGGTCGGCTACCCAGACACAACCAGGAGCGTTTCGCTGAATTGGCTCTACGAAGAGGATATAGCATAGACATGGTTCCATTTGACTTAGTAATCGAATATATCGACCAAACTCAGCAGCTTGCTGCGTCAAGGCTCGGTCGCCTCATGACCGCCCAAAGGAGCAAATCTAGTATGCCTGGTAATGGATGGACTAAAGGTACTAGTAAGCCTGGCCGAGCTCATTTCGTTCAGATGAATTCCATGCCAAGTCCCGCACAGAAAGACACCCAGCAAACCCCTTCAAAGGTGCGACAATGCACTGCCTGCGAGTCGTCTGCTCACTTCGTTTGGAGATGCGAGAAATTTGTTAAAATGCCACTTTCTGACCGTAAGGCACTTGTTCGGCAAAGACATCTTTGCTTCAATTGCCTTGGGACCGGCCATGGAGTTAAAACGTGCCCGAGCAAAGGTCGTTGTCGGACTTGCTCACAAACTCACCATACCCTGCTTCATCCTGAGGACTTCGATAAACCTGATAGTCAGCGCCCTAACCACGACTCCTCCGTCGCATCTGCTATTAACATGGAGACGGCGCAAGAAGACGACAAACCGTCAGAGCTAAAGATAAATGCGTCTCATTCTGAAAGGGTCACCAAGCAACTACAAGTGCTGCCTGTGTGTGTGATCAATATGGTGACCGGCAAAACTAAGCAAGTTTGGGCACTTTTGGATAGTGGTGCGGACACGCATCTTATGACACGACGACTGTATTCAGAACTAAATCTAGCTGGGAAACCCCTCAAATCCAAGCTACAGTTAGCCGATGGAACTATCAAAACTTTAGACACGTTTGAGACGAAACTATCAGTTCGTGGGGTAAGAGAAGAAAGTACCTTCGTTTTGGAGGACATCCGTGTCATGGAACGTCTGCCTGATCTTGTCGGACATGCATCTGCTAAAACTGATCTCGGAGATTACCAACACTTGGCTGATGTTGAGATTCCCGAAATCGATTCGGATGGCATTGATTTGTTAATCAGCATGGACTCACCAAATTTGCATGTGTTTTCTGAAGTACGTCAAGGTGGTGAGGGGCTATTGTGGGCTGGGAAATCCCCTCTCGGTTGGGTCCTGTTCGGAAGAAATTCTGAGGATGAAGATCGCAAAAGGCTCGCAACTTCTGCTTATGTGAGTTTAGTAGCTACCTCCAACTTGGAGTCTACTGCTGAGGCTATCTGTCCCTGTCAGTTCGACTTTGTGGATTTGGCACAGGATGACGATACTTGTCTACCTTCACTGGATGATAAGGATGCACTCAGTGTAATGCAAAGTTCTTGTACATTCAAGGGTGGGCACTACTGCATGGGCCTTCCATGGAAGAAAGGATGTCCCAGTCTTCCCAACAACTACAACATGGCATTGTCCCGTTTGACGAGCTTGGGTCGCAGGCTGAGACGGGACCAGGATGCACTTGTGAAGTACAGGAATAAAATAAATGAAATGATACAACTCGGTCACGCTGTCGAGGTTCCGTCACCAAATCAGGAGGACTGTAAAGGAAGGACTTGGTACATCCCACACCACTGTACTGGAGGAAAATTCAGAGTAGTCTTTGATTGCTCTGCTGCTGTTGAGGGCACATCTCTCAATCGACAACTGCTTCAAGGCCCTGATAACACAAATACACTTCTCGGAGTGCTTTTCCGTTTTAGACCCCATGCTGTTGCTCTGATTGGTGATGTGCGAAATATGTTTCACCAGGTCAACGTAGATCCCATGGACCAGACAGCACTCAGGTTTCTTTGGTGGACTGATGGCAATCTTGACCTAGCGGTTAAGGCTTATCAACTGACTGTCCACAGCTTCGGGCTTACGTCATCACCTAGTGTTGCGGGATATGCCTTACGTCGTACGGCAAGAGAGAATCGCACTAACGCTTCCGTTCATGCTACTTCTACTGTCGAACGAAACTTCTATGTGGACGACTTGCTAACTTCTGTGCGCAGTAGTGAAAAGGCTGTTCAACTACTACGAGAAGTAGATGCACTCCTTGCAAGCGGAGGTTTCCAGATGGCAAAGTGGGCAAGCAACCGCCCAGAAGTGCTTGAAACGATCCCGGCTAGCTTTCTTGCTCCTCAGCTTCACGAGATCGATCTTCATGAAGAGAATCTTCCTTCACAGAAAGCACTGGGTCTGGTCTGAGACGCGAATGCCGATCAACTTCGCATTAAGGTGGTCATTCCTGGTCACCCTTGGACTCGGCGTGGTTTACTTTCTGTCTTGGCAAGCGTATACGACCCACTTGGTGTAGTGGGCCCCTTTATGTTGCCCGCGAAATTGCTTCTTCAGCGCTTGGCTAAGAAGGGCTTGGGCTGGGACTGCATTATCCCCGATGAGGAACGGCTTTCATGGGAAAGATGGTTGGATGCCTTGCCCCGTCTAAATGGATTGTCGATTTTACGCTGTTATTCAGGACTCACGGATGCACAAGAAATTGAGCTGCACTGCTTCGCTGATGCCAGTGGCGATGGCTATGGAGCAGTGTGTTACATCCGGACTAAATCTGGTTTAGATTACCCTTGTTCATTTGTTATCGGTAAATGTAGAGTCGCCCCATCCCATCGACTGACCACTCCTCGGTTGGAGCTGAGCGCTGCATTAACCGCTGTTAGATTGTCAGAGATCGTGGTCCGAGAGCATGACTTCCTTTTCAATCGAATCGTATTCTGGTCGGACTCCACGACGGTCTTGAGCTACTTGAAGAACACCTCCAAACGTCGTCCAGCTTTTGAGACGAACCGTATTGCACTGATTCGGAAGATGTCTACGGTAGATCAGTGGCGATGGGTTGATACGGCTAAGAATCCAGCTGATTACTATTCAAGAGGTGTATCACCTAGAAATGTGCACAAAGCGGAAAGATGGCTTCGTGCTCCCGCCTTCTTGTCCGAAGATGAATCAAAGTGGCCAGATTTTGATGAACAAACACGAACTGAGCTGAGTGTACCAAATCAAAATGAATCAACTGTTGCTACCATTGCCCTTGAGGCTGGAGCTCACACAACCTGTTCCGTCACTAATAATGTCGCTCTAGCTTCTTCTGAAAGCAAATCGGATGTTGTGCCAGATGTTCTCAATCGACTTCTCACTCGCTTTAGTACCCTGTCACGTACTGTTAGGGCCGCTGCATGGCTAATGAGATTGAACATTTGGGTAATATGACGTCATCATATGGACTGTTTACATGACGCACCATCATGGACTGTGACTGACGCACTTGCGTATGTATTTTCATGGTGCATTTACGAACATTTGGGTAATATGACGTCATCATATGGACTGTTTACATGACGCACCATCATGGACTGTGACTGACGCGCTTGCGTATGTATTTTCATGGTGCATTTACGAACATTTGGGTAATATGACGTCATCATATGGACTGTTTACATGCGGCACCATCATGGACTGTGACTGACGCGCTTGCGTATGTATTTTCATGGTGCATTTACGAACATTTGGGTAATATGACGTCATCATATGGACTGTTTACATGCGGCACCATCATGGACTGTGACTGACGCACTTGCGTATGTATTTTCATGGTGCATTTACGAACATTTGGGTAATATGACGTCATCATATGGACTGTTTACATGCGGCACCATCATGGACTGTGACTGATGCGCTTGCGTACTATGCACTGTTGGACATTACACACGGCTTCGGACTGTAATCGCGCTTGTGCGTCGCATGCTGGCGTATACGGACATTTGATTTAGTGATTTGCGCGACATCACATTGTTACGCACTGTCGAATTACGATCACACACGGACTGCTTATCACAACTTTACACATAAATCTTTCTTCTTTCTTAAGTACTTTCCTTTGCATGTGCGAAATTGTAGGCTTATGTGTTGATTTTGAATTATTTTGTTACATTTTTGCTGTCTCACTGTTTATTTTTTGAAAAATTGCTTAGTCATTTGTGTTCAATTTTAACTGCACAATTTTTGGGCCGGCCATGTCACAGTGAGAATTGTAACTTCTTTCTAAATTTTAATCAATTTTACCTCTTTACGGTTCACTGCTCTCATGTGCGTAATGTTGTTATGACGATCTTGTTTTGCTGGTTAAATGGCTGTTTGGTAGATAGTTCCAAGTGAGCGTGTGATTGTGTCAATCTTTCTTAATCTCCTAGGCAGTGTTAGAGAGTAAAGTGTAGCCTGTTTTATGTGCATAATTGCTGGTGATAGTTACGTAAGTGTTCAATATCTTGTCAGGTATGTTTTGGTTGATTAGATAGTTAGCTCTTAATTGTTGATATTCCGTGCACGTGGTTCTGCAGTAGCCTACTGGTAGACGTATTTCCTATTTAGCCATGCGCGAGACTGTTAGTGTAGTAGACCTAGTTTTATTGCATTCTGATAGCTTTTGATGATACTTTCTCCGACCTGGCGTAACTGGGTTGGTTGGTGTAATTTAACGTTGTTTTTATTCTATTTGAATTAGAATAGGTGTAAGTTATCCTTAACGGTTCATAAGATGTTGATTTTGTTGTGAAACATCTATGATTTACTGCCCCTTTGAATCCGAGCTGTTACAATTGCAATACATCGTATTTCGTTCCATATACGTGATTGTGAGCAGTACGAACGTGAGCTTCGCCAGGTTCAAGGCCGACAGACGTTTGAGGTCGAGCTAATCTTGTTTAAAATAGAATCCTTAGTTTTCTCCGTGTCAGTCCTTGGAGCATTCCTGGGGCTGATCTCAACACACCTATTACCGGTATGAAACTTGTTAAAAACAAAAAAATTGTTCATCAGCTGTAACAAACAACCAAAAGTAGGATAATACCCGTACTGACTAGTAGCATAAAAATCCATCTACAATCTTTTGTTTCTTTGCTAAAAACATTGCAATAAACGGCTAATTATCGCTAATATTGATTGAAAAACAGAACAACAAATGCCTTAAAAAAGCGGTAAAATGTGCATATAAATTATGATACCAGTATATACTGCAAGCTCACCAATTCATTTCTGCAAACTTGCTGGTACATAATCTCTTCTACTGTAAGGCAAGCTACTGGTAAGCTCTCACTCAAATAGTCACTCGTATACTGCACTATACTGCTGTGCTGAAGCTGCAACGGACCACGAGTTATGTTATTATTATTACATAACAATGGATCAACTGCTGAATCCTAAAACAGATGAAAGGCTTGTACTGTACGTTTGTATGATTCCTGTGTGATACTCGCATGGTTTAATCATGGGGCTCACCTTTTGATATCGCATTGCGGTGATTAGACAAGGAAAAGAAAGTTTAAGAGCGGTTTCTCTAATGGTTGCCAGTAACTTCGCCACATGGTAACTTCGCCACAGTAACTTCGCCACATGGTAACTTCGCCACACTTTCATACATCGAAAATTTACATTGCCTACACCGAAACAAGACTTTAAATTCCGGGTTGCCGTAAAAAATTTTATCGGGCTTTTCGAGTTACTTCGTAACTTCGCCACATAATCGAAACTGTGGGGTAAGATGTGGGGAGAGAGGTGTGGGAGAGTGCATGGGGTGAATAAGGAAGTGTGTTGGGGTGTAGGGGGAGGTCAGGGGAGCTGTGGGAAGAGATATGGGGATGTGGGAAAAGATGTAGGGAAATGTGTTGGGGTGTGGGGGGAGGTAAGGAAAGATGTGAGGGGAGGGTGTGGGAAAGTGTATGGGGTGAGTGGGGAAGTGTGTTGACGTGTGGGGAAAGGATGTGGGCAGGGTAATGGGGAAGATGTAGGGAAATGTGTAGAGGTGTGGGACCCCAACACACTTTTAATTCCCCACATATCCCTACCCTCACCTTTCCCTACATTTCCCCTTACCCCCCCCCACACCCCATCACACTTTCCTACACCTCCTTTCATACCTCTTCCCACATCCCTCCTTCCTCCCCCCACACCCCAACACACTTTCCTACTATCCCCACATCTCCCTTCACTTTCTCAAAGTGTGGCGAAGTTACCATGTGACGAAGTTTCTGTGGCGAAGTTACTGTGGCGAAGTTACCATGTGGCGAAGTTACTGGCAACCTCTCTAATTATGGTATAGTATGGAATAGTATGGTATAGTATGGAATAGTATGGTATAGTATGGAATAGTGAGTAAGGCACTGTGGTACAGTATAGCAGAAATGGGTGATAGGACGTTTGGGGCACTAGAGTAAAGGGGCCCATATAAAGAGTCAAATTGAGGGTGAATGGCCCTCAGGGTTAAATGTGCCTCAGGCCTAAATTAGGGCAAAAGGAGTCAAAGGTCCTCAGGACAGGATGGTTGAAGCAATAAATAGGATGTTAATTTAGGCCTAGGAATAGGATGTTAGTTTAGATACACACCAGCAACCTACCCATTACCAGCAGTCTAGACTATCTGACCGATAAAATCTCATAGCAGCCTTGACCCAGGCTATGGGTAAGGGCTAAGGGCCATTCACCCTCAATTTGACTCTTTATATGGGCCCCTTTACTCTAGTGCCCCAAACGTCCTATCACCCATTTCTGCTATACTATACCACAGTGCCTTACTTACTATTCCATACTACACCATACTATTCCATAAATAGAGACACCCGGAAAAGAAAGTTCAAGAGTACTGATTTCACCAAAATGTTTGCAGGTTGCATGCAGCCCATGGGCCGCATATTTGTTACCTCTGATCTATACTGATGGCAGATCATTCACATTACCCTGTTCTGTGTTAGTACATCTAGCATTTAATAGTGGCAAACCAGTGTGCAAGCTACTCGACTTCCTGACTGCTCATGCAGGGAAATGCATTATTCAACAAGTGTGCCGGTAGGCCTTGGAAACTGCAAACTGGCAAAGCTCATTATGTACCTATGGGATGTTAAAAATTAGAAAATGTCAGTGCAATTCATCATGCTTTGATGACCGCTTGTAGGGGTGTCCATTTCAGAATAATTAAGTATTCTAGAATAATTCCGAATCTTTTTTTTTTCAAATCCTTAACTGAATTCTAAATCTATAAAATGGCCGTTAGTACTATTGTGATATCAGTTCAACTCACAACTGCTCAACTGCTGCAAAACAAAAAAATCAACCATTTGTTTCATTTGTAACAAATTTATAGCCAGCACAAAGATTACAGCACTATGAATTCGAAGCATAACGGTATTATACATGCAGTGGCGTAGTCATGGAGCTAACAGCGGGCATGCCTCTCTTAAATTTTAGAAACACATGAAAAAAAATACAACTCCAGTATACATACAAGTGGTGCATACTACACTCATGGCCCTTCACAAATTTTTTGCAGCATCCAATGAACACCGCATGATCACACACACACACACGAGGTTGAGCGCAATTTTTCTTTACTAGTAAACCTAATCCTAAAAGTGGAATTGGTTCAGAATAGGAACCGGTTTCATAGGATTTGATATTCTGAAATGGACATCCCTAACTGCTTCTTCTTTAATTTATGAAACAAGTTGGTAGTCTATGAATATCTATATTATAGTTAATTCAGTAAAAAATAATATAGAGGTTAGAGGTACAGTCAAGTTTGGATATTTGCATAATTTGCTATATCGTTTGAAAATCATAAATCCCAAATCACAGTCAATCATTTGTTATGAAAATAATTTGGTTAATCGCAAGTGGTTCATTGCATACTGGTAATCCACTTAACTACGTAAAATTGAATTAAGCGGATATGCAGCAAACTATCGCATGACTTTCTGAGCAAAAACAAACTGTTTTAATGCACAAATAACCTTGCCAATTGCCAACATCATGAAAAGAAAAGGAAACCGATCGAAGATCGAAAACATTGCATTGTGTGATGTGATTGATGTTCATCAAAAACAATTACCGGTTCAAAACAAAATTATGCGAGTCACTTATTCTTTGTACTTCCACTTAATTTGCTTAATTGCATACAAAGGTTTTTCAAATTGACTATGCAATTAACCGGATTTGACTGTATTTTCTTAAATTCTGAAGTTCACAGTGGCATCTTTAGCAGTGCAGTATCTCTCCATAATAAGAAAGAAAGGTAAATGATCAAGGTTCATAAATCAGTGACTATTTTTCTTACCAATTCATTCATTTAAGAATAATTTTCACATAACTGTAGTCTGTTAAAGCTAAGCTTATTTGTTTGCTTTCTGTATATAAAGTTATTTAATTTGGCTAGGCTGTTGTTAGACAAATTTAATTCAAAATGAGTTCCAAAGATGATGAATATGATTATTTGTTTAAAGGTAACTGCTTGTGATTTTTTAATGTTGTAGCATTGTCATTGACAATTACATATTCATTTTTGCTTATGTATATTAATGGTAATGCCGGAAAGTTCCATGTTAACATAGTACTGGTAACGGGTGGCTGCTGACTCGAAGAGCACAAGCTCACTTCGCAGTCTCCCTCAATTACTGTTGAATTTTCTGTTCAATATAATTTGAAAAAGTACTGCTGTATCAGTGTGTTGCTTAATTGGAGCTCTTTGTTTTAAGTCATAGCAGTTGGAATTCCCCAATGATATGTCATTGCATAAGCCAGGCATGGCTAATTCAGTGGGTGCCTTGATGACATGTTTGAGAATTCCCATCTGATGCAGCTTAAAAATGAAGAGCCCTACTTAATTTACCCGAGTTAGTTAGTTAGTTGCATATTTATCCTCCTATCACGAGAAAGCGATCAATGCGCTATACGAGCTCGCTTAGGAGTTGCCAGCCATCTGTCTACCACACCAAGATGGGAGAATCCCGCTAAGTGCCTTTCCCAACGGCACAACAAGTAAACTTGCCGGCTTGTTCTCCACACTGTCCCTTTAATGCTGAGCGTCGAGCAGGGAAGTTGTGAATACCAATTTTTAAAGTCACTGGTTTGACCCGACTCGGAATCAAACCCGAGTCTACAGCTCAAGGGGCAGACGCTCCATACCACTCGGCCATCTGAGCTGTTAAAGTTGCTTAATACTAAGCTTATCATAGCCAATATTTCACAGTTTATCACAATAAGTATACCAGCATACTACTGCTTTTTAGACCCTTACAAGCATGATGCTTTGTTGGACTAGATTTAACAGATTTAAAAAAAAAACGCCTAAAACTTATTTTCAAAGCATCAAATCTTAAAATTCGTATATTTTTGTTGAACTGAGTTAAAAGCCGAAATCCACTATCGAATGCCATTTCTCTTGCATGTGATTGAAGGAAGTCAATACAAACCTTTTATCTCATTAAACACTGCATAGTGGGGAAGATTTTGTTGGACTTGTATACCGGGCATCGTAGTCTAGGCTAGCTAGGCTAACTCAAGTTCTGCGCTGCTTGTTCTTCCGGTACGGTAAAAACGGAGACAGAAAAAATCTACTCTCCAATTTTTTATTTTTGACGTTTCGCTTGGCAATGAACGCCAAGCTTCATCAGAAAATACAGTGACCTGGGAAGGAAATTAACCGAGGTCGAGAACAGTAAAACGTAGTAGCACTGATTTAACTGAACTGATTAAAAAGTTACGAAGTGTAAATTGTATCAACCCGATTAACTATTGCGTCACAAAAAGGCGAAATGCGTGAATAATCATGAAATTGTTACGTGTTATACGTAAAAACCAGTATGTAAACTACAGTGATTAAATTGCATTAAAATTATTTAGCCAATGAACGATAAACATTTGGGAGACTGTTGCCATCAGACCTGTTCATAACCTTAGGATGGGCATTGATGAACCAAGCTTCCGAGATGAGTCGTTTAGAATAATTGTTCTCCACTTTCAAGATTTCCGATTTCTCCCAATCAATTGTATGGTTAAAGTCCATCGCATGTTCGCAAAGTGCAGAAAGTTCCGGTCTCAGCTGGCTTGTGGCTCGCCTATGATCGGCCAGTCGCGACTTAAGGCCACGTTTGGTTTGACCAATATAAACATAGTCACAGTCAGAACAAGGGATCTGGTAAACAACACAACTCTTATCTTCTGTAGTGTACGGATCTTTAGGGGAGGGCAAAATGTGGCGAATGGTTTTTACAGGTCTCATGGCAACACCGACTCCTGCCTCGTTCAGAACTCGTCTAATTCTTTCTGATGTACCTTGCACATACGGAATAGAAGTGAATTGTTTGAATTGAGAGTTTTGAGTTTGAGAGCGTTTGTTTTTGCGAGAGAGAAAAGTAGCTCTGGTAGGAAATCCGTTAAGTTGCAGAGTAGAACGTATGTTTCGTAACTCACCGCTTTTTTGGTTTTTATCAGTATGAGAGATGTGTGTTTCAACGCGGTTGAGTAGTGTCTTTGTCACAGTGAGTTTCTGGTGTTTGGGATGATGTGATGTGTAGTGGAGGTATCTGTCCGTGTGGGTGGGTTTTTTGTATATGGCTGTAGTGAGTGATGTGTTTGTGGTGTGGTTCTCTTTGCAGACATTACGGGATACCAGAACGTCAAGAAAAGGAAGAGAAAAATCGTGTTCGTTTTCCATAGTAAACTGAATGTGAGAGCAAATAGAATTAAGATGAGAGTGGAATGCAGAAATGTGTTTCTTGTCGAGAATACAAAACGTGTCATCAACATACCTCAACCAAAGGTTGGGAGGAGTATGAAACGTAGTGATAGCTGTGTGTTCAATGTGTTCCATGTAAAGATTAGCAATGATGGGAGAAATGCAAGAACCCATGGGGGTACCAAAGGTTTGCTTGAAAAAAGATTTTTTGTATGAAAAAACAGTAGAATTCAAACATATTTGGAGACCTTGTTTGATGTCAGAGATACTGAGACGTGTACGAGAAGACAAAGAATCATCAGATGCGAGAAGTTCCAACACGAGGGCAAGAGCCTTGTCAACCGGCACAGATGTAAACAAGCTAACAACATCAAACGACACCAAACATTCATTTTCTTCAACAGAACAATTCTTAATACATTCAACAAATTCTCGAGAGTTGCGAACACTGTAATTATTTTTTAAAAGACTTGATAAAACACGAGATAAAAATTTAGACAAATTGTAAGTGGGGGAGTTGACAAACGAAACGATAGGGCGAAGAGGCACAGAAGATTTATGAATTTTCGGTAGACCATAAAACCGCGGAGTGATAGCATTAGAACAACGTAAATAGTAATAACATTTCTTATTAATTTTTTCATTTCGATACAAATTCCACACATATTGATTAATTCTAGTAGTAATTTGATTAACAGGATTAGGCCTAGTTGGTAATTTTTCATAAGTGCACTCATCTGATAATAGAGAATTCACTTTTTCTTCGTAGTCCTCAGTGTTCATTACAACTGTTGCATTGCCTTTGTCAGCTTTCAAAATAACAATTTTTTCGTTGTTTTTTAACTCTTTCAATGCCTCTTCTTCTTCACGGGTGACATTTCGATTATGCGGAGGGCTTGCGGTTTTCAAAATTTCAGCAACTTTAGAGCGGGCAATGGTAACTGAAGCTGCATTTCGGATTTTTCGTAGTCCAGTCTCAACACCGGTGACAATATCTAATTTAGGTATCGATTTAGGATTTTTTCTGTCTCCGTTTTTACCGTACCGGTAGAACAAGCAGCGCAGAACCTTTTATCTCATATCATGAAATCTATCTATTCATCGATTTTTTTACAGTGGTTCTAATTGGAGATTCAGGAGTGGGAAAGAGTAACTTGCTATCCCGCTTTACAAGAAATGAGTTTAATTTGGAAAGTAAAAGTACAATCGGTGTTGAATTTGCCACACGTAGTATACAAGTTGATGGAAAAACTATTAAAGCTCAAATTTGGGACACTGCTGGTCAAGAAAGATACAGAGCCATCACTTCTGCGTGAGCACAATCAGTTATATTCTTTGAACCATTTGTTTATGTTGCTAATTCAGTTGGGTTTCGCATGTATTTTTGGTTTTAAAATGAAATAGTAGTACAATGTAATGCCGTTGCAAGTCCACTCCTAAAGTTGGTAGAAGTATATTGCCCAAGTGTTTTTCTGTAGCTTTACATTGTTCTGCTGTATATATAGATAAAGTGCATAGTGAAGTTGACTAAACTGCTGTATTGCTTTGCTGGGGGAAAACTTAAATTATTATAAGTAGCATTGGCGCAGCCAGACATAAAAAAAAGGTCACAATTTTTTCCATTGAATTACTGATACAGAGGTTTCAGTCAGACCTTTCAGTTTATATTGAAGACTAAGTGATTTAATTTCATTGTTGCGCTATAGGTAATTCAAAAGTTTTTTATGCTTCTGCAACAATGAAAGTGTTAATGCTCAAGTGTTAACTAAGGTATACTTTTTGTTACATTAACTGCGCTCTGATTTCTCCGGAAAGTAGCCAAAAATTGCTCGCTTTTTTTCTCGCCGCTTTTCTGCGCATGTGCAACTGCGCTGATACCACTGCCAGCCCCACGCTGTGGTTATGGCAGATGCAGGTGTAACATTTAATATAAACATGGCTTCCATCGCTGACGTCAACATACTGGGGCAGTGCTCCCAGACTGCAGCTATCATTCGCACCCTGTGAAACGGATTCTTGCTTAGTTTTGAAGTCTTGAGTTATTATCTACACTGAAGCAGTTAGCGTAGCCGATGATCTCTTCCTTCATCTATGCATCAGATATTTTTTTTTTAAGAACAAAGCAATCTCCTAGCTTATAGGGAAAATATATCATCCTCAGCTTCTTATTCAAATATATAGAACTTTTGAATAAGGACCTTAGAACGAGGGGTAGGCCTAAATGTGCTTTGTTTTCTCAAGTTACACAGACTAATTCTTTCGAGAAAAAGTCTCTATTACGTACCGCTTTCTTTTTTGGAATAGAAAAACAAATGATTTGCATCGTTTTCTTTTCGGTCAATGAAAATTTTTGCTGATTGCTGGCTGTTTATTATTGCACTAATCTGCATTTTAAGCCGAAAGAATGTGATAGCGATTGATCATTTGTTGCGTTTGGTTTAGTAAAGTGTTGAGGGCAGTCAGTTCAACGTAATGGCAATACAATATGGCAGGTTGTCGACACAGCGGCATTATTCTATTACAACCCATGTTTATTTACGAAAATTTGATTCAATTGATCATTCAGCAAATTATTCCTTCTTCCCCGCTTTTCTGGCGATTTAATCAATGATCATGCTCTAGTTAAATAATATTTTACACGGAGATTCCATTGTTTGATAACTTTTTTAAATCTGTATTTTAAAAAAATTATTAAACAGAGAGGGACTGGTCCCCCTAATGCCCCCTTGGCTGCGCCGGTGATAAATATCATTTTCTTTTTAATTTATTGATAGTGACAATAGTTTACAGTGAACTAGTCAAGTTTTGTCTGGCGACTAGTTAACAATAAGCTGCTTCGACGTATGGATAATATGCAGCGGAAGCTGTGACCTTAACGAAAATTGCCTGGGAAAGGCCTACAGTGTATACAATGTGTTTACATTTATAAAATAGTTTTTTTATACTCTAGTTATTATCGTGGAGCTGTTGGTGCACTATTGGTTTATGACATTGCAAAGCATTTAACTTATGAGAATGTGGAACGCTGGTTGAAGGAGCTACGGGATCATGCTGATAATAACATTGTAATAATGTTGGTTGGTAACAAAAGCGATTTGCGTCATTTAAGAGCTGTGCCAACAGATGAAGCCAAAGCATTTTCAGGTAGGTGCAATTTCAATAATTATTTGACGCTACAATATACAGTGATAAGATACAATTCAATTCGATTTCAGCTTTCTACTTTCCTGAATGATCAATCCAAAATTATGAATAGGCTTGCTCATATTATTTTTGTGCAGTTGATTCCGTTGTACCGTAGAAAAGAAATTTAAAATAGGGTTTTATTTTGTGCTATATTTTTTGATCAAATTATTTTGTGTTTCGTAGCGTATTTATTTTCATATCACAACAAAGCAATCAAATAGCTATTACGAGCTCGCTTACGAGTTGCCGGCCACTTGTCTACCTCTCCAAAATGGGGGAATCCCGTTAAATGCCTTTCCCTACGGCAGAACAAGTGAGGTTGCTGGCTTGTTCTCCACACTTTCCCTGTACTGCTGAGCGTCAAGTAGAAAAGTTGTAAATACCGATTTTAAAGTGTTTGGTTTGACTCGACTCGGAATCAAACCTATGTCTTCAGTTCCAAAGGTGCACGCTCTTACTACTCGACAGGGCCGGATTTAGACAATGAGAGGCCCCAGACTACCTGATCAATGAGGCGCAGTGATCAATGACCAGACTCCTCATTACGTGCATAAATGTCTTGATGGTCAATCTCAAAAAAAAAAAAAAATTTCTCCGAGGCCCTAGGCTTCAGTCTGCCTATCCTATTTGTAAATCCGATCCTGCCACTAGGCTATCGGAGCTGTGGAGATACTTGATTTTGCTCAAGATAACTTATTGGTTGGGTTATTACTAAGTTGAGAAAGAAGTCGCAATGACGCAGGCCAAGGTTTTGTCTTTTAAAGTAATTTCATGCTATCATAAGCATAAACTGCGAAAGTGGTAAGAATTCGATGTAACGTATACTTTCTCGAAGTTTTGGTTTGTAACATAGCTATCATAAAAGATATTTAAAATAGTGCATATGCTCATAATTTAATAATTTGAATGTGTATATCATTTCAGTAAACTTTAAAACAACTTCTCGCAAATTTTTAGAAAAAAATGGACTCTCGTTTATTGAAACGTCTGCGCTTGACTCTACTAATGTTGAAGTGGCCTTTCAAAACATCCTAACAGGTAGTTAAGAATAAATGGATATTTATTTGTGTACTTTTTCACGTTCGTTGTAAGAGCTGTGACATGATCATGACATCTAAAAATCAGATCTATTAAAGTCGAAGCGTGTAACGAGTGGCGGGGCCTATCTTCACGACTTAGCGCCTGGGCAATGCAGCCCAAAGAAACATCGCAACGATGGCGAGCCGTTGGCGACACTGTCCGATTTGACCGGTCTGGGAATAGAAACCCAGACTTCCCGCACCAATAGCGATGTCTTGAACAACTGCGCTCACAATCGTATCATCTTGCATTCTGAATCTCGGTTAGTTGATTTACTGAAAATGATTAATGAATTATTATTCTTCAACTCCATGGTGAACGACCATTTGTGGTAAGGTTACACGCAGAGGTGGGTTTATTACATTTTTCGTCTATTTTGTAAGGATTTCAGTGAGCTGCAGGCAATAATGATGTTGTTTTTGCGTCTTTTAGTGTCTGTGTTTTTGACTACTTCATTACTTTGGTTGAGGAAAGAAGTTATGTAATAGTAGCACATTATCTCTATCATTCAACCTGAAACTGCGAAGTTCCTTTCGCAAATTTGCTTCTTTGAAGGAAAAAAGAAATAGATCAGTACAATGAAATTTTTTCATGCTGCTTCCCTGGCATGCCATGATCACTTGCCACTGCCAAGTTATTTTTCTGCCCACTTTTTTTCTGCATACGTTCCGTTATACTAATTGTTAAAAGTCTTTCATTTTTCCATGCATTGCGATACGCTCTGTTTTTTGCTCATTCAGTTTAAGTTTTCCATTTTTCGCCATTTTCACCTGCTGTTTTTATTTTTGAAGATTTGAAGTAATTTTCCTTGTAGGACCTCCGTCGCTTTTCGTGATAAGATGATAAAATGCAATAAAATGAAAAAAAAAATAACCCTCTTTTCTCTTTCGTCTCCTTTTTGGAAAGCTTGTTTAAGACCCTTTTCACAAAAACGCAGTAGCACTGCTTTGGGGGAGTTAATTGTAAGAACAACGTTTTAATTTACCGAGTTGCTCACTAGCTATATTCGTTTTTGCAGAAATATATCGGATTGTGTCACAAAAACAGATCAATGATACTCAGCAGGATGATGAACCAAAAGCCGGGCAAACAGTCGACATTGTGATTCCCCCTACCGCCAACACCCCTTCGAAACAACCCCCTTGTTGCAAAAATTTGTAGGGTCGAGTCATTGATTTCTCGGATAGAACACAGTCAAGTCTGCTTTACTAATTATACTAAAGCTGACTGTAGAATTATAAGTTTTGTTTCTGGCAGGAGCCGATGGCTTTGATCATAATATAATGATTGCATTCTGATTTATTATAGCCTATGATTTGGTTGATCGAAGACGATCATTGTGTATAACAGTATCTTAAAGCTGTCATCTTTCATATTTCTACGTTTATCTTTGCATTTAATTTCGTGCATCAGAATGGACCTTTGATAAATGCTGCTGAATATGTGATTATTTGCAGTTTATTGTGGTTGTGTAGATTTTGATGGATGGTGCGTTTAGTAGATTACACATTTTTGGTGCACCTAGCGTTCCTTTCGCTTAGTGCCTTAATTGGGCTATTGTTTTCCATTTATTTTTTCACCGTATAATCACACTGAGAAAAGCCACCCTATTAAAGTACTAATACATCTAACATTTCATTTTTTGCTTATTTTTATCTTGAAGTTGGTTTGTGTCCAAATTTGTTTGGTAGACCGTTATTTTTTTGGTAAAAAAGTAATATTTTCTGCAATGATATATATAATCATCACTGCTCAAAGTTCGTTTAATGTGATTCTCTTGAAAAATAAGAACCCTCAGCGTGTATTAAGTCAAGGATCTTCAACTTTCAAAACACTGATTGTGTCACACGATCGAGATATTTTATAATCTTTGTGAAACTTATTCCTGAAAATTTACTCAAATATATAATATGTGTGCGTATGTGCTTGATTTATGGCATCATCAGCGGTTGATTCTGCTGCTGTTGTGGAAAATTAATTTCTTACCCAGGAAATGAGACTGTGCTGTGCTTTGAAATTAAATCTTCATTACTGGCTGTATTACGCCACAGCGTCATATTAGTGGCGGTGTAGGGCCAGGATTTTGAACTCCGAGGAAAATGTAGCAGTGGCTAGCTGTTTGCGCACTGTATATGATTTGACCAGGCCGGAAATTAAACCTCCCCCCAATAGCGATGTCACCAATTCGCCAATCTGCCGGAGTGCATTTGAATTATGTTAAACCCTTAGGTGTTTTATCAGAACCCTTACATAACGTATGGTGGATTAATGTAAAAACCTTGATCCACCAAAGTTACTATAGCCTAATTCCGGCGTAGTAATGTATGTGGGATTAATTTTCCAAGGAAATTTTAGGGGTAGGAAACATGGATTTAAACGCTTTGTAGCAGTAATAAAATTATATTTTCAGCTATGAAATAATATGCGCCAAAAACACAAACCACAGCAAGGCAAAAAATTAGGAAACCGCGACTAAACGATATACTTGTACCGTACGTTAAGACGCGTTTACTGGAAGATAAAAATAAGTTTAGGAATGAGCACTGCCGTTGCATCTAGGTTCGATCACAGTCTGATCTGACGATCGTTGATCAATGTGTTTAATTCAAGACCGGCCTTGAAGGGGATCAAACTCCCCCCTCCACGAAGTAACTTTTCTTAAATCAATTAACTCCCCCCCACCATGTACCGGTAATTCCTCTGTAACCAGTGGTATAAAGTAACGAAATACTTTTACTTGAGTAGTTTTTTTCGGTAACGAGTACTTTTTTGAGTAGTTTTTTTTTTGGCTACTTTTACGTGTACTTAAGTACTTTTAGTATAAAGTAACTCTACTTGGGTATTTTTTATTTTAGAAAAGTAGAAGTAGTTTACTATTGTGGCAATTGAGTTACAGTCTTGCCTTGAAATCCCTCGTTGCGCCTAAAATCTGTATTTACACTCCAATTCTCCATTATTCAACTCCATAGCACTAGGTCTCGTCATCGCCATGGAAACTTCACTCCATGCGATAAGAATTACGCTGTCGCCTTTGATACTAAACGTCATGCAGGGAAGCTATAAATACCAATTCTTAAGTCATTGGTTTAAACCAACTCTGAATCGAACCCCAAGTCTACCGTTCCAGAAGCAGACGCTCTATCCAATTGGCCATCTGGGCGGTAATAATTTCTTTTGTTTCACCATTTTGCCACCTTCAAAGCAAGTCCATCATCGCCGCAGCGGCAAGTGTGTAGTTGACACTTTAACGTTTGAAAACGCTACACGAGTACTTTTGCTTGAGTAGTTTTTAAATGACTACTTTTTTACTTTTACTTAAGTGCTTTTTTCAGTCAATACTTTCTACTTTACTTCGAGTAGTTTTGCCGTCAGTAACAATACTCTTATTTAAGTACAGTTTCAAAATACTTTTTACACCACTGTCTGTAACAAAGTAGCCTATAAATAGTGCGGGTAGGTAGGCCTATAGGGCCTACCTTCACTTCTGATCAAGTCTCAGAGCAATAAATTGACTATGGATAAAGTGTGCGCTATGCCAGATCAGGGGGCATCATATGTAATGTCAACGAGCAGAAATTGCCGATTACGGCATATGGTCCTTGAATGGATATCACCGTGAATAGCTGCGGCATCGATCTTAGGTTATTGTTATTTTTTTTTTTTTTTTGTTTTTTAAAGCCACATAATTGTAGCTTTGGTTTTATATTAGTGAATTACATGCATCATAAAAGTAGTAGTAGTAGTAGTAGTAGTAGTACGATTTTTTATTTTTAACCATAAAACAACGCCATCATTAACACAAAAAACAGCTTGGTTAAAAATAAGGAAACAGCGACAAAACGTTATACGTTGAACATGCTCAAGATAAAAATATAGAACTAAAGCGTTTAAAAAAAAAATTAGCACGGTCGCTGCACCTAAAAAAACAACACGAAAACAGAAAATAAAAAACAAAACATACACATTACACCAGCAGTGCAACCTATAGATTTTCATGCCATTAAAGTATTAAACCAAGAACCTTCTGTATTAATAATACTACTAGTATGCAAATTCTTATTAAAAATAAATCATTCTTAATTGTCCCTTCCGTTCGGTAGTCTACAGAGTTCTCTTTTAGCAATACAAAATTTAATTTCTGTCCATATAATGTCCAATTCGTAGTATGCTATTCCGGAATATAACGCTGCTTCGTCTTGTGATTCTCTACAGTTTTCCTCTAATGATTTGTCAATTGTTACTACATTAATTCCACCGAATTCAGGTTCTGAAAAGGAAAAAAAGACGGAGCAGTATGCATTCTCGATAAAAAAGGAAAAAGTCTTAGCGAGTGGAGTGGGAGTTATTTTTGGTTGAGGGAGATTATATGCAAACGAATATGCTTGCGGAAGTTTCGATACGATTTTGGCCGCTTTATATCAAGGGGGATTTTGTTCCAGATTAACGGTCCCTTATATTTCATTGATTGTTTTGTAACATTTATTCTATAAAATTTTGGGTAGAGATTAGAGCTGCTTCTGGTACTTCTAGTGATATTTTCTGCTGAACTATTTATGCTGGTGGTTTGAAAAAAATCATCGAAACAAGGTGGCAAAAGGCTTTTATTATATCTCTTCATAAAGCAAGCTATCTAAGATGGCCTAGCTGCGCATCGAACCCGCGAATCTAGTTTCGGATCCCAATGCATCAACCACTCGGCCAACTCCATGTGCAAGGGATTGGTTTGCCCATTGCCGGCGGTACGCTTTGCGCCTATCTCCGCTTGTGGGCAGCAAAGTCCGCTTAACTTCGGACTTTTGTTGGCAGCAGAGAGACGTTCTAGCAAAAATGTTTTGTGCAAAACCGAATATGGAAAGGTTTTCATTTTTTATTGTCAAAATGTTGTAAGCCGGCGTGGGCGAGTAATAGTCTAAGCGTGGAGGCTTAGATGGATTGTTTCAGGCAACATCCTGAAACTAATTTGTGCCCTTACGCATCGGGTACCTAAGAGTTACGAAGATTGTCAAATGTCAACAACCACCAGTAATTGATTCAAACTAGATTTGATGAGAAAGTTGATGACTTGAGCTAGACTAAGCCTATAAACTGATGAGTTGGACATTACTTCATAGTTTGGAGCTTAAATCAATTGCACTAGTCTACACTGGCGTGTGTCCACATGTCCAGTTTTCGTAGGCCAAAAGCCCATGGGTCTTTTGCAGCACAGTTAACTTTTTGATGTCATACTGGTAATCACTTTTTCAATTATGACTGAACATCAAAAATTTGATGATGATGTTGAATGAGCTTTTGGCCCACAAAAGCTGGACATGTGCTGATGTGCACAGGGTAAATAAGACTAATGAACAGTCAGTATTTCTTTGATAAAGATGACGTTTTTTATTCGAAATGGGTATTTTTCAGGGCCAATAAAATTTGTTACCGGTAGTCTACTTTGGTTTATTTTACTGTTTTAGCCTTGGCCTGTTACTTTTTCATGTGCTTGTAGCCTACAACCGGGGAGAGCAAGAAAGTATGGTACCGGTAGTTATTGGTTATTGAATAGGCCTAATGAAAGTGTAAAAGGGATGGGCTCATAGAACTGTAGAAATAGCCACTAGTCTGTCTTTGTTATTACTCTGTAGTCTGTACTAGTGTCCTCCTACTCTGTACTGGTCTGCTGGTATGTAAGCTACAGGTTTGCCAGTTTAGCAATACTGCTCGGTGGCTGTGCTTAATATAATTGTACATATATTTGTTCTGTGTTGGATATGTAGAGAGATCTGCAGATTGCTTGTTCAGATTTCGAAACTGTTTCAAAATACTTTTAGAGTCACAGCCTAGAACAACTTGTGTTGAATAGTTAAACAGTTAAAAGTAAATGTGCAATGCAGTTTAATGGAATGTATTATACATTCAAACAAAGAATAATTTCATTTGTACTCTTCATTTCACTTTTATGCACTTCTGTTTTTTCGTTTAATTTGGACGCAAAGTTTCCAGTATTTTTTAAAAATCCTTCAAGCTCAAGGCAAAATTCTTACTTTGGATATGCCGTGGATTATTATGTAGATTCTAATGAAGCCTGGTAAGTTTATATGCCTTTAATCAATTTGTGATGTAAGACTTCTCAGGTTTTACTAAAATATAGACCAACGGTACCTGTATGTGTTCTAACTATAATTGTAAAAAATGCTTGGATAGTCTGAAAATCACCAATTGAAGTAGAAAAATGTAATAACGTTCACACCGAAAGTTCGTTTTTACAGCCTATTATTTTGTACGATAGAAAGTTTAGTATATGAATGAATGTCTTACTGGTACTCCTGCATATCTATGCAGGCAGAGATATGCATCATTGTCTTATTTTTGTAAGAAAGCATGAAGGTGAAAATGTTCAGTAAATCATCAACAAGCTATGAAAGAATCTCAATGATTAGTCTATGAAATCAAAAAATAAGTGCCTTATTAGTGAGCCAGTTTCTGGATGTCGTAATATTGCTATCTTTTATATTTGTTCTGTGTTGGACTATTGGTGTTGGACAATTGGTTTTTGAGCAACTTTCTTCCAACTGCTTTTTACATTGGTGTTATTTCTGAGTATACTCTGACATAAACCCAAAATTTTGCTCTATGTAGGGTTGTAGTTGGTGCTCCAAAATCAGGATTTGATGGATCTGTCTATAGATGTACTGATTTGTCCAGTGAAGGGTCAAATTCTGGTGTATGCCGAGTTCTGCAAGTCAACTTGCGTAAGCAGTCTTGTAACTCTTGCATTTATAATTTGTTGTAGATTTTGATTCTAATGTATTTGTTCCTTTGTAAAATTTTTTGAAAATGGAAAACACTGTTTTGCATTTATGCTCTACACATAAGCAGCTATTACATACGTATATTTAATACCTTGATGAAGCTGGCTTTTGGAGCAGTAAGCTTGAGTTTTGATTGTGAGTCTGGTCTGGCCAATGGTTTAAAAATTAGCTGTCAGATTTTCTGGTCGATTTTCTGCATCAAAAGAGCTGTAGGGAAACTGTTTGGCAAGTTCCTTTATTGGAAAAGTCACTTTCCAGCCTTTAAGCAGTAGATAGATGGCTGGCAACTCCTCAGAGGCAAGTTTTATAAGCTCCTTCTTCATTTTCTTGTTGTAGGAAGATAATTAAAAAAACATTAGACAAAAAAGATAATAGCATATTTCAAAGTTGTCTTTATTGGGGTGAAAATTGCTGAGGGTTGAATTTGTTGGAAAGTTATTTTTCATGAATTCAGAAACTAATGATCTAATGTCATTGGATAAACTGAAGAGTAGAACGCTTGCTTTTAGGGGAATCACCAAACGTTAAACAAATGTTTGGATCCACATTGATTATTGGTGCTGAAAAAGAGCTTTTGGTAAGTCCACTTCTTGGATACCGGTTTGTTATTTTAAACATTGCATTTTTGTGACTCGTGAACTTTTTGTGATTGTGCTGCATGGGTGCGAAGTTGCGCAAGTAAGTACACTGCAAACTTGTGGCCCACCTTCGCATATCAAGCGAGTATCAATAAGTTTTTTGCTTGGTTAAAAATTTTTTGTTGGTGGTGCAAGTTTCAACGTCTGGCTGATGTCTCCCAACGTCTGGCTATTGCAGACACTTTGAACGAGTCTTTACTTGGCTTACTTTATGCATGATATTGAATCTCAAAGATATTCTGGTTGTTGTCTAGGTTAAGAGCATGGACATTTTAGGCAGCAGACTGAGGCGTATCCTCATCAAGTTATGTACCGGTATGGTAAAGAATTCTTTTGAAATAAAATACATTTCAGCTTTCAGTCGTAAAGATATGAATTTTATATGTTTTGTTTTGACCGTATTCTATTACTCATATGTTATACTGTAAATATGAAAGCAGGGATGTGGAAGCGGTATATTTGCAAACAGCATCTGCTTTCACTTCCACACCTGTCGCTTCCGCTTCCTAAAACATTCACCGAAATTTTGCTAGTAAAATACGACCAGTGCATTGGTAGCCGATGGCGTAAACCATAGGTTTTTTTCCAACACACTGAAAGCTCTTGGTCAAACTTTAGCAAGCGCTTTTTTAAAGATATCATAATAATTTGCAAAAAGCTAACAAAAGTGTAAAGGAATGTTTGAGTCACAATATTGCGTCTCAATCCTGGGAGTCTTTTACTGCAACTTTGCTACGAAACTTACTCCCTTCATTAGGAAAATGTTGATACACAGCACTCAGTGGCGTGGCAAGAATTTTTGAAGTGGGAGGGGGGGCATAATTTCCACATTGTTTTCAAGCGAATTTTTTTTTTCAGCAGAACTAATTTGAAGTTGATTCAGAAACAAGAAAGGCTCTGGGGAAGTCCGGGGGCATGCTCCCCCGGAAAAATTTTGAAAATCTATATATGCATGCTCTAATGGCTATTTTAGTGCTTCTTGAATAATTTTCAGCCAAAGTTTGTTTAAGATTTTTGACCCTAATTCTGAGTGCTTCGCCAAGTATGATGCATTTTGTTCGTACATTTTCGCTTATGCGTGGTTATGGCGTAAGGCTTATAGCTATCGAAGAGGCTCGAAACTATGGAAAAATTGTATACATCAAAATCATTTTCCAAAATGACTGGTTGGAGGAGGCATTACTCCTCATCCTACCTCTCTGGATCCGCCCCTGGCCATAAGCTGCAAACACCATCAAAAGATTCTGGCATATTTCAGTCACTTGACACTTAATTTTGTTTTTTTTTTACTGAAAGACAGAGTCAAGAGGGGAGGACCGAGGTGGGAGATGGCACAATGCCCTCCCCTCCCCCTAAATACGCTCCTGACAGCACTCCATCTATTTCGTAATATGATTATAATTGGAAAAGAGTCAACTATTGCTTTTAGCGCTATTGATAAATTAGTTGCTTTATTTTACAACTTAGAGAAGGCTGAAAGAAAAAGTGATTCCACGTTAGTAGGCGTATCGATACTATCTGGAAATCAAGCGAAGAGTATCATAATGGCCTATAGTGAGATCTGGCACCATGCGAATCTAGCATTGTAAAATAAAGTCTAATAAATTGAATAAAATGCAATATCTAATAAGTTATTTACAGTGCCGGTATGCTTTTTTGAGTGTTTGTGGAAGCGGAAGCAGCATATTTTTCGCGCTTCCGCTTCCATTAAAACATGATCGCTTCCAGCTTCCGCTTCCACATCCCTAGGTATGAAAGACAACAATTTTCATAATTCTAACTATCATATATTTTTCTCGCATCTCTGCCAGAGCATTATTTGAAGGCAGAACATCAGTGTAATTTAAGTGAAAATGCTTGATATTCCAATTCACTATCGAGATTGTGCGATCTAAATACAGAGAGCAACTTATTTCCTACGTATCAGAAACGCTTACAATACAAGAGATGCAATGAAAGATCATAATATGATTTTAAGCGTAAGCTGTAACACTGTTCGCGTTTTGTAATTTGATCTTAATCAGTTTACACTGACGTCATATATAATTATTAGGATCTCGTTTTTTGTAGTGACACTACATTAGGAATCATGTTTATTTGCCTGTCTAATTTCATCTTGCATTGTGTAAACCTGAGCATAATAAAGTAGTGCTCTATGACTACTTGTAATGTACAAATGTTGGTAATAACTTTTTTCGATTATCTTTTCAGTCCTGCGCACCCAAATTCACACATTCCAAAGTATCACCTACAACTAATGTGGAATCCTATTTTCCAACGGGTGCCTGCTATCTTATTGATAACTTTACTGAAGACGACTCTCGATCATATAACTACTTACCTTGCATGAAGAACTTGGGTAATGGTAATGGCCACCTGCACAGTTTGTGTCAAGCTGGGTTTAGCGCTACCTTCTTGAAGGTAAGCTGTAAAGATGACATTGGAATATTGCAGCTTTGTTGATAAAATGCAACCATGCATGTTTATGTTTCACTTATATTCCTCAGTTAAGAACTTGCTTGATACAACGTTGTTCGTTTCTTTTCTTTGTTTTTGCGGGGGGTGGTGGTTGGGGGCGTCGTAACAGGCTTTATTTCTTATCTCATCGTCAGTAACCACCCCCTCCCTTGGGTTGACTTTACAGTATCTGTTAGCCATGTATATATATAGTTTTTATTTTGTCGTGAAAATGTGTTTTTTGCCTTTACCAGATTAAGTTGCAATGTTGCAATCTCGTCTGGGATTAGTTATGACTAAGAATTTGGGGAGGCTTGAGCCCCCATCTCCCCTTTCGCACGTTCGCAGCATGATTGGTTAATTTAAGCCGATTAACTTCAAATTACTCAGGAAAACACTGAGGTTCTTCTTGGTGCTGTTGGAGCATATTATAACCAAGGGTCGATAATGCTTATGAAAGCTGCAAAACAAGACCTTGAGGAACCAAGTACGTTTACAAATGAAGAAAGACCGGCTATTCCCGAACATTGGCCTGGCAAGCCTGTCGATTACTATCAACAATCATATGATAATAATTACTTGGGTATGTCATTCTGATTAATTATGAGCAAGGTTATTTTTAAGCGATTGAACACAAAATTCAAGATTGTTTTTAGGGAGATTGCGAGCCTTGCGTTCTTCGAATTGGCAGCTTGAAATATTGTGTCAAAACCGGCGTTTCACTCAATTGCTAAGCTTATCGTCATTTGTGCGAGAGGTCTGAGATTCGATTCCCCGGCCGGTCTAATCGGACACAACGTCACTAGTGGCTCGCACCCTTGCGTTTCTTCGGAGCTGTACTGCCCACGTTCTAAGCCGCGGAGATGGCCCTGCCACTCGTTACACACTTCAACGTAATATAGCGATTGTAATGAAGATTTGATTTACTTTGATTTGATGATCGACTTCGGCCATAAATCGAACCCATCATTTAGACTCTGCAAACAATGCGCGGCACTCTAGGACCTGTCACTGAATGGTTATGCCTGTCAACATAGGGGCTGATACAGATTTTAAGCTACAAGATTGAAATTTTAAACTACTAGTTTAAAATTTTTATGGTACCTCAAAATTAATATTTTTTAACATTTTAAAAATACAAATATTCCGGTTTTCAGTTTGTAATAGTATCAACTTTCATGGTTCTTAATTATTTCTGTGCGAAACAGACCATTGTTAAGGGAGTCGTTCATTTGCCAGGGAGACCATTTTGTAATCACGATTTCGTTTTTGAGTTTTGCAGGACTCTTGTCTGTTTTTTTAAACTTCTTCACTGATTTCCTAGTTTTCGTTGAAAAAATACGTTGTGATACTGGCTGTTCGAAACTGATTTGGAAGTAATGTAATGAAAGTGAAGAAATGTGGCTTTCCGCTGTTTTTAACAACTTTTGAACAGGTTATTCTGTTGCTGTTGGAAAAACGTTTACAAACATGAGTTTGCTGGCAACGAGCGCTCCTCGTCGGCTTGGTTTTGACTTGCTTGGAGCTGTAGCTGTGTACGATGAACTTTTACGAAATGTAATTGTCAATTTTACTGGAAAACAAGTAGGTTGAACTGTGATGATATGCTGGCTTTGTCGTGGTGAATAATTCTTTAAAATTATTGCTTACCAACGTCTGTCTATAAATTGTCGCCAGATTCACAAATGACATCAGAATGCAGAGTAGACGAGCGTTGTTCAGCTGTGCCGCTGTCGCCAGTGCTTTTCTCCTTACTTAATATTTTGAACCGCAGAGAAGTTCCCTTCTCAATACTTCCTGCATTTTTCTTATTTTTTTAGTTTAGCCACTGTATCATTTTTACTTAAGTGTATTTCTATAGGTACACACCGCTTCCTTCTCGATGTGCCTTGTGCATGCTTTTCGTTAACAGCAGTGTCAAAATTAGATGCATTATGCAATTTTGCAATGATTACTATATTTTTAGCTTCTGCCAGTCACACTTTAAGTTTAAGCACTCTTCAATGTATAATGTTTTGGATGCACTTGGCAATGTAAATACAAAGAATTATTTAATTGTTTTTCTGGCACTTGAGACGACAACAAACGCCAAGGACTTAGCCGATGGAAAATTTCGGGGAGGGGAATTACAGTATAAGGCCAAAGATTAAAAACCAACTGCGCTGACACCATCGCTTTGGAGTGCGCGACTATTTGCCGCTGGACAGCTCGTCGTATCGATCTCGCTGGATAGTCGTGCGCTCCATCTTCATGATTTTAGTGATATCGGCCAGAGAATGAAATGTCCCAGCCCTAAGTTATCTCACCTTCGAATCGGTTACGCCAGGTTGTCCTACGCCCAGTAGTCCGGTGCATGTCGCTTTGTAACCGAGATTTGAATTTTAAGATTGGTGAATATTTTGGACATGGTCTTGCGTTTGTTGATGTAAATGGTGATGCAATGGATGATCTAATAATTGGTTCGCCTTTATATACTGATGATGAATACAAACAACCCGAAATTGGGCGGATTTATGTTTACTATCAACAACGAGGTACGACATATTACATAGGTCTTCAACAATGTGTTTTGTACTTTTGTGATGATTAAAATTGCTAAGAAAGCAATAAATCTAAATGAGATTATGGTGTAAATCCTTGTGAAGCTCGAAGACAGTTTACCCTTTTTTAATGAAAATTTATTTTACAAGCCAATATTTCGATTGCTTTTAAATGTAAGTCAAATAGTTGACTTCTGTTGTTTGTGTAAATGGCTACTGGTGTTTCCATAAATGACGACTTGTCATAAATCAGCCTATTCTTCTCTTCAGCTGTAGGTGAGTGGTGTAAAATTTGGCCATAATACCTCTAAAATGGTAGTTAAAACACCATCACCTAATTGCAAATTGAAGTTTATACATGCTGGTGCTACAATTTTTCTTCGTATCGTAGTGTTTATACTTTGGAATACAATTAGTATATATATTTTTTTTTAATTGTCTTTAGGCGCTGAAATCGGTGATTCGGAATATGAGGTCATCTTTTCAAACCCAGTCATCATCAATGGAAACGTGAGCATGTCTAGATTTGGGAACACAATCACCTCTATCGGAGATGTTAACGGCGATGCTTATCAAGGTTTGTAATCTGATGGCATAGCAGTAGATCGTTCGTTCTGTGTGTGTACCACGTACTACCAGCAACGTTTTGGTTGTTCTGCTCTAGATTTGTCAGGTCTAGTTTATCCGTACTATAACTAAAATTTAAGCGGTGCAGGCGATGCCTTTACTCTTCCAAAGACTATCTTTTCAGCCAGCTACTCGTTTTACAAAGAAGCGGTTTTAGCGCTTATAATTTTTTATGCGAATGCAAGAAAGAGATTACTGGTGATTTAATACTGTAGTAGGTAGCAAATCTTGGATGTTTTGCTCATTTCTTTTTCTTGTGTAAGCACAAGACAACTGCTGCTAGTATAGTTGTTTTGTAGTGGCAGACATCAGATAAATCCATCTCTACTATCTCATGTCACTCCTATTAAGGTTACGTACAACCTACTCTGGTATCAAGTGTAAGCTCTTAACACAGTTTCAATTTTAAAAGCACTATGTGAAAGCTTGAAGTTCCTTCAAAACATTACGTTTGCATACAGTTTGGCTTTAACTGAAATATCCTTTTTTGTTTAAAGCGTAGCTGGTTTAGGAATTATGTAAGGTCTGTTTTCATCATCTGTTTTGAAGTTTTTCAGTATTATTGAATGGTTTTGCAAAATTTTTTGATGAATAGCAATTTGAATTTGTGTACTGTATTTGATGAGCTTCTTTCTCGCTATTTCAACTGATTTATTTTCCTCAATTTATGGATATCCAAGTTTTTTAATTTTTGAAAAAGGCGGGCTACCCCGTACTGTTAACAAAAAGTAAGAGCTGAAGCTCTGTGATCAACGCCCCAATTCCTTCTAAAAAACGTGAAATAGTCAGAAATTGCGAAGAACACGTTACTCGATATATATAGAGAGAGTTATTTTTGTATAGAAAGGGCATAACGCGTGATACAAAACGAATGAAAAAACGATAAATGTATAAAAGGGAATTACGCAATGTCTTTCTGGTGAGAGGCTGCGAAAATTTTTAATAGTACATCTTCACTACCTAGGTTATTTGCTGACGATACTTGTCTCAACATCAACGCAGACTCACTTTCAAACCTTGAACTCATCATTAATTCAGAACTTAAAAAAATTTCAGAATGGGTCAATGCAAATCAATTAACTATTAATCCGACAAAATCGAACGTACTTCTTGTCCCACCAAAACTTAATCGCGCGCCTAATAACATTACTGTTGCCATCAACTCAACTCCAGTAGAAGTAGTTAAAGAAGCCAAGTATCTTGGACTAATAATTGATAACAAGTTAACCTTTGGATCACACATTGAATATTTAGAATCTAAACTTTCTCGGGCAGTTGGCATAATATCAAAATTCAAACATTTTTTTCCTTCGTCTGTACTTCTAAAACTTTATTACGCGTTATTTCACTCAAATATATAGGATGGGTTATTAATTTGGCAGAATACTTACTCAACCGGCGCTTGGTGTATCGGTTAAGAGCGTCTATTTGGTAGCCGGTAGACTGGGGTTTTATTCCCAGTCGGGTCATACTAAAGACTTTAAAAATAGTATTCGCAGCTTTCTCGCCAGGCGCTCGGCACAAGCGGAAGTGCGAAGGGTTTTGTGTATGTGTTGTTCGTCATGTATGTCCCTTAACAGCGTTCAATCGTTCGTGATTGAAAATTGTAATGATTGAATTTTCGGCCATTGTTTATAAAATGGCCTAAACAATGTGTGCTTGCACCCGCTGTCCCATACCTTTACCTTTACTCAACATCTACTAATAAAATTTCCAGACTTCGAAACAAAGCCATAAAGCTGATTGCTAATTCAAAACGTACTGATAAATGTGCTCCGATTTATGAAAAGCTTAAAATTTTGCAACTTCACGATCTTCACGTCCATGAAACAGCGACATTCATGTATGAATTCCATAACAATACACTACCTGTTTCTTTTTCGCAGTATTTTAACCGAATTGCTGCAATTCATTCAGTTCATACAAGAAGCAACACCTCTGGACGTACATACTGTATTCCACAATACAAAACAACTTGTCTACTGCGCTCCCTAATATATACTGGTGTGAAAATATGGAGCGAAATACCTAACTGGATCAAAACCAAAAGTTACAGTCAGTTCTTAAAACTCCTCAAATTATACCTACAAGGCAACTAAACATCTCCTCTTTCTATTATCTTTATTTATTTTTCTCTTTTTTTTATTTTTATATATTACAGCAGATCCTATACAAATCAGCAGAATAATGCACAACAACTGAGAAAAAAATAATTATTTTTTTTATATTTTTATTTTTTTAAAGCAAGGGTAGTTGCTTGACTCGAAGACCCTTAGACGGTCACTTCGCAGCTTCCCTATTGCATTCATTGTAAACTTTTTTTTCTTTTTCTATATCGTGTTATATTTCGTTGTTGAACTATATTTTGCTCTTGTTTTTATTTGCTATATTTGTTTAAATACCGTATGAATGCAATGAAATAAAATGAATCTGAAGTCTGAATCTGAAAAGACCATGCGTCCTGTTTCGAGTGGCTGCTAACTCGAAGAGGCTGCAGATATAAGATCGGTGATATCGATAACATCGTCACGTTTTTACTTAGATTTTCTTGTTTCTGCTCCATATGAAAGAGGAGTCGATTCGAATTTGCAACATGGGGCTTTGTATGTTTTCAACGGTGGAAAAAATGGAATTTCAAAGCACCCATCTCAGATAATACATGGGGTTAATTTGGAGAATCTTGCTGGCGATGGAAATAATATTCGGGGTCTTGGCTTTTCAATCAAAGGAGGAAAAGATTTAGATCGTAATGGTTATCCAGATATAGTGGCGGGAGCCTACTTATCTGGCCATGCTGTGTTGATACGGTGAGTTTAGGCGTAGATAAGATTACACTAAAGCTTTGTCGTGTGGCCTAGGTACTTTAGGTAGGTCATAAATGCCTGGCCATCCTCTCCTGGCAAAGGATGAGGTTTCTTTGCCGGTGTTTTGTGGAGCTAGAACACTAACGAATTAATAGCGGGCGCCGGGTCATGGGATACGACAAGTCATTCAGCGGCATGGCCTAGCGGTACCGCGCGCTGGTTGTGGTCCTACGTGGTGAGTTCACAATTCACGGCTCAAGTTGACCTCATTTGAAACACATACCGGGCGGCTGCTGACTCGAAGTGCGCAAACTCACTTCGCAGTCTCTCTCAATTACTGTTGAATTTTCCGTTCGATATAATTTGAAAATAACCTCACTTATTTCATGTTTTAAAAGCGTTAGTTCGGCTTTTCCACTATAAACAACTTTACGTTAGTGAGATCTAATGTTTTTATTATACGTCAATTTTTGCGTGCCATTGCAACTTTGTTATTTTTTACACGATTACGATTATTATATATTTGAACTGATTTTGTCTGTACTGCAGTTTGATCATCAAAGTGCTTTATTACAATCAAAGAAAATTGATCCCAAAAATCAAAAAAATCAGATCTTTAATGTACTCACGGTATTACGCCGAAGCGCGTAGCAAATGACGGGGCCTATCTCCTCTGCCTAGCACTAGAAACCAGCTTCGAAGAAACGTCGCGGCGATGGTGAGCCGTTGGCGACATTGTGACCGATTTGACCTCGAAATTCGATCCCCAAATCTCCCGCACCGATAGCAATGTCTCAGCAACTGAGCTAATTGCCCGAAAAAATGGCTCTTGTTCTTTATTATTCAACAAATTTGTTGCTCTATTTTTCAGAGCTCGCCCTGTAGTGAAATTGGTCGTAGAAAGCAGCATTCAACCCAAAGAAATCGACCTTGAAGCCTTAACCTGCGAAGTTCGGCCTGGAGTAGCTGCTGCATGCTTCAAAGTCCATTCTTGCTTTTCTTATGATGGGAAAAGTCTACCTTCTTCCATAGGTAATGGATTTAAAATCGTTTGTTGCTTGCTGACAAGTATTTATTGAAAACTGGGATATCGAATTCCACTCGGTTTTCGAAATTGTTTATATAAACGGCAATAATGGAAGATAATAAATCAGTTTCGTAAAGTGAAGCGTTGCTACTTGCTAAATATGGTCGGGTTGTTTTGCTATAATTATTTGACATCTTAATTTGCCTAATAAGTGAGCAGTGTTTTCAAGGCGTACGATCACCGATTGAATGGTAATAATTTTGGATCATTTTTGTTGTGAAAATGAAGACAACAGGCTTATTAACTATTAAGTAACAGTACGCATGACCAAGTTTTTAAAAATCGTCAATCTCTGTTTATAAAACATCGTTGTAAGGCTGCGGTTCCCAGAATGGGGTAAATTACTCAGGGAAGTGGTAGCCCCGTATTAAGGCTTAAATATAATGTAGTTCTTAGAACAAAATAATAAAAATGTTTTGCTGCAGTTGTCACTTGACGAGGCTAACGGGCCAAAAATGTTGAAACAAAGGTTGTAAGTAAATAACTGAGGTTATTTTCAAATTATATTGAACTGAAAATTCAACAGTAATTGAGGGAAACTGCGAAGTGAGCTTGTGCTCTTCGAGTCAGCAGTCACCCGGTATATTTGTCAAACGCGATCGGCTCCTGACGCGAATCGAACCCGTCTCGTAGGATCTGTCACCTGCGCGCGGTACCGTGAGGCCATGTCGCTGCCAAGTTATAAGGACAAGAAACACGGTTGGGCTCGCATCAGTTGTTATGACCATAGGGGACGCATTTTCTTGACACGTTTCAGAGTTTTATTACATCTACGATGTTGATTCGACCGCTAAAGAAGATGAAAAACGAGCTTATATTCTTGATACTTCAGCTAGAAGCATGGTTTTAACTGCTAGTGCTACTGATGCATGTGTTGAGGAGACTATATATTTAAAGGTAAGAATAGATAATTTAAAATAAAACTTTCCTGCCCTTATTAGCGTCTTCTAAGATGGGTTAATACAAGAAGATCTGTGATAATAGGTTAACATACCCCTGTAGATTTAAAGTACGAATATTTTAAAGCACAATCGGTTTTAAGTATATATCTTCGTTGAAATGTAACTTTCGCGTAGCGATTAAACCTCCTAAGATGGGTTAATACAAGAAGACTTGTGGTAATGGGTGATTATGCCCCTGTTTGGTAGTCCAATACTGTAAGAGAGGTGATGGTTTGCAACATTTTCGTGGGTGGATTGTGAAATCTTTGCTTGTATTTGTAAAGAGCTGTGTTAGAGCAAAAGAAATTTTATGTTGATTGATTGGTCCTTCATTTTCTGATAATAACAAATCATCGTATTTCCTGTCGAAGTGTTAGGTTTCGTTTAATTAATCCAAAGGATCGCTGGAAGTTGAATTTCCTACTAATTATTTGGAGTGCTTATGCTAATTAGACCTATACGTCTATTGTGTCAAATTACTTTTGCTAACTAGCGATCGGCACCATCGGTCTTGTCAACCATATATTGAAAACAGAAACTGAGAACACCTTACACCTGACACTACAAACCTTAACCTTGTTAGATCGTCGTTAGTTGTGAAACATCGCTATTTTTTTGCCTAAGTTGCTCTTAAGTTGTAAAAACTGTGATATCTTTAGTGGCTATAAATAGTTGCGAAGTTCAAGAAAAGTAACAAGATCTCGTTCTTAGAATTACTGACAACTGTTATACTGTATGTAGATAATAGAAATAGCGGCCCTTTCAATTATATATATATATATATATTTTTTTTTTTTTTTTTTTTTCAGAAATACAGTACAGGGTATGCCAGAAGTCGCGCACCATGTTAATATAGTATTTTGTTTCAACTGAACGTCAAAGGGTCTGTAGTGAACAATTTGAGCATCTGTTATAATAAATTGTTATTCATATGTAATTTTAAAAAATTGCATGTTGCGCGGCTTCTCTAACACCCTGTATGAAGATTTCCGAAATAGTGCATAAGCTGAAGAGCTGCATATAAATTTTTGTAATGGCCAATCTTTAGGCAAATTTTTTTTTACTAAACCTGTAACGTAGAATAAGAACCCCAGAAAATCACACAAGTTGTGTTTTTGTGTGATCAAGTAGCCATTATTTGATGTATTATCACTGACAAATGCTTCGGACTTTATTAGTGCGTTATAGGTATCACTTCAAAAGACTTCTTAATTATTCATGATGAAGAAACATTTGATTTGTAATTTCTTCACGTATGTCAAGCGTGGGTTTTTACGTGCATTTTGAGGTCGTTTTGTCGCAGATTAGTTCGAAACAATCAATATGTTAAGCAACTCTGTCTGCTGTTGGAAGTTTTTCATTCGGATTATTTTTAAAATTCAGTTTTTGTGGTGTTATTGCTAGTGCTTACCTTTGAATGAAATTTTTCGTTTATCAATATTATGATGATTTTTCCGATGCAATTTTGTTATTTTTTATCCCATTGTTCGTATTTGGTAATTTTTGCGTTACTTTTACAGAAAGACATTAAAGAAAAATTGAAACCAGTATCAGTTACCATATCGTATTGGTTGGAAGAAAAAAATGTACCAGTCGAACCAGTTTTGGATGCCATTACTGGTACTTCATCCACTGTTAGTGCTGATATGCACAAAAGCTGTGGTGACGATAATATTTGCACTCCAGACCTCAATGTTGATTCAAACATGTAAGTATTATATAATTTCTGAATTAAAACCCCCAACGGACTGCTTTACCCCAAGACTCTTATGGGTGGAGGAAGTTTAAAACAATATGTCAACGATTTATCTTGTGTTAACGCTCTGGAAATGTTATTGCTCTCTGTTCGGTGCTGCGGTCAAGTCACTCACATAATTTACTAACTACAGCTGTATAACCTAATTTAAGCCACATTACGTGGTCTCTTTGACGTAGGGGGCTGGTTTCTACCCTAAGCACGTTTTATGCGCTAAGCAACTCAATTTTTTTTACAATTTCTGACCGTGAACGTGTAAGCTGCTTGCTCCATGAGCTTGACACCGAAGGTTGCAGAAATTCTGCTCGCAAGCCACTTCTTAGTGTAGTGTAACCCGACATATAATACTGCCAAGTCTGCCATGCATCGACGTCTTCAAATAAGAAAGGCAATTAAGTGTTCATGGCCCAATAAAATGTAGGTGCTTGTGCTAAAGGTTTTTTCTATCCTTGACTTTGCCCCTCGATATCTAAAAAATTAAGTCCTTATTTATTCTAAATTTTATGCTTCAAACGGGCTGTCCAGTGTCTGCTTCATGCAGTGGCGCACCCAAGGGGGGAGGTTTCGGGGGTCGAACCCCCCCCCCCCTTTTGAAACCGAACCCTTGTTTTTAAAGTGAAGTATCCAAACTGCAAGTGCAGTACGTGCTGTTATTTCAAAATAGCTGTGACAGAATTTGCCTCACATCATACTGAAACCAACCCGGCTCTTTTGGAATAGTGGTAAGAGACATTGTTATCAGTGCGGGCAGGGGCGGATCCAGGGGTGGAGGATGCATTCCGAAACATGTTTTTGATGAATACAATTTCTCCATAATTTCGAACCTTTTCAATAACAATAAGCCTCACGAACAAAATGCATTATATTTGGTGAAACACTTAGATTTAGGGGCAAAAAATTTAAACAAAATTTGCCTAAAAATTGTTCAAAGAGTACTAAATAGCCACTGCAGTATGTAAATTTGTAAAAATTTTCCGGGGGAGTTCGCCCCCGGACCCCTACAGTCGTTTTCATTTTCAATATGCTTCAAAATAACTCTTCCGGAAAAATACGCTTCAAAATATGTGAAAATTTGGTGCCCCTTCGCTGAAAAAATTTTCTGAATATGTCGCAGACATGAAAACATTTTACAAAGGGCCCTTTACGTCTTTTTTGGGTTTAACGTCTTTGTATTTAGTTAACATTCAACCTAATTCAAAACTTTATCCCCCCCTACCAAAATTTTCTGGCTCCGCTCTTGAGTGCGGGATCAAGGTTTTTTTTAGAATCCCCCCCTTCCCCCCCCCCCTTGAAATTTGCTGGGTGCGCCCCTGGCTTCATCAATTTTGCATTGACTTAAGCGTTTTATTTTGTAGAAACCCGTCGATTGCTATTATTGGCCAATATACGGAAGTAATAATATCCTCAACAGTATCAAATGGCGGCGAAAACGCATACCAGACTCTTTTGGTCGTGCAGTATCCTAATAGCGTTTCTTTTATTCATGCGAAAGACCATGCGGTAAGTATTTTAAATATATTTTACATTAAGTTAGTGGACAAATTTTTACAAGACGATGAAGTATCATCGTTTTTTTTTAAGTAGAAGAAATTGTTTTTAGTGTAGCTTAGCTTCATATTGATGTAGTTCAACTGGTTGGTGTTCAATGTTGGTAATGTTCATTGTATTTGACTTTAAAATGAGTGACATATGCGTTTCGGTTACTTTATTTGATCTTCAAGGGTCTTGCGAAGCGATGTATTATGTGAAGTTTTAAAATCTTGTAATACAGGTTCAACCCCATTCAGAATCGCGCATTACAGCTAGATGATTAAATTTAAAACGCAAATTTTTGCATCTACTACATTGCGCTGTTCTCAGTTCAGTTTTCATTGAAAAATTTAATCTCTTTTGACTCTGTTCAAGTAAAAAAGAATTGGGTTTTCTAGTATAGGCTAGAATTTTTTACTAAAAATTTAAATTTGAAATGTAAATTATCACTTTTGTGAGGTTTCATCATGGCTTTAGTGTTCGTACTTTCGCTTCTAGTACGTCAATACATAGGCTTCAGTAAGCACTTTGTTAGTGTTATTTGCTCTATTTCATGAGCGGAGACAAGTCATAAATTTTTGCGTGGTTTGGTTATTAGTCTAACTGACACGTAAGTTTATAGTCTCTGGAGTAAGATGACTCGTATTGACTCAAAACAATGTAAATTAAATTATTGATGACCGTTTCAAATTGCTGTAGAAGAAAATTTGGTTGAGCTCACTATCACTATAGTGATTTTGCTATAATTCGGATTCGCATCAGTAAACATATATTGATTAACGTTTACACCTTCCTGGTTTTGCTTGTCAATTTAGGTTCTGCAGTGTGTGGCTTAGCACTGATCGATTAACCACTTGATGCAACGTGTTGTATGAGATGTCTGTTGGGTTTTTAAGTCGCATTTTTAATTAGTCCATTAAGCCTAATTTTTTTTTTATGCATCAAATAATAACTGTTTAGGTTAAATGCAAATAAAAAATTTGGCTATTGGTTAGTCTATATTATCTGAATGATTTTTATCTTAAGTTGGCTTGATTCAATTTCAAGATAATTTTATGATCCGAGAAAAAGATGCAAAGGTTGTCTTCATTAACGCTATCTACCAGGCCAGCATGGTAGCGAGCTGCTTGTAAAAATTTCTCTCATGTTCAGGAATCTTTAACACATTGTTTGGATGTGAATCGGACCGTGGTATGTGAAGTCGCAAACCCACTGAAAAACAACGAACAGTTACCAGTTAATTTGGTTTTTGGCATCAACGATTTGACCGGTGAAGACCCCCAATTGATATTTGAGTGAGTAGACTCGGAGACCACATGGCTATACGCTATGTGTTATTGTTTCTGTATTTATGCACGTCAAGTGTTTTTAGTGTAGCCTAAACCTTGGATTGGTTATTTGATTCTGTTGCATTTTTGTTCTACACCGGCCACCTGTCTACACACGTAATTTGTGGAAAATCCCGCTGAGTGTGTTTCATCAGCTTAGCGAATGTTATTTAGGAAAGGTGTAACTGGAGCTTTTCCAAGAACTCTGGTCTGGTCGGGGTAATAGAGTATAATAGTTTGTGTTCATCGTTGTTCTATGTTTGTGTCTGCCATTTTTCCTTATACAATGCGACCCTTTTTACAAAGAGGTCAGGTGTTAATGTGTTGTTTGATTTTTTTCAGTGTTTTTGCCAATTGTTCAAACGAGAAGAGTTATACGAGCGACACTGTCGGTTTAATAGTCGATGTTGATGTCAGTACCAATATTCAGATTTTCAATGCATCACTGTAAGTTTCAGTTTGCACCTGGGTATACGCGGTTGAGTCTGTTGGTTAAAGTTCATTGTACAGTGCACTTAGTCAATGTCACTTTTTCCATTTTCAAGAACTTTCTGATTCGTTAGATATGTGTATTAAGTGGAGTTTTTTAAGGAGCGGAAGTACCCTATTTTGGTGCCCAAAAAGAAACATCGGGTCTCTAGAATCGGGAAAGTTGTGCAGAAAAATAGCTTTTTGCGTTATTTTGGGTCTCAGGTTAAAGCAACTCAGTTTCTTCTGGCAGAATGCTCGATAACTGTCAATAGCTAGAGCTTGTATTATAGTCTATTTGAATAAGATAACCACCTGAAGAGCCGACTACGGCGAAACAGGCTGTAGTGTTTTTTTATGATTTAGTAATTTTATTTTATTTTAGGACTTCGTAGGTTTATTTTAGAGGCCTACTATTTTCCTAAAAATGCTTGGTATGTGCCTTCAGTGGTGATTTCCATTACATACGTATTACCAGGCGCATGCTTAAGTTACTGAAAACTTGATATATAGCGTATGTAGCAGACACATATTGGCGTGTTGGCGGTGACTCTACGAAAATTTATTTGTATTTTCTGCTTTTAGACCTGAAATAGTTGCGTTGGACAAACTAAGCTATGAAGTGGTGAACATATCTGGTTCTTTGCCAGTTTCACATACATATGAGGTTAGTAGAGTTGAGTCAGAATTAATGAAATATTTTATTCGAATCGATTCTGTTCTATAGAAATTGTTTTGTGGTTGAAAAATTTGCTAAATACAGCTTATTTTGTTCTGGTGTTTAAAAATTCGTATTCTTTTTCACAAGTTTTAAGTTCAGTGATGGACTTACTACTGATTTCAATAGCCAGCGCTTAGTCAAAGCTATTGCGTAATTCTTTCACTTTACACGACCCAGTATTGGGTCCATGTCCCATAGTTTGGAAACGCAGGAGTATAATTAACATAGGACGAAAGCACAGTCGCTCAAGGAGAAAAAATTCGATTTCTGCTGCTTTGCTTACACTGCTCATGATGACAGCTGAATCTATGTTGTCGAAACGTCCAGTTTTGAGAATTATTGTGGCTTTATTTTCTCCTTAAAGGTTTATAATTTCTCTTGCTGTTTAGATCACCAACGCTGGACCTTCGTCTATAGAATCTGCCGAAATTTCTTTGCTTTGGCCATTTAAATTACCATCGGGCCAGTTACTGTTCGGTTTGGACCAAGTTATCACCAGTGGTCCAGTGACGTGTGATGCCGCTCACATCATCAATGAAACGTTATGGCACAATGACGTCGTACTTCCTGGCGTGGACGCGGATAAGGAAAGCACACCAGATCCAGTGACCTATCACGTAAGTAATGACGACTTTGATTTTAAGTGAATTTTGGTGCGCAGTTTTTTAAATCTTTTATCATGATAAAATTTACGTTAGCACAATTTCACAAATTAGTGGACATTAAAAAGCTATAAGTGCTTTAGGCTGAAAAGAAGCTCTTTTGTAAATAAAAGGTTCATCAAGTAGCCTAGCTTTTCAAATAAAGGTAGCTTGTTACATTTTTTGATACATTTTGCTCTTTCACTAGAGTAGACAAAGACTCAGTCTAGAGAAATTATGCTGCATAAAGCAAAAGACGTGACTGGGAATTGAACTTTTGAATTTTAAATGCCGATCCATTAGTAACTTGTAAGTGCTGTCAAATTTGTGCGTTTAGCGAGACAGTTTTTTTGTAGAACTGTGTCACTGCAAATGAATACTGCAGTGAAATCACATGCACAGTTGGGGCATTGAAGCCGCGCAAAGATATCCTCATTTCATTGAACGGAAGACTGCGAGTGGCTCCCCTGCTAGCTAAAACCAGCGACTCAATAGTTACATCTAATTTGGTCTTCCAAGTTTTGAGTTATCCTTACCACGTCGAAGCCGAGTTAACTTCAGCTACATCTGAAGTAAGTATATTTATTTTTCTCTATGGAGCCTACAGTAGAGTTCAAGTGGCTAGGCAATAACCAATAAGAACCCTGAACATAGGTGTGGTGCATCCTTGACTAAGGTTTGAATAAAGTAAATAAAATTTCAGACTTTCTACAACTTTGCATTTGTTTAAAAAGTTCCAGACTATCTAACTTTAGGACCTTCACTAGAAACTTCCCAAAAGCATCATTCTTGTCAAGAAGAGCATCTGGGATGTGTGGTTGCGGGCGTTGCGGCGCCAGATAAAACGCAAGTGATAAAGAGACAAACCATTATTACAATAAGCTAGGGTGTCCCCACTGTCCCTGTCCCACTTTTACCCTTTTTTCGCAAACTCTTGATTTATGCGATTTACAGGGTACAAATTGGCACAGGAACCTGTTATAAAAATTTTTTTTGAAAATATGAGTTCTTCATGCCCGGGGGAGATTTTGAAACATTTTGAGGGGTAAATGACGTAACTCGAAAAGTACACATGCAACACGGCTGAGTTTAGCGTCAAACGATTCGGAAGGCATGGTTTCCTATCCGCCTGTAATACATTTTGATGCTCTATCTTGATCAGAAAACGACTTCTTTAGAAAAATCAAAATCAATGATTTATGGATAGTAAAAGATCAAAAAACTCTAATGCGCAATTACTAGGGCGATTGACGGTTAATAACGTCAATTTTTTTTTTTTTTTTGGAAGTAGAAAATAACTCTAACAATGTGGAAACAAAATTTCACGGTCGTAGGATCAGTAAAAGAGATAACTCAGATAATTGCGAGATGGAAGTTCGTAACTGTTGGTGGTACCAGGGAGGTGTATGCTGTCGCCAGACTGTTATCGGTATTACAGTTTTACACATGCTTAATTTATTTATATAATGTTTGATGTAATTTCATTGATTCGATTGTGAAGATCCATTCAGACAGCTTTGCAAGATTGCAATTTTGGCAAAATTCGTGTATGATAAAGTAAGCTTTTCGTCGTGTTTTCATTTGTTGCATATTTTTGTCGCTACGTATCGGTAGTCAAAAACATTAGAATTGAAAAGACAATGCATTAGTTATTCGAACATACTTTGATGTTACAGAGATTGCAATACAGCAAATAGCGAAACACTTGAATACGACTCTGGATTCTGCGCAATTACGCAGAGCAGTTAAACTTTGTGCCAGAAAACGTGCGGCATTATATGTGCGTACATTATAATCTAAGCACTAACTGAAGTGACTTTGATGGTTTTTTTCTTATGGACTGGTTCTTTCATTTCATTGTTTCGTTAGGTCAATAAAGTCAATTTTTTGATAAAATAAAGTCAATTTTTTGTGATTTTTAGGTCAATAAAAAATCGCCCCAGCAATTACACATCCATAAATCATTAATTTTGATATATTTAAATAAGTCTTTTTCTGATAAAGATAGAGCATCAAAATGTATTACAGACAGATAGGAAACCATGTCTTTCGAATCGTTTAACACTAAATTCAGCCGTGTAGCATGTGTACTTTTCGAGTTAGGTCATTTAACTCCCCAAAATACTTCAAAGTCTACCCCAGGCAAGAATAGCTCAAAATTTTTCAAAATTTGTTTTGCAATGGGTTCCCGGTTCCTTTGCCAATTTGTACTCAGAAAATCGTATGAACTAAGAATTTGCGAAAAAAAGTGTAAATGCGGGACACCCTGCTATTACAATCATATCTGAATCCGCCTTTGTCCCAAAAAAAATTAACAAAACTCGTTAATTTTTCAGGTTAGTACTGCTGCTCTGTATCCGAAAACTCCTGTTCCGGCCACTTTGGATTGGTGGATCATAGCTCTTGCGGTCGCTGGAGGAGTCTTGTTTCTCCTCCTTATTATCATTATATTGTGGAAATGCGGATTCTTTAAAAGAAAAACGATCCCTAAGGAGGATCTTGAGGAACAGGAAAGATTGCATCAAGCCCAGTTGGTCGAAAAAGATGTCCTGCAATAAAAGCAATCTTATTTTAGCCTCAGTTTGTCTTCATTTTGCTGATTTGGTGATATAAGTCCATTAAAACGACCGCGACCAATAGATGGGCTGGAATTCGTTAACAAAGAAGCTGATTGTTTCTTTAACTAGTTAATTTCTTACTCTGTTTTTTGCAATTACTAAACTGAATTATTCCAGACTGTAAAGACTCTTTTTTTGCATTGCTTTACCTGTACATCTCGACTTCATCTCTTTTCTAGGTTGTGCCCTATTTTTTGGCAGGCGACTGGCCCCAAACAACGATACCCAATAAAAGAACCTAAAACCACTAACCCACGTTTAAGTTACCGGTAGCCTAACTAGCCCACATCACTAGAAGCCCCCATGGCAACCCATAACGGGGCTTCCATAACATGGCAACCATAACATGACAACCCGTAACATGGCAACCCATAACGGGGCTGGTAACCCGGGGCTTCTAGTGATGTGGGCTAGTTAGGCTACCGGTAACTTAAATGTGGGTTAGTGGTTTTAGGTTCTTTTATTGGGTATCGTTGTTTGGGGCCAGTCGCCTGCCAAAAAATAGGGCACAACCTAGAAAAGAGGTGAAGTCGAGATGTACAGGTAAAGCAATGCAAAAAAAGAGTCTTTACAGTCTGGAATGAGTTTATCCTGGATTGGCTGTGCGTAGCAAGGCTGACGAGACTTTGGTTATAGTCGAAACATTAATTTGTCCCTTGCAAATTTCTAAACTGAATTAATTATCGTTAAATTAAAGCAATATTACAAAATTTTTGGATTTTCTAAAACAAAAACGATTAAAAACCGAAGTTGACAATTTAACGGAGATACAAAATTTGTTAGTGAACTGATGGTTATTAAAGTTAACGGTTTCTCATTAGGTTAACTTGCCCATCTATGCCGTGGCCAATCGGTGTAAGCCATAAGCTTTCCATGCACTGGTTTTCATAATCTTATATTTTCGAATCTAAATTCATCCACAATCTAATCGTGTTAGTGCCAAATGTTTCTATCGGTAGTATTTTGTATATCCGCATTTTAGTAGGTAAATGATAATGAAATTAACATCTAATTACTTTTCACATGATGTTGAAATTGGTACTACTGCAACTGCCAAGCTATTTCGTTTTTACTTTGAGGTCTGATGTTATTGTCTATCCGCAGTAGACTTTTTGTATTTTAGGCCATGGTGCTTCGCTTCGATCTCCAAACTGAAGCACCCTTTTTTGCTAATCTTCTTTTGTACAAGTATTAATTGAGTTGAAGTTTATATTTTGTAAATGAGATTGTTTTTATTAAAACAGCAGTTACAGCATGTGTTTGCCTAGGGCGTGGCCGATAAGGAGAAATCTTGCTAAAATAGTGGACCATTTTTTTTTCAAAGCCAATGCATTCCTTTAAACAAATTCTAAGAGTATAGTGCTCACTTCAAGGTCCCATTCCTGGTATGCCCCTGGGTGTTTTTGGACAATTAAATATTTTACGCTTAGAAATTTTGTGCTGCTACAGCATAACTTTTTCGCATGCTTTGCTTTCTAATTCAATGCTTTTATTTTTTATGCAATGTAATTGATTTCTTTTTTAACCTGCTTGCTTTTTGCATTTTTACTAGCACAGCAATTTATACAAAAACGAATTTGCGTCGAATTCCGTGTGAAAAAAACATGTTCGTTCGTGATCCACTGATTACTTTTTACCCCCTTTTTAAGTTATCTGAAAATTTATAACTTAAACCTTTTGGAAAGAGTTAATTCATTATACCTGCTGCCAATATATGCTGCATTTTAAATCGTGTTATTGGCCATTTAGTTTAATGATTGACCAAAGGATCTTTTCGTGTGCTATTAATTAAATGTACTTATCATGATCTGTCTCAAAAAATATCTTTGTAAAGTAAGCAGTCAAGCGTTCATCTCTCTTTGAACCGCCAATTTTTGCAATGCGGCTTGCAGTGTTTGGGAAATTGAACATTGATATTCAGCGTTCTTACAAACCTTAAATTTGATGGGATAAGTGATAGAATTTTATCATTTAGGAAAAAATGCACTTGCTCAAAAAAATACGCCAGCGCATCGCACGATTCGGTTCAATGCTTGGTAGAGTATTAGGCCTACCAAAAACTTTAAAAATTGGTGTAGTGTTAGTTAATTAATTAGCAACTCAGCGTGGCTTTGAAGTACCGGTACATTATAAATCGGTTATTCTGTTTCATGAATAAAGGAAATTAGTTTTGCACTAAATCTTGGCAATTAAAAAGCATCAAAGCACGACCTGCTTTTTTTAACGAGTCCATCTGGTTTTCATTCCTGGAGTGACGGAGTCCAGGGGTCCGTGACCTCTGTTCCATTCTCGTAGACTGTTTTGGGATGAAAAACAGTCGGAAGTCTAAGAAGAAGGTATTCTGGTCCCGAAAGAATAAAAAATTATACTAAACTCCAGGTCTGTGCCTATAGGCTATCATTTTTGTTAGGAAGTGTCTATTTCACCCGAATTCGGCTCCCCTACTTCTATTTTCAAACTTTGGGAACCGTTTCCGGCTATGGAACCACGCTTTTCCCACTAGAGGAATCGAAAAATGGTTACTAAAGTTTGAAAATCAAAGTAGGGGAGCTGGATATGGTTTCTGTAAAGCCATTCTCACAGTTGGGGAACCGAAAGCATGGTTCGGCTTGGTAGTTTGATAATGGAAGCAGGGGAATGGTAGTTTGAAAATTGAAGTAGGGGAATCATTGAGTAGCCAGTACCGTAGTTCAGAGTTAGGGGTGTCGGAAGTTGGGGTCAGCTATTGAAAGTTATGCCCCAATATGGCAAAATTTTCGGTTACTGTGGTTTGAAAATCGTAGTTGTGTAACTGTTTTCCGGTGAAATAAGAGCTTCGTCTTTGTTATGGGTGGCTTCAGCAGGTCACATAATAACTGATGAATTAAGGTACGGTACCCATTTAACTGTTTAAGCCGGTATTGCTAAAACCTGCAGGTACACAAGGTGCACAAGGATCACAAGGACCGAGGAGCACAAGGATCACATGGAGCACAAGGAACACAAGGATCACAAGGAACACAAGGATCACAAGGAACACAAGGAACACAAGGAGCACAAGGATCACAAGGATCACAAGGAACACAAGGATCACAAGGAACACAAGGATCACAAGGAGCGCAAGGATCACAAGGACCACTAGTGGCGCAATTAGGAACGCATGGAGCACATTAGGGATAGGTTCAATGAGAGTTAGGTTCAATTGGGGTCAGGTTTAGTTAGGTTCGGTTCGGATTAGTTTCCATTAGGATTCGATTCAGTTAGGGTTAGGTAGGTTAGGTTTGAGTTCCTTGCGGTCCTTGTGTTCCTGCAGTTTTTAGTAATAGCTCAACTGCGCCACTAGCGGTCCTTGTGATCCTTGTGTTCCTTGTGGTCCTTGTGATCCTTGTGGTCCTTGTGATCCTTGTGTTCCTTGTGATCCTTGTGTTCCTTGTGATCCTTGTGATCCTTGTGCTCCTTGTGTTCCTTGTGTTCCTTGTGCTCGTTGTGTTCCTTGTGCTCCTGCAGGTTTTAGTAGGACCCGTTTAAGCAAGTTCTGTCTTTGTATGATATGCAGTCCGGTCCTGGATTTAGAATTTGGTTTTAGCTCAGGCAGTCAGGTGATTAGGCTGTTACGGTTTAGCAGTTAATGGTACAGAGTAAACTGGTTGGATCATCTGTTCATATGAACACTGAAAAGTTGCAAAATGCTTGGAGCTTGTTTGAATTCAGCTGCATCTTATACCAGTAAGAGGCGAATATATCACAAGGACCGCTAGGGGTGCTAGTGAGTTATTGGTCGGGGTTAGGGCCTAACCTTGCACCACGGCTTAATTAAAACAAGCCCCAAATGCTCAATAAATGCTAAGGTTGATCACATGATTCCCTGAATGAATAACAGATTACCCTGTAGCTTACTGGTACCGGTATGAACTGTGAGCTTTGCAGATGGCACATTTCCATCCATAGTTCTGAGTTTGCAGTTTTGCTCTATCGGCATCGTATCCATGTACTGGTAGCAGTGGTAGGTCTATGACCTGAAACATAGTCCAAAAAATTGTTTTTATTTCTAAAGTCAGTTTGAATTAGGCCAGTGATTCTCAATCGCGGCTCTTCGAACTGCATGTGGCTCCTGTATAAGGATTGTTCCTGCGGCTCTCACTAATCCATTGACAGCTTAATGAGCTTATCGATTGCAGCAAAAAGTGGAGTTGCAAGCCTCAAAATATTTTAGGACCTTATTTCGATTTTGAACAGAGACAAGCGTTTCAAAGTGAAGATCTACTTGGCTTTAAGAGTCGAATTTCAGATGGAAAATATCATAGGCTGATTGCCAACTCACTGAAAAATCTGTATTTGGGTCAACTTATGTAGTCTATTGTGAATTGCTTTTCAGCAAAACGGCCAGAGTTAGAACCAACATTGCAACTGATTAAATGGCGATCACTTCAAGCAGCTTCTGCATCCTCTGCTAATGCAACAAGCTTTCACAAACTTCCAGTATTAGTCAAAGCTTTGCATGAATTGGTTTTCTTTCAGAGTTTTGTCGTTGCGTAGTTGCTGTTTTAAAATAATGCCGGAGTGTAGTTTTGATGCTACTTCAACATTAACTCACATTGATCGTATGCAGCTCTTTGCAACTTTGAGGCTAAAACTTTGGCTCTGGAACTAAGAAAGGTTAAGAACCACTTATGAGCAGGATGAGGCATTCCATTATAGGCCTAATACAACAAAATTTTATAAGATACCGGTATGTAACCATGTGATTTTGAATTTTGCTACTTTATATACTAACATGTTGATCTCTTGTGAAAAGGGTGACTACTAAACTGCTAAAACCTGCTGGATCACAGGGACCTCTAGTGGCGCAATTGAGCTATTACTAAAGGCTGCAGGAACACAAGGAGCGCAAGGAACCTAAACCTAACCAACCTAACCCTGACTGAACGAAACCCTAATGGAAACTAATCCGAACCTAACCCCAACTAAACTGCTAAACCTGACCCCCATTGAACCTAACTCTCATCGAACCTATCCCTAATGTGCTCCATGCGTTCCTAATTGCGCCACTAGTTGTCCTTGTGATCCTTGTACTCCTCGGTCCTTGTGCACCTTGTGATTCTCGTGCACCTTGTGCACCTGCAGGTTTTAGCAATACCGCGTGAAAATAAAGCCCAACAAAAAACTTTTTTGAAATCGGACAAGCCGTTGCTAAGATAGAGAGAATTGAATTTTAGATCGCCACTAGGTGGCGTCTTCATGCGATAATTTAATTTTTTCTTTTACGAGTAATGTTTAAGGTGGAGAGGTGGTTGAAGTGTCTATTTTACCATTTTTGGGGGTGTAGAATGTGATAATGGCATTGTTTTTAGCATAAAATAAACTTTTAAGCTGATATTACCTGTTTTAAAAGTTTTGAATGAAGAAATAAACCCCCCAAAACGAAGTGACTTGGCGAATGGAACATTCGCGGTGATTTTTTTTCCTCGCGAATGGAAATAGATCAAGCGTGGGTTTATAAACGCCATTATTCGCTTTATTTCAACGACTTTCCTGTGGCGTAGTGACTAAGAGCGCAGCCCACGGTGGGAAGCGCTGCACTAGTTTTGGGTTCGGTTCTCGTCTCGACTTTGTTTCGCTTCGGTTAGGACGTTACGCTTCGGTGGATTCGGTTAGGATATTCGGCTTCGGTTCGGCTGGTAAGGTTCGAAAATAACGGTGTTACTAAATAGTACATGTCCGCGATGTCAACGATGTCCGCGATGTCCGCGATGTCTGCGATGTCCGCGATGTCTGCGATGTCAACGATGTCCGCGATGTCAACGATGTCCGCGATGTCAACGATGTCCGCGATGTCAACGATGTCCGCGATGTCCGAAATTGCGATGTCCGCGATGTCCCAAATAGCGATGTCCAATCTGGTAGAGAACGCAGAGCTCACTAATTTACAGGTAGGCTATTTATTTAGAGCACTGAAGCACTGCAGTGAATGTAAAGCAAAGCAAGAAAAAAGAATTTACGGTGGTTTACAATAAGGTTGACCCTAGTTAAGATTCAGAGAGGTTGGATTAGGCCAGTACCCAGGTATCAGAGTACATAGTGCATAGGCCTGGACGATTTGGCTGAATGGACTGAAGTCAATATACAGATTACATTCAAGTAAAAGGGAAGTTATCAAGTTATATTAAATGACAAAAATTGAATGCAATCTTCTTTTTACAAAGTTCAATATTGACAAATCTTAAACTCAGTTACTGAATTAAGCGACCTTTATCATAAATAATGCTGAGTATGTATATGACAAATCCAAAATATTATTTAAATGTTTAAAGGTTTCTTAGTTAGATTGTCAGTATTGAAGACCAGGAAGTAATGGCACTTATCTCTTTGTATTTTTGTAAACAGTATCTAAAAAAAAGAAAATTGCGTTTAATTTTTCTCGTTTAGTATTACACAGGTACTGGGTACATTATATCAATTTTATCTTTTTAAAATTTTATCAAACTCTTCATCGAGCTGTGTCTGAGGCTTTTTTTTTTAATTTTACCCACTAAAGGTTTATTGCAGATAATTTTGATTAGTGTAAAACTCAAAGTGGTAAGTGATACATATCATTACCGGTACATTTTTCAGATGTCCTGGATGTGGTTTTCTAAGAATCAGAATTTGATCATTGTATTGCAATAGCCCAGCTGTACTGTAACTGTTAATGTTTTTTTAGCTTTGATTGGATATGTGTTGATATCATCAAAATAGCAAAGTACTTGTGGTACCGGTATGTTTTTTTTTCATTTTATGTTTACATGTATGCCACATTAATTACCCTGCAATAGTTTGCTGTTTTGTGACAGTGTGATCGCCCTATAACAGTATAATGCAGTATCAGATTGCAGAAGCATGTAAAACAGTTGTAAAACATTTATTATCACAGGATCACATCCTTAAACTCAAATACGTTACATTGGGGATTTATTTGTAAGCTTTTTCCTTAATCGCTGTACCAGTGTACCGGTACCCCATTTTATGACAAAATAATCTGTATAAAGAAGTTTAGCAAGCAAACAAACGAATACCTGAATACCGGTTCTTGCTTGTGTATTACAACCCCTTACTTGCCAAAGTAGGTATTGTTGTGGTTAGAAAATGGTTTGTTGTTACACATAGTTGAAGTTGCAAATTATAATAGCTAATAAGTTCAGTTGTAGGCAATTGACAGATTAAGCAATTTTAATGTATCAAATTGTGGTTGCAATCCTTGAAAGAATTATGTTTTGGTTGCAGGTTAAAACTTAAAAAGTGTAATAGCAAGATTACAATGTGAAAATTTAAAGCGTGTTTCCACAGTTGCAAATTCAGAAATTAGTGACAATTTGCCCTCGTTGGCACTGGCAACTACTGACTTCTTTGGCTGGTAACGCAGTATATAATTACAAGTTGTAGAAAGAAGTGAATGCATCAAAACAAGCTAAAACAACACAATGTGCTTATGAAGCAATATCAAACACAAAAAACATTGTTGTAAAAAGATAATATATGTTCTTTTTAGTCTTATGCTTCACAAAAATTAGGAACGAAGTAATAAAACAGTTAACACTTAACATATTCAGACATTGGACTGGTGAATGCAAAAAGGCAGCTTGGATACAGTTTAGCTTTAGGTCATAGCAACATCATTAATCAGTATATATCCTTTTTTGCACAATTTGAAACATTAGCACAATAAATGCTGTGATATATAGCAACTACTGACTGACTTTGTTGGCTGGAAATTGACAATTATTAGTTTTAGAAAGAAGTGAATATATCAAAGCAAGCTAAAACAATACAATGCGATTATGAAGCAATATCGAGCACAAAAAACATTGTTGTAAAAAGATAATATATACACGTTCTTTTTAGTCTTATGCTTCACAAAAATTAGGAACGAAAAAAAAAGCTTTAATAAGGTTTTGCATTAGGTCATAACAACATCATTAATCAGTATGCTAGTCCAGCAACTCTCAACTGGAAGCAATTAGGATATGAGCCATCGGTTTTCCAGTGCAATATTGTTTAACAATAATTAGGAAGCACTTAAAATCCATCAGACTGATGTAGCCATTGCAAATGATGCGCTGAAAGAAAATGGTATTGTGGAGGAGAGGACCATTGGTTTTTAGAGTCTCTAGAAGGGGGCCAAAAACTAACCTTAATTAGTTGACAACTACTGGCGTATGTGCTTGAAAAAATTATTATGTAGTAAACAGTGAGTATTTCTGTACAAAATACACATTGCATAATAAAAATCACATGAAAGTTTTTCTAGTAGCACACAACACATACTGTGCAAATCCATTTGGTTTTGATAGCTAATATCATCCCACATACCAATAGGCTATATTAAACGAAAATTGAAGGGTAGCATTATTTTTTCATTGAAGGTGTTAAAAAGTACGTCAAATTCAAAACTGGCGTTTAAGATCTTAAATGAGCGATCACACTAGCTGAGACGCTGATACCTACAAGCCATTGTACAGGTTTATCTCGTTATGACATCACATCGGCAAAGTCATTTGAGTCGTGATAATATCCTAATAAGGTAAGCATGCACAATGTATCAAAGGTCTCAGCGTCTCAGTCAGTGTGATTCAGTTTTCACCAACATTCTTATGGACAATAACAATGAATACAAAACTTCCAATTTTGAATACGAATACAACCAGGATGAAATGTGATTCACAATTCAATATGGCAACAAGAATGTATACTTGATACAATAGCAGGAGCAACGAAGTGTTAAGTGGTGCTAGATTGCTTATATGTAATCAAAAGAGCAGCTGAGAAAGAAATTTAGGATCCCAGGTTAGGGTGAAAATACTGTTCAACTTGTTTTTTGTGCTGTGTTTTCATTACAAATTTTTATTCAAGAAATTGATGTGTTTAACCTGCATTAGAGGGTGCTCTGTTTGCTGCAGATCGACGTCTTTGTCCAATTTTTTTTCCAGCAGATTTAGCAGGTCTTCGAGTAATCAAATTGGAGTTGGTACTAATGCTTTGATAGTTGGTCAATCTTGATGTGACTGGCTTGAATGTCATGAAGTTTTCGATGTGTTTTGCCTGCTCAGAACCGGTTTTTGCTTTAAATTCGTCGAAACTGCTGACAAACTGTTTGTAGGCAGGACTTAGTTCATATGGACCAATAGATGCTACAGCTTTGTTCACATCAACGTACATAGACGTTACCAATTCAAAAATAATCGTGATAAGATCTGGCAGTTTTTTTAGTTTCCACTCTGTTTTGCATTTCAGAACATGATTCATGGACTCGCTATTGTTATTGGTCCATTCCGTACCGACCAAGGAAGAAACTTTCCAAACCTTATCTTTTAACAATGGAAAGAATCGACTATTCAAATAACTTGCTAATCCTGAAAATTCAATATCGCATTCCTTTACAATTTTTCGGCACAAAAGGTCAAAAGAAACTTCGTCAGTGGCATCAAGAACGGAAAAAATTTTTTCGCTGAGTAATTTTCTAGCTTTTTTTTCCAGGCCAACTTTGTTGATTAGATACTGTTTCAAATTTGTCTTTAAATGAGAAGTGCACAGTGCGTGCTTGCTGGAAGGGAAAGCCGATAAAGCTGCTTTGTGGAGAGCTTGTTCGTCGTCGGTTCCGAAAATCAATTTTTTGTGATCACCCAATACTGCACGCAAATGAATGAAAAAAAAGGAAAAAGTTTCATAATTAGAATTACAATGCAACAAAATTGGGCCTAAAAAAAGAGGGTGCTCACCAGTGCTGGATTTGACCACACTGAGGTTTTTGAATACCATAACTGTAGCATATACCTTTCCCAAGTTAAAAGTTTTATCGATTCCCAAAACGGTAGATCCGGAACAACAGAATCTTTTGATATCTAATATTTGTTGTGCAACATACAAAATTATTGAAGTGGGACAATTTTTACCATGGTTTACTCTCTGAACGAATTCGTGCGTTTGTGCCATATTAATAACTTGTAATATTTCGTCTCCATAAGTTTTGCCATATGTAAGTCTCTGCTTGGTGTGTAAGTCATTGAGTTTTTTTTTGGCTTGGTTGCTTTTGGCGTTGTATATTAATCTAAGATCACGTGGCTTGTCAAGTAAATTATTGTTATCGGTTTGCAGTGCATCATATAATTTTCTTCCTGTTGCAAATAAAACTTTGTCTTTGACAGATTCCATGGTCTTTTCGCTTGTGCGGATGTAAACATTTCTATTGTGTTTCGAATTACCATGAGGGGAGTGATGAGGGAACTTTCCAGTATATTCAACAAATGCACGTTTTTCAAATTCACTGGAAAAAGATTTTATCCAGGTAATTTTTCTCCGGTACTGAGTGTCGACTTTCAATTTTGAATAATATTTGCTCACAACTACAATCTTCTTTGCATCTGGTTGAGGATCAAGAGGTAAGTAACATTTTTCACGTGTTTTTCTTTTGCAGTACAAACCATCAATAAGATGAATTTCTTTATAAACTTCTTTGTCTGTTTCAAGGTATACAGTTGATGACGTTGTGTTGCATGTCCACGCACCACAATCATCGTAAAAGCGTTTGCAAATTTTTTGTTTACCCCTTTCGTAATTGTTGCTGTTATCAACTACATAGTATACATTTTCTTTCTTTCCTTTGGGTATTGTGTCTAGAATGCTTTTGCCACTTTTAAGCAAAAGAACAATCACCTGATTGGTGGTTAGAAATTCGCCAAACGGCAAAGAGTTTTGTTTTAAATCATGTTTCATGTAAGTCTCGTCATCATATGGTTCGCTTGTCATAGAGTCATTCGGAGGGTATTCATCATTTTGGGGGTTGATGCTTGATTTTTTTGGTTTTATAAAGTTTAACAATTCATCTTGTTTTATGTCAATGTCATCAACAAAATCACTGCTTCTTGAAAGAGGTGTTTTCGATTTCTTTGCTTCTTTTAACAACTTATCTAGTTGGATTTCAATGTCATCAACAAAATCACTGCTACTTGAAAAAGATGTTAAAGCGGTTGCGATTTCTTTCGATTCTTGCGCAAGTGACGGAATCTTTGTAGGCCGGTTTAGTTTAGGAATTTTATCATCTATATAGGAAAAAATTGCGTTTTCGGGTTTCTTTGCTTCCACTACTGTCTGGTAATGAAGTTTTGCTTTTTTTATGCTCGTGGTAAATTCAATTACATCACTTTCATCCAAATCTGATGGTAGAATAGCTTCATCTGCAAACACGTTTTCCTGAAAGGATCGTTTACTAGCAATGAGTTCTGATTCTCGTTTTGGTTTTCTTTTTCTCAATGGTAATTTTTTATCGTTCTCCATTTTCATTTTTTCGGGGAAAATGTTTTCTATTTCGTCTTCTTCCATGTGCATTTGAGCGTAGTTGGGTTCTTTTTTCTTGATGTTACTAATGTCCGTTCTTTTGTATTTCTCAGGAGTGGAAGTGACCTTATTGTGGTAGGATGTCGTGGGGAAGCTGAAACTACATTGGTCCCCATCATCTATAATGACTTGTTGGTTGTTTCCCCTGATTGGTGATAAAGTGCTCTTAAAGTAGCCTGCAGTACTCTCTGAGGTGTCCGACTCTGAAATGGTGTAGCAGATGTCGTCTTGGTTTCGATTATCAATTGATTCATTATTCACAAGAGGTACGAAGTGATTGGGGGTCCAACATTTTTGGGAGGTAGGACCCATCCTCGTCCACATAATGTAAATAGGGTCGTCATTGGAGAAACTTCTCGCCGATATTGAGCAGCTTAAAATTTCTTTTGTCATATCGTCTGGGCCATTGCACGCTGGATAAACTGATATGATTCTTCTTTCAATCACCTGGGATAGTGCAAGGATTGTCCAGGCAGATGAAAACCCTCCGTTTTTGAAACAATCCCTGCAGCTGTCCCAGTAGTCGGGACTAACCAATTCAAAACCCCGTGCCAGTGAATGGTTGATATAGATGGACTGGTTGTTCACCATCTCAATACCGCATAGTACTTTAAGTGTTGTTGCCAGGCTTTCATCTCCGCAGAGAGCAATGGAAGTGGCGTTGAAGAGGCAGCTACCATCACCAGTAGTTTCGACTGCAGCTTTGTGTGTTATATTTGAATATTTCTTTAATATAGAATCGGAATACTGGTGAGTTCTTAATCGTTTACTGATCTGTTTTCGTGGTTCGCTCGTTTTAAAATTTCCAATTAATTTCTTCTCTCTAATGGCAATTTGTTTCAACACCTTCTCTTCCATGTTTGCAGCCTGTAACAACATTAACTTCTGTTATTATCGGTATTAGGAACGCATATCACAAATTTTATGAATAACGTATATCCCTTTTTCACCTCTAATCCTTCAATTTCTCTGATTTTGTTCACAACAGTCGCATTTTGGTGTTGTTTTGTTTGGAAATAACCGAAAACTTCTTTTCATATTTGATTACATAACTGAAAGTTCATTTTTTGGAAAATTCGAACCGTTTTCATAATGCGCCTACTTGGTGTACAATTATGCTCACGTGGGCTACTCCTACATAGAATATGAGCCTATATAAAAATTATAACCCGAAATGCCAGCAGCTTTTAAATTTAATCAGAAAATTTGTGTTGACATTTTAAAGTTTATTCCACCGCTATGATCTTAAATGTTTTTTTGCAGTTCCTCCCTAGTGATAAGAACTGACTGCACGACAATCACTGCCATAAAGCGATAAGCGTTTTACTGTTAAAACGTAAAACGTTTCCATTAAGCAGGTAAAATTTGTCCTATAGTCTAAATAAGTGCACTACAATATTTGCCCAATTCTTCAAGAACGAAGACGAATTTAAAGAAATTGTATGATAAGCTTCCTCTCGTTGTGACAAGTGTAAGCTCGATGACACTCAAGCAGGTTCCCCGCTGTGTGAAGAACAAGCCGGCAAGTTTACTTGTTGTGCCGTTGAGAAAAGCACTTAGCGGGATTCCCCCACATTGGCGTGTTAGACAGATGGCCGGCAACTCCTAAGCGAGCTCGTTATAGCGCTTTGATCGCTTTCTCGTGATGGGCAAGATAAATAATTTGATATGCAACTCTTGTTCTGTATGCAACGGTAAATTGTTCATAATACAAATTTTACAGCATTTGGTATAGACTAATTAAAAGCCAATGGCTTAACGGAATGGATTTCTAATTATACGTTCGTAATTGCTTTTCAATGCGCGTTTCTCAATGAATAACTGTAGTGTGATAATTTGAAAACAAGCATCACAGCACGAGCTGCTAGTGCTCAGCATTGGCGGCAATTACAGATGTTACAGTTTCAGCATTACAGCTCTTGCATTTACCAAAGCAATTCGATTACAAGCTCATTTATTTTTGAACTAATATCTTATTTACACGCAGGGTTACCATCTGCCTACACCAAGTAATAAACACGCTGCTTTGCGATGAAATTATGATGACGTAAATAGACATGCGATGACGTGATGACAAAGTGCGATGACAATTTTGTTTTAGAAGAATCTTATTTCTGTCACTTGGTATGAATCTCGGCTAGCGATTAACACATTGAAAAAACTTTAAAATAACGGTTCTCAAGTTAACAGAAATTGAGTATTTTTATACGCGTAATATGTACAGTAGAATTCGTCTATAACGGCTTCGCCTATAACGTAAATTTGCCTACAACGTCACATTTTGCTTGGTCCCGGCAAAATTCCTATCTTTTGTGTACATTTCGGTTCGCCTATAACGGCATCGCATATAACGTCAATTCGAATACAACGGCACCCTTTTTTTATCTCCCAAAGCTATTTTGTTCGCTTACAACGGCACTCGAGGCTTGAGCCATTCATCTCTCGCAGGAATGGTCGAATTCAGTTAAGCTTGCAGCTTTCTTTTGTTTACTCCGCAACATCTCGTTTTGCAAACAGTCATTTAAACAAGTTTTATAGCCTCCAGCTCTGTTTTGTCTAAAGTACAATACAGGTACATTACGTAATGCTACGTCACTGAAGCGGCGATTTGAAGAGAAAAAACTTTGCGGATTATCTCATTGTGTGCGATAACTATTGCAAGCTGCAGTGTTAGTTTGATCACAAAATCAAGACAGTAAAATGCCAAACAAACGAAGGCATTTTCCTCTTTGGCAAAAATATGAAATTGTTTGCCGATTCAACAGCGGTAAGGCTACAAATGTATCCCAACTTGCAAGAGAATATGATATTCCAAGATCATCGTACAAGTACACTATTTCTGCACGAGTTTGCATTTCTGTGTTGAGTATTGTTTTTTAATTTTCGTGTTTGCCATTACGCTGTAAACCTAACTGGATAACAAGCCTTTTCAGACACGTAACCCTGCTTTATTGAGCTAAAAATGTAATTTTAGGGCGATTTGCGGCAGTTCGGCTATAACGTTAATTTGTCTATAACGGCAGTTTTTTGAAATCCCCTTAGGGTGCCGTTATAGGCAAATTCTACTGTATACAAATTGACTGATGTCTGTATCTTAATACAGAGCTCAATAATTAAAATAACCAGAGCATACATTGCTAAAATTGCAAAAGCACTACACGGTGTTTAATGCCGCCACCACGTACGACAATCATCAGCTGCGAGCTTATTCAAATAGAATTCTATTTGTGATATCTATTTATTGATCAAAAAGCCAAAACAAAGTATGCAAATCCTAGATTTATTAACCCATTTTCTAAAAAAACTAATACGGCAATTGAAAATAAGTGCATTTTTGCACATAAGTGCATTTATGTTTTGCAAGACATTGTTCTTGAATATAAGCCCAAATCTTAGAAATAAGCACGATATGGCAACCTTGTTTATATCATGTTTAACGATACTTATAATTACATCAGTATGAAATAAGCTTGATAGCATCGACTAGATTTCTTTGTAGTACTGCCAACGTTTAGCAAAGGTGAAACGATGGGAGTCCGCAGAGGGGCAAGAAGAGCCACGTGCTTTCCCTTTAATTTCGCGTAAAAAGTGCACAACTATATTAATTTTAACGGATGGTTCCTGTGTTCACAAATCTTCACGCTTGTGTTAAGAGTTTCCCACCACGATAGAATAAAATGATACTAACTTAACAAACTTTAGTCGGGCGTTATCTCCGAAGATATGCCGGAAAGCTCTAAAGTGCGAATTTATTTTTTGAAGAATTCGAACCGTTTTCATAATGCGCCTACTTGGTGTACAATTATGCTCACGTGGGCTACTCCTATATAGAATATTAGCCTATATAAAAATGCATTGTCTTCAAACAGTCGAAATTGGGGCGAAAAAATATTACTCAAACATTGCCTTCAGAGTTGTTCAAAATGTATTAAAATCGCCACTAATAATTCAATTTTATCAAAATTTTTTCGATGAACCATACCCCCAAAATATCTTACTTTTAGGAGCGCTTTTTTTCGTTTTATATGTGATAAACTTTTGAAAGGTCTGAAAAGAACTGTGCTACAATGCTATGGCAAGCACACTTCGTTCAGCGCATTATTATAGAGAAGTATCAGAATAATTGCTCTCCTTCAGAATTATTGCGGACGCAATTTAGAGTTTTTTAATAACGACCGTGCATAGTTTTTGTTTTTACTATTAAAGATCTGCAGCTCTTTAACTAGACTATTTCCACCAAGGTGTTATAACCAAACGAATTGCAAATATTATCAGGCGATTGGTAGTTGCCTTTTACTTAACCATCTGGCATTGTTATCCGAAAAGATGTAAAAATTTTTCGCCGTTAGATGGCTCGAAAAAATAGTATATTTCGTAGTTTTCACCCAAATAGAATTCGCTAAATTTGTGTTTACACTCAATTGAAGAGGAAGCTAGCGCCAACACATTTGAAAAAAATGTATTTTAATCAGTCCTAAAATTAAGCGCGCTCACGAATAATTTGAATTTTCATGCAGTACATCGCCACGCATCATCGCTCATAAATTATTATGCGCTTCAAGTATTCAAGCTCGTTTCATGTATGAAAATACAATTAAAACTGTTTTACCTGATTCAATCTTGAGGCACTTTTAAAGAAGTCGAATTCTTTGTCGCTGTTTTGGTAGCAAGCAGAACAAACGAACGAGATATCATTTAATAGTTTCCATTGATCCCACGTAGGTTGGGAGGCGGAGACACAATTTTGATGGTACCATGAATTACATGTTTCACATAGAATACAAGATGTATTGCATTCCAACTGACACATACCACATGGAAACATAGGCTTATCTTTTCTTTTTGTAGACATTTTATCGGAACGTTATCAATATATTTTCTAAAAGCCATAGTCCATTATTATGATTAGCATAGTTAATGAAATAATTTTTTTAATAATTGTAATAATTTTTTTAACAATGATCAATAATTAATTTTTTTTAATAATTAAAAATTATTTTTTCACAATTTATCACTGCAATAAATTGTTATGGAAACCTCGTTCTTCGCTATTTTTTCGCTGCTTGTTAGGAAAATAAATTTCCCGTGCTAAAAATTATTTTAAACATTTTATCGGAACGTTATCAAAATATTTTCTAAAAGCCATAGTCCATTATTATGATTAGCATAGTTTATGAAATAATTTCTTTACAATTTATCACTGCAATAAAGTGCTATGGAAACCTCGTTCTTCGCTATTTTTTCGCTGCCTTTTGGGAAAATAAATTTCCCGTGCTAAAAATTACTGCCTTTCTACAATTACTGCCTTTCCTGTGAGAATATTTGGTTTAAACATCACATATTTTTATCTTATATCAATGACCAAAAACACCCGTCCAAGCTAGCTGGATTCAAGTCATTATCATTGTGAAATTAAACTTACCCACAGAATCACCTAGCTTTTTATATATCGAAGCTTTTTTATTAAAACGTTTTTATTTCTTTCATGTTTCCCAAGAATGTGGAATCGGAAGTTGGAAGATGAAGTGAATTCGCCGACAAAGGTTTCCGACAGCCGGAAACTGGAACCGGATGCAGATAACTTTAGTAGAAGCGGCGGCATTCAAGCCAAAAAAAACTTCAGAGGGAACACCGCAATGTCTTGCAACTCCAAATATGGTAAAAATAAGTTTGGCCAATGGCCATGTGTAAGGGAAGTTCAGGAACCATTTTTAGATCTTTTTAGGTGTGTCTGCATCGATAAAGAAAACTTAAAAGTCGACTCCTAACTGGATCAACCGATAATTTACAACTTGGTCGACTATTCACAGTTTCCATATCGACGTTCAGCGTTCACCGCATAAGAGACAGTTTGAAGCCGAATAAAAAAGTCCACCGTCCAACAAATATCCTAGTCAATTCAACTGTAGTGGAAGTTACAATTACTTTTCTCCAACTCCTGCGCTGGCGTTACGCCAAACAATGTAAAATTGTATGATTTGACTAAGAAAAATGTGAATGTAGTGGCAGTTGTTGATGCCTCGCGGTAATCCAGCGTGTATTCTGCAAAATATTGGTTGTCAGCTAAAGTAGGGCATCTGCTCCTTTAGTCTTCCTGATTGCGTCCCAGTTTGTGATTTGGGGACATAAGATTCATGTTATCCCGCCTTCGCCAAAACTATAATTGGGCTTTAAGTAAAGAAAGGTTAGAATGAAACAGTTGAGCTTAATTGCATGTTATTTACCTATCTTGTTACAAGAAAGAGATCAAGCGCTAGTACGAACTAGCTTAGGAGTTTCCGGCTATCTGTACCATACTGACAGTGGCATAGCGAGAAGTTTCAAAGGGGAGGGGGCACGACCACATGCTCCAGCAGTTGCTTAATCTTCAACTGCCGTTCCTTCTGGACTTTGTGAAAATCCAATTAAGAGAGGCAAAAGGGGAGGAAGCATGGCATAAAACAATCCCCCGCTGAATACACTACTGGAAATCACGCTGAGGGAATCACGCTAAGTGATTGAAGTGAGGCTTACCCACGAAACCTGCAAGATAACTAGCTGCATTTAATATTTTGCTGGTTCTAGTTTTTGATGCTAAGCACATAACGGTATTTTCAGGATTGCAAGTTCGCACTTTCAATATCAGCGTGCTCTTATCTATACGTTCCTAACGGTCTATTTTATGGCGAACTGGAGGTCTGTGACTCCCAAAAGTCTCCCAATAGTCTATTGATAAGGTAAATTAGATTTTTCTGCGTTGTCATGGACTGATGTTTATTGTCTGGTCAAAGTGTTGATAGAGTTCTTCGATATGTAATACTTAGTTGACCCTTTAAGGGCCAACGGAACACATATGTGCCATGACGTAAATTCCAAATAGACTTCTACAAGGCGTATGTATGAAGCCAAAAGAAAAATGCAGGACCAATCCAATAGTGCACAAACTGCATATATATTATATATGCCATTCCATAACTCTATTTTGGTATACACCATTGGTCCATTTCAATGTTTTTAAAGATTTAATTTCGTGGAACATATCAACCATAAAAATAATGGTGTGGCAAAAACATCCACTTTCAATATTTAAGGTTCTCAGAAATCTGGACTTCGCGATTCATGAGGCATTTTCATTTAATTAGAGATGTAGGTAGGTCTAGTTTTGATGTGTATGCCATGCCACTATCTATGCCTTCATAAATTTTTACCGTTTTTTCATGCTTCATTAATTAGGAATAACTTAATTTCAGAATGATGGGGGTTTGACTAGTGTGACTATAATAGTATTTTTCATGTATCGATATAATGCGATTTATAGTTGTAGTATTGCAGCTAATTGAGTAAGATCTGTATGGCAGGACGCCTATCTGTTAGCTCGTATCGAGTTAGTATTCATGGTTTCGTGTTACTATAGTTGTTATAAAGGGTGTAAGCAGGGCCGGATTTAGACAATGAGAGGCCCTAGGCTATTTGATCAATGAGGCCCTAATGAGCAACGATCAGACTCATCTTTAAGCAGTGGCGTAGCGAGAAATTTTGAATGGGGGGGGGGCATAATTTCCACATTTTTTTCAAGCGTATTTGTTTCGGCAGAACTAATTTGAAGCTGATTGAGACACAGAAAAGGCTCTAGGAGGTCCGGGGGCATGCTCCCCCGGAAAAATTTTGAAAATTTACATGCTGTAGTGCAGGGCTACTCAACTATAATCAGGATCGGTCCAGAAAGACAACTTCATTATTTGCAAAGGTCCAGAAACAAATTCATGGCTGATTTGATTAGGGCAAAAAAAATATACTAGTCGGTTGACTAAATAATTGAAGACTTGCTATCGGCGCGGGAGGTTTAGGGTTCAATTTCCGGGTTACCAAATCGGACGTAGTTACCCTGTCCACATGTCGAGTTTGAGTGGTTCTAATGACCGACACGCTTGCGGCATCATAACCATTTTTTGATTCTTAGTCAATTTGTTGAAGTAAGTGATTACGACATGAAAATTTCAATTGTGACGCAGACAGCCCGTGGGCTTTCGGAGCTGCTTGAACTGGACATGTGGACAGGGTAAGAATCGCCAACGGCTTGCCACCGCTGCTATGTTTCTTTGGAGTTCAAAGGTGTGTTCAGGAGCGGATCCAGAGGGAGGTGTGGGGTACCGGTATGCATTCCTTCCCACCAGCCATTTTTAACAATGTTTTGGATGAATAACATTTTTCCATAATTTCGAACCTCTTCACAGCAATACGTCTTAGTCGCCTTAAGCACGCATAATTGAAACTGTGCGAACAAAATGCATCATGTTATTTGGTGAAGCACTCAAAGTTAGGGACCAAAAATATGACAAAGTTTCCCAAAAATTCTTCAAAAAGCACTAAAATGGCCATTGCAAAATGAAATTTTCAAAGTTTTTCCTGCGGAGCATGCCCCCGGATCCCCTAGAGTCGTTTTTGGTACTTAAGTTGCTTAAAATTAACTCTGCCGGAAAAAAATACGCTTGAAAAAGTGACATAAATTGGTGCTCCTTCCCTCAAATACAATTTTGTATACGCCTCTGACATCAAACATTTTCAAAAGGCTTATTTACGCCCATTTGCGGGTCTAAACGTCTTTGCATTTACTTAACATTCAACCTAATTCAAAATTACATCCCCCCACCAAAACTTTCTGGATCCGCTCCTGGGTGTGTTGCTTAGACGCTACTTCGCAGAGATAGGCCCTGTCACGTGCGCTGGTTATCGCTTCGGCGTAATACCATGAACACCGGGGCTCTCCATCGCATTTATCGTTATCTTTTTACTTGTTACCTTCCATTGCGATCCATTATTGTTTTAAAAATACTAAATGAAAAGTGCCTTCAGTCGCTATTTTTGGCGCGCTGTAAGATAAGAATTTAAATAAAATCAAATCTTCGCTATACTCGGGATATTACGCCGAAGCGTGTATCGAGTAGTGGGGCCAATTTCCGCGGCTTAGCGCCTAGGCAATGCAGCTCCGTAGAAACATCGCAGCTGTAGCGAGCTGATGGCGACAATGTGTCCAATGTAAATAGCCCGGGAATCCAACCCAAGACCTGCCACAAAGATAACGTTATCCTTAATCGATACACTAACCAGTCGATTTTAGTTAAAGTTATATCTTAATTAACGCATAACTCTTCGATCGCACCCACGAGAAGGTTACAACAGGACAAACAAAAACCTCGCCTATTTTTAAGGTTTATTCTGTTGTATTTATGATAAAGTTTTACGTTATCACTTGGAAAATATTTGATTGGCTAAAAACTTTATTGGGGTCCAGCTTCAGCATTTGGAAGGTCCAGATTTGGACCGCGGGCCGCCAGTTAATGCTTTAGTGATTATTTTAGTGCTTTTTGAATAATTTTCACGCAAATTTTTTTAAATTTTTTGACCCTATTCGTGAGAGCTTTGCCAAATATGATGCATTTTGTTCGCTCGTTTTCGATGTACGTGCTGAAGGCGTAAGGCTTTTTGCTATCAAAAAAGTTTGAAATGATGGAAAAAGTTGTATACATCAAAACATTTTTGAAAATGGCTGGTGGGAGGATGCATACCCCTCATCCCAGTCCCCTGGCCATAAGCTGCAGAAACCATTAAAAGAGTATGGCATACTTTAGTCACGTGGCACCATTAATTTTGTTCTTTTTTACTAAAAGGCAAAGTCAAAAAGGGGGCTAAGGCACAATGCTCCCACCTAAATACGCTCTTGTCTCTACGTTTAGACCTATAAAGGTCTTGTCTCTACGTTTAGGCCTATAAAGGTCTTTGATGGTCGATTTCCAAAAAAAGATCTTGATAAAAAGAAGGTCTTTGTTGTTCGTGACGAGGCCCCTTATTTCTCCGAGGCCCTAGGCTTCAGCCTGCCTACAGTGATGCAAATCTTCCGCTTTTCGGCGAATTTCGCCATTTTTGTTGCCAAAAAAGTCATTTTCGTGAATCGTCTAAATCCGTTGAGATAATGTAGGGGGGTATGGGAGGGGGTTGGGGGTGCACAATGCATATTCAAATTGCTTACATGGAACTATCGCTAATTTGTAATAGCTTTTGCTATATGTGCTCTAATGCTATGATTAGAGTGTAATGGCATATTCTTTCTTAAGTGTCGTGTTTTTGATATCGAAGAGGAAAATGGTTTGTCTGACTCATCAGATCTAGTGCACACATCGCTCTTAGAAAATCGTTGGCATGGCATTTGCATGACCCAAACACGTAATGTAAAATCCTATCCCCAAATTTTCTTACATTGCAAAAATTGAATTATTTTCTAACTCTTGGTAATGAAGTACGTAGCTGCAGTAGTAGTGTTTAAATTAAACTCATTTCTAAACTTTTGATTTATAGAGTATTTTTGATCTTTTTTTTTTCAAGCATGGAAACTGCAGTCCTTGACGTTTTCAAACAATTGTTAATTGAAATTTGGGAAATTGAAAAACTAGAGTTTCAACTGCTTGATGCCTTGATCACAAACCGCACACAACTATTCATTTTACAACGAAGTTGATTGGGGTTGTTTTTAGAAAATCGCTCTGCTAAAAACTAAAATCAAAATTAGTCTAATTAATAGTAGCCTACTTGGTTTGCAATCATAAACATATGGTTGAGAGTTCCTATAAACGTTTCTCCATATGAATGCGACACAATCTTAATGATCTCTTATGCAGTAATAGTATTGGTTTAAGCATATTCTCCACCGCTGCGCCATGCAATTGCGTTGTGGTAGCAGCATAGGCGCACGCAGGGGGAGAACGCACGGTGCTATGACCCCCTCTTGGCCCTGTAAGAAGCTTCAAAAACCTAACTGTCAGTCCGCAATTACTTAAACCAATGGTGGTTGCACCTCTTTATTTATTGTAGCCCAGCTCCTGCTTTTAGACATGGATTACTAAAATATTTTTGCATTTTCTGCAGTGACTGCAGGTACCGGTATGTTCTTTTTCCATAAAAAGTCTGCTAAAATGAGTGTTTTTATATGTGAAAACCGTAAAAATCCGTTGGTGGCTGGGGGCTCTGCCCCCAGATCCTGGCTGCGGTCGTACACCTCGAGGATCATAGCTGTAAAAGCATTAATGAGACTAGGAGTAGTTTTTAAAGTGCAGCTATGTAGACATTTTTAATGCAAAAAAGTTATGCTATGGGCACATGCAGCTTCTCACTCGAACCCCCTTTTCATGCGAAAAAAGGTTAGCTGGCGAAGTAGTCTCAAAAAACGGTTAGTCTGCCTCTACAGTCTTTACCTGCTAAATTTTCAAAATACGAATCTCTTCTCTCCATAAAATCAAGACTCTGGTCATAGTCTTTACCTGCTAAATTTTCAAAATACAAATCTCTTCTCTCCATAAAATCAAGACTCTGGTCATACAAAAGCAAAGCACACGTTCGAGGGTCTGGGGGCAAAGTCCCCCAGATGTCGATAAGTGTTCTTTAAAATCCTCTCCTATTTTCACTCCAGCCGTTTGCATCACTGTGCCTAGCCTATTGGTAAATCCGGCCCTGGGTGTAAGTAGCTTTTGTGAATATGCGATGCGTTCTTTTCTTTTTAACTATAAGTGCACCTTCGCTCAGAGGCTTATGAGTACCTGTTAAAAAGGCGAGTTTGATAGCAACAAGTACGAGCTCGCTCATGGGCGAGCAGAGCTCGTTTCAGAACTATGTTTTTTATATATCGAAGCTTTATTACAAATTTTTATTTTTTTGATGTTAGTTTCTTTCCAAGAATGTGGAATCGGAAGTTGGAAGATGAAGTGGATTCGCCGACAAAGGTTTCCGACAGCCGGAAACTGGAACCGGATGCAGACAACTTTAGTAGAAGCGGCGGCATTCAAGCCAAAAAAAACTTCAGAGGGAACGCCGCAATATCTTGCAACTCCAAATATGGTAAAAATAAGTTTGGCTTGTTACGTAATTCGTTGTTGGAGCTCAACGTTAAAAGTACGACGTTCCTTGGTATGTAGGTATACCACTATACCAGTGAAACTCCGGAGCCTCCTTGACAGTCGAACTTTATTGGTATTCAAATCACATGCATTTTGAATAACTTTTGATTTTATGCCACAGCAGTGCTTCATATGCTTGTTGCTTGTACGTAGCGTTGGTGCTACAGCAGCTGCAAGTCATGTGTAAGGGAAGTTCAGGAATCATTTTTAGATCTTTTTAGGTGTGTCTGCATCGAAAAAGAAAACTTAAAAGTTCGACTCCTAACTGGATCAACCGATAATTTACAACTTGGTCGACTATTCACAGTTTCCATATCGACGTTCAGCGTTCACCGCATAAGAGACAGTTTGAAGCCGAATAAAAAAGTCCACCGTCCAACAAATAGCCTAGTCAATTCAAATCGAACAAAATCTTCGTCACCGAGACTTTGAGCAGAAATTGAACATAAATCATTATTATTCGGCTTTTTTGGTAGAAGCCTAAGCCAGTGGTTATTTTGTTGCTATGTTGGTTCGTTTTTATGTAGGCCAAGTTTATTTTTGATGTTATCAGTCATACAGCCATGCCATGTCAGAACCGACTGGCATGTCTAAGCATTAATCCGTTTTGCCTCGTGTATCGTTTTCCATAGTTGTTATTTTTGTGTTGATATGAGTTTTCCGGCGTACGGGAATAGAAGTCGAATTGTGCCACGATGAGACGTCTGAAATCAGGCGTTTACAAAAGGTTGTAAATATTTTCCCTACAGCCCTTAAAATCACGTTGTTGAATATTTTAGGGCTGCCGAATTACAACACGCTGTTATACCAAAAGGCTAAAAATCAACAACTAATAAGCTGAGGACAGTCAGCACACAGTTTAATCTGTCCTTTACCTTTCCTCGTATTGATGCGACTGCCCTTCAGACAGCACGAAGAGCGCCATTGTTCACCAGCATCTCTGGTCAATGATGGGACTACTTTTTTTTTTTTTTTCGGGGGGGGGGGGGTTGGCATATTTATCCTCCCATCACGAGAAAGCGATCAAAGCGCTATAACAAGCTCGTTTAGAAGGTGCCAGCCATCTATCTACCACACTAAGATGGAGGAGTCCCGCTAAGTACCTTTAACCTTTCCCAACGGCACAAGTAAACTTGCCGACATGTTCTTCACACTGTCCCTTTAATGCTGAGTGTCAAGCAGGGAAGCTGCGAATACCAATTTTAAAGTTATTGGTTTGACTCGAGTCTACAGCTCCAGAGGCGGGCATTCGGCCATCGACAATTCGACATACATTCTTCAACGCCAATTATCGTGTCTCACTTATCACCTCGACCATGCTTCTTTTCTTACCCACCTCATATCCACGTACTTTCGTTGTGTATTAAAAGACGGAAACATTTCGAAATGCACATTACCAATGACATAATATCAACAGAATAAGTAACACTTCATAAGTAATTCAAGAACATTTCTGCGTTTTTGATAAAAGCTAATTTATGTGTTAAACAGCATCGCAAAGCTAATTATAAGACCTCAATAGAAAAGAGCCCATTCTGATTGATACCATTTCACCAGCTCCTTCAATAAAAATATCTTTACAACAAAAGCAAGGCAACGAACATCATAACCATGGACACATACCCAACAATGATAACTATGTCATGTTCAACATAAACTTTAGAGACATCAATCCAGAATTTTTAATGGTTGCATAAACGCTAGTAATTCTATATCCTCTATAATTATCAAGACTAATCATGATTTTGATTAGGGTGAACAGTGAGATTATATTACCACAACAATAGAGTACGGTATGCTTTTTAATCACAATTTTTATCGAAGCTACTGTACTGGTGCTAGTCGTAATGAACAGCTGGATTTACTTATTTGGCATGGCCATTTTGTTTTCTTGTTTACAGTTTAGCTCACATTGACTCACCCAACCGACAACTTTATCCCGTTTGATTATGCTGCTAACAAATCACTTGCGAAAAGTGAAAGAAAAAAACGTATATACAGTGTAATTAAAAAAGGTGATGGATTGAAAATCAATAACTTTGATGAAAGTAAAATAAAAGATAATAGCTTTGCCTTGAGCACGCAATGTAAAACATACAAATAAACCTATTCAGTTTATTGTGATCATATCAATCAATCAGTTTATTTCAGGCTAAATTAGCCCATAGAAAGAATAAATAAAGCACAACAGCCAGAGATAAAGCAAAAAAACAAAAGAAAAAAAAACATACTCAAAACTGCATACAAAAAAAACAACAACATAAGCAGCAAGCCGGAAAAAAAGACGATGAAAAGCACAGTGACCAAAGCTACTGTGCACCAACAGGCAACAACAAGTCCTAATAATGTACATAAAACCATATAGATATTGTTGCAGAACATTAGCAAAACGTTTTTATTTTTCCCCAAATCATCCTTGCAAATAATCTTTTCTGTGGGTTCAGACTTTTTTTCTTTAATTTCGTTGCTGACGAGAGGATCCTTTCCAAAACCATAAATCAATAGCTTTTAAAGTGATTTTGACGTCTGAGTTCCCATAACTTCAGCTTTCAAATTCTTGAAAAGATCGTTGTTGAACTACTTATCCGTCATCTACCAAACGTGTCCATACAGTATCCACAAGTTGTTACCGGTAATCACAATTAGCACCAACATTTACTTATGTTGTATAACATTTTCTAAACACCTAATATCTGTAGTCCACTGGGAGAAAGATGCTTGGACCCAGTTCACAGGTTCATTAATTTTTTCACTGTTTTCTCGATGTATGAATGGAAACATATAAACTTTTGTTGGTGTGATGAGCAAGTGAGTTCGCCTCACATATTAGTATGGCAGGCACTTGTTGATCAACACAAAATAATGCATTTTCAAGGGTATATAAGTCAAATTGTTCACCCCTAAAATTTTTATTTAAACATCAAGGACGACTTGAATGCTGAGTATACTTTCAGGATGATTGGTGAATGCTCTTGCTGTTAATCATGCAATACAACCAACTTTCTATTATGCACAGTTATTCATACTTTTGTGCAAATTCGACCACATTCAGCGTAAAACCAGCATTACCAGATTGCCCCACACTGATATATACTTCATTTGTTTTCTTGCATGTGCAGGATCCATTCTAGTAGTTGTTTAAATATGTAAAAGCAATATTTAGCAACTCCTTATTTGAAAATACCTGCAACAACACAGTACCGGTAAATGTTAAAATATCGTAACCAATACCAGTAGTCTTAAGAAAGGCAGAGAGGAGGGTTGACTTACCGATTGACAATGAGTACTGGTACTTAAATATAATTCATTTTTAAGCTAAATGCTAAAATATTTTTTGAATACCGTTACAGTAGCACTGAGCAGTTTGTTGGAAATTTGATAACCTATCAACAAACTATAAAAAAACACATTTTAACGGTTTAATCATTCATGACTTTTCCTAATAGAACTATTGCGGAAATACCCAGTACAGTACCCATCCTACGTAAACTTTTTGTTGACATGGTAGGGTAGCCTCGCCCTCACACGGTAGCTTAGCTAAGGCAGTTCAACCCCAGATCCAGTTCTGAGTTTCAACTTCCCACCCAATAATTTCAGAGGTACTGATAGCCTATTCCACAATGTGAAGCAAAAACCGCCACTGACTGACTGATAGTATGTTCACATATCAGTATTATTCTTAGTCATTGCCCAACTGACATTGGATTTAGCGATTTAACAACAATAAATAGCCTTCTGTTTGCACTTTGATGCATTGCAAACTGAGAATTATCACCTGGTAATCACAAAGTACGGTATATAACTTAGTACTCAGGCAGACTACTGCAGTCTCAGTCTTTATTTTCTTTTAAAAGTTCATCTTCTCCATCGTCTGCGACTGTGGTCAAACAAAAGCCCATGAAATCACTTGTCTAACAGTCTGAACATTCTGATTCTGAACAATTTCGAACAATTTCGCACATTTTAATTCTGAACAATTTCGCACATCGCGGACATCGCAACATCGGACATCGCGGACATCGTTGACATCGCGGACATCGTTGACATCGCGGACATCGTTGACATCGCGGACATCGTTGACATCGCGGACATCGTTGACATCGCGGACATCGTTGACATCGCGGACATCGTGGACATCGCGGACATCGTTGACATCGCGGACATCGCAATTTGGGACATCGCGGACATCGTGGACATCGCGGACATCGTGGACATCGCGGACATCGCAATTTGGGACATCGCGGACATCGTGGACATCGCGGACATCTTGGACATCGCGGACATCGTGGACATCGCGGACATCGCGGACATCGCAATTTGGGACATCGCGGACATCGCAATTTGGGACATCGCGGACATCGTTGACATCGCGGACATCGTGGACATCGCGGACATGTACTATTTAGTAACACCCCGAAAATAAGGTTCGGCAGGTGGCAGTAATGTGATAGTGTGGTCGTAGCATAAGTACATAGGCTGCTGTATGCATGAATCTGCTTGTTCCATTTGCGAGGAAAAAAAAACACCGCGAGTGTTCCATTCGCCAAGTCACTTCGCCCCCAAAAACCCCAATGTGAGAATCGAGATACCCCCAAAAAGTAACTGCTACATGTTTGTTCCTTATCTATTTAACTATAACTATCTATTTAATTAAGTTGTTCCTTGCTAACCTCAGCAATTTACAGTTCTGACAACAATTTTGTCCTTTATGGTTTATTACAGCAGCAAAGTTGTCTCGCAATGATCCATAATTGGCTTTTGCGCCAAGGCGTAATAAACATGTTATGAATAGTAGTGTACATCTTTAACATTCTGCATTTGATGGCCCCCAAGATTTCCCCCAAAAGCAACTGCCATATGGTTGTTTCGTTAATGTAGCAACCCATGACATACCAGTACTAATCTAAGACAACTTTTTATCCTTTTTCACAAACAAAGCAGTTAAATATGGGGTTTGGTGTATGAAATTATGTCATGTTAAGTTTCTGACGTAATAATGCTGTTTCAACAATGATCTTTTTTTCATCGCAATGGCTAATTGTGGTGTTAAGAGAATGACTAATGTGTACCAAAAAATGTTTCTGCTTGGCTAGTCGATTAAATACAGTTGATTAAGTAATACTTCTTGCTGTATCTGGATACTTCCTCGCATACACTGCTCATGATAACAGCTAAATCTATGTTATCGTCCAGTTACGATAAGAAGTTAAGTATTGCTTGGGCTTTATTTTAGCTCTTCAAGCTATTCTCTCAATATGTATTGTATTTTGAGGTATAGTTGTTGTTTCATCTTAGCAAATCCATGTGATCACAAATCATTTTATATCAGCATAACAATATTAAGAACGCGTTAAGTTAAACAAAAAAAGCATTTGTCTCAACTCTTAATCATGTTTAACTCTAGAATGGTAACGTGGGGGATTTTCTCCGGGGTGAGTTTTTGATCACTTGGTTTACACATGACAGACTGTAGGAAGTGCTGGTCGAACTCGGTACGTTCATTGCTCTATCAAACTTAGTGGAAGGAAGGTGTACTATCCGGCTCTTTCACTCAGTTTGTTCATGGGAACTCATATATCCAGTGGACCATTACAGGAAGTAGTAGATTTAGCTCTTTTTTCCTCTCATAAAATATAGTTGAAAAGATGGACTGAGGATAAGTCGCTGTCAGAGCATAGTCAAACAGCCCAAGAACACGTCCGTGAACAGATAAGCAATTTGATCGAAATCTTTTGTGAGAATATTTACCAAGATTCTCAAAAAAATTTTTTTGTATAGAATTCAAAAACAATAGCACTACAAAGCGTAATTCTATTTGAATTATGTTTACCCCTGAAGCAGCAGTTTCATTTTTATTGCATACTTTCAAAACAGAAGAACTTTCAGCGAATGAGAAGTTTTTTAATTTTTCAAAGAGAAATTCTCCTGAGGTTACCATTAATATATAAAAAACATTAACGCTTTCACATTACCGTTATAAGGTTAACCAGGGCTCCCAGAGTTCCGGATTTTGCCGAATTTCCGGCATTTTGCACTTCAAATGCTTTTTTTCTAAAAGCACCTACCTCCCCCCCTCGCGTGCCATCTGGCGGGATTTTTTGCGTTAGGTACCGGTACTTGACTTTTCTCTCCTATGCATGCGTTTTTATACGAGTAAGAAAATTGACATATAATAATTATCTGCAGTATTGTAAAGTCTCATCATGCTGCAGTGAAACTAACCTCACAATTGTAAGATTGTTGACGTCATAAACGATGTTAACAGACAAGCAGCTCGCTTGTTATAGGCCATAAAAAGTTGAAATAGCATAATTGTGACATCATGCAATGTTGCATCGTGGTATGATCCCTGCGTAACTTTAGGTTATTGCACTTACGCGCTACCAACTAGGAAGAGCTTATTATGAAGGTAGGGCTTATGAAAATGATTGTCGAAATTCAGATTCGGTTTAAGTGGAAGTGATTAGGCCTAAGTTTGGTTTAAGTAGAAGTGGTCATAGGCGCACGCAGAGGGGGGCACGGTGCCATGCCCCCCCCTCCTTTGGTCTTGTAGTAAGGTGCTAAAACCTAACTTTCCGTCTATAATTTCTCAAACTAATAATGGTTGCAGCCTCCTTTCACTTGTTTTAGCCAAGCTTCTGCTTTTAGACATAAGCTGTGGGAATATTTTCGCATTGTCCATTGGGACTGCGCTCACTGCACGCCCTTTTTCGATAAAAAAATGTGCTGGAATAAGTGTTTTTATGTGAAACTGTAAAAATTCGTTGGCGGCTGGGGGCTATGCCCTCAGACCCCCTTAGCCTGTGGCGGCTGGGGGCTTCGCCCCCAGACCCCCAATTGCAGCCTTCATTTTGCCAAATCCTGAGTGCACCACTGGAAAGTGATTGTCACATGTCAAAGCGTTTTGTGTTTGTATAATTCATAGTACATAAGACATTGTTCAGCATATTATACAGTTAAACGCACTAAAAATTACCGTTTTTAGGTAAAAAATGCAAAAATTTTCAGTGGCTGGGGGCTCTTCACCACACCTCCTTGCCTCCGGCGCCCGAGGGCTTTGCCCCCATTCCCCCGACATGCCTCTTCTGTTGCCACTTTCTGACCACCCACTTTTTCCGGCTTTTTCACCATTTTTGGCTGGGAGCCCTGGTTAACGTAAATGATAATTTTGATCTATCTGCTGTATTGTTGAATTCACAGATTAAAACAAGCGTTTGGCTTGAGTGAAGTTATCAATGTTAAAGGGTGTCTTTATCCACAGCTCCATTGCAATGAGGTATAAGCTGTGACCTGTTATTATTGCATGACGTTTTCCTTTTCACTTGAAATTTTCTGAAGCTGATTTACCATGATGGTTTACTGCAAATCCCGAAGCTTAGTATCGTAATGATGTAATATCAGACTTACATTTTAATTCTGTAAAGGCTGTCATATTGTATAATTTCTATGCAGCTGGAACCTTACAAAATTACTTTGTGACAAGCTGTTGTAATGATATGTACATCTTCATGTTCAATTGAAGACTACGTGCAATTGGTGTTATATACATGTTACACTGCATTGATGAGGTATATATGCTACCGTTGTATTTTATTATTGCATATTTATCGATTGCAGACCCAAATGCTTTTTACCTCCTGACATTCATGTATTGGTTAAGTTGCTCATGAATGGAAAACTGTTTTGCATTAAAGTTTTGGATGTTAGCGTCGTAAATCATTAGCTATCTCTCAAATTGTTAAAAGAGTATATAATAAATTGATCACATGTGGTAAATCTGTTGAAATGATAAGTTTTTTGTGTGATTGAAATTTTACGCTTTATCATTGTCGAGTGCAACAATCGCTCTTTTGCTACTCTGAGCATCATTGGAATCTATGAGTTTGCCTTCATGGGGGCCACCAAATGTTGAATGTTAGAGATCTACAGCACTATTCATAATGTGTTTATTACGCCTTTGTGCAAAATTTAAGTATGGATCATTGTGAGACAACTTTGCCGCTGTAATAAACCATAAAGGACAAAATTGTCATCAGAAATGTGAATTGCTGAGGTTAGTATAGATAAGGAACAACCATGTAGCAGTTACTTTTTTTGGGTATCTCGATTCTCACATGGGGTTTTTGGGGAGTTTATTTCTTCATTCAAAACTTTTAAAACGGGTAATATCAGCTTAAAAATTTATTTTATGCCAAAAGGAATGCCCTTATCGGATTCTACACCCCAAAAAATGGTAGAACAGACACTTCAACCACTTCTCTACCTTCAACATACGGTAACTCGTATAAGAAAAAATTAAATTATCGCATGAAGACGCCACCAAGTGGCGGTCTAAAATTTAATTCTGTTTATCTCGGCATCGGCTTGTCCGATTTCAAAAAATTTTTTTTTGTTGGGCTTCATTTTCTTTGCCCTGTGTTGTACGTTTAAATCATCTAATTCTGTAACCTAGTGGTTACATTAATTTGTTGTATTATAATGGAATGCCTCTGATGTACCCCCTCCTATCAAGGGTAAACTTTCATACTGGTATGGAAAACCTTACAGTGTAGACTATGAACTGTTAGTCTTCTTCTTAATCTGTTTTTCATATTGTGCAGTGTGCTTTTAAGATTGCTAGTTTGAATTAAGCTGCCTCTTATAGAATGTCCACTTTGAAGCGAGGCTTCCCTGCTGATGTCATGTTATAACGATGCAAGTGTCTGGCTTTGCACAGTAACGTGTTATGCGCTATCTGGATGTCAGCAGTGAAGTTCTGCTTTAAAATCGACGTTCTATAAGAGGCGGCTGAATTCATACGAGCTCCCTTTAGAGTCTTTTGTAGACTAACCATGTTCCGTCAAATTAGTTTTTACAATTTGGAATTATATCAATTTACTAGACGAATCAAATAAATTCTGAGTGAAGGCATTGTGCTTGAATTTGTAGTTTTTTGCAGGTTGACACTAATCAAATTGTATTGAACTGAACTGAAAATTCAACAGTAATTGAGGAAGACTGCAAAGTGAGCTTGCGCTCTTCGAATCAGCAGTCACCTGTTACTCGTGTCAAATGTGATTGGTTCCAGTCGCTAGTCGAATCCGTCACGTAGGATCTGTCACTTGTGCGTGGTACCACTAGGCCATGTCCCTGACGAAGTGTCTTGCCATTTTGTACTGGTAGCGCTTGGCAAAGGATACCAGTAGATAAGCATTTACCAACCAGCTTACTGGGTTACTGGTACCTCTAATTGTTTTTAGTAGAAATTTTGCGCTAGCTAAATCTGAAAATCTTGACAGAAACAGTGCAGCCAAATATATAAATGGCTAGTCTAGACACTTTATAAATTTTTTTGAAAGTTCTATGTTTCACAGGAAAATTATGATTTATTGTGGTACATTATATTGTATCTGTAGTTTATTATTGTAGGAGTGATGCTAATATAAGGCGTTTGACTGCTCAAAAAATGTTGGATTAGTTTTAAAGTGTTTGGTTAATCAAATTTTGAGATGGATACCGGTAATTAAAACAGTGGTTCAGTTTTGTTTTCTCTTGCACTAACATGGAGTGCCAAATGGGTGAAAGTTGGTTTGACAATGTTGCCAACATTCTGCCAAATCCAGAACCTGTAATATCGAAAGAAGCTGAAAACTTGGTGAATGATTTTTTATCTCCTGCAAAATTACGAACCATATCTCGAAGCAATGATTTAAACAAAGTTCAATCCATTGAAATGAAAGTAAACACTGCTGAAACTACCCTGGGTAATTTTGGACAATATCTTCCCATATTAAAACAACTGAGACTTAGTGACAGTTTTGTGCCATCAGTTCGTGATATAGGAACATCTTTTAATTGCCTGACTGTACTTTGGATGTCTAGATGTCACATTGAAGATATTGACGGAATTGCTTCAATGCCATCTTTACAAGAACTGTATATTTCTTACAACAATATAATTGACTTGAGTCCAATCAGTTTTCTCGAGAATCTGGAAGTTTTGGATTTAGAGGGCAACAAAATTAGTGATTTGGATCAACTTGATTATCTTTCGATAATGCATCATCTTTCTACTTTAACCTTAGCTGGAAATCCTGTTTGTCGAAATTACAAAAGCAAATCAAAAAAAAACTTTAGAGATTATGTGTTACGCTTGCTCCCTCACTTGGAACAATTTGACGACGTCAGCACCAAAGTTTCAGACCCCAAAGTTTTGGCTCTTTCTCATTCACAAGAAGATATTGATATCATTACTAACGCTATCAAAGATGGAATTGATCTTGAAAACGATCTGCGTCCTTTCAGTCCTGAATTAACAGCTTATTGTCCAAACAACAAACCAAAAAGTTCCAGTTCGACGAATATTCTTCCAGTATCATTTTCATTATCACCTCTAAAAAAATTTACTTCAACAAGGCCAGTAACTGCTGCTGCTGCTTCAAGACAAAAACCATTATCGTTTGAAGAAAGCAATTCTACAAGGCCGAATTCTACCGAATCTGACGATGTCATGTTGATGTCTGATGATTCTAGCAATTTAACGTTTGGTGATCCTTTATGTGGAAATCCAATTCAAGCCTTAAAGCAGAGACGGAAAGGCCCAATGCTAGCATTTAATTCTTTTTCCAATGATTTTGAAAACTTAGATTACCAGCTGCCTCCAAGACCAGTAACTTCTCTAGGATTTCAAAGACAAGTTCGGTTAGCTGATAAAGGCTGGCTTGGTTTCTTAGATAGAAATGTGCCTGCTACTTCTTCCAAGCCCAAGCAAAAATCAAGTTTTAGTAACTCTTTAGAAACTTGTAAAGAAACTGCATTAGCTGCCGATGTGCCAAACGGTTTGAAAAGCGTTACGAATACTAATGGTCTTTATGTCAATACATCAATTTCTCCTTCCACGTCACAAGTAAGTGGTAAATGCTTTATGATAGCCTTTGCAAATGTTTTTTTCCTTTTGAAACAGTTTAATGCAAAATAATGGCTGTTTTTAAAAAAAGTATGTTCACCACTCACCGCCGTGCATTAGTGATACAAAATCTTTGCGATTAACTGCTCAACGTTCCGGCCCCTCTATGATTGTGATTTGGGTAGTACAAGTTGTGATGCTTGCTTTATCGTGACTTGTGAAGATCATAAATGATTAGGACGCCTGAAGGGTAGAGCGTCTGTCTCTGGAGCAGACTCAGAGTTTGATTCCAGATTGGGTCAAACCAATCTTCATTATCCTCTGTGTTATTAAGCAGAAGCGTGTAACGAGTGGCAGTGCCTGGAAACAAAGTTTCGAAGAAACTTCACAGCGGTGGCAAGCCGTTGGCGACACGGTGGCCGATTCGACCGACCCGGGAATCGAACTCCAGATCTCCCGCAACGATAGCAGTGTCTTAACAGCTGAGCTAACTGGCCGGTTCAATGACTTGGCATTTGGTATTCACAGCTCTCCCACTTGACGCTCAGCATCAAAGGGGCGATGTGGAGAAATGCCGGCAAGTTTTCTTGTGCCGTTGTGAAGGGCATATTACAGTGTTCCTCATCGTAGACTTTAGACAGGTGGCCGGCAACTCCCAAGCGAGCTCGATATAACAGCTCCTCGATCGCTTTCGCGTGATGAGAATGTAAATATGCTGCTGAAAAAGAAAGAACATCAAAAGTTGGAGAGGGAGTAGGCAGACAGTCATGCGTGTTACAGGAAAGAAAGTACCGTCTACCGTAACTGTATTGTCATAAAGATAAATTTCGTTTTTCGTTGTATCATAAATTTATCTATTTTTAAAACCATGTTTATGCTTTCAGGTTTGCATGGGGCGCCGTTTGAAAAAAAAACAGGTTTTGTGAACGACGTTTTTTTTTTAACTTAGACCATCATTTGCCCATATAGCCGTATATATATATATAGGAAATATCTGGCTTATACAGTATATCGGATGTGGCGTTTGGAAAAGAACGATTTTGTGATACATATTTTATCAACTTGTTTTAGACTATAATTTGTCCTATATATATCGGAAAAATTGTGCTCTAAGTCGGACCAAAAAACGCGCGCTAAGTGATTTACGTTTTGTAAACCATATTTCTAAGCTCATTAGACCAGCGCTTTTCAAACTGGGAGGCGCGCCTCCCCAGGGAGGCGCGGACTATTCTTAGGGGAGGCGCGAATGTTAACCACAACCATTTAAAAATACTCGTATAATAAGCCTATAACATAACCCGTTTAATTGCGTAGAAACAACAGCTATTTGTTCGATTAACCGAAGTGCTAGTAGCAAAATCTTATTGAGGTTATTGTTCAAAATTATTACAGTACCGGTAGCTCGCAAGCAAGAAATCTAAGCCAGTATCCAAAGTCTTGCTTTACTCTTCACTAAACTTGTAAGGTCATTGTGACGTATTAATGCGATATGATTCCTATTACCCAATGATTTCGCAATAATACTCGAAAATGCAATTGCCAAGTCCAGCTGCCCTATCAACTGCAATTGTTTATTATGTTTAATCAAAAAGTAATGAAGAAATAATTATAATCGTCGGCAGCGTGGCGCAGTAGTATGAAGCGTCGTTTTTACGATGACCATGGTCGCACGGTTAATGGTTAACTCCCAGCTTAGTCGCGTTGTTGCGTCCTTGGATAAGATACTTCACGATGATTATCTTTGCTTGGTGGAATCTAGCAAGCAGCAAATTAAAGAAGTCAGAAGCAAAATTCAACCGGAAAACTCGGAAACAAAGGCAACTCCAGAGCGAGTCTGGATTCGTCCTAAGCATAGCACCTTCCCGGCTTTCTCGTGATAGGAGGATAAAGATGAAGAAATCAAACTGTAAAAATTCGTAAATGTCTTGTCGCAAATGTCTTAAATGTCGTAAATGTCTTCAAAATTAATATATATAATATAGTGAGATCATAAAATCAGCAAAAAAGATTTACTCCTCTATTGCTGTGAAAGCTATAGATTATCAGATATATACATATTGCTTCTTCCTGCAAGCGTGTAGAGCACTTTGTTAATTGTTTTTTTGTGTTTTTACTATTTTATAAAACTGTGGGAGGCGTCATATGACCGAATATCTGTAAGGGAGGCGTGGAAACACAAAGTTTGAAAACCACTGCATTAGACCATAATTTGTCCGATATATGTGTATATAGGAAATATCCGACTTAATTTGCGCGTGTTTTTTGGTTTGACTTAAAGTACAATTTTTCCGATTTGCAAGTCGGATATTTCCGATAATATATCGGACAAATTATGGTGTAGATAAGTTGATAAAACATGCATCACAAAATCGTTCTTTTTTAAAGGGCGCACAGGCGCGCCATTGGGAAGAAAACGATTGAATTGTCCGATTTATTTTGCGTGTGTTTTTGGTCCGACTTAGTTATATCGGACAAATTACGGTCTAAATAAAAACGAAAAACATGGTTCTCAAAACGTATAGTTTTTTCCAAACGGCGCCCCCTAGTTTTGGTATCAAAAAGTAATTTATAAGATGGCTATCTTTCTTTCAGTCGCCTACTTTTGGTCTAGTTTCAGATAATAATTTTCTTCACAGGTGCCTTTTACTAAACCCTTTTCATCGCCAACTCCGCCACCTTCACCTCAACGTCCTACCAGCGTTCGAGATGTCCGTTTTCGTCAACGTCGACGTACGCGTACATCCGGTTCGTCACAGTCCCAAAGCATTGTAACAGTAAGCAGTGTGGATAAACCATGTAAAGCGACCGTTTCGTCTCAAAATCAAACTACGTGACAACGGCAGTGTATTAGTAATTTTTACTGCTAGCTGCGCTTATTTTTGAGTTGGCACATTAGGTGCGCTGGTATTCCAATTAATGTGTTAATATTTCTTTCCTAAAGTTGCTATGAGTTTTCGTCGTGGCTGCACCAGCAAAGGGTATTTCATATTTCACAACCGAAAGTCTTCGGGAAATTGAGTACATGCAAAAGCGGTTTAAGGTGCTACCTTGTGCTTGTAAGACATGTAAACTGCTGCTGTCTGGTTGAAATGACTGCGTTTTTTGCAAGCTCAAGCTGTTTATTTTAAATTGCCCGGTAGTGATAAAATTTATTGTTCTTGTTAGGGAAATTTTCGGAACTTGAATGCTATAGCTATTTCATCTTCGGCTGTGTTGCTATCCCAGCTAAGTTTAAACTACATTTTTTGTGTTCGTAGAGAGGTTAATCGCGTAGGAGGCAAACATCAATATGAATTTTAGTTCTTAACTCAGCTTGTATAACATATTGGCATTGAGAAACTCAACACGGTTTTATTAAGACACTGCAGCTAACTAATTCCGTAACATTCTGTATTATCCTGAATGTCAGATAGAATAATTCCAATATTATATTTGAAGTTCGAGCGTTCGAAATGCGGCCTTTCGATATTTTTTGGTGTTTGTGTGAATACGTTCTTCTAGCATTATATTATTATTTTTTCGCATTTTTTTCTGTATCTCACAAGTGCCAACTTGTTATTGCAAGTGAAACTGTTTCTATTGCACAATGCACATTGCTATTTTCATTATGTTTTTAGGGTGTTTTATTTTTTCACCATTTTTGAAATGGAAAATGCCTGTGGTCTGATGTGGTGGGGTTTTGGGCACAATGAAAAACTTCAAAATTATTTTTGATTATGACGTCATATTGAGGCGGTCCACGGCCATTGAAATTTCGGGGGACTCAATTTTCATGGGTTTTTCGTATCTTTGGAACGGCTTATCGTAGACTAATAAAATTAGTGTCAAAATGCGCAGAAGGGTTGGTTTTCTGTCACTGCTTGAGAGAATGTAAAGCTTTATCTGCATTAAAAAAAGTTATTTGAAAAAAACGTATTTTTTGCCGTTTTTCTTACATTCTGTCATATTGGACCATCATCTACGTGCAATTATTAATTGTCAAGCGTATTTTAAATAATATATTAGTTTCGTAACGTTACTGCCGCACTTGCCAACAAATATTTAACCTGCGGTGATAATTATGCGGTACTGTAAGACCAAAATGACCCAAGAAACTTATTTTTCGTTTACACCAACACCTAAATTTAAGTAAGTGCATTAAGAGTGTTTATAATTTTCTTCGTAATCTTTAAAACTCGACCCTTGCTTTTCCTGCTAAGTTTGCAAAACACACCACACTTTCGCCAACATTCCACTATTACACCTAACTCTTCACATTTCCATGCTACACAAATGAGCACGTAAGCGTAAATCACTATGGTTAATCTGAGAAGTGTAAATGATCCTCTCATTTACAAGATTTTTCAGTGTTCCGATTCTTCTTCCAGTTGAACGGTTGTGATTACCAATTGATTTCCAGGAAATAGAATTTATGTTGGACAAGGCTATGCATGGAGTTTTTTCACTCATTTGGGTGAAAAAAACGTTTCAGACGAGTTCAGCGATTTTGCAAGAGGGAGACCACATCTACTGGTGGTGGTGGTATTTCAGCGTATACACTCACGGCAACATTCTTCCATGAAAGCCAATGAGATGCGTGTTGTACATAGTATTTTATTACATTACTGTTGATCTCTGGCGCAATTTCTTAGTAAGCTGCATGCAAATCCCGTTCAAACAATGTACGAAATGGGCCTTTAGGAGCTTTGGAGTGTATCTCAGAACTCTGATTTTTTATATTGGCAATTTGTCTGATGTCCAAAAAACTAAATTGCAAAAATAGTTTCTTACACCATTTGCGTGTATGTTCCCACATTTTTGTTGATTCACTTGTTATTCACTTATTCATTTTTGTTTTGTTCTTGTTCACTTATTCATTTTTTCCACATTTTTGTTGATTCACTTATTCATTTTGTTGATTCAGCGACATGGCCTAGCGGTACCGCGCGCAGGTGACAGATCCTACGTGACGGGTCCGATTCGCGGCTGGAGCCGATCGCAATTGACATATTTAATGGGTGGCTGCTGACTCGAAGAGCGCAAGCTCACTTCGCAGTCTCCCTCATTTACCGTTGAATTTTCCGTTCAATATAATTTGAAAATAACCTCAGTTATTTATTTATTTGAACCTCAAAGCTCCTAGAGGGATTTGCTTGCAGCTTATCAAGAAATTGCGCCAGAGATCAACAGTAATGTAATAAAATACTATGTACAACACGCATCTCATTGGCTTTCATGGAAGAATGTTGCCGTGAGTGTATACGCTGAAATACCACCACCACCACCAGTAGATGTGGTCTCCCTCTTGCAAAATCGCTGAACTCGTCTGAAACGTTTTTTTCACCCAAATGAGTGAAAAAACTTCATGCATAGCCTTGTCCAACATAAATTCTATTTCCTGGAAATCAATTGGTAATCACAACCGTTCAACTGGAAGAAGAATCGGAACACTGAAAAATCTTGTAAATGAGAGGATCATTTACACTTCTCAGATTAACCATAGTGATTTACGCTTACGTGCTCATTTGTGTAGCATGGAAATGTGAAGAGTTAGGTGTAATAGTGGAATGTTGGCAAAAGTGTGGTGTGTTTTGCAAACTTAGCAGGAAAAGCAAGGGTCGAGTTTTAAAGATTACGAAGAAAATTATAAACACTCTTAATGCACTTACTTAAATTTAGGTGTTGGTGTAAACGAAAAATAAGTTTCTTGGGTCATTTTGGTCTTACAGTACCGCATAATTATCACCGCAGGTTAAATATTTGTTGGCAAGTGCGGCAGTAACGTTACGAAACTAATATATTATTTAAAATACGCTTGACAATTAATAATTGCACGTAGATGATGGTCCAATATGACAGAATGTAAGAAAAACGGCAAAAAATACGTTTTTTTCAAATAACTTTTTTTAATGCAGATAAAGCTTTACATTCTCTCAAGCAGTGACAGAAAACCAACCCTTCTGCGCATTTTGACACTAATTTTATTAGTCTACGATAAGCCGTTCCAAAGATACGAAAAACCCATGAAAATTGAGTCCCCCGAAATTTCAATGGCCGTGGACCGCCTCAATATGACGTCATAATCAAAAAATAATTTTGAAGTCTTTCATTGTGCCCAAAACCCCACCACATCAGACCACAGGCATTTTCCATTTCAAAAATGGTGAAAAAATAAAACACCCTAAATATGTTTATACTGTGATTTTTTATATTAAGTTGTAGTTATGCAACTTGCATGCGTACTTTCTAGAATAAAAAGTGCTAAAGCAGAAGGTGTAACTTCTGCTACATAAAACGTTTGTTTTTTTCTGACCATTTGAGAAATATTGGGTAAACAAATCAAATCTTCATTATATTCGCATTATTACGCCGAAGAATGTAATGAGTGGCGGGACCCATCTCCACTGCATAGCGCCTGGGCATCACAGTGCAGCAGTGGCGTGCCGTTGGCAACACGTGTCTGATTTTACCGGCCCAGAAATCGAACCCCAGACCTCCCGCACCGATAGCCGTGTGCTGAATGACTGAGCTAATCGGCTGGCGTATTGGATCAATTTATATATTTCAACAAAATCAAAAAAAATATCAAGGCAATAAAATTTAACACAACACATTGACAAAACCCTTCGCACTTCCGTTTGTGCCGAGCACCTGGCGTGAAAGCTGCGAATACTATTTTTAAAGTCTTTAGTGTGACCCGACCGGGAATGAAACATCATTCTCCCGGCTACCGAGTGGACGCTCTTCACCGATACACCAATTACGTATTCTAGAATAATTCGGAATCTTTTTTTCGAATTCTTAACCAAATCCTGAATCTATGAGATGGCCGTTGGTACTAATTTGATATCAGTTCAGCACGCAACCGCTCGACTTCCGCAAAACAAAAAAATCGACCATTTGTTTTATTTTTAATGAGTTTATGGCCAGCACAAGGATTACAGCACTGTAAATTCGAAGCATATATACACGCAGTGGCGTAGTCACGAAGCTAACAGAGGGTATGCCCCTCTTAAATTTCGGTAACACATGATAAAATACGGCCCTAGTGTACAGTATATGCAAGCAGTGCATACTACACTCATGGCCTCCCACAAATTTATTTCGGCCTCCGACGAACACCGCAGGATCACACACACACACGAGGCTGAGCGCGCACTTGCGTTTTTGCGCAACATCTGAAAAGATTTATCACGCGCGATTTTTCTTTACTATTAAACCGAATCCTAAAAACGGAACCGGTTCCGTGGGTTTCGATATTCTGAAATGGACATCCCTACCTACTGCACCTGCTAAATGGACTTTACACTCGATCGCTCGGACTTCATATGTTATGAAGTGGCCAAGAATGAAATTCGTCTTCGTGTCAGCAATTTTCCAAGATCAGTAAAACTTATTTATTTCGCCAACAGACAAGCGAAAAAAAAAAGAAACTTCAAACTGCTATGCAAAATTAATTATAAGTGCAGTATGAGGAACGATTTGCAGTCGGTTATGAATGGGGTTGGATTGAATTTGAATCCGCTCACGAGTTACTGATAAATTTGAATTTCGTTTTTGCAAAGCCTGTGAATTTGAATTTTACTTTTTTGAAGTCAATGAATTTGAATTCAATTTTTTTAAAGTCAATGAATTTGAGAATTTAAACTTAATTTTTTCAAAGTCAATGAATTTGAATTCCAAATTTAGAAAAAATGAATGGATCTAACCCTATTGATAATTATCTATAGGGATTCTTTCACTCTAGACGGATACTCTTGTACTTCACGTTGTATCACAATTGATCAAAAATTAATTCAGCAATATCTCAAGAACAAATCGAGAAATTTTACCCATTTTAAAAATGCCGTTTCTACCATGTGACCATGCCATGCCTAATGTTCGATGGTCAATAACAGTGGTTCTTAAACTGGGTTCGACCGAACCCCAGGGGTTCGGTGAGGCTGTAGCAGGGGTTCGGCTAAGATCAGAATAAGTTTTTGCAAAAAGGCATACAGTTGTAGTAAATGACTATTTCTGCGTGGAATGATGCATCCCCCACCATACTCTTTCAACGCTGTTTTTGATGAATACAATTTTTCCATAATTTCAAACCTATTTGATAACAATCATCTTTACGCCTTAAGCACGCATAAATCAAAAATGTGTGAACAAAATGTATCATAATTGGTGAAGGACTTGAGTTAGAGGCAAAAAAATTAAACAGTATTTGCCATAAAAATTGTTCAAAAAGCGCTAAAATGGCCATTACAGTGTCTAAATTTTTGAAAACTTTCCGGGGAAGCATACCCCCGGACCCCCCTAGAGCCATATTTTTGTTCCTCAATTTGCTTCAAATTAACTTTCCGGGAAAAAAATACGCTTAAAAAATGTAAAAATTTTATGCCACCCTCCACCGCCTTAAGAATATTCTGAATACGCCCCTGACGTGAACCATTTTCAAAGAGCTTATGCCCTTTTCCGGTTTAGACGTCTAACGTCTTTGCACTCATTTAACATTCAACCTAATTCAAAACTGCATCCCCCCTTTAAAATTTTCTGGATCCGCTCCTGGTTATAATTAAGGGTTCGATGTATGCTTGCATGACACATGTTGGGTTCGATACTTTCGACAAGTTTGAGAACCACTGGTCTATAAGCTATTAGGAACGCAGAGAAAATACGATAAATATTAAGGAGAACAGGATTGCACGTCATAATACAGTAAAGGTAAAATAAGCGAAAGTGTAAAAATGATAGCAACAATGCAACTTAAGTAAACAACTATACAATATACATGCATATTATCTTACGAGCATTGGAATTAAAAACTGCGCAAAAATCGTACACTTTAACTTATGACAACACCTAGTCCTAGAGCGTGCATTCCAATATTTTTTCGCAGTAAGCATTGTGATGTAGAATATCAGTAATATCGCACATCATTAAAAAGGACTTAATCAGATATTAAATTGCCTTCTCAGCTTAAACTAACCAATGTGCTTGATGAATTTTTGTTACTTTTCATTAAATGAACATGCAACGTATGACAAATTCAAGAAGTTCGTTTCCATTAAAAAGTAAATCATTACAAAGTTTTGCTAGCTTAAAAAAAGGAACAAGTTTAATGAAATTTGAATTTACTCAAACTTTGCAAAATCCATTTCCCAAAAAAAGACCAAATGGGGGACTGACATTAAAATTTCCTGTAACCACCATAATCGCTTGAACTTTAAAATCAAATTATCAAAGACATTATTTAATGAGACTATTTTTCGCAGAGCGTAGTACACAAATGCATAGAATCAATTACTTAAACTGTCCATTTCGTACTCTTCATTATTATCTGGAAGTCTTTTGTATTGTTGGGAGCGAAATGGGAAGCATGTTACAAAAGCATGTTTTGAAGGACGCTTATCTCTTATTTCTTCGCTTTCAGATGAAGTCTCGTCGGACTCTGAATATCGAGCTTGAAGGTAACGATATTTCTGCTGAGGATAACTGCTCGATTTCGCGATATGCACCCACATAACAATAACGTTAAAAAATACACTGACCATCAAAGCACCACTGACGAAGCATAGCAATCGCAGCATAGACCTAAAAATAAAATTGCTCAAATCAAAAAAATCAAATCCTCATTATCCTCGCGAAAGTTCGCCGAAGCGTGTGGAGGGTGGCGAGCTAATCTCCGCGGCTTAGCGCCTGGGCACGAAGAAACTTCGCAGCGTCGGCGACACTGTGTCCAATTCGACCGGCCTGAGAATCGAACCCATGACCTACAGAGTCAAAGGCGATGTATTTACTACGTCACCCGCCCGGTCATGATCTTTAAATTATTAAGGACTTAAAGATTGCTAGAAAAATGTCAACTTTTTAAAACTTCACACCAGTTCACTTACGAATCATAGTTCTCTTGGTCAGATTTCTCACTCGTACTATTCTTTTTAGCAAGGCAACGCGAAACTGCAATAAAAGCATACAAATTGTAGCACAAAGTCGTCCATTTACTCCAAACCTTTAGAAAATTCAAAAGGAAAGTGGTAAAAAAGTAGTTATTTCAAATAAACACAAGATTTTCAGCGCAATAATACTAAAGAGAATTCAACTGCAAAATTTCACTCACTTTTTAATAAGGATTGATCCACCGAACCAGTATTGTTGAGACAGACGCCGGTCGAGCTATCGCAGAAACAAGTTTCACTGCAATGGCATTGATGAGTACAATTTCTGCCGTATGTTCCAACATGACATTCTGAAATCGCAGTCATCAGTATAATCAAGATTGACATGACGTCCTATCATTGGACTATCTTTTTTAAGCTTCAAAAATCATCAACTTTTTCAGGTGTTCTTTTTTGTTAATGTTGGCATCATTCTAGAGCTTTTTCATAATATATGCCTCAGTACTTTGTCATTTCTTCACGCGACTCGGATTGAATTCGCCATAAAAGTAGTAGTAGCAGTAGCATTTATTTTGGTCTTAGCCACTCGTGAAAAAAGCACAACCTGCACAAGTTTATAACTTTTACAGGACACACAGAAGAACCTATCATGGGTCATACCCGCTGGCTTTTTATATCAGAGTGATCACAACAAGCAGGCCAAACACTTATAGAAAAGGTTATAGCGGTTACGGCACGAAAACAGCTAAAATCATTATAATCCAAAGCAACTTGCCAAGCTATTGCAAAAAGCTATAAACAAAGATCAGGAGCAAAAAATAAAACAGCTCTACTTATTAGTAAAAACTTTTTTTTTCTCACCCTGATCACATACTTTTCCCATCAGACCCGAAGGGCAGCGACATTGCCCAGTGACCATGTCACACTCCGAACCTCCCTCACATTGACAAACTTGAGAACAACTTTGTCCGAACTTACCACTCGGGCAAGGTAGAGTGCAATCATCACCATACCATCCAGGGGAACAGAAACATCCGCCTAAAATCACAAAAATGATCCTGCAACTTACGAAAAATCAAAGGTAAAACGTATAAGTTTCACTTGAAAGCATCAGTAAAAGTTGTAATACGCTATTGTAAGCTGCTTAGGTTAAAACAGGAGATTCTCAACCGGGGCTCACGGAACATTAACCTGTGGGCCACAAAGGCATGATTCATCAATGGTAATTAACCACTCAAGACCCACGGATGGCCGTATTGCTACAACGAATGAAATACCGACAAAAATTTATCTCGCCGAGTTACTAAGTAGGGGGCTACTGTTGTAAAAGAGTTTTTAGAAGCTGCAGCAAACCGTAAAAGGTTGAGAACCAATTGTTTAAGCAATTATACAGACAATGATATTTGCAGCTGAGGATATCAGTTTTTCTGGCAAGCGTGATTGCTATTACCTGGAGTACAAGTGCCATGCTGTGAACAGTTTAGTGATCCACAGTGCAGCGTGTCGCATGCTTGGTCTATCCAGTTCAAATCGCACTTGCATCTGGCATAAAAAGAACTTAATTTTAAAAGATCGCAATCTAAACCATTTATCTCTACATTAACGCGCTTAAAAAAAAAATAAACGCCTTTAAAGTTAACATTTCTCTCAATTTGTGTATTAGCAGATCTGGATTTTATCCCACCGTTGGTCAAATTGCGAATTGCTTTAACAAACAAGGCTAGTACGATACCGATTATTTTCATATATTACTGTAGTCACAACTCAATATACGGCTAACGTAAAGTAAAAAGTGCTCCAAAAGTTTAAAAACAATATCTTTGTTCATGCAGCAACCAAAAGCGTTTAAGAAACCTGGTAAATACAGGCTGTGTTTCAAAAGTAACATACCACTATATTTTTGAAACATTTATTCTGATCGTTATGCTACATTAAGGACATTTTTTGTTCCATTTTCTCAACAACTTGCAGCATTAGAAAAGCAAAAACCACGGTTTGAACAAGACAGCGCCACTGCTAATGCTTATACTGCACGAGCTACGATGAAATATATTAAGATATACTTTCGGAATATTTCTTTTGAAACATCATGTATAATATACCCAAGGCAATTTCGTGACATTTTTATTTGTCAATGCAAAACCTCACTTTCCCAATTCGCACTTTCCATTCACACACGACGGCTTGCATTCAGGCTCGTGGGCACATATGACAGTCGATACTTTCCTGGCACACCTCCACATCGGTGCATTCGTGCAATGGTCTGAGGGGAAGTTTGCTAAAGTGCCATTTAATACAAGTGTCGCAGAACCGCCACCGTCTAAATTAATGGCGTTCACAACACCAAGTTGTTCAATAAGGAACCTAAAGATGAAAAAGTCAGTTATTTCTCCAAACACACCAGTTTCTTTTTTCGCATGAATCAGATAACCAGAGAAACGGCTATTGCATCAACTTGTGAATAGTAGTAGTAGTAGTACATTTATTTGTCGATAAAACATAAAATATAACAAGCTTGTGCTGGTCGGAAGTAGAATTCACCAGACAGTGGTATGAGCAAAATGAGGCAATTACTTGAAGCAGATTAGTGCTCCCATTAGCAAACAGGCCCGAAGTATCTTCTAAAACATCGCATAATACGCTGTCACCATTAAATGGTAATTCGCCGAATCACAGGCCAACAAAATTTTGGTTTTTGAATATTGCAGAGACTTTAACACCTTAATCTTGAGAAATTAATCAGGCTAATTTCGAATATGAAGCTACATTTTGTCCGCCACGTCAGGTTTTTTTTGATTTTTTTACAACCAAAGACCTTTATTTAATCACAATGCTCAGATTATTATAACATAAGGAAAACCGTTGTAACGTCATAAAAGTTTACTGTGATGTATTTCGTCAACAATCAAAAATATGACTTCAATTTTAGCAGCAAATAATTTCCTAAAGCCCCCACGCAATCACATACTACTGCAGGTAACATCTATTTTGTCATAAACGAGATTTTTATCAATCAAACTTTCTACTCGGTAACAGTTCTGAAAAAAGTGAAAAGGTGTAAAAATGAGGTGTGAAAAACTAGAGTTAGTGATTCAAGCATTATTATAATAAAAATGTCGCTAAGCACAGCGCCATCAAGACTAATCATGATAGTAAATGATCTGAGGCTTGGAAAAATTCAAGTTAGCTGTTAATATCTAAAACAGTAAATCTTCTGCATGCTATTGAAAAGTTCACATCAGGGAGGATTATGACGTTTGGCTGTTCACAAACAAAAAAACTGTGATGTCACTGCCAAAATTTGACGTCAAAATAAGAACTGCTTTGTTTTGTGACAAAGGTAAATTGTGGTGTGACAATTACGTTTTGAAAAGTTTACCAAGGTAAAAAACTTAAAATATCTTTTAAACCTGACGTGATGGACAAAAACTGGCTGCAGATTTGGAATCAGCGGAAAAAATTCTTTTAGCAAAGTTGGTTGATGTTTTCTAAATTTTTTTTTGACCAGAGAGCTATCGTTTCTTACAAATCTTATGTTATAGGAAGGGGGTAAAAGCACTTCCAAGCCCCCCTTCAGGCCTTCACCTGTTCAAAAATTCAAAGGTGGGTTTGCAAAAAAAGCGATTTTGCTTTTTTGCATAAAAATTTTATCTAATTTTTGGCATAAGACGCTAACAAGTATGTCTTTCACTAAGTCTGCACTCGTACAATTTCGCCAACATTTGCGGTTTTGTAAATTACCCTTTATAGACCCGCAACTTTGTAGTTTTTTTACAAAACCGTAAGAACAAGACGCAGGCCAGGTACATCGCCTCCTGCGATGATTGCAGTTACCCGTCACTCAAAAAATCGCATCGCATTTTGTGCAATTTAAGCCATTAGCGATAAATTCAATGTACCCACGTCGCAAAGCCATTAAGATTCGCACCTCGGACACCAGTTTGACCATCAAGTTGAACGAAGATAATTCTTCCTTCGCGATCATGTCCGATAGCAGTACGAGCAGAAATAATGTCCGCAAAATATCTGCAACGGATACCAAATTTGTATGAAAGGTACCATCAAGCACAAGAACATAATAGTCGCAAACCGTTTGCAAATTTAAACTTCAGTTTTTAAATCCTATTTTAAGCAGCAGTTTGGAAACAGAGGAATTCATAAAAGTCAACACTATTCAACTTGCAATTCAATTTCAAAAGAACCGAAGTTGCCAACATTTATACATTTCCTCGCACATTTTCAAAATGGCAAAGTTTTCGGCAAAGTAGTAAGAATTTGAAAAACTTTTCGTAAACATTTTTTGTTATTAATGGTTCAATATTTAAGTGCTTATGGATACCACAGTAGTACTACCACCATAAAACTCATCATCTCATGGACTAATTGCACAATTTTCATTTTTATCTGGGAAAAAACATTTAGAAGATACTGAAAATTACAGATACAACCTTAATGTACCAGTTTCTTCGGAATCTGCAGATTCGATGCGAACAGACTCTTCTACGTAAGACTTTCCTAAAATAATTTCAAAAATGTGTCACAAAAACTGGTAATCATAGAAATACTAACGGCATGGTCGCAACAATTAATTTGCACAAAAGAAGTCTCAACAGCATAACACAATAAAATATTAGCTAATTTAGCTTACCATCTCGGACCAACCAAATCACTCCACCGACTAATTGAGTAAAATTGAGATCATAAATATCTGATTCAGAAAAATACCTAAAGAAGTAACGTTTGTGAACTACCGTACATACCTACATCACAAAAATTGCAATTGCGGCAAAATCTAATGCAAATTCTGTTCATCGTACTTGATAAAAAAGATATTCTCAATCAATAATTAGTAACTTGTATACTACCCACCCAGTTACTAAAGTACCATTTTCTGTAACTCCAAAATGTGCATTCTGAATTCCTTTCGCATCTTGGACCAACGTGCCATCACTAATAATATTGCCAATGCAAGCACCAGTGCTGGAATTAAAATATCCACCATTCTGGGCAACGATGCAATTTCTACATAACAGAGATCGTTAACTGGGATTCACTGCAACTGAGACATGCTGCTGGTAAATCATAATGCAGCCAGTGTCAGCATAACACTGCATATACACCAACATACTAAGTAAACTAATGGTTCTTAATTTCACAGCAACTATTTCAACCTTGTTAGGTCTCACCAGAGAAGTGACCATTGTTCTGAAGAGACCAATTCTTTCAATACCACATGGACTTCTAAAGTTTTTCTGGTTATGGTACATACTGGTACCAGAAAACTTTTTATACATGCCACAGTGCTCAAACTGCAGATATGCACAATACGACAGAGAGCTACAACAGTCCTCAATCAAGCACAAGGCAAGGAAACATAACAAGTATAGGCTACCGAATTTTGTTACGTTGTTTTAGCATTTTCTACTATGCTGTATGACAGGCTATTTCATCAACACGAATTTGGTGACAAATGCCACAGAAATTGGACTACTTGTTTGTATTGCTTGTTAATAGCCAAACTACTAGCTAGCTAAGTTTATTTTACTTCTGTCAAGCCATAAACAAAGACTTCACTGTTAAAAGATGCTGATAAAACAAACTGCAACACATAGACATGATTTTACATTCTATCGATACCTTGATTTCGATGTAAATTCTACAGTTGCTGTGTTATTTTGCTTGCATCCAAATGGCTGGGGTTCCAAAACACTGAATGTTTTGACTGGATTGTTGACCATAGTGTAATGACCATAAACATAGTTTGAAGTCCATCGATTTGAATGTATATCAGAAACAAAATAACTGTGAAAAAATTGTACGTCAGAAATTTAAAAAACTGCTGATGTTGTAAACCTTATTCCTGGTTCTAACGTTAAAATTATATTAATGGTGCTGAATAAAATCATTTATAGGCTTTTTACTTAAGAAATTAACTGTACACAAGGCTGCTGCATCACAAAATTCAGATTTTTTAGTTTGTCTTTTTTTCACAACTTTTGCAATATCACACAGGTTTATTCACAAATTCATTAACTGGCATTTCATGTACACTGCACAGTGCACAGCAAATTTATGACACTTTTTCTTCAATTGAATTTTCACCCCATAATAATAAAGTTTTAAAAGTAACGATCAACAAAACAGCACAAGCATTTAATTTCAAATAACATCTTGAGTAGGGATGTGCCGGATACCGGATGGGCCGGCGCTTTTTGAGGTATCCGGTATCCGGCCGGATAGTGCTTCTCTATCCGGCCGGATACCCGATATTTTTTAAGTTCAGGGAAATTGAGTAGAGTAAACTCGGTAAATATAAAATTTACCCTTTCGATCCATGTGAAAAAAATTTGGTGCAAGTTTGAAAACTTTAATTTTGTTTAGACTCTCTACAAAAAGTAGAACCGAGTCCAAACCTTGAGTACGTTGGTAATTTCTTATATCAAGTTGATTTAAATTTAGTTCACAAGTTTTTTTTCGTTTGGCGCTGAGAGTTTTGTAATCAGGAAAACCACTTCGATGGTGTAGCAGCAAGGCAGTAATCAATCAGCTTCGAACCGAGACGGTACAAGTTCCATGACCATCACCGTTGTTTCATGCGTGAAGACCATGCAAATAATTTACGTTTATAAGCCAGTCTTCTGTCCTATAACTTGCATGTTCGTCTTTTGTTCAAAATATTAAAAAAAATGCAATGAGCGGGCGCCATAGGCGCCAATTTTTTCTCGAAGGCAAACAGCAGGGGGAGAGAATTTTTATAGAAACTTTGTTTTCTACGTTCAAAAGACAACGTTTCAAGGTACCAGTAACATTGTAATAAATGTGTCTCTACCTTTAAATGTTGTGCGGTGTTGTAACGTTATGCAAGTTGAAGTCTTTAATTTAACGTCCTTAGTTGAATAATCGGCTGTTTGTATTAAAGTTTGATGTAATTTACCCATCAAACACATAAACATCATCATTCCAGATTTACCACAGAATCGATTTTTTGCAGTAATTTAATGGTATTTATAAATTATAAACGTTGCGTGTTTTAGTAGCTTCGATGATAGCGCAAAACATATCGTGAAAATTCAAATTCAAGCTTGCCTTTTACTGACCTCTTAGCGCAGCGGCTAAAGACATCGCTATCGGTGTGGGAGGCTCGCCACCGTTGCGACGATTTTTTTTTTTCGAGATTCGAAATTGTGTTGCCCAGGTGCAAAGATGGGCTGCGCCACTCGTTACATGCTTCGGCGTAATACCGCGAGAATTATGAAGATTCGATCTTTTTTGAAATTTACTTTTCGATGGGTATCACCAATTGCTCACAAGTGCAAACCGCGAAAATCAACACAATACGTGTGGTGATTGTTAACTCGATTGCTTTATTCGAAAATCACGCCGCTGACGCAGGCCACACGCTTGATAAAGTTTTCTTCTCGCTTTATACATAGCATGAGCGCAAATTTTTGTCAAAACAATGCTGAGATTTTGTGCTGTTACATTTTGGAACTGTTTTAGCTACTGTGCAATGTGCATGCAGTCAACTTTTAATAAAATAATGAAAACACCCCGGAGGCCAGTCATATCTCGCCCTCTTTGGTATTAAACGCGAAGAAGCACTGCTCCTACTCCCGCCGAATAGATAATTATGGCAGCCGACCGACTTGGCGTCCGATTTTCAGCACACTCTTGACCACAATTCACACTTTTAACACAATTTTTCTTACCCAAAAAAGAAAGCCTAACGTTAAAAACGTGTTGCTACACAAACGTGTCATGGATTGGAATTCAATCAAAAGCGATCAGTAAAATGGTCATTATATCAACTGAGCTACTGCCGCTCGAACACGTTGTCGATTCGGCCAACTTAGATAAAATAATGAAGTCTATTTTTAATGACGCAATGCTTTTGGAAGTTTCGTGTGTGTCACATGATCTCATGTAACAGTTTTATGGCTCGCTAGTCGAGCAAAACGATAGCGTGGACAAAAACCATCAAAATATTAATTTTGACTTTGTGCTACTATCCGGATATCCAGCCGGATAGTGACGCACCGGATATCCGGTTAGTTAGATTTGCCAGATATCCGGTATCTGGCAAATTTGCTATCCCGCACATCCCTAATCTTGAGACCCATGCAGCACAACTATGAGAGCAGAAACCTGCAATAGCATTGGTGGATCACTGATAGCATTGAGATCATTGATTTTTAAACAGTTTAGTCTAGTTGGATTTGTTTACTTGACTGATTTATCAAAAATGATCTTCTACCGCAGTGCAAGCAGTTATAACCATTTGTCCAAGTTTTTATCATCTACCTTAATAATAACACAGTATTTATATACCGCTCTACATCTAGCAGCAAGAAATTATTCTAGGATCTCAGATCAATTTAACAGAAAGCAACATGAAACAGTGTGATATGAAAAGCACAGTACAGAGCAACTGAGCACTAAAAGCAAGCACAGACAATAAGCGAAAGTGTAAGCATGCAAAATAATAATCAAAGAAAAGGAAAAGTATCAAAAACAAAGCAAAGCTATTTTTCGAGGGCAAATTTCAAGTAAAAGTTTTAAGATTCTTTCTGAATATTTTAGGTAAAAGACAAGCACGCAAATCTAGTGGCAACGAATTCCAAGCAATACACATCTTAGACGAAATGCTTTTGTAACAGCATTGATTAGTTGCAATTCTTAGTTTATCCGATGCAGACCTAAGACTGTCATTACATGGAACACATATATTATATATGAAACAAACTGTTTAAATACACAGGAGCAATATTATTCAAAACTTTATACACAATGAGGCATAGTTTATACTGAACATGACACTCAATGGGTAAAATATGGCACTGCTCATAATATGGTAATAACGAGTCACGACTATAAACTGGAATACTAAAGATATATTTTATACACGCATTTAATACTCTTTTTAATTTGTTAAGCAAATATTTGGGAATACAGAAGTAAAGAAAATTTCAAAAGTCCAAACGAGAAATAACAAGACTTTTCAAGAGCATAATTTTCATGTCATGAGATAGAAAGTGCCGCAAATTCTTAAGCTTACTTAATTTTTAAAAGCATGTTTTGCAGGTATCATTGACCATGTGATTAAAGCACAACTGATTGTCTAGTGTAACACCAAGAATCTTGGAAAATGAACTATGTCAGAACCAACTTTTAAAATTTCATGCAGTTTAGGAATAGGCGACTGATGCACATTCGCCAATCTCATTTTCCCACCAACAAGTACCTGGGACTTATCTACATTTAGTTAAAGAAATTTTAGAGTCATCCACTGTTGAACCTTCTGTAGGCAGCAATTTATTCTTTCATACACATCTTGAAATTCAGACAGAGGATTAAAACCAATGTACAAAGTGAATTCATCAGCATATGAATGAACAGTAAGATCAAATTTATCACCCAAATAATTTAGCTCATATACGGTACATATAAAATAGAAGAGGTCCCAGAATTGATCCTTGAGGAACGCCATATACAACAGGTATTTTAGGACTATGTACTCCATTTAACACAACAGAAGAGGTGCGATTCACTAAGAAAGGCCTTAACCACTGCAAGACTTTTTCACTAATATTAAAACCATTTTCTAGTTTGAAAAGCAAGCGATCATGATCTATTGTATCAAAAGCTGCAGACAAGCCCAACATAAGAACAGCCGCCAATTTGTCTTTAAAAATTATTTCTTGTATATCAGGGTTTCCCAAACTTTTCCATGAATGTACCACCAAAAACAGTTTCAAAAACTCACTGTACCACTTCAGCATAAAAATTGCACATGCTTACAAAAAACCCCTAATTACAATTACAAGATGTATATATATGTACCCCTAATTTCAATTACAGGGCTTTGGAGCTGGAGCCAAGAGCTTAAGCCAGGCTTTTTCAAAAGAGCTGGAGCTCTTTGTGAAACTCCAGCGGAGCTGGAGCCAGTTGTTTGAAAGTTAGCTCCAGCTTCAATTCATTTCCCGAGATGCTACTGCTCAGTGATGCCAACAGCTGGAGTGAAAATCGACGAGGATTTTTCAAAACACATATTAACGTCTGGGGAGCGAAGATCCCTCAACAGCTGCCTTAACTTTGTATGTCCCGAGTCTTCGTTTTATGGAGGGAAGAGATTGGTATTTAGCAAAATTCAGTAGGTTAAAGACTGGAGAGTCAAAATAACTGTCTTCTAAGACTACTTCGCTTACAAACCTTTTTTCGCATGAAAACAGGGTTCAAGTAAAAAGCTGTATGTGCCCACAGCATAACTTTTCTGCATTAAAAAGTGTCTACATAGCTGCACTTTTGAAACTACTCCAGTCTAATAAATGTTTTCATACCTATTATCCTCGATAAGTACGACCGCAACCGGGGGTTTGGGGGTAGAGCTCCCAGCCATCAATGGATTTTTACGATTTTCACAAATAAAAACACTCATTTTAGCAGACTTTTTTTATGGAAAAAAGATGAACCGGTACCTGCAGTGAGTGCAGTCACTATAAAAAATGAAAAAATATTTTAGTAGTCCATGTCTAAAAGTAGGAGCTGGGCTAACCTAAATGAAAGGAGGCAGCAACCACTATTAGTTTAAGTAATTGTAGACTGACAAATAGGTTTTAGCTGCTAAATGCAGGGCCAAGAGGGAAGCCATGGCATCGTGCCCCCTCCCCCTGCGTGCACCTATGCAGCTACCAAACCGCAATTGAGGCTGGCATGGCACAGCGGTCAAGAATATTGCTCCATAACAGACCATTAAGCTTGTGTCGCAGTCATATTAAAAAGCGCACCTAACGAAACCTCAAACCAAATACCTGTAATTCCAAACCAAGTAGGTTACAGCTAATTTAATTAATTTTGATCTTATTTTTTTAGCAGAGCGATTTTCTAAAAACCAGCCCAATCAACGGAGCTGCAAAATGAATTTAAGTTACATGCAGTTTGTAATAAAGGCATCAAGCAGTTGAAACTCTAATTCTTCAATTTCCCAAATTTCAATTGACAATAATATTGTACGAAAGCATCAAGGACCGCAGTTCTCATGGTTGAAAAAAAAAATGATCAAAAGTACTCTAATAATCCAAAAGTTTAGAAATGGATTAAATTTAAACACTACTACTGCTACTACTTTATTACCAAAAGTCAGAAAATAATTCAATTTTCGCAGTATGAGAAAAATTGGGGCAGGGATTTTACATCATGTGTTTGGGTCATGCAAACCCAACAATTTTTAGTCTAAGAGCAATGTGCACGCTAGATCTAATGAATAGGACGATTCGCGGTCAATAAAGTCAATTTGTTTTTGGAAGTAGAAAATAACTCCAACAATGTGGAAACAAAATTTCACGGTCGTAGGATCAGTATTGATGAAGTTATAAAGTCAATAAATGTCAATTGTTTGTTTTTTAGATCAATTTTTTTTATTAGGTCAATTTTTGCTTTCTTTGCGCAATTTTACTTTATACTCAAAAAGAGATAACTCAGATAATTGAGAGATGGAAGTTCGTAACTGTTGGTGGTACCAGGGAGGTGTATGCTGTCGCCAGACTGTTATCGGTATTACAGTTTTACACATGCTTAATTTATTAATATAATGTTTGATGTAATTTCATTGATTCGATTGTGAAGATCCATTCAGACAGCTTTGCAAGATTGCAATTTTGGCAAAATTCGTGTATGATAAAATAAGCTTTTCGTCGTGTTTTCATTTGTTGCATATTTTTGTCGCTACGTATCGGTAGTCAAAAACATTAGAATTGAAAAGACAATGCATTAGTTATTCGAACATACTTTGATGTTACAGAGATTGCAATACAGCGAATAGCGAAACACTTGAATACGACTCTGGATTCTGCGCAATTACGCAGAGCAGTTAAACTTTGTGCCAGAAAACGTGCGGCATTATATGTGCGTACATTATAATCTAAGCACTAACTGAAGTGACTTTGGTGGTTTTTTTCTTATGGACTGGTTCTTTCATTTCATTGTTTCGTTAGGTCAATAAAGTCAATTTTTTGATAAAATAAAGTCAATTTTTTGTGATTTTTAGGTCAATAAAAAATCGCCCTACTAATGAGTCACACAAACCATTTCCCTCTTCGATATTAAAAACACGACTCTTTAAAAAAAAATATGCCATCACACTGTGATTATAGCATTAGATCACAATAGCGAAAGCCGTTACAAATTACCAATTAGTTTCATATAAACAATTTGAATATGCATTGAGCACCCCTAACCCCCTTACATACCCCCTAAATTGTCTCAACGGATTTAGACGATTTACAAAAACGACCTTTTTGGCAACAAAATCAGCGAAATTCGCCAAAAAGCAGAAGATTTGTATCACCGTACTGCTATTGGTGCATTTCACTAAAGCTAAAACTTTGTGTTGAAGACTGTGCACTGTTTTCGAAATCGATGTTTGAATTTATTAAGGTTTGCGATTAAATGAGTAAAAATTTACAAACTTGAAATTTCAAATTGCACGAACATGCTTGAATATAAATTTTTACCCGACGGCACAATGGCATCAAGGAACTCCGGAGCTGGAGCTGCTTTGTGATAGAAGACAGGTCCGAAGCTGGAGCCAGAGCTCAAAGCAGTCATGAATTTGTGCCTGCTCCAAAGCCCTGATATTTATGATGTGTTTGTCTAATGAAAGAAAAAAGGAAATTTGCTTGATTATATTTTCAATCAGTATCTAATGAGATGGATGCGCTTGTTCTGCTCAACTGGCTCATCAATGTTAGTATGAATTTTTGCCAAGATGAGACAAGGTTTTGCCTCCAGTTCATTTCAACGGTGATTAAGAAGAAGTAGACAATATGTGTACACCCAACAAGCCTTTAAAATGTTATACTAGACTAGTCTCGTCGCTCATCACAGCAAAACTTGCTTAGTAGGCCTACTTCTGCCACAACATGCATCTAGCATAGCCTTCATCACCTGCTTCTTACCAGCCCATACGTGTATTATAATACTGTACGTTAACTGGTTCTCTTTATGAAGCTGGCCTGCTTTCCTTTCGAGTTACTTTGAATTTTCTTGCAATCACACATTTATTACACCACCAAAATGTACTTTTGTTTCTTTCCCACAGAGAGAAATAAAAATTGGAAAAAAGCAGCACGCTTATGTGAACACTTCCATTGCATGCAGTCTCCATCGATATTAGTTTTGTTTTTTGTCATGAGCGACATGAAGTCTCATGTGAACGTAGCATTACATGTATCAACATTTAAAAAGAAATAAATCAATTTGTGAATTTTAGGCGTACCACCTGAAAATCCTTTGCGTACCACAAGAGGTACGCGTACCACAGTTAGGGGAACGCTGTTGTATATCATTCACAATTTCGATGATGGCAGGTTCACATGAATGATTTTGCTTGAAACCAGATTGATATGGACATAACAGCTCATTACTAATTAAATGGTCATTAATTTGGTAGAAAGCAGTTTTTTCAAGAACTTTTGCTAGATATGGCGTGTTACTTATCAGTCGATAAGTTTGCAAAATTTTTGGATCCAAATTGGTGTTCCTAATAATTGGAGTGATTGTTGCATGCTTGAGGCCACTTGTAAATGAAGCTTCAGTAAGGGATCTGGAGTGCTGGACACAATATAGTGCAGGGCAGGCTTTATAACAGCAGGGCATAATTTCAAGAGATTCAATGGTACTGAATTAAACATAACATAACTGAATTCAGACATACATATTAACGCACTAGGTTGCACTGGGTTAAAGTTGAGGTCTTTCACAACTTCACGACAACCAGAAAAACTAGAACGTAAGGCAATGATCTTGTTTTGGAAAAATTCTGCAAATTTATTCACTAATTAGACATCACAAAAATTTGTCGACAGAACCTTTGGAAGTGAATCACCAGATTATTTCAAAAAATGCAAGTTCGAAGAATGCAAATTTTCAACTTTGATCTGTTTCATTTTCAACAAATTGTCGTATTGAATTGCAACCCATCCGTCAATATTCATTTTATGAGGTTTTTGCTCTTAAAAAATGCAAAAATTGTATTCCTGAATTTCGGATATAATAGCAGTATCAGATTTTCATAGCCAAGTTTCTTGCAGTAATAAAATTTTAACTTGGTTGTCAATCACAAAATTTAGTACTTTTAACACTAAGAGCGAATAGAATGACAGTTAAAATTTATTACTTTCAGGCAGAGAGTCGAACTTAACCTGAACTGGAGTTTTATAAACCGGTTTTAAACTATTTTTGTCGAACCTTAACCGAACCCGAACCGTTTTTTTCAAAATCGCAAAGAGCGAACTGGAACTGAACCAAATAAAGTGAGTTCTTGCGAACCTTAACCGAACCCATTAAAAAAGCGGCTTGCTCCGTGAAGTCACTCACGCCACTTTGAAGCTGGTTCAAATTCAAAAGAATAGTCACGTATGCAAATAATCTATGCATAGTGAAGAAGTCTTTTACGTTTGATACACCCGGTCCCTCAGTACATGCATTACAGACTAAACAAAGTGATTTAACACTAATTTAACGCTACCAGTGCATTGAATAGGTCGCCAATGTCAGAGCATAGTAACAATTTAATTATCTCAAAATTGGCTTTACTACAAGTATTTTATGCATTATATTGGCCTGTCAATGCGAAGAAAAATTGCTTCATACGTTTCATTTTTTAATTGTGCTACTAGAATTAATTACACCATTTTTTACTGCGAACCTGAACCAGAACTTTATAAACCGGTTTTGAAAAATTTTTTACTGGAGCAAACCCAAACCGAACTGTTTCAATTTATCTGAACCTTAACCAGAACTAAACCAAAATTTGAAACCGCTGTTGAACTCAAACTGAGCCTGAATCGGAAAAATTAAACGGTTTGACTCCCTGCTTTTAGGGTCTTTGTGCTGCTCACATGTTTTTTGGTTTCAACTGCGTTTGCTTGATAATGTGCTTAACTCTTTTTGACTAAGAGGACACTGCTTACTGGTGGAAGTGTTGACTTTTAGCTTGCAACTGAATATCTGCAGTCTGACCATTTTTGCAGTTGGCACATTCGTGCTTATCAGTTGGAGTCTTGAAAGTACACAAACCAGCTATATGACCACCAGAACAATAAAAACAAACAGAGCGATTGGTATTGTACAGTGGACAGATTTTTGAGTCAGACTTATGATCTACACCCTGGCACTTATAACGTCGTACTATATGATAGTGATCTGCTACATAACGTGATTCCATTATAATGAAAAGCCAGTGAGTTTTTAAAATGAAGTCCCCTAAGCATGGAGATACCTTGATGACTGTAAAGTGAGAGGATTGATTATTATTTGCATCATCATTTTTCATACATTCTTTCACTTCAACATTTTTCTCCAGAATAGCAGCTTTTAATTCACGCTTATCTTCGGAACAATAATTAGCTACATTGCAAACTTTAAGTTTTGAAAGAATCTTTTTTACTGGAAAATTTGTAGTAGCAGTCACTTTGAAATCATTTTCCAAAGGCAGCAACAGCTTTTTGTATATTTTTCTCTAATGGCAGAAAAATGCACCCTTGTCCATTTTGATTCAGGATTGTTTTTTAATAGGTATTTTCTTAAGTTTGGTAGCTACTTTTGGCTGCTTGGGTAATGTCTAGTATTAGCCCCCAGGTTTGGTTGGGAATAGGATCTACTAGGGTATGGGGTTAAGGTTGCAGCTGAAATGAACCTTAACTAAATTTAACCCTAACCAAACCTAATCCTAACCACACCTAACTCTAACCGAACCTGGGGGCTGACACTAGACGTTACCCACTACTTTTTCCTTGCAGCAGTAGCCCAAGTCTCTTGCGTAAACTGATTATTTTCATCATCTTCAATGACAATGACATGCTTTTCTTCTTCAATAGCACAGTAGCAGGAGTTAATGATGTAAAATTTCTTTGTTCATGTGAGTTTTCTAAATAGGATTCAAATCCTTTGCATAAGACATTTTTTATCATACTTGGTAGAACACTTCGCAGATCTGTCAAAACTTGTTCCTTTACTTTTACACAATTGACCTCTCCAATCACTTCTGATTCAAATTTTTCTTCAAGTTTTTTGATAGTGCAACAAGGGCAGGGTTAGGAACCGATACTCAAAAAAGTAAAGAAATAATTGATATTCGATAAGACACCAAAAAGTAAAGAAATAATCGATCTCGATGGTAGTTTAAAAAAGTAAAGAATAAAGAATATGGTAATTAGGGTGATGCAGTTGCCCCACAAAAACTTTTTTTTTTCAGTAAAACAGCTGAACCTTAGTCAGGTATTGTGGTTTGATGATAAAAACACCTCTGTAAAGTTTGGTAGAGTTTGATCAACGTTTTAGTTAGGCAGAGGGACCAGCTCTTACAAGTTACCATATTTCAATGCCATATGCAAAAACTGGGCTTTGCAGCTTCTTTGGTGGGTCTGCAGAATGCTGAAATGAGCAGATTAACTTTTGCAAAGTGAGGCCCCTGATTACTTTGGTCTGCTGAACTGTTCAACTAACCCTTGTTTTGTCACAATACGATTATGACGTCATAATTGGTCTTCTAAGCTTCTAAAGTTTGAATGATTAGTTGACTAAAGTTGTATACATAATTAATATTTTAAGCCAGGGTTTTTCAACCTTTTTTGCTCATGGCCCACTAAACTGATAAAATATGTTGGTGGCCTAAATTGAGTGTAGGCTAGTAGCGTGATCAGGAATGCTGGTGTTGCTTTCTAGTCAAGCTCTGTGGCCCATTGCTGGGCCATGGCCCACAGGTTGAAAAACTCCGTTTTAAGCTAGTAAAGTCTGAATGATACTAAAGTCCCCTTGTTTTGTCACAAGCACGATTTGTTGCAGCTTAACGCACTATTGGACAAGGCCATAGATGATATATGTGGAAGTGCTGCTATCAAAGCATTTACTTAGCACATGTGGTATTTGACTGAAGACAGTAGCAGTGTTCATTTTTACACCAAGCAGAAAATAGTTGAAAAACTAAAAACACTACCTAAAAAAGTCTGCAGCAAGCGATTTGGTCATGGATATGGAAAATCATCTTTCCTCAACTCAATGATATAGTGAGAAAGCAAGATCTGTCACACTTCATTGGAGAAGACTCCTGGTCTTTGTTTAGTCATCATCATCGTTTTGCTAAAGAGTGGTAGGATTTCTGCCTTGTTCTGGAGCCCTGCGAGTCATCTCTGCATGCAAAGGTCAGCTGGTTTTTGCAGCCAAGTTTCCAGAAATCGCGGTCTTGTGCATCTATTCTTTTCAACCCCCTTTCACGCATATCTTTCTCCAGTACCTCTATCCACCTCTTTTTAGGTCTTTCCTTGTTTGAGCCTTATAATTGAAAATGCAGGGTCTTTGCTGGTCCTCTGTTCATCCATTCTCTCCACATGTCCTAGCCAACGCAATCTTTGTCCTCACAGGAATTCTTTCATTTCATCCTCACCAGATAATTCGCGAACTTTCTCATTGGTTATTTTGTCCTTCAAGGTCTTCCCACATATCAAGCCCAGCATCTTCATTTCTACTGTTACCAATCTTCTTTCATCTTCTATTTTCAAAGCCCAACATTCATCCCCGTAGGTAACAAGAGCGCTTTTGAATAAGGCCCCCTAATCTTTAGCGACGTGCATTTGTTGCCTAAAACACTTAAGACTTTTTTAAATTTCATCCAATCAGATCTTATCCTTGAATGCACAGCTTCTTGACCTCCTCCCTCCGTGTTAAGCACATCGCTTAGATAGGCAAACTTATCTTAAATCTCTATGTTGTCTTCATCTAACGTAATATTTTCTTCCATACTTGCAGCCACCAAACCTAGGCATCTTTTACAGACAAAACCATTTATGCTTGCTACCTTTCCTTGAATTCCAGAGCACTTTTTGTGTACTTAATGTTGACATTTTGTGCATTGTAAAGAATTCCTTCCCACTCCATTTCCACACACCGAACAAAGAAACTTTTGGGTTTGCATTCTCACAACTTTTCCGCCTGTAAAAAATCCCTTCGTTTTTGAAAGAACTGGTCTTTGTTTAGTACGGCAGGCATTGACACAAGCTTTTTTGAGGAATCAACTGATTTATGGAAGGACGATGAAACCTTCAATAACAGCATAGAGATTATCTCAAGCCTGGCTGTTGTTAATGGCGGTGCTGAAAGGGGGGTTTAACTTGTCACATGACTACATTTGTACTGCCAAAAAGGAGGGCAATTTGCAGAGTATCTTGCAAGTGGTCGAAAATGAAAGAAACATCATCCCAAATCGGCGAAAGAGACAAAGTCAGTCAAAGTGCTGGTTTCTCAAATTGTAACTGATGCATATCTGAATACATTGTCCACTATCTTTTCGAATTCTTCATTTTTATCCCCTGTCACGAGGAAGCGGCAGAGGTGCTATGCACAGGACGAATCCAGACTTGCTTAAAGAGTTGCCCTTGTTTCTGCTTGAATTTTGCTTCTGACTTCTTCAATTTACAGCTCGTTAGATTCCACCAAGCAGAGGTAATAGTCGTGAAGCATTTTATCCAAGGACGCAACAGCAAGGCTTGGGTGGTAGTTGAACCATTAACCTTGCGATCAAGGCTGTCGAGTGCTGCATGTATTTACTATCTATAGGCTGGAAAATTTATCATGCCAGTATGTCCTTCAATTCCACTTAGGGGAGACCGGGGCAATATGAACCAGAAAAATTTGCACTGCCCTCAATCGTTCCCTAATCAATGCAAAGCTTTGAAAATTTCAGGTTACATAGTCACCAACATTAGCCTTAACATGCCACAAATGTGATTGCTTAACTTTCCTATTCATTTATTTACAACATTTTTTTCTTAAAAAATTACCTGGGGCATTATAAACCTTATTGGGGCATTATGAACCAGTTTCGAAATTGACTTCACATTACTTAATTAATCATATGTAGAGACAAACTACTGGCATGCAATGCTATAAATGAATGTATTGGCATTTTTAAAAGTATATTGTCACTTGTTGTGTACAAAAATATATAAGCATTCACACTTATATAAAGAGCTGTTCAGGTTCACAGCTGTCCACTATGCTACTTCATGCTCAGTGTCAAAAGCACATTCAAATTTAACTGAGCCAAATACTCTGGCTGTTTCTCCAGTGAATACCGATACTGGATCAGGGAGCATCCGCACAATTTGGCTTTTTTCAATATATTTGACATCTCCAGTAACCAATTGATTCATAATGCCCCGACTGAAATGATCATACATAAATTATTTTGCAACAAAATTTTAAGCAAACACTATTAAAAATCGATCTGCAGTTGTTTGTTCTGACCATGTCTTATCCATAAACGAAAATGTGGACTTTTAGAATATCTTTAAAAAAATGCCAGTCATTCTAAAACGAAAACCTAAACTTACTTTTAACCTCCAAAATCACATTTTGACTGATTTACTGAAAAAGAAGAACAGCCGACCTCAACTTTTAGCATCAAAAAGAAGCTGATGGTCATGTGACCTAACTGTGCACATCTGGTCTCAAAATTGCCAATAAGTATTGAAATAATGCCCTGGTTCATAATGCCCCGGTTTCCCCTACTTTTTAGCTTAAATTATACCAAAAATTATACGTGTTAAAAGTAAAAAAAAGGGAAACCCTGTGGGTAAAAAAGACGTTTTATCAGCCTAACTTACATAAAATTCAACCTAACTGCTTTAAATACACTTACTTTTAAGTTTAGATTATACAAAAAAAATTAAAATCTATGTGACAGGCAAAAAAGTGGAAACCTTGCTGGCAATACAAAGGTGTCCCTTCTGCCTAACCTAAATGTTGATGAAATTCAACCAACTTTTGCAAAGCTACTTTTATCACCAAACCACAATACCTGACAAAGGTTCAGTGTCATTTCATAAGATTGGGGCAACTGCATCACCCTAATGGTAATCAATATTGCACTGAGCATTTAGCGGTGTACGCCAAGCATTTTTTGTGATGCCCTCACATTTATGCTGTACCTTACACACAAACAACAAACATAGGCCTAAAATATGACAATTGACATTATTGATGCGAAGCAACTTTGCTATTAAAAATCATTTTTTGTGTTTTTTTGGCAGAAAAAAAAATTATCAGCAAAATCAAGGTAATGACATACCGACAATTATTTTAAATTTACTAAAGTGAGATAAAGTAACCTGAAAAAGAATCGGATATGGAATATCCAAATGCGCCGAGAAAAAAGTAAAGACAAGACCATATGCGATACTCATTCAAAAAAGTAAAGGCTCCAGTGCATTCGATGAACATAAAGTAAAGAATAACGCAATCAAATATCCATTACAATCAATTTTTTCCAACCCTGAACAAGGGCAAATAAAATTTATTTTACTGATAAATGCTTTTGGTATGTTCTTGAGGTCAGCACAATTGATGTGCCACCAAGAATTTGGGCAGTCATTAAAACCACATTGGATCCAATCAGCATCAATAAACTTTCCACAGATGCAACTGTGGTTTTCAGATTCAGGTTCTTTTTTTTTAAATCTCATTGCATTAAACAGTTGAAGGACTTAGTCAAACACAGATTTAAACTATCAGTACCAATACCGGTATATAGTCTAATCTATGCTTTTTTTATTCAAATAGAAATTCTTACTCAAATAGAATCTTTAATATTCAAATAGAATCATATTATTCAAATACCTGGTGTTTGTTAATGGAAGAATACTAGAAGAAACATGAGCCTTCCAAGTTTCATATGTTGTGTTTCCATATTTATTTGACTGGATGGATCGCACTTGACGAATTGTATTTTTTGAGCCATGATTTTTATGATATGGAGCAAGAATATCTTCATGCTGATACCTGAAAATTATACAAGAACAAATTATTATGCAAACCAGCATTTTTACATCATGATTATGCATACAGCAGTACCTGAGTACAGGTCTAGTCTACTTTAATGCATTTTTTGCGTCACATGCTAGACTAGTTATGTACCTCCAGGGTTGCAACAAAATCAAGCAAATTACTGGTGTGTTTACAATATACTGGTATAATTAAAAGATGAACCAATAGTATTTGCTTAGTTTAGGTATACAGCACATCTGTACATTAGGAATACTAAACTACAATACGATACCACTACAGAATATATGAGCCTACCAATAGAACTACACCACAGCTTACTTGTTAGTTGTTCCTGAGCCATTAATCAAAAGGCAGAACATCATCAACATGCAAAACAACACAAAAAGTTTTGTGTCACTCATAAAAATATCTTTTTGTCATTAAATTTGCAGGTTATTTACCGGTACTGGCATCAACAAACCTGGGAAACCAAACGATCCTTAGTTAAGGATTAAGGGTCAACATAGCAAAGAACATGCTAACACAGTCTTTTCTGCTCTTCCAGGAACCGCAGTTCACAGTTTCTCGTTCTCTCATGGCCAATCGTACAAGACTACTTTACTTTGTAGTCTAGTTCAGTGGTCGGCAACCTTTTCCGCACAACGGACCGGTTTGAAACTGAATTGTTTTTGCGGACCGGCCTTTAAAAAATCGAAAATGTATAAAACACTCATATTTATTCAGAACTGAAAATCTCGATCTTGCATTACTCTGACCAGAGTATTAAACTTTTTCAATCTTGCTGCAGCAGCATTGTTTAATTTTTTAATAGTAGCTTCTCAAACCTGATTCTTAACGTTATTCTTTCTCTTAACCAAGCGCTGTTTGATTTACAAAAGATTTACGATAAAATGACAGCATAATCAAATGTTCGCTGTTCAATTAAAAGATTCGACTTTTCAATTTGGTAAGTTTTGTGATATTGAGTAACTTTGCCATACTGGGTCACCAGAATTGAGTTATTTCGCATTTTTACAAAAACGTCCCAAAATTGCATCTCACGTTATAAAAATGTTTTAAACTCAAAGCATTTATTCTAAAAACACATACGGACCGGTAACAAACTTTACACGGATCGGCACCGGGCCGCGGCCCGGTGGTTGCCGACCACTGGTCTAGTTGATGCGGAGTAGACGGTAGATCAGCACTAAAAACAGTATGGGACCGTATGGACCGTGCGGAACCGTATGAAACCACCGTATGAACCGTGTAGACCGTATGGGCACCGTATGGGACAGTTTGGGACCGTATAGAACCGTACAGTGCCCATACGGTCCCATACGATTTTTATTTCTACCCGCTCGAAAGCACTAAAAACCGTTTGGACCGTGCAGATCGCAAGGGCACCTATTGGACCGTGTGGGACCGCATTAAACCGTACGATGTCCATGCGGTTCTACACGGCCCCAGACGTTGCCCATACGGCCCCATACGATTTTTAGTTCTACCTTTAGTGTCTGCAAAAGTGCAGTTGATAACGGTCATAATAGGCCTACGTTGCGGGTATGGTGTGGGGTCCCTTAGGTTTACTCGAAGATTATAATAGAACCCGGCTTTTTTCCGCGCAATATTTCATAAAGAAAATTTGCTTTTTGCACGTATAATTTTAAATTCTGGTTGTTTGTAGATAATTTTTGACAATTAGGTCGAGTCCGAATGAAGTTGTACATGTAGGCTAACGCAAATGGACTACACCTTGTAAAACCGAATGATGCCGCATAAACAGAACTTTTTGGGGCGGTACAAACTGAATAGGCTACAAGATCGTTTGATTTGAAGAGTAGGCTGTGGTTGGTTTTATGTCGCCACATAAGAATTAATAATTTCTTGTGTTCTTTTTTTTTTTTTCTTACTCTTTTCACTTATGGGGGTGCTTTTTTTTGGCCTGGTACCAATTTATTTTAGTCTGAGATGCAGTAGTGTAAAATAACGAAGTAGTTCTACTTAAGTAGACTACTCGAGTATTATTACTTGATAACTAGTACTTACTTAAGTGACTTAAATTTCGACTACTTCTACTTTTACTCACGTAGTTCAATCAGAAAGTAACGCTACTTAAGTGGCTTTAAAAATTATAAGTAGTTACTATTAAGCAAAATGTACCACGCAAATGATAAATAATCATGCTTGATAATAAAATTGGCAACATTAGCACTAGGTATAATTGTTTTATTGTATATACTGTATATAAATTTTATAATTTCGTGATATTTAGTGGTTTTTTAATTGTTGTTTGTAGGCCTATTTGGCGTGGACAATGAGATTGCATTTTGCAGATTATGACACACTTCACTTTTATATTTTCGTCAAATAAATGTGCTAATTATCCTAATTAGCTTATATTCAAACATCGGCAAAATATCTGTCAAGATTGGAAGTAGAAAGAGGGCAAATTGTATTTCGTTAAAGCTCAGCTTTATGGCCTTGTTTTTGCAAACGCTACTTTTTACTTAAAGAGCTTCAACTTGCTGGTACTTTTTAATTCTACTTGGTTACTTTTTACATCCCCTATTTTCTACTCTACTTCAAGTAGCGCCATGAATAACAATACCTTTTACTTAAGTAGATTTCTGGACTACTTTTTACACCACTGCTGAGATGGCGGTTTGACTCGAAGATTTCGCTTCCCTTCACCGCTTTTTTCATCACGATCAGAGATGGGCATTTATCGCGATAATTTATTGGCGATAGTTATCGGTGATAATTTTTTACCGCTTATCGTTATCGCCCAAAAGAGTTTTAATGTATCGATTACCGATATTGTTTTTGTAATATATTTGGTTATCGCCGATAAATTATCGCGAAAAACGATTTTTTATGTCTACAGTGTTCAAACTTTAGAGTTAATGAGTTGGCACTATGGAAAAAATACACGGTGCCCATTAAATCTTGTTGCAATTTTTAAAAAATCTCTCTCTATTTTGTTTAATGTCACGGCAGAGTCTTTAAATCACTCCGTTTTCTGAAAAAATCTACAAAAACAGTTTTGCAATTGGATTTACAAAAAAAAAAACTTCGTCTAACACATCGAAAATTTACCGCAACATTTATCGGAAAAAATTTATCGACAATGATTTATCGGTTATCGATATCGCTTTAGGAAATTGAGATTTATCGATTATCGGTATCGCCCAGGACTTTTTTGAAGTTATCGATTATCGTTATCGCTGTAGTACAGAAAGGTTTATCGTGCCCATCACTGATCACGAGAATCATTTCGCTTATGTTAACTTTGTTGTTATTTGTTTTTTATAATTGTTGGTTGCTTGTGATATAGCAATAAAACATCAATCTATCTGAGAGAGCACTAGATTCAAGCAGTAGCGTAATTACTGATTAGATAATGCATCGGTATTTTGTTGGTGCAGTAGATTCTGCTTAAAAAACAACACCCTCAGTAGCGATGCTTAAATCAATTTATTATCACAAAAAAAACTTACATGCGATGTCAAAAATCTACTCTTTCTCTTTACCTCGATCAGTGCCTTTGCTTTGCGGTGATACCACGGTTATTTTCGGACTATGGGTGATACCACCAACAAAAGAACCGTAGAGCCGGAAAAATAAACATTTTCTCTACGTTGATGTTAGATCGCGGTTAGGGTAGGATCAACTACTGGACTAGCCTGCTTGATTGTGTTTGCTGTGTTGTTCTTTCTTTCTTTTGTTTCTTGGCCTAGTAGGACGATGTAAAATTTACATGAAGACAATATACACCAGAAAAATTGTCTTGTCATTTGCCATTGTAGCTAACCTAGGGAGCTGAGTGCACAAAACCACCAACAGACTAACCGGTACAGGCACTGGGAATTCATTCTCTGAATTTAAAAGAATTAAGCCAGTTTAACTTAGCTTTTTAAGCTATGGAAGTGATACAGATACACAGATGCAGTACCAGGAGGAGGAATAGGGAAATGTGAGCAATCAGTTGTTGGCTGTACAGGCTGTAATGAATATTTTCACTCTTTCGTAAGCTCAGAAGCAGGGAGGAGGGCGCTTTGTCATGTCTGCCTAAAATTATGGAAACATATTCTGCAGGATCTCAGGCATATAAATTTAAGATCTTTTTAAAACAAATATTCTGGAAGTGTATGGCAGTAGGCTACTGAAGAGTGAACAATAATGCATTTTTTACTTACGTTTTTCTTAATGACATTGCAGTCCTCTTCTTTAGGTGTAGTTGTTGATATACAGTATATTGGGTGGTCCATGCCATCTTAACCAATCACTTGTTGATTACGTACTAGACTTTCAATTTACTTACTAATTATTTACTATTAGGAAGTGTCTATTTCATCGAAAATTCCGGTTACCGAAGTTTGAAAAATCGTAGTTGCGTAACCGTTTTTGGTTCCTGTAGTGCGACTCTCACAGTAGGGGAACCATTAAGGGATGTTTCCGGTTCCGCGAACCACGATTTTCGAACTTCAATAACCACATTTTTTTTTCATTTTTGCCAAATTTAGGGAGTATTTAACCTTTGATAAAACTTTGAAATGTTTGTCTTGAAAGCATTAGAACAGCGTTTTGAGCATTTTATAATTCTTTCGTACCGGTACATTGGTTAGTTGGATGTTTAAGCTGAAGTGAAAATAACGATAAAATAATGGCATGGTTTTATTGCTAAAACCAGTACCCATGTCTTAACCACCGCATCAGGTATTCTGTTAATCTGTAATTAAACACTTGGTTTTTGCAACATTTCTCTTAAGTGAAATACGCATTCTGATGATAGTCCATGTGTGTTGTGTAACTTCATTGCCAGTGTTCCCTCTAGGATTTTGACTAGTGCGAATTTGCTCAAATGATAAATTCATTGAAATTTTTGCCCAAAGATTTCACTACTTGAGGACCCCTTTTACAAACTTTTTGCATTAAATTTGCTTTTCCTGGACAGCTAGATACAAGCTACAGTCTTACATTAAAATATTCAAATTTTTTGTTTAAGTTTTTCAGTTTTGCATTTTATAATATTAGGTTCTGGTTCAAAATCAGTAAAATTTGCCCCAAAATTTCGCATTTTTCTCAAATTTCTCACTCTAGAGGGAACACTATTCATTGCTACCACGTGCTATACGTAAAATAGTGTAACAAAGACAAGTGAAGGAACTATTTGGGAGGAGCATTATACCATCATCAAAGAGCCAGGCTCTTAATATGTGGATCATGTTACCCCTGATGTTGGTTCAGTGGGTTCTATTGCTAGCAAGCTAATAAGTTAATCGATATCAATACACGATACTTGAAAATAGAGTTAATCGATACCGACACACGATACTTTGAAGAGGTGTTAAATCGATTCTTGTATTGCCGATAGAAGTATCTTGATACAATATCAGGAAAAAAATTTAATTAAAAAAATTGGTTTACTAATGAATTTAAAAAACTGCAACTAGTTTGCAAACTGCAGACAATTGCAAAACGTAAAAATATCACATATTTTTTTTTTGATTTTGTTGCATATGTATCCTATCATGAGAAAGCGACCAATGCGTTATACGAGCTCGCTTAGGAGTTGCCAGCCATCTGTCTACCACACCAAGATGAGGGAATTCGGCTAAGTGCCTTTTCCAATGGCACAACAAGTGAACTCGCCGGCTTGTTCTCCACACTGTCCCTTCAATGCTGAGCGTCAAGCAGGGAAGCTGTGAATACTAATTTTAAAAGTGATTGGTTTGACCCGACTCAGAATCAAAACTCAATCTACAGCTCCTGAGGCGGACGCTCTTACCACTCGGCCATCTGAGCTGTTAATTGGGACATGTTATACTTTCACAATTAACGTCGTTCAATGGCGTTAACGAAACAGTTGCAAATAGCCTAGTGATAAGAGAAATTTGAGAACAGAACATCGCTTTGAATCAATGAGGGAATTAAGCTTCATTTCTCATTCTTTCGAAACCGTAAATGAACAGTTGAACACGCAGTCAATACCTGGTAAGGTTCATCGTGCTCAAAAACAGTATCGAGATACTTGTGTCGGTGATGCACAAAAACATGCTTAATCGATAATGATTCGTGATACTGCAGTAAAACGCTTAATCAATACAAAAATATCACGCGATTTGGTACGTATTGCCGATGCAAGTATGTTGATACTGCCCATCTCTGATCATTGCAACAAATAGCGATTATACCCTACAAGCTGTCATTTATGATGGCACAGCTGTAAACACTGGTCGGGTGAGCGGAGTCTCAAAACGTCTCAAATTATTTTTGGAAAGACCCCATCAATGGATAGTTTGCTTGCTCCATCTGAATGAAGTACCCTTTCGCCACCTGTTTGATGCTATTCCTGCTATTGATGGAAAAACTACATGCCCTACAACAACACTACATTTGCTGGAGAAATTGGAAAACAAATAAATGAAAAAGTGCATCAGTTGCAGCCTATTGCTTTCCTGGTAATTCCAAGCGATATGCCTTAAATGTCACCAGAAGTGATAGAAGACTTGAGTACTGACCAGCGATATAATATGAAATATTTAAAGTGTCAGTACAGGAACAGTGCCGTAAGAACTAAGCATGCGATCTCTGGGAGCATTGCATCACGCTCGATGGCTCACTCGAGCAAATAGAATACTTTACTTGTATATAAGCACAACTAATCCAACAGAGAAGTTAACAGATTTGGTTAAAATTGTTATGTTTTTGTATGCACTGGGATGGTTTCAAATAAAATCTCATCCAAGCGAGAGCGATGATGCACGAAACTTCTGGTTCATTTTGTCATGCTCCTGAAAGTTAAAAGCTCAATGTGAAGAGATTGTAGTGACTACTCTAAACAAAAACTCCAAAAACATCCAGACAACGTTCTGATAGCCATGTTAGCTCGTCGTCGTCGTCATTTGGCGGGGCATCTCTTCCAAGACAGATGGGAGGACCAAGGCCGAGGGTTTATCCTTTTACCACCCTGGCCACCAAACTGCTTGGGTCAGATGCTGACTGTAAGGGACTTCAGCCAGCATCTTGTTTTGTCATCCAAAACCATTAGACCAAACATACCTCGGGGTGCTCGATGTATGGGACACTGTGAGATGATGTGATCTGCGGTTTGTTCACTGGCACCACACTCACAATTCGCTAGAGGAGCGAGACCCCATTTGTACATGGACGAACAGAAACGTCCAACACCAGAACGCAGACGGTTGAGCTTGACCCAGGGTGCCCTGGGCAGACCCATACCCAAGGGTCTGGAGCTAGCCTTGGGAATGAAAGCGTGGAGTGACAATGCGTTGGCAGAGTACTCCATGTCCCATTTCGTGTTCGTCCACTCGGCTGCACGGACGGCCATGTTAGCTGATGAGCAGCAAAGCATACGGAAAAGGCACTTGCCTTGATTTCCCATTCAATTGGACCAAAAAAGGAGCGGAACTACCAAAACTAAATAATAGTGCAGAACGCTACTTTGACTTGAGCCATTTTAAGGTGAAATGGCAACACCTTCATTGTTAGGGAAAATGGAAACTTTAAACAAAGTAGAACAAACACCACTTCAGTTTGATGATATTCCTTGTCACAGTCAAGCTGTAGAATGAACAGTCGCTGTAGTTATCAAGTCGCTGAGTCAAAAATTGGTTATCACAGCAGACATCAAACCATATTCTTCTTCTTCGTTTGGGTGCGATGTTGCATTGGGAAGTAGCATCACTCTCAATGGCTGACACGTATCAGAAAATCACCATGCCAAGCTCTCGATCACAGTGAGCAGACCATGAATCCCATTTGGATGGCGGTATATGGGACAGGATGCTGTAATATGGTTTGCGTTCTGTTCCTCTGCACCACACTCACAGGACGCAGAGGAAGCCATGTCTCATTTATGCATTGATGATCTAAAGAGGTCGACTCCAGTCCGGAGACGGTTCAGCCAGACCTAGGTGGGTATGGGTAGCCTCATTCTAGGTGGAAAGGTGCCCACGTCATCAAAAAATGAATGCAGTCGAGAAGTGTCCTTCCGCCACCCAATGCTCCACCTGTGGTCTGCCCATCTTGTTGCACTGGTGCCCAGTTCGCTTGCATCTCTGAGCAGTTCCAGAGCAGCAGGCACAAAGGGGTGTCTTGACTTAAGCTGTCGATGGCCTTCATAAGGGTGGGACGTGAGCCAATCGTGGAGTAGATGACCAGGCTCCTGGAACTATATTGAGTTGCCTAAAATTGTTACCTGTTTTTGAAAGTTTTTGAAAGCAAAAGAGACTGGATACTTGAACCTACTTGATACTTGTTACTTAGTTATTGAATTTGCTTTGTTTTTATTAGTTGTTGAGCACACCGTTTTACTTATTCACACCTTTATTGCATAACCCTCACTTTCTTTGTTCTAGGAGCAATTAATTAAGTCTGCAAGTTCCATGCCTTTTTACTAAGAGAAAATGATTATATATTTGCATATATGTTTGTTTTACATGCAGCTACGGCGTAAGGCGATATAATTGATAGACAAAGGTTTAGCGTCCGTATTTTTTGAGATGAAAACATCAATTCTAAATGGGGCCTTCAGTTCTGACAAAAATGTAAGAGCTACATAAACCATAAAAATGTTGAAAACTAAAATGAGTTAAAACAAATAAATGCAGAATAATATGACCAAAAATATGAAAAAAGGGTAAAAAATGAAATATGAAATTTTGAACTAAATGTGTGAGCTGGAAACAATAAGCACAAACCTCATTTTTACGTTTTTTGCATCAGTACATGATGGTTAATTCCGTGCATAGTGTGGAATTTGTATAGAAAATTTTGACCCACCTTACTGCATAGGCCTATATCTGTATACCAGTAGTCTAGGCAGTTGCATTTGTGACTGACATCATACCTAACTTGGCAATGTTCATGGCCCATAGAGAACGTTGCTTTAAAGATCTATCTCTTTACTTATGTACCGGTATTGCAGTTGCACTAACCTGCCAACTTGCTGTGTTTGGTGTGCTGAAAACAATAATAAATAGCGGTACTGGTACAGGGCAGAGGCCTAACTCAGTTGTCAGTAATGCAACTTATTGGTACCTCCAGTACTATCAGATATTGCAGTACTGGCATTGCCCATGGGCAATTGATACTTTATCGACGTCTATGCATGACAAGTTTGGCTCATTGACAGACAAATCACTTCTGGCACAAGTATATTTTGAGTGCTAGTATGGTTTATATACCTGGTACTGATATACCGTGCAGTGTAGGTTCTGATTTCATCTGAAGAACTTACGAGGCAATGTTTCCTATTGGTTGTTGGCATTATATACCGGTATGATGCTGTATGCAGCCAGTACTGGTATGACATTACAATTGCAACACTCTATGCTGACAGTGAACTCTCCTGTCCTCTAGCTCATTTGCTCATCTTCACTTTGTAATTTCCCTGGATCTGATTAATGATGATCTATCTGTTATATAAACAGATAAATGCTTTAAAAATGAACACATTTGGTGTAACTCACTACCCTTTGTTAAACTGCAGATTATCGTATTAAAGGTTTTGTGGTATGGGGTCTAAAGAGCATAAGCGAAAAAAAGAGCACAAGCATCATCATAAGCGAAAACACAAACATTCTGATTCTGATGAAAGGAGTCCAGATTCCAAGCGTAGAAAGCGAGAAAAGGAACATAAGTCCAGGTGAAAAATTATGATAATAGGAGCATTAGTTAGTGTTGTTACAATGTGTGAATGTTTTAATGGTATTGTTTTAGCATGCTGCTTGCATAATCAGTGGTGCTGGTGTTGAAAATCGGTGTTGCATATTAATGTTTTTAACACCCAATAGGTATTTGGGCCATTATAAAATTGACAAAAATTAAGCCTCACAATGAAGGAAATTTACAAAAAATGAATTTGGGGGTGGGTACCAGGTGTCACTAGGAAGGTGCTGTGTTGGCTGTCAGTATACAACTATACATGTTTGCAGTTGCAGAGTCATTGCATAACAATGCCAATGGCCACTACAAAACATTACTTTGTGTCACAAGCACAACCTCCAGCGTATTCTTAGATAAGCTGAAAGGAATTTTTTAGAATTTCATTGTAAAATGTCGTTTTTGTAGAAAACATCACAAACGTCAAAAGCATGAAGTTGAAAAATATCAGTCACCAAGCCCAAAATCTCGTAATGGAAAAGACATAAGTGAAGATATATCTATTGAGGAAGAAGAAGTTTATGTCGGAAAAGATTCTGCTCCAGAAATTTCTGCAAATATCGTTAATGAAAATAACATTGTTCAAGAAGGAAAATCAGAGGAAAGTTTGAGCATTGAGGAAACAAACCGATTACGAGAAAAACTAGGCCTTAAACCTTTAGATGTAGGTAATTCATCATCAGGAAATAAAACTGCAGGATCTGCTGATTTTGTTCATGCCCCAGCAGAAGACTTGTGGAAAAAGAAAAAAGAATCGGAACTTCGAGAGAAACTTCAAGCTCGCAAAGATAAGCGTTCGATTGAAAAGAAGTACTCTAAGGTACATTACATTTTGTGTAAAATATGTTGGAAAATGACAATTCAACTTTTGGATGTGTTTTTCTTTTTTTGCTGAAAAATCTTAACAGCAATATACAAATTTAAACTAATGTAATTATTTGTGAACATAGTCAGTTAATCCTTTTAGAGCTTCGATCAAAGCATTTGAAGCACATTGTTCTAGCTTTTTTTTCAAAATGTGTGTTATGTATAGCAACCAACAACTGTCAAGGCCAGAATACGACTGTTTGAACTCTTGAATATAGGCCTATTTTGGCAAAAAGTTTATGCTGTTTTACTTGGGCATTTTTTGATGTGAATGAGAGGTTGAAGTTGAAACAATTTTTGAGATTTGTGGTGAATCTTAATGGATCTGCTTTTTTGGTCATGAGGAACTTCGTCTCCTATAATAGCAATTGGAAAAATACCTTATTCAGGATTCAATTTGTGTTGATTGATTGCAATGCTTATTTTCGCTTTAATGCTAGAAACTTCTATAGATGGTAAGCCTGTAAACTGTGTTCTTCCAATTTTCCAGCAGAAATCATAAAGGGAATATACCTACCAATAGTTGGTTTATTTTTATGCCATGGCTTTTCTCTGCCAGTCATTTAGGTGAAATATTTGCACATTTTGTTTTACTGTGATAGTTTAATCGACCAAGCAAAGTTTTTTTTTTAGGTTAAAACGCTTGGTGAAGAAAGTGATGAAGAGAGTGCTTCAAATTGGGTGGAAAAAAGCAGAAAACGAGAGAAGGTGTTAAAAAGAGAAAAGGAGCTATCCGAAGTTGGCGATCAGTTTGGTGTTGGCAATTTGATTAAGAAAGAATTTAAAGAAAAAGAACAATCTTACACGGAAAAGGATCTCAAGGTTTTATCAAATTGTTAGCTCAGTTTTTAAGCTCATGGCTACCGTTGCAGAAGGTATGGGGTTCGATTACCGGGCTGGTTGAATTGAACACGGAGTGTCACCAACGGCTTGCCACCGCTGCGAGGTTTCTTCGGTGCTGAGTTGCCCGGGCGCTAAGCGGCAGAGATGAGCCCCACCACTCGTTACACGCTTCGGTGTGACTCCGCGAATATAATGAAGACTTTTTTTTGTTTTTTTTAATTAATTCTCTTTTAAATTTTTGCAACATTTTCTGACGTTGCTTGATGTTATTGTTTATTCATTTGGCGAAGTCTTTTTTTATTATTCAAGTGATTCCACTATCGTTGTAGTAAAATCTCTTCTCCAATATGCAGCGACCAGTGTTTATTTGAAGAAATATCTTAGTGAGTTTTTGAACAGTCATACTGCAAGATAGAGATTGCTAAATGCGTCAATTTTTCTTGTTGAAACTTTGAAAAGCATTCTGTTACGCTGCAAATTTGAAATTTGAGAAACCAGAAATCCAGCAAAAAAGCTTTAATAATATTTAGTTTGCATTGTTAAGTCTTAAAAGCGCTACGATAGTTTTTGACGATAATAGAAAAAAATTAAAAAAATTAAGTGCAATATTGATTGAAAATTGTTCGAAAATGAAATTCATAATCTTAACAAATGGTGGATATAATAATTCTGATCTTATAACAGCGTTTCAGGCATAATTTCCCTTTAGTGTATCGGTTTGCCATTTCTTACTCATTTTTCAACAGCTTATTTTTGTTTGCAGGGACTTAGTGTTGAGCATTCCCTTGCCAGCTTTAAAGAGGGGCAAAGCACTGTATTGGTGATAAAAGACAAGGACATTCTTGGTAGTGATAATGAGGATGTCTTACACAGTGTTACTGTACAAGACAAGGAGAAAGCTAAAAAGAACCTTGAGATACGGCAACGTGGCGTCGGATACAAGTAAGGCATGACTTGAGTGTTGTCGTTTAGTGTGATATAATACGAAATGTTGACTTGAAGCGGTTGTTTTCGGCTGTAGAAACGTCACTGCGCTTATATTTTGTCACAAGCCGATTTGACACATGTTTCGGATGGTTGCTTACAAACCGCAAGCTTATTTTTCCACTTGTACGCCTGGGTCTACATTATTCTTATTTCAGGCGTTTGAGCTTGCAAGCCCAGGCTTGCTGTGGTCAATCCTTTTATATTACGTTTGCTTGAGTCACAGGCTTTACTTGCTTACGAGCAGAAATAGAAATACCTTGAATTATTTTTGTGTAATAAACCTTGTCTATTTAACGTAATAGTTAACTCTTCTGCGTGCCGCTGAGCCAAATCGCTTTAGATGTTTGCAGGTTTTACGAATACTTTATTTTTAGGGCATATGAAGAAGAGGAAGTTGATGAAATGGGATTTTTCAAACCTAAATCAGTCCTGGGTAAATACGATGAAGAAATAGAAGGGGAATCGTCCTCCAGATTCACCATCGGGGAAAGAGGAATGATTGACACCTCGTGGGAGCAGCAGAAGGAGTCTATGAAGCAGGTTTGACGTTTTTGCGCTGTTTTTGCTGGAATATGTTAATTTCAAAGGTTATTTTTTAGGAAATGCGAGCCAAAGGAGAGAGCTTAGCCCTGCCGCCTCTTCGTCTTGCCTCCGAATATTTAACTGCAGAAGACATGCAGTTCAAGAAGAGAAAAAGAAAGGTGTTACGTGTTTGATAATTTGATGATGCAGAACATTTACGAGATTTTGTTAATACAATTGTTGTTTTAATCTAACTGAAATTTTTTCATCACGAATTGCAACCATTAGGCCAATGGCCTGCGTGGAAAGTTGGAAATATCGGGAATGCATTGCTTTCGCTACCGTTAATATGGCATGAGGCATTAAATATCCATAAGGCATTTGGATATGATAACATATCCTCTTATTTCTTGCGTTTGGGTAGCGAAGTCTGGGCACCCTTCTTATCACAATATTTTTGATATTTTTTTAAACTTGGTACTTTTCCAAAATGTTTAAAAGTTGCCAAGGTAATTCCTATTTTTAAATCAGGTAACAAACATCAAGTCAACAGCTATCGCCCCATATCTCTCCTTCCGTCTTTGTCCAAAATTCTTGAAAAATTGATCAAAAATAGATTAGTACGATTCTTTAAAAAACAGAACATATTTGATGATTTTCAGTTTGGTTTTAGAGGAAAACATTCTGTAACTCAAGTACAACTAGATGTGACATCACTTGGCTATGATGCTATTCAAGATAAAAAAAATTTTCGGCTTTGCTCCTGATGGATTTTCCAAAGGCATTTGACACGGTGCCTCATAAAATTCTTTTACAAAAACTTTATGACTATGGAATTCGGGGTCCTGCCTATTCTCTTATTGAGAGCTACCTAACTAATCGCAAACAATTTGTATCAGTCAACAATAACAATTTTTTACGTAAACCTATTAATATTGGGAGTCTCTCAAGGTTCCATATTAGGACCTCTCCTGTATATTGTCTATGTCAATGATATTCATACTGCCTTATCCTGCAAACCTCGTTTCTTTGCTGATGACACATAACTCGTTTTATCTAGATCTACTTTATCAGATCTGGAACAAAAATGTAATACAGAGCTGCTAAATCTTCGCATCTGGTGCGATGCCAATAGATTACAAATTAATCCAGATAAATCTGCTGCAATAATCATTCCTCCTTAGCTAAATAACCCCACGCCCTCCTTAAATTTGTTACATGATAACAAATTATTAGCTTGTAAAAAACTCCCAAAATACCTAGGTATTACGATAGATCATAATCTTAACTTTAAGTCTCACATTCATACAATAGTTTCAAAAGTCGCAAGGTCTGTAGGAATATTAAATAAGCTTCGATTTATTCTCCCTCCTCCTACCCTACTTTTTCTCTACTATTCTCTCATACACCCACATCTTCTATTTGGACTTCCTATATGGGGAAGCACCTATTACAACAACTACAAAATAAGACAATTCGAATAATAAGTAACTCTTCTATTAAAACTCCTATCACGCCACAATTTTGTAAACTGAGTGTCCTCAAAATTCATCAATTGTACGAATTTGAAATTGCAAAATTAATGCACCAGCTTTCCAGGAGTATGTTACCACCTACTTTCAATTCTCTTTTTCAAAAACTTTCCAATAAACACACATAGCAAACTAGAGCCACAACCAGTTATAATCTACACATTCCCAGATATTCAACCAACAGATCACAAAAATCAATAAAATACCAAGGAGCTAAACTTTGGAACTCCTTGTCCGTTGAATCAGGAAATCAGTCCTTCTCTAAATTTAAACGAAGTTATAAACGAATTCTAAATAAATATCGATAGCATTTTAATTAACTTTATACCATTTGTATTGCAATCAAGTTCGATGCCGCTTTTAAGCGACTCTTCTGGGTGGCTGCATGACTTGAAGACCTTAATCGGTCACTTCACAGTCTCCCTTCGAGTATTTTGTTTTATTATTTTATTTTAAATGCAATTGTATTTGTAATTTTATGTTTCTACACTCGATAAATAAACTGAAACTGAATTCTGTAAAAAATTATTGATGGTTTGATTTGTTTCAAGCTTAACTCAACCGTAAGTAAGCAAGGTTAACCTTCTTATATCTCTGGCTTTTACTTACGTTATATTTAGGTTAAAAAAACGAGGAAGAGAGAGATGTTGCGAGCCGATGACATTGTTCCTCTTCCAGGAGATGCAGGAGGCCAAGATCACGGATCAAGGTAGATATTCCATCGTTTTGTAATTGCCTTTGTATGACAACCGTTTTAGTTTCTTCTGCAATGACTTGTTACAGATTTTTGATATTAAAGCTTTGTAAAAACTATGCTTATTTTAAGCGCTTAAGCGTGCGAATTCTCGACTTTTCTCTCGCCTAACTGTGTTTCTTTATTATCTTCGCCGTAGCAACCGTCATATTCGCTTAAGACCAGAAGTGATGAAGAGAAAAAAGATGAAGCTGCTTAAGCGCTTTAAACGTGGATAGTGTAGACCAGGTTAAAAATTGGCAAGTAATATCTGTGACTGCATTTGTTGTCATGGCAGTGTGTTACCTTTTTTTGATTTCATACAGAGTTAGAGCGACAGTGAAAGAAGAAAAAGTAATGTTTGACTTGCTTGAAAACGACAAGAACGCGATAATTGATGAAAATGATGCCGCTGATGAACTGCAAAGAGCACTTGAAAAAACAGTGAGTAGAAACCCTGTCTACATAAAATTAATCTTCAGCTGAGCAAACAACTTTTTGATATGTCTTTCTGACCATTTTGCTGGTAGTCGGACACACTGTCGCCATCGTCTCGCCACCGTTGAGATGTTTCTTCGGAGCTGTGTTGCCCAGGCGCTAAGCCGCAATGACGGTCCCCGCCACTCTTTACACGCTTCGGCGTAATACCGCGAATATAATAAAGATTTGATTTTGATTTTTTATGCGCTGTTTATGAGAAAATTGGGATTCCCACTACATTATGATGACACTAGTTTGAAAGCACTGTCTCTTTCTTGTGCTGAACTTACTACAACTTTACACGTTCGTAATTTTTTGTTTTGCAGAGGAAAGCCAAGTTGAAAAAATCAAGCGGGATGGAAGACGAAGGCGCTGCGAAGGTCGCGCAGCACATGGAGACAATGTCTCAGATTGAGTTGGAAAAACCCGAAAACCAATTTTCCACCACGATTTCACTCAATGCTACTGACGAATTTTGCAGGCAGCTGGGTAACCACTGTGTTTTTCAAATTAATTTTGATAGCACTGGAGCTATTTTGCCAAAAATATCACTTAATTGTGATCTTTTCGGATGGTGAAAATTGGGCTAATGACACGTCACTGGTCTGTGCAGACGTGAGTTCGAATCCCACTCGCAATCAGATTTTCTGATTACGTTTGATTTGATTTAGCCTAAGATGTTGATAGGTTATTTTCAAGCTTAGTTCATTAATTGAAATTCTTTATGTTGATTTATAAGCTTGAATCACTCTCTAAGGCGCACAGCTGGACTGGATAGACTTCTGTTAAGCCTGTATGCTTAATCTCATTAATTGTGTTCTAACATTTTTTCATTGACGTGAAAATGTTTTTTTAATTTTGGTATTCAGTTGCAGTATTTCTTGCTCTACAAGTTCTCGTTAATGTTATTGTTTCTTTTTACGTTGACTCTAGCGTTTGAAAATATTCCTTTCTAAGGCGCTCAAGCAAAGCCCAAAGATCCTGTGTCGGTTCCGGATGAGAGTACGGAGGTTGATATGGATATAGATGATTCAGATGAAGGAGAAACAACCACGCAATGGAACTCTGTTGTTCCCGGTCAAGAAGAGCAAGATGTTCCAACCAACCTGGATAACACAGATGGTAATATGAGTTAAGGCAAGGCTGAACTTCACCTGGCAGAGTGCTCGATAACTGAATAGCTTGAGCTTGCATTAATTATAAAACAAAATAAAATTACTACTGCGTGTTTCGCCGTTGCAGTGGTTTTATGATTTGGTGGTTTTACTTTATTTTGTTATAACAAAAATGCCAATATGTTTGTATAGTAGGGAATCCTTACTTTACTGCGTAAATGCGGTAGTTGTTGAAGCTGATGTTGAGCGCATGGTGGCGCAAATGTATTTTGGTTGGTCCGAATCAGCTGTGTGTTAGTTTCTAGACTGAAAATAGTAACTGTCATCCTCAAATCAATTATGCAAATCTTAAATGCTTTATTTCAGATCATGCACCCATTGAAGCGGAACCTCTCGCTGGTGGTGGCCTCATGGGGGCCTTAAAACTTGCCCAACGTAAGGGATATTTACAGGTAAGAGATACAACTTATTTTACAGCTGTTTAAGCAATAATTCTTTATCTTTTCTAACTGCTGCGAGCCCTATTTTTTAATGGCATTGGCGTGGAAACGCTAGTATGCATAAATTGCGAAAAAGCTGTATAATGAATACAATTTGGCTTTCTTTCTGAGTCCTTAGACTTTTCACTGGGGAGTGTGAAACTGTAGGAGACATTCGTCAATTATCTCGTTGTTGAAATTCTGTCCTACAATATCCGTTTTCCGTTGATCCACAATATAGGGTAATGTGATGTAAGCACTGAAATCGCTCATCTTATCAATTACCAAATGACAAGCTCTTTTTAGTTACCGGAAATTCAATCTTAACAATTCTAGCACAGCTTCGAAATTACTGAATAAACTGAAAGTTTTCAACCTTGACACAATAATATAATTGGAAGTTTACGTGAAGAAGTCCTATACATTTAATGATTAACAATATTATTAGTAGGTAGCGAATAAGCGAACAGCATGACGAGTAGCGATATTGACCGGTTAGACTTACAATTCGAAATATACTTGAAATGCACCGACCCTCCCCCCCCTCGACCTTAATCTAATCTATTTGCATTGTGCAGTATCACTAATCATTATCGTCTGAAAAGTTTAATTCAAGCCACAGTGCTGAATTTAATGACTTTGTTAAAGCCATGAGTTTTGCCAAGTTGTTAAAAACATCGTTATCGGTGCAGGAAGTGTGAGGTTCGATTCCCGGACCGGCCAAATCGAGCACAGTGTCCCCAACAGCTCGCCACCGCTGCGACGTTTTTGGAGCTGCGTTGCCCAGGCGCTAGGCTGCAGAGATGGGTCTCGTCACTCATTACAGGCTTCGGCGTAATACCGCGAGTATAATGAAGGTTTTTTTGAAGTGTGTTTGATTTGTGTGGGTATTGTTGCTGTGTTAATTCTCCCAACTCTTCAATGTCTATACAGGAAGAAGTAAAGAAAGGAAGTACTACCACCATCACTAATGCCAACAGTCATTTACAAGCGAAACATTATTCGATTGAAGACAAAAATGCGGTTGATTATTTGGATAAATACGCGCATGAAAAATACACCAAAGATCGTCACCGTCACGAAAGAGGTAAATAAATCAATGCAAATAACGTTGCTTCGGAATTGCTAACTATGTTGCCAAGTAGCTCTAAAGTTGTTGATTACACAATGTGCATTTTCACCTACTGTACTTAATACAAGCTATCAAAAAAATAATCGACTATAACTGTAAATTTATGTACACTTTGTACAGTATTATGTAACCCACTCATGTATGTATTGAGTGGGGTTAATTCTGTCTTCAGGGTTTCTACTGTATTTTTTTCGAAGTCTTGTTATTGGATTAACAGCTCAAATGGCCTAATGGTAAGAGCGTCCGCCTCTAGAACCGCAGACTCTGGTTTGCCTCCGAGTCAGGTTGAACTACTGACTTTAAAATTGATATTCACAGCTTTCCTGTTTGACGTTCAACATTAAATGGTAGGGACCGTGTGGAGAACAAGCCGGCAAGTTTACTTGTTGTGCCGTTGAGAAAGGCACTTAAGAGGTTTCCCCATCTTGGTGTAGAAAATAGGTGGCCGGCAACTTAAAAGCGAGCTAGTTAGAGCGCTATGATCACTGTTTCGTGATAGGAGGATTAATTATTTGCAATTAATGCAGAATATATGCTACCAAATATAATGAAAAACACTGTTCCAATGTTAGCTAATCATTGACTCTGTTGTTTGCTTAAGCGCCCTCGGAATTAAACTGGGTTTTTTTGCTTCAGAAGAACAAAATTGTTGAGTCAGGTTCTAAATTTAGTTGACTGTTGTTTTTAAAGGTATTGTCACTGAATTTTCTGAGAAAAAAGATTATAAACCAAAAGTTGCGATTGAATATGTGGATGATCGTGGAAGAGTTTTATCTGCTAAAGAAGCGTTCCGGAAGCTCTCTCATCGTTTCCACGGCAAGGGATCAGGAAAAACGAAGCAGGAAAAAAGGATGAAGAAAATCCAGGAAGAAGAAACCATGAAGCACATGAGTTCCACGGACACCCCTCTTAACACAGTTGCAATGATGAAATCCAAATTAAAAACTGAATCCAGTCCTTACATTGTATTAAGTGGGGCTGGAAAAACACTAATGAGCGGTGGGGACTCACTCTCAAAAAAATAATGTTCATACTCGGAAGGGTCTGCTGGTGGGCGATGCTCCTCCCCAGAGAAAGTTTGCAACTGCAAACAGCTTTAAGGGCTGTTAGCGTGACATTTTGAGTTGTTGGATCTCCATGCATTACTTCATGCCTTGAAATCGTGAAAACCACCTACCCATAAAAGGAACCATGGATTTGCCCTTGTTTATTACTAAATTACTCGAAGCGTGAAGCTTTAACTGTAGTTCTATGTACTTGAAGCGCTACTGCCGCACCGTACATCAATCAGAAACATAAAGACTCGGACTGACTGAAGCCAATTTTTAAGTTTTTGGGGAGAGACCGAATTCTTGCATTGTTAAAATCCTGATTAATTTTCTTATGTATTTCTGTCATACTATTACCACTGCCGGTTTGGCTACTCCATCGAAGAAACATTATAGGATTGTGAGTCAGTTTCAAAAGCCTTTAATTAAATTAACTCCAGCCTGAACTATGCATAATGCAACACAGATTCTTGAATAATTGGCCATTTTTATTTTGGGTTATGTTTTAAATAAAAACAGCCATTTTATGGTTTGTTGTAATAAAATAGTCCTTCTCAGTCGAATGTGTGTAGCGATGAATAAAGCTGAAATATATTGGCGCAGTCGGACCAGAGTCTCAAGATCACTGTCTTCGACCGCATCTAGTGGACTTGCCTGCATTAATTGTCCTAAAAAAAAGATTATGCAGAATATTATTTAGATTTCGCTCGGCACAGCTAAGATTGTGATTAGTCTTCAGCGACTTCGGCAACAATTAGAGTTGAGCGCGCAAGTTTGAATAGTCGTAGCTCTGTGTTATTTGATATCTGGACAAAACTAAGTTTTTGGATTCCAGCTTGGCCCAGGAAAAAAGATACTTAAGTAGTAAAAAAAAAATTCAACCCCGACGCTCATTTATGAATGTGCTCGGTACCGCGCCTCCTCCTGCATGCTTTTTTTTACTTCAGGTGCCATACGTTTAAATTTAATGGGAAGTTTAAGATAGAAAAGCTGTGAAATGGATTCTGCAAAAGTGATAGATACACAATCACAATGTCTACAAAAAATATTCGTTTCATTTTCTGTTGGGGACTGCAAAGGGTCGGAGACAATAGCGTAGCGAGGATTTTGCAATGGGAAGGGTTTTGAGAATGACGTCACATTTGACCATACGTTGTACTCGGAGCGGATCCAGAAAGTTTTGGTGGGGGGGGTGTAATTTTGAATTAGATTGAATGTTAACTAAATACAAAGACGTTTAAACCCGGAAACGGGCGTAAATAAGCCTTTTGAAAATGTGTTCATGTCAGGGGCGTAGGCCTATTCAGAATTTTTTTCAGGGAAAGGGCACCAATTTTTGTCACTTATTCAAGCGCAATTTTTTCGGCTGAGCTATATTTACGCAACTTAAGTAGGCCTACCAAAAACGACTGTGGGGGTCCGGGGGCATGCTCCCCGGGAAAATTTTTGAAAGTTTGCGTACTGCAATGGCCATTTTAGTGCTTTTTGAACAATTTTTGGGAAAGTTGGTCACATTTTTGACCTTTAACTTTGAGTGCTTCACCAATGATGCATTTTGTTCGCACAGTTTCGATTATGCGTGCTCAAGGCGACAACGGCATATTCTTATGAAGAGGTTCAAAATCATGGAAAAATTTTATTCATGCAAAACATTGTTGAAAATGGCTGGTGGGGGGATGCATTCGCAACATAGCCCACCCCACATCCGCCCTATGTTTTACACTAAAAATACCGAGAGCGGTTATAAAGCACGATTGTTGTAAGGAAGTCAAAGAAATGCTTTCTGGTGGAACTGGTAAAACGATATTCAAATGTCAACGATTTGGTTCTTTTTTGAGCTACAGGCTGCAGTACGTAGATCATTTTCCCCTAAAATCGTTAGCCTTTTTTGTACGAAAGGTCTGAGGGGCTGAGGGCAGTTGCGTGTAGATTACAGGAGCGGCACCGCCCTTACTGCCCTGTTAATAAAATTGTGTCGTTGCTTCTTAAACATAACGGCAAAGAACAAATTTCAGGAAACAACGCTGACAATTACAAAACCAGATTATCAACGACAAAGTATCTAGCACTTCGAAATAAATATCAGAAAAAGGAGTACGTATGACGTCATTTGAGGCTCAATGGGTGAAGGTTGTAACCCTCAAAGCCCCCTCTCCCGTGGCGGCGTGGCTACGCCACTGGTTAGGGACGTGGCGGCCTTGGAGAATCCTAAGTGTGGAGTGCAGCAGGAAGCCTTGTAATGTTTCCCTTCGCATTTGTGAAGATTTCTGTGAATCATCAAGGAGTTCTACCGATAATATTCAGTAAGATAGCAAGCTGTTTTTGATGTTTGCTTGCGACAATAGGAGGTATTGGCAGGGGCGCCGAGAGAAATTTCGGGCCCCGGGGCAAAAATTTCGTTTGGGCTCTCAGGTCAGTGATGCCCCAAAATCACGTGATGAGCAAAACAAAGGTCATAGCGTCCGCAGATGTTCGAATTTCGGCCCAAAATCAAGTGATGAGCAAAAAAAGGTCATAGCTTCCGCAGATGTTCAAATTTCAGCTCAACATCTAGTGATGAGCAAAATAAGGTCATAGCGTCCGCAGATGTCCGAATTTGGCGGGCCTGGGTATTGGTGCCACGTGGCAAAATGAGTACTTGGCAAAGCAGCGTGGCCGAGTGGTTCGGAGCGTCGTTTTTACGATGGCCATGATCGCAAGGTTGATGGTTCAACTCCCACCCAAGCCTCGTTGTTGCGTCCTTGGATAAGATGCTTCACGACAATTATCTCTGCTTGGTGGAATCTTACAAGCAGCAAATTGAAGAAGTCGAAGCAAAAATTCAAGCGGAAAACTCGGAAACAAGGGCAACTCCTAAGCGAGTCTGGATTCGTCCTATGAATAGCGCGTCCGTCGCTTTCTCGTGACAGGAGGATAAAAATGCTGAAATTAATCAATCAATCAAAGCAAGTAAGTTTTTATATATTTAATGATTTTAAAGCCGTTTGTAAGCTGAGAGGTGAGATAAGGTTCCGTGTGGCGCAGTCCGGCAATCAGTTTCTTCAACATTACACAGTGGCGGCTCGTACATAAGAGCTGCAGCCAGGCCCGTAGCTACGGGGAGGCACAGGGGGGGCCGGCCCCCCCTGAAAAAACTTAAGGCCCCCTGTAACTTCGCGAAAATTTTGCAAATTTTTCTGAAAAAAATTGCGAAATTATGGATACAACAAAACTTTGTTTTACGAGTCGAAAATAGCGCTAGTATAATGTAACAATAATGGTGATAAACGCGTGACCCTGGTTATGCGCCAGAGCAAAAAAGTGCGGTTGGAAGTTGGAACTCCGCAGAGGAACCTGCTTTTGAGCCAAATTTTTACTGATGTTTCATTTCAATCGTAAACAGCGTTGTCAACTGGTATACCAGATTCGAAAAATCTGATATATTTTTTGGCTATTTGGTAGGTAAAGTTTTGATTTGGTAGCCTGCATTTCTGGTACATTTTGAAAATACAGTAGAATTCGCCTATATCGACACCTCAAGGGGTCGAAGAAAAAGTGTTGATATAGGCGAAGAGTCGATATAGCCGAATTCTACTAATTTGTTCCTAAATTCTGATTTTAGTTAAATGTAAGGGCCTGGTAAGGTGTAGCTGTGAACTCTAATCAACACTGCCGCATAATATGGTATTTTTTTTACATAGACTTGGCTAAGATTGACGCAAACAAGATCGTGGAAAATAGATACAGTACAATATACTGTACCCAGTTCTTAATCTAACCACAAGCACAACAATGTCCAGTTTTAACACGCAATTCCATGTAGTGTTTAAATTATTATAGGTCAACAATCGCCTTTATTGTCTGGTCAGTTTGCTAATTGTGTTTTAGTCTATGATGTCACTAGATCCTTACGGGCAAAACAAACGACCCTCTTGTACAGCACTAAATTATAAAAAGGATTACGTTCCGCAGTGAAAAAATGGGCTGCAGGTGTCACTATAAACGAACAACATGCTCTGGGAGATAAAAAAGAGTGTCGATATATTTTAGGTATATGCATACCGGTTCCTGGTTTATGAATATTATATATATTTGGAAATCCATACCAGGTCTCTATAAAATGTTTTAAAAAAAAACTTGAATTTGTGGATAATAGCCCTCAATCTACCCACATGTATGTAGTGTGCATTGTAATTTAGAAAACAAGTGAGAAAATTTGTATTGTTTGTACCAAATCTACTGGTATATACTGTTCTGTGTTTTGTGTTATCTATCGCAGCCTTACTTGAACATCAGTAGTAAGGTATTACTAGCTTGGTAACTCTTTCTGTGGTTTTTGTATGAAATCATTCCTTTTTTGTTATGTATCAGAAAGTTTCTGTAATAGGCGTTGGGATTACCACAGTTAAGCAGGCTTGTTAAAATTTGTCGCTTGCAGCACCTCTAGTTTTTTTGGCCACGAGCCGCCACTGACGTTACAACTTCAATATCATTCTCAATTCTTTCGTTTAGTACAGGGGTGGCCAACCTGTGGCGCATGCGCCATACGTGGCGCATTGGCTACTTAAAAGTGGCGCATTGCACCTTTTTGATGACAAGCCACTTCTACGCACTGATTTTTTTATTTTTTATTCGCCCTTCACCGATATTTCTCAGTGGAAAACAGAACATTTGAGGGCGTGAAGACCTTTTTTTACTTTTTGCTCTCCACCGACATTGTCAGTGGAAAACAGGACGTTTGAGGGCATAAGCGCACGCAGGGGAGCCACGGCACCATGCCTCCCTTTGGCCCTGTAATAAGGTGCTAAAACCTAACTTTCAATCTATAATTTCTCAAACTAATGATGGTTGTAGCCTCCTTTCACTTATTTTAGCCAAGCTTCTGCTTTTAGACATAAGCTGCGAAAATATTTTTGCATTGTCCGTAGTGCACTCACAGCACGCTCTTTTTCGACAAAAAAAGTGTGCCAAAATGAGTGATTTTTTATATGAAAACCGTGAAAATCTGTTGGCGACTGGGGGTTTCACCCCCAGATTCCCGGTTGTGGCCCCCCTTTGCCAAATCCTGGGTGAGCCACTGTCTGAGGGCGTGAAGTGAAGACCTTTTTTTGCTCTTCACCGATATCGCACGCCCTTGTTTTAAAAAAACTGAAAAGAAATGGATGTTTGATGTGGCGCATCTAAATTAAGGATGAAAAATATTGGCGCGTAGAATCAAAAGGTTGGCCACCCCTGGTTTAGTACAAAATTTATGACGCTATGCTGTCCAGTGGTCTTGTAGGAGGGGAAGCCTCAATGGCAGAGCCGGATTAAGGGGGGCTATTGCCCCGGGGCTCCCCGAAAAAGGGGGCCCCCCGATCAGAGATAAAAAGTTTGTCAATGACGTCCTCAAAAAAAAGACCCCTTCGGTTTCAAATTTAATCAAATTAAGTATGAAAAGTTTAGATGGCCATTGAATCACTTCTGTATGTTATGATGATTTTTTGAGATTTTAGCAATTGATACCAGTAAGTGGCAGCCCTGCAAAAGTTTTAATACAGCGTTTCGGCGAAGCATTTGAAGGAGGGTCATTTTTTACATTAGTTCTGCTTCACATACTGTATATTTTTTCACAGTTTTTTGACCATTACTCAGTGGCGTAGCCGGGGGAAGGGGGCCCCCCTTTTTTCCTTGTAAAGATATTCTTTAGAAAAGAAGATTTTTTCCTTGATGATTTGCCTAAATCCGGGTACAGCGCCCCCTAAATTTTTCGCTGGCCACGTCGCTGTCATTACTTATCCGGCTTAAAGAGTCTAAGCCGCCGAGGTGGTCCGGTGGATAAGCTATGCTATTCGCTACTTTATTGATAGCCAGCACATAAAGTATTGTAAGAGTATTACCACTACAGACGTTTGTCCCTTTTTCTGTTTTTATAGTATAGCGAATATGTCATTATTTTAGCTGTAGCGTTTAGCGAATATGCCATTATTTTAGTGTTTCTGCTAAAGTGCATTAGATTCATTTTTGCATGCCTTGGCAACCAGGAATTCATTTCAGATACTGAGGTTAAAAAATTTCTGATCTTAGACGTTTTCCACTACGCGCATCAACCTGAGCAACATCAATTGTGGCATCATAAACATCACTATTCAATATTTCTTTCCATGTTCAATTTTCCAACTTTTGTAATCATATTCTGTGCCGCATTTCTGTTCTTAAAAGTGCAGGTAGAACGTAGAGACGATAAGCACAGAGCAGTCGTAGCGGCCTAGCGGGACGGCAAACTTGATCAATTTTTAGCGTAGTCAAGTTCGAGTTCATTAGATATTTACACTGCCGTAGCCACGGGGCGGGGAATTGGAGGTTACAACCCCCCCTCCTCCATTAAGCCTCAAATGACGTCATACTTACTTCTTTTTCTGATAGGTATTTCATTTCGAAATGCTCGATGCTTTGTCATTGATAATCTGGTTTTGTAATTGCCATAATAGCAAAAATTACGTAGCGTTGTTTCCTGAATTTTGTGCTTTGCCGTTATGCTTATTGAAGCAATGACGCGATTTTATTAGCAGGGCAGTGCCGCTCCTTTACATGCAACTGCCCTCGGCCCTCAGACCTTCCGTATAACAACGGCTAAACGATTTTAGGGGAAAATGATGTACGTACTGTAGCTCAAAAAATAACTAAATTACTAACATTTGAATATCGTTTTACCACTTTCACCAGAAAGCATTCCTTTGACTTCCTTACCACAATCGTGCCTTAACTGCCTTCGCTATTTCTGGTTTAAAACATCTCTCTTAAAATATGAGGCCATCTTTTGTTATTGTACAACCAGGGGGGATGTGGGGTATGCTGCGCATGCATTCCCCCACCAGCCATTTTCAACAATGTTTTAGATGAATAAAATATTTTGGATAAATTCGAACCTTCACATAATAATATGCCTTAGTCGCCTTAAGCGAGCATAATCGAAACTGTACGAACAAAATGCATCATATTTGGTGAAGCACTCAAAGTTAGGGGCCAAAAATATGAAAGAACTTTCCTTAAAAATTGTTCAAAACGCACTAAAATGGCCTTTACAGTATTCAAATTTTCAAAAATTTTCCGGGAGAGCATGTCCCCGGACCCCCCTAGAGTCGTTTTTGTTACTTAGGCTTAGTTGCTTAAATTAAATCTGTCGAAAAAAAACTACGCTTGAAAAAGTGACGACAACTGGTGCCCCCTCCCTGAAAAAATTTCTCAATACGCCCCTGACATGAAAACATTTTTAAAAATCTTATTTACGCCCGTTTCCGGGTATAAACGTTTTTGCATTTGGTTAACATTCAAACTGGTTCAAAAATACATCTACCCCACCAAAACTTTGTGGATCCGCTTCTGTATACAACGTATGGTCAAATGTGATGTCATTCTCAACCCCTCCCTCCCATTGCAAAATCCTGGCTACTCTAGTGGATCCCTACTGGTCAGAATTGTTGATTTTTTTATTTTTTTAAACTCATCAGTGTTATTTTGGATCAAGTTCAGCGAAATTTGATTTTTTTCAGTTCAAAAACTTTAAATTTTCAAATTCGAGTTTTGCGAAAAATATCTTTCAGGTTTGAATTTGCAGCCTGATACGTAGGTTCGTGTATTTGAGAGCAGCAAAAAGCAAAGCAAGGGGCCTATTATGTAAATCGTGCCTCTTAAGACAGCTGCTTACATGGGTGTGCCACCCTAGAAAAGATTGTCAAATGGCGTCCTCTAACAAAGTTCGATGCTAATGTCAAAATCAGGTCTGCAAAAAAGGATGGGGGCCTTCGGAGAATTAGCCTCGGGGCCCCCCTAGGCTTTAATACGGTCCTGCCCACTGGTTAAAACCTTTGGTGCTTTTCCAGAATAAAACACTTGAAACATGCTCACTGTAGATTACAACACGGAACGTAATCAAGTTGAACAGCAGCTAGCAAATGGGTGATGTCGACAGCGCTTGTAATTTCATTCATGAGCACTCAAGCAAATACGTAAAAACAAAAAGAAAAAAATGCCTTTTCTCGTAGTTAACATGCTACAGCTAACGATCTGCGTTGCAGCTGGCATCAGATTTCAAAAAGTTAAGCTTATTGAACGAAGCAGTGAGATTATGCTTGTTAGCTAAAAAGTAAGAAAGGGCAAGAAAGACGGATAACATAATGATTTTTATGCAAATTGGGCTGAAAATTAGAGTGCGAATGAAACTACGAATGGCATTGAAGAATATGGGCGACTGCTGTTCTGGAAATTTGAAGCATTGATGGCTGCACAAAAATTAGGCAAAAACTACGCGCATCAACAAAATCTGATAACTCGCCAACTGGCACTTTGTTTATTTATTGCAGGAAACAATACGTCAAATGTTAGATCTGAGACGAATTATTCTGTTTGCGGTTGATTCTAGTAGTGATAACAAGACTAGAACATGAAAATGTACAGGAGCGGATCCATAAACTTTTGGTGGGGGGATGTGATTTTGAATTAGGTTGAATGTTAACTAAATACGAAATGTTTAGACCCGAAAACGGGCGTAAATAAGCCGTTTGAAAATGGGTTCGTGTCAGGGGCGCACTCGGAATTTCTTTCAGGGAGGGGGCACCTTATTTCGTCACTTTTTCAAGCGTAGTTTTTTCGGGTTGAGTTAATTTGAAGTAACAAAAACGACTGTAGGGGGGTCCGGGGACATGCTCCCTCGGAAAATTTTTGAAAATTTGCATACCGTAATGGCCAGTTTAACGCTTTTTGAACAATTTTCAGGCAAAGTTCTTTCATATTTTTGGCCCCTAACTTTGAGTGCTTCACCAAATATGACGCATTTTGTTCGCAAGTTTCGATCATGCGTGCGTAAGGCGACTACGGCATATTGTTATGAAGAGGTTCGAAAATATGGAAAAATTTTATTCATCCAAAGCATTGTTGAAAATGGCTGGTGGGGGAGATGCATCCACCCTTCTGGGTCCGCCACGGAAAATGTATCAACACAAATTATAATTTTCCAATATTTCAAATCGCCATAAGTTTTTTTCAACTTTGCAGGTGTAGAAAATTTTATCATCAAAACAAAAAACTAGATAGTTTAGCACTATTCGCCAGCTACTCGTCTACACCAATGTCGGATTTACGCACAGATCATTGTGCAATTATTCGCGTCATATTCATACACATTGAATTAAGTTTAGTGTACGGTCAATACTAGATTTTGGTGTCCCAGCATTGTTTATGGCGGTACAATTTGTATATTTAATGTTTGCGCATTGGCTTATTATCTTGATAAAAGTAACCTGATTGATAGAATAGTGCCGGCAGATATCCTAAACAACAGATAGTGATAAAACCTATTTGACTGGTAAGTTTTTAACGACTTCCGTCAAAATTCTGTTAAAAGAATGTGGCTTCTACTGCTCTACAATGCCTGCGCATTCACCATTAAACTTGCTAAAAGTTATAAGGTTATAATAATTGGAAGCAGTGTAAGCGCTTGACCGCCAAGGTTAAGGTAATTCAAGTCGAGCAAAATTAATAACCTCTGAGTTGGCAAACTTTATCAGCTTAAGCTAAGGCATGCTCAGTAATTATTGCATCAACCTTCACGTCTCGTTTCAAAATTTTGAGGTTTGGTTTTAGCTTGATCACGAGATTAAACTCAAAAAAGTATTTAAAGCATAATTTTTTATGCAGAGTTGGCTGAAATTGGGCTCTTCAACAACGGTTATTATGCGCAATGTTTATTTAAATGTATAAATTTTCTTCGTAATTGCTTAAGATGTAATATAGTCATTACAGGCAGACTAATTTAACTAATTCCAATGCCCAACTTAAGTGATTCCCCACGCTAGGGAAACTTTGCTGGTATTTATTTTTAGACAATTTGTTTAATTCACTGGAAACGAAAAAACAATAATTTACCGATACCTGAGTCTACGAAGTTCCTTCAAGAGGTTACAAACCAAAGTAATCAAATGGTATGAATATCTACTAGCCTACTTGCGCTGGCCGTGATATGTGGAGTTTTGCATTAATAAGAGAGGTTATAGGTTTCGTTGAAATGTTTCAGGAGACCGCACTCCAAAAAATCAGGAAACTTCAAATTAGGAAAATCTAAAAAAATTACAAAGCATTAAATGTTGTAACGTCTTAGATTTCAAAATCAAATCTTCATTATACTCGCCGTATTACTCCGAAGCGTGTCACGAGTGGCGGGCCCATCTCCGCGGCTTAGTGCCTGAGCAGCACAGCTTCGAAGAAACGTCGCAACGGTGGCGAGCCGTTGACGACTCTGTGCCGATTTGACCGGCCCGGGAATCGGACCCCAGACCTCCCGCACCGATAGCGTGCGCTTAGCAACTGAGCTAACCGGTCGGTACGTCTTTGAGTTTTTGTTATTGCATTAATGCCATTGGTCATATCACCTAGTAAATAAATAGGCCTAATATCTCTTTATACGTAGTAAATACAGTAGTTCCTGCATAGTGCAGAGTCTCTCAGTCAGAAACGTTATGAAATGTTGATATGATTTCAACTGCTGAGACAATTGTATGTTCCATATAAGGTAAATCTATAAGGAAGTGAATATTGCAAACCGAAGGTTCGGTTAAATGCTATTGGTGAGCAATGTATATGCCTTGCTGGTCCCTAGAGTTTATTATTCACAACGTTCTATACAGATTTAGAAAGATCTCTTCACTTTCGTCCTTGTCATTTTTGAACAAGTGGCTTTTGCCGTCAGGGTTATTCCTTTCGGTTTTAATTTTTTACAATGAATTTAAATTAAGTTACCAGTAGACCTACGTTGGGTCACAGAGTGCTTTACACTGACGCTCTACCGTAAGCTTTATTTAACGAGAAGTTTTTTGTATTTTGTTAAATATGGTTTCTCGGTGTAAATTAAGGCTTTTTCCCTTTCAATGCGGTTTGTACTTTTCTTTGCCCAAAAATTACGCTTAAACAAAATAAGTGTGTATTGCATTCTGTTGCTGATATTAACCACAATAAACATATTGTATGCTAAATTTCTAATTAAAAAGCGATATTTTGCAGACTTAACGACGTTGTGAGTTATTTTCGCGATATCGCGTCACTGGTTCAGCTGAATAGCAACGTCACATCCTTTTCTAAATATTCATCAGGATTGGCTAGTTGCTCGTCACTTCATGCGACGTACTACGCCAGCGCAGACCACTATGTAAGCAAACAGCTGTGAGAAGCTAGTGATTACGGTCGACATAAAACGTTTTAAATGCTTTTTGGCAGGGTTAAGCACATAGGTCGTTTTAGAATATTAGAAATTTGGCTGTGTTGAGATTAAAAGTGGTTTTGATGTTGTCAGCTGAACTCTGGTTTTACAGATCAGAAGGAAATAACAATGCTATTTTTACTGACATCAACAACAGTGTTGTTTTACGGTTGCCTAAGATAGCACGACCGTCTCAAAATCATCTTGAAATGAGACAGCACAAGAGCGAGCTTTCCCGAGAGATGGAATTTTTGGAACATGTTGTTTACAAAATTTTACAAGATGTTCATGTGCAATATAGGGGCGAAAAAATAGCCCTTACAAAAGATTTTATTCACCAGTTATCTAGGAAAATGAAAGGAAAAAGACCTGAGCGCTATAAAAACGAAACGCTTGACGAAACCGCTGTATATGGTATGATTTTCCCAAACTTCTGCAAATTATTGATGGCAGAAAAAACAAATAGTATCAGTCGATTGCCAATGGTGTCAAGTTCTTCCCCGTTTACGCCAACCACAATCAGTGTTGAACTTCGCCCAAAAACTTGCTATATACCTGTATGTGAAAATGAACTATGTCCAGAGATTGCAGGCAAGTGCTTTTTCTGTCTGATGAAGCTGTACAATCAAATCAAACAACCGGAAATTTTGCAAACTAAATATTGCCCTCGTGATTTATACTCTGGAAATAAGCATCGTATCAAACGAGCAATTCAAGATCTCATTACCTGTCCGCAGCGATATTTTTCCGTCAGAATTAACGACGAAGACACGTATTCGAATTTAACTCTCGCAAAAGCGCTCGGTGAAGCAAGTTTTTCGAGGTCAACAAGTTTCCTGAGGAGTTTTCACAGAAGTTGTTTTGACCGTGTTGTTTCCTCTCACTTGGGTCAGAATGGGAGGGAAGCATTTTTAAATTTGCTTTGTGAAGCTTTACAAGCTCCAGTGATCAGCAATCATAAAGAAAAACTCCACTCAGCAACGACGAAACAGCACTGTCGACGAAAAGAAAAAAATGAAGATAACAGTTTTGATAAGTGTTCTTATAATGGCGGAAGAAATTCTAGCATCTTGGAGTTTCTGGCATCAGTTCACCAAATGAGGTATTTACCTACACGCAATTTGGTCCAACTATTTCAAAAAGTCAAATCTCGGGTGGAAATCCATGAAGAGGATGCAGAGCTTCTTTCTTTGCATTCTCCTTATGATGCTCGAATGTGGGAAAAAGCGGCAAAGATATCCGTTTCGAGTGGAAAAAACGGATTTTCAAAAAACGGATCAAAAATTACTGAAGAGCAACGCGAGGCGATTGAAGCTGCAGAAAAACTTCGACGTTTCATCATTGGTCGAGGCTTCAATTGTTGTTCATTGATAATTACGTTACAAAAAGTTGAAAGTAACTTGCAGACTGGTACACAATATGAGCAAAATAAAGCAATGTCAATCACTGACGGTTTTGGGAACAATTATTTAGCAACCATATCAATTGTAGACCTGTACAAAGATCTCCCTCCTCACGTAGAAAAATGTTATAATCGAGAAGTAAGCATCATTAAGTGTTTAGACAACTATTATTCAAACGCTACTGCGTAATCACTGAGGAATATTTGCTACTTCCGCTATTAGCTCTCTTTAGCCTCTATGCTTGCGACTGGGGCGGAAGGTGAGAAGCCAAGCTTTTTACTCACCGCTGGCTTCGTTCAGAGACTAATATTCTATTCAACCAAAATCATTGGCGGACAATTCGAGTAAGCCAAAGCCAAGCCAAGGGAACGGCTTACTTGCTAACGACCAGAAATGATAGAGAAAAAGATAGAGCTGCCTCAGCGCTTTCGTGCATTGTGTAAACAGGGCTTTGTTACTACCTAAGGATTCATAGCAGCGAATTTCATCAAGAATTTTGCACTATTTTTAAAATTTTTGCAAAAATTTTAATTTGCAAGTATAAGGTTTATATTTTTTACGTGGCTATACAGCATAAAAACGACCACTCCCACTCCCTGTTAATTGATTCAGTTTGATATTCAAGTACATCTTTGAAATTGTGAATTTTTTTTGTTTTGCTTTTCGTTTTTACTGTAGGCTTATGCTTGTTTTATCTAGGCTATTTTGCTTTCGCATTCAATTGCACGTTAAGTTCTGTGATATCACGGAAGTTCTGTATAGTGTTTATACAATTAAGTTCCTGATACTTGTTTATCCTTTTGATTGTTTTTTGTCGCCTTCGTTCTCTATGCTTTTACTTTTCTTTATCGAATGTACGAATAGTTAGTTACAGTATGTAAGCTTCCACATTTCACGCAATCAAGTAACCATTTTTGACCGTTATTTCTTAAATTATTGTGTACCTTGATTTCATAAGGGACAAAGTCATGTCTATCCACATGAGGACGCAATTTTTGACCTTAGTGCAGCGAAAATCGACAAAAACCAACCACATAAAACAATTACTCGCAGCGTAGTGGTGGTTACTTGTGAACGACAGCTTGCATCTCCAACAGCATTTGCGTAAAGCTGAAATCGTTCTCCGCATCTAGAATGATTCTTCCGCCGAGTAGATAATCTGTCTTTCTAAGTTTTCCTAATTTGTGCGAATTTTTTTGAATAGTATCTGCAGTATAATCATAAATCTTGCAGCCAACAACCCGCTAAAAGCACTTAGGCGTACCAATGAAATATAACTAGAGACGCCTCGGTTTACTTGTTTTAGTTGCTTATTTATCCTCTTATCACGAGAAAGCGATCAATACGCTATACGAGCTCGCTTAGGAGTTGCCAGCCATCTTTTCTACCACACCAAGATGGGGGAATCCCGCTAAGTGCCTTTCTTAACGGCACAACAAGTAAACTTGCCGGCTTCTGGTGCCATTGTCAACGTAAACTTCTGGTGCCATTGTCTACGCCATAAACCTACGCCGAGGCGGTTCTTATGCCATATCGCGCAAAAGATATTGTTTTAGCTGTTTTTTGGCCGTAGAATCAAATTGCTGGTTAACCCCCATGTGCAGTATATGTTTTGAATAGCTTATTTTTGAACAGAAATAATAATTAATTTAAAAGTCTGCATTGCCAAGCACTTTTTATGGACTATGCGTTTCATTATTTTCTGTTATTTAGACGTTTTGTTCACGCCCAACTTTATTTGTAAAAAAGCTCATAACTTCGTGTTTATCGCAAAAACCCTTTCGCATTATTTTAAGCGATTAGATTAAATGTTATCATTATATATGCACTAATTTTCATCGTGGTTTGTCTTTGCGTACTTTTTGACGTGTCATGACGTTTCACTTTATTTTTGCTTCTTACTAAATACAGCGTTAGAAAATTTCTCGTGGAATACACTTGTTGTAGTGATCTTGACGCTACATTAGGCATCTTAAAATGATGCTCATTTGGGGTGCTCCAGCATTCCGACTAAACAGCTTTAATTTTGACTTTTAGGCGCAAAGTTTGAAACTGTTTATAGATGTAGCATCATGTAGGTAGGCCCTGCCGCCGGGATTTTTTGTAATTGGGAAGAGAATTGTAAAATCAACCACTATATAACTTCTACAGATTCAACACCATTGATGCCATGAATATTTTGTATTCAAAAGTTATGCGTTCACCATTGCAACATATTCTATAACAAACACTCGAGACTACGACAGCCATTTGCCCACTTTAACGGAGCCAGAGCGTATTTAGAGGGGAATGTGCCACGAATCCCTCGTTTCACTTTGTTTTTTAGAAAAAAAATAACATCTGTTTACTAAGTGACTGTAATATGCCAGACTCTTTTGATGATAACTGTAGTTGACGTCTCTCCTCGCTTTTTAAAATTTCTCGTTACGCCACGGTACGGAGCGCTTGTTTATGTTAATGATGCTTTTTGCTCCACTTTGAGAAGCGTAAGGGCCCATTAATCCTAGGATTTTTTTAAGCGCTTAAGCTTGTAAGTTCATACTTACGTGAGCCAATCTTTTTTATTTATTATCTTTATTAAAAAAAAACTGCTTATTTGCGTACAACCAGAAGTAATAAAGAGATGAGGACTTCGGGGACAAAGGCGCAGCTCCCCTTTTTTTAGGGATTGGTCACTAAGGGCGAATAAAAGACACCTCTCATTGTTTAACCCGGATCTGCTGCCCCCCTACATTTTGTTCTGGCTAAGCCTCTACTTACCAGAGTTAAAACTCAGCTAGGAAAGATGTGAACATCTTTGCTCTGCTTATGTTTCAGTTAGATATGTTTTTCCTGGAAGCTTGTAAGGGTGTTGCTCAGAAAAGAAGTGCTAACTGTGTGGTAACATCTTTCTCTCTACCACGACAAAAATAAAACTTTGATTCTAGCAGCTTTCTTGCTGAGAAGCGTTAATTGTCACATATCTGTCTTACCTGCCGGCTCTCTAGTAGGCAGAGCAATTTTTAAGTTTCTCTAAACGAAGAATAAGTTATAAATAACATTATTCCTTACCAATAGACCATAGCATGCCTTACAAATTAATAAAAATTTAGCAGCACCACGTCCAGTTTGGTGAAATCAAAAATTTAAACCACTGTCTGCTGCTGCTGCTAAGTCAGTTTTTGCATTGCATACTGATGAACTGATCTTAAACCAGTGCATGGTGTAACATGTTATGTTCAAAAAATGTTTTAAAAGCGGTTAAATCTTTTTGTAGTTGTCGTCGCTAGGTGGAGATGCGGGTACAGCGACTGATTTTTTATTCTCTGAAAATGCTTTAACGCCACTAGTGGCAGGCAGCTAGTACGAGGGCGCAATGCTGATGAACCTGAGTAAAAAGACATAAGCCGTACTAGACATACAGACCGAATGTCGTGAGTTTCATCTTTATTAAAAATTTTGGTAAACAGGTTCTTCATTTTTTTTTATAATTTTTAAAAGATTTTTGTTGGTTATGGAAGGAGTCCTATCCAGCACCGCATACGCAATTCCTTAACCTGAAATTCCAATGCGCTAAACACTAAATTTATTCGATATGTTTTTTGTTTTTGAGAATTGTAAGCCTGATGAAGTAAGTCTTCTAGTCCAGCCTCCTCGATCAATTTAATGAGAAAATCTACATATCGGTAACCAACGGTTTATTGGGCGCAAAGAAAATGTGAAATACAAAAATAAAGTGACTTCAAAAATATCGAAAAAGAATCGTCACTAATGGTTTTAATATAAAAATGCAATGAGTATTTGAAAAGCTACCATTTCAAGTTATTAATTGGCGTATGAATGGTCTTTATTAGCTACAACCAAAAATATTTCAGCTTACTGTGCCAAATTATCACAAAAAAATAATCAGACTGTCTGGTAGACTCGGTAGCGTCGTGTTAATTAGGTTATATTTACGTTTGCCCTAGCCGTAGCCTAATGCAGATGGCTGAGCAAATAAATCCTGGAGCTACAGACTCGGGTTTAATTATGAGAAGAGTCAAACCAATGACCTTAAAAATGGTATTCGTAGCTTCCCTGCTAGACGTTCAGCAAAGCGACAGCGTTGAAAACAAGTCGGCAAGTTTACTTTTAGTGCCGTTGGGAAAGGCACTTAGCAGAATTCCCAGTGTGTGTGCCAGGTGATCAGTAACTCCGTAACTCGTTCTAGAGCTTTTGCTCGCTTCCTTGTGGTAGGAGATTAAATATGCCACTAAATTTGGTGGCTGAAAAATACTACTACAACCGGTACTAAACATACAATAATTTTGTGAAGTTTTTTTATATTGGAATTTGTTACCAAAAAGTTGGACAGAGCTTTTATAGTGACATTCTGAAATTCAATTCCAAATTGTTTCAGAGTTAAATTTGAGCAAAACTATTTTAATATTGGTAAGATTTTAAAGTCAAACCAACTTTGGCCTCCGTCCAGCAGGCTTCTTTCTTTGGGACAGGTTTGGCTCTTAGCAGCTACTGGGATCATCGCAACCTGAATGGGTGCACGCTCATGATAAGTGACTTTGTTTTCTGTGTTAACAGTCAATGACCAGCCAATATTCTACAAAAAGGTAGATAATGTGGTTTTTGCGATATCCAAGGCATGCTTTAATAAAGCCTATTGATTGCAATCAAAAAGCATATGCAAAAATCAAAATTGTGCCAATTGCAACAAATACACAAAGTCCATCTGTGCACGGTTACCAAATACTAAAATAGACACAGTATCATCATTACGTGACATTAAAACAAACACATGAGCTTCGCGCAAAAGTTCTTTGTATTTCCGAAGGTTTCCGCAAGAAACTATACGGTTTTTGTAAACCATTCCGGTGGCAATTCGGCAGATAGACAATTCAGCACAAAAAGGGGTTGCTCTTTGAATGCTTATACACCGTAATAAATGCTTACAAAGTGATTTCTAAGGTAACAGATTAAGGTGCGTTTATCGATACGCGACACACGGCACGCGAGGCGCGACATGCGACAACGTGACAAAAATTGTGATGTAAGTGAATGTACAAGTTTTTTCGCAGGTTTACGCGTGTAAAATGTTTTCGCAGTAAAATAAAAAAAAAAAAAAAACACGGTGCGATAAAATATGTTGTGTTGTCGTTTGTCGCATATTGGTAAACGTGCCTTTATTTCACTTTTAAAGTCAAATTGCTTCTTTTTTTTTATTCATGTAGTTGTTGTCGTATATGTGCATAAGAAACGACCATACAAAAAAGCATGTTGCTACTTGCTATAGGCATGACCAACTTATTGTCACAAGTCAATATTATTAAATCAAAAAAATTTCCAACACTTTCATTGTACTTGTTCGCAAATAGTATATCCAAATACTATTTACCACTTTCACACTATAACAGGCAATTTAGGTTCAAACACAGAACGTAATAGCAAGTATACATCAATCGTTTCATATTCAAAAATGTCACAATAGTTTATTCAAGGTCGTGGCCATTGAAGTTCCGCGTCTAACGCATGCTACAGGAAATAATTATTATATCACATATAAATTTACATTTTAGTTGTTTTGCTTCAAGGCAACTCTGCAAGTCAATGGTCTCGCATTGCAAAATATCATCATCATTAATTTTTTGATCAATTATATGCGAAGGCCGCAAATAACGAAATCACAAGTAAAAGAGTTGAAATCAGTTATGACTTAGGAGGTGCCGTTTGGAAAAAACTAATTCAGGCCTTTTCACATGTTTTTTCAGCCAATTTAAGCTACATTTTGTCCAATATATTATATGGGAAATTTCCTATATATTTTGCGTCGGTGTTTTCGGCCTATTTAAACCACGTATTTGTTCTATGAGTATATACGAGGAAATTTCCTATACATTATGTTGGACAAAATTGAGCTTAAATTTCTGAAAAAACACGTGAAAAAACCTAAATTATATTTTTCCCAACGGCACCTTCAGTTCAATTCGCGTCTCACAAATCCTTCCATAATAATTGATCTTTGGTAGAACTGTTTTAATGATTATTTCTCTGTCTCCATCATAATACAATACCGTATCATTAAGTAGCGCAGCGAGAAATTTTAAAAGGGGGGGGGAGGGATGGGTTATAAATCATAAAATTCATGGAAAGAGTCTGGCATATTTCAGTCACTCAACAACATTTGTGCTTTTTTACTGAAAGGCAAGGTCATGAGAGGAGGGGGCGTGGGAACAATTCCTCCCCTGTAAGCAGTTGTAGTGTCGCTTTCCGCTTTTGCAGTTGTGGTTGGATCAAATTTGAATTTGGCAACTGGCTTACATGACGATTCAATTCGAAAAGTGAGGATATTGGTAGCAAGAATTGGGCGAAGAATTTGGTGACAAAAGCAGACAATATTCACTGAATTTTAAACAAGCAAGACGTCATTTTTGATTGATGTGGCCTTTCGCGGCATTCTCATGCTTGCCAAAAAAACGTCCTTAGCACTTCCAGACTCAGCTGCAGTAGCGTCAAACAAACAATTTGACATATTAGGCCTAACAAATTGTAAATGAAGCACTTCTCTGCAATTGCACATTTTTCGTCCAGTAACGAGAGCACTAGTATTCACACATTCAAAAAGTGCTTTCAACGGCGCGTGACAAGCGGTAAAGCGATAAAGCGACACGGGACAGTTTAAGTTGTTTGTAACAGGGCTTTGCCTAGTCGAAAAGCAGCAAAATTTGCCAAATAATAAAAATTAAATGCGAATGTGTGTCCATAGCCGCAGGAGATGGGGTTGCAGGGGATGCAGCTGCATTCCCAGTTCGTTTCATGCGTCGATTCAATTATTTTGGCAAAATTTGACCATGGGTTATGAAAAAATTTAGAAATGTTTGTTAAAGGTGTGCTTGTTTCACCATACCTTGAGCAGTGCGCTGTAAGAACATTCTAGTAATTCGTGCAATATGCTTGAATAAATAGTTCAAATTTTTTTCATGAGAGGTTTTGTTAAAATCACACCTTATTTAATACCCGTTCTCTCTCAGAATGTGAAACCTAAATTTGGGCAAAAACTGTAAATGAGATCTGGGTAAAATTAGCTTGCATGCCCAAAAGCTTTCTCTACCCTACGGCTATGCGGGTGTTGGCTCACTCAAAAAAAAATTATGCTCTTTCGCTTCAGCGCAAATAAGTAAAGTTGCTTGCGAAGCTCACAAATGATCAGGTTCGAAGTGAAGCACTTGTGGCATCTCTGTCTTTGCCTCGAAAGTTGTTTTTTATAAATAGAAAGTAGCGTTAAGAACAAAAACCTGAAATAGCTAGGCGTGTCTTAGATTACGTCATAATTTACTGCTGATCAAATAGTCATGTGACAACGTGCGATCCCAATCAGCATTGTTGACCACTTCAGACAATGCAAAGCAGGCAAAAATTCGATAATGTATTACGTATGTAGACGTACAATATGCTTAATACGAGTACCAGTATGCTAGCCCTTATTTCCTTATAGTGACACCGATTGTGAACGCTGTGCCAACCATTCCCTGTTGCCAGTACTGATTCATTTTTACGCTCATGAAATTACTTTTAATATACCAAGTCCTGTTGTATTGTACTGTTTAATGCTAGCCTCACAAAATACAGTGCTAAGTTGAATTTAAAACCATTCTTGTGAGATGTACCGGTATGCCAAGGTTTTACAACGAAACGATGAAACACACAATAAATAATCTTACAGAATTTCGTATACCGGTGTATACGAATGCAACTATCTTGCACAGCATAGGCGAACACTTGTTAGCCGAGATACCGCAACACTCCAAGGTAGACAGCAAGCTCACTTGAACCAACAGTTGACCATGATGACTTCATCGGTTTTATCGGAAAAACTGAATATGTTTTACTGGCCTTGTCTCTGCTGAAGCCTCGATTTGGTTTTATTCACAATCCAAAGTTAAACAATTGAGTGGTGGTACAGAATTTCAAAATAGCTTTGAAGAAAGCTGTTTTCACATTCGGCTTGAGGAAATACTCTATCATAACTTTTTTGAGTTATAGGTAGCTTTGAAAAAAGCTGTTTATCCCATAAGCTTTTCGTGACGCACTCATCAGTGGGTAATCGCGTCCAAGTGAGAAGTCAAGAGCAAGCTGTGGTATTTGTCTGCAAAGTTACGTTTAGAACTGTTCACTGTAATAGAGGGAACCTTGAGTAAACAGGCTACAAAATGAAACAGGTGCAGAGCGTTGAGCTAGGCCAAAATTGTCCAATTTTGCCAAATCAAACCTGCTGAGTCCCTCTTTCGTGTGCTGTAAGTGGTGGGCGTCCAAGCAGTTTTTGAAAACTTTGCTGTTAAGGCAAGCAGGTAATAGCAGTTTGATCGTGGCGGCCCATTTATGGGTCTAAAATACTCAATACAAGTAGTCCCGAAAAATTAAATTCTGAAGCACTCAATGCCATAATAATAAAAATTCATGATTGTATAATGGGTTTGATGATATGATATGAGATAATTCTCACGTTTGGTTTTATATCTTTTTTTTCATACCCGGTAAATAGAAAATGATTTCTTATGAATAAATGTTAACAAAAACCTTTCGCATCCACAAACTCCATTCTCTTGAAAGGAAGAATAGCTTTAAAATAATAAAATATGAACCTATAAAAAAATAATGTCTATACTAATGGACATGGACAAGTGTCTAGGGACTTGAAAGGATTTGGGCCGTGTTTGCTGACCAAAAAATCGTCCACTTGGTTCTGCGCAACAAAATTTACCAGATCCTTGCCAGATTTGGACACCGGCTCTCTTTGTATATCTTTTTCTAGCTTCAATTGTTCGATTGATTTGACTAATGTTTGATATTGACGGGTTGTCATTCGAGGCATATTGATATTCAGTTTATTCCAATGATATCAGTAAAATAAAATAATAACAATTTGTTCGAAACAATGTAGTTTGTACTTAAGAAAAACACTCTTCTAAACAGAAAACCTTAAAACAAAGAGACAGCAATGTCAAACAATGTCGAAGACTTTCGCAGTTGCTTCTGCATGTCTATGGTAGCAAAACCTATAGTGAATGAAGCTATTAGTCACAGTCAGAGGCAGATACAGGCGGGTGAATGTGGGGTATGCATTCCCCCCCGCAGCATCTTCAACAGTGTTTTTGATGAATACAATTTTTTGATAATTTCGAAACTCTTCGATAACGATAACTCTCAAGCCTTTAAGCATACATAAAGCGAAAATGTGCGAGCAAAATGCATCATATTAGGTGAAGGACTCAGAATTAAGGACAAAAATTTAACAAAACTTGTCCTAAAAATTGTTCAAAAAGCACTAAAATGGCCATAATAGCATGCAAATTTTCAAAACTTTTTCGGGGAAGCATGCCCCTGGACCCTTAGAGCCGTTTTTGTTTCTCGATTTGCTTCACAGTTACTCGACCGGAAAAAAAACTACGCTTAGAAGATGTCAAAATTTGGTGCCCCCCTAAAAAAATTCTGAAAACGTCTCCGACATCAAACATATTCAAAGAGCTTATTCATGCCCTTTTGCGGGTCTAAACGTTTTTGTATTTAATTAGCGTTCAACCTAATTTGAAACTGCACCCGCCCACCAAAATTTTCTGGATCCGCTTCTGGTCACAGTGCGTGGTAGCACAAGGAAGGTTTTACGTTTGCAGATGCTTAATACACCTGGATCTACGTAGTTTTTAGGAGAGGGGAAAGGCTAAGAATCCAAAAATGTTTGTCTTGCAACTTTTTTCGTTTAGAGTTATTGAAATAGCCTACTAATCGACACGTGATTCTAATAAAATAAGGGAGACTTGAGACCTTTTGGCAACTTGGATCTGCCATTGATTCAAGCAATACAAAACTTACAGCACGATCACAAGCTACTCAAATGCATCCACGTTTCGCATTAAAAAGATTTACTTATTACAATAATTTGCGGGCATATTTTGAGTTTTTTCAGGAAATACGCTTCTATTTACGCATATCTTGCGCTTATAGAGCTGCCTGCTGCAGTAAAACTAGCTGCACATAAACGCTTTGAAAAGTTGACCAGAATAATGTTAACCAACAGAGTAGACTCTACATAAGCACTAGACTGAGGCTTTCAATCTATGAGCCGTGGCCCGATTGTGGGCCACGGCACTGCTTTCAATGGGCCGCAGAGCTTGACTAGAAAGCAACATCAGCTTCCCTAATTATGCTGTTATGCTCATTTTATGTTTTTTAATAAAAGTAAATGGGCCACCGCCATATTTAATCAATTTAGTGAGCCATGAGCAAAAAAATGTTGAAAAACCCTGCACTAGATTGTTTTAGCAAAATATAGTTTGGCAAGCACAAGTGCACAACCAGAAACCCTTGAGTCTTTCGCGTTGTTATGATATTCTTCCTCTTTTTGCGCGTGAGACATAAAAATTCAATGCATTAATCATGAACGTCACTCAGCAATTCAAAACTTTTGCCGTTTTGTCGAAAAGTCCTCGCTAAAGTTACATGACGTAAAGGTTTTCGCCAACAGACATAAAAACTTGTTAAGTACTAACAGACGGGATTGGCCCCTGTTCATTTAAATATAGCGCTATACATTCAAATCCTAGGAAAGTCATCGGCACAAAGTTTGGTTCTCTTTACACTGAATGAACCCCAATTGGATTGGACAAACTCCTCTTCTGCCAACACTTTAGCCTTTTACCAAAACGTAAGCTTAACGACCATACCTGTATAGGTAATCAAATTTCGCTATATTTTTACTCCATATTTGACTTTCTCAAACCATTATATATAAGCACCGGTAGCCTATGTCATCAAGAAATAATGATGTACTTGCTTTTATTATTGCGTTTACTCCCATTAGGCCTAATTCTGAAATCGAGTTTTTCGAAAAAACCTATAGATAATTATAATTTCGTACTTTAACCAGTGGCACACCCAGGGGGGGTTGGGGGGTCGAAATCCCCTCTTTTCAAACCGAACCCTTGTTTTTAAAGTGAAGTGCCAAAACTGTGCAAGTGCAGTACGTGCTGGTACTTCAAAACAGCTTTGACAGAATTTGCCCCGCATCATACTGAAGCCAAATCGGCTGGTTGGTGTAGTGGTAAGAGACATTGTTATCAGGGCGGGCAGGGGCGGATCCAGGGGGGATGCATCCCCCCACCAGCCACTTTCAAACATGTTTTTGACGAATACAGTTTTTTCCATAATTTCGAACCTTTTCGATAACAATAAGCCTTACACCCTAAGCACGCATAATCGAAAATGTATGAACAAAATGCATCATATTTGGTGAAACACTCAGATTTAAGGGGCAAAAAATTTAAACAGAATTTGTCTAAAAATTGTTCAAAAAGCGCTAAAATGGCAACTCCAGCATGTAAATTTTCAAAAATTTTCCGGGGGAGCATGCCCCCGGACCTCCCTAGAGCCTTTTTTATTCTCAATATACTTAAAAATAATTCTGCCCGAAAAAAACACGCTTGAAAATATGACAAATTTGGGTGCCCCCTCCCTGAAAAAATTTCTTGAATAGGCCCTACATTGCAAACATGAAAACATTTTCAAAGGGCTTCTTACGCTTTTTTTAGGTCTAATGTCTTTGTATTTAGTTAACACTCAACCTAATTCAAAATTTCATCCCCTTCCCACCAAAATTTTTTGGATCCACTCCTGAGTGCGGGATCGAGGTTTTTTAGAACCCCTTCCCCCTTTGAAATTTCTTGGGTGTGCCCCTGATTTTAACTCACTATTTTCTAAGCGACTAGTCAAACCATCAATTTGTATCTGCATTGACTATGTTAATATAGTCGACCCAACCAATACTAACTGAACAGCATACTCTTGATAAAAGGCGAAAATAATTAGGCAATTGACTCTAACAAATATATAGTCTGCTTTGCATCTCATTGAAAGCGCAGAAAAAAAGACAAGAAAAAACAGAGGCCTCCAGCCCTCCGTCCTATAATCTTTTCAAACTCATTAATTTCAGCTCGCGACACCGCAGACTACTGTCCACATTGCTTTTTTGTTCTGAGCGGGCTTTTTGACATCAACATACAATTATCTCTAGGATTATTATCAGTAGTTCGTGTAGTGACAAAGACCAGCAGTAGATTTGGTCGGATATTACGTCGTTGTAAAAACCGTGCAGAACTTTCAATGAACGTATTTACGAGCTGACTGAAACAAAACCAGTACCAAATATTGAAAAACATGACTCTCACGCTTCGCTACTACTATCATGTAGTACCGTGTTGCGATGCTTTTGGCGATGTTTATTGGAATTTTAATTTCTATCTCCGTTATTTGAATTTGCATTGAACTATTACATCATCTCATTAGCGTGAACATAGCGCAGAGATACCGTGAGTGGTTATGATTCTTCGAGGCGTGGTGCAGGGATTCGGTTCACAGCTGGAGCCTACGTTACTGACACAGATTCGGGTAGCAGCTGACCGAAGAGTTCAAGCATTTTTCACAATCCTCTTTGCTCTTCTAAACTTTCTGCTTATAATGCCTTTAAAATAGTCGTACTCTTACTAACTTATCATTTGGAAAATTTTTAGAAGAAATAATCAAATATAAAACGAAAATGCATCGCTGACTGCAGTCATCTATCTCACAATCAAGTGACCTTCCATTGTTAAATTACAATGAATTATTTTTGCTGATTATGTTTAATCTTTATTCATGGATAATTATAATTTATGATTTAACTAATCAAACAGGAAATTTTCTTTTTGCTCAGAAAAACGGTTGAAATAAAAATCAAGAGTCCATTACACTCGCGTTCGAGTGTCGGGACTTATCTCCGTGGCTTAGCGCCTGGGCGACACATTTCCGAAAAAACGTTGCAGTTGTGGCGAGCCGTTGGTGACGCTGCGTCCGATTTGACGGAACCGGGACTCGAATCCCAGACCTTCCGCACCAATGTAGCAATGTCTTGACCACTGAGCTAATCGGCCTGGATAAAATACTACTAATAATGTAATTTCAGAAATTGGTTCAGTCATGCGGATTTACAAGCTCAGCGTTAATCGCCCAAAATATCTTTTACCATCACAATGCTATGTGTTATGAATGTTTGCGTCACCACTTTTTACGTAATTTGAAATTTCCTTATGACATGTGGTTTATTCGTAGTTTATCCGGCGTACCTGAAGACGAGTTACTAGTCAGAAACTTGAGCAATGGTTCGCTTTTTCTTATGCATGAATTGTTGTTTCATTTTGAGTAATTTTGCATTTGTTTTATTGCGATTAAAATCGGACCTTACAGTTCAACCTTGAGAAGTGAAAAGGCCTAAAGGGTGATTTAGCTTGCTACTGGGTTTCATTATTCTTGGCTCAATAACTTACTGAAGAGAAAATTAAGATTGTTTTAGGCCCAAGTCAAATTGGCCGGATTTCTTTGCCAATAATTGTGCCTTGCATGCCGCATTGCCGCATAAGCTCTACTTAGTTAAACGCTTTCTTGGAGGCAAATATAAAAGGTTCGCACAGTCACACATTTTATTATTCAACGCAGTAATACGTGAACGCAGTTAGTCAATATAGCACTCTAGGAATTGGGCAAGAAAGGGTAATGGCCATGTACTCTTCACTCTTTGAGCAGCTTAGTTGCATCTGCAAAATAAAAATACAGTAACACCCAATTATCGTTTTTTGTCCCTACTACCTCTATCTCACTGCAATCATTCGAAAAGTTCTCTATGCTTAGGCTAATTTCGCATTATTGTGGTAGCCTACTGTCAGGGCCGAATTTACTAATAGGCCAGGCAGGCTGAAGCCTAGAACCTTGTCACAAACAAATAAGACCTTTTTTTTGGAGATCGACTATCAAGATCTTCATATACGTAGAGATGAGTCTGATCGTGGTTCACTATAATTTGGGCCTCTCATTGTCAAAATCCGGCTCTGCCCTATTGTAGAAAATATTGGGCAACAATCACCTCATGAAGTTGAACAAACTCAAACAATTTCTCACCGTTTTATTTTTGACGATTTTGCATCTCCACTTCCTGAAAAAAGAAAAGAAATCGTCGACCGTGGGATATCAAACAAAAAAAACTGTTAGGTAAATTGCAAGCAGCGACGACATTAACCGTCAAAAAATCAGATTGTTCTACTCTACTTCGTAGGGCTACCGCCGTTTTTGTTGTTGTTGTTAATTTTTGATTTCTTTCTCCGCCTGAAGTGTTGTAGAATGTAGAATTGTAGATATGGCATAGCGACGTTTTTTTATTAATTTTTTTAGTTATTTTTAAATTGTTTTTAGCTTCTGCAGGATAAGCATTCGCTGAAGGTACAATTAGTTGACTTAGATGACCGACCAATGTTCTTTTCGCTGTTTCCTGTCTGAGCTTTCTTGTACGTTATGGTAAAAAAAACAAATAAAATACTACACTTGTCAGTAGGCTAACTTTATTTTAGATAAAAGCAACTTTTAGAGTAAGATAACTTCATCCAACGTAGTGGTTCTTAACCATTTTTCACTCAACGCCCCTTTTTAGAGATTTTCAGTGGTTTCCTAAATCTGTCGCCCGCATGTCCTCATTTTCCTTTAAAAATCAGTGAAGAGCAAAAAAAGGGTAATCACGTCTGCCGACATCCAATTTTCCGCCCAAAATCATGCGAAGAGCAAAAAAAGGTCATCACGTCCGCAGAAGTTCTACGTTCCTAGTCCAGCCCGACACAAAATATCGTTACACCTTAACGCCCCCTGACTATTTCCGCCCCTCTAAAAGTTAGCAGCGCCCATTGGGGACGGTAGCGCCCAGGTTAAAAACCACTGATTTAAGGCTTCATGCAGTAGTAGTCAAAAGAAGAGGGAGGTACTGCATCATGGATTTACCTCTTTTGATTTCGACGCGATGCCTTAAAAAGTGGAGTTCCAACCTACTTTCAATTTCAAACTTCGCAAGCCTTTCGTTGTTGTGGAGTCAAATCAAATTTTCATTACGCTTGCGGTGCTACGGAAGATTTTTGAAAATTTACATGCTGTAATGGCTATTTTAGTGCTTTTTCAATAATTTTCAGGCAAATTGTGTTTAAATTTTTTGACCCTAATTTTGAGTGCTTCGCCAAACATGATGCATTTTGGAGTACAATGTATGGATTTTTTGAATATTTTAGTTACAAAAATAAGAGCCCTAACATTTGAAACATTTGAATGTTAGATACGTTTCAATTTAAACTTAAACCATTATCAATCTAAAAAATACCATTGCGAAAAAAGAGAAAAAGTTACTATACGGATAAGCTTGAAGCAAATCATGAACATAAGGATGCAATTAAAAACTTTTGGTTATTAATTTTAATTTGTTGAACCAAAAGTTTTTAATTGCTTTCATATGTTCATGATTTGCTTCGAGCTTGTCCGTATAGTAACTTTTTCTCTTTTTTCGCAATGATATTTTTTAGATTAATAATGGTTTAAGTTTAAATCGAAACGTCTCTAACATTCAAATGTTTCAAATTATTTGGGCTCTTATTTTTGTGATTAAAATGATGCATTTTGTTCGCACATTCTAAATTATGCGTGCTTAAGGAGTAAGGCTTATAGCTATCGAAGAGGTTCGAAATTATAGAAGAATTGTATGCATCGAAACATGTTTGAAAATGGCTGGTGGGAGTATGCATATCCCTCATCCTACCCCTCTGGATTCGTCCCTGGCCATAAGCTACAGAAACCATCAAAACAATCGGGCATATTTCAGTCACTTGGCACCATTGGTATTGCTATTAATTACTAAAAGGCAGAGTCAGAGGGGGGGGGACATGGCACAATGGCCCCGCCCTTAAATACGCTTTTGAGGGCCGGATTTAGACAAGGAAAGGCCCTAGGCTATTTGATCACACTGATTAGAAGAGCAAAAAAAGGTCTTCACGTTCTCAGATGTCCAGTTTTCACTGAAAATATCGGTTTGGTGAAGAGCAAAAAAAAAAAGTATACTCGTCCTCAGTTCTCAGATGTTCTGCTTTCTACTGAAAGTGTCGGTGAAGAGAAAAAAAAGGTCTCCATTGTTCGTGATGAGGCCCCCCATTTTCTTCGAGGCCCTAGGTTTCAGCCTGCTTAGCCTTTACGTAAATCCGGCCCTATACCTACAATCCATATGTAGCCAGTCCACATGTGACATGTCCAATTTATGTGGGCTTCAGACCCACGGTTCTTGCTTTTAGTTTCTGTTCCCCTCATCCCGCAAGCAAAATTTTAAAGAAGACATCTCTGGATATAAGCTCTTTTCTAGGTTTTAATTTCGATGGTAGGCCTATAAAGTTTCAAATACATTCATGTAGAGGCAATATTGTAGAAATAAACACGTAAATTAGGCCCCCTCCAGGGCCCTCCCTAAAAAAAAGTGGGGGGCCAAGGCCCCCCGGTTCCGCCACCTATGCTGGCAACTCCTAAGCGAGCTCTATAGCGCATTGATCGCTTTCTGATGATCTGAGCATAAACATGCAACTAAATACGAAAAATACAAATACAAACCAAATTGATAGATTTTAGGCTACAAAAATGTTGTTCTTACGCGTGTGAAAAATCCGTGGTATGCTACTGGAATCTTTTGATGTAAGAAAAATTTCAATTGATCAAGATTTGGATTAGACGTTTGATATACGAATAAAACTCTTACTTTTACTAAATGCAGGATATTCTTGAAATAATTAATCTGATGGATGTCCCATTTCTCAGCTGATGCCAATTTCATCAAATCCATAAATTCAGGTGCAGGTAATGCATTTTCAGGTTTATTTGAGTTTGAATCCAGAAAAGCCGCATTCAGTCTGCAAACAAATAAGTCACTATATAATGCAGCCTACCGAAAAGTTTTGACATTTTTCAAAAATTTGATAAAAAAGAACTGATTTTGCCATAAAAAATACTTACTGGTTTCGAACCCCGCCAGGCTTCCACCACGACGACCAATGATACACAGGAACAGTGTGGCACCCTGTCCAGAGCGATAACAAAAATAAACAAACAAACATACTTTGTCCAAACATAATCGCTTATGCTGATACTCAAAATGCTTTCTGACCAGTATGTCGTTCCTTTTATTGCAGCCGATTAAGCTCTCGATTATTCTGCAAGCTGAGCTTTGGTATTTATACAGCCATTTCTGCAATGAATTTTAATTCCATTTCTATATAATTGCGTTTAAGTGCGATTAAAAACTCATCAGAAGTGTGGGATAAATGTTTTCATGCGCAAGTAGGCCTATGCGAAGGTATAACTGAGCAAACATCTAAACAAATGAAAGAAAAGAAAAATTGCACTGTAATTTGCGTCAATACATGAAATATTTATTGATTTGTTTCGGATTACTTCATATCGGTTTCAAATGAGCGTTTATTCGAATATTGAGCAATCACTAAAAATTTCTCAAAAATTTGTGGGAGAAAAACATAAAAATTTAAAGTAATTAGAAATATTGCGTACAAAACTAATGTAAAACTTGCTCCGATAACAGCCTATATTATTTTTGGTTCAAAAGTTCATAAATAAAACCATATAGTAATTCTCCCATGAATTAAGCCTACTCGCCAACTTCTTTGCTTGAATAGGTGTGTCAAGATAGTCTTAATGCAAAATGCCAAAAGTTGTCAAGTAGTAGACTAATGCACGGTCTAATTACCAGTATTGTAGTAAGGCCAAGGACGTTAAGGTCGAGGCCAAGGGCCAGAGATTTTTAATTTTTGTGGCGGCCAAGGCCGTAAAGGCCAAAGGATGTACAAGCCTAGGACAAGATCGAGGCTAGCAAAGCCAAGAATAACAGATCAAGACGTTGTTGCACTTAACCGAGAACAGGATAAAATCGTAAATTTTGTGCGTCGTTTGGTCTTGAAATAAGTTTTGCAAACACTTTTACCTTGTCCACATGTGCAGTTTCCGTGGGCTTTAGGCCCACGTTTATCGTTGGTTAGAACATTTAAGATTAACAGCTCGCGTTTTAGTGTTAACAAGTAGCAAAGTTGAATTTTTGAAAATGGAGATTTCTCGAGCCGAGGACAGCGTGAAAGCCAAGGCTTACGAGAGCCGAGGCCAAAGACAAGGACAACACGGTCGAGGCCAAGGACTTCACAAACCTGTTCGCGAGGAGTACATCACTGCTACTTATTGCCAAACAAACTAGCGTCTGCTTTTTAATTTTACTGCCCCAGGGCCGTTGACAGGAATGTCCAGGATTCATGTGCATAACGGACTCAAGTTATATGCACAGTAGTTAGTGTTACACAGTTTCTGCAGTAGAACCACTGATTTTTAATTTTTCTCATGTCTTGAGTGTTTATTATTGACATAGGCCTACTGTATGTAAAATAATCAAAATGCAAGCTGCAGTTTCATGTATATATCACATTAATGTAAAGCATAAGAATGTTCAGCTATTGCAATTTGCGAACAAGTAGCCTACTAGCTTGTAAAATTTACATCAGCGTAGTTTGTGGCATTTTTTGCCTGGCCCCCAGGTTGCCCCCCCCCCCAGCTTTAACAAGCTCATGTTAAAACTGGAATATTTTCATACCCTTATAACAGGGTATGAAGATATACTAATCGATTGCCCAACCTCAGTTACGCTAAATGATGAAAAGCCATCAGGCTGAATGATTGGTTGAGTGCTTAAAACCATCGATTCGTAAGTTTCGCATTACCTTTTATCTTCAATTACTGTTCGTGTATTTCCTTTTACTTGTTTAATTTGTATTTTTTTGTATTATGTTTTTTAATGAGGGGGATATCAAGTGGTTTAGTAGACCTATTCATCTTTTGTTTTACGGTTTAGGTGGGTAAGCTGCAGATGTTTATTTTTGCCCAAGTTTTGCAGTTATGCGTTTGATCCCGACGTTCTTTTTGCATGTCTATAGTCAAACAGGGCCACCACTAGAGGTAAAATATAGAGATGCATTAACTGCTTGCACTTAAAAATGGAGGATAATGTTAAATGCCTTTTCCAAGTGTGTTAGGCTATAAGAAGCAAACTTGCCGGCTTGTTGTCGATACTATTCCTTCAATGTCGAACGTATAACAGGAAAACTGTGAATACTAAGTTTTAGGCTACGCAATCAGTTTGACTCGTCTCGGGGTCAGACCTTGAGTCTACCGCTCCAAAATCAGACGCTCTGACCATTTTGCCATTTTATGTTGCAGTGAATGTCAACAATAGGCTATATGCGTATAGTGTGTCGTATGGCAACATGCTTACTTTTTAAGTTTGGTTGCAAATCTCTTTAACCTTACTCTTTTCCTCCCATTACACAGTTTGCAGTGGCCCCACCTCAATCTATTGGCCCCAAAGTGGCCCCCCCACTTTTAGGGTGCTAGAATCGCCACTGACCACAAGCACAAAAATAATCGCGATTAGTTGAGAAATAATCAGACAGAATCTGCTGCAATAAGGGCTCCGAAGCTCCACGAGTATACTCTCAACGAACATCGTTCTTTTGACTATTTGACTTCATAGTGGCGTAGTAAAACGCCAAATTGGTGACAACCCTACGCATGGACACGCAATCAGCCAACGCAATCGCAACAACTCTCTCGAGCTGAGCACCACGCTGGCTTGTAATGTTTCTTCATTCATCCCTGCTGCAGACCATTTCTCTGCCTAGCACTGGAATCCTTCACTTGCAATGCCTCTCGTCACCCACAGCAAAGGGGAGTACTGTGGAATCTTATGTACGTACCACAAGCATAAAAATAATCACGATTAGTTGATTTATACATCAATCGGAATCTGCAACAATAAAGGCTCCGGAGCTCCACGAGTATACTCACAACAAACGACTTTCTTCAATATTACCTTTTCATTGAAACGGAGTTCCAAAACCAGGAGCGTTGGAAGTACTTTCAAGTAGGGGGGGCTGAAATTTGTGTTACCATACCAACGTCTGGGGGGCGAAGCCCGCCAGACTCCCTTCCTTGTTATCGCAGCATACGCCAAGCGTACCATGCACTTAAATTTAGTAAAAGTCACTTGGAGACAGCTGGATGAGCTCAAGCTTTTGTTGAGCTAGCATAGCACACAGTAGCCAGATCGACGTTTGTAAACGTGTAAACCTCCTTAAAATGAACTTATTATCTGTTCACAAGCTCCTAGTCTCAGGCTCCTAGGCAAGAGCGTATTTAGGGAGGAGGCATTGTGCCACCCCCAGTAGCGTACGTAGGGGGGGCTCCTATGCGTGTACCCCCCTCAGGCCTTCTTCGATACTTGTTAAAATATTTTTGCATTGCGAAAATAAGCAACATCAAAAGAATCTGGCATATTTCAGTCTGGCTATAAGCAACATCAAAAGAATCTGGCATATTTCAGTCATTTGGCACCATTAGTGTTGTTCTTGTTTACTGAAAGGCAGAGTCAAAAGAAGGGCAGGAGACATGGCACAATAGTCCCGCCCCTAAATACGCTCCTGTGGACCGGATTTAGACAATGAGAGGCCCTAGGCTATTTGATCACACTGATTGGAAGAGCAAAAAAAGGTCTTCACGGGTCAGATGTCCTGTTTTCACTGGAAATATCGGTATAGTGAAGAGCAAAAAAGAGGTATACACGTCCTCAGGTGTTCTGTTTTCCACTGTAAGTATCGGTGAAGAGAAAAAAAAAAGTCTCCATTGTTCGTGATAAGGCCCCCATTTTTTCCGAGGCCCCAAGTTTCAGCCTGCTTAGCCTATACGCTGGGTTACCACCGGTCCACATCAAACAATAAGCACGCTGCTGTTGCGAGGACAAAGTAGCAGGTTACCTCAACGTCCACAGATTCATATTTTTTTCGCTAGAAATCGGTAAAGTTAAAAAAAAAAGATTTTCACGTCCGCAGATTCCTATTTTTCCGGTGGTTCAACAACTTTTAAAGTGAACATCATGACATGATTAAGGAATGCTTTTGTTATTTTCTAGTCAGGCTCTGTAGTCCTCTGAAAACAGTCCCGCACTGGCCCATGGCCCACAAGTTGGGAACCATTGGATTAGAAATTAAAACAAAATTCAAAATGCTAAAATTAACTAATGAACGAAAAATAAACATATTTTTCTTTCTTTTTTCGTTCATTTAAAGAAAAAAGCATTTGAACTAAGACATATCAAGCACGAGATTAAAAAATTAGAACGTTTCGTAGAAATAAGCACTTTCACGTTTTGTAAGACACTGCCCTTGAAAATAAGCTCAAATCTTAGGAATATCCTAAGCACGAAATGGACTGGTAACCCTACCTTTGCGTAAGTCCGGCCCTTTGCCTACAATCCATATTTAGCCTGTCCACATGTGACATGTCCAATTTATGTGGGCTTCAGACTCACGGTTCTTGCTTCTAGTTTCTGTTCCCTCCCCCACCCCGCAAGCAAAATTTTAAAGAAGACATCTCTGGATTTAAGCTCTTTCTTGGGTTTTAATTTTGATAGTAGGCCTATTAAGTTTCAAATACATTCATGCAGAGGCGAAATTGTAGAAATATAAGCGTAAATTAGGGCTCCCCTGAAAAAAAAGTGGGGGGCCAGGGCCTCCTCGGGCGCCCCCGGTTCCGCCACTTATGGCAGTAGGTCTATTTATCAAAAAAATAATCAGATACAGGCTCGCAGTATTAAGCCGCAGCGTGTAAGGAGTGGTGGGGTCCATCTCAGCGGCTTAGCGCCTGGGTTACACGGTTTAGAAGGAACGTCGCAGCGGTGGCGAGCCGTTGGCGACACAGTGCCGATTTAACCGACCCGGGATTTGAACCCCAGACATCCCGGACTGATAGCTTGTGCGCTAAGCAACTGTCGAGTTAACGGCCGGCAGTACTATTTCTTAATTTGCAGATGCTTACTAATGTGGGCTGTAACCTGTGTGAGTAGAGACAATTATTGGTCCATTGTTGTAAAAGTACTGCATATAATAGGCCTGTTCATGGTCAACGATTAAAGCTGGGAGTAATACCATGATAGTTGGGCAGTACCGCGGTACTTTTTTAGTACCGGTACCGTCGGTACTTTGGAAAAAAGTACCGGTACCGCAGTACCCGTACTTTTATCTCTCAATTTTTATGCGGTACTCGGTACTTTTGCAAAATCTTTTAAAATAAAAAAGGAGAAGTTTGCGCAGCTACTCCTTCCGCAGCAATCGTTTGAAAGATTTGTTTTTAAAATACAATATTGCCACCCCGTCAAGCGCGGCAATACAAAGATTCTTTTCCACTGGAAAAGATATTTTGAAGCCAAAAAGGAGTGGTCTTTTAGAGTTAGACGACCTTTCCCGAATGGTCTTGTTTTTGAAAGACAATTCAGAGTAAAAGTATTTCAATAGTTTTGTTTCGTCGGTTCTTTTTGCGTCACCGTCCGTTGATAAGGTTGTTACTATAAGAGAAAGTCTCAAGACCTGGGTAAACTTTTTAACAGCCTGCATACAGCGTGGCTTAATTAATGTTAAACAGAGTTGCGCAATGGGCAGCCCTAGTGAAATACATGCGCCCTTTGAAATATTTTTCTTCTTATTCGATACGATTCCGCGGAATGTTTAATTTAAACTCTGTATAACTTCGTATTACTTTATCTCAGCAGGCTTAGAGTTGGATTGGTTGAGTTTTGCGAATTTAAATGCAACTTAAAACCTAAGCTTAATTATGAGAACAAGGACGACAGAAAATATAAGGTAGTTTTAAGACGTCTTTTTTGCAGATTTCAAAATTCATTTTTTCGGATTTGACTCGTAATTTCGCAGATATTCTTTTTCTGGACATTTGATTTTCTTTGATGTGATTTCTTCTTCATTTTTATCCTATCACGAGAAAGCGATCGAGGCGCAATGCGTAGGACGAATCTAGACTCGCTTATAGGAGTTGCCTGTATTTCCGAGTTTTCCGCTTAAATTTTACTCCGGACTTCTTCAATTTGCTGCTTGTTAGATTCCACCATGCAGAGATGATTGTGGTGAAGCATCTTGTCCAAGGACGCCACAACCAGGCTTGGGTGGAAGTTGAACCGTCAACCTTGCGAACATGGCCGTCGTAAAAACGACCCTCCGAACCACTCGGCCACACTCAGATTAAACAGCTCAGATGGCCGAGTGGTATAGAGCGTCTGTCTCCTGAGCTGTAGACTCGGGTTTGATTCCGAGTCGGGTCAAACCAATGACTTTAACATTGGTATTCACAGCTTCCCTGCTTGACGCTCAGCATTAAAGGGACAGTGTGAAGAAAAAGCCGGCAAGTTTACTTGTTGTGCCGTTGGGAAAGGCACTAAGCGGGATTCCTCCATCTTGGCAGAGCTGGATGTCTCGAGACGTGTCTCGGTTTCGAAACACGTTTTTGACTGTCTCGGTCTCGCTATGCCAATGTCTCGTCTCGGTCTCGGACCTTGAAAGTCTCGGAAAAAGGTCATGTTTCGATCGAGGCACGAAAAAATTTTGAATTTGAAACAGCATTCAGGTCGTTGATGCGGAAGCAACAATGGTACTTACCCGATGCATTCAAAGTAAAACATTGTGCGTGATTTCGCACTTTGCAAAAACAGTCGGCCACATTTTGTTTAGACCATTTTGCTTTGTTGTTCAGGCCTGCAGAATTGCAGGCTTTTGCTTTCTTTTTGTGAGCAGCATATATGAAAACTGGTCTATTTCAACCACTAAGCACATGCATTCGATGGTAATCTACCCTGGACCAGGGATGTCTGACCTTTTAATTTATTAGAGACCCATTGCAAAATTATATATTTAACTGGGCCGCACAGCGACCAGAATTCCAATATTTCATATTATAGTTCTAAGAAAAAAATTAACCATTGATAGGTAGGCCTTGTACTGAGCCGCATTTTGTCGAAAATGCATTTTTTTTAACAACAAAGAAAATTTAAAAATCCATTAATATAATTGATTAATGTAATAATTAATCCAATAATGTTAATTTAGTTTTAACTTTTAACAACATGGCCTTCACTCAAAGACATGACTACCGCTAGCCACGTCTAAAAAATTAATATATTTTTTATGGGCAAACGGTGTGTCAAATCAAAAAATTTTCAAGAGAGTATCGTGTCGTATGTCATAAAATTAAGATTTCTACGAATACGTTCCCTATGAAAGATGCTATTCTTGTCTGGTTTACAACAACTATCAAAAGATTATTCAAAGTAGTCCAGGCCCAAAAAGGCTTCTAATCGAAAAAAATTGCAGGAAATTTGGTTACCGACATGGGAAGTGCTTTAAGATTTGAGCTAGCTCTTTTTATGAGAAAGTTATTAACCAGATAGATTTTCAAAAATGCATGGTGTCACAATGACTTTAAAATGTTTATGTTAATTAATTTATTTTTTATCAAATATAAAGTATTTTGATTAAATTTCATGAACACTCTCGTGCTCAATACTTGATAAACTTGCTAAAAAATTGTTTTAACAGAGGATAGTGGGCTGCAATGCCGACATCCCTGGTCTAGACCAACATAGCCTGCCAATGACTTTTTGTTTAAAGTTTTCTTGACATCTTTTTTGTTAGATTAAAAAAGAATATTGGGCCGTGTAATCGTCTGCGAGAGGTATTGCTTGCCTTGCAAGCTACAAGGACTTAAATCTTCTGTGATAATACGCTGTTTCGTTGTTATTATGGTGAACTCGTTAAATCATTAATTGTAATCGTTAAAAGGATATGACCAATAGCACATTTATAATAGGCTACATCAGTTCATAACCACGACGGCTTCATTTGTTTTTGCTAATGTCCTTTTGCTATAAAGTTATTTCAATAACTTGGCTTAGTAGAGCCCATACTCCAGTGTATTACTATCGTTTTTATATTTTCTAATTTTTGGCTTATGAAGTCTCCTGTCTCGTCTCGTGTCTCGTAACTTTAAAGTCTCGTCTCAGTCTCGAAGCTATGATGTCTCGTCTCCGTCTCGAAGCTCTAATGTCTCGTCTCGGTAGGTTCGGCCCTCGTTCCAGCTCTGCATCTTGGTGTGGGAGACAGATGGCTGGCAACTCCTAAGCGAGCTCGTATTGCGCTTTGATCGCTTTCTCGTGATAGGAGGATAAATATGCAACTAAAACTAAACTAACTGCCGACAGACATTTCACCGACTTACAACTCTCTGCAATAACGTATCTTGAGTGAATTTCCTTAAAAAGATACGAAAATATGAAATAATTGTGTACTTTTTCTCGTGAATCGATGGAATTCGATCGATATAGACCTTTTTATTAGCGAGCGGAAATCAATTTCTGTTTTTTGAAGGCCTACATTCTAAACATAACTGGCCTGAGGACTACCTTAATAGCGTGGGCCTTACCATATTTTGTATTACATTTACTCGAGTCAACTCGACAAATATTTGTACAATGTTTCAAACTCATTATTGCTGATTATGACAGTCTATTGCAGCAGCTCTTCTTATCTTACTTTGTAGCTTATTCGCCACCTGTCAGTTCCGGTATGGGATTTATTCCTAACTCCTAATGTGCATATGCATTTTTGCTCCAACCAACTTAATCGCTTGCTATATCTTAATTCATAAGATACTAAACTCACAAAGCAAAACGTTTCTTTGCACTTAGGCAACCCCATCTTAGGCCGGGATTGAACGAGCAAGAAACTTGCGCAACTTTCTTGCGCAAGATATTGCTGAATCGATTACTCGTAAAGCTTTTTTCTTGGCAAGATTCTTGCAGCAAGAACTTTACGAGGAATCTTGCGCAAGAAACTTGCTGGCTGCGTTACACTCACCGCTTTCGGCAATATTGCTGCAACATTGCAGAAAACGGTGAGTTTCGAATTAACAAGACATAAATCAGTTACTCGCAATGATGGGACTACGGAAGAGGCAGGCTGCAGCCGCAGCAGTAATTCTAATTCATTATAAGCAGCAAAAAAAGAGAATGCGTCGATGGTGGGTACGGCCATGGCTTGCCCGTAGAAATGCTATGGGTGCCTACAATAATCTAATGAGGGAGATAAGCCTTGAAGATCCTCAGCAGTTTCGTATCTTTCTGCGAATGACTACTGACAACCTAGAGGAAATTCTGAGACTAGTAGGCCCGCTAATTTCGAAAAAAGATACCACTATGCGGGAAGCTATTTCTGCGAAGGAGAGGTTGGCTGTAACTCTTCGATTTCTGGCTACGGGTAAGTTTGTAGTTTTCTTCTTAAGTTTTTTGAAGTACGTAGAAGAGTCTTTAATAATCTGCGTCACAACTGGCTTTACGTAACTGGTTTATTCAAAAACGTCATCAGCTGACTTAACAGATCAACACATGTCACATTTTCAGGTGATTCTATGAAAGTCTAGCTTACTTGTTCCGGATATCAGCTTGCTCAATTTCTTCAATTGTCCCTGAGGTTTGTCAAGCCATCTACGCCTCGTTGAAAGGGGGGATCAAGGTAACGAATGTTTGATTCTCAATTGATACTTTCACGCTGGAATAACTGTTGCAAGGGCTTGCAGTAGACGCAGAAGGAGTGTAGGCATTGAATTGCCTCGGTTGACTTGAGTGATCAAAACATATTGAAGATGATGAACTACCTGAAGATGTCAAAATTGGTGTAGGCGTTTGGGCACTTAACAGTAGTTCGTCTTCTTCCTGAGCTTGCAAAATCGCCAAAGTAATCATTCGTTTGGTCTTGCGACGGATTTGGTGCGATTTAATTCCGCGCAGTTCCACTGCAACATGCTGACCAAAAGTATCCAGCTCATCTGCAGAAGGCTCCTTTAACACCTTCGCTGCTTGAGTCAGTAGATCATCCAAGTTGTCTTTCTTAAATTTTTTGGAGAGAACTTTTTGCATAGGGCTAATTTCATCTCTATCTTCACACTGTCCAATTGAGGCATCTTCGCCCTGTGTTGTTGATTCGGCCAAGGGAACCTAACAACATAAATGATTAGTGTGAAATCAATTTATCAGTACAAGGCTAATATCATTGCAATGACTATAAGCATCGTTATTAACTTATTACTTTATTACTATTTGTGTACCGATTCTGACGCTGTGCTCGAGACAACTTTGTGGTAATGTAACTTTTTGTAGTTTCCAAGCAACGAAATTGAATGGAACGACGTAGCGCAGGGATACAATAATCAGTGGAACTTTCCCCATTGCATTGGGGCTCTAGACGGAAAACACGTTATGATCAGAGCTCCAAGCGCCAGCGGTAGCTATTTTTTCAATTATAAAGGGACTCATAGCATCGTGCTATTAGCTATTGTGGATTCAAACTACAAATTTATATTTGTGGACATCGGTTGCAATGGCAGGGTTTCTGATGGAGGAGTATTCTATGGGACAGCTGTTGCAAAACGTCTACGTGAAAAAAAATTGGCACTACCAGAACCGTCACCTTTACCGGGCCGTGAGAAACCTGTCCCATGCGTCATTTTAGCTGACGATGCTTTTCCGCTTCAAGAAAATATAATGAAACCATATCCTTTCAAAAACAACGATGTTTTCTGTCGAGTTTTTAATTATCGTTTGAGCCGTGCGCGCAGAATGGTTGAAAGTTCATTCGGCATATTGGCTACAAGGTTTCGCGTTTTATTGAAACCGATTCATTTGAACCCGGATAAAGCACAATTAGTTGTCCAAGCAACCACCGTGTTGCATAACTATTTGATTCAAAACTCTCTTCAAGTCTACGCCCCTCCTGGCACTGTGGATCGTGAAGATGAAAATGGAAACGTTGCAAGTGGGTTTTGGTGGGACGAATTTAATCCTGTAGGTACCCTGTTCAACATCTCTCAACAGAGCAGCAACCGCCATTCAATGTGAGCCAAAGAAATTCAAAGAGAATTTGCCGAATACTTTTTAAGCCAACGCGGAGAAGTGTCGTGGCAATACCAACAAGTATAATGAACTATTGCAAACCATACTTCTTAGACACCCCTTGGCGTCTCTTCATGCCTTGCCGTAAAAACGACAAGGCATCCATGTATCGCCTGTTACGGTGAGATATTGCTTATTGCCTTCACTATGTCTTCGTAGCTGCTTCGCTTTGACGTACTAGCCTTTGTGACGCCGCTTTGACGTACTAGCCTTTGTGACGCAACAGCGGTAGCATTGTGTGTTGAAAATCTTCTTTCTGCGTTGCATTTTAGTTAATTCAGATGGCAGGCTGGCAGCTAGCGTTAAAAGCATTTTGTACTGTGTTTATGGGCTGTTAGTGTGAGCGTTGTTGTAACATTGATCGTTGAGCATGCAGAGTAGGCTACGCAGTTTCGTGAGTAGGAGGCGCTCATTTTATGTTGCATTGATGCCGAGCGATTCTGTAGCCATTGTTATTGCCTTAACCTGTTAGTCTAGCTAGTTAGCTATATTTCAGATTTGACCAGACTGGCATAACTGGTTTGGGTCCGGTACTGTAGTATTTACTTAGGCTTAGAATTGTGTTTTCATATTTCTCTTTGCTTATCTTTTGCAGGATAACGCACGAGTTGTATTTTAACGTTTCTTAAGTTCGAACGTTTTCGTGGTAGTTCTTTGGTTCCGTGCGAATTTAAGTTAACTGACGCGCTGTGCCTGACTGACTCGGGGCCGCAATAAAACGTCGAGGTGGTAAGATTGTGGTTGAGGTGCAGACTCAGGTACGAGTAGCGTCGGGCGTTGAAGCAATAGTCGTTAAAGCTGCAGACAGAGTGGAACCCCTTGACTCTGAATGCAACATTCTTAAAATACAACTCCTATTGTGGTAGGATAGAATCAGTTTGTTTGCTAAAGATGGAAGAGGCAAACGTTTCTGCCTCTTTGTCTGTTCCTAAAAGTGTTGCGGACAGCGATATTCCGGAAGTACAAGAGGTGCCTGCATCAGACGCTACGCTCAGTGCTACCCGCAGGATAGGTGGGCAGCGAGGCCATTGCACTAAGCTAATGCAGCAGGTTTTGTTAATAGTTAATGAGAAAGAATTCCACCGAGCTAGGGAAGTTGCAGATCTGAAGAATCAATTGGACAGATCACACGAAGGCTATACCACATCGGTGGAAGAGTTTTGCAAATCTCTCGATCAGGATAGTCCTCGTTATCAGGAGTACATGCTCCAGCTCAATGCCCGAACAGTTGAACTTGTCGATCTACGTGCACGTGTAGCTGAATTCATGTTGGAAGGCATTGAGGAACGCTCTGCTACCGCTTCTAACAAATCTAGAGGCACGGTGCGTTCCCGTAAGGAAATACTCAGTGGATGCGGTGGTACTGTTAAATCAAATTCCACTGTGTCATCAGCTAGTAAGCTTCGGTTGGAAGTTAAATTGGCGGAAATGCGTTTGCAGCAAGCGGAGAGTGCTGCGCGACTTCAATTGCAGCAAGCGGAGAGTGCTGCGCGACTTCGATCGCAGCAAGCGGAGAATGCCGCGCGACTTCAATCGCAGCAGATGGTGTTGCAAGCAGAGACAGCTCTTTTAGAAGCGCGCATTCGCGCAGAAGTCATGGAAGAACAAGTTTTCGAAGAGCCAGCTGACGTTCAGCCAGAGAAAGCATTACATGACAAAGTAGATGATTATTTACAATCTTTACCACCTTCAGGTCCTTCCCCTCTCGAATGCCGTTCACCAGCCTTTCTCCAGATGGCGCACTCTACCCCTGATGCTCTTGCTCATGATTTACCCTCCCATTCCGAGGTAAACTCTTCCCTTTCCTTTCCTCCTGTCATTCCCGTGTCCTCTACCGGTGACTCTAATCCTGGAGCGAGCAACTTAAATGTACAGGCTGAGTCATGGCAACCTCAGTCATCTAAAGCAGTCGGTGTTGAGACCCTGGCTTCTCATGGGCCGGCCATTGCGGATTTGGGTAAGCCTCCAGTTTGTCCTTCTGAGCCTTCCTTTTTACCAAAACCGGTGTTCCCTCGCAGCTCCGTTCAGTGTTCAGCTCCGTTTAGTCCTCAATTACCGGCTTTCTTTGGAGATAACGCTCAATCTGGTCATGTCTCCGTTCCGATTGCTACTAACCCACAGCCCCAAGTTACCTCCTCTATACCTGCTTTTTCTACGATCTACCCCCAGAATAATACCACGTTTGGTGCGGCGACCTGTACTACAACGGTTCACCCTAATAACCTTGTGCCTCATGGGCCAGCCACTTCTTCAGCTGAGCAATCGCCTCTCCAAGTTTCTGGGCACCTTGCTACGGACCCAAAATGGTTGTATACTCAGCCTCGACCTGCGTCAGGAATAATTAATCCAGCTGCAAGTGGATCTGGCTACAACTTTGAAAACAAATGTAAGGCTCCTTGCCTGCCATCTAAACCTGATCCTGACGAATCGTCAATTGACGACTTTGCACGGGTTCTGGTGCGCTGCCAGAGCTCGCGCGCTTTGACTGAAGAAGAAAGGTACAGTGGTGATCCGCTTCGTTACCACCAGTTCATTCGACAGGTAGAAGATTGCATACTAAGCATTCATGGCCAGTCAGATCCCGGACACGCTCTTCAGCTCCTCATAGATTCGACCACGGGCAGGGCAAAAAAGTTGATCCGCAGTTGTATAATGCTACGTCCAGCCGAAGCGCTCAACAAGGCTTTGCAGTTATTGTACAAGGCATTTGGCTGCCCAGCTGTTGCCATCAAGGCCCACTTGAAATTAGTTTGTGAGGGTCCGGTGATTCATACAGACGAACAAAGTCTTCAAGATTTCTATTCAGACTTAGTGAACTGCAAGATGGTCGTTGAGTCTGCAAATGCAACACATCTTCTTAATTCAGTGGCTACCGCGGAAGGCGTTTTCTCTAGACTTCCCAAGAGCTTGCAGGAGCGGTTTGCGGAGAGAGCCCTACGTCTTGGCTATGATATGGAAGTAGTTCCGTTTGATATATTCATTGAGTTCATCAACCATTCGCAACGGTTGGCCAGCTCTCGTCTTGGCAGGCTTATGAAAGCATCTAAGGACAAGGTGGCTTCACGTAGTACTGGATGGTCTAAGGCCAGACCTATACGAGCTCATGTCGTACAGATGGATATCCGAGAAGAGTCTAAAGCTTCGGAATCAGCGGAAAGGGCCAAGGACTCACAGAGGTTGCGTAAGTGTGTGGCATGTGAAACAGCTAATCACGGCCTTTGGCGATGTCAGAAGTTTGTAAGTGACTCTTTGGAGAAACGGAAGAGTTTGGTTAGACAGAAGCGTCTCTGTTTTAACTGTCTCGGCTCTGGACATGGAGTTAAGAACTGTCCCTCCAAGGCTCGTTGCCGTACGTGTGGGGAGTCGCATCACACACTACTACACCCTTCTACTGAGCAGTCAACTGCATCAACCATGCAGAAACAAGAAACTTCAGATGAAAGCGGGAACTCTAAAAACACATCCTCGAACGTTGTGACTCACGCGTCTACTGGTAATTCCTATTCCGCCAATGCATTCCAGGAAAGGAGAGCGAGGAATCGTTTACAGGTCTTGCCTGTGGTTCTCAACAACCCATCGACTGGTGCAAATACAAAGACTTGGGCGCTCCTGGATACTGGAGCCGATACTCACCTTTTGACGCGCGATCTATACGATGAATTGGGGTTAAAAGGACAGCCTGTCCACTCGAAATTGCAATTGGCAGATGGGGATGTAAAAACGTTTCGCTCCCTTGAGACTCGTTGTGTAGTTCATGATTGTAACGGTGATAACCCGTTCGTGCTGGAAGAGGTACGCGTAATCGATGAGCTACCAGATCTCACTGGCAGTGTCCCAACTATTTCTGATGTCCTTTGTAATGAGCATTTATTTGGATTAGAGATGCCGGTTATTGATAAAGGTAAAGTCGAACTGTTAATTGGCACGGGTGCTCCAGAACTTCATGTCTTTTCTGAGATTCGTCACGGCGGTGAGGCTAAACTTTGGGCTGGCAAGTCTCCACTCGGTTGGGTGTTATTTGGACCCGATCACAAGCATCGTCCGCATACCGATGACAGAATGGATTGCCTAAACCTTGTTGCTGTAGACAAGTTGGATTTGGTCACCCGTGAGATATGCCCATGCCAGTTTGAACATGTGGACCTGCTTTCAGAGGATGACACTTGTCTTCCCTCTATAGATGATGGAAAGGCGACGAAGGTTATGGAAAGTTCTTGCGAACTTGTTGATGGACACTATTCAATGCGGTTGCCCTGGAGAGACGGCTGCCCTAGATTGCCGAACAATCGTAGTATTGCCCTTAACCGCCTTAAGAGTTTGGGTCGTCGTCTGATGAAGGAGCCAGAAACTCTAGCACTCTATCAAGGCAAGATGTCGGAAATGATCCAGTCTGGCCACGCATTTGAGGTAGAGCAAGACTGTGAAAATGATGTGGAGAATCGCACGTGGTATATCCCTCATCACTGCACCACCAAGAAGTTCCGTGTAGTCTTCGACTGTGCTGTGACGTGCAGTGGCACGTCGTTAAACCAGCAACTGATGCAAGGTCCTGACAACACCAGCACCCTAATTGGAGTCCTATTGCGCTTTCGTATGTATCCAGTGGCGCTCGTGGGGGACGTGAAAAACATGTTCCATCAAGTCAAAGTCCACCCAGAAGATCAGCCAGCTTTGCGCTTTCTATGGTGGAGGGATGGTCATCCAGATAAGCCGGTCAAGACCTATCAACTTGCGGTCCATACGTTTGGGCTTACATCGTCTCCTAGCGTTGCAGGATATGCTCTACGTCGAACTGCTGATGAGAATCTAACTAATGCATCTGAGCTTACACTAGCGGCTATAAAGGAACATTTCTATGTGGACGATTTGCTTATGTCCGTTCGGACAAGTGAACAAGCGACGCAATTGGTCACGGAACTGGATAGTGTTTTGGGTTCTGGTGGATTCACTTTAGCCAAGTATGCCAGTAATCGCCCAGAAGTGCTAGAAACGCTCCCTGCTGATCGTCTTGCGCTCCCGTTTCAGGATGTGTACCTCCACGGTGGTGATTTACCAACTCACAAAACGCTCGGACTAATCTGGGACGCATCCACGGATCAGTTTCGTGTGAAGATTGCAATTGCTGACCACCCTCTTACAAGAAGGGGTCTACTTTCGGTTTTAGCGAGTGTGTATGATCCTTTGGGCATTGCAGGACCATACACGTTGCCAGCTAAGATCCTCATTCAACGACTGACCAAACAAGATCTTGGGTGGGATGTCGAGATTTCTGATGACGCCAAGTCTGACTGGAAGAGATGGCTGAATGATCTCCCACTCCTGGATGGATTGGCAATTCCTCGGGTCTACGATGGATATGAAAATGCGAAGAGCGTCCAGTTGCATTTCTTTGAGGACGCGAGCAAAAATGGTTATGGTACGGTCTGCTACTTGCGCAGCAGTAGTGGCTCTAGTCACTCTTGCACCTTTGTCATGGGAAAGTCGAGGGTAGCTCCGATCATTACACAGTCTATTCCTCGACTTGAGCTCTGCGCTGCGGTCACAGCTGTGCGTCTGTCCCGCATAGTGTTACGAGAGCTTTGCTTTCCTTTACGTGAAGTCTACTTTTGGTCAGATTCCACTACAGTGTTAAGTTACCTGAGTAACACCTCAAAGAGGAGACCTGCTTTTGAAACCAACCGAATCGCAACCATTCGCAAACACACGGAAGTTGGCCAGTGGCGATGGATAGATACTCTTCATAACCCTGCTGATCTATACTCACGAGGTGTTGCACCTAGACAACTCCAAAAGGCTGAGAAATGGCTCAAAGCACCAGATTTTCTTCTTAAAGATGAAGCTTTATGGCCCTTATCCTCTGAGAATGATATGATCAGTAATGAAACGTCAACTGTTTTCGGTACTGAGGACACATTGATGCGGCAATGTTCTCACATTGTGACCGCCCAAGTGAGTACACCACCTGCATCCGATTCTTTCTCCGTGCCTGAAGTTATTGTTCGAATTACTACCAAGTTCAGTGTTTTGTCTCGAGCCATCAAATCGACTGTGTAGTTGCTTAGGGCGAAGCGGTTTTTGCAGGGACGAGTCCAGGACAAGGTTACACCTTCCCCAGTAAATCAATCCATTGGAGCTAAAGAATATGATGATGCCTTACTGATTTTAATTCGACCTGTTACATCGGATGCGTCGTAATTACATAGACATTGAACATTTAATAGACTTTTATGCACATAGAAGAGTGAGGCCACTTACCGCCTTGACGCATTTCGATTTGGCCGGTATAGCCGCCTGAACATGGACTATGAACAATTTAAACGAACGATTTAGACAGGCGAGCTCGTGATTTATGGACTGTTTAGCACCAAACTGTTGTATATGTGGACTAGGCTTGGGTGCGGCCTAACTTTATATACACCGGCCTGAGCATACGAACTATGGACTGTTTGCCCACGTACGATAAATGTATGCTCTTTCCATACCCAGTTGACAACTAAGAATGTTTCTCCCAAAATCGTACGTGGGTCCTCGCGACGCTGCGATTCCGTTGCTACGTAGCACGGATGTTGTGATATTTGTACATATGCTGATCTTTTGTTTGTGTGATTTGTTGATTAAAGGTCTCATGTGTTCTCTTCGACGAATTTGTTAGGCCTACCGTAACGTATGGTTTTCCCTAGGCCCTCCTCACTCTTTTCGCATCGTTGCTTGACCCTCTGTTGCATGATTGATGATAATTGTTTGGTTATCTCACCTTTTGTCTTGAAAATATTGTTTGTTAAACTTGCTCAATATTTTGGGCCGGCTATGTTACGGTGAGATATTGCTTATTGCCTTCACTATGTCTTCGTAGCTGCTTCGCTTTGACGTACTAGCCTTTGTGACGCCGCTTTGACGTACTAGCCTTTGTGACGCAACAGCGGTAGCATTGTGTGTTGAAAATCTTCTTTCTGCGTTGCATTTTAGTTAATTCAGATGGCAGGCTGGCAGCTAGCGTTAAAAGCATTTTGTACTGTGTTTATGGGCTGTTAGTGTGAGCGTTGTTGTAACATTGATCGTTGAGCATGCAGAGTAGGCTACGCAGTTTCGTGAGTAGGAGGCGCTCATTTTATGTTGCATTGATGCCGAGCGATTCTGTAGCCATTGTTATTGCCTTAACCTGTTAGTCTAGCTAGTTAGCTATATTTCAGATTTGACCAGACTGGCATAACTGGTTTGGGTCCGGTACTGTAGTATTTACTTAGGCTTAGAATTGTGTTTTCATATTTCTCTTTGCTTATCTTTTGCAGGATAACGCACGAGTTGTATTTTAACGTTTCTTAAGTTCGAACGTTTTCGTGGTAGTTCTTTGGTTCCGTGCGAATTTAAGTTAACTGACGCGCTGTGCCTGACTGACTCGGGGCCGCAATAAAACGTCGAGGTTGTAAGATTGTGGTTGAGGTGCAGACTCAGGTACGAGTAGCGTCGGGCGTTGAAGCAATAGTCGTTAAAGCTGCAGACAGAGTGGAACCCCTTGACTCTGAATGCAACATCGCCATTTCGTTTTCTTACCCCCTTCGGCACCAAATTTTTGTTTTTCTTGTATTTTCAGCTCAGCTGAATACTGCGTTTGCAGTGAATGAAACTTTTTTCCACCTGTAATGAATAGGCTGTAAGTAGTCAATTACGTCATTATTTCAAAACTGTTTTGAAGTTTGACAGTATTCGTTTAATGATCGCTTTTGTGTTCGTTACTGCATATTAAAAGAAAACAAAGGTGCCGCAGATGTGTATTTACTAAGCTCGGTTCTAGTTTCTGCATCACAATGAATTTTTTGAAGTCATAAATCACTTCCTCAAATTATGATTTGAAGAATTTAATTATGATGGAGAAACTGAATGGGCCGAAAGTCCAGGTAACTGGGACATGTGGACAGGGTGCATACCTCAAATCTTTAAAAAAAATGTAATGCCGGATTATAATAGTAGCCTTCTCGCCTTCAACAGGGCTGCTTTCTGGTAATTATACTCACTAATCGATGGCCGCTAATAACTAGCTTACTGCAGTTGGCTCAAGTTGTTGTTCTCTCCCGAGAACCTCGGCCACCTCTCTCCACCCATCACACTTTTTGACTCTGTCTTTATACTCTCTAGATAGAATATTCCAGAGATAATCTCTGGTTCCCACTTCCGCAATTAGCACGTGAACTTGCTCTGTCGACCACTGCATTCTTTCTGCAATATAGCTGAGAAATAGAACTCGGTTCTATTTCCCGCAATATTGCAGCAAGTTCGCTAAAAACTTGCCAGACAGCCCTTACACACGGCAAGAAATTTCTTGCGCAATATTGCTGTCAATATTGCACAAGAACATTGCTGGCGTCTTTACACGAATAAAAGTATTGCTGCAACATTGCAGCAAGAAATCTTGCGCAAGTTTCTTGCTCGTTTAATCCCGGCCTTAGAAAATGTCAACGCACAGCGTACACCCCTCTTAAAACTTGTTTCCTGCTAAGGGGGTGATAAAAGTTTTCAACTTCCAAGAGGAAGCGGTAGAACAAAAATGTTTGAGAATCACTGCTCTACACCCAGGGTCTCCAGTTTCGCGATCATGAGTTTTCATATTGTCCTCGTCCGTGGTCGTACGAAGTATTGTCTATTATTATGATCTCATGAATCTAACTTACAGCTTTGAGTGCTTTCTGACAATCACCGACACGAAAATTAGGCGCCATGAAAAAGTTAGAAAGATTTATCCTACGCGAAGATCCGTAGTGCAACAAATTTTTAAAAATAGCGAAGCATACCTTAAAATATTATTGGCCCTCGACTCCTCGAGCACTTTTGCATTTTCAAATGTGGTGCTTTTGAAAAAAAATTGGTTACCCCTTCTCTACACACTTCAATGTTAAAAATTCTGTTTCTATTTTAATGACTTCACTAAAAGGTTTGACGTCATTATGACTTATGACAACCTCCTTCCATTGAAAACTCCAGCGTAGGCCACTTCTGGTTATGGGGTCCCCATTCATTCAAAATTCTTAAACAATCTTTTTGTCCCATTCTGCGCAAAAAGTAGTCTCCAATAAAAAAGGTTTTTGCTTTATGCGTGGCGGCCCATTCTTATGGGCGAGGGAAAATGTTACATTTTTTCTGATTTTGGTTACGCTAACCACTGGCACTAACTATAGCTTGTTTTGTACCGTTTTTGATGGTTGATGCATAGTTTACAATCCGTGAATTGTGGCGTACCAAGTATTACCGGTAACACTACAATATGGAGTAATTTAGTATTTATCTAGCTAATACCTATAGGCCTAATTATTATGAAACTGTACAGTTTTACTTAAAAATCAACAAAATATAGAGCGGCATTTTCCTTCTGAAACTTTTTTTTAAAAAGTACCGACAAAAGTACCGCGGTACTACCGGCGGTACTTTTGATTTTCAAGTACCGAGTACCGGTACCACCGGTACATTCAACAAAGTACCGAGTACCGGTACCGCCGCTACTTTAAAAAAGTACCGTGCCCACCTCTGAATACCAAACACCATCACATTCCAGTAATATGGCAACTTTCCTCTATACCAGATACATATCATATAGTACTTTTTACCAGACATTAGGCATGGACAGGTGCTAACACTATCTAAGTTGTTACTCGGGCCCCTCCAAATTTTTTGGTTGCACGACGCTTCTGGTTATAGTCCGATGTTTTTGCAGATCAACAGTGGTCACTAAAGGTATAATATATTGCTGTACTGAGAGTTACCAGTAGCTTAATGGTAGGCCTATATTTCAACTAAGATAGCTCAACAGTTAGCACCATCTGGTCAAGAGTTTTATTGGCCATTTTTTGGTAGTTGATCGATTTCGATGCAACCAAGGGCCTTCTCTGACAAATCATCTCTTTAATCATCTTGACGGACCATTTTTTTTGTCAATTGCAGGGGGACCGGATTTATTTTTGGTACCGGGCCAGAGCTTGGCTCTCAACGGTACGGCTTTTCAAAATGAAGCTTCCTCGCAAAATGAGTCAAAAAATCGTCTTCTACTCCTCAGCAGTTTACTCGCATTGAGCAGCAATAAATATAAAGAACACCGAGTAGTATTTTTTTATTGCTAAACAACTCGTACAGACTACAGAGTAAAAACTGTGACCAACATTTCACGCAGAGCCGACTTGGAAACCAAAATGAAAAACTAAAAAACCATCTACTATTTCACCGAAAATCTAGTTATTTTTCCGTATTCGACACATCAAGTTCTCCAGTCCGATCTATTTGGGTATTTGTGATATGGGTTGTGGAGTGTCGGTAGCACTTCTTGCAGACTATTAGGAAGTAAAAACACTGAAGACGTGGAAATTGGTTCAGGAATATGTTTGGATGCTGTTGATTGATTGAAAAATAATTGCAGGTTCTTTGGTCTACCTGGTATTGCCAGGCTACCTTGTATCACTACTGCACTAGTGGTAGGCCTACCGATACCAGTACTGTTACTGTTGGTCTATGCTATGTCTCTGACTGTGTAGTAGACTATGGTGCCTTACCTTAAAAGCACGAAAGTACAGACATATGCCAATGCTGGTACCTAGCAATACTTTAACAATGTGTTTAAATGCATTTCAAACTACTTTTTCGAAAAACAGAAAACATTTGAACCAAAGCAAATTTTGGAAATCCCAAAAGCACTACAAGATAAGCTTTTTGAGTAGAATATTATTAAAAATTGGTAAAAAGTGAAAATCAACAAAGCTCCAGATAGGATGTTTTTATTTCGAGTGGCACCTTTGTTCAGTGTTATTTGTTATCCATTGCGTGGAACAAATGTATTAAAAAAACAAAATACAAACCCTTGTTGTAAACAGTATTTAAATACAGATACAAAATACATTAAAATAAATGTATGTAAATACAAATATAAAACACAGTATTTTGTAAATACAAAATACGTACCAAGTCTGAGTACCGGTAAACTGTAAATGTGGACTGCTGTTATTTATCAGTAGCTGATGTATTGCTGTTTACTAGTTAGTTACTGGTACCTGTTAACTCACTCAACTTGTCAATAAATATTTTTCAGACAAACTGACAAATCTGTGTTTTTATAGTTTGGTGCTTTTCAACCTATTGCAAAGATGAGTTTCTTTTTTCAACATAGAAATAATAAAACTTTTAAGCCTCACAAAAGCATTCCAGAAGGATCCCACCAGCATGAGTTGATTCGACATGCAGCTGCTACTCTTGGGAGTGGAAATTTACAGCTTGCTGTCATTTTACCTGAAGGTGAAGATTTGAATGAATGGGTTGCTGTTAACACAGTGGACTTTTTTAATCAAATAAATATGCTTTATGGTACCATATCAGAGTTCTGCACCCCCATGAAATGTGAAGTCATGTCTGCTGGTCCCAAATATGAATATCATTGGGCTGATGGCGTAACGATTAAAAAACCAATAAAGTGTTCTGCTCCTGATTACATTGATTATTTGATGACATGGGTACAATGCCAGCTTGATGATGAAGATATTTTTCCTTCTGCTGTTGGTGTTCCTTTTACTAAAAATTTTATGTCTATTGCAAAAACAATTCTAAAACGGTTATTTCGAGTTTATGCTCATATATACCATCAACATTTTTCGGACATAATGCAATTGGGAGAGGAAGCTCATTTGAATACATCGTTTAAACATTTTGTTTATTTTGTGCAAGAATTCAATCTGATTGATCGCCGAGAACTTGCTCCATTGCAGGAACTCATTGACAAGCTGATAAGCCGTGATAAAGAAAAATACAAATAATTCTGCATGCATTTATTTGATGATATAACTGTATTAAATTTATGAGTTGTTGTTTTTTCGACTTTCAATAATCCTGGCATACTTTTACTAATCAGATGATACGAAAGTTTATTGGAAAATGGAAATACTGTTCAGCGACTGAATTATCGTTTTTTGAGTATCAATAAGATATTTTCGATGTATTCCTAATTTTAAATCATAAAGCAACGAATGAAACAATGTGTTGAGAATTTATCCAACAATTGTGAACCAATTGAGATGAAATTTAGCTATATGCTTTAACTTAGAAAAATGGTTATGGCTCATAAAAATTTTTCATGCCTCTGGTTAAAATCAATATCTTTTGTTCTGGAATCCCTCAAAAATTTTGGCTGCATTTAGTGTTGTTTTTCCGAAAAAATTGGTTTATTTTCGGTTTGCCTGGAACGAAATTGTCAGAATTTGTGTTTTTAATTAAGCTTTTGTTTATTCAAAGTTATAAGCCATTGCATTAATTTTTCGTGTAACGTTTGTAAAACTGTGTACCAGGCTGCTAGTGTCACTAATTATTGTTGTGGTAAAACCTTTGTCAGCCGTCTCATTCTGATAATATTTTGCTTTGAAACTCTCACCCTCATGGGTACCTTTATGTTATGTTTTTTACTTTGTTGGTGCATGTAAAGTTTGCCTAAATATCATTTGTTTTAAACCAGTCGTTTGACCTGTACTTGTTTATGCAATGATTTTGCCACAACTTGCATGTGGCAAATGGTTTGGAGTGCTTGACAATTCGGCGTGGTGGACTTGACGTTGAGACACCGTAGACAAATTCTAAACCCAGCCGGAACCCTAGCCGAGTTGAAACCCTAACCTCAGCTTTACAACCCTGTCAAAATGCAAAGTCAGTGACATCGAAACGCCCTCTCTTATGGGTTTAAGAGCTCTGACAGTTTCTAGTGATGACAGTTAGATTTGCAATTCTATTACGGTTCAGTCATGGCAAAGGTTTATGCTTTTGCTTTTCAGCTACGGCATTCTTAATGCGTTACATCGTGTGAATTTTTCAGTATCGTTGAAACGTTTTGTTTTTGTAATCCCTTTTTGTTGAGTGATGTTGTTTTTTTTTGGTATTTCAGTGCTTTCTACAAACATTCATATCTTACGCTAGTTGTCCATGTACATAATTTTTCATATTATTTGGCGCGTAGCCATTATGTTGTTTTTTTATTATGCATTCTTTTGTTACGTAGAACATTGACTAGAATGAGTGATGCTGTGTTGTTATGGTGCTTATTTAAATAGTGCTGCATTATTTTTTCTATTGTAGTAATTGCAAGGCATATTCCAGACGACATAAACGTAATTTTACCGCACCTTGAATGCTTACAATGCTAGATATTTGCTGTTTCGTAATTTATTTATATAAAAGTGAAACTGTTTTAAACAGTTGTAAGACTCAAATTTTTTCTCAACCAGTTCTGTTACAAAAGTTGTATTTTTAGCCGGTTTTGTTTCAACAAATAGTGCAAGTATAGACACTAAACAGCGATGCCGGCCGGTTCGCTCATCTAATAAAATTCCGTTAAACGGTTCTATGGAGTCGGTGCGAACCGGATGAATCTAACCACTGGTTTTTAACCACTGTGACGCTTGCGTCGAGTGGATATCTTGGTCAGAATTTTGAGTTCGAAACAAATTACAATTTAAGTTTTTTTGTGCTATTTTATTACTTTTGACTCTTAAATTTTTTCTCTGTTGGTATTTGGCTTGCTCTTGAAATACATTACTGTTGTTGATGGTAGTTTCCTTTTGCGAATACGCGCAACGTCATTAATTTTACACATTTTGTTTGTTAAGGTTCCGTAAATACTCGTTTAATATTAATGGTGCAAACGTTTGACGTCAATGCCAGTGCAACATGAAAAGAGATCGAAAAACAAAGAGTAGTGTTGTTAGCAAACGCCAGAAAATTCTCTGGAGAGCGAGGGAGTGCCGTGGCAGCCTTAAAATGTGTTTTTTGGTGAAAATCCTTTTAGTATCAAGGGGTTAATGTCTTATAGATAGGTTGTAAGCTTCGTGCATTATCTTTCCGGGGTTTTGGCCCACTTAAATTGGACATGTAGACAGGGTAAATGTGGACCATTCCTATATTTTTTTGTGAATTAAATAGGATCGGCGATTGAGAAAAAACGAAAGAAATTAAGATGTTGATGCAGAGCCGAATTAAGCAATGGGCGAACTGGGCAGTTTGCCCCGGGCCTCTTACCTTGGGGGGCCTCGCGCATTTCGGCATTTATCATGCTTACACTAAAATTTTGGGAAGTTGCAGCTCAAACTACGGCTTGCGGACGTGATAACTTTTTTTGCTCATCACTTGATTTTGGGCGGAAAATTGGACATCCGTGGACGTGATAATCTCCAAGAACCGTGCGCACTCTTATCTGCCCCAGGCCCCGCGATCTCTTAATCCGCCCCTGCGTTGGTGGCAGGGCTGCCGTCCTAAAAAATTAAGTGGGTAGGCTCTACTCAGCAGTATCGATGATGTCAAAGTAACGTCTGGGGGGCTTCGCCCCCCAAAGCCCCCATTTTTTCTTCAGGAATTCTTATTGCCTGCGTCAATTATAGTAATAGGTCCAAAGTAAAGACAGCGCGGCAAAGGCGCAACAGGTAGACTGCTATTTAAGCTTCTACTGTACCAAGAGTTTTAGTTCAACTCCCTCCAGTATCTTTGTTGTTTCTTATGGATTAGTAAATGCTCAGCTTTACTAAAACCTTTGTCTCTTGCACTTATCGAGTAGTAAATAACAGAAATAGTTCTAAATTTAACCAGAACATTCACAATCTTTTCGGTTATTCCCAACAACCTATTCCGTAAGCAGAGATGGGCAGTATCGAGGTACTTGTATCGGCGATACGTATCGCTCGACACTTTTGTATCGATATCAGTATCGATTAAGTGTTTCACTAAAGTATCGCGTATCGGTATCGATTAAGCATGTTTTTGTGCATCGCCGATACAAGTATCTCGATACTGTTTTTGAGCAAGATCAATCTTACCATCCAGGTGTTGACTGCGCGTTCATTTGCGGTTTCTGAAGAATGTGAAATGAAGCTAAATTCCCTCATTGATTCAAAGAGACGTACTGTTCGCAAATTTCTCTTATCATTAGCCTATTTGCAATTGTTTCGTAACGCCACTGAACGACGTTAATTGTGAAATTATGACATGTCCCAATTAACAGCTCAGATGGCCGAGTGGTAAGAGCGTCCGCCTCGAGAGCTGTAGACTTGGGTTTTGATACCGAGTCGGGTCAAACCAATGACTTTAAAATTGCTATTCACAGCTTCCCCTGCTTGACGCTCAGCATTAAAGGGACGTTGAGAACAAGCCGGCAAGTTCACTTGCGTCATTAGGAAAGGCACTTGGTGGGATTCCCTCATCTTGGTGTGGTAGACAGATGACTGGCAGCTCCTAAGCGAGCGTCATTCGTTGATGAGCTCGATAGCGCATTAATCGCTTTCTCATGATAGTAGGATAAATATGCAACAAAATAAAATAAAAAATTACGAGATATTTTTACGTTTTGCAATTGTCCGCAGAGTGCAAACTTGTAGCAGTTTTTTGATTCATTTGTAAACCAATTTTTTTAATTGATTTTTTTCCTAATATTGTATCGAGATACTTGTATCGGCGATGCGAGTATACGTATCGGTTTAACACCTCCCCAAAGTATCGTGTATCGATATCGATTAACTCAAAAATTGAGTATCGCGCCCATCTCTGTCTGTAAGATAGGCCTACCATGCGCCGCTTTCTCGCGATGGAAAACTGAAATGGAACATATCAAACCAATTAAGCAAACCAGAATCTTAAACTTTGTTCATCTATGTGGGCTACAGTCCATAGAACCAATTGAAAGAATGAAATACACTGCGTATAGGCCTACATATACAAATTAATATAAAATGATATACTTAGAAGAACTGTTGAACGAAAAGCCGCATCGGCGTTGGAATCTACAAAAGGTAGTCCTGGCAAACGGTCATTGTGATACAATAGCAAAGTGCTTTTGAATGGGTGATACCTTGTCGTAGCTTTTAAGGCAGGGGCGTATCCAGGGGGACCGCCCCCCCCCCCCCCCCCCAGACAAATGCACTAAGTAAAGGTGATATTCGTATGAAGGACACTCTGAGGGCGTGATGACTTTTTTTTTTTGCTCTTCACTATATCCGGCCCTGCTAGCTTGGCTTTAAATTGCCCCCCCCTTTCAAATTCCTGGGCACGCCTCAGTAAGGGTTATTTTGCGTAAGCCTACCATATTTTCATTGCCCAAAAAGAGGACAGCTGGTGGGTTAGGGACTAGGGTGTTACTTTTTTGACTCTTTGAATTTGCACGAGTTGATGCGATTTGCAGGGTAGGCCTACAAATCACAGAAACTTTATGCGAAAAAATTTTTTCAAAAGTATTTATGTTTCCATACCCTGGGGATGACGCGAAGATTTTTAAGGGGGCACAAAGCCAACTTTTGATTTAACTCGAAAACTACTTTACATAGAAAGTTGGGTTTGGTGTCAAATGAAGCAGAATACCTGATTTCCTATCTGTCTTCAATACATTTTTATAGGCTATCTACAACAGAAGAAACGCTATGAGCAAAAAACGTGATTTTGCAAAATTACACATATATAAGTTTTTTTTTACGTTTATTGAAAAACTTCGAATTCAAAAAACACGAAACAATATTTGGATATTTTCAATTTATATATTATTTCTCCCTTGGCTAATCTAGCCACGAAATCGCGTAGGTCTATCCGCTTTCCTTCTTGTGTTCGGTGTGGAACTATCATAAATTTACATTGAAGAAGACATTTCGACATTTTCCCGATAAACCGTTCACAAGTGCGGTAATGGTTATCCACACTATTCCAAAATGTGATGTTGCCAGTGTGGACACAGAGTGCCTGCTTGCTTGCTTTGCTGATGAAAGACTTCATGAGTGTTCTCTTCAATGTCCACGCTTTCTGGAAGGGATTAATCGGGATCTTTAAGATGGTCTGTCTTGTAAACTGGGATTTTAGTATGAATATTGAGCGCAACATTTGTTGAATCCATCCAGGCATTGAAGTGCTTCAGAAAGATTTTTCTTATCTCTTCCACCAACTCGTTATCAGTGGCGGATCCAGAAAATTTTGGTGGGGGGATGCAGTTTTGAATTAGGTTGAATATTAACTGAATGCAAAGATGTTAAACCCGAAGAAAAGTGTAAATAAGCCCTTTTTAGAAAATGTGTCCATGTGAGGGAACTATAAGGGGAGAATATTCAGAACTTTTTGGCACCAAATTTTGAAATTTTTTAAGTGTATTTTTCTGGCAAAGTTAAATAGTTAAATTTGAAGCAAATAGGGAAACAAAAATAATTCTAGGGGGATCTTGGGGCATGCTCCCCCGGAAATTTTTTAAAAATTTACATACTGTAATGGGCATTTTAGCGCTTTTTGAACAATTTTGAATTTGTAACGCAAATTTTGTTCTTTTGCCCCTAATTAGTCCTTCACCAAACATATAGCATTTTGTTCGTACATTTTCGATTTATGCGTAGCTAAAGGTCTGTTTGCGCTAAATGCGATTTTTAATCCGATTTGTTATCGTACGCAATTTTATCCATTTTTTGACGTAAGAAGTTGCTGGAAATTTCTTCCACACAACTCGCAACCACAACAGTTTTGTTTTTTATCGGTATTTTGTAAAGCTTCTCACGATTGTTCTCTAAAATGCCGTGCAAAGTGACGTATTTTTACGTCATAACTTCTAACTTTTTCTTGGCCTACGTCATCTTACGTACGAAAAGTCGCATCGCATTTTGCGTAAACACACCTTAAGCAGTGCTCGAGTTGTAAAAACACTTATGGGGGGATGGTGTAAGCCAGAGGTGGGCAAGCCGAGGGCCGCTCTGAGTGGAAAAGCAAAGTAATAAAGGTCATCACAACTGCAGATGTCCGATTTTCAACCTGAAATCAAATAAAAAAAATCAAATCTTCATTATACTCGCCGTAATACGCCGAAGCGTGTAACGAGTTGCGGGGCCCATCTCCGCGGCTTAGCGCCTGGGCAACACAGCTCCGAAGAAATGTCGCAACGGTGGCGAGTCGTTGGCGACACTGTGTAGATTTGACCGGCCCGGGAATCGAAGCCCAGACCTCCCGCACCGTTAGCGTGCGCTTAGCAACTGAGCTAACGGCCGGTACTTGAAATGGCCTACGTCATCTTACGTAGGAAAAGTCCTGAAATCAAGTGAATAGAAAAAAAAGGTCATCATGTCCGCAAATGTCCTGGGCCGAATGAAATGATCTCACCGTAGTTTGCCCACCCATGGTGTAAGCTTTTCACCCAAACGCAAAGGAGGGATGGTCATTATTTATAGGGGGATGGTTTACGCTAGTGGCCTATAAGGCCTGGCTTGCAAGTAAGTCATCACTTGAACTTCGTTCGCAGTACTCTGAAGCACGTAAGGCGGCAGCCACAAAAGTTAAACTGTCTAAGGAAAGGGCCTGGAAGGAATTTGGAGAAAGGTTAGACGATGATTTCAAAACGGCAAACAAAGTGTTCTGGCAGACCATTCGCTGTTTGCGTGGAAAAAGATCTCGAGCCGCTCTCTTTATCGAAGATTCAAATGGTGTGACTCTGAAAGATCAAGATACTATTTTGAATCGGTGGAGAGACTACTTTAGTGATCTTTTAAACCCAGTTGATGCTACACCGATACAAATTCACGAGGAACAGGTTGGGGAAGATATTCAGATAACCGAAGCAGATGTGAATGCAGTAATCAAATCATTGAAAACTAGAAAAGCACCTGGTGAGGATGATATCAGACCTGAAATGTTAAAAGCAGTGAACATATATGGTGTTCGTTGGCTGACTCGTGTCTGTAAGGTGGCACGTAGTACTGGGCAAGCACCAAAGCAATGGCAAACTAGTGTCATAATACCAATCCACAAGAAAGGAGACAAGAGAAAATGCACCAATTATAGGGGCATATCTCTCATCAGTGTCCCGGGTAAGGTCTATGTCAAATGCCTTGAAAAGAAATGCCGTAAAATAGTCGAGCCTAAACTAACGGATGCTCAGGGATGCATTGGCAATTTTTTTTCAGCCGGAACGCAAGCTCAAGACGTAGTATGTCCAAGTTTTGTGACGTCATCAGCTTTTTCATTAAAATTCATTTTTCAACGAACGTGACGCTGCCGAGAATCTGTTAGATTGCCTGTCACAAGGCCTATCTACGACTACGAGGTCCTTCCTCGCCCTACCAAAATCTTGTTTTAAACTAAAGGGTCATCGATAGGTTGTAATGAATATAGGAACGTTCTTGCCAGTGATATAGTTAAGACCATCACCTACAACAGAGGTCGGCAACCCCTGGCACGCGTACCAAAAGTGGCACACCGAAAGGTTTTGCATGGCACGCGAAGTGATTCCACGCGCAAGCAAATTTTAAGCTCATAGAACGTCATAAGATTGAACAAATTTACTTTTGAAGCTACGAGCGATTTTCAGTGCTGTGGGTTCATAAGTCAATCAATTAAGGTATTTCTTTGCAAATAGGACATCTACCGAGGTGAAACCTTTTTGTTTTTATTTTTGGTCTGCACTGGTATTTTCGGAGGTAAGTGGGGACATCTACAATGGTGAAGAGCTTTTTTTGCTCTTCACTAATATTTTCAGAGGAAAACGGGACAAAACGGCAAAATCTACATGAAGCAAGGAAACAAAACCGTTTGGCGCGCGAAGAAGTTTCCATGTTGACACTGTCAAAAAATGGCACGCTGCGATCAAAAGGTTGCCGACCCCTGACCTACAAGATAAGACCTTGTAAATTTTTCAAGACCAAGACCGTCTTTGTCAAGACCAAGACCTTTGATTTTTTTCAAGACCAAGATCATAAAAATGGGATGAGAATTAACAGTTCATCACTTACGGCTATTTTTCTGTAACAACAAAAAAACGGGCAAAATATATAGAGAATATTAACAGAAATAAGAACAACACAATCACATACATGCTGTTGGATACTTTTTCTAGCTGAGCAGGATCACTTAAATTTTTACTAAATGCTTTTTAGTTCTTTCGGTCTTAAGACCAAACTAAATGGTCAAGACCTTAAAAAAATGATCTTAAGAAAGGTTTTAAGACCAAGAGCGGTCTTAGACCTTCATCACAGGTTCTTGCAACAAAAAAGTATATACCAAGGATGGGCAACCCCTCGCACGCGTGCCAAACTTGGCACGCGAGCTCATATTTCAGGCACGCGAGCGAGGCCACGGAAACGAGTCAACGGTAAAGCAGCAGCAGAAGTCTTACTGATGAACATACGACTCTTTTTTTTAGGATATCTAAGCAGGCCTACGTGATGACTTTGATTTTGCTTTTCACCTATATTTTTAGTGCAAAACAGGACATCGGATGGGTGAAGACCTTTTTTGATCCTCACCAATATTTTTAGTGGAAATCAGGACATCTGAGCGCGTGAAGACCTTTTTTTTAGTGGAAAACATGAACTGTTAGCCGGCACGCGGAAAAATTTAGCCATTGATTTCAGCCGATTTTGGCACCCAGACCGAAAAGGTTGCCTATCCCTCAAATCAAAATCAAATCTTCATTATACTCGCCGTATTACGCCGAAGCGTGTAACGAGTTGCGGGGCCCATCTCCGCGGCTTAGCGCCTGGGCAACACAGCTCCGAAGAAACGTCGCAACGGTGGCGAGTCGTTGGCGACACTGTATCGATTTGACCGGCCCGGGAATCGAAGCCCAGACCTCCCGCACCGTTAGCGTGCGCTTAGCAACTGAGCTAACGGCCGGTTCGTTGCCTATCCCTGATGTACATAATAACATACATAGAAAGCTTACCTAACTTATATAATCATTTTTTGGCGTTTTTATTCTCCTGACACGAGAAAGCGACGGAGGCACTATCATAAGCTCGTGAAGTTACGGCCATCCGTCTACAACTCCAAAATGAGAGACTCCGTTTACGCATTTTTCCCACCTACGCAACAAGTGAACTCGTCGGCTAGCTTTTCCCAGCACTGAACGTAAAGCATTAAAGCTGTGAATATTAAGTTTAAAATCAGTGGCTTGACCCGATTCGAAATCAAACCCGAATTTACCGTTCCAAAGCAAAGACAGACATGAGATTCTCTGTCTATTCGGACACATATTATGGTTGGTCCCGAAATGCAATTACGAGCAGCCCTACCGTACGAATAATCAGATAATATATCGATCTATTCGTGACTAACCTTGGTCTTTTTTTTAATGCATCCATAATGCTAAGTTGCACCATTGGTCTACGAATTCTATTACGAGCAGACCTGTCATTGCTACCAGTTCCAGCACTCATTTCCATATCGACTAGCCTAGTTTACAAGCTGCGGTAAAAGCTAAAATATGAGCAGCTGTATCTTATGACAATTGTAACAGCTCACTGTCCAGCATTTGGTGGGGATTCTGCTACTGCCTGCTGTATAACTGCTCGCTGGCTCAAGCTTCACCATTCACTGCAATTTGCTACCCTGCGATTTACAGAATTACAACTGCTGATTATCTAGCTACCTGTACGCATATTTATGTAACGTACCCGACGCAGCAAAACCTTACATTCCTATTCTATTTGTTTATCTTCACGAACCCGATTGCCAACCACATCTCACAAGCGAAGTCACGACAAGAATCGAAACCCAAATTAGTGCAGCGCTTCTCTATGTACGCTGCGCTCTTACGTCATCGAGCTATGGAAAAGTCGCAGTCAAAAATCAAATCTTCATTACACTGTACGTACCCGCGGTAGTACGCCGAAGCGTGCTACGAGTGGCGGGGCTCATCTCTGCGGCTTTGCGCCTGGGCAACGCAGCTTCGCAAAAACGTCGCAACGGTGGCAAACTGCTGGCGATTTCACCGGCCTGGGAATCGAACCCCAGACATCCCGCACCGATAGCGCGCGCTTAGCAACTGAGCCAACCGGCAGGTGAAAAGTCGCAGTAATCTCGCAAATAATGGCCTTTATAAACCCACGCTTCTGCTGGTGTTGGGTGCGTTATATAAAAATGTTGCCGGTACAGTTTTTGTCTCATGAATGTACTTCCACGCTTCCACGTTTGCACAAATTGGCTGCTATAACTTGTTTCGTCACAGTGTCTTATATTAATTGCCGGTATACCATCGTCGACCTACAATCTCTCGTCCATAATTCCAATAAGTACGTAAAGACAAGGAACAATAAAACCATTTAAAAACAGGACAAAACACATTGCGTAACGCAATATATTATCTTACAACCAAAGTAAGTAGTAAAACTGGCTAACCGGAACGCCGTTCCTGCAGCTTTATCTTGAACCGGAACGCCGTTCCGGTGCGTTCCGGTACCAATGCAACGCTGCGGATGCTCAGTGTGGCTTTCGTCCTGGCCGAAGCACAATGGATCAGATCTTTGCCTTGCAGCAAATCTTTGAGAAGTCGTGGGAATATGCAAAAGAGGTCCATGCATGTTTTGTTGATCTTGAAAAAGCATATGATCGCATTCCTAGAGACAAGCTTTGGGCGGTGCTGTTGCAGTATGGCATTGATGGCCAGTTACTAAATGCCATTAAGTCGCTTTACATGCATTCCGAGGTCTGTGTTCGTGTTAACAGGGCAACGACGAAACCTTTCAGAGTAAGTGTGGGACTACGGCAAGGCTGCTCTCTTTCACCTATTCTGTTCCTTATTTATATGGATAGAATAGTTAAGAAAAGTGAGTCTTGAGGCGGAGTAAAGATCGGTGAATGCACTGTACGTCTGTTATTTGCAGATGATCTTGTGCTACTCGACTCTACCCAAAATGGTCTCCAGCAAGCTCTTGACAGGTTTTCGGATGCATGCTCTGTTGCCGGAATGAAAATCAGTTCAACAAAAACAGAAACCATGTGCCTGTCCAGACAACCAAAGCAGTGCTCTCTCCAAATTGATGGAGTACCACTAAAACAGTCAGAGAAATTCAAGTACCTCGGCGTCTCATTCACAAGTGACGGCAGACAAAATAGCGAATTGGATATCCGCATCGGAAAAGCAAGTGCAGTAATGCGTCAGTTCCACCGATCTGTGGTACTGAAACGGGAGCTTTGCATCAAGGCAAAGCTATCCATTTTCAGATCGGTCTATGTTCCTATTCTGACTTATGGACATGAGTGTTGGATCATGAATGAGAAAGTGAGGTCTCGAGTTCAAGCAGCCGAAATGGGATTTTTGCGAAGAATTAACGGTTTGACCTTGTTGGACAAGGTTAAAAGTGCAGATATTCGTGAATCTCTAAACATTGATGCGCTGCTTTTTCGACTAGAAAGATCGCAACTGCGTTGGTATGGACATGTGACACGAATGTCCCAGGAAAGAACAGCCAAAAAACTGCTCTGTTCAACACCGATTGGTTGAAGGCCTAGAGGCCGTCCCAGAACTCGATGGCGAGATTACGTTGAAGATCTTAGTTGGTCTCGCCTTGGCATCCCAGCAGAGCATCTATCCTTTGTTGCAGAGAATCGAGATGCGTGGAGGCTCCAACTCGAGCTGCTGCCCCCGCGAACCCCCAAGGATAAGCGGGTCCAGAAGATTGATTGATTGATTGGTTTACGCTAAAATGTTTTATGGGGGGATGGCATCCCCCCTCAACTCAAGTACTGACCTTAAGGCGTAAGAATTAATGTTGAATCAAAGGGGTTTGAAAATATCAAAAAATTTTATGTATCAAAAACATTGTTGAAATTGGCTGGTGGGGGGCATGCATCCCCAACATCCCCCCTCCCTGGATGCGCCACTGCAAATCTTCATTATATTTGCGGTATTAAGCCGAAGCGTGTGACGAGTGGCGGGGCCCATCTCCGCGGCTTAGCGCAGGGGCTACTCAGCTCCGAAGGAACGTCGCAGCGGTGGCGAGCCATTGGCGACACTATGCTGATTTGACCAACCCGGGATTTGAACCCTCGACATAAACTAGCCTGACAAGTGTGAAGTCACAAAGCACCAAGTTAAAAGGCTGCAATCTCGAAACCATCCTAAGATATTACGTATAACTACGTCATAGAGCAAAACTCATTAAATAAAGTGGATAATTCCGATGTACCCAACCAGACGTAAAACAGTACGTAAAAAATATTTAAAAAAAATTGGATGGTTATGAATTTTTAAAATTTTAAATTTTCAAAAAAATTTTTTAAAAAGTAGGCCTATATACACTAGAAATTTTCTAAAAAAACTTCAAAATAGACTTAAAAAGCGCCGAAAACATCTTTTAAATTTAGGCAGTCTTAAAAAAGACTGTTTTGAGGACGCTGGAGGCAACTTTCATCAAAACGCTGAAACCTATTTTGTGCTGTCAAAAGGAATTTGTCTACTCGCTGCAAATTCTCCGATAGTTGGATTCTGTAATTCATCCATATTCGACCAATCACAAGCGTCCTTCAACAACCAATCACAGCCCTTTTCATTTTTTGCTGCAGATTTTTCGATGAAGCTGATGATGATGTATAGACCACCTCTTTCTTTTCAATTTACTCTCGCGTTGAACCCTGAATTAAGAGAGCGAGGCGAAAATGTTGGGTTCAAAATCAGTCTTTTTCGAGACTACCTAAATTTAAGATGTTTTCGGCGTTTTTTAAATCTGTTTTAAAATTCTGTGCCACCAAAAAGCTTTTCCTAAAAAAACTTATGATGCCATGCTTCGGGGGCCCCTTGTGCCAGGGCTCCGATGTATTGCACCGCCTGCACCGCTGGAGTTACGGCCCTGGCTATGTCACATGGGTTTGCGTATTAACGATCCTACGTGCAGAGCTGGGCACTCGGTACTTTAAAAGTAACGACGATATCGGTACCGATACTTTGCTAAAACACTACCGTCGGTACCGATAACGGTACATTTTTAAAAAAGTAACGACGATATCGTCACTCGGTACCGATTTTCGGTACTTTTGTAACGAAAATTTTGTTTCAAAAAATTAATTTATGTTTGTGTTTTCGTCTTGCAAAGCAACGAAATTAAAGCCTTATCAAGTTTTTTGTCGCATCTGGTACTAGTGTAAGATCTGAGTCGTAGTCGCGTGCGAATCTTGATACTGCGAGCGAACTCGTCGGTTATTTCACCAAGACGACAGCGGCACCCTCACTAAAACAAGCATTGCGTTAGCGAGCGATTTCTCTCGCTAATTCTTCTCGGAGGAGAAATTCTCCGAGCGGCAGCCGAGATAACGAACTCGCAAAGTTGGGATTACATGTTGTGCTTGCAGAAAGAGCAGCTACTCGGTAAAGCCGAGTGTCTCGAAAACTGCTCGGTATGTATAGGCTTGTTGTGAGGTGCTAGACTGGCAGCTGCTGTTTGCTGGCTAGCGCCTAGTTTAGTGCCAAAACTGTGCTAGTATTACAAAGTTGGGATGGTTTTGACTTGGTTATAGGTAAGAGTGTATGCAGTAATGGTGTCTACAGATGCATAAGCTTGTTGTGAGGTGCTAGACTAGCAGTTGCTGGCCATGGCCTCACGCAGTTACTGGTGGAAGATACCATTTCTTCATACTCTCCGACCAATGCTCCAACTAAGTCTGCAGCCAACACATGCTTGCAATAGGCCTACTAGCACAGCTTTAGCGCTAGACTAGGCACTAGCCAGCAAACAGCAGCCGCTGGTCTAGCACCTCACAGCAAGCCTATACCGGTTCCTCTGTAGACACCATTACTACATAGCCTACACTCTTACCTGTAACCAAGTCAAAATCATCCCAACTTGGTAATACTGGCACAGTTAGTTAGTTGCTTATTTATCCTCCTATCACGAGAAAGCGATCAATGCGCTATACGAGCTCGCTTAGGAGTTGCCAGCCATCTGTCTACCACACCAAGATGGGGGAATCCCGCTAAGTGCCTTTCCCAACGGCACAACAAGTAAACTTGCCGGCTTGTTCTCCACACTGTCCCTTTAATGCTGAACGTCAAGCAGGGAAGCTGTGAATACCAATGTTAAAGTCATTGGTTTGACCCGACTCGGAATCAAACCCGAGTCTACAGCTCAGGAGACAGACGCTCTATACCACTCGGCCATCTGAGCTGTTGTCTATACCACTCGGCCATCTGAGCTGTTATACCACTCGGCCATCTGAGCTGTTTCACTCGGCCATCTGAGCTGTTCCACTCGGCCATCTGAGCTGTTAGTTTTAGCACTAGACTAGGCGCCAGCCAGTAGCCTAATCAGCTGCTAGCCTACTAGTCTTAGTTTGATGAGTATGTATTTGTATGTTGACTATGCTTTGCATTTTTCTTTTGTTTTTTTATTTTTGAAAGTCTGATTTTTTCTGTTGACATATGTCATGTTTGAGATCGAGTGTAGCGACTTGATGAGCCTTTGGCTCTTAATTTGCATGCATGAATAAACTTGAACTTGAATCCACCATTGGACAACTAGCCTGGGAGTTGCATAAAGCTCTAGTTGTGTCATAAACTAAGTGCTAGCTATTGTGCATAAACTATGACCTAAAAAACCGCGCTCTGCCATGGCTAGTTGTGTATGAAATTGTCGCTCGGTAACTTAACGTGCTCATTTTTTTTCTCGCTACTTGCCGAGCGAATTCGCCGGCTCGGAAAATCCTGTAATCCCGAAAAACGCGTTAGCGAGGAAAAATTTTTTACCGAGCAGTTTGCGAGCTCGCAAACCGCTTAACGAGCATTCTGTAGCCTAATAACCCCCCTGTTGGTCTCCTTCATTAGTTATGAGGCTAGGTATAAGGTGTATCATCATCAGAAACTCGCCCTAGAGAGCAGAAACTTTTGTCACACCCCTGCTTATCCGGCTACATTGCTGCATTCGAACAATACTATGAAGGACGTAAAAGAGCTTATGGCCTATACACAAAAAAATGTAGCAAAGGTTCTTGCTGTGTTAATTTCATCACTGTGTTGAAGGAAAATGTTTTCATTTTCAATGCCACTTTTAGTAGAGGTTGGTGTATCAGTAGCAGCATACTCAAAACTTTTAGATCAGTGTTCCTCAACCCCGAGTTCGCGGAAGGGCGTGAATGAGTCCGCGTAACTTACAGATACCGAAAGTTACAGGGTTAAACAGCGAATTTGAAGAGCAAAAAAAGGTCATCGAGTCCGCAGATGTACAATTTTTCGCCTAAAGAGCAAAAGAAAACTTTACCCCACAAAAGTTTGGGGCATTTGGCACCAGCGCCCCCTCCCCTGGATACGCCCCTGAACACCTGAAAAAAAAACCGGGCATTTGCCCCTCCAAAAAGGGCTAGTTACGTCTCTGGGTACTACAAAGCATTCGCGAGCTTATATTGTCAGCATGTACGAGTTAAAAAAAGTGATGTACCGGGTGTTACAAAAAAGGATATGGTAAAGTGGCAAATTTTGAAATGGTCTGAAGAAGACATTATCAAATTCTTGATCATACAGAAACTTTGAAGCTTTGTGGGACACTGATAAAGAAAACTATGAAGAAAAATGCTAGAGAACATAACATAAACAAAGTGAAACCAGAATTGACAGCTGCAGGATTACATATTGACAATGAAGAGTCACTCAAAAAAATAAATAAATGAACAAAAAACGAAAATGATTGGTATAAAAACGAACTGAACAAAATAAAAAAATTGAAATGGTTTATTTCACGTATAGTCGATTTTTCAGCATGAATGTAAAGTTTCAGCTTCCAAATCCATGGTTTTGGTTAGGAGCGTAATTAGGGGGGGCCATTGTGCCATGCCCCCCCCTTTTAACTCTGCCTTTTAGTAAAAAATAACCAAATTAATGCTGCCAAGTGACTAAAATATGCCAGGCTCTTTTGATGGTTTCTGTAGCTTATGGCCAGGGGCGGATCCAGGGGAGTAGGATGAGGAGTATGCATCCTCCTACCAGCCATTTTCAAAAATATTTTTGATGTATACAAATTACAAATTTTTTATTATTTCGATCCTCTTCGAGAGCGATAAGCCTGACGCCGTAAGCGCGCATAATCGAAAATGTGCGAACAAAATGTAGGCTATCGTAGCCTATTTGGCAAAGCGCTCAGAATTAGAATCAAAAAGTTTAAACAAAATTTGCGTGAAATTATTCAAAAAGCACTAAATTAGCCCTTGTAAAGCATATAAAATCGATTTTCAAAATTGTTTCGGAGGAGCATACCCCAGGACCCCCCGAAAGCCTTTCTTGTTTTTCAATCATCTTCAAATTAGTTCTGCCGAAAAAAATACGCTTGAAAAAATGTAGAAATTATTGCCCTCCCCTCCCTTTTCAAATTTCACGCAACGCCACTGGTTTCGCGGCGTATTTAGACTATAGCAGTGACGACAGCAAAAACCATGCATTCGCCACGTGTGACCACTCCGACATCGAACAACCTTGTTTTCATACCTATGAATGACTTGAGTCCGCGTATATTCAGGCTAGCTTGGAAATAGTCCGTGGGCTAAAAAGGTTGAGAACTACTGGCCAAGCTTCTGCTTTTAGACATAAGCTGCGAAAACATTTTGGCATTGTCCATAGTGACTGCACTCACTGCATGCCCTTTTTCGAAACATGGGTTTGCTAAAATGAGTGTTTTCTACGTGAAAACTGCAAAAATTCGTTGGCGACTGAAATTGCGTCCGACGTTATGAAAATGTTGCAAATTCAAAGCGTTTTTATTCTGAAAGCGCATACGGACCGGTAACAAACTTCGCACGGGGCCGCAGCTCGGTGGTTGACCACTGATCGACAACAACGTGGTTTCGCGGTACTTTTCGAAGATGCTTTTCACGGAAAAACCGGTAAGTTTTCCGCTTTTGACAAAAATTTTATTACAAAGTATAAACAATGAATTTATTATGCCCAATATATACTCATTTATATACTGTACTTTATTTCACAGTAAATGTCATCGCTACATGCCTTAAAATTTACTAAATTTACTTGGCGGGATGTCTGCTTGTTTTTACGTGTATATTGAAATCACAATCGATATCTTGTCCAGTTACCGAGTTCATAATGCCTGGATTTGTGTAAAGTTTTCGTGTGTAGGCTTATAAATTGGCATAATTATTGTGTATAGACTGGGGGTTCCCAACCTTTTGCTTTCTGCGTACCACTTCTGGACCTTTTTTGTAGCTGCGAGCCACCTTCCTTTGATGAATACTTTTGAACCATAACAACATAAGAGCTGTGCTGAAAAACTTACTTTACGTACAGAAACGAATACGTCATTAAATCCAATGCTAATTTTACTTGCGGTATTACGCTAAACCACATAGCAAGTAACCACTAGCGTATTTAGGGGGGGAGATAAAGGGCGATGGCCCCCCCCAAACAATTTTACAAAAAAAGGTAAAAAACGAGCAAAAAAATGTAACTTAGATATATTAGGAAGTTGTTGTGGAACTGTGTTACAATATAGTATCATAGGGAGTGGGGGGGGGGGGGGGGGGGGGTCGCTTGAAAATAACAATGAAACGCAGACATTTTTGTGTAAACTAACTTTAAAAGGCTATAGAGATGTAAGCGGTCGGCGTTGGGTATCGTGAAATAACGAGAATTAATAAAGCGCCTATAATGTGCTTGCTATGCCTTGTTCGTTACTTATTGCAATTTAAAAGTGTTTGATACCGATTTGTATGTCCTACCTCAGATGAGCAAAATAAAATAGGGCGAGGATATAAACAGATAACGCGTTCGTGACATGAGCCGAAATTTAATTCAAATCGGTTTAGGGCGCATTTTTTGCACCTTTATCTCATCCAAATCCGAACTGGCACGAATTTCAAAGCAAAAATTTGTCATTGGTTTTGAGTTTTGTTTTATTTCTACAATGAAAATGATTATTTTGATTAAGTTATTTCATTTGTTTGATTTTGCTTGTCATGGCGAAGCCCTCTGCTGCTAATTCGCCTTTAAAAAAGGCTATTTTGCCTAAGGTAGAAGTTAGTGCTTTTTCAATTTCAATGCCGGCCTCTTGTCAATGGCTATTTTTATTGCATAACAGGCTTGCTAACTCAGCTAGCTTTGGATAAAGACGATAAGATCCAATCGCAAATCAAGTTGTTGTTGCTCTGACTTAAAGTGACAAAATTTAGATCTAAATATGAATTTTATAACGACTCTATGCAACTATGCTTATAAATCAGTCTTGACTTGCATGTTTCAGCGCCTCACTGTTTTGTTGCCCGCGCCCTTTTCTAAGCCTTCATCAATTTTAGAGTGAAATTTGTGTGCTTGTGCTATCGTTACTTTTCAGCGTATTGGCGTTTAGAAATGAAATGATTGATTGATTGATTATAATAGGCCAAGAAAAAATGTATAGTAGCCAGACCCAGTAGCCTACTGGGTAAAACAAGAAAAAAATTGGAGTTAACTAGTTTTCCAATGCAAGAAATATACGACCGTTTTGGTAAAATTTCGACGGTTGGTTCTAGCTATAGAAATAATACATTAACCAGGTGCGTAGGCAAGGGGGGTTCGTGAGTTCAAAGCCCCCTTCCCTATTGGTTCGTCAACTTTTCAGGTTTATAGGTTAACCTTGGTTCTTGATCTGCGGCTGTGCCGCTGTAGCAACTACGCAGCGTGAGCCCTCAAGAACCACAAGCGTTGCTCAATTTCGGAATGCCATTTATTGCGTCACAATTTCGTGAGTCTAAAACTAGGGGGTGCTGCTAATGTTTAGAACGGGCACGTGATCTTGCTCTTGCGTCTGTTTATGATAACGTGGTGGCCTGGCTGAAAGACAAGACGTGCTCTAGCATGTAGTTCGGTCTGGCAGCTTTAAATCAAATCAAATCTGCTCTAAGCGAAGCAGCTGAGAGCCTACAGGTTTACTTTAGATAACGAGGATCACGGATGCATTGTTCTGCAAGCTGTTCAATTTTTTAGTTATTCATTGTGAGATTGATTTTCAGTTTACACATAATTTATTATATTTTTTTTTATCTTTGTAGAAAAAAAACTTATCCGACGAGAAAGCGACGAAGACGCTACGCGCAATACGAATCCAGATTTTAGATTTAAGGTGTTGCCATTTGTTTCCAAGTTTCTTGGTTAAATTTTGCTTGTTGATGCTTTAATTTGTTGCTTGTAAAGAAACCATCAAGCAGAGATAATCATCGTGAAGCATCTTATCCAAGGACTCAACAACAAAGCGTATTGTGAGAGTTGAATCAGTCACCACCTTTAACGATGGTCGACGTGGAAACAACGCTCCACTTACTGCGTCACGTTCACTTTATTTGGGTGTTGCATCGTTGTGACTAGGGCAGGGGTCGGCAACCTTTTGCACTTAAAGAGCCAAATAGTCCGTTTGTTACAATACGAAACCCAGCGGGAGCTGCAAAACTATCGTCCGGTCCAAAAACTTCAATTATTCCGAAAATGATTCCTAAAAAAAAGGTCTATATTTACCTCCAAAAGGAGCCACAACTGGGGGTTCAAAGAGCGCAGGTTGCCGACCCCTGGACTTGGGCAACCAAAAGTCGCTTACGGATTGTACGCAAACCAAATTTCAGAGTGATTGTTCAGAAAGCTTTCAATGCATTGTTTCAAATCGTAGTTTCATTAGTCAAAAGAAGCCAAAATTCAGTGTTTGCGCAAAAATATTTTTACAAAGCTTTCTTCCTTTTTTTCGTGTTCCTGTGAAATCATTCATTCATTTATTTTTCTTATTTTTGACGAAACGTGCAACGGTGCAAAGCATCACACATGTGAGCGTTTTCCAAACTGGGAGGCGTGGACTAGTCTAAAAAGAGGCGCAAATGTTAGTCATGATCATTTAAAAATATGGCTGGTGTATTATTTTGTGAAGGAAAGCGTCATGATTAATATTTTGTGAGGGAGGCGTAGTAACACAAAGTTTGAAAATCACTGCTTTAATGTGTACGCTTACGGGCGATATTGCAAAGCTTGCAATCTTAAAACATGCGAGAATTGTACAACAGAAAAATATTTTTAATGAAAGGCTTCAGCACGTCCACAAAATCTCAACACACCATAAAGAACAGGGTTTCCCAACTGGGGATGCTTGCACCCCTTGAGAACGCGAGGAAGCATTCCTGGAGGTTCAAAACGGCTTATAGATTTTTATCTTGTATTAAGAGTGTTTTTATTTTCGGTTGCTCAGTGTCAATTTTTCAGCGCTGTTACGCTCTAGTAATATGTAATTCGCAAACGTCTAAGTGGCGTAAAATCAAGCTCTGAAAACAAAATGCGTCTGATTCAGCAACAGAGTAGTGATTGGTTTAACTATCCTATACCTTGCATTAGCGACACTTTCAAAAAAGCTAAAAACTCTAAAATTGATTGCTCCGCTGGGGGAGCTTACAGTGTTGCCCCAGACCCCCAGCTGAATACCTGCTGGGTTTTTGACGCAAAGTCATTACAGGAAAATGTTTAAGGTCAATAACACACATGAATTCATTTCAGCCCCTATTATTACGAACATTTGGTTTGCGTGGCTGATTACAGTCGCATATTTTGTGAGGGGTGCAAGAACATATCAAAAATTTTATATGAAAATAATTGGGAGTATGAAAATGGTTGGGAATCGCTCTATTATGAAAATGGTTGGGAACCGCTCTATTATGAAAATAGTTGGGAACCGCTCTATTTTAAGATAATACAAAACAAAAGAAAAAGCGAGTTCTTAAAATGCTTAAATGTGAACACTTATGTTCAAATAAATTATATGAAGTTACTTACGACAATCGACAGACAATAATTAATCCCAGATCCTGACTTTCACGTTAAAAAATCATCCGTACTCCAACTAAAATCTCAGTCAGTGATTCAGCTTTATGGCAACTTTTTAACTTGTCAAAAGTTGGCCCCCTTTTTTGTAAATTCTAAACACGCCACTGCAAGTAACTCTGCGGCTTAGCATCCGGGCAACACACCTTTGAACTTCAGAGAAATCTCACTATGTGCGAGTCATTATTGTGAATCGAGCTTTTGGATGAAGGTAGTCCAAGGGTGGGCAAAATTTAAATTGAAAGAGCCACTTGCGTAAAAGTAGAACGAGCGAAGAGTTGCCACCGGTGAGTCAAAGAGCAAAAAAAGGTTTTCAACCCCACAGGAGATGCAAATGAAGGATAAAAAAACAAAAATGTCTTCGACCTTACAAGAGCTGGAAATGGGGGGTGTAAGTGCAATTGCAAAACAAAAAAAAAGGTACTTTTGCATCGCGGTACTGCCCAACTCTGCGTGTTACTAAGTTAAGGTTTGGTTGTGGTAGGAGCATTTTGAAGCTGAGTAGATCAGTAAATAGGTCAAAAGAGAGTTAGGCTTTAGTGGTAAGGTACGAAAGTTTAATTTCGTAGAGTTCAATGCTGAGTCTGCTGACATTGTTAAAAAATCTTGTTTTCAGTGTTTCGGCTGGATTTGTAAAATATTTCATTAAGTCAGAGTTGAGTGGCGCTGAAAAAAGTTAGGAATTGAAATCTGGTGAATTTGCTGAGATTTTATTAATGATGACGCTAAAAGAAGTTACAGAGAATTTAATTAGAGACGGCAGAGAAGAAAGATTGAAACAAGTCTGGAGCAGCAGGTCTCACGAGTGGAAGAAAGCATAAGCTTGGTGGTCAAAGGGTGTTGCCTAAGAAGTAGCCTACAGGAGCACTCTGAACCCTGTGAATAATTTTTCAATAAGGTGTTGAAATCAGTTGCGTATTCTCAAGGTGTTCAGTGAACACCCTGACATTTCCAAAAAAAAAATACTATTTTCTAACTTTTTATATTCTTTTTAATTTTTGCAATAAACTTTTTCGTTCAGAAAGTATATTTTTCTACTTCCCCTTTAAAATAATTTAATGGTTGCAATTTTTTGCGATTACCATAAAATTTGATTTTTTACGCTGACGTCAACCAGGGTGTTCACCTTCACCCAACCCAGGTGAACATCTTGATTAGGCTATAATAAACAATTCCAAAAAAAGAAAAAAGCGATCAGCATCATCCTAATGCACAGGTCTACGTCACTTAAAGTGTTCACTTTCCCTGACTGACGTCATGTTATCATGTAGCGTCATTGCCTCGTTGAAGCATGGGGATTGCTGAAGTTAGGCAATTGCCACTTTGAAAAGTGAACACCCTGACTGACGTCATGTTATGATGTAGCGTCATTGCCTGGTTGAAGCATGGGGATTGCTGAAGTTAGGCAATTGCCACTGGATTTGCGAGGCTAGTCTGGTAGGTTAATTCTGCTTGGCTTTGAAAGTAAGAGAATGAAATTGAAATCTTGCTAGGCAGTAGACGTTGTGCTTATGAGCTAAAGGCTGAAGAGAAAAGTGTAGAACCGGTACCGGTATAAGAATTGAAGCTAGGCCAAAATAAAAAATATAGGAAGTGTCTATTTTGCCGTAAGCAGTAAGATACTGATTGAGTACATACTGATTAGATACTGATAGTGCCGTTTGTAGTAAGATACTAAACCGGGTGTGGAAATGGATGCAAGCCTATCAACAGTCATGCATATGATGTATACGCACCGGCTAACCTACCGGTACAAACAGACAAACCTAAATTTTTTGGCCAATCAATGTTTTGGCGTTATTGGCAAAATAAACACTGCCCAGTGCCAAAAATATGCGGAGCTTGTTTGAATTTAGCCGGGATTAGGCTTTGGGTTCGGTGGGTTAGGCTTCGGGGATAAGGTTAGGCCCTAACTCCTACTAATAACTCACTAGCAGTCCTTGTGCTTGTCATATAGTTCAGTTCAGTTCAATTTTTATTTTTGCCAAGCAACGCAATGCAGTCGCTTGGCAAGGAGGCAGCAAAAAGACACAATGGTCATCGAGTCAACTGCCACCCCACCAAGAACAGCAAAGCAGTTTGCAGTTCAAGATAAAAACAAAATATAAAAAATAAAATAAAAACACCTAAACATCAAACTTGGCGTATATGTACCGGTACAAAAAAATAAACATAGTACCGGTACACTGTAGTCAGAGAGCATTATAATACCAGTATATAATAATGTAAATTGTGATAGAAACTACTGTACTCAATTATGATGTGATACTGTCGTCATAAAAGATGTGAAGAGGGAGTAATTTAAGCGTGATACTGGATGGAGAGTAATCTAAGCATGATACATATATCTGCCTGTTTTAACAGTATAAGGTGCGGCTTGATTCAAACAAGCTCCAAATGTAGTTGGTAAGAGTTACCAGTACTGTAGTCAGCAAAACATGGCCTTAACAGCTATAGCATAGGACTGTAGGACCTAACCTAGTCAGCTCTAATATGATTTTTATAGGCAACCAGAGTACTGGTACAGTTGATTGATTGGTTTCTTCATTTTCATCCTCCCGTTCTACGGCTATTAGCCTAGATACGATGATGAAAATAAGCAAATTGGAAACCTTGTCCTGCGTCACTTGGTGTGGCAAATGACAATAGTAGTCTAGTGTGATTCAAGATACTTGGAGCTATAAATTCTTCACTTGTGGCAAACAATATTTTCATGTAAGCAATGATAGTTGATACTTATTATTTTCTCTTTTAAGGCATTGGCTATTTTGCCGCATGTGGCAGGGGATAATCTCTAGTATCAGCCCCCAGGTTCGGTTCATTTGGTTAGGGTTCGATTCAGTTACAACCATAACCCTAACCCGAATCTGATCCTAACCAAACCCGGGGGCTAATACTAGACGTTACCCTGTGACTAAGTAGACCTAAATGTCATTTTGCCCTGTTACACCATGTTGGCCTATGATCAGACGATGAAACAAAATTGTAAAAACTTTCTGAATCCAAAGCGTGAATCCCGAATGCAAATCCCAATTCCAAACCCTAAAACCTAAAAAATTAGAAGTGACTATTTTTATGGGCCGTAACATTTGTCTCTTCGGTTTATTTTATTACTTCGTCACGCTCTTGTACAATTGAAAAGAGCGCGAGGGATAATAATAGAAACAAAGAGCTTCTTTGTACCGGCCCATAGAAATAGTCCTTGCAAGAAAAATTACTTGCAAAAAAATCAAAGAAAAGAATAAACTTTATATGCCAAAATAACAACTGAATAAATAAGCTTCTTCAATGGCCTTAGCTATATCTTTGGCAAAATCTTCTTCGTTCTCAAGCTTACCGTTTTCAATGACATTGACATTTTGAATTTTATATAGTTTTAGTTTAGAATTGCTATTGTCAAAGTAGTTGGTTTCGGCATGCATTGAATATTGTGTTAAATGTTATTTGCCACAGTGCCAGGTAATTTTTTTGCAGCAATATTTAAGCAACCCAAGATTTAAAAGTAAAACCTATAGTAAAATTGAAGTAAATGTACAGCAATATTCAAACACATATGTAAGCAGCGGTGGGATTAAATTTTTTTCTCAGGCGGTTCCATAACCAAAGTTATATTTTCAGCCGGTTTTGTTTCAACTAATGGCACAAGTATAAACAGTAATGTTGGCAGGTTCACTGATCTAGTAAAATTTTGAGAGACGATTATATAGAACCAGTTGAATCCCATCATGGTATGTAAGTCTGAGTTGCAACAATGCTTAGTCTTGCTTTTTATCATTTTCAAATTTTTTGTATCTGCTTGTTACAAAGTTTTTCACTATTTGCTTCTCTTGTACCATTTTTAATGTCTTCCTGTATTTAATATCTTATTGTATTTCTTGTTGCATTGACGCTTTTGACGGTGTGGAATAACTGTATAAGGCACTGCTACTACTAACGTGATTTGTTGGTAAGTGCAAAATACTATTTTAATAACGTATTTTACATGTGTGTGTTCTTAATTTGGAAAATGGAAACTTTAATTTTCTCATTGTTGGAAAATGCTTTTTTGAATCGTTCATTTGATGAAAAACAAGAAATTGCCAAAAGAGGAAAGTGGTATGAAAAACGTTTGCACATATTGAAACAAAAGCAGTTACACGCAAATTTTCTTGCTCTTAAGTTTGATGAGATACTTTGGCCCACAGATTTTGTTCTATGCGATTTGAAATAAAGGTTTCTTGGATCATGCTCATTTGACTGATGGTATGCAATGGCAGACGAAGTCTAAGAAGCATATATATATATATTGATGCATTTTATACTTTGGATGTGTTCTGTGAGAGTGAATGCCGCTCTAGATAGTCAAAGGTTGGAAAGAGATTTGTAGTTGCAATGAGAATGTAATGAGAAAACATAGAAGTTTTTACAACTTTAATCCATGCGACTTGTTTTTTAGGCAACACAAGAGTTACCTTTTTAGAGACATGATAAATCACCATCATCCTTCAATTGAATTAATTATATTGAGCTTCTTGAATACCGGTACACAAAAAATATGATAGTTTCAAATGCTCATCTTCAAGCAGCTACAACATTCATAGAAACTTCTATCAGCTTAAATAGTTTCATGAAAGCTTTGCAGATCTTATCGTGGATACAGTTGCAAAAAAAACTCAAGAATCTGAACTTGTGGCTATTCTTTAAGATGAGACTCAATTGCCGTTGCATAGAAGATATAAGATGAGACACTAAATATTACTACAAAATCTCAGCTTTTCTCAGTTGTCAGTCTTGCGATTAAGTCACAAAGTCACTGCAGACTACAAACCTGCCGTATTACCGCGAGGCCTGGTGACCGCGCCATGCGAATTATCTTTTTTATGCAAGGTCTGGACATGATGTTGATTCGAAATACTGTCTTTGTTGACTTTACTGATTACTCAGCGACTTTTTTACAATCAAATTGATGAATGGCTTTTAACTGAAAGCACAAGTAAACCTTTGAGTGATTGATAGCCAACTTGCTTTTCTTACACTGGTCATGAGAGTCATGGTCAAATCTAGCGGGTTTAATGCTCCAGAGACAGACGCTGTATATCCACTCGGACATCTCATCGGTAATTTTGTAATAAATCAAAGGCTGTTGAATTTTAAACATTAAATTGATATATTTATGTGAATTGTTCATTGTTTGATATTGTTCTACTCCAAACATTGAATGACGAACTTTTCATTTATTTTTTGGAAAACGATGCCTTAGTACAAAACGATTTGTGTTTACTGTTTAATATATGCTTGCTTTCACCCATAATAATGGCATAAGAATCAAATGCGGTTACTAGTTGCCCCACAATTTGCAGTTGTATCCCCATGTTATAACTCTTCATTAGTGATAGGCAATGGATGGGGCAGCCAGCATTGCAGCGGCAAACGGGGGGTCTGGGGGGCGAAGCCCCCCAGGGTAAGATGGGTATTTTTAAAGAGTGAACACCCAGTCAGAAAAGTCACCATACGCCACTGGTTGAAAGCCATTGAAATAACCATTATTGTGAAATTAGCCACTTTTAGTGATTTGTTAGCGCAACTCTAATCTGACGTGAAAACATATTTCACAAAACAGTAACAAAGCAGATGTAAAGGTCAGTCAGAACAAGAATTAGTAAGGACCAAAATTCTTTCCAGGTACCATGAAAAGGATTACCGTCAGGGTTGCGAACTTGAACTCGAACTCACTGAGCTCGATCGTTTTTGTCGATCTCGAACTTGAACTCGAAAGAAAATTTTTTTGAACTCGAACTTGAACTCCGACTTGCAAATATCTCTTGAACTTGGTTAAAAATCGATCGAGTTCGCAGTCCTGATTCCAACATTGCAATCCACTTCGCGATGCACGGAGACGAGAATCAACAGTTCGACGGAAACTTCTGGGAAACGCATTTGCACTTCTTGGAGTTCTTGTGGAGATGAGTATGGAACCGGATTGTGCCGTTTTTTGTTGGAGCCGGATTATCCGAACTGTAACTTAGTGTTGAATTGGATCGGACCCGGACTGACACTCTATAGATTAGGCTACATTATATATCCTTGTGAAAAACACTTTCATTTCAGCTTAAATCTTTTCAAAAAAATTTTGTATGAGGATCGGCTCACTAAGCTTGGAATTAAATCTCTTGAGTACCGTAGACTTGAATTCGACCTGATTCTTATGTATAAGATAAGTCATAATCTGTGTGATCTGAATTTTTCTAATTACTTTGTATTTCAAACTTGTGCTTATAATTTGCGTCGACACGATTTTACAGTTCAGTCACTTTTTCATAACGCCAGTCCTGACCAATTTTCGTCAATTTTACTTCAATCGTATAGTTAGTACGGTACTTGGAATCAGCTTCCTGATGGTGTAGTTTCCGCTTCTAATCCGTCCATCTTTAAGACCAAATTGAAACGTTATGATTTACACTCTATTGCTTCACTTGTTTACTGATTTTATTTTTCTGTTAAATACTTGCTGCTTTATTTCGTTTTTTCCTCGCATGTCAGTGTGCGTGGGTGTTAACCTAGCACCATTGTGATGTAATTCAATAAATAAAATAATGCATTTCCGTTTTTCGAACGATTTTACAGGATTTTTAAGTCCATTTCGAAATCCAACCTGATGCGTTAAAAAAGGTGTATTCGCGCGTTAAGGTGCGATCACACTAACTGAGACGTTGAGACCTTTGAGACATTGTGCAGGTTTATCGTATTATGTCATCACATCCGCGCAAAGTCATGTCACAATAAGATAAACCTGCGCAATGTCTCAAACGTCTCAGTTAGAGTGATTGCACCTTTACTGCAGTTCACACTGAGATGTTGAAACTAGAAATTTGGTTTGTTCGATTGTGACATCATAGACATAAAATGTCTAAGCTTCGGCTAATGCAGTGCTACTCAAACTTTTTTATGCCGTGCACCGGCAGAGCACCTTCCCTCACCTGGCGTACCGGTCAATTTTCGGAAAAAAAAAACTAGAACAAAGTCAGATGAGAAAATTGCAAGGGACAAATGAATGTTTCGACTATAACCAAAAAATATTATGGTCTCATCAGTGCAGCATAGCAACCTCCCACCTTCCTGAAGGTTAGAATTTTTTTTTTTTTTGAAGGTTAGAATTTTTTTTTTTTCAGGAAGGTGGGAGGTTGCTATGCTGCACTGATGAGACCATAATAAGATCGAAACGCGTCTGCAGCTGCAAATGAGTGGGTTGCCATGGGGGCTTCTAGTGATGTGGGCTAGTTAGGCCACCGGTAACTTAGTTGTGGGTTAGTGGTTATAGGTTCTTTCATTGGGTATCGTTGTTAGGGGCCAGTCGCCTGCCAAAAATAGGACACAACCTAGAAAAGAGATGAAGTCGAGATGTACAGGTAAAGCAATGCAAAAACAGAGTCTTTGCAGTCTGGAATGAGTTTAGCCTGGATTGGCTGTGCGTAGCAAGGCTGACGAGACTTTGGTTATAGAACAAAGTCATTATTACTTTTGCAACACATACACAGTAAAAGCAAGTGGCAAACACTTTTATTAATTGTCTTTCGAATTCTGATGCAAATTAGTGTGCGCCTGCTTATTTTCAACCAACTTATCCAATTGCGGTTCAAAGAAAGACTATGCTACTCGAAGAGGAGCATGGATATCCAACGCGTTTCTGTGTTTTCCCTTTAAACAGCTCATGGTAGAAAAGCCGGCTTTACATGGAAGCAGTGTTTTAATAGCCATGCCACTCAGTTTATTTTTGTGGCATATTTATCCGCCTATCACGAGAAAGCGATCAATGCGTTATACGAGCTCACTTTGGAGTTGCCAGCCATCTGTCCATCACACCAAGATGGGAAAATCCCGCTAAGTGCCTTTCCCAACGGCACAACAAGTATATTTGCCGGCTTGCTCTCCACACTGTTCCCTTTGATGCTGCGCGTCATGCAGGGAAGCAGTGAATACCAGTTTTGAAGTCACTGGTTTGACCTGACTCGGAATAAAACCCAAGTCTACAGCTTCCAAGGCCGACGCTCTTATCACTCGGCCATCTGAGCTGTCAGTTACCGATATTCTGCTTTTATTTTGATTGCAAGAAGCTTGCAAGAGAGTTTGATTCAAAAGAGTTTTGCAAACCTTCTTCAGCAAATAGTTCCAATAATTTAATTTATAGTAAAAAACATGCTCAAATCTCTACAATCATCTGATGTTTTGAAGTCAGAGTGTGGCCTATCGATGGAGCTTCTCACTTCTCTACTCGTTACTGGACGCAGCACAAACACACAAAAAGGATGATCACCTCGCATCAAACGTTGCGATACTTTGTAGAAATAGTAGATAAAAATTAAGAAATAAGATTGTTTGTGACGTAACTGGTACGTCGTTATAGCGGCCCACCAAACAGTCTATAGGCATCCTGGGAAAGCAGATTGATCATTATGGTTGCCTAAAAATTATTATATAGACGTTCTGATCAACATATTACAAATTACTCAATTTACAATTTCTCCTAATTGACCGCGTACCGGCAGCCAAGCGCTCGCGTACCGGCATTTGAGTAGCACTGGGCTAATGCATCAGTTTTTGAAGGCTTATGCTTAGACTACGCCTAGCCTAGTTCTAACCTTAGTAGACTTACCAGTACCGCTTCATAGTTCGTCATATTTGACTAAAACATGAATAAGTACCGGTAAGGGACAGTGAAATACGATTATAAATCAATTCAGTTAGTCTATAGAGTCAAAGAGTCTGATGCTAAATAGTTGACAAGTAGATCAATTATGCCTAGGCTATACCGGTATTCTAGTTTTAATTAGGCCTACTAAGCACAGAGCAGGTTAGTCAGTTACTGGTACGGTAGTGCTGATTGTAGACAGTCAATCTGAAAATAAATGTCAGTATCGGTAAATATTCTTGTTTGAAACAGTACTGGATACCGTACTGGTATTAAACTGTAAAGAGTGCATATAGCCTAACCTGATGATTTCTAGGCTATACACTCATACAGGCTACTGGAAATGTGAGATATTTTTCCTACTGGTAGTCTAACCTTTGGGCAAAGCCTGAAAAGTAAACGAAGATATGGTAATGGAAGATACCGGTACATTGGCATGTACAAAGGTTGAGTTAATGAAAGCTCATATCAAATTTATCATAGACTACCGGTAGCTAAATTTTAAAATTATTTTTTTGGTCTTTTGTTTAGTTTTGAGTTTGAGTTTATTATTATTTGCTCGCTTCAACAGCTCAGATGGCCGAGTGGTATGGAGCGTCTGCTCTTGAGCTGTACACTCGGGTTTGATTCCGAGTCGCGTCAAACCAATGACTTTAACATTGGTATTCACAGCTTCCCTGCTTGCCGCTCAGCATTAAAGGGACAGTTTGAAGAACAAGCCGGCAAGTTTACTTGTTGTGCCGTTGGAAGAGGCACTAAGCGGGATTCCCCCATCTTGGTATGGTAGACAGGTGGCCGGCAACTCCTAAGCAAGCTCGTATAGTGCATTGATCGCTTTCTCGTGATAGGAGAATAGATATGCAACTGAAACTGAAACAATAACATATACAAGCGTAATATGCCCAGATTATTATCTACAATCTTGAAGCCAGCAGGGAGCATCAAATAACCATAAGGTTTTCAAGTCAAGATGCTTTCTGTTGTGTGAAAAGACGTGAAGGTTATTAATAAACAAACTCAAGCATAATCAAACATAACATAGTACAACATTTACAAATTTAATGGCCAACTTGTATTATAATTGTGGTATATGATGTCAGAGATAACAACAGTTGCAGCTTTTTTGCTGTGGTAAAGTACGGGTCTAGTCTTGAATATGCTGTCTGCATCTACAAAAAGCCGTCCGCGTTAGGCAATGAAACACGCTGACGGCTTATTCTAGATGAGACCCATAAAGTACTGGTAATGTATTGCTGCTTGCTTTTAGCAGTTTAGCCGTTAGGTATTAAGTATCCATAAGCAGTAAGTGTTCACTGCTGATTTTTTGCATACTCGTATTGTGTGTGTATTATATGTCTGTAAAAACTTCTTTGCTTTTTTATTTCTTCTGCTTATTTGATTGATTTTAATGGAACTTGCCTACAAGAATTGAATAATTTTTTTTACAGAATATATTGCAGTTTGACTGAAGCAGTAGGTCTATCAGTGTCTATTGTTCTGTAGTTACAGTATGGGTTATTAATGTTTATGATATATGGTGCCGGTACTGGTACAGTTATTTACATAACTAATCAGCTAATTGTTTTTGTCACTTGTGGAAGCAGTATCGACAGGTTAGCCTATGTATATCTGTATATATACAACTTAGAAACGGAATTTTTGGAGTACGGTAAGTCTTAAAAACTATTTTGCAGCATATAGACTAATGAGTAGCTTCAGTAAGTTGAATTTAGATTGAAGGGGTTGCTCTGTGACAATGTGATCATAAACAAGCAATTGGAAATTTTTGTCAAGTGTTTTTATGTTAGGACTAAGATTGGACTGCGGACTCTCAGTGTAGTCGTTTTTCTCGAAGTCAGATTGGATTGGATTTTAATTTTAAAATATTGGAGTGGACTCAGAGTGGAAAAAATCTCAGTCCGCTTATCTCTTCTTGCATTGTTCTGTGAGTGTGTTGATGATGGAATGTTCGCAGAATCATAGGCTAGTCTAGTTCTCACTTTTACAGTCTTTACCTGTTTACAATTGTGATTAAGATTGCAGGACAATTCAAATAGACTAGTCTAGTCATGTTGGAAGTTTGTGTGTTGTCATGTGAGGACCTTCTGGTGCAATAGGCTTAGCATTACTGCAGTTCAGAGTTGGCCTTAAATTGATTGTTCATTTGTTGATCAGTTGGTCAATAATCGTAGTCTAGTCTACTGAAGGTCTGAAGCAGAGTGAAGAGGTAGATAGGGTTGATTATGCATGCCATGGCAAATGGTTCATTCGTACTTGAATTGATTGTAGCTCATACTGGTACTGTGATACAAAAAGGTTAAAAATACTGGTATGAGACTTGGGCCTATTATCAATCAACTACGGTAGTCTACTCGCATATCATATGGGTACCATACTGGTAGACTTTGTGTTTAAATTTTGGTTGAGGGCAGAGGAGTTGGGTTAGGCCAAGACAAGTCTAGCTGGTTAAGGTCTATTAGTATAGGCCTATTCAATTACCGATACCAGATTGCCGGTACTACCATACCAGTATATACCAGAGTACTCATTTCTGGTACCATAGGTCGATAAGACTAACGATTTCCAATGGTGCCGGTATTACTGTATTAAGCTCTAAGGATTAGGCAATTAAAGTCAGTTTACACACATGCTTGCCCACTGCCAGAAACTTTGCCGCATGGTACCGGTAACTTTGCCATAGAGACTTGGTCACATGGTAACTTCACCACACTTTGAGAAGGTGAGGGGAGATGTGAGGATACTTGTAGGTGTAGGGAAGTGTGTTGGAGTGTGGAGGAGGTAGGCAGAGATGTAGGGAAAGGTGTGGGGGGAAGTGCATGTGGGGTAACATCTAGTATCAGCCCCCAGGTTCAGTTAGGGTTTGGTTTGGTTAGGATTAGGTTTGGTTTGGTTAGGGGTTAGGGTTAAAGTTGTAACTAAACGGAACCCTTACTAAATTTAACCCTAACCAACCTAATCCTAACCAAACCTAACCCTATCCGAACCTGGGGGCTGATACCAGATTGCTAGATGTTACTCGTGCATGTGTTGGGGCCCCACACCCCAACACACTTCTTTACACCTCACGCTACACTGCCCATACCTCTCCCCACATCTCTCTTCACCTCCCCCCAGATCCCAACACACTTCCCCACTCACCCCATACACTCTCCCACACTTCTACACACACTCCACATTTTTCCTTACCTCCCTCCACACCCCAACACACTTCCCTAAACTTTCCTCCATACCCCCATATCTTTCCCCACACCCCTCCCTCACCTACCCCACACCCCAACACACTTCCCCACTCATCTCATACTTTCTTTCACACCTCTCCTCACACTTCTCCACACCTCTCCCACATCCTTCCTCACCTCCCCTCACACCCTCCATACTAACCCCATATACTTTCCGGCACCTCCCCCACACTTTTGTGCACCTGTCTTGACACCGTCTTCCCCCACATTTTCGATGTTTGAAAAAGTGGTGAAGTTACCTTGTGACGATGTTACCTTCATAAATTCGTGTCGAAGTTTCTGTGGCAAAGTTTCCGGCAACCACATATATACAGCACGACACATTATATGGTGTGAATTTTAGTTTTTGTGTATATCATAAATCGGTGGCTATGAGTTGCAATCAGCTAATCTGGGCTCTATTTTTTGTTTGGTTTGGTTGCTTTGATAAGTTTGTTTGGTTTGGTTGTTTTGCTTCATCTTCGTTTGGTTTCATGTTTATAATCTTGACCTTAGATTTTTGATAAGGGTTTCACCGTAACTGGCTAATTGTGTTCACATTTTTTTTAGGACTGTAATATTTCACTTTTTCATTTTACATTTCCTAATCTCCCTGATCTTAAGTACTATTCTGCTATTCTTGCTATGTTGCTTTGAGATCCTAAGGTTATTTTTGTGTCGAGATAAAAAGCGGGATTAAATTTCCAATTTATTGCAGCTTCCTCAACAGGTGATTCCCATATATACTGAGTATGTGTGTTATTTATTTATTTTTTTTAGTTTTTTTTTTTTAGTTTCTTTTGTGTGTATCTAGTCAAACAATTTGTTTTGAGTTAAACCAAATTTCAAAGATGTTGCGAAGGTGGTGGTTGACTTAGATGACCTTATGGTCTTTTCACTAACACCTTGTCAAGTCAATGACTTCATTAATTTGTTTATGCATAAAATGTGATGGTGCTTGACAAATAAACTTGTTGTTGTTGTTAAAAACAAAAAGCACTTTTATTTTTGCTCAAAATTTGGTCTGCGCATGCGTGGCACTAAATTTCCACATGTGTTATTTAACTGGTCTCAGAATCTTTTTTTTCCATTACTAGCCTATAATGCTAACTGTATATTCTCTTAAGTATCTGCGCGTGATCGCGATTTTGACCGCAATTATGATGAACAAAGATAAAACAATAATAATTGTTTGTAACAATGATTGATTGGTGCTTGTTTGAATTAAGCCGTGGTTCAGGGTTAGGGTTCGTGTTTGGGGTTAGGGTTCGTGTTTGAGGTTAGGGTTAGGCCCTATCCCGTACTAATAGCTCACTAGCTGTCCTTGTGCTGGTGACATATCCGTCTGTTTTAAGATGCGACTTAATTCAAACAAGCTCCAATTAATTGTGATGATCAAACAAAAATAAAAACTTGCAGCTTTAGGATAATGAGGTGAGATTGATTTTTTTACTGTTGGTTCTACACTAAATTTTAGCGCTTTTTGGAGTAACAAAAATGCCCGTGTTCGATGAGCAAAAGGACTTAATGATTGCAACTTACACGAGATTTTCATGCTTGTAAAATTTTCCGTTAACAGTAAATACGCTGGTCTGACGGGCGAGTGAAGAATGTAAACAACATGCCGGAGTCGATTTTACTTGAAACAACAGCATAAACTGCGCCTGTCCGACGGGCAGGTGAAAAATGAAAACAGCTTGCCCAACACAATTTCAGTCGGTCTTGGACCGATGGGCAGGCGTTAATGATGAACCCTGACAGTCCTGCTTGCAATATGTGTATAGTCAAAAAGTTTGAAGAAAGAGTAGAATGAAGATTGTGCTGATATAAATTTGGCATCAATGAAACTGCAGAGATTGAGTACAAAAAACGAAGCAAAAGTCAATTTAAATAACATTCTTTTTTTGTAAATGGTAGGTTAAGACCTGTATTGTTAAAAGTATTGAATTTCAATTGGTTTTTCGTTCTCGGCCTACCTCATGCTGGTACCGGTACTGTTGAACTGCTTTAGATTCTGGCCTGAATCCTGCTGGCAGCTTTGATTTTTAAGAAATTGATTGTGAAAGTGTGTGAGTTTCACTATGGGAGAAAGGAAAGGAGTAAACAAGTACTATCCTCCTGATTTTGATTACAAAAAACATGGATCTCTTGATCGTTATCACAATACCCATCCACTTCGAGAAAGAGCTCGGAAACTCAAATCAGAAGGAATTTTGATCATTCGTTTCGAAATGCCATATAACATATGGTGTAATGGTTGTGATAAGCACATTGGTATGGGAGTACGGTACAACGCCGAGAAGAAAAAAGTTGGTAATTATTATTCAACTATCATATACAAATTTCGAATGAAATGTCATCTTTGTGATCAGTATTTTGAAATTCAGACTGATCCAGCTAATTGTGAGTACGTCATTTTAAGTGGAGCTCGGAGAAAAGAAGAGAGATGGGATGCTAAATCAAACGAGCAAATTGAAATGACTGACCATAAGGACAAAAAAGAGTTGATGACTAATCCTATGTTCAAATTAGAGCATGCTGTCAAGGATAAGCAAAAACTACATACTGTCATTCCAACTTTAAACGAAATACAAGACATACAAGAAGAAAAGCGAGATGATTATTTATTAAATAAAGCATTAAGAAAAACTTTTCGAGAACGAAAAAAGAAACTTGAACAGGCTCAGGAATCAGACAAAAAACTTTTAGCCAAGTCCTCGCTTAGTATTCCGTTGCTTAAAGAAAATGAAGAGGACAGAAAAATGTCAAAACTTATCAAATACAACACTGTAACTTCTTGTTCAATGAATCAAGAATCTGTTCGGGAAAAAATAATTAACCAATCAATATTTCCATCTTTGTCCAACTCTAAAAAACACTCGTCAGTTAAGAACGATGCTTTAAATTCATCTGTGCTTTCTCAAAACCTTGGTATAAAAATAAAAAAACGTAAATCTTCATCCGTACATCCAGAGGATGAATTGTCTCCGAATGCGTCCAAGAGTGTAAGATTAACTGAACCTTCAGACACTGTTAGGAGCAAAGTGAATGCTTCACCATGTAACAATACACCTGCTTCAACTTGTGGCGTCATTACTTCGGACTCCAACTGCAAAAATCCTGTATCAGCTTCATCTTTTGCAAAAGCTACCTGCGACAGTTTAATGGTTGTTGATTATAGTTCATCTGAGGAGGATGCGTAATTGTTTTCATTTAATTTTTAATATGGCTCGGGTCGTTTGGAAAGCTGTTCATTCCCTTGATTATCCCATAGGTCTTATCGTGGATGAGCGTTTTTTGGTGCTAATATTTCAACTATTATTGCGAATTCAAATATTCCTTCCCCTTGCAACATTCTCAATGGGCTGTGTGTGCATGTGTAGTTGTTCAGACACATGCACACGCAACTGCCATATTGTTTGGGCAGTTGTTCGGTGAATACCTTATTTCCCTACTTTTTTTTTCTCTTAATGGCCATGGGCAGTTTTAGGGAAAACCTCGGCACTAATGGTTTTGATGCATACATTTGACGATTGGGTAAGTGCAGGTGTTCGTATATTTTTAACCATTGTGTGCTTGTTTTATTTTGTTGGCTTTTTGTTTTGTTAAAAACGTTACTACTGATCAAAATATATTTACATCAGTGAAATAATGATTATAAACAGTAACTACAAGCATATGCTATGTTCAAAAAGTTTTTCCGTCGAAAAAAGTGCGTCTAACATGCTGTAGTCGTTTATGTTACGTCTAATTGCTAACGCAAAAATGTTATCAAATGTAATTGTAAAATAGCTCTCGGCAATGTTACGTAATAGAATGATTGTTGCTTTTACTTTCATTGTGGAAAAGGTGCTTGTTTGTTTATGGTGGTTAACTTCTAACCACAACGATATTATTTCTGGTTTTAAACTTACGGTTTTTAATTTTAAAAGATTCCTTTAAATGCTTGCTAATCATATCAGTAACTGGAATTTTATTGTTTTGCTTTTTTTCTACCTTTGGATCAAAATTTTGATGATTCATAGTTGAAAATCTTTTTGGCGAGTTTTTTCGTTTTTCGACCCGTTTATGTTTTTCAGTTTTCACAATGCTAAATTAGTTAACCTGTGTACAATGGTTTTTTGATGAAATTGACTCACTTTAGTTTTTTATACATGAAGCAAAACTTGTTTTGCACTTAAGTCAGTTTTGTTGTTTCGGTATGATGTGAAAAAGCAAATGAATTAAAAAGAGCATATTGATGTAGAGAATAACTATTGTACATGCCATTTCCAGATCTGTTGAAATGGTTTTGGTGTAATTTAAAGACTTAGCCTTATTGCGATTGGCGAAGCATGCGTTTGCAACCACTGCACGACACCTTAGTTGTTCCATGATAAGAAATAAAAGTGTTGTCAATGTTTTAAGCTTGACATGCCCTTATTTTTACCATATACCACAAATTTTACGATCATGCTATCTGTCATCCGTACAAAAGTCGCATCCTGTCCATTATGTGGGCCAATTACCTTTATCTGTCTGTTACGAATTGAATGATTCGATTTCTGGCTACGCAGTACTTTCCCATACATCAGAAAAGTGTATTGTTAAAAATTCTGTGTTGACACTTGTATTTTCCGTTGTATTTTACCTAGCTCATTTCTGAGCGCATATCAAACAACGGACTGTTAGTGCTGCAAGAATTCGTTTGAAATATTAGTTTATTTATTGCAACATATTTTTGCAGATCAAAAAATTATTTTGCAACGTTTTAATTTTTGTTTAAGCAATAAGTGAACAATGTCATCTGTTCGCTTTACTGTCACAAAAGCTGACGAAGACACAGCTGAAGATTTGGAAGCTGGCGATAATCTGCAAGTGGTTGAAGAATGCGAAAAGTATATATGTGATTTTTTTTCTTGTAGTTGTTCCACTTTTAATATGTTAAGAGCTAGGCCGTAGACACCAGCCAGGACTTTTAAAAGTTTGTCGTCAGGTCAGAGATTTTTGAACTCTGGTTAGAATTCGGATTGGAGTTTGGTGTGAGGCTCAGGCTCGAGTTAAGGCAAGGGATAGGGTTAGTTGTTTCATCGCCGAGTCGGTCACCCGCAAAAGTCGCACACTCTGTTAAAAGATGTGATTTCACTTATGTTTGAGCATATAAAGACATTGCGTCTATTTGGGATTTAAAATCTATTTTTCGATCAGTGTTTTATTTTGTTTTGACGAATTTGTGTTGTTGTTTTGTTCAAGAAAAACTGTATGAAGTAGAAACAATTGAGCTACTCTATTGCAACATATACTATATAAGTGTTTATACTCTAGCTATTAGTCATGCCAGTAAAAGAATACTAGCTATGTTGAGTTTCACATATGGCCATAGGCATTTACGGGCTTCTTTAAAAGCCGACAAATAAATGTAGTTTCCATTAGTTTTATTGTGAGCTGAATTTTGTTGCGGTAGTTTGTATACTGTTTTAACAAAGGAACATTGTTACAATAGTACTCTTCTACTAAGTTTTAGTGTCGCAATGGATGTTATTTTGACACAATTTTGGGGTTTGGTGATCAGTAAGGGTTTCGTCTTTACGTCAGTGATTCGCAAAAAGTGAGCGGTTTTCTATTTGAAAATGCGTTTTACCTGAGGCTAGACTTTTCGACGTTAAGACAAGGTTTAGGTTTGGGTTAAGGATAGGAAATGAGTTAAAGTTTGGGTTATAGCTGGGTTTAGATGACCCCACGCCGAAATATCCCACGTCGAATAGTCTCACACTCTGTGTGACTGCATATCGATATTACTGATCGTTCTTGTGCTTTAGGTCTGGACTGATGAGTTCAGAGAAGCCAACACAATATGTGCCTAATGATCAAGCTGATAAACATGAATCGGGAGATGCAACGATTGGTATGTTACGTAGATAATGTCCGGCTATAAAGCTACTCTTTGTGTTGAATAAAAAATGATATAACTAAGTAAATACAGCATTCCTTTGTTCATATATACTTCTGCTTAACGCGACGTTTAAATAATCCAAAGCACCGAAGTAATTCATACCGTTTGCAAAGTTAATCATAAATAAATATTTCGAGTGTTTTGAGCGAAGTGCGTAATTTAGCACGAAAAAAAAATGTGCGCAGATACCAAATTTAGTGACGATTAATTATATAGCAAAAATTTGCGCAAATTTATGAAATGGCACTTGATTATACGGAAATCAAGGAAAAATTATCTTGTTTTGCGCGTTTTAGTGTTTTGTACAGTATTGAGGAAATTATGAATGGGAACCGCTCTCAATTTTGGGTGGCTGCACGACTTGGTAACCTTACGGTCCCTTCGCAGTCACCGTGTTGTTGTACTGTGTTGTAATCGCAGCAACAAACAAATGAAGATTAAGTCTCAATAACAGTGGTTTTGTAGGATTTTGAATTGTATTTATAAGGAAGTCTTATTTCAAGTTTGGGCCTCATGTTGCATAATTCCATCATGTTTAATGCAAATGTTGGCTAATACCGGTATGTTTTCTGGGCTGTTAAATCAAGTCATTATTTTGTGCTTTTCCTTATTGGTAGTTCCTATTTACTCAGTAAGACTAAATTGTGAGAACGTTGCGTGCACGGCATATTGAACAATACTAGCGTATTGTCCACGATATTAACGTTGATGCTTGCCAAGTTTTAGGATGAACAGCAAACAAATAAACTTTGTTTTGCTGCGGCAGATAGTTGGTTTTAAAGCATTTCGGCGTATTGTGACTGATAAATGCCACAGTTTGATAAATATGTGGTGCAATGCTAGTCGCAATTGAATTGCGCAATCACTGCTTGAAATAGATAATACTGAAGCCAACAAGTAATTGGTGAAAATTAGTGTACCAAAGCTAAACCGTAAGTTTCCACTCGTGCATTGTGAACGTGAAATAAAATAACCTTATTTCCACTTTCAACTTCGCTAGTGTAGACGCATCTATAGTCTCAGTCAAAAATTTGGTGCATTTTGGTTTGTATATCATCTTTGTGTGCAGCCGGTCTGATAACAAGCTTGCGACGTTTATTAAACCAGATTCTGAGTTTAAAAATGTCTGTGCAAACGCAAGTTTTAGGTCCGGTCTACACAATCAAGTTTTCTGCGCAAAAACGCTTTCACAGCCTTACAGCAATAATCTTTCAGCGTGTAAATGCAAGCGCAAGTTTGTAGCGCAACATTGACGGCAAGATTGCGTAGTAAATTCTTACAGTGTCTATTTCAGATGTTCATTTCTATGTTACAAACATGCAATAAACGAAGACAAATTAAAAAAGTGGACTTCAAAAAGAAAAAAAAAAAAATAATAATAATTCCTATAACATAAGGAAGCTGTGAAGGGACGTGAAGTCTTCGGGTCAAACGGCCACCTTTGAGCAATGCTCTCTCATTAATTCGTTTAGCAATAGTGTCGAACGATTTGCCACAGATAATGATGTCGCTAATTTACAGTAACTTAATGACTATTTTTCATGAGTAGTCAATAACTTATTGCGATATGTCGTGGAAAATATTTTGAAGTTTAAGTTTTGGATTGAGGTTGGAATGGAATTCCACTCTTAAACCCTTGATACTTAGATTTTCGCGCACGTTTTGTCTTACATAGAGGTCTGGAAGACCGTGTACAATAATCATGTGCCGCCAAAATCCTGGTAAAGTAAGTAAGGTTATCTACAAAGAATGTTTATGCAACATTGCGAATTACCTCAGATGTAAACTGGTCAGCGACTTTTTTACGCAAGAAACCATGCCAACTTTTTCCAGGAAGGAAGTTTCTAGAAAAAACTCTCTGTTATGTAAACGCATCCGTAAAACGCGAAGCAAGATACTTGCGCAAAAAACTTAATCGTGTGAACCGGACCTTATAGTATCTATGCACTTGTATTTATCCCACTCCCGGGCAGCATAGTGGTCAAAGACTCCGGCGCGGAAGGTCTGGGATTCGATTCCTGGGCCGATCAAATCGTACACAGTCGCCAAAGGCTCGTCACCGTTGCGATGTTTCTTTAGAGCTCTGTTACCCAGCGCTAAGTCGCGGAGATGGGCTCTGCCCATCGTTAGACCGCTTCGGCGTAATATTGGGAGTGTAACGGAGATGTGATTTTTTTTCTGTGTTTTGTCCTTCGAAGTTCGTGATCGTATCAGTGCTACCCTGAAATACAATAGCTCGGTAATTAGTCAATTATAATAGATCATGGCCTTTATTAATTTTGTTCGAGCTTTCTACGTGAGGTTAGAGTTTTTAATGACACACTGTTCTAATTAAGCGTCATGACAGCTTTCTTCAGTCGACGCAAATTGATTACTGGTAGTCTATGACGTCTTCGGCGATATTAATGAATACTAACCGTGTCAAGCGTTGATTATGATTCAACGCCTCTTTTCTGGCTAAAAATTTTTTATGATGATTGAGTTTTTTGGTAGAAAACGTTTTAAATTGTATTTTTGATTATAGTGATTTTTAATTAATATAATACAATACGTATAAATTTGTATATTAGTGACGTATTCACGCGTACTATCAGTAACTGATTTTATTCGTGTTATAATTATGTGTCATTTCTATAGAAAGCTTTAAAATAATGCATAGGCCTATGCTGTATACTTTATTGGAAATATAGCGCTGCCATTAAAATAAATACGACTATGACTGATATCAGGGGTGCACCCAGCAAATTCCAAAGGGGGAGGGTTCTAAAAAAACCTCGATCCCGCACTCAGGAGCGGATCCAAAAAATTTTAATGGGGGGATGAAATTTTGAATTAGGTTGAGTGTTAACTAAATACAAAGACATAAAACCCAAAAAAGGCGTAAAAAGTCCTTTGAAAATGTTTTCATGTCTGCGACGTATTTAAGAATTTTTTTTAGGGAGGGGGCACCCAATTTTGCCATATTTTCAAGCGTACTTTTTTCGGGCAGAATCATTTTGAAGCATGTAGAGAATATAAAAGGCTGTAAGGGCGTCTAGGGGCATGCTTCCCCGAAAGGTTTTTGAAAATTTACATACTGGAGTTGCCATTTTAGCACTTTTTGAACAATTTTTAGGCAAATTTTGTTTAAATTTTTTGCCCCTAAGTCTGAGTGTTTCACAAAATATGATGGATTTTGTTCGTACATTTTCGATTATGCGTGTGTAGGGCTTTAGGCTTATTGTTATCGAAAAGGTTCGAAATTATGGAAAAACTGTATATATTCATCATCCCCCCTGGATCCGCCCCTGCCCGCCCTGATAACAATGTCTCTTACTACTGCACCAACCAGCCGATTTGGCTTCAGTATGATGCGAGGCAAATTCTGTCAAAGCTGTTTTGAAATAACAGCACGTACTGCACTTGCGCAGTTTGGATACTTCACTTTAAAGACAAGGGTGTGGTTTCAAAAAGAGGAGTTTCGACCCCCCAACTCCATCTGGGTGCGCCACTGGCTGATATCAATCACCTTATCAGCATTATTTTCTAATGTATTTGTATGTGTGATTTACTCCTACCAATCTTCTGCAAAATGCTGGAAAAATTCTGCAATTTTTGTATAACAAAAATCGACATACTTACTTTCACGAATAGATAAATCACAGTGTAACTATTCAAAAAATAGAGTTCCGGTATGTCCAAGTAGTGTAACTTTGATTTTTTATTTCACTTCCTTGATTTTTTATTACTTGAGAAATTTTGGTTATTTAGTTAAACGTGAACATCGCTTGAGTGTGGTAAATTTTGGTACCTTGACATTTGCTGTAAACCTTACCCACGTTTAGTATGAAGAAAGTTAAAATTCCTGTGCTTTTAAGATCTGAAGTGGATACTTGTGTTACTTGCTATGTGTAATTAGTTACTCGATTTGCAAGGTTTGGTTTATTAGCTTAGAGCCGTCTCTTGGCTCGCTGTGTTTAATTAGTTTTGACTTCGTAACTAAAAGCTTTGATCCAGGTTTGTTTAGTCTGAATCGCCTTCTGTTGCACATTTAACTTGTCTGAATCAAGAGCTGTGAAAGAATAATCCTAGTCCTGCCATGGCCATACTCGAGATCTTGATAAAAACTTTGCAAAATCTGGGGAGATTTGTTGTATGCTCCGACGCCAATTGGTCCTTGGTTCGTGATTGCATTTTGGATGTGATGTTATACGTAATTGCGCATTCACTCCCCGACTTACGGGCGCTGGACGAGTTGCATTCCAAGGAAGCGTTCCTAACTCGAATTTGTTCGAAAGTCGTTGTTCCTATCGAGGTGGGACTTCATACCCACATGTCGGATTTGCCAGGGGAGTCAGAGACTCTACCAGAGAGAACAGGGGCTCTGTTCATGCTCTACCTTTCGGACCTGAACTCAGTCCATCATCAGGATTTGCCTCGTACATCTTCCAAATAGAAAAAGTGGACAGGTTGGATAAGTCTTGTTTAGCAAAAAAAAGGTTAAATTCGCCTTAGTTTAGCGGGGAGACAGATCGAGGTTGGAAATTCAGTTGAAGGTTAAAATAAATAGTTCAGGTGTTGGGGGAGGGTGCTATGCTGCACTGATGAGACCTAAAAAGGTCGAAACGCGTCTGCAGCTGCAATTTAGTAAGTTACCTTATGGGGCCTGTGATTAGACCTAGTTGGTTAGTTAGGTTGTTAGACTTTTGACCTGCTGTTTTTTTTGACCCCCTGCTTCGAGGCATAGTTTTTTTTTTTCTATTAATGAAAATTTAGACTATTGAACGGAAATTAAGCTAACGTAGCAAACCTCGAATCAATTTTGCTGTAAATCAACTTTCAAGGCCTAGTTGACAAACGAAGATGGTCCGCCTTCAAGTTACAAGGTCCTTCCGTCCATTTCGTCAAACGATAAAGCGAATTTAACCTTTCGTCATTATTATTATGAAAGTAAAATACGTCTGCTACACTTATAGTATCCGGTTTTGCTTTTTGTTTTGGATGAATTAGCGAAGACAAATGCTCGAACTTGAGGAATAGTAGAAAATTTTTTGCTTTTTGTTTTGGATGAATTAGCGAAGACAAATGCTCGAACTTGAGGAATAGTAGAAAATTTTTTTTCTATTTTCTGTACGTGTTTGAACTCTTCTGTTCAGTCATGCGTGAGTTTTTCCTCGTCAAATTTGATGTTTTGGACCAAGACGTCTACATTGATTAATCAGATGCAATGTTAGCTTGGCCAAGATCAATAGTATGCTGATTGATCGTATTTTGGATAACAAATTACCGGTATACTGCCTTTGTGGTTTGTTTCTGTGCGTGTAATCTCAAGTTCAGTGGCGTAGCGAGAAATTTTAACATGGGGGGCGTAAACTTAAAAGCCATCAAAAGATTTCGGCGTATTTCAGTCACTTGTTGCGTTTGTTCTTTTTTTCTGAAAGACAAGCCAAAGGAGGGGGCCCTGGTACTTTGACCTTCCTAAATACCCTGCTGTTCAAATTGTTATGGAACCCTCCATTAGCATGTGATTGAGATATTCATGTTTGTTCATGTTAAAATCAAAAATGGAAATGTGGTTTCAAGCTTGTTGAAGTTAGTGTCGATCTTGTATTGCGGTTTACCGAATGTCGATAAATGTCATTCATGTGTTGTCAATAAAAGTTGCGTGAATGCTAGGTGCTTTTGCAACTAGTACGGCATTTGCTTACGAACGAATAGAAGTTTTTCAGGTGTTATGACTTTTTGAAGAAATGTCGCAGCTTGCTTTTCGCATATATATTATGGAAAATTGCAACAAGCAGATTGCTTTTTGAGTCTAAATTGGGATAAGTTGTGGGAAAAAGTTGCTGAGAGTCTAAAGTTCTTGGGGCTTTTAGGTAAAGCTTGTTTGTCCTAATTATGTATGTGTTCTCTTGAGAGCTGTTGAACTCTAGGTTCTTAAGGTAACGTTAGTACCTTTGCATTTAGTTTTACGTTGATTACGTCATGCTTTGGTTATGATGTCATGAAGGATATTTAGTATTGGCTGTTAATCAGATGGCAGCTTGATGAACCGTCGTTTCTTCAGCTGTGTTAGTGTTGAAATTGTTCGTCGTCGTTTAGAAGTCTTGATTGATTTATGAGCAACAGCGGCCAAAGATGTTTGCTTGCTCGTAAAGAGGAAATATGTTTTCTAAGTTAACTCATTAACGAAAACGGTAGAAAAGTCTTGGGCTTCAATTCTGATTCATAGCCACGTATTATTGCTTCCTGTTTCTCTATACGCTAATACTGCTGCTAGCATTTATTACGTTGTTAGTGAATCATGTTGCACATTCTGCCTTGTCATTTAATCTAGTGACTGCATTATTGTTGATTGTTAATTAATTACGTTAGATTTGCTGCATTTTGGCTAGCACCAAATCAAAATTGGTTTAAGGGCCACAAAAGTATTACTGTTTATGTGACCTCCTCTAAACCGCGGTTTTGTTTCTTCCACAATATTTTCTACCGTAGTGGATGGTTTGTAGGTTTCCAATAATTTAAAGCTTGAAACAGACCACATAAGTAAATATTAAACTTCGTTGACCAAGTTGGAGTTCGTTCTGGGCAATCGCGTTGTGCGGCACTTACATTACTAAACCCAATAATAATATAGTGACAGAGCGCTCAATGTTTCGTGATGTGTAAATTATATAAACGTAAATTGGCTTGTCGTGAATCGACAAAAAGTCGTCCTGAATTACACAAATTCTGTCTAATTGGAAAAGCAAACTAAGTGGTACTTTTGCCTGCAAATCAAATTTAAGATGTGTCTCTGTGAATGGTGTAATCGAAAACAGTTTATCAATACAAGCCTAAAGCAAATTTTCTACTCTTTTTGAAGTTTTGCATGCTACGTTGCATTGCTACCTTAAATGATTGAAGTGTGAAAACGGACATTGAAATGCTGTATATATCTATGATTGTATTTACCTGCGAATATAGGCCTAGCGTGAACAGCTATGTAGATGTGATACTTATTCCTCCTCACAAGTGATATTGTGAGTTATCAATGAATTAGTCATATGCAGTATTGTTTCGTAAGTGATTTAATCAGTAGTCTCACTGCACCTTCGTTATTGGATTAGATTTACCGACTTGTCACACTAATCAGATATTTTTGTCTTCATACTACGCGAATAACGTGCAGAATGCGAAAATAGTTTTTATATATGGTAATGCTAGCTAATTTAAGTTTCGTACAGAGGTACGCAACATAAAACGTGATTATTAAGCTGTGGTCAGCGAGTGCTGTTTCGGCTCATCAAACCTCATCATGGTGTTGTAATCTTTTCGATTCCCGGTTCGGTTAAATCGGACACTGTCGTCAACCGCTCGCCACCGCTGCGACGTTTCTGTGTTGTTCAGGAGCGGAGATGCGTCCCACCACTCGTTACACGCTTCGGCGTAATACTGCGAGTATAATAAAAATTAGATTTTTCGTGATGATAAAGTTTTAAAATCCACCGGATGCAATATACTCTATGTTTTAACGCCTATGTGACGTGTGCGTGATTTCCGTTTAATGTTAACTGGAATTTATTGTGTCATTATCACATGATGATGAGGTATTTTATACAAACGTCACGTGGTTTGGCTTTGCCCTCATAAAAGTCGTTTCGCTGAAATTTTAAAATGCGACATACTTTATGGCCGCTAGGTGCCGCTCTGTATCAATTTTTCTGAAAATATTGGTAGATGCGAAATCGCAAGCGCAATCAAGATCCGAAAATACTGGGTACTTGCATGAAATATAAATAAATAACTGGGGTTATTTTCAAACTATATTGAACTGAGAATTGAACTGTAATTGAGGGAGACTGCGAAGTGAGTTTGCGCTCTTCGAGTCAGCAGCCACCCGGTAAATGTGTCAAAGCGATCGGCTCCAGCCGCGAATCGCACCCGTCACGTAGGATCCACAACCTGCTGGTGGTACCGCTATGCCATGACGCTGACGAATCTGGTCAATATACAAAATTAAAAAGATGTTTTTTCTGCTCAAAGATATCCTAGACTACGGACGCTTGACAATGTGACCTAATTTGTTTAATGTTTGCCATGAGATGAGCTCTTGTTTTGCGCCAACTTAAAATTTTCGGTTTTGATTTTTCTGAAATTGAAAGTGTAAAACTACTCTGTACAGCTACGTGTTTTTAGCTTGCTGCTAATTCTGGCCTGGTGGTTGGCGCGTTGAGATCCGCAACCGACTTTGCGGTTTTCTATGCTCAACTACGTCATCCTCCATGATAGATGTGATTCACATAAAAACCTAAGCTGCAGTTATGTAGCTTAAAAACTAATACTGGCTTGGGGTCTGGTCTTCTATATGTCAAATTTCCTAGCTTTATTTTTGAGCATGTCAGTTTGCAAATTTTCTATATATTCTATTTTGATCCAACTTTGCTCCATCTTCCTTCTTTGTTTTCTTGGTGATATAAATTACGCTATGATCGTAGGATTTATATTGATGATGGTAGCTCAGTCCGTGGGTTGAAGTTGGGAAAACTTTGCGGATTACTTCATTTACGCTTGTCTCTTGTTGTGGTCTTGGAAATGGCACTTAACACTTACGATACATCCCGTCCTGTACTTCAAGCTATTTCGGACCGTAGTTTCGCTTTTGTGCGTATGGAACTTGGTGCTAACAATGACTAGATAAAAACCCGCTTTTGTTTGCTTGTTAATTGAACAGTTCTGGTGTTGGCTTGGTTGTAAGAGCAATGGTAGAATGATAATTGTTGTGTAAACTTTTTAAAGTGGTCTAGTTTTCATTTTGCTACTTTAGCACAGTGCTTCGCATCTAATTACCGTACCTTGATTTTTACATGGATTTACTTACGGTACTATCGTTACTTTTTGCTTTAAACAATGATTAAAGAAGCCTAGAACATTTTTTAAGTGTTTACCTGTTAGGGTTAGACTAATAATTCAGTTACAATTACACCATTTTGAGCAAATTTTAAACCTTAAATTTTCATATTTAAAAGAAGCAGCAGTTAGAGAAAGTTAGAAGTTGTTTTCGTGTGAGTTACGTAGTTGTACTTTGTGCTATTTTCTTGCCATAATCGATGTATGTGCCTACAGGCTATTTTGCGTAAGAAGGTAATTTAATTCGTTGGCCGAAAAATCCTGTTTGGCGAAATATGACAATGGCTTGCAATCTGTTATGACATTATACTCTACAAAATTAAGTTTGGTAATTTTTTGTTTTTCACAGTTTGACATGTATAGAATTGAAATCTCTGTTGCGTAGTGTAAATTTTCAAGTTTCTTAAGTTATTTTCGTCGAAATTAAGTAATCTGCGTTTGATTCCCATGTGATAGCAATGCTCAAAAAACAGCTTTCATTTAAGCGCTTGGAGTTACTCTTTAAAAGCTGCTAATTGTATTTTTGGGATTAGAAAATGCAAACTGGAACGGCTAGGATATATGTTTAAATTTACTCCAAAAGTTTTGCATTTTCACAGGTTTGACAAGCTATCTCAAGTGCTATGATTTAAATATGCTGGAATTCTTGGGTTTTTAAAAAATGTGTATTATAAATACTTTATGGACTGTTGTTTGCTTTCTACTTTCAAAACTAAATTTAGAAAATGCTTTATCACTTGACATATTGTCAATATCCGCGTCAATTAGTGACTACTGAAGCCAATCAAATACGTCCTCCTTTTTTGGCTTGCACGCTTGACGTACTCTGCCCTTTATGCTACGTTGCGTGACGTCATCAATTCGTTGCCGAAGAGCTAAAGAAAGAGTCTGTCTGGGAAAGTACAAGCTGCCGTCGTTAGTTTTAGATTTAGACTAGTTGTGAAATAGGATTTGTAATGAGATAAAATTAAACATATATAGCTGTAACGTTTAACTGTAGTTTCTGTGTGAAAATTTCACTTTAGAAATTTGAAATTAGTTGAGAAATTACGAAAGAGACCGCGTTTAGATTTTATGTAACTGTGTAAGGCGACGTTACTAAATAAGATTGACTGGTAAATTCATGGCGGCTGCTATTAAAACAATAATCGTTATTATGCTAAAGCTTGTTTACTCGGCCATGTAGTCAAGTGTGGGCTGTGTGGCTTGCGATGTATGCGAATAGTTTTGACCAGCCTGTTTTCGTTATCCTTTAACTACTGTATGTATTCGCTATGCAATATTTGCTCTTAGGGTTTTTAATGATTAATTAGTTACGCAGCTGAAGTGAGATTTAAGTAAGCACGATTTTAAAAGCATTTTTTAAAAAATTAAATGGTTTGTGGTGAAGCTATACTTCTATATTTTTCGTGATAGGGCTGTTTGCGTTGCATTAGATTGCTAATTGAGAAATTAACTATCCTACAACTTTGATGCTACTTTTGTGCTGCATTTACAGGCCAGAAGTGGATTACTGGTTAGTTTTACTTCGTTAGTCGCTAGAAGCAGGTTGAAAGTACAAATACCAGGCTGATTCTAGCATGAAAGTGTGAAATACAAAGTGCGACCTTTTGTGGAATTGTCTTTGCCATCGTATTCAAGAAAGTAAAAGAAAATGTGTGTTGATTTATATCTGTTATGACAAGGGTCAATTTTCTGCCAAGGCAAAGAATTTCAAATCTCTGAATTGGACATAAAAATATGGCTCAAGTTTTTGGAAATATCATGGCTTCTGCAAAAAGTGGGTATGAAGACCTTGCGGGCTCGGTTATGGAAAGAGGTCCAGGACGTAAGTGAATATGTCAGCCTATAGTGTGGTCATGTTGAGTAGGGTACTTATAATCGGGCACTGTGTGCATTGTTGGAACTGTAAATCCAAGCCTAATCCCAAAAGTTTGAGGTTGCCGAACCCTACATTCCGCTTTTGCAAAACCGTTCTCTAGTAATCCAGTGCTGAATAACTACAGGCCTAATTAGAACAGCCTATGTTGAGTGTGATCAAAACCTTAATTTCTATTCGTTTCTTGGTAACTTGTGTTTGCTTGATAGTTAAAAGTATAGCAATGTACATAACTGAAGTATGAATTTAGTTTTCTTGATAGTTAGAACTATAGCAATGTACATTCATAAAGCCGTTTAAGTTAAATTAGGTCAACTTCATACTATCTCTTTCTGTAACGATTACTTGAAATTTTAAACATATTTTTTTAGGTTTTAATGTTTTTGGATCGAGAGATATGGGTTCTTCATTTAAGTTGTTCATTGGTCAAATTTGGACTGTCAGTGGGCTTGTTTTATTAGTTTTTTGCTGAAATTTCTATGCAGCCTTTGTAGTTGATAGTAGGTTCAGGCCTGCACAAGATGCATGAGTAGTTGAGCACCCGTTAGTAAACGTTAAAGATATTTAATTCAACTTATGTCAACTTGTTTTAGGGTTTTCTGTTCGTTTTGTGAAGAAAGACGCAGCTTCAGAAAAAGCAATTTTAATTGGTAACGAATGAACATATGGTTGATGTTTGCTTTGTTTGCAATACTGCTTTACTGTTAGATGCAATTGAACGTTAATCTATCAAATTTCCGTAATTATACTTAGATCCACAGGAAGTGCTAGCGTAAAGGTGTGTTAGGGCTTTGCGTACAAATACTAGAAGTCTCTTATGCTTTTGTATTTGTCCATGCACCTTAATCCAAAGAGTAGTACGTACAATTGCCTTCTCAAAACAGGTTGTTTAAATCACTTATATATGGTTCCAAAATTATGCTTTAGAATGTGCTCGTATAATTGATACCATCTTATGAAATAAAAATTGGGATTTTTGTAGTTTCTCGTGTGTTTTTGCATATTCAATCTGACTTAGTAAAAGCTACTTAACGCCGTTTTTTTGTGGGTCAAGCTGTAACCGTTCGCAGTATTTTATAAAATATGTAGTGAAAAGAAAGTAAAGCATATCTGTGGCCAGTGATGCAAATCTTCCGCTTTTCGGCGAATTTCGCCGATTTTGTTGCCAAAAAAGTCATTTTCGTGAATCGTCAAAATCCGTTGAGACAATTTAGGGGGGTATGGGAGGGGGTTGGGAATGCACAGTGCATATTCAGGTTGTTTGTAACATGAAACTAATCGATAATTTGTAATGGCGTTTGCAATTGCGATCGAATACTATAATCAAGAGTGTGATGGCATATTTTTTCTTAAGTGTCGTGTTTTTGATATCGGAAGAGGAAAATGGCTTGTCTGACTCATTAGATTTAGCGCGCACCTAGCTCTTTAGACACTCTCAATGGGCAGCCTCAATTTCGGTGTGGTAGCAGCACAGGCGCACGCAGGGGGGAGAGGGCACGGTGCCATGGCTCCCCTCTTGGCCTTGTAATAAGCGGCTAAAACCTAACTGTCAGTCTACAGTCACTTAAACCAATAAGTTTAGTGGTTGCTGCGTCCTTTTCTTTATTTTAGCCTAGCTCCTGCTTTTGGGCTTGGACTGCTGAAATATTTTTGCATTTTTTATAGTGACTGCACTTACTGCAGGTACCGGTATGTCCTTTTTCCCTGAAAAAATCTGCAAAAATGAGTGTTTTCATATGTGAAAACCGTAAAAATCCGTTGGTTGGGTCGTACACATCGAGGACCATAGCTATGAAAACATTTATTAGATTGGAGTAATTTCAAAATTGCAGCTATGTAGACATCTTTAATGCAGAAAAGTTATGCTATGGGCACATGCAGCTTTTCACTCGAATCCCGTTTTCACGCGAAAAAAGGTTTGTAAGCAAAGTAGTCAAAGAAGACAGTAAATTTTGACTCTCCAATCTCCACCAGGTCCACCTACTGAGTTTTACTTAATACGAAACTTTTCTCTCCATAAAATGAAGAGATTGGACATACACCCGTAGGGGGGGGAAGTCTGCTTAGCCTAACCTTGCTTTACCAATTAAAAGTTTTTAAAAATCTTCGCCGATTTTTACTCCAGCCGTTTGCATCACGTCTGTGGCGTGGGCTAATGCCAAGAAAAGAAAAAGTGTAAAAAAGCATGATGGTTTGGCTTGTTTGCGTGCTTTTTGCTGTTTCGAAACTGATTGTTGAACGTACTGTTAGTAAGCGGAAACGCAAATTTGAGTTTGCTTGACCTTTGAGCGGCTTGACGCGTAATAAGCTTAACATCTACGCTCAATGCAGCAAGTTGCTATGCAGGTATGTGCAAAAAAGATATTAAAGCAACTGCGTGTTTGGAGTTTCAATCAAGCTCTAGTGGATATGACATATATAATGAGTAATAGGTGCCTTCTCAATAATGATTGTCTTCTACGGTTTAGGGACTATTTAGAAAGCGGTCCGTTACTTATTAGCTCCGACTTTTTTTGAGAGGGGGGGTGCCGGCCCTGCCGGGTCAAGCTGACTCCTACTCTCAGAAAAGTAAGGCGCAAAAAATCGCAGTTGAAAAATCGACGCCTAAAATAGTCTCATCACGTCTAAAATGGGTTGGAAATGATTGTCAACTACTAGAGCATTTCGTAGTACTGTTGTGGGTCATTTTTTGTGAGGGTCGTGCTGTTTACTTTTGTGTTGAAACGCTTCTTTACTTCCCCAACCAACAAACAAGATCGGATAAATCCAACATTAACAGACATAAGGCAACGGAAAAGTAATTTTTTATCCTGCACGGTCTATGGTCTAATTGCTATTTTCGCCGTTGCTTCAAAATCTGATTTTATCAAATTTCTTGAATGTTTGTTGTTTTCGATTATATTATTGTTTTGTATTTTTTTTATTATTTTTGACTTTCAATAGCATTAGAAATCGTAAAAAAGCTATGGTGAAAAGAAATGTACCTTGTTGACCTTTTTGTGAACGCATTCTAATGTGTGGATTTAAATCAATATATCATATCTGATCACATATTCCTTAATTAAAATACTTGGTGGCTTCAACGTTGCCTCTTCGCCTAAGAATGAAATGACATAGCTTAGATGTGGTGATTGCTTTTGATGGTTGGACATGCGAAAAAAGGAAGTCCTTGTTGGATTTCGTAATATATAAGAACGGTAATGCCTCGTTGCTGCAGATTGAAGAATGAAAGCAATTGCGAAAAAGAAAGAAATATGTACCAAAAATCAGAAGATTTTGAATAAGTTAGCCTTGAACGCCGATAAATATCTTGAAATACGAATTTTTATTGTTGGAATTACTGAGGCTTGTATAAGCTTAGCCTAACCTTGCTTTCTAAGCATTTTGGTGTAATTTTGTGCCATAGCAATTTTGGGAGGACAGTTTTGGTTATATGTTTGACAGCATATTGATATTTATTGGAATGATTTATAGCTTGGTAGAGGCTACAGTCTTTTGTTTAACAATAAATTGTACGTAATAGAATTTAGCAATTCTTGAACTTTAAAAGGAAAATTGTGTTGTTTTTTAGAGTTGTTAGTGCTACAAGCAAATTTAACATTTAGTTTAACGACGAATATAAAAAATCTAACCATATTAATACATATTTAAAGGAGACGTTTCGATTAGATTGCATTTGCCATCTTCGATGTTTTATTTGAACGAGATTGAAGATGATTGATGCATATATTCTAGGCGCAACGTTTTGCTTTGCGGCAATATGTTTAATCTTCTTTGTATATATACTTAATTGAACTAATTACCCTCATAGAATTGAATTTGAAGCAGTTTCGCTAAAATTGGATTTACATACCGGTACTGTGAATTATCGAGGTTTAAGTTTTTTCATTGAATTTTTTGTCATTCTTTTCCATTTTTATTGCCTACAAATTCCTAAGTATAATTCAGCATTAACTTGCGGGTGCGGATTGCGTCTATTTCACCTGAAAGATGCAATTTTTGCGTAAGGCGTTAGGTATTCGGCCAATTACTAGATTAACATTTCAAGTGCTCATAATAGTAACGTGTAATCAGTGTTTGGTTAAGTCGACGTAGCTGCGTGTTATCATTATCATGCAACATTCCAATATCAAAATCGTCGTTGATCTGGTTGACGATGAAGATAACAGTGCTCCTGCCACCCAAGTTACCACTGAAGTTACCGAAACTCAGGCAGCGCCGCCACTCGAACGCCGCCGCTCTTCCTTACGTAGACTAAGCAAAAGGTTTTCGAGTAAGTGCTGATATTTATTCAGTTCAATAAAAATCACTACCTTCATGTTCCTCAGTTACTCCCTGGGTAATCGGAGCGTCGGCAGCTAAGACAAAAATGTCATGTGTCCGAGTTCAATACTCAAGTGCGGCGTTGTGCTCTGTGTATTTAAAAAAGAATTTCGTTTTGAAGTGCGAATTTTGCCCTGTGTTGGTCGATATTCTTTGGACTTAGCAATGATATGAAACAAAAAAATACAGGATTTGACGGTTGTCTTCAGACAAGTTCTTTAGACAATTGATCAGCAATCTACGTTCTTGGTCTTAAGATTTGGTATATTGCATTTATTGCCAAGTTTTTTTGTCCGTCAAAAGAATTTATACACTTTGCCTGGTAAGACGTACTAAGGACCTAAAGCAAAGGAGCAAACAAAAGAAAAAAAAAAAGCGTTTTTTTAGCAATATTCCAACATGATGAGTCAGTTTCTTCTGGTAATCATAGATAGTTACGGTACCCTCATTGATCACAATGGTGATTCGTCTTAAATTAAAACTTTGCTAGTAGTTGCAGTTTCACCTTTTTCCTTATCTTGTAATGTAATCGGTATCATTCCAAATTCCGAAATCGGTAACTGAAAAAGTTAGGCAATTATCAGGCGATTCGCACCCAAACTTTGGTTTTTGTCTTTGAATTTTGTTCTGTTGTCATTGTGCTATTGATTAGTAACGGATGAAGCAAAGCTAAGTGCGGTAAATCTCTCTGCATCCGAGATTACTTTGAACTTGTACTTGTAAGAACGTCTTTGCAATGACATTAAAAAAGTGATTCCAAGTATTTTAAGCTATTAGGACAAGTTTCTATTGATTTTATTGGAAAAAAGGGTTTATTTTTAAGCTCAGGGTTTCGTGTTCAAAAAATCTTATCGCTTTTCAGTTCTAACGCACTAACAAGTTACGCTGTACTGTATCCCTCGTGTAAAAGTGATTATAAGAGTAATGAGTTGCTAATTGTCTAGAGGCTTGGTTTTTGTCAATGGTGCATTGATCGACATTGTCGACTTATAATTGCTCCTGCGCTGCATTTTCCCATTTCTTTTACATAACTTTCCAATTGGGACCCTAATTAGTACGACATTGCATCACCTTTTCCAATTTTGTTTCGCACTATCACACATTCGCACAATGTGCTGGGAGTTTTATTCACCTTGATAAGAGCCTAGCCCTGGTTTTGTAACTACTAGATTCTCAACTTCGAGTTTTGAGTTTCGTATTCAACGTCAAATGGTTGTGTCTAATAAAGTTCTTGCGTCTACATTCAACGAATCTATCCGTTCTATTGCTCTAGTTTTGCTAAAGGCAATTAACAGAACTTAAGAAAATCGTTTTCTGATGTGGTAGACCTGTGCATAGTGCAAGGTACCTGGTTTCTATGCATAAATGGTTGCCGGTGTCCTTGCTTCAGTCTAGCAGTCGCAACCAACTTATCTCGTATTGCATCAACTATACAGTACGCGACTATTCGACGTGACCGATTCGACGTGAGACGACTCGGCGTGACCGACTCGACGTTGGTACGTCTCGGCGTTGAGGCGATTCGGCGAAAGTATTAAGCTACCCTAACATCACCCTAACCTAACCGTGATAACCCGAACGTCGAGTCGTCCCAACGACGAGTCGGTCACGCCGAGTCGTCTCACGTCGAATCGGTGACGCCGAATAGTCCCGTCCCGTCAACAATACACTGTTGTGAATAGTAACTAGTGTACTGTATCGCATTTTTTTTTCATCTTCGTTAGTTTCTTTTTTTGTTTGCTTTCTTGCTGTGATTTTTTTTTATTCTTTATATTTTTATTGCTCATGGATATTATTGCGATATTGGACGATCGTATGATAAACGAACAGATTTTGTGTCTGTGTTTTTTACTTTTCGTTTTATGTGTACTGTATTAGGAGTAAGGTGACTAACTGCATTCTATTTTGAAAGCTCGAAGCTGTTTTTATTGATGCAGTTAGAAATACTTTTTTCAAAATCATCAAAAACATTGCGTTTTTGTATTTTTTAACCTGTTATTTATGAGAACCTCACATTTTAGTGGAAGGGCTCACAGCTAAAAATGTTTAAACAGCAAGTTTTTGGGTCTATTTGCTAGTTTCGTGCATTAGTTTTTCCTTATAATATCCGGAACCATACCGCTCTGGAACTGATGTCCGGCAAATTGTGAACGCAAAATTTTCCCTCTAAATGTTTCTTCATGAACATTTTATCCGAAAACATATCCGTAGTATAAAACTTCTCACCAGCTCGTTGTCTTCTTTAGATAATGGCAAGAAAAAATCGGTGCTGGTTGATCCGGAATCAGGTGGTGAAGAGCAAGGACATTTTGCTTTGTACGAGGTAAAAGATCGATTGCATTAACTACAATTAGACGAGATATAATTTGGCGAATGCCTAAAACTTTGTTGACTCTTGCTTAAATCAGCAAAATTCTGTGATCGTTTAGCTACAATGTACGGATTTTCTGAAAACGATTATTGCTACAGTAGATGGTAGACTATTTTACCTGATAAGATATCCCAGTACATAAAGCGTCTGGCTCTGGAGCGTTAGATTTAAGACTTGTTTCCACATCGGATCAAATTAAAGACGCAAAATTGGCTTGCACCTTCCCTGCTTGACGTTCTGCATAAAGGGAAAGTGTAAACGACGTAATTCCTCGCCCGCCCTTTTTACCGTCTTTACAAACGCGTCTTGTAGTTATAGATCTCGATATATTCAAGTTCAAACAAGGACGGTTTCTAGATAACACAATTTGATAAGCAAAGGTAAATCACAACATCATAACTAACATTACAGAAAGAATTAAGTAAATTAAACATAAAGAAGCATTACGTCGCAAACTAATTCTCAAACTCAACACAGCCAATTCAAACACGCAAATAAGACATTACAGTAATTAGCAAATGTAGAGCGCAAATACATTGTCATAACATTAAATTTACGGCAAACTACTATTTCAGAACACAGAGTCAATCAATTGCGGAGTTAAGTAAATTTAAGATTTATAAGTTTAATGAACTTACCGATAAGTTTTCCTTCGGCGGACGAAAAGTCATCAAATAATTCCCAAGAAAGAAAGCAACTACCGGTAACTAAATCTTAACAAAAGGGCCAACCCCTGGACAAATGGAAGAAAGGAAAAGAGCAATAGGCTCAACCCCAAATTAATCTCTTCAGCAGTAGGCTTGATGGACAAAGGTCCAATAATAAATTGAGCAATGGGCTCGACGGACAAAGGTCCAATAATAAATTGAGCAGTGGGCTCGACGGACAAAGGTCCAATAATAACTTTAACTTAAACGGTTCCAAGCGGCCCCCCCGGAGTCTAAACTGTTCAAGCTGACGGTTCTTAGCTCTCAAATTCGTGCTAAGTTTAAGTAATAAATCTTCGATGTTGCTTCTATCAAGTTCTGAATTGTCTGATGACCAAAAATAAAAATTTACAGTGGAAAAAACTCAAATTACGTGCATAGTGCAAGAATCCTTTACAGCAAAAGCGCCGCAACTTTTCGGCTATTGGCAAATCCAGCGATTTAAGACAAAAATTACGCAATTAACGTCGTTATCCAACAGTGTGCAGCAAAATACGAGAAACAATTTACATTATGAAAGGCCGGGTTCGATTCCATACAAATTGTTAATTTAATTATTATTGCGACGTTACACTCCCCCTAAATGTCTACTGGTAGACATTTACAACAACAGAGTCGCAAAACTAAGTAGAAACACCAAACAATTCACAAATAACTCAAATCATTTTAGCATAATGCAAACAGTATAACAATCATAGACTTAATCAGCATGAGTCACGACCGGGCATAACTTCGCTATAGGCCTCTTAACGACATTAGTTTGAGTTTTCACTAAAACCGTTCTGACTAATCCACGTTTATCAGGGTATGTCTCCAGAACCCTACCCATGACCCATTTAGAGCGTTGTGTCATGTCTTCCACAAGTAGCACCACATCATTTACCTGGAGGTATAGTGGTAAGTATCCCCGCCTGTCACGCGGGAGACCGGGGTTCGATTCCCCGACGGGGAGCCAAAAAAAAAAAAAACAAACACAGGAAACCTCTTGGTAATATTCTTAATGCAGTAGAGAACTGCAGTAGAATCTATCCAGAAGAAAGAAGGCACGGACAGATCAAGCTCTCCTTTGGTCAACTCGTCTAACCTTACGGCCAGGACCGCAGCAGTCAATTCCAACCGAGGTATGGAAACCGATTTCATAGCAGCCAATCGTGATTTTCCCATGAGAAAGGACAAGCAAATGATTCCTTGTTCGTTAACAAGCCTCAAGTAAGAACAAGCGCCGTAGCCGTAAGAAGAAGCGTCAGCAAAATGATGTATCTGCACTGTGACTACCCTTCCGAAGTCTGCTGGTTTGAAGCATCTTGGTACTTTAACATTGTTTAAAGCCGGAAGACTTTCGAGCCAATCCTTCCATCTTTTCTGTTCAGCATCACCAATAAGCTCATCCCAACCCAAATTTTGTTTGCACAAGACCTGTAGCAGGCGCTTGGCCTCCAAAAGAACAGGAGCTACGAATCCTAGTGGGTCGAACAAACTCGCAACTGTGGAAAGAAGTCCTCTCCTCGTAAATGGTTTGTTGGGAATTTTTATATCAAACGTGAATTGGTCTTCATTCACTTTCCATTGTATGCCTAGGATCCTGTCATCGGTTTGGTTTCCCAACAGGTACTGCTGAGCTTTAGTAGATCTTTCGCTTTCTGGTATTTCACTTAATACCTTTTCATTGTTTGTAATCCACTTGGTTAAGTGGAAACCTCGCCTTTCAAGCAGTTTAGTCAAGTTATGGTAGACATAGCTTGCCTCTTGAACCGAAGATAAAGATACAAGACAATCGTCAACATAGAAATTATTATTGACGATAGACGAAATGACAGGATCGTAATGGTGACCAAACTCTAGAGCTGTTTGGCGCAAGCTAAAATTTGCACAACTTGGAGAAGATGTCGCTCCAAACAGATGAACCAACATTTGGCAAATAATGGGTTCTTGGTTTACGTTTCCATTCTCCCACCACAAGAAACGCAATGCATTAGTGTGCATTGGGTCCACCCTGACTTGGTGAAACATAGCTTCTACATCGGCTACCAGTGCGATTTCCTTTTCTCGGAAGCGGGTTAATACTCCTGTCAGGTTGTTCATAAGATGTGGTCCTTTCATCAGAGCATCATTTAAAGATAACCCATTATATTTGGCTGCACAGTCAAAGACTATTCTTACTTTGTCTGGTTTGTGAACGTTGGTTACGGGATGATGGGGTAAGTACCACACAGGACCCCCCGCGTTGGCAAGGATTGACTGAGGCACCTTACGAGCGTACCCTTTAGAAAGATAAGAATCCATAACTTCAGTGTACTTAATTCTTAACTTCTCATCCTTCACAAGTCTCTTCTTAAGACTAATCAGACGCCGTTGCGCCAAGAAAAGATTGTCGGGAAGTTGATCGATGTATCCTTCCTTCCACAGCAATGGAAGTTGATAGTGACCATGAGTTTCACAAATTGAAGATCGCATAACTGTATATGCAATGCGATCTTCTTTAGAAGAACTCTCAAATATGGATGTGCCAGGATCAAATTCATTTTCCCACATTTTTTCTACCAACTGGGTTGCATCTCTATTAGGTTTGTAGTCAATAAAGTTTACCGTACAATTGGTTTCTTGGGAAGGAGATAAGGATGGTCCTAGAAGTGACCAGCCAAGAGGGGTTTCAATGGCGCAAGGCGTACCTCGAGGCCCCTTCCTCGCACTATATATGCAAAAAAGCTCAGGGGCATCTGCCCCTATCAGGAGATTAACAGATGCATGTGGTAGAGATTTCAGCTTTACATCCTGTAAATGTGGTAAATTACGCACCTTTGCATCAACCGAAATATCATTAGGTTTGACGGGAATGTCGTCAACGGAATGTACGTTAGGCAGGCGGAATGAAATTTCATTACCAAGGTCTGATACGACAAGATCGCAGGACATAGACTCGTAATTGTCTGTGGTCCCGGTAATAGTTTTGAGATGCAAATTCTCGCGAAGTCCGGTAATACCCAACTCTTGCACCAAAGATTTACCACAAAATGAATGAGTCGACCCTTGGTCTAAGAAGGCGTATGTAGAAACCACTTTATCCCCATATGCTACCTTAACGGGAACTATACAGAGGTACACGGAAGGATCACAGGAGTGACTGGAGGAATCTTGCTTGGTAAACCCACAAGTTACAGGCGCAGCAGCAGCAACGTCTGATGTAGAGGTAGAAATGTCTCGACTTTTAGGTTTACCTTTGCTTTCTTTGTCAGGTCTGTGCAACAAGGTGTGATGATATAATCCTTTGCAACCACTACTTGAGCAAGTGTTATTTTTCTTACACTCTGGTGTTCTGTGCCTTGCGCTAAGGCACTTGTGACACAACTTCAATTCCTTTACAAAACAGATGCGATCTTGCACCGTTTTTTCTCTAAACTTCTTACAATCCCAAAGCATGTGAGAAGTATCTTTACAGAAGTAACAAGATCCAGGCTGAGCACTGGATTTGGACTCCGAAGACTTGATAGAAGTAGACTTGGAAGTAACAACTCCAAAGGAGGATGTTTTTACCTTAGGCTTGGATGGTGAGGTCTTAGGATGAAGAGAGCGGAGACCAAAAAGGGAATTAACCTCTTCAGATTCGTTACGGATGAAATCCACGAAATGTGAAAAATTAGCTAGGTGACCAACGGAAGTTTCGACTTGAACCGATTTCTTAACCCAGCGTCTTTTGAGGTCGTAGGGCAATTTGCCTAATAGCTCTGATAGAGTGTCTAAGGTATCTAGACTGGTGTATTGTCGTATGTCTTTAACAACAACATTTGTTTTCTCAAGCAATTCAGCAAAACGTCTCATCTGTCGGCCGTCACCAGATTTTATTGAAGGGAATTTCTTCAGTTGTTGCTCACAAACATCAGCTATCACCCAAGGTGAACCATAATCTTTAGTTAGCCTTTGCTTGGCTAAAGTATAAGGTTGGGTTTCGCTCGTGGAAAGATATTCAATGCGGTTCTTCACTTCTCCCGTACAATGTTGTAGGAGTAAGCAAAACAGTGCCTTTTCATCTCGCACCCTAGGCTCAACATGCGTTTCGAAGTTACTCATGAAGGTTTTAAATTCCAAAGGATCGCCTGAGAACTTGGTGAACTCCGGTCGGGGAAGGAATAAACTGTCGTAGTTGGCAGCACTCGGAGTATACAGGCCCGGGAGATGTACCGGTAATAATAAATTATTACTATTCATGAGATTATTATTAGCACATGAAACCGAAGGAGGCGTTGATGATGTTACAACACGAGATGGGTGTGAAGAATCCAATTGCGCAGCTGGAACACCTACAGGCTGGGCATCATGGACTTGACTTGAAGGTGCAAAAGGCTGAGGTTGAATGGAGCTGTAGGCTTTATCGACAAAGGTGTTGTAAGGCCGCACAGGTGGATGACCATAGACTGATGAAAAGGTAGCCGGAGCATGTTGAGAGCTTTGGACCGGATCAGCAGTAAGAGAGGGCTGGGCAAGTAGAGAACCTTGGGCCGGACCAGAGTTAAGAGAAGACTTAAAAGGTAGAGAACCTTGGGCCGAGTCAGCAACAAGAGAGGACCGGACAGGTAGAAAACCTTGCGCCGAGTCAGCAACAAGAGAGGGCCGGACAGTTAGAGAACCTTGGGCCGGACCAGAGTTAAGAAAAGGCTTAGAAGGTAGAGAACCTTGGGCCGAGTCAGCAACAAGAGAGGACCGGACAGGTAGAGAACCTTGTGCCGAGTCAGCAACAAGAGAGGGCCGGACAGTTAGAGAACCTTGGGCCGGACCAGAGTTAAGAAAAGGCTTAGAAGGTAGAGAACCTTGGGCCGAGTCAGCAACAAGAGAGGACCGGACAGGTAGAGAACCTTGTGCCGAGTCAGCAACAAGAGAGGGCCGGACAGTTAGAGAACCTTGGGCCGGACCAGAGTTAAGAAAAGGCTTAGAAGGTAGAGAACCTTGGGCCGAGTCAGCAACAAGAGAGGACCGGACAGGTAGAGAACCTTGGGCCGGACCAGTAATAAGAGAAGACTGAGCAGGCAGAGAACCTTGGGCCAGGCCAATATTAAGAGAGGACTGGGCAGGTAGAGAACCTGCAACAGAGACTTGACTAGAGAGAACTTCGATTTGTTTCGAAGGGTCAGCAACGACGGTTGAAATTGTGTCGTCACTGTTGGCGATTGACGTGGCAGCTGTAACGTCGTCACACGAGAGCTTGTAAATTGAGTCATGTTCACAATATACTTGGTATTCTACTTCCGCAAGAGCAATCTTGCGACTGGCTTCGCCCTTCTCAATCATCCTCTTCAGTTGAAAGTGTTTTTGTTTCGTCTCCGTTTCAAGATTAAGTCTTTTTTCCCTTTCTTCAGCTTCAAGACGAAGTCGCTGTTCTCTTTCTTCAGCTTCAAGACGAAGTCTCTGTTCTTCTTCTCTAACTCGCTCTTCTAGATGGTTAGACTCTAACTGAGCCATCTTTAATCTAGCTTTAGCTTCCAAATGTTTACGGCTATGTCTTGAAGAAGAGCTCCGGGAAGATTTTAAAGAATGCCGAGAATAAGAAGTAGAGGACACGTGACTAGGAGACCTGTGAGGTTCATACAGCAAGTGGGGCATTGTGGAGACAGAAGCAGAAGATGATTCCTTTACCTTGGTAAACCACTCATCCTTACGGGACTCAAACTCGTTTTGGTTCTGCGTGACAGCTACAATTGCTTCAGACCCTAAATTAGCAGATGCCATAGCCCCAATTAACGCATCATAGTCATGATTAATTTCAGTCAAAATCTCTTTAAGTAGCTCATTATTAGGATTACGCAATGCCATGATTTTTTCAGCACGTAAATAATTTTGCTCTAAAACAGACTGCAATTGCTCAATGGCAGATTGGGCATCTTCGCTAGAAGAGGGCTTAGATGTCATTGCATTAAATACAACACAAATAAAACAAATATAAACACAACTTAGCACAGGGAAATCCACAAACTTAGATATAATCAATATATGGACCATCAACGGTACGGATAACGTGCTTAAGCTTAAACAGTTCGAATCCAATTTGTCTGTAGCCAACTACAGAAAGCACGTGAATGTGTAACGCTCGGAAATGTTAGTAGAGATCTTCACCAACGTCTGCGTCGTAAACGCAGCCCAAGCGTCAAATGTAGCACAAATATAAATAACAAATTACAGTACCGTCAAATCCGCTGGACAGTTCAGTGAGTCTTTGTCAGTATTGAAATTGCTTGATTGATAGAATATTATCGAAACTTTTGTAAACGACGTAATTCCTCGCCCGCCCTTTTTACCGTCTTTACAAACGCGTCTTGTAGTTATAGATCTCGATATATTCAAGTTCAAACAAGGACGGTTTCTAGATAACACAATTTGATAAGCAAAGGTAAATCACAACATCATAACTAACATTACAGAAAGAATTAAGTAAATTAAACATAAAGAAGCATTACGTCGCAAACTAATTCTCAAACTCAACACAGCCAATTCAAACACGCAAATAAGACATTACAGTAATTAGCAAATGTAGAGCGCAAATACATTGTCATAACATTAAATTTACGGCAAACTACTATTTCAGAACACAGAGTCAATCAATTGCGGAGTTAAGTAAATTTAAGATTTATAAGTTTAATGAACTTACCGATAAGTTTTCCTTCGGCGGACGAAAAGTCATCAAATAATTCCCAAGAAAGAAAGCAACTACCGGTAACTAAATCTTAACAAAAGGGCCAACCCCTGGACAAATGGAAGAAAGGAAAAGAGCAATAGGCTCAACCCCAAATTAATCTCTTCAGCAGTAGGCTTGATGGACAAAGGTCCAATAATAAATTGAGCAATGGGCTCGACGGACAAAGGTCCAATAATAACTTTAACTTAAACGGTTCCAAGCGGCCCCCCCGGAGTCTAAACTGTTCAAGCTGACGGTTCTTAGCTCTCAAATTCGTGCTAAGTTTAAGTAATAAATCTTCGATGTTGCTTCTATCAAGTTCTGAATTGTCTGATGACCAAAAATAAAAATTTACAGTGGAAAAAACTCAAATTACGTGCATAGTGCAAGAATCCTTTACAGCAAAAGCGCCGCAACTTTTCGGCTATTGGCAAATCCAGCGATTTAAGACAAAAATTACGCAATTAACGTCGTTATCCAACAGTGTGCAGCAAAATACGAGAAACAATTTACATTATGAAAGGCCGGGTTCGATTCCATACAAATTGTTAATTTAATTATTATTGCGACGTTACAGAAAGCAAGCGGACAAGTTTACTTTGTGCCGTCGGGAAAAGAACTATAAAAGGGATTCTCCAACCTTTAAGTGGAGTAGGCAGATGGCGAGCAAGTCGGCATCTCTGTAGTAGCGTTGCAGCACCTTGGGCGCTTTCGCGCAAAAAGGGTTGAAATGCAGCCAAATGAAAGAACGAATGACTGTTCATTATTTCGGAATACAATAAATATGGACGAAAATAGCTTATGGAGGAAAAATAAAGCGGCAGTAATTCTCAAAACTGAATGTTTCGACGACATAGGTTATTAATGACGACAGCCGAATCTACGTTGTCGCGACGTCCAGTTTTGAAAATTACTGAGGCTTTATTTTTCCTCCTTATGTTCATTATTTGTTTTTTTATTATCTTATGAACGTTTTTGCCGATAAGTACTCTTAAGCTGAGTCTTGTCGTCACCCCGCATTTAATAATGAAATTCATTGTAAAATAATTTTTTAGCGATGTAAAACAAAGTGCGGAGCCTGCTCGGGTTATTACACTGAGGCTTTGATTCGTTCAAATTCTTTTAATTTAACATTAAGCACTTTTTGATGGGCTTCGCTTTCATGTTGTTTCATCACATGCTTTTGCACTATTGTTATTTTCCTTGATGTTAATGGAGTTCAAGCTGTTGAATAAGCTGGTTCTAAACCTTTTTATTAGGAAATAATGTCGCCATCTGCATATTAGCCTTTATATTCAACAAAATCTAGTGGGTATTAGTTTCACAGTAGAATCTGCCTTGTAGTTTGCATTGTTATGTCAAATCATTTTGGTGCAGAATGTCCTAGGTGAAATGTTTTCCGCGTGTATTTACTCTGGCAGATGCAACCACTTTATTATTTAGAAGCGTGCTTGCGTCGTATGAATCTTCCCAAACACTAGCCTTGCACTGGTTAAATTAGTCTGTTAAGTTGTGCTTATCAACCATTCAAGTTCCGCTGTGGGACCATTCAGGTCTGCTCGGTTTGAGAAAATGTCAACTCGAAAATTTCGCGCTTTCTCAATTTTTAAAGGAAAAGTTGGAACTAGAGCTCGGTTGAAGTAAAACATACTTTTTCGGTAAAGTATGCTTCCTGAAATTACCGGTGGTGCTGTATTAGGCAAGTGTGTAGCTTAACTGTTTTGTGTAATAGGAAGAAATTCAGGAGCGTCCCCGTGTAGCCACTTTGATTGGAGCATTGGCAAATTACACAAATATTTCACAAAGTTCAAAAGAACATGAAAAGGAAGAAGAAGGCAAGCAATCGCCCTCAAAAGTAAGTTGATTGAAATTATCTGAATAGTTTTTGTCATACAGGGTGTTCCAAAAGTCATGGGCACATTTGAAGTCCCGTACCTTCTTAGCTATGAATGGTAGTAAGATTAAAGTTGTGCCATTTTAAAGCTAATTTCATTAAGTTTTTTGTAAGGCTATTGATTAAGTTTTTTTTGTAAGTTTTTATATCCTTAATAGTTTCCGAGATATTTAATGTCAAAATGAGCCTAAAACACCTGCGAAAGTATGTTGATTGGAATTGTCTGATTAGTGGTTGACGTACATACTCGTATGGACACAAAATTAATATGAAGCGATTGCGTTACAGGCATTGCAGGTCTTTTGCTTAAATATTCGTAAATGTCCTTGCGAAGTTCGTTAAACTTCGTAATATAGCGTGTTGACTAATCGCGCAATGTGCTCTTTTCGCAAAAATAAATAAGAAATTAAATGAATAAAAAAAATAATAAATACTGTAGTTCGTAATAACCTGCCGCCGATACAGAAATGAAGCTGATGTGTTTTGACACAATATGAATGTTCTGTTAAGTTGCGCTTGTTTAAATCGTAAAACTGGTTCAAATCTTAGCAGCACCGAGCATATGTCGCGACCATTACGTTGTGTAATAGTAACTTGCTTGAAATCTTGATCATATCTGAAAGCTTACGTAACTTACTTTTGATTAACAAAAAATTGTTAGAGATATCGATATGGGAGGTCTGGAGTGCAATTCCCAGGCCGGTTAAATTGGACACAGTGTTGCCTAGGCACTAACTCGCGGAGATGGGTTGTGCCACTCGTTGCACGTTTCGGCGTAATATCGCGAGTGTAGTAAAGAATTGATTTTTTTTGACACAGACTGTCCGTTTGACGACGATCATGGGCGTGTATCTTCCTTGTGTTCAAAACATTTTGGGTGTTATTCTTTTCATTCGTCTTTCGTGGATTGTCGGTTTGGCTGGAATACTGGAAGCTTTTTTCATTGTTTTCTTATGTGTTTGTACTGTAAGTATTAATAATAATCTATTGTCAAGTATATGATAACATTACGCACCCAGCAAAGAGGCTGGTATTCCTGTTTTTTGTTCATTAGTCCAATGACCGAGCGTGTTCGCTGTTCACCAAAATCCACTGCTTCTTTTAGTTGCTAGTTTTTGTACCTGGTACCTTCTTTGGAAATTGTTTAGTCTCGCTTGAAATATAGGTTAAGACAAGATGACCTTAATCGTGCTGCGAGCCTGTAGCCAGCAATCTTTTGAGTAGCACGTCGCTTATAGCTAGTAATTTTTTAGGGTTAACATCATAAAAATTTAGAATTGCGCTTGTGCTGCAGTTAATTTTTGCAGTAGCTCTGTAAGTGAAGACTTAGCACGTGAGATAATAGAACGTTTACGGTTGTCTTGAGTGACAGCTGTTTTTAGCTCTTGATAAATTTCTCTTCTGTTAAAGTGAATGACTTATTAACTTGAATTTCAGACTCTTCTAACATCTATTTCAATGAGTGCTATTGCCACGAATGGTGTAGTACCGGCTGGAGGGTCGTACTTTATGATATCAAGAGCTTTGGGTCCGGAGTTTGGAGGAGCAGTAGGTGTTTTGTTTTACCTTGGCACCACATTTGCATCTTCTCTCTACATTCTCGGAGCTGTGGAAATTTTGTTGGTAAGAATTTAGTGTTTTTGTTTCTGAATGATCAAGTTTTTAATGTCATACGTGCTTGTTTATTTGTCGAACCAATACTTATGAAGATGGGTGGGCGCTGTGGCGAAAGACATCGCTGTCTTAAAATCATGTTATGAGATAAGTTTGGTTTTTAGCCAAACTTATCTCATAGTTTGATCTTGAGCACGAATAAATTTGGACCTGTTACAGTGTTATGGAGTCTCCCTCATACATGATCTGAATTTTATTTGATTTGAAAAAAAATTGGTGAAAATATGACATTGCAAGTTTATAGTTCTTTTGTTTTATAGAAAAGAATATAAAATTTTTAATCAGTGACAAATATTAATACAAATGTATGTGGAGTCTATAGCGTTTAGGCTAAATTCACTGTTGTCTCAATGTTCATATATGTGTACTTTTAATGTGCTATAATTAAATAGCCAAACAAATTGAAACATTTTCGAAAAAAAAGACGTCTCAGCTAGAGTACAGTTACCATTGTCAATCTAGACATTTTCAGTGAGCTTGTACCTGCAAAAATCCGTAGGTGTGCCGATGCATTTCGTCGGCCTTATACTGCCGTAAATGTCGAAAACAACGCAACTGCATTTTTTCGATTTTGAGTTTTTTGTATTTTTGAGGTCCTGTGTGGGCCAATTCAACACTGGATGTGAGAACCTCTTCCCAAATCATTATTTTCCTCACTTTTTTCACCCCCTTCTTGACGTCATTTTCCCCAAAATGCGACTAATAAATTGCAAGAACAACGTAACGTTCGTTACGCAGTTCTTGTGTTGCGTTTATCTTGACAAAATTGCATCGATAAATCACGAAAAGACCGTAAGTACTTCACGCTGTTTTTGAGATTTTTTTCTTGTTCGTAAATTTTTTTAAAAAATTATGAGAACATCGTAACGTTCCTTACGTTTTTTCGGTCTTGTGATAGTGGCGTTTTTTCTTTGATAATAAATTGCAAAAACAACGTAAATATTTTCATATGTTTTTGCGTAGCACTGCAGTCTTTTGATTTATTTTGTTCAAATTTGAGGTCGCGCAATTCATTTTGCAGTTACGCTATTTTATCGATTTATGCTTGAAAAACAAGCGAATATAATAAATTAAAAAAAAAAACAACGTAATGGATAGAGTTCAATTTCAACCCCTAAAAAAACATTTTCAAAAAGTTCCATTTTACCAAAAAGTTGATAGTTTGTAGATAAAAGCTCTTTCAGTCGAAGTACGAAAACTGAGCGAAAAAGAACAAACAAAAACGGAAGAGCACGCGTCTTAACCTTCTAACTGTCTCTTCTCAACAATTACTGTTTTCTTGTTGCGTTGTTTTGAAATTTATGGCAGTATGCTTGTGACTACTTTTTTCTTGTTAAACTTTTTTTGAACTTATACGTTTCTTCTTTCACAGACTTACATAGTACCAGCTGCCTCCCTCTTTGGGGATTTTCTGGGTCCAGAGAACAAGGCGTCCTTGTTGAACAATTACCGGGTATATGGGACAATCTTCTTGTCTCTCATGTCTCTGTTGGTATTCGTTGGCGTGAAATACGTTAACAAATTTGCGTCGCTCTTCTTAGCCTGCGTCGTTATTTCAATTCTGGCAATTTACGCCGGAGTTCTTAAATCCGCCGTGGCCCCTCCGGATATTGAGTGAGTATTGTTTTACCGGATGTATATTTTTACCGGATGTATTGTTTTACCGGATGTATTGAAGTGTGTTGTGCTCAGCTGAATTTTAGATTTGATCGAGTCATACCTAGTAAAGCGGCTTTCATAACAGTTGCCTTAATATAAGTAAATATAACATCGTTTTTACATTAAACAGACTTTCAAATTATATTAGAAAGAAAAATTCAATAGGAGTTGAGGGAGACAGCGGGGTGAGCTTGCGCTTCGAGTCAACCGCCACCCGGTGTTTATGCGATCGGCTCCTGCCGTGAGTCGAACCCGTTATGTAGGACTGCAACCTGCGCGCGGTACCGCCAGGCCATGTCGCTGACAAAAAATAATCAAGAAAAACTGCGGATAAAATAGCTTTACTGAAATTTGCTTTCACGCTGATAAGAAACTCAAATGTCTTCTTTTGCTTTACAATAACCTTTGCTAAAAATGCCCTGAGCGTAGATGGTTGAAAAGAAGATTGGGCTTTCGGCGAAAAGCCATTCCTACTTTCGCCCGGTTCCCCCCACGCCAACACAACAGGGTGCTTCTGTAGAGTCCATTTTTTTATATTTACGCAGTTGGTGATCATCATCACCATTAGGCTACTTGTCGCTGTCGAAAATGGCTTATGGCCACGGAAAATGATTTGCTGTTGTTATTAACCGGAATTTTTTTCCAAGGTTATGTTTCCTTGGCAATCGGTTACTGCGACAACTTGACGGCGACAAATTGTGCCAGAAAGCCAAGTTTAATCCTGCGACTAATTTAACTGATGTAAGTAAAATCTTCTACGTTTCTCATTCATTAAATTCAATTTATCGATTGTTGCGACTTTGAGCTATATTTTCAGCCACACTATATGTGTACTTGAATAAAGCTAGTCGATTTTTTGCTTTTTGGAAGTGTTTATGACCTTTCTTTGCCTCTCAACTTAAGCTGAACAAACTCAACCATGTTTAATCGCCCACTTAAAACCTTTCATGTATCTAATTGCGTGTACATTGAGCGATGTTTTGCATATACGTTCAATAATTGTTCATCAATGTTAATGCTATTTCATTCAACTGTGTGGCGAGGCGTAATGGTTTGGAATCTAATTTTAACAACGGCCATGATCGCAGGGTTTATGATTCAAATCCTGCTCAAGTCTCGTTATTGCGTCCTTGAGTGAGATGCGAAATATATTATCTCTGCTTGGTGGAATCTAGCAAATTAAAGAAGTCAGAAACAAAACTCCATCGGAAAACTTGGAAACAAAAGCCAACTCCTAAACGAGTCTGAGTTCTCTCTATGCATAGCGTTTCCGTCGCTTTCTCGTGACAGGAGGAAAAAATGAAGAATCCAGATTCAGTATAATTTTTCCAGGCTCCTACTTCCTTGTTCTTATTATATTGCGAGACAACGAATGGAACAATGAGCAACATGACCACTGTCGATGATTATACGTGTGACTCGTATTTCGCTTCAAATAACCTCACTAAAGCCCCAGGTATTCCTGGACTTGGAAGTTCTGTGCATGTTGGTAAGTAGATAATATTGAGCAACGTGGCTTTGCTTGTCACAGTTTGGTTTGATGACTGGCTCGAACTGTTTGCTGAGATTTTGCGTTTCAACCAACCAAAATGCAACTGAATTAAACTGAATAAACCGATAAGGCCGAGCGCTTAAAATGGCAAACTAGTCTAGTTTGAGATCTTTAAGCATATGACTCTGGGGCACAATAACGCGTAGCCAACACATTTTAAATTATGATTCAGATTCAGATTCAATTTATTTCATCGCATTTACAATAATAACAAAAAAATGCAATCACTTAATAATAATAACAAAAATATATAAACGTAAACAATACGTCTTAACATAAATCACATGAGTGACATAAATTTATGAATCACATGAGTGACGTTTAATTTCAACTTGAAAAGCTATCAAGCTGTGCTGTCACCTGTACTTGACGAAGTAGCAAGTTAGAACGTAAAAAGATGTTAAGATAATTTACAACTAAGCGATTTTAATTTCTCGTTTGAGATATTTTTTACAACTTTTTTTGCAGAGAATGGTGTGAGCCACTACTTGGAGCAAGGGCAGCCCATTGAATCGTTTGCTCCTGCACTTAACAGTAAAAATAACGATGTGCGACTCGATATACAAAGAGAGAACTATCCTTCATGGGTGGTGGCTGACGTCAGCAGTTCATTCATTATACTGCTGGCTATCTTTTTCCCATCTGTCACAGGTACTGTAAGCCGTGTTATGCGTAGTGTTTTTTACTAAATAAACTTTTTTAATGATTTATTAATTTTTTTGTGATGAAATTTTGCCAGATTTTACATGCAGTTTTAATAATGTAGTAATTTTTGGTCCCATTTTTGAAGCTTAGCTCCTAGATACTGTACTATCGTGGTACATGTGGCCTGCTAAAGATTTACACCGAGATTTTTAGCTTCATAGAAAGGACTAAGGTATAAATATAGGGCTTGTCTTCCTAATTAACTTCCAGACAGTGAACACTGGTTTGTTTCTAGGTGTTAGCTCAGTGTTGATATATTGAATAGGATTTTTAATTTGGGCTAGTAATCATACAAATATACCAAACCATATGCAAGTCTTACTGCCCAACTTTGTCTGTGAAGCTTGTTGCAGGCTCTGGCTGTGCCTACCGCTCAGAAGATTAACTTTTCATGCTTGTTCTTTTGTGTTTGTTGTTTTCTTTTCTTTTCGCCAACCAACTACTTAATGTGTTTGGCTTTGCGTAGGAATTATGGCGGGATCTAATCGATCTGGTGATTTGAAAGATGCCCAAAGATCTATTCCCAAAGGAACAATTGGAGCAATCCTCACTACTAGTTTCATATGTATCCTCTTAAAATACACTTTGACGTCGCCATTACGTTGACGCGACCCCATATGTTGGACCATTGTGAATCGTATTTAGAAACTTTTTAAAATCTTAAGTTATAAAGCTTTCCTCGTAGCCATAAAATCTATCTTTGGAGTATTTTTAACGTAGTAACAGCATGACTTTCATAATACAGTATTTTGCATAATGCACTATCTTTTTTTGACGTCTGATTACGCTATAGTCGTACCAGCAATTGGGTACTTGAACAATAAATAGTATGCTGCAGTTAGCTAATGTTATTTCCTTAATTCCTCCGTGTAGACTTCTCATGTGTTGTTTTTTTCGGTCTATGTGTGGATGGCGCTCTTCTGAGGGACAAGTAAGACCGTTGATCAATTCTTCTGTTTTCGAACCCAACGCTCAATTAAGTTTTGTTTTCAATTAAAATTTCATGATTACATTCTTGAATTGATTTCATGTCTCTACTGGCTGTCTTATTTTTTCTGGTTTGCTCTCGAGACTTACTTATGCTTTTTGTTGAATGCGAATTGATTTATTGAAAAACTGGAATTCAATTCCTACCCCAGTTTCTGTGCTGCATTCTAGAATGCTTCTCGACATATACCTCTGCTTTGCGGGTTTGTAACGCAACAAATTAAGGAAGTTGAGAAAGAAAATTATCCAAAAAAATTCGAAAAGGGTTGCGTTACTTTTGTAGCCAATGCTTGGTAATAGATAAATCAAATGAATTTTTGCGGTTTTTAGATTCGGGGAGAGTATTGGGAACGAATTAATTGTCTCAGTTATTGCTTGGCCCACTAAGTGGATTGTTTTGGTGGGGGCGTTTTTGTCCACCATTGGGGCTGGTCTGCAGTCTTTGACGGGGGCACCACGGTTACTGCAAGCGATTGCAAAAGATAACATCATACCATTTTTGAAGGTAAGCGGATTTTTTGGATTTTAACATTGAAGGTCGCCAAATACTTCATTTGATTGTTGAACTGTAGTGAAATACATGGCTAAAGGTCGTTTGCAAAAGACTTAACCAGGAATTGAACAAAAGCAGAAAAGACTGTATTGCTTATAGCATTCACTCTTAGGTCAGAGCTGTGTATTGTAACTACCAAAACGGGGCATTTTGACGAGACCGAGTCGGCGTTGAAACCGGCATTAGAGTTAGTAAACGCTGTAAAAACCGATTGTACGACCGCCAAACAAGCGCTAGAATAGGTTTTATAGCGTTTATTTGGTAAGTCTTGTAACGCATACCATAATATCTCTTTATGTCCCCATATACACTTACATTTGCTTTACGTATTCACTGAAAATACAGTAGTCATTCATGTGTCATGGTCACGTACTTGTCTAAAACTTGGGCAAGTGCCTATTTCGTTTTTCGTTATTAATTTAAGTCACATTATTTTTTATTGAATTTTTTCTTTAGGTGTTTGGTCAAGGGAAAAAGAGCAACGGAGACCCTACATGGGCGCTTCTTTTGACTGTTTTTATTTCTTTGATTGGAATCTTAATTGCGGATCTGGATAGCGTTGCACCTATCATTACAATGTAAGATTCCAAAGGTTGTGAATGCTTTGATCCAGTAAATTGGTGTATAGATACGTAAGACAAATGCAGAAGCGCAAGCATGTATGCATAACTGCAGACGGTGAACACTGTTTCGACCTTTCACTGCAATGATGAGGCCTGAAAGGTCGAAACAGTGTTCGCTGTCTGCAGTCGTATAGATATGGTTTGTTCTTGTTTTTCGTTGATACATTGTGATCATCAAGGGTTTAGCAAAATCCCGGGTAATCGCTACAGAAAGAAACAGGTCTTTAGGATCGCTAATTGTTGGGTTTTTGCTCTTGCCAGATCATTGAGCACTTTTTAATATGCTGCAAATTTTTGCTGTTATTAAAACTTGCTTTATTTTTGTAGTGCTTTGCTTGTAAATGTGAAGTGTCTAATCTATGTAATCGTATGCTTTGTCCACACTTCGTTAGAAAAGGTATTTTTGCCTTATAGCTAGGACCAGACACCCTTCAACTTGCTTGGTATGCTGGCACTGGGCACTACACCGTTAGGATTAGTGTTTTCTGTTTAAAAATGTAGTCTATTTTTTACCTTGTGTTTTTACAGGTTCTTTCTCATGTGCTACATGTTCGTGAATCTTGCTTGCGCATTACAGACTCTTTTAAACACTCCAAATTGGAGACCACGCTACAAGTTCTACCATTGGTAAGTTAGTAATGATGTATTATCGTATGTATCTTATTGAATATTCACACTTCGCAAATGTCTTTAGTGGAGCTCTGTAGCCTTTCTTTGGAGCTTGTTGCCCTGGCACTAAGCTGCAAAGATGGACCCCGTCACTCGTTTCACGCTTCGGCGTAATATTTCGAGTATAATAAAGATTTAATTTATTTTTTAATGACGATTTATATTCACTTTTTACAGGACTCTTTCGTTTTTGGGTGTCTTGCTCTGCATAGCTCTTATGTTCATATCAAAATGGTATTACGCCCTTGCGGCACTTGTTATTGCAGCCTTCATATACAAGTACATTGAATACTGTGGGTAAGTATTATATTCTGTTGTGTATAGGTTACCTTAGGGTACGTACTTAATGTCAGATTTTTTCGATTAATTTGAAATTTCATGTGTTGTTTTTGTTAGCTGAAAATATTCAGGCTTAAATTATTTGTTCAAAGCATTGTTTTTGTACCTGGTTTACAAAAGTCTTCTGTTTTTGTCTTGAAGTGTTGTTCAAAGCTACCCTGTTTCAAAGCTACCCTATGGTTGTTCAAAGCTACCCTGTTTCAAATTGTAAATTCAGCATTTTTAAAGTTTGCTATTCAATTTGAATATGCTCTGCCAGCTTAATGCCTAGTTTGGGCCCTGAATTTACTTGACCTTGCTCTAAATTATCAAGGTCGCGATATCCCGGCGCGGGAGGTCTGGTACCGGTCTCATGTCTTTGGTTTTCAATTTCATAATTTTATGTTTTTGTTTTTACAGAGCTGAGAAAGAGTGGGGAGATGGTTTGCGAGGTCTGCAACTTACCACTGCACGCTTCTCCCTCTTGCGGTTGGAAAGTAGACCTCCACACACCAAAAATTGGAGGTCAGTATAAGAAATATTCCAAAAAAAAATGATTTGTAACTTAACACAGATTATAACACCAGTGATCGATTTTGAATTTAGCTCACGTTTGAACTTAGAAAATCAATCCAGAAATTCAAGTGTATTATTGAGTTGTTTTTGCAATTGCATCTATACTGCTAGGTTGTCGTATTTATTTGACTGTTTCTTCAGAGACTTTGCTCAAAGTTGATTAATACATCTCGAGTAGATTAATTTGACGAATTTCTATTCACACTGGGGAATTTAGAGTGATGGTATAAAACTGAATAATAACGTCTTGCAGGTTTATGTTATCTAAACAAAGGATCCAAAATCAATCAAATAAATTAACGAAGTCATCAAGGCCATGCGCAACTGTAACTTCATTTGCACGTTATTATTTAAGACAAGAGGGTAAACACTTATTTTGAGTACTTTTTGAGACGGTCGGCTTGGATACAGAAAATTCCGGTTTAAACTAGTTTGAACCACATTTGTGCTAAATGACTGCCCGGATTTCCGCAGAGAAAACAGAAAGAATGATTTGCATCACAAAATAATCCATTTATTTATATCAGGTTTTTAAACGCGCTTCAGGCCCTCGATTTCGAAAAATATGATAATGGGGTTTTCTGATCCAGGAAAAAATAGTGGGGGGAATATTTTTATTTTGGGCTCCTACGGGCTGATTTCGGAGGCCTAACGTTAAAAAAAACTGTTTGTATAAAATCGTTGTTTTAGACCACAATTGCTAGTTTTGATGAAATTGGACGACGATTTGAAACCAAAACATCCACAAATTCTCGCATTCGCTCAGCAGTTGAAGGCAGGGAAGGGTTTGACAGTAGTATCTTCAGTCATTAATGGAAACAGTTTGGAGCGCTATCCCGAAGCACAAGCTGCTGAACAGGTAAATCTACCTCATGTAATAGAAGCTCAAGATCTTTCTGATTTGCCTAGATTTTGACTTAAGCTGTATTAACGAGGTAGTGCTAGATGACGCTTGTTTTGAAATCTTCTAACGCAAGCTCAGTTCTTCTTCAAACAGATGTCGCTTTGTTACATAATTAGCTTTTTTGTTTTGAAAAAAGGTGTCGAAATAGGAATAAATTCGCCTCTCTGGTCTCTACAATGCTGTTGCACTGCTGATTTAGAATTTTGCCAGCGTAAAAGTTGCCAGATTTGTTAAAAGCTCTTTTAATGGATCGAGAAAAGGGCTAAATTAAGATAGAATGTCGGAATACAATAAATGTGGGATAAAAATAGTCTAAGGAGAAAAATTAAGCTGCAGTAATTCTAAAAACTAGACGTTTCGACGACATAGATTCAGCTTTCACTTTTGTTACTGCCTTGCTTGAATGCTGACGAAGCGTTCAGTTGTTCAAAATTATTGTGGCTCTAATTGCCTCCTAAAGACAAAATGTGTTTGTAGACATGGATTTCTACATGAAAATGGCTTGCTTAGCATGCTTAGTTACAACTGCTTACGGAGTATTTTATGTTACAGGAATTAAAAAATGCAATGGCTTCTCACAAAGTTAAAGGTTTCCAACAAGTTTTGGTTTCTAAAGACACATCAGACGGCATCAGCTCCCTCATACAAACCACTGGACTGGGCGGATTGCGTCACAATACTATTGTATTAGGATGGCCGTATGGGTGGAGACAAAGCACAGATCCTGCCGACTATGCAGTGTTTTTAAGTAAGATTTTGTAACTTGCTAGAGCACGAGCATCGACATCCTTATGACTTGATCTCCTTTGTTTTTAACTGTAGCATAAAATTTTTTAAATTTTCGCTTTAGTAACATGAAGGAGTAGGGTCTATATTTCACTAGTAGCAGTGGTACTCAGTTGATGTAACGAATTTAGGTATACACATTACACAATAACAAAAACGGAATGTAGAATTCAGCAGTAAAAGCTTTGTAATCGCTGCGTAATAGTTTTTGATGTTAATCAAAAATCAGATCTTCATTATACTCGCGATATTACGCCGAAGCGTGTAATGAGTGACGGAGCCCATATCCGCGGCTTAGCGCTTGGGCAACACAGCTCCAAAGAAAGGTTGCAGCGGTGGCGAGCTGTTGGCGACACTGTGTTCGATTAGACCGGCCCGGGAAGGGAACCCCAGACCTCCCGCACCGATAGCTTTGCTTAACAACTGTGCAAACCGGCCGGCGTTTTGATGTCATACTTTTGCTACTTTTTGTTACTTCAAGGACTTCATATTTTCAGGCGCAGTTCGAACTGCTTCAGCGTGCCAAAACGCTATTCTCGTGCCAAAGAACATCAAGAACTACCCTGCGCGTAATGACCGCTTAGAACAAGGAACAATTGATGTTTGGTGGATCGTCCACGACGGTGGATTACTCATGCTACTGCCATTTTTGCTTCGACAGCACAAGGTAGAAATCGTGGGTGGAGACTGGAGAACTTGCGGCTTAAGTTTTGACTGTGGCCCGCGTTAAAAACGTTTATCTTTCTTAAAAACTGTTTCATATTTAACTACATGCTGAATTTGCGACGTAGAAGCCGCGCAAAAGTCTTTGATTTACCGGTAAAAAAATAACTCCACAAGGATGGTTTAAAATTTTTCGACGTAAAATTGTGTATTTTTGAAGCGAAATTTAAAAATTGAAAAGTTAATGTGACCCGCTGAAAATATTATGCAGTCGATGTGTCTCGCTGTGCTTTGTTGGTTTTTAACCCCCTCCCCTGTTTCACACAATTAACGTTAACCGTGATTAGGCTTATGATTGACCACCCCTGGTATAAATGAAGTATGTTCAAATGGCGCTGGAATCAGTGGCGCTGAGATATTGCAACAGTTGGTAATGCTTTGGATAAAAGTTGAAAAACTGATGGCTTTATAGTTGATTTGGATTGCGTGCTACATTCGTGACTTGGATCTGCCTTTTAGCGCAGTTGTTACTGATACTATTGGTGCGGGAGGTCTTTAGTTCAATTACTGGGCCGGTCAAATCTGACACACTGTCGCCGCGGAGATTGACCCCGCCGCTCATCATACGCTACGACGTAATTGAGGACATCACTCGTAGTAGTAGTAGTTCAAATTTATTCACGAGATGCAGAAAAGTAAGAAAAGCAAACAAGCAAAACAAAATACACGTTCACAAACATGTTGAAAAAAAGAAAAAAGATAACGCATCTCGAGAGGGACTGCGAAGTGACCGATAAAGGTTTTCAAGTCAAGCAGCCACCCAGAGTTATGAAGGAGCTCTTCAGAGTTATGAAGGACTCATCCTGAGTTACGTCGTAGTAGCACGCTACGACGTGATGAAGATTTGCCTTGGCTTGTTCCTCTGTATACCGGCCGTTAGCGCAGTTGCTTAGCGCACACGCTAACGGTGCGGGAGGTCTGGGGTTCAAATCCCGGGTCAGTCAGATCGGCACAGTGTCGCCACCGCTGCGGCATTTCTTCGGAGCTGTGTAGCCCAGACGCTAATCCGCGGAGATGGGCCCCGCCACTCGTTACACGCTTGGGCGTAATACCGCGAGTATAATGAAGATTTGATTTTTTTTTTATTTTGATTTGTTCCTATATTGACTCGATTTTATGTTCGTTTGTGAATTGGCCTACTGTTTTAGAGTTTAGTCTGCGCTGATGGAAGTAAAAAATTTATGAATTATTTGATTTTAAGAATTTTTTAAATAATAATCTACTAAGTTGTGTTACAATTCAAGATACCAACTTTTATAATTTAGGTTTGGAAACACTGCAAAACACGTATCTTTACCGTGGCTCAATTGGAAGACAACAGTGTGCAGATGAAAAAGGATCTGGCTACTTTCTTGTATCATTTGCGAATTGATGCTGAAATCGAAGTCGTCGAAATGGTATTTTAATAAAATTAACCTCACCTTTAACTAGCGTATTTTAGAGGAAAATGTCAGTTGCACTTACTGGTTAGCGCAGTTGGTAATCGCGTCGCAATCGGTGCGGTAGATCTTGGGTTCCCCGGGCCGCCCAAATCGGTCACAGTGTCGCCATCGGCTCGCCACCGCTGCGAAGTTTCTTCGGAGCTGTGTAGCCCAAGCGCCAAGACACAGAGATGGGCCCGTCACTCGTTACACGCTTCGGCGGAATACGCGAGTATATTGAAGTTTTTTTTATGTTAGTTGCTTAAAATTGTCATACATGGACTATTAGTTTGCTGTTTTTGAAATTTTTGTCGATTTTAACTCGATTTTCATTTTTGGGTACCTATATCGGGTTCTCAGAACATTTTAGAAAAAACTGCTTTAAACTTTTATTAACAAACTTATAACTTTTACAGCAAGACTCTGACATATCTGCTTACACTTATGAACGGACACTAATGATGGAACAAAGAACACAAATGCTACAACAGCTCAATTTAACAAAGAAGGAATCCGCTAGAGAGGTGAGGATTCAAGTTGCATCCGCCCTGTGTTTCCCTTTTCAAAAAATGCCTCTTGTTTTTAATCTAAGACTTACAAACACAGAATATAATTGTCATACTAATGCTTCACCAATTCTTTTACTTTGAATGCTTTAATGCTTAACAGTCATTCAATACTAACTCTTTGCTTTAGCGTTGCTTACTGTAATATTAGCTTGGCAAGGCAGGCCGCGCTTCAACTAACGATCAACCGCTTTATCGATTCAGTGATTGACAGGCTGTGCTTAATGCGTCACTAATCGCTGATTTTTTTATGCTTCTTCTGAAATTTTAAACGCGTTTGTTAAAGAATGCGTTATCGGTGCCGGAGATCTGGAGTTCAATTCTCCGACCGGTCAAATCAAACACAGAGTCGCCAGCGGCTTCCCACCGCTGCGACGTTTCTTCGTAGCTGTGTTGTCCAGGCACTAAGGCGCTGAGATTGACCCCGCCACTCGGTACACGCTACGGCGTAATAGCGCGAGGTTAATGAAAATGTGACTTTTTTGATTTAGTGGTATGACGATGCATGAAAACTGAAAAATAACTTGGGCAATTGGGCATGTGAAAACAGTAAAGCAGATATTGATTCAAACACTTATTAATTAGTGATAGTATCATGCTGCCTCGCTTTTTCTCTTGAAATAAAGGAATGATGCCGTATCACGAATCAACCATACTCTGGGGTTTCCTCTGGGATTTTAGGGAAAGCAGGCATTTTGGATCTTTATTAGAGCCAGAAAACCACCTTATAGCACTTATCATCGTTAAAATGAGTGTCTAGCTGTTAACCTATTTCTGCTGCTAAACTTGAAATCTCCCCTGTAAGGTCAACAATGTCGTTCAACGGTCAAGGAGTATTCGTTCCCGCACACCTCAAAAACGAAACTCGAGTCCGAGTCTCGGTCGGGGACCGGAAAACGGAGAGGTATCTGGTCACGTGATCATGAACCATGCAACTTTTTCGTTGTTTTATTTTATCATTTCGTTTTGCTTTTTGCATAGTTTCATTTTTTTATGTTTGTGTAAAAAGTTACGTTAACCATTGTAGTTTTACATTTTTGGGGGCCGTGTTCAATTTCCCCCTTAAACCGATCAAAAAGTCCGTTTTATAGTTGCTCAATATGCTTAAGTGTGTCACAAGTTTCAATACCAATTTCCGCGACCAGCACTCCAGCAGCTATGGTTTAAAAGACTGCTGCACGGCGGTTAGTCACTGACAGCAGTGCATGGTCAACAGAGTACCAATCCGGCTAGTAATTGCACAGCAATCCTAACCGCTCGGTCGACCAGACGGGTCACGCATTGGATATTTTGAGTGCCTGTCATCTCATGCAGTGTGAACTAAAATTGCGATTTTCTTGAAATTTTCGATTTGGTTTTAGCAAATTCAGCCGAAAATTACACTCCAATTCAACATTTGTATTGCGATGTCATGTTTTGTCCATTATTAAGAATATTAAAGGTTGTCTAAAGACTTGTATGTGCTGAAATGGTGTTACTTTTAACGAAGTCTTGTTTGTGTGAAGTGGTAGTGGTTGTTTAATTGTGTTTTACTACAGTGTGCAATAACCTGTTCAGTGTTAGGTGTAGAACCATTTTTTTTTTACGAAAGCGAGTTGAAAATGACATGACCCTGGTTTGATTAATTTCCTTTTGTAGCACCAACTGTGGTTGACGCATTTAGTATTCGAATTCTCATTTTCATCTTTTCGTTGTGTTTTGCATGGTTTCTCATCAATAGAGAATGTGTTGTACGATAGGATTTTCAAGGACTTCTAGCATTGACTGGCTCTTGTAGGATCTCTGGTAGCTTATGGGAAAGTTGGAAGCAAATAGGAGTTGAATCCTGTTTGACCCAACCATAAATTTATTAAACAACTTCTTGCCATAGAATTTCTGCCATTTTTCTGATTTACCATTGTTAAGAATGTCGAAATATTTTAAAATTTTTTACTGTATTTGTGAGCATGACTTATTGACAAGTCTATTCTATGCCAAAGATATCTATTAGACAACTTTAAAAGCATTGCGGAGTCTTTGAGTTGTAGCATAGCCAACTTAGCCATGGTAGGATTTCCTAATTCTTTGTGTCGCTTTAGTTTTCCAGTGCTATGACTCGTTTACAAAACCGAGGCTACAGTGAGTCCGGAGCGAAGGTTGCTGATGCAGTTTCTCCCCTGGATGAGCTAGAACCGAACCAAATGACTTGGACTCCCGGCAAGCTACAACAGATCAAAGAAGAACACACTATGGAGACGGACGGAGCGAAGAAAAGCACCTTCGGGAACTTGCTCGATATCGTACCGTAAGTTGTGCTTTTAAATCTGCTTGTGCACTTCCTGGCCACTAGCACGTTTTGAAAAAGTACATGTTGGTCTAAAAATCGTGGAAAAACTATCTTAAAGTGCTGAGAATTGTCATTTTTAATTCCGTACAAAAGCACTTTAAATGCAGGTTCTTTACCAAAAACTCTTACTGTTTTTCACTTTGGCTTTAAAAAATTGTTTTGTAGACAGCTATTTAAATGGATTTACTTGAGCCATGCCTAGTATGTAGTTAACGTTATTCCCAACGCTTGCAGTTAAAAAGAAATTTTCATTATACTCGCGGTATTTCGCCGAAGCGTGTAACGAGTGGCGGCGTCCATCCCTGCGGTTTAGCGCCTGGCAACAGCTCCGAAGAAACGTCGCAGCGGTGGCTAGCCATTGGCGACACGTGCCCAATTTGACCGACCCGGAAATCGAACCCCAGTTAATTGTTTCAAATATTGTTCCAGTTACTGTAGTTAGTATTGTTTGAAACGTAAAATACTGCTGCAAAAACCACGATGTGACATTTTGTAGGCAATCGACCAATGTTCGCCGCATGCATACTGCGGTACGATTGAACGAAGTAATTGTGAACAAATCACATGAAGCTAGGCTGGTCATTCTCAACTTACCAGGACCTCCCAAAGGAAGCAACAAAGTTCGAGAATCAAATTGTATCCTTTTAATTCATTTGTGTTTTTAATTTAATGTAGCCTTAGGCAATTAATGCCAAGTAGGGCAATTTAGTGATATTTCGTTTGAGATCGAAAAGCAACGAACAAATGCTACTTTAATGAAAAGATTATAGCCCGTGTGTTAGTAACCATTTTACAAACGTTTCGATAAAAACTTATACCATCATCAGTGTAAAACTACGAGACTCTAGGATAGGTACAATAAATCGTAAACAACATAAGAATCTTTGATAAATGCAACTTAATCTTTGATAAAAAGCACATGCTGGTAACAGTGCTTTGCACCTTTGCATATGACTAAAGGTGTAGAATAAATTACGTTTCTATGCGGCCCCTTTTCGTTTTTAAGCAGTGGGTCAATACAACACTGCTGCAAAGCAGCTGTATACAAAGTTACCTGTTCATAAATTGTGTCTTTAACTACAGGATGGGAGTTCACACTATTTCGTTTGTAGTATTACTTATTATAGGAAGTTTAAAATTTTGATTCGCATTACGCATGCTTTGCTACTACACTACTACAATAATTGTAGAATTTGTAATGCAGGCGGGATAAATTAAATATTTAGCAAATATGATCTTGTCGATTTAGTAGCAGTACTTGAGCAGTTTATTTCAATAGGGGAGGATCAAAAACGCTTTTTCGGAGTACCTCAAGGATCGATATTAGGTCCCCTTCTATTTTTGATACATATTAATGATCTTCCCAACTGTTTACATACAGTCCCGAGAGTCTTTGCTGATGACACTACCTTAATATTTTCATCTGACAATATCAATAATTTGTAACGTCTGGCGAACTCGGAACTACGCAGTGTTACAGAATGGATGCTCACAAATAGTCTAACCATAAATCCTACTAAAACAATGTCGCTTCTCATCTCCCCAAATTATCGCAAATCATCTCTAAATTATAGCTGTTTTTTGAATGATGACCAAATTGATGCTTCTCATTATGCAAAATATCTCAGAATAATTCTGGATGATCGCTTATCTTTTAAAGCTCATATTGAATTTCTTGAAACTAAAATATCGCGTTCGGTTGGGATTATGTCGAAGCTAAGCTACTATTTACCTACTGAAACATTAATCACTCTATACTATGCGCTGATTCATTCTCATATTCTTTATGGTCTGCCTGTTTGGGCATCTACTTTCAATACTTACTTAAACAATGTGAGAAAATTACAAAATAGAGCTATGAGAATAATCACCAAGTCGAAAATCAAGGGTAGGATTAATCCTCAGTACGTTCACCTCGGCATCCTTAAACTCAATGATCTGCACAATTTTGAAATTGCTAAATTTATGTACCAGTACGTACATGACATGTTACCTCTGCAATTTAGCCATTATTTTACATATATGCATGATGCACATTCGCATACAACACGTAACTCGACGTCAAAAGCTTTAGCAATTAAGCGTTTTTCTACAAATCGCGGTCAGAACTCTATCAAATACAAAGGAGCCACGATCTGGAACTCCATTCCCAATCAATTCAAATTATTAACGTATCATAAATTCCAACGGGAATATAAAAAGTTTCTTTTTAATAAATATATCTAGTCATACTCTGACTCTGAACTCTGCCCGGTATACATTCTTTCTTTTGTTTTTTGTTTGTTTTTGTATTATAAAAAGGTTGCTGCGCGACTCGAAGACCAATTGGTCCCTTCGCAGCTGCCTGTTGCTGTGTCAATGTGATTCATTTGCAGTGCAATTTTCTTTTATTGGCTGTTTTTTATTCGCTGCAACGAAAATAAATTTCCTGATTCCTGATTTTTCTTAACCTTGAAACTTCACCAACAGACATGGAATTCTTGGAGGTTCTTACTGAAGGTCTTGATCGAGTTTTGATGGTCCGTGGAGGAGGACGAGAAGTTATCACCATTTACTCATAATTAGCGCTTGTTAGACTTTGGTTGCCAAATCTTGTTCCGGTCTTCTTGTGTTTTTAGACAACTTTTACCAACGGCAGTGGCATGGAATTACTGTTTAGCTTGCTATGCTTTTGTAGTCTGTGTGTGTAAGTCTCGGCTTAATAAGCCGTGCGTAATACAGGCTGTTCCAAAAGTCTTGGGCACATTTTGACATTAAATATCTTGGAAACAACTAAATATATATAAAAACTTACAAAAAACTTGATCAATAGCCTTGCAAAAAAATTAATCTAATTAGCTTGAAAATGGCACAGCTTTTATCTTACTTCCATTCATAGTTAAGGAGATATGGGGACTTCAAATGTGGCCAAGACTTTTGAAACACCCTATATTTCTGCGTATTGTAAATTACTCTGTTTTACCATCATTACCATTTCACTAGCGAGGATTATATTGCTTGGAAGACTTTTTGGGGTGTAGTATTGCAATTTTGTCATTACAATGTGTTGTCCTGAAAAACTAATGCTCCATTTTGGGGTATTGGTAAACACCCCTCCACCGTTTGTTATCTTTATGCAACCTTAATTACTGAATTGTTTGCACCCCGTTTATTTTTCATCTTTTGACCAGCTGTTTTTGCTGCGGAAATCTCTTCTTTGTTCCTTGATACTAATTTGTTTCTTCCGGATTGTAATTGCTTTTATTTAAGGTGCATTGCGACAATTTTTATCGATGTGAAAGGGGTATTGAGATAAATGCACACGTTTTACGGAACGGGTTTTAAGAGAACTGTTTTTGAAGTCAAAACTGTGATTTAACCCCTAGCTCAAAAGCTTGATCATGCATGCATGGACACAAAGCAGTTGTGGCTTCGATTCGAAATCTCATGCAGGTTTAAGACCTATACCACTTCAAAGAGAGCTTGAGTAATCGAAGATCTTGTTTAGTTTTTCCTGTCTTCCTCTTTTTTCTTGAAAATAATTTCTCAATTTTATCAGTGAAAGCGCTATTGTTAGTCGAGCTTGCAAAAAAAGTTTTGTAGATTTGCTGTAATAATTTTTTATTGCAGTCTTTTGTAGTTTTGCATCTACACATTTTCTAAGTAGAGTAGCAGTCGAGAAGTGGTCAGTTTATTGGCCTGTCAAGCAATTGAATTCATTCGAATACCGTAACAATGTCGCCTAATCATCTACAAACTTAAGCAATGTTTTGAAAGTTATGTTCTATTTTGCATCATATAGCCTGCCATCAAGTAACTGCTACTTTTCTCTTCTGTAAGTTGCGTTTTTCTGTTTTTATCAGTGCTCGAAGTCGAATAGCTGAAAAGAGTTTGGCAATGCGGAAAATGTACTGTAGTTTGGAAATGTTGTTCTGATCCGATTATTTCATGCGTCTTTGCTGATTATGTATGCTTGCGTTTTCTTTTCAATATTTGCAGCAAATCGTGTGACTCCATTTTTAAAACTTGTTGCTGTGATGTTAATAAAATGTTGGTCTGACAATAGCGTACTCGTAGTAAGTTGGTTTGTTTGCTTCAATTATGGTTCGAATTCGTCAGTGGTAGGATCGGTAAAATTAGCTGCTGCACTTAACATGCTTCTGCTGTCAAACCGGTGGATTTGCAAACAAAAACATAGATATGTTTACGCTGAATACGGTACAAATTTTGTGCGTAAATTTCCGTCAACCGCTTACGTCAAAAATTGAATGAAATTTTCCACGACTACACATCGGATTAAAATCGCATTTAGTGTAAACACACCTTAAAAGTATGTTTACCAATACTCGGGAAGTGGCAACGAGACTACCTAATTTTTTTGTTTGTTTGATTTTGACAATGAACTTTGGTGCGGCAACGCGACAAAAACCACGCGATATCAACGAATAGTAGCCTACCGGTACATCGCCGGTATCAAAAAAATATTAGAAATAACCTTGACAAGAGTGAAACAATCCTCGTTGCATTGTTACAACATCATTGAACAATCAGCTTGCTTGATGCAGGCTAGCAAATTTTATATCGCAGGCCGAGAGGCATCTATCGAGATAACTTATCGGCGATAATTTATTATCGTTATCGCTCAAAACAGTTTGGGTTTATCGATTACCGATATCGCTTTTGCAATACATTTTGTTACCGCCGATAAATTATCGCGATAAACGATTCTTTATGCACACAATGTTCAAAGTTATAATGAGTCGGCACTATGGAAAAAATACGTGATGTCCATAAAGTGTTGCTGCAATTTGAAAACATCTCTCTTTGTTTTATTTAATGCCGCGGCAGAGTCCGAGAACTGCTCTCTTTCCTTGAAAAATCTAGAAAAAGATTTTTGCAGTTTAACTTGCAAAAAAACTTTTGTCAAGCACATTGAAAATTTACCGCAACATTTATCGGAAAAATATATCGATTATACCGATATCGCTGTACGAAATCGAGATTTAGCGGTATCGCCCCGCGCTTTTTTGAAATTATCGTTATCGCGTTAGTACACAAAAGTTTTGCGTGCCCATCACTGCTGGTCGCAGGCCAGTATAGTTTGTAATGGTAGTCGCATTGCCGCGAGTCGGTAGGGTGGCCATACGTCCCGGTTTCGCCAGGACAGTCCAGTTTTTAGGCCTTGGTCCCGGTGTCCCGCCCAGTTTACCACTTTGCTCCGGTTTTTTGATTCAAAGTTTGTTCTTGCTAATACAGTAAGTCAACTACACAAACGAGCAGGACCGGCGCCAAGGAGGGGCCTGGCCCCCCAATCGAATTGCTTGACGCCCCCATTATCAAGCTTAATTTTTTGAAGAGAGCGGCTTTGTACTCAATTTCATACTTTTGCCCCCCCTGATAAACGCTTGGCCCCCCTTAGTCAACTGTTCTGGCGGCGGCTCTGCAAACGAGTGAAACGACGACACTAATTTCAGCTCGAACTACGGTCTGCGGACGTGAGGACTTTTTTCCTTTTTTTGCTCTTCGCTTGATTTTGGGTGGAAAATTGGACATCTGCGGAAGTTAAGACCTTTTTTTGCTCTTCATTTGATTTTGGGTGGCGTCCCGCTTTTGCATTTCGAAATGGCCAGCCTACGTATCGGTAAACGCAAAAGAAAATTTTGCATTTATTTGGCCAATGGCCCTATAAGAAACTATATTTTACCGAAAAACGGTTGTGCAAAAAATCGATTCTAGCACTTCGCAAGCTTGAGCAGAGAGGTGGTTGTCAGAGGTGTACGAAGTCTAAAAATTTCACTCTGAATCCTAATCCGAATCCGACTCCGATCCTAAAAAATTCAGGAAACAGAATCCGACTCCGAATCCAAATTTTGAATTGGCATTATACACAATACACAAATGACATATCATATACCCAATAGGCCACTAGTTGCTTATTAAAATCATTGATTATCATCCAAAATTGAATCGGACCCTAATCCTGATCCGGAAAAAGCAAAAAATCGCAATCCCGAACCGGATCCGAAGCAACAACTGGATTATTCGGTTTTTAAAATCCGGATCCGGCTCCGTTGTACACTGCATAGTGGCCAAATTTCACAAATTTGGTTTATTTTTTACGTTTGGTAGTTGACTTTTTTCGTTTGGTATACGTACTCAAATTTGGTATATTTTTTAGTATTTGGTAGCCAGTTTTTAGTGTTTGGTATATCATTGCAATTTTCTTTTTTAACTTAAACCGACTATCTGATTTCTACTTGGCAACACCGTTGTAACATAATTGTGACTAATCAATAATCCATATTCAATAATCGTGCAGGATAATCTTTCGCAAACGGTACAGTTGGTAGTTTGTTGGCAATTTTACTACAAACAACACAGCCAAGACACAGTGTACTTATAGTTCTTACAGTGGACCCACTTAACAAAGAAGTATTGTTACGTATGTCCACAAAAATGTTGTGGACTTGTGATGTAATAATTGCTTTATCAAGAAGTTCATCTGTATTTGTTGCCGTTTCCAAAATTTGCTGTTTTTATTTTTTGTTTTTAAAATTTTCATGGAGACATTGCAGATAGCTTAGCTACGTAGAAGAAATGAAAAAAAGTGACAAGCAGTTCATGGTCTACTAAATATAATGAAATTACTCGCCATTATATTTTTTTATTTCGCAGTATACGAATGGGCAACACGATTTAAACAGATGAACTCTGACTTTCGTTCCGGACACTGAGCACAGAGAGTGGTTCCACTGTTAGTAATAATAGATACACTGTGGCCAAGATATAGCTGAACAATACTTGGGCGGACGTACGGCTCACTTCTGGACTCTGGTGCCATTGTCTACGCTGAAACCTTACGTTATACTGGGTCATGATGCAAAAAAAGGTCTTAACTGCTTAAGCCATGCTTTTTTGTATCATAACTTAAGATCCAGCGTAACGTAAGCTTTCAAAGTTGACAATGGCACCAGATGTGAGCCGAAACGTCCACCCAGGTGTTTTTAGCTGTATCTTGGTTGTATCGTTTGTTATAAAAATGCAGGATAATGTTTTGTAATAAAAATACAGGATAATGTTTTCACGAGGATAATGCAGGATAATGTTTTGACGCATTTCAAGGTCTAATTTTGGGAATATCTACGAAGCAATTGAAGACCAATTCATATATCCCCTCTCATTCATATCCAATTCCATGTGCTTAGTTGTTCTTTTTTACATATGTATGAATAGAGGGGGGATATATATTAAGTCTTCAACTCTAAATTGCTTCATAGATATTCCCCAATTAGACCCTGAAATGGTAAAAAATATGCGTGCGTAAAAACATTAAATCATGCACTAAGATAGTGTATCTAGGAATGTTGCTGAAGTTGTAGTGTATGTATAAATAAGCCGCTGTCTTAAAAAAAGTAAGGTTGCTGATTAAAGGGGGGGGGCAAGCTTGTTGATTAGGGGGGTGGGCAGGAGAGGGGTCTAGCTCGGTCGTTGATTGGGTGGGCAGGCCCTGAAGTGTACACTAGGCCTAGCATCCAAATCCCACAATTTTTAGGTAAAATTACTGCTGATGATACATATCCAGTCTGGTTTACTTGCCGTATACGCAGTGCACTCCATATACGGCTAGCCTCTCCGTATACGGCGAGATTGAACGCCGTATACGGCGATTGAGGAGCTTTTACGCTCCAGCGCACAAAGGTCTTTGGCTGTGCACAAATGCCCAATACATCACAGTGTTGCCAGATCATCTAAGAAAGTTTTGTAGTTCCACAAATCAAAATTTTAGTACCACAAAATACTAAAAAACGTAATGGAATAGGAGCATATGGTAAAATTTGCGTGTTTTCTTCATTCGCTGCTACAAATTAATGACGACACAAACTCCTAGTGGCCAGAGGATGGCTCTTAGTATGAAATCACGAAGCCTGGATGAGCTATACGTATACGCACGATTCTGTGGTCTATTCTTTGTTTGTCTGCTAGGCTGCGTGAATATTCCTTGTATATAGATCGCCTGGAAGCGAGTTGGCGGAGTGGTTCGCGTACTGGTTTTCGGAGCTGTGTTTTGCAGCTATGCTATGTCTAAGACGTCATAATCTGCATGAATGAATGTATTTCATGAGCTGGAGATAAATACAGCTAGTACGAAAGAAAATATTTCAACAGACTCATTACTAGGCAAGGAAACACGAAAAAGTAAGCCAATTTTAAGAGCGGGTTTGATTATGCGGGTTACACGCTTCAGTTCAGTTTAGGGAGATTTTTTTGCCTAACCCGCTAATCTGTCGGCAGCGTGGCCGAGTGGTTCGGAGCGTCAATTTTACGACGGTCATGATTGCAAGGTTTACGGTTCAACTCCCTTCGAAGCGTCGTTGTTGCGTCATTGAATAAGATGCTTCACCAGAATTATCTCTGTTTGGTGGAATGTTAACAAGCAGAAAATTAAAGAAGTCAAAAGCAAAATTCAAGCAGAAAACTTGGAAACAAGGCAGCTCTAAGCGAGTCTGGATTCGTCCTATACATAGCGCCTCCGTCGCTTTCTTAAGACAGGAGGATAAAAATGAAGAAATCATCAAAAAAATCATCATCATCATCTTTCAACGCGCTTTTTTGCGGGTTGAACCTACTGTAGCTTACCTGTTACAAGCGAGTAATTTTCAACTCGCAATGCTTACGCAAGCAGAATGACGTAAGTTTTCGTCTGCCGTAAGCGGGTTGGATTTACCGAGTTAACCCCCTTAATTATCATCGTGCATGTAAATTGGCTTAACTGTCCTCGGTATCCCATGTTAACGGGGTGACTTGATCTACTGTAGGCCTACCGCAAACTAGGTTTAGCGCGATTTCTTCAGCTAGGCCTACATCTTTAAGTTTGTTTTTTTTTATCACCACTCAGAGACGTAAAAGCCACAATAGAAATGTATTTTTAGCAAGCACACGAACTTAAATGAATGCGAGAAAAAGCAAAACACCAGCATGTCCACGTTGGATTGGTGGAAATCCCACCTTCTTGGCCTACTTTGGAAAAACTTGCCTGTTCCAGGACGGATCAGGAGGAAATAATGAAAAAATAAACAACGAAATATATAAGCGAAAGCGACAAAGGGTTATGGAAAAAAATGGAAGAAGTGAAAAAATGGAAGAAGTACCAGTACTAACAAATGTGAGGATAGGCCTACTCGTATGTCGATTGTCCAATTTATATTTTCATGGATGAAGCACTTAATTTAAATTATGCTCTTTGGTCGTGTTGTTCTGAGTTTGGTCAAACCAACGACTTAAAAGTTGTTATTCGCAGCTTCGCCGCTTGATGTTCTGCGTAAAATAGGCAATGACGTGCTCAACAATTTCAGTAGGCCAGGAACGACCTTGCTTTACAGCTAGTGTTGGAGCAAGCCGAAAAGTTCGTATGTTGTGGTGTTGGCAAGGGCGCTTCACGAGATCCCTCCATCTGTAATGTGGTAGACAGGTGGTACACAGATGGCAATCTTATTCCTAACCGAGCTCGTTATAGCATCTTGGTCGGTTTTCTCGTACTGAAAGTATAAAAACGCAAAAAAGTACAATAAACAAAATATATGCAGAAGATAAAGGATTTCCATCTGCATTCCGTGAAGATAGCAAAGGTCAAAGGAGACGGCCGAGTGATGTGGAGCGTCTGTCTCTTGAGCTGTTGACTCGGGTTTGATTCCGAGTCGGGTCAAACCAATGACTTCAAAATTGGCATTCACAGCTTCCCTGCTTGACGCTCAGCATTAAAGGAACAGTGTGGAGAACAAGCCGGCAAGTTCACTTGTTGTGCCATTGGGAAAGGCACGTAGCGGGATTCCCCCATCTTGGTGTGGTAGACAGATGGCTGGCAACTCCTAAGCGAGCTCGTATAGCGCATTGATCGCTTTCTCGTGATAGGAGGATAAATATGCAACTAACTAACTAACTAACTAAAGGAGTACGAACGGATGTGAGGATACGACATCAGAATTTTTATTTTCGTGAATGAAATACTGAGCCTTGCCAGTTGATTGAGCTTAGTGGAGCCAAGCGGCAAGACATAAAAGAACAACTCTCTGCTTTTCTTTGTCTTTTGTGTAAACCCAGCTCCATAGCCAGTGCAACATTTCCATGGAGCACTTTAACAACCAGCACTTAGGAATGGAAGTAAGCCTACTGACTATCTTCCGTTCCAGGAATGTGGGATTTAATAATTTATACATAGATTCTTCACTCTCTAGGAACTTTACGAGTAGAATCTATGGTTATAGGCTGGCTTGTTGACGTGTTTCGGCTTTCAACAAATTCCTATTTCGTCAAAAATTTGTGCACGGTTATTTTCCGGTGAAATAGTCAGTATGGTTCAAAAACGCACAATTGCGCTCAAGCTTGATATTTTTTGTGAGTTTCTCAACCTAGAATTCACTGGTAACGCATAATAAATAAAAGCACAACATAAAATACTAAATAGCAGTAGGCTAGTATTTCATAGAAAATAATTACTTTATTGATGTAGCCGTATACTGAGTTCTGCCTTTGGCGTATACGGCGTGGTCTCTCCGTATACGGCAAGTGAACCAGACTGTATCATACTGGCATGACACTTACCAGTTCACGTTGTAATGAAACAAACATCTAGTGCAGCAGCGTTTTGATAATATCTAAATCAGTCAGGTGCTCCACTGGACACCACTTTTGAAGCAAGAAAGGTTTTGACTCAGTCTAGCTTAAACTGTTTAACCACTTTGACCTGTTGACAGTTAAATGATTGCAGCAATACCTCACCCTGACACCAGTAAATGTTACTGTAAACACTTATTGGGCAGACCTACCGGTAGGCTATATATCAGTTTTTAGATTTGGTATAAATTTGGTATATTTTTTTTTCAATTTGGCATATGTTGCTCTAAGAAATCTGACAACTCTGGTACACTGTACAGTACAGTCCTCCGGTGCTTGTGGCCCTAGTCTTAGGCTATGGGGCAGTGGCTGGTGGTGGTGGTGGCTGCAACAGTATTTATGTTTTAATTTGTGATGCACCTGAAGAAAGCAGCAGTACTTACAGTTCATCAGGTGCATTGAAAAATTTGTTGGCACTTTGAATAAAGTAGACTTCTACGTAAAGAAAGAATAGGCGTAGTCTATGTTAGTCTAATCAGTGTCATCTTTTTCGACAATGCCATAACAGCATTTAGTGGACTAGTCTAGACTACTCTGTAACTCTGACCACTTTGTACTAGGTATGTACTAGCTCTGTAACTCTGATCACTCCTTCTGGAATCTGTACAAAAAAAGTTTACCCGCAATGTGTTTTTACGTTGCAATATTCCATTTCGCTCGTATGCTGATGGACTAGATAAATTAGGAATTAAGTCTCTGGAGGATCGTAGATTACAATTTGATATTATTCTTATGTTTAAAATTTATCACAAGCTTTCTGACTTACACTTTGATAATTGTTTTGAACACTGTGATTGAAAGTATAACTTCCGTTCTCATAACTTTAAAATTAAATCCAAGTTTTGCAACAATACTGAACAATTTCATAGTTTCTTTTTCATTCGTATTATTAATGTTTAGAATAAACTATCTCATGACTTAGTTTCTGCGCCCAATATTGTTATATTCAGAAACCGTTTGAAAAACTTAACCTTTATTCTATTGCTTCTCTTACTTTGGAATTACTTTTGTTGCACAGTTGCTGCTTTTCTTTATATATTTATATTTTGCTATTCTTTACAGTTATTTATAGGTTTATTTTATTTGTAGTTGTATTTTTGTTGTGTTATTTTTCCTCACTTGTTAATGTGCTTTGGCTTGTGACCAAGCACCATTGTGTTGTATCTTAAATTAAATGTATCCTACAGTTTCCTCTCAATTGGTTGTAACATACCGGTACTTTTGTAACATAACTTCAATTGACTGTACTAAACTATCTGCAGATACCCTGTCTGCATGTTAAATTTTTGTGGGCTTCAAGCATGCGATTCTAGTTTCTGTATGATACCAGTATAGTAATCAATTTCTTGATGTAATAAGCACGTTTTTTTAAATGTGACATGAAAAAATTCGTTGTGATGCAGAAACCAGAACCAAGAACTGTAGGCTTAAAACTCACGAACATTGGTCATGTGGACAGGGTAAGAATATGGTATATATGCCAAGCATCAATACTCAAAATTCTGAATGTATATAATTCAATTTATTTGAATGATTTGTTGTACTGTTAGTATGATCAAACATTCAAATACAAATGCAGAATGTGATGTCATTGCTCTGCGTAATAGTTTTCCAATTATCCTAAGCATTTGGTTAACCTTATATCATTAGCAAGTGTTACCTCTTTATTTTCAACCTAGGCTGGTTTAAAAGAATGATGTTTATTTGGGGCTCATCTCATATAGATCAAGCCACCTCTTATAGAAAGTCCACTCTACAGTGTACTTCTCTGCTGACCTCCATACGGCGCATAGCACATTGTGGTGTTATGACATGATGTCATTGGAGAAGTCCCACTCTGAAGTAGACATTCTATAAGAGGCAGCTTAATTCAGACTAACCCCGTTTGTTTTTGCATAGTCCAACTCTACGTTTCCAGGTTGTCTATGGTTTAGTTAATTTTTTTGGGGGGCCATACATCATATAAATTGTGAAAATGGCTGGTGATGGTAATAGTGCAGATTCTGTCATACTTGCAACTGGAAGTTATGATCATACTATACGTTTTTGGCAAGCTCATAGTGGTTTATGTCTGCGCACAGTTCAACATCCAGACTCAGTAAGTAAATATGTGCAATTCTCAATAAGCTGTTGGGATGTTAGTTTTGTAAACTAGTAATATTTTGACAGCAAGTTAATGCGATGAAAATTACTCCTGATCGAATGCTACTTGCTGCAGCTGGATATCAACATGTCAGGTATGCTTGAATTTTGCTCAAGTCTTGGTAATATGGTAATAATTAAGTATTTAAGTACAGCTGTTTATATGGGAGCAAAGAGTCACCCTAGAAGCTCAGAGCGGTTTAACAGATAGCAACACGTCATAAGTGACAGCATGGAATGAATGAAAGCGCTGTGAGGAAATTAAGACACTCAAAATCAGAGCAAACATAAGCTCAGTGAAGAAAATGAAATATGCTGCAAGCATTTAGGGTAAAGCAAAGTTCTTTTGTATATTGCAAGGGTATGTTATGGTTTTAAATGATGCAGCTATAAATCTAAATTGAATTGAAAATTTTTCTTCATTCTTAAATATACTGTGTAATGAAATTGCAAAGATGTCTTGAATGTGCAATGTTATTTGAATCTCTGAATATACTGCTGGAGCTCCAGTGATAAAGCTTATGTCGAACTCTTCACAGAATGTATGATATCAAGTCTATGAATCCCAATCCAGTTGTTTGTTATGATGGATTAAATAAAAATGTGACTGCTGTTGGATTTCAAGAAGATGGAAAATGGATGTATACTGGTGGAGAGGATAATATGGCTCGCATATGGGATATGAGGTGGGTAATGTTTTAGCAAATTTGTTGAGATGTAGGTTTTGGGTATTGCGTTTCAGAATGAAGAGTTTTCAATTTTTTCTGTATAGATACAATCCAATAATTGTCTGATAAAGCAATGCCAAATAACAACTGTACTTGTGAATTATTTACATAGCTATGTATATGATTGTGCACTTGTGTCTTGATGTAAAAAATATTGTTTATATACTTAATAAAAGTTGCTCTAAATTCTGGAGTTATTGTGGTTAAATCATTTCTTATAAATCATAGTTTAAATTGCAATCAATGTTTTGCTTTTACATACCAACTTTCATTTAATCTTAAACCTAACGATAACTGTTTTCCTTGGAAGCTAAAGTTCATTTTAACTTCCAGGAAATTAATAGTAATGGAAAAAACAATAATTCTTCAGAAGAATTAGGAACTCACAAAATGATGTTGAAAAACAATGCTGGATTAATTGTATTCTGTGATTAAGTGCATCTCGCTAATAATGTAGAATTTTTTTAGGGCTCGAAGTGGTCAATGCAATCGAATGTTTCAAGTAAATGCTCCTATTACTTCAGTGTGTTTGCATCCGAATCAAGCAGAACTTATAGTTGCAGATTTGTCAGGATGCATCAATATTTGGGATCTAAAGACAGATAAAACAGAACAACTGGTACGTTATGAGTGTTTTGTGGTTGAGGCTACTGTCGTTAAAATTTGCTGCATATGCTGAGCAGCTGTTATTAAGGTAATTCTGTTGCTGTTAATAATAGCGTCCTTATGATAAAAAAATTGTGTTATCGTGTTATTACGCCGAAGTGTGTAACGAGTGACGGGGCCCATCTCCGTGGTCAGCATCTGGACAACACAACTCTGAAGATATGTCGCAGCGTTGGTGACACCGTCGGATTTGACCAATCTGGGAATCGAACCCCAGACCTCCCGCACTGATAGCTATGTGCTTAACAACTGGGCTAGCCGGTCGGTATAGATTAGTCTATTATGATGAATATACTTTGTTTTATGTTTGAGAATGTACTTGAAAATGATCTTGAGGCATTTAAAAAATGTAGGCAAATTTTCGAAAACGCTGCGGTCTGCAATTTCATGCAATGCAATTTGACTTATATTTTGATGTCCTTGTAGCTAAAAACAATCTTGTAGAAATTTTGAAAACATGAAATACATCAAGTCCATAGCTATAATGATTTCTGATTTTGATTAAACGTCTTTTCAATTAAGGTGATTTCTGTGATTTCTCATTTTTATTCCCCTGTCACGAGAAAGCGACGTAGGCGCATTGGTCGAATCCAGACTCGCTTAGGAGTTGCCTTTGTTTCCGAGTTTTCCGCTTGAATTTTGCTTCTGACTTCTTCAATTTGTTGCTTGTTAGATTCCACCAAGCAGAGATAATTGTCGTGAAGCATCTTATCCAAGGACGCAACAACGAGGCTTGGGTGGTAGTTTAATCACCAACCTTGCGATGATGGCCGTCGTAAAAACGACGCTCCGAACCAGCCGGCCACGCTGCCGACTTTCATGAAAATTGTTACTCTTTAATTATACTTTGTATTATTATAATACTTTTTGTTATAATACTTTTTATAATAATACTTTTTTAATTATAATAAAATTACTAAGGTTGTGAATGAAAATTGCTACTCAATCGCGTTGTGATCAAATACAGTTCATTGTTGTTTGTGTAAAAATGCGTTGCATCAGATTTATTTGTTCAGAGAGCCAGATGGTCTTTGAGTTATTTTGTGATTATATTTTTACAGCTTCCAGAGCCAAACGTAGCGATAAATTCAATTGATATTGATGCAGATGCAAGCTATCTTGCTGCAGTTAATACCCAAGGTAAGACTGCTGTGCTTGATACTATTGGCGTTTTTACCAGCTATGAAGTATTTATGATGACAGCATTAATTTTAATGTGTTTTTGAGTTGTTTACTGGATGGATGCTCATTGTTCACGGGACAAAATTTTCGGGGTTAACGACTCGGCTTTAAAACCAGGATTTTAGTGTTCGGTTTAAGGTTAGAAATTAGAACCTTGGGTTAGGTGTTGCATCGCCGAATAGACGCGCATTCATTCGCTGAATAGAAGTTTGATTGAACAAGAAACATCATAGGTTGCACTATTGGTTTGGAAATAGTTGCGTAGACTATCGGGTAAAGATATTGATGAAAGTAGGTGTTTCTTGTTTTCAGGGACCTGCTTTGTGTGGAGCGTTTCTCATCAAAAGACTTTGGAAGGTGTTATAAGCGTGAATCCTCGTGCTAAACTCAAAGCCCACACTCGATACGCTCTGAAATGCAAATTTAGTCCCGATTCGGTGTAAGTTTTCATGACTATTACTTTATTTAATTTCTAGTAGTACCTTGTTTCATTTTGAATCAATCTTCTGTAGCAGTATCAAATCAAATCAAATCTTCATTATACTCGCCGTATTACGCCGAAGCGTGTAACGAGTTGCGGGGCCCATCTCCGCGGCTTAGCGCCTGGGCTACACAGCTCCGAAGAAACGCCGCAACGGTGGCGAGTCGTTGGCGACACTGTGCCGATTTGACCGGCCCGGGAATCGAACCCAAGACCTCCCGCACCGAAAGCGTGCGCTTTGCAACTGAGCTAACGGCCGGTCTGTAGCAGTATTCCAAAACTAATATCATGACTACCCAGTGATTACTAATCCATTACGCGAACCTGAAACGAATCTTGAGCCATTAAAATTTATTTCCGCTAGGTGTCGCTAATAATACATGACTATGCAAGACTAGCTTACATGGAATTGGCCGAGTGGTTGGTGCATAGGGCTGCGAAACTGGTTTCGCGGGTTCGTTGTCGAACTAGGTCATCTTGTATGATGCATCTACTTCACTAATATAAAAACTTAAGCTGCATTATGTGGCTTTAATAAAAAAAACAAATGGAGAATTGGAGATGGCATTGTTGTTGGCACACTTGGCTTTGATGCAGGGGTGCGGACTTGGTATCAAAAAAAAAAAAAATCTAGATCTTCAATAGATACGCCGTGTACGCTAGATTGTTTATTGTGCATGTGATTCTTGCGTTGAATTCGCTGAAAGATTGGCGATCTCGGCTTATATAGTAGTAACTAGAATAACTGAACGCGTGGTACCGCTAGAGTCACGACTACATCTACTGCTGCTTGATGTTTTGTGAATACATGTTGGCTGCATGCCTGTATTGAGTTAGAAACAGGCTTTATGTTTAATGACAGTGCTCACTGAAAGACGTTTCTGTTTAACTGTATGCTTTGAAAAACATCGTAGGAATATAATGTAATGGAAATGGGAAATAAGCCGATTTGTATGCAAATTCACGCAGGCAAAACCAACCGTATAGGCGTTAACTGTCTTTCCAACTAGCTCATAGAAGCATTTTTTCAATTTCTTCGGTGGTTGGCCAGCATTTTGTTTATTCGAAGTTTTCGTGGAAAAGCTGTTGCGTAAAAAAATCTGATTTATCTTCTTTCAATGCATTACAATCGACTCATCTCACAGTATTTAATTTAATGACGCGACAAAAAACAAAATTTTATCAAAAAGAAAAAATGTAGACTTTGATTCGGAATACAATAAATATGGGACGAAAATAGCTTAAGGAGGAAAATAAAGTCGCAGTGAATCTCAAAACTGTGAGAACTAGAATTTACAATTTTAACTACAAGTTGTGGCTTAACCCAGGGAACCGGTCAAAATAACTACTGGAATTATAACGTCATAAAATAAAAGCTGATAAATGACTGACGGAATAAGTTTTGAGATTTACTGCGACTTTTTTTTTTCCTTCTTAGACTTTAATTGTGTTAATAAAAAACATGCAGTTGCGACAAAATTGAATATGCGGTTTCGACGGTAGCGAGTATAGCTTTGGTTAAGAAATAGCATTCAACGTGTAAAAGTAACGAAAATCTTTATTTCACAAATGCTTCGTTTGCTAGTTTATATACGTTACAGGCGTTTTACCAAACAAGCTCGGCTCCACCGCTGATGAAGCGTAAGACCTTTAAGCAAAACCCGATAGAACATAAATGCGCTTTCCTTTGAATAATACGAAACGATTGTGAACGAAAACTAGTTTTGTAACGTATCTGAACCATTTCTAGTCCAAGTAAATTATTTTATGAGCAGAAAAAATTCAGAAAAATAACTCAGTACACTATGGTGAACATCAGTTGAGTTAGCCAATTTTTCTCTTAAGTCCTTGATTGCTTATGCAAGTTTGCTGTTCCATTTGATTGTTGAATTTAAAATGCGATGTGCTTCCTGTCCACGATTTGCTGGAGTCGCATTTGCACCAGATTTCTAGGCATCAGTATTGTCTCAGTCTATTTTCGGTTGTTGTCCTTCAAACAACCTTTTGCTTCGAATCTGGTCTTCCGAAGCTAATTCCAAAATAAACCGACTGCTTAGCCATTGTGCATGCGCCTTTTATAGAATCTTTCGATTGCTCTGTTTGAATTGGTTAGCCAGCCACGTGAGTCCTTCAGCTAGGCCTTGACCTGACACTGCGCTACTGCTTTGAATATGCCAGTGCCTTTCAAGTATTGATAAATTCATTTTCTTCTCGATCTCGTCCACTAACATTGAGTCAGCAATGTCCTACAAACCACAAAGTTTGAGCAAAAAATCTCTGCCTTGTAAATATGAACAGAAATGCACTACTTATAGGCCTTGTAGTTTTTTACATACGGTATCACATTTGCTATTAAGAAACTGTTTTTAAACTTAGTGAGGAGGTGTTTTGTCTGACCATTTTAGGCTCTAGAATGAAACGACAATAGCTCAATATTGCTAACTGTTATATGTTCGCGATTATTTCTTTAAATAATCTGTAGTGTATCATTCAGAAAATAATTCTGTTCTCGTAAATGCGTTACTGCATTGTCATAGTCCTTTTTTTAAACGTAGTAGTTACGTGTTTAGATCGATGTTAATGATGTTTTGTTGCCTAATTAAAAGGCTTGTATCTGGCTTGAATTTACCTGTTTATTTGCGAATACCAGTAATTTGCATTGCTTCAGTTCATCTTCTGTTAAGAGACTGTGAAGTTCTTCTCTTGCCTCTTCTATTCGATCTCTGTCATGGCTGTCCACCACGTAGATGAGACCTGAATGCAAAGAGAAAGATAGGCATTTAGTCGAAAACGGCGAATTTACTACCTATAGAAAAAGAAACAATTGCTGTTACCTTGAACGTTATAAAAGTAGTGTCTCCATAAAGGTCTGATTTTGTCCTGGCCGCCGATATCCCAAACTGCAAAATTCAAATTCTTGTATTCAACAGTTTCCACGTTGAAACCTGAAAAGCAACAACTTCTTATATCAAATTCAATTCTATCGCAGCGGCGTATCTTATGCATAAGCATTAGGTTGTTTGCGATTTGATTTGTTTCGATTTGCGAAGTAGGCATTGCATCATTGGGTTTTTAACAAGACAGAATTCTTCGGCATGGCCGGCTCGGCGTTAAAACTAAGTTTTATGATTTGTTTTAAGGCTCGGGGATGATTTGGAGTTGGGTTGGGATGAAGAATAGTCGCACGCTTGTTTTCAGAAATGTACATCGTGCTTATTTTGACATTATATCTAAGGTCAAGTTACGGTGAGCCTATTTTGCTTTGCAAAAATTAAACTTGATTTAGTGAAAACTATGACAACGGCTCACGTCATACGTTATGATACATATATCTTAATAAACCAACGTCAAAGCAAAGAGTTATTTTGTTCATAAGCGGCTAAACTTGCTACCAAAAAAATCTCTTGACTCACCAACTGTAGGAATAGTACGCACTACTTTTCCCATTTTCAAATTGTATAGAATGGTAGTTTTGCCTGCTGCATCCAATCCAATCATTAAGATCCGTACTTCCTTGTTTCCAAATATCTTCTTCAGCAATCCGTTTTTGGTGTTATCCAAACTGCCTGTATTTCCCATTTTTGATCAGGTATTGGTTTAACTTGAACAATATATTACCAACGCAGCTAGAATTGCTTTATTGTCTGAAATCAGAAAATCGGTAAAAAAGTCGTTAGTTTTTTTACGAATATCAATTTAAGAACAATGATTCAGCAATACATTTTTGACTTTAGCGAGGTGAAATGGCATAGTGCTATACAACCGTTTAATGGTAGTAGCTACATAAAGATTTTCAGTCAGTTTAAATGACCATTTACTGTAACTAGAATCTGAATGTAAAATGCCTTTTGTGGTATAAGAAGACTTACGTTTTTTACAGAATGTTGAGATTTTTTTTACTCCTAGCGTTCTACAAGCAGGAAACTGCTGCAGTGGCGGCGAAATAGCGGCAGCACTGGATTAGTTTTGATACCTGTAAACGAAAACTATACCTTCTGCCGTGTAGGCACGAATAGACAACGCTAAGCTATAAGGCGAGTTACACAAATTAGAGCTATTTGTTTACATCGGCTTGGAATTTTTTGTCTTGTGACCATAATGAGCTGTTTAATTTTTTATGTATTAAGCGCTACCCACTTAATGCTACTAGTGCCTTGTGCAAAGTTTTATAGTGGCGCAATGAGAAGCACTTTTAACGCTAATTCAGCTTAATCATTCAAAAATACAGAACATTACGAGCAAAATGTGACACACCGAGAGCAAGTGTCCCATTTTGCTTTTACATATTTTGCAATTTAAATTTATATTTAAAAGAAGGAAGAAATACGGGAAATTGCATAATTTTTTACAATCTTTGTTGACGAAATTGACTTGGAGTAACACACTCCGGGAATTACGAAGTAACAATTAGTATTAGTCATACCTGTAACAGATTGTGGCATAGGGCCGAGTTAAACTCACAACTAATGATGCTCGCCTGTGCTTCTATGCTTTTCTCGTCTGCATCGCAAACAGCGTAATAACAATGCACCTCTCTCTTAAATTCTATCTAGAATTAACTTCAATCGTATTTTTTTTTCTCGCGGTCAAGTACAATAGTCGCCGAGAAAGTACTTTACGGCGTGACAAAGTCGGCGTTAAAACAGGGTTTTAGGGTAGAGTTTGGGTTTAAGGTTAAAGTTTGGGGTTGGCATTCTAGTTTGGGCCTGGGTCAAGTATGTCAAAACCGAGTTGTTCCGCGCCGAATAGCCGCGTACTCAATGGACGCAGCTCCCAATTTGCTATGTTTTGAAGAGTTTTTTGCTACACGCATTTTTTGTATCATTTACAGATATGCGCTGTAGCCAGGGTTACCACCGGACCACACCAAAAAATACGCACGCTGCAGTTAGGTTACCAAACAGTCAATAGCTCTTTATTGTGAATCCACTAAAAACTGGTGAAGACTAAAAAAAAAGGGTCTTCACGTCAACAAAGTCCTGTTTTTCTACTAAAAATTGGTGAAGACTAAAAAAAAGGTCATCACGTCAGAAAGTCCTGTTTCTCCACTAAAAATTGGTGAAGACTAAAAAAAAAAAAAAAAAGGTATTCACGTCAACAAAGTCCTGTTTTTCCACTAAAAAATAAGCACGTTTGTTAGAAATAAGCACATTCACGTTTTCTAAGACATTGCCCTTGAAAATAAGCACAAATCTTAGAAATAAGCACGAAACGGTAACCCTGGCTATAGCTTAATGAGTCTAATTACCTGCTGATGATGCAGAATAATGTGGGAGTAATATTACAAATGATCATTATACTTAATTCGTTTAGACTTTGACCCGATTTAACTGCTGTTACAATCGTTGTGACTCATAACTGCGAGCAAGAAATGTTACATAACTTGGCCGGCTCTCTCTATTACTTAGTAATACGTCAATATTATGTAAATTTTTCATCCAAATTGCTTCGTCTTTTTCGTCTCATGATCTGATTTGAATTTTGCTAAGTCATCATGTCTTTGCGAACCAATTTGCAGTTGAACTTCTCACAACTAGATTTACTTGAAATACTATAAATATGGGACGAAAATAGCTTAATGGGGAACATTAAAGCCACCGTAATTCTTAAAACTGGACGTTTCGTCAGCATAAATTCAGCTGTCATCATCAGCAGTTTTACTTACACTGTTAATGATGACAGCTGAATCTATGCTGACAAAACGTCGAGTTATCAAAATTACTGCGGCTTTAGTTATCCTACGTAGATTCACTTGGTTTTAAAAGTATCGTACGAAATATTTTGAACAACCATACTCGTTATTAAATGTTTTCCAATATCACTGATCGTAATATGACACTTTGGTTAAGGGTGTCCAAGCTTTTTTCCAGGAAAACCATGTTCAATAAATAGTACGGAAGTGCCCGTGGGCCAATAACCTTTAATGGTACTGTTGGACAAATTGGTTGCTTTCGCCATTATTACCAAATAATTAGATCCAATTTTTTCGTCGGTTTTTCGGTGTTGGAAAGTATTATCATCATTAATGTAAAAAAAGCAAGTTTAGTATAGCCTAACCGACTAATTTGTCTGCAGCCTAAAACAGATAAAGGCGCGGGGCGGACATTGAACACTCCTGCCATGGAATAGCAAAACAATTAAAAAACAGCTGTGAAGTACTATTACCTTTTATGCTTTATCTTCAAGTATATCTAAACTAGTCTGCTGCTTTTGAGTTAAGAAAACAATTTCTTCTGATCAAAATTGCTGTTTCTTTCTGCATTATAAACTACCGACTGCTATTATTACCTTAGCAATGATTTTCTTTCATTGTCATGCTCTACAGATTTTTGTTTTTTCATCAGCTATTAAATCAACTACGACTTGTAGAATTTTCTTTACTCATCTATGCACATTCGAGAAATATTGACGTATGGAAAGCTGAAGCCTAAGTGCTTCATGCTTAGTAGTCCAGTGGCATGTCTGCCTTGCCGAATATTTAAAATGAAATAAAAGCCTGATGTGCAGCCTGCCTCAAATTCACCAAATAGTCTCATATGTACATATACTGCTAGCTTTCTGGCACTTCTCATAAAAACAGTGTAGTGCAAAAGTCATGCGTGTAGGTATAGCTTCGTTTTTTTCGAATTGTAACTGATAAAAGTTGACGTCAGATGTTTTGGGTGTAGATGAGTTTTAAAAATAGATTGTATTATTTATCGGCAAATAAAACCATATTAGCGTAAGTAAAAAAATTTATAGCGCTGTTATGTTATTACGGGCTTTATAATTTTATTTGAAGCCGATTATGTGATGTTTTCTGAAAGATAGTGTAATTTTTTTGAACTTAATTGAAAATTTACGCCACAAGCAAGTTTCTTGGAACTGCAAAAATTATATTCGTAAATTTTTTTATCGCAAATGTGTCTACCTCGCTTAACTTCTTGTTTTGACTCTCCACAAATCTGATGCCGCATGGCTTATGTTCATACAATATTTTCAACGGTTTGACGTTTTTGAACAGACCTGCATTTCCGTTTAAGCTTCGCAAATACGATAGCGAACGTGAAACATTGTCAATTCACTTTTAATACAATTTCAATGTTGTTTCAAAAAAATGTTTTGGCTGCCGAATGGTTCATAAAAAAAGTTTTTTTTTCTGAAAAAGGATTGGTAAATTCAATAATATTTTTCTTGCTGTAAGATATATACTGCTATGTTTTGACATATACAATAATATTTTACTTGCTGTAAGATATATACTGCTATGCTTTTATCTACCCTGGTCTGGGAAGAATGCGACTATTCCATCCCTTAGTACAATCACTTCGCCTGTGGTTCTAAAATTCATAAGTTGCTGCAATTCCGTGCTAAATTAGTGTCTTTGTTTAGAATTATGATAGTGGGAATGCAAAAAGCTATTCTCAGCTCAATAGTGTTACCAACCTCTATTCCAATAACTCTCGACTCTGCCTATTTTCAGAAATTTTTTGATTTAGGCTCTTTATGCAGTGGTGTCATAAAATGCGCTCCTTCAATTTGACGAAAATGCCAGTTTCTATTTATGTTGAAATCTCATAGCAAAATAAAACTATTAAATTGCTGCATCTGGTTTAGCTTCGTTACGCAAAGCTAGATTTTTGCTTTCATTAGAATTTAACTTTTTTGAAGCAGTCTTAAAGGTGATTGTAGTTCCATTATCGTCAACCAACTATTCTTGCTTCTAGCTTATATTAATAATGAAGATGCGACCGCAGTCATGGTACAATAGTCTGGTCTAGTGCTATTTCAGACATTTTTAATTTATGGTCCATGACGGTTTAGACTTCATTCTCATATAACCCGATTTTTGACGTCATCAGTGCGTGACGTCAGTTAATTTACTCTAAATTTGAAACGAACGTTTTATGACTCCAATTTTATCAAGACATTTTTACAGAAATCGTGTAATAAAAAGTTTTGTTGCTATTGTTAGTTTTAGGAGTTCTCTAATTTTTGATATTGACGATTCGAGACTAAGCAGTGTTACGGAGCCAAGTGCAGAGTTCCACTTGCTGGATACATGTGTAGCTTCATGTTTTCGTGTAATTTAAGCATGTAGCTGCTGTTACTGCAGTTGCGTTTTTGGGGTCGTGCTATTAGTATCTTGCATTTCAAATGAAAATAACAACATACAATTTTCTAGGAAGAATTTCTTTTATAAATATCATTAATAACTGTCTCGTAAAACAACTACACGCTTATAACAATCTAGCTAAACTCCTATTTACAGCGAGCATAGAAATATAGTTACATCCAACGACAATATCAAAACCTGAAAATCATGATGCCGTATTTGGTTTATTTTTATAAATAAAATTAGAGATTTGAAGCATAAATTTCGTTGATTAATTTTGGATCAGATAAAATTTTATTAAAAGTGAATTTTATTGCATCAACTACCAAAAATTGTAAAAGGTTAATACAAAGTTATGATGTCATTATATCTTCTAATTTTTTTAACACCAGGATATGACTCAATACAAGCAAAAAAATTTGTTAATTTTTTTTCGGCTTAGTTTCTGAAAATCTGCATCGGTGAGGGATATTTTTGGAGATTTTGTTATAGGGAACCGTTTTCATTTTCGAAGTAACGGCGTTTTCTAGTAAATGCTATAATCTTCTTACAAGACTTTGGTAGTAAAGATCCCTTTTGGAAACTCCCACAGTTTTGAGTTACTCAACCAATTATCAAAAAGACAATCAAATCTTCATTATACTCGCGGTATTACGCCGAAGTGTGTAATGGGTGGCGGGGTCCATCTACGCAGCTTAGCGCCTGGCCAGCATCGCAGTGATGGCGAGATGTTGGCGACACTGTGTCCGGTTTAACCGGCCCGGAAATCGAACCCGTGACCGAAAGCTTGTGCTAAACAACTGAGCTAACCGGCCAGTTCGGCCAATTATTGTCATTTCCAATTTTGTGCTGTGTCTGTAAAGTAGGGTACATTGCGTAATCCAGACTTGTTTAGTTGTGATTGACTTAAACCAAGAGATGGGTTAATTTCTCGGAAACTTAGCTTTTGGCGTATTTCCTCTGAACAGTCTGTGATGGTATGAATGAAAGCCAACAACAATCGTCTTTTTTCAACTGAAAAAAGGTGGAGCTGACCCGGAAAAAATACGTTGGGTTTCGACTCCCGGTTAAGGTTTCTGTCCCGTCTGTTGTCCGGTAGCTTTTATATATGACTGCAGTTTTCTTTGTATCATTGTGTTTTATCTTTCTGTTGTGATTTCTACCTTTAGGCTTCTGGCAACTACTTCTGCTGATCAATCTGTAAAGATTTGGAAAACGTCACATTTTCAATTACTTTCTACTCTAAAACTCAACAACTCTGATCCAACAGATCCTCCACACGGATGGATGTGGGATTGTAGTTTCTCCGCTGATTCCCAATTTATTATAACAGGTAATTTTACACCAAAATTTCGTAATTTAATCGACGACTCGAATTCCAAAACCATTCTGCTTGTCATTTTGCTCCACGTTGAAACTATGGTAAAGCATTGTCTTAAGCCTTTTAGTTGGCAACTGTGAACTTGGGTGAGTTAAATCAATGCTGGTGTCCTGAAAGGCATTATGCTAAGTGTCACATTGACCAGAAAATCTTTATTTTATGACCTTTTAGCTTCTTCGGATTGCGTTGCAAGATTGTGGAACGTTGAAGAAGCGGAAGTCAAGCGGGAATATTCTGGCCATACCAAAGCTGTGGTTAGTTTAGCATTTAGCGATGGTTTTTGATCAAATTTTCCTGGGATGATATCTCTTGTTTTGATCGATCAAGTTATGTGGAGGTTGGAGCAAGCAAGGTCGCGTTGTGCTGCTGCTATAGGTGGCGGAACTCATTTATCCAGCTCAATATCAGCTTGAAAATATGTTGCTTGATTGAATTACGAATGCAATGACTTGTACAGTATTGTTCCTACTGTGACAATGGTGAAACTTGCTATTTGATTGATTTCTTTATTTTTATCCTCCTGATACGAGAAAGCGACGGAGGCGCTATGCATAAGATGAATCCAGATTCGTTTTGGAAATGCTATTGTTTCCGAGTTTTCCGCTTGGATTTTGCTTCTTGGCTTCTTCAATTTGTTGCTTGTTACAGTAGATTCCACCAAGCAGAGATAATTGTCGTGAAGCATCTTATCCAAGGACGCAACAACGAGGCTTGGGTGGGAGTTGAACCATCAACCTTGCGATCATGGCCGTCGTAAAAACGACGCTCCGAACCACTCGGTCACGCTGCCGTCATTAAGTAATGTCTTGGGCATATTTACCGTTGGGCTATTGAAAACTGCGTCACTTTGTCCTGACTTATGACTGGGCTCTAGTGTCAGTCAGTGCCTGTCGGTAATGGACATATGAAAATCCTTGAAATAAATACCTCTTGATTTCAACTCTGTTTCGAATTTGCCTTAATTAAACATGCTGCAGTTGCTGTTTTCGTCTGTTTTCCATTTATTATATATTAAATTATATTAGTCATTAATTTGCGTCGCAGTGTTGTATAATTAAACTAGTTTTTCAACAGACAACTTTTCAATTCACAATTTATTCAGTCTTTTGTAACCTTACTTTGATTTTGCAAAACTATGCGAAGTTACGTCGGCTTGAAGCTAGCATCGCTTTTGAATGTGCTATGGCTTTGGCTACGTCACAAATCGTTCAAAGCCCCTGCCCAAGGCGTTAATCCAAATGATTTCAAAAGGAAGAAGCAAGCGTAAAAACTCTATTTCTTATTTGCTGAAGAAGCAAAAAAGTTTTAGTCTAGTTCTTTACTGAAAAGCAATGTTCCGTTTAATTTTTCGTAGACGCGCAAAAACTTTGGCGAGTGCGCACTTTTTTAGAAATGATTAACGTTTGTGCAACAATCCATGAATAAATTGAATATGGCAGCTATTGAAAACAAGTAGCGCAACTTCTCTTGGTTATGTCACTGCTAGTACATTTTTCGCTCACGGTGTACATTTTGCGAAGAAATGCGTCCTTTTAGCAGGTCCAAGAACAATTTTCCTCAACTTGCCAACCACGAACATTGCTTCATCATGATATGTCTGTGCGCAGTATATTTATGCGTTTGAGACTGCGCAGTCTCTGAAAGCCGTGTGCGCGTTCACAGCTGAGAAGGAACACTGATAAAAAGTCAGTTTGTATAACAATGCCATCAAAAAAATTGGTTTATATCTTTTAACGAAACGGCATCAATATGTTGGATTGTAGGCCATTAATAAGTAACGCCAGCTCCACTACCAAACCTATATATTGTGGAGTACCCCAAGGATCCGTTCTTTGCTGACTTCTCTTTACCCTTTATACTGTAGCCAGGGGCGCCGAGAGAAATTTTGGGCCCCGGGGCTAAAATTTCGTTTCGGCCCTTTGGTCAGTGGTGCCCCAAAATCACGTGATGAGCAAAAAAAGTCAGAACGTCCGCAGATGTTCGAATTTTGGCCCAAAATCAGGTGATGAGCAAAAAAAAGAGTCATAGCCTCCGCAGATGTTCAAATTTCAGTTCAACATCTAGTGATGAGCAAAATAAAGTCATAGCGTCCGCAGATGTTCGAATTTCGGTCCAAAATCAAAAAAAACATCATCGCGTCCGCAGGCCGTAATTTGAGCTGATGAATTTTGCATTCTAAACCTGAGAATTCTGAACCCCGGGCCCCCGGACAGTGACCCATTCTGCCCATCCCCCTCTTCTCGGTGGGCCTGACTATAGCAATGGCATTTCTATATCTTGCGAGTTAGCAACCCTAGACTTTTTGCTGAAGATACCTACTTGCCTTATATTGCAACACCAACAATTAAATGCTAGATATAATGGATTTGATGCAATGAACAAATGAATGGTTTCAGACAAACTAACTTTAAATAATCCAAATCCAACATCTTTTTTTTTTTAAATTTCAAGCCACTTAATTGCAGCTTAAGATTTTTGTGGTAGTGAAGCACATGCATCATGGAGATGACCTACTTGAGCGTCGAACCCACGAAGCCAGCTTCGGAGCTCAATGCACCAATCACTCGGCCAACTCCATGTGCCAAATCCAACATCATTTGAGTTAATTCTACGAAATCTACTTGCTACAGCAAAGGGCAAAATTTTTCAAATGAGTCAAATGTCTATATTAAATTTTCTTCCGACTTGTCAAACAGCTCAGGTGGGATTCAGCCGGTTCTATGGAACCGTCTCAGGGAATTTTATTAGAACAGCGAACTGGTTAGCATTGCTGCTTATACTTGTACCATTACTTGAAACAGAACTGGCTGATAATATATAACTTTTGTAATAGAAACGGCTGACGAAAAATTCGAATCCCACCACTGGATATAATGGTTTTATTGCGTTCAAAAAAAGATAGAAATCTATTATAAATGATGCGCTCAAAAAATTTTGAGAGGGAACTTAAAAGCAAAATGGGTCATTATTTAGTTGATCATTATAGATCCTTTTTTGAAAACAGGAACAACCTGTGGCGCAACGGTCAACAGAACGACCTTTCGTGGTCGAAGTACTATCGGCATTTCCCGGAAAGCTTCCAACTGTGGTATTTCGATTGATCTATAAGGCAATGATTTTCGAATTGTTTCTCACTAGTGGGCAACTGTGGCATTTCGATTGATCTATAAGGCAATGATTTTCGAATTGTTTCTCACTAGTGGTACCGGTACCAACTACGTGCTTGCTGCTAACGATTGATTGCATCGTAGTCGCGATAGTTAGCGCGTGTGCTGCATTTCTCCCCCGGCTGTTGATTGTAGAAGTGGGCGTGGCATGTGGGTTGATTGATTGATTGAGGTGCGTCAGCTGATTGATTAATTGAACATTTGAGGACAAGTGAGAAACAACGTCGGGGTCACCATTTTGTAGCGCAACGGTCAAAAGAACGATGTTCTGTGCTCAAAGTACTTCTGGCATTTACCGGGAAGCTTGTAACTGTGGAATTTCAATTGATATATAAGGCAATGACTTTCGAAATATTTCTCACTTGTGGTACCAACTGCGAGCTTGCTGCTGACGATTGATTGCATCGTAGTCACGGCTGAGTTAGCGCGTGCGCTACAAACCTTCGCAAGCATACAGTGGATTATGGTATACTGTGAATTCGGCTTATGCGTAGATAGTGCTTTTATTGTGATTTTGTAAGTAAAGAAAGAACCTGAAAAAATTATGAAGTACCAAAGAAATAAAAGACGCATTCTCCACTCTAAAGCCAAAGTTGAGCAGCGGTGTCGACAACATTCCCATAAAAATAAAACATATTTCCGATACCATTGTTGAACTGCTGGCTTGGATTTTTAATATGTCGATTAAACAGGGTCAATATCCTACGAGATTCAAAACAGCTAAGGTAACTCCCATCTTCAAAAAAGGCAATCGCAAATTTGCAAACAGTTATCGTCCAATCAGCCCTGCCTGGTTTTTCAAAAATATTAGAAAGAATAATTCACAGTCGAGTATGAAATTTCCTTGAGAAACATGATGCATTTTACGAGTTACAATTTGGCTTCAGAAAAGATTACACGACTGAGCTACATGGTATCTGATATTGCCAATGCAATTGAATCCGGTCAAACAATTATGGGCATATTCCTAGATCCTGGGATTCAAATTCCAAAACGCTGTAGTGTGTACCGAAGCACATCATAATAGGCATTTGATAGGAAGTTACTCGAGAAGCGCCAATCAAGCAAGCTCATTTAATGCATGTAATGTAGAAACATCATGTACTGCCAGTAATTGGTAGGCTATAACAAGGCTAGGGTTCATCAAAAATCTCCCAGAACTTAAGAAAAATTAGAGACATGGAATGATTTGCTTAATCTACTGTATTTATACAATATTAATAGCTTGAGTAAACCACGAACTAGTTGGCTATATTAACGGTAAATCAGTTTTGGTATACTCGCAATGATTAATTTTAACATCAACTTATATGCAATATTGCTGCACCTGCTAGTGACAGCTTGCAATACTCTTTGCACTTAGTGGCCATTCACAACGATAATAAACAAAATGTACTTAGCAATAAATTTACCTGTGATCAAGCACATTGCTGATGCAGACCTGTAAGGATAAGCAACTGAGTGTGCGAAGTTCAGGCAAAAAGCTTCCAGTTAATTAGTTTTCTCTCTACTGAAATATCTGCGGAACTGCTATGATGGTCCTGAAACTGGACTGTGTCTGTAAAATTGCTTCACCTGTTTCATCCTTCTTTCCACTTTCCTTTTGATAATTGCTTTTCTTATTATACAGTAAGAATTGTTAATATTCTAATTTAAAAATGTCTTTTCTTCAATTTCTAGAAACAAACGGTGATCTGTTAGTATTTCAACAACACTTCAATTCAAGGTTGCTACGTACTGTGGTTTGTGAGATATCGCACCACTTCCAAATTCCAATTAACTTTTCACCATCTTTATGCACAAGATAAAACAATTTTGTTCTCATATTTTGGACTATTCGCCTTAAGTGAAAAATAAAAAAAGTTTACTCCCTCAAATCCAATATATACACTTCAAAAATATAATGAGCTACTGCTTACACAATTCGCAAAATGATGCTTAGTTCTGGTGAAGCAGTAAAGAGTCAGCTCTGATGGTTACTTCCATGATTTTCTTTTCTGAGCATCTGAACACATCATAATCAGTGGTTTTGAATTAATGAAATTAAAGTTTAATCACCACAACTTTAGTTTCCAAGTAACATCTATATACATTTGAAACAAGAAATCCCTCAACACAACTCTTCTACTCACAAAGTCAAAATGCAACATTAAAATAATGTATTATTTCCACAAACTGCAACTTCCAATCAAAACAGTTACACTAATTACTGTAATTACTGCACATTGATGTGGCTTTCACTGTGCTAATTTCTTTTCAGTGATTTAAACCACTCTATATAAGTTTGATACACATGTAGTACAATGTGTAGTAAACCAAAATAAACTTCAAGTCTCGCGAGAACCTTGGAAAAAGTTTTGGCATCTATTATGAGGTATACATACTGATTATTTCAAACAATCTTAATAAGAAAAAACTTCTTAATAATCTTAAACTGCACAATATTACTATAGGGCCCAACAACCAAGAAAATCTTAACACCAATATGACCAGATATAAACAACATAGCCTACGTGATTTAAACTATGCGACAATAATCATGCAGCACAGAGGCCTTTTAGTCACAAACAGCAAAGGTTTCAAAAATCCAGTTCGTAAGGAAGAAACCAAAATTAACCATGCTCTATAAAATGTCATGTTACCCTAATCTAGCATCAAAGCTACTATCTCAAAATGCAGAGTGTAGTGCAATATGGTAAAACCTTTGGTCACAAATCACCAAAAAGTTTACCATAATAACTGCACTGTAAACCAGTAAGATAAGCTCCGTTAACTTTCAGGAAGTCTACATTACACTGACTAATCATCATTGCCAAAGATTCAGCTGTTACACAGTGGGGTATAACTCAGTCTATTATAATCATAAGATACAGAAATTGAGAAGTTTCACTTTGAGATGGTTCAGCTTTGATTAGAAATAAAAAAAAAAAAAAGAAATGGTTCAGACAAATTGTTTGCTGTGTTTCAATGCAAAGAGTTTTATTAAAATGAAAATTTTTTTTAGGGGAGGTTAAATTTGGGATAAATATAATAAATTTTAATAGTTTGGTTCATGTTAACATAAAGAGAAGTGTTTTTTGGAGTTTCTGCATTAATTCTTTTTGAGGGGGCCTATATTTTCAAAGGGAATTCTTTTTGAGGGGGGCCTTATTTTTAAAGGTGGCAAGGGGGTGGTTCCTATTTGGAAGAACTGAAACTAATTCTAACGATGTAAAATTTTTCAAGTTTACAAAAAAAGTGTTTTTTTATATGGTTCTAAAACTAAACTAAAAATGATTTGAAATAAAAATAAAAAATAAAAAAAAATTATAAAAATAATTTAAATTAATAAAACAATTAAATAAAAAATTATGAAAAAAACAAAAAAATAATTTAAATAAATAAAAAAAAAAAAAATTTTAATTTAAATAAGGAAAAATAAAAAACAAAAAATAAAAATAATTTAAATTAAAAATAATTTAAAATAAAAAACTAAAATTAATTTTATTGATATGGTTCAAGTTTAAATAAAAAAAATTTCATAGTGAACACGATATTCTTTTTGAGGGGGGGCCTTCTCTATTAGGGGGGCCTGTGCGACCGCACGGTTCGCACATTCCTAAGACCACCACTGGTCCTGCTCTACGGTACGATTTACTGGAGTGCTTTGCACTGTTGGTGATGGAGTGCTGTTATAGCCTCTGATCCAACAAGAGGAAGTCGTCATGACTTCCCGTCCGGTAGGCCAGGAAGGACATTGCTTTTTAGTTGTGGCGAGTTACATAATATAGCTAGCTGGCTATTAGCAAATAGATTATCCCTGAATGCTGACAAAACAAAATACACAATATTTCATACTCACAAAAAAAGTTATAACATGCAGTTTCCCATTCTTCGTTTTAACAACAAGCCCATTGAGTGAGTTAAAAAGACCCCATTTCTTGGTGTACTTTTAGATGAAAACCTGTCATGGAAATCACACATGCTTGCTCTTTTTCAAAAAATGAGACGTAATGTAGGAATTATTTACAAGTTGAAATCTTATTTGAACTCCAATAACCTCATTTGTATTTATCATTCTTTAATAGCTAGTCACCTACGATATGGCATTACTTCGTGGAATCATGATGTTGCGGTGAGATATTGCTTATTGCCTTCATTTCGTCTTTAGCTGCTTCGCTTTGATGTAGTAGCTTTTGTGACGCAACAGCGGTAGCATTGTGTGTTGAAAATCTTCTTTCTGCGTTGCAATTTAGTTGATTCAGATGGCAGGCTAGCAGCTAGTCTTAAAAGCCTTTTGTACTGTGTTATGGAGTGTTAGTGTGAGCGTTGTTGTAACATTGATCGTTGAGCATGCAGAGTAGGCTATCCAGTTTTGTGAGTTGGAGGCGCTCATTTTATGTCGCATTGATGCCAAGCGATTCTGTAGCAATTGTTATTGCTTTAACCTGTTAGTCTAGCTAGGCCTAGTAAGCTACATTTTCAGATTTGACCAGACTGGCATAACTGGTTTGGGTCCGGTACTGTAGTAACTACTTAGGCTTAATATTGTTTTTTCGTATTTCTCTTTGCTTAACTTTTGCAGGATAACGCACGAGTTGTATTTTAACGTTTCTTAAGTTCGAACGTTTTTGGTGGTTTTTCGGTTCCGTGCGAATTTAAGTTAACTGACGCGCTGTGCCTGACTGACTCGGGGCCGCAATAAAACGTCGAGGTTGTATGATTGTGGTTAAGGTGAAGACTCAGGTACGAGTAGCGTCGGGCGTTAAAGCAATAGTCGTTCAAGCTGCCGAGTGGAACCCCTTGACTCTGAATGCACCACATGGAAATACCGTACTAGCCAAAAAAATCGACAATTTCTGCTCTAAAGTCATTAAATTTATTGTTAAATCTAACTGCAATACAACGAGCTTATTCTCTGTCACTGACATGTACACAATGGAAATGGGAAAATTAATGCTTAAATTTAATCAGAATCAATTACCGACTATCTTCAAAAACCTTTTTCGGCCAAATAACACAGTTCACTCTCATTCAACACGCAACAGATATGCTTATCATCTCCCTTTTTACTCTACATCTCTTTCCCAACACTCCATTCAGTATAGTGGCACCAAGGTTTGAAATGCTTTACCATTTGATTTAAGAGCTCTGCAATCACGATTTGCTTTTGTGACTAAGTTGAAAAAGCATCTATCTTAATAAGTCTGCGTTTTTTGTCATCGCTACAACTTTCCCACAGAACATTCGATTGACAAACTTGTGAATGCGTAGCCTAAAAGTGCTTGTAAACGCTGCATTGGTTATCGGTTGCTCTCATGCCAATTTATAAAGATAAGGCAAAATTGTAAATAGATGTACATAAGTTCTGTACATATGTTTTATTTACTTTTTTTTATATTTTATGTCTCCCCTTTCGTTATTTGTGAAACATGTTTAGCTTATGTTTTGAGGTTTTATGGCCATGCAGACAGCTTCGGACACTCTCTCATGTGAATTTTTAATTCATACTGCATGTTTCAAACCTACGGGTTTTGCCATTTCCCTGATAATGTGTTTGCTATTCATTTCGTTTACCTTGCCATTTATTTTGTGCTTAAAATGCATTATGAATAAATAAATAAAAAAAGTAAAATCATCGAAAAAAGTTATAAAACCACAAAAACTGTTCTTCATCCATGATATTCCGTTTCAAGTTTCAGGTTAGGTGATTTCCCTGACACATGGCATGTGCTATGATAAACAAAAATATCAGCAGTGTGGTTGCGGTTTCAGTGACGTGCAACATTTCATCATCTTCGTAAAAGAATCAAATAAATCTGTAATAGCCTAGTCTAAGAAGTTTGCAATTTGCGAGTTCTGTGGTAAAACTATTTGTTTGTGATGTAGACATGCGAAACTACGCAAAGTGTTGGCTTATCTGCTTATACAGTCGAAATCAGTTACGGCTGTTGTCTAATCAGGTACAGACCTAGACTAATCAGTAATTGTATACCGGTGGTGCTTATATTTGCCAAAAAAATCTATGTGTTATCCGATATTTGTGCTTAAGCAATTAAGATTTGGTTTGAGTTTCAGATTACAATGTAAAAATACAATTTAATACCAGTATTTAGGCAGTAGATTTAAGAGTATAACCTTGCAATTAGAGTAATATTACCGGTACCTACCGGTATAGAATTTGTAAGTATTTTATGATGTGATAGACAGTAGATTAGTACTGACAGACTAAAAGCCCTGGTCTTTTTTTTGCTAACAACCTGAAATAGTCTGTGGTGAAAGTCAGAAGTAGCCTACGATACTTAAAAACTTGAGTATTCGCTACCAGTACTGCTTCTGATCAGTAGACTACGGTATCTGACATTGCAGCCTTTGGTAAGCATAGTGTCACAGAATTTGGCCTAGATCCATGGGCCATGTACGGTATCTTGTGTTTTATGTTTCTAGAAATACAGTAGCCTATATAAAATGTATTGATGCAGTATCATCTAATACTGTGCAGTACCGGTATGCTGTACAGTATACCGGTAGTCTACTGTGTATCTTCCATGCTCTGTGTTTGGCTTGTTTGGTGTAGCATATTTTTGTATTTGAAGTGATTTTATAGTTTTTGACAATTATGGCCAACTGTATGGCCATGGTTCGAGTCTAAAGTTATATTTTTGAGGAAATGTGGAAAACCATCTTATGCGAAATCTGGTGCCTACCCACTAATTTGCATTTCTTTTTATATTGGTAAACTCTTTGAAAAAATTGTGTGTTTTCGATTGGAGGATCATCTACAATCTTGCGGGGTAATAGATGTAAATCAAGACGGTTTCTCAAAATACGGGAATGCCTTAAGACAGGGGTGTCCAACCCGTGGCTCGCGGGCCACATGTGGCCCGTGGAAAGGTTTTGAGTGGCCCGCGGGACTTTTCCAAAATTACCAATAATATCAACTTAATTGCTACGTACTGTATTTTCCGGCCAATAAGCCGATTTTCTGGACCTATTTTTGCGACCTAATTTTCTGGGGTCGGCTTATTGGGCGGATATAGTTTTACCAAAAAAAGCCAGCAGTCAAAATCGGTCACAAAAAGCATGTATTACCGGGTTAAGTAAATGAACGAACAGACGGTTTACAGTGTAATGGCAAGCGGCATTCATGTTTGAGGTTTCAAAAGCTAACTTCACTACTTTAAGTTTAAACTCAGCATCATAACGCATTCTCTTTTTTGAAGGACCTGACATTTTATTTTTGGTAAAATAAAAACAACCTCATGCACTGGTCATTAATTCTCGCTAAAATAAGAGAATCAGTGCTACAGCAAGCCTTTTATATAACTGCTCGAAAGCGCATACACACATGTATTGCCTTTTTCACTCGTGTTTGTCACTTGCGCAAAGTATGCCTTCGGCTTATTAGGCGGTAATGTGCAAAAACCTTACTTTTCAGTGCTAAAAAATGGCTTCAGCTTATTGGCCAGGTCGGCTTATTGGCCGGAAAATACGGTAATTTATGGTGAGCTTACATTCTGAGAAACTGTCATTTAATGTTTGCTTTCTTGTAAGTTAATTTTATTGCATCACAATGGAAATTGTTTCGCATCACATTTTCGATATTGTTACGTTCACATCCTTTCCACACAATCGTGTTCGTGCTTCAAAAGTCAGTCAGTAATAAACTAGGTTGGACCGGCCGTTAGCTTAACTGCTTAGCGCACACGCTATCGGTGCGGGAGATCTAGGGTTCAAATCCTAGCTTGGTCAAATGGGCACAGTGTTGCCAACGGCTCACCACCGCTACGACGTTTCTTTGGAGCTGTGTAGCCCAGGCGCTGAGCCGCGGAGATGGGTCCGGCGATTCGTTACACACTTCAGCTTAATACCATGAGTATAATGAAGATTTAATTTTGATTTGGTCGCGATCCGAATTTATACCATAGGCACATGCAGGGGGAGCACGGTGTCATGCCCCCCCCTTTGGCTCTGTAATAAGGTGCTAAAACCTAACTTTCAGTTTATAATGTCTCAAACTGATAATGGTTGCAGCCTCTTTTCACTTATTTTGGCCATGCTTCTGCTTTTTAGACATACCATAAGCTGCGAAAATGTTTTTGTATTGTCACGAGTAACCGCACTCGCTGCATGCCCTTTTTTGTTAAAAAAGTGTGCTAAAATGAGTGTTTTTTGTGAAAACCGACCCCCTTTTTCTGCTTCGCCCCCACACCCTTGGTTGTGCCCCCTCCTTTGCCAAATCCTGGGTGCGCCTCTGTCTGAGACGTAAAAATCTCGAATTTTTTGGTCGGAAACCAACTTAGTCGAGATTGCCGAATATTGCCAAGCTTGTTCAGAAAAAAGTGCCAAACTTGACATCGAAATGTCGACGCGTAGCAAAAACTTTGAATTTACTGTTGGTACGTCTTTGTTCTTATAATTGTAAAAATACTCATTTCTAAGATTAGAGTTTTAGTAGCGTCTTAGCAGTAATCACTCCGGTGGCTCGTGCAATCATTCGTAAATTGCATGTGGCCCTTTGGCCAAAAAGGTCGGACACCCCTGCCTTAAGACATCTAAACAGATTAAACTTACTTATTCAATCTGGCATTCAATAAGGAGATGCAGTGATTGGTTTATTTCTCGACTTTGAAAAAGCTTTTGGTTTGGAAGAAGGGTCTCATTCTACTGTAAAGCTATTTGGTCATGGTGTATCAGGAAATTATCTCTCTTTATTATCATAAATATATTTCTCTCTTCAAGAAAAATTTATTTAAAAGTTAATTCATTTTCTGGGTCCTACAAGAGACATAGGTGATTATGGGCTACCACAGGGATTTGTGCTATCTCCCATTTTGTTTAAGTTCTGCATATTTGACTTACTATCTAATAATGCTACTGATATCCAACAAATTGCTTTGAACGTTCTTAAATTTGCTGATGATATGACCGTGGTTTTGTCTGAAGGCGACACCAGAAGTTGTATGAGCAAATTTGAGTCTGTGTCATGACACATAACTGACTGGTGCAGTAAGTGGAGGATGATTATAAATTGTGATGTAGGTAAAACTGAGTACATGTGCTTTTCTACTGCAAAAGGTGATTTGTATAATGTTCCATTGAATATGGCATTTGGTTCAAAGCTAATCCAAAAAGTGAACTATACTCGCGTTCTTGGTCTGTATGTGGTTAGTAACTTGACATTTAATTATCACAGCCAATATGTTTGTTCTCGCTTACTGTATTGATGGTCTTCCATATTGAAATACGGAAATAAGCACTGGGGCCTTAATCAATGAGTGGTGGTACATCTAATTAAGGTGTTGTTTTTACTTACTCTTTTTTATGGAGGTATGATATGGCTGGATCGTAAAAATGTAGCTGATGTTAACAAGCTATGGTATACTGTTTTAAAAACATCATTGGGTGCAACATTTAACGTTAAATTGGAACTGTGCGAAATCATCCTAGGTCTTCCACCGATTGATATTAGTAACGAAATACACGGAGTAAAACATTTTTTGAAATTAAACCCTAATAGTACTGATGACGACCCCCTCCGATCCTTAATCTGGGAACTCAGTACCTTTGGTAACTGCTCTGCTCTTCCAGCACGTTTGCTAAATTCATTCAAATTTTTGAAATAGAAGCTAAGCCACTATTTGGATGAGTTAATGCCAAAAATTGCCTAATCATTTTTACTAATCCTTTATGCAGTTTTACTGAACTTTCAAGCACATGCTGTTCCTACACCAAAAACATGATAAAATCGTACACAGAGCACGTATAACAACTTTGAATCAACAATCAATGGTTTTTGAAAGAATGTGCTGTCTCACCATCCGTGTCGTGTGATAGTGTATACTTCAATTCCTTTCTTCACCGTGAAATTGAATGTTTGACATTAAGCCTATTGTACACAAATAATTTGCTAAACTCATTTTTGTTTCATCATTTTCCTACCATTTGCTCTTCTCCCATGTGTGAATGTGGTGAGGCTGAACAAACAGTTTTCCATATTGTACTTGAATGCGAAGGGACACCAATCAGCAATGCTAGTGAAACAATTGACAAACTTAAAGACGTTTTATGTCGCAACATTAACAATCTTTCGTACAAAGATTTATCATTAGATGATTTTTCCTCAGTGTTGATAGATCACAGTCGTGATGTAAATGTTATGTCGTTACTATCACAGGGTGTTCAGGAATGTTTTGCTTACCTCAATACTACCATCTCCCTGCCTCAATGAAATAGATTACTCTTTTATCTGCTCAATGTTATTAGATTACACTTATGATGCAAATGATATGTCGTTATTATCAAAGCGTGTTCAGGAATGTTTTTTTTTTTTTTTTAGCTCGCCTCAATACTACCATTTCCCTTGATGATATAAATTATTTTTTTTCTGAGTAAGAATAATTTTTGTTTTCTCAGTGTATAATGTGTTATATTGCAATTTCTAAGATGCTTCTTTGTGTTGTCCAATCTATTTTCTCAGCGATTTTGTTCTTTTGTTTTAGAAATATTGTAACTTGGTACATTTGCGTATGCTGCTTTTTATTACACTCTTGTGTATTTTATTCATTTTTCATCGTTACTCCTTTCACTGTTGTAGTTCTTATACTTTGTTTCATCTATATAGCGTTTTTAAGGGTTGTTTAAAAATTATGAATAGTTTCAAACTTACATTTTTTTTGTGTTTTGATGTTGATGTTCTTCAATATGTGTCTGTTTCTAGACTTTTAATGTGCCTGCAAAAATTCGGTTTAAAAATGCATAATACTCTTAATATTGATTAGCTCTTCAAACTCTGCAAGTATATAGAGCTTTTTTGACAATATTTGCGATATTTTCTATTTTTGATGTAGTGGATGTTATCTGTGCACGTGTTAGGCACATTTCTCTTTGACATATATATAGATATATTTGACAATTATTCTGTTTAATTTATTTATGAAATCAACAAGAGGATTATCAATTTTGCTGAAATCTATTGACATGAACATTGGATTTATTGGTGCTGGCAATCTTGCCCTTTATATGGCACAAGGCTTTATTCGATCTGGTAAGACAATGCATCGTAATTGTCTTAATATTGGTAAAAAGAATAGTGCCTGTTACTGTTCCTTGTAAGGTGTAAGATTTGAAAAAATGAGAAATTTTGGGCACATTTTCTATATTCTTGCCAACTAGAATGGTAATTTTTGGCCAAACTAGATTCAAAGCGTTCAATATATTGGTGCAAAACCAACGTTATATGTATACCGTACTCAAGAAACTTAACTTCGAGACCAAAATTGGTGTATTGATAAAATTTTTTTAATCCTCCTAAATTTTAGGGTAAATTCTTTATTTAAGTTTATATATATGTGGGCAAATTCGCGCTTGCTAAAAACTTCAAGGGAACAGTGTTCTCGATATATCTTAGATTTTATTTTTGTATTTTTAATCAAAAATGGAATTGTGTGAAAAAATTTGTTGTGGCATTGGCATACGGTATTTTTATTGTAGCTACAGCTGACGGACTATTCTTAATGATCAGATCAAAGATGATGTAATACTTTCATGTTGCTAATATGACGTTTGAAAAAGCAATAATTGTTTACTTAACATAAGTATTTTGTCTTGTAGTAAGTTGATGAAAACATTGTTTTAGATTGTATTTGAATCACGCCTTGAATTAAATGAGCATTTAAATCTACAAGACCTGTGTGTTTCATGAATTCATTGACGTAGCTTCGTTGTTTTTTCAAAAGACAGAAATGAAATCAATTATTTGCACAAACACTAACATTGTTTTTGGATTTTTTTTACGCTTCATTTTTTAACAAAATACAGGAGCGGTCAAAGCTAGCCAAATTATTGCAAGCTCTCCAGAAACAAAGAAAGCTACTGTTAAAGGGTTAAAAGTATGTTTGTTGTTACATCTAGTTTTATTTAAATTTATTGATAAATTTTGTGAAAGTTTTATAGTAGCTATGAGTTGTTATTCTGCCCAACAATTAACATTGGATAGTGATAATGATTGATTACCGATATGTCACTTTTTATTGCTACTGTTGTAGATATATTATGAGTTGCAGCAACAAAATCCTTTTTCATTGTTATGATATTATGGTGCTACGAGTCGAAACCAGCTGGTTAGCTAAGTGGTTGAGCACATTGCTATCGGTGCAAGAGGTCCGGGGTTTAATTCTGTGGTCAGTCAAATTGGACACAATGTTGCGGATGGCTTGCCACTGGTGCGATGTTTCTTCGGAGCTGTGTTACGTAGGCGCAAAGCCGCGGAGATGGGCCTCGGCACTTGTTACACGCTTTGGTGTAATACCACGAGTGTAATGAAGATTTTAGGTATTTTTTTAATAGTCTTTCGAAATGAAGCAACTGAGACCTAGTATATCACCAGTTTGATTACCTTAACCAAGGGCCAAGAAAAACTTTTCATGGTTGTATAAAGTTATATGTAACTTTGCCTACCGGTACATGCTGTGTTCTTGGTGATTTTTAACCAATTTTTGCAGGATCTTGGAACTAAATTTACTCCCGATAACAAAATAACTATGGAAAAAAGCGATTTAGTGATATTAGCTGTGAAACCCAAAATAATTCCCTTTGTTTTGGATGATGTGTATCCATATGTCAAAGAACACCATTTGATCCTTTCTTTTGCTGCTGGTGTTAATATATCTTCTATTGAAAAGGTAATTACGTTGTATACGTTTTATTGAAAAGGTAAATTAGTAGCAAAACGCTACCGTGAGCCATCACGTGGTGTTTCACTTTTAAGGATGCTGCAAGTTGTTCTTCTCATTTTTTCTGCAGAAACTTCCGGAAAAGTCGCGAGTATTGCGAGGAATGACCAACACATGTTGTGCTGTAAAAGAAGCTGCTACTGTTTACGCTGCAGGTACAGTTAATCTAGTGTAGTTACAGTATCAATGTCTAAAAACTGGTTTTTGGTCATGCAGTCAACCAGTCGATCACAAAAGACTAGAACTCAGAGGAATCGTTACTATTTTATGTCAATAGTGTTGTTTTGAGAGAATTTGCAATTATACATCTGGCGAAGTTATGAAGGCTGAGAAAATAACATATTAGCGAATTGCATTTGATCGTTCTCTGTCCTTGAAAAAGCAGTGATCTGTAGCCACACTAAATGCTTTTATCACTGCGCTTTATGTAATAGTAGTTGCTGTAAATGTTTATATTGGGTGATTGCTTAGTTGCATCCGACGTTTTGCCCTAAGGCGGTCTGTAGGATCGTTGCCAACGTTTGATTGTGGCCAACTCTTACGTACCTAGCATAAAATTTAGTTGTAAAGCATTTTTGCGGTCAATTGAGCTATTGATGGTTGGGTGTTGCTAGACTTTGTAAGTTGCAGTACAGCTTGACCAGAACAATTAACCTCTTACGATTGATCGCTGTAAACTGATATTAAGTCTTTTAGAAACATCATTCACGCACGAGTTATTTGATGTTCAAGGTATTTCGTTAAGATATTTTTTAAAAGTACTCTCAAATCAATTGCTTTTTTATCGAGTTCTAAGATCGCAGCACTGACTGTAGACAAAATTACTGCAGTTCCAAATATTAATGCTTTGTAGTAGATGAATATGTGTTTTCAATAATTTTTGATTTAGGATAAACGTAATTATTTATCCAGGCGAAAATGCTACGGAAAAGGACAGCGCGATAATGGAGACAATATTTGGAAGAGTTGGAACAGTAGAGGAAGTTGAGGAGTCTCATATTGATGCTGTAACTGGATTAAGTGGCTCAGGGCCAGCTTATGTAAGATTAAAAAAATAGTGGTTTCGTCATAGGAGGCTATGTAATTGTCGGTTTTATTCCTTGAAGCGTGGATAAAAATTGCAGCTATTGCGATTTGCTGGCCACTGGATTCAAAGATTGCTTGAAATGGTCGAGTGGTAGCAGCGTCTGTCTCTGGAGCAGTAGATTCTGGTTTGATTCCGAATCAGATCAATTCCTTGCTCTATCAGATCGATCGATAGATTCGGAATCCGAATCAGATCGATTCCTAATCAGATCAATCAGCATTAAAGGGACAGTGTGGAGAACAAGCCGGCAAGTTCACGTGTGCTTTTGGCAAAGGTACTTAGCGGGATTCCCCCATCTTGGTGTGGTATACAGATGGTTGGCAACTCCTAAGCGAGCTCGTTATAGCGCTTTCTCGTGATAGGAAGATAAATATGCAACCAAATACCAAAATATTTGGGTTGACGCCTACGTCGCCCAGTATTAAAGGGACTGTGTGGAGATCGAGCCGACAAGTACTTGTGCCGTTGGGACAGGTAATTAGGGGAATTCCCCCGTCTTGGTTTGGTAGACAGATGACCGGCAACTCCTTAGCGAGCTCGTTATAGCGCTTTGATCACTTTCTCGTGATAGGAGGATAAATATGCGACTAAATATAGGCTAATCAACACAAGCTAAAGTTTTGTTTGACACAATATTATGTTCTTCCAGGCCTTCGAGGCAATTGAAGCTTTATCTGATGGCGCCGTCAAAATGGGGCTACCAAGAGGTTTAGCTCTCCGACTTGGAGCCCAATCTCTCATTGTAAGTTTGAAGTAATAAGCCTACGTAGCATGAGTGTAAGTTACTGTAGACAGTTCGATGGTTATAGCTAAGCCTTTTTGTTGTTAGGGAGCTGGCAGAATGCTCTTGGAAACAGGAAAACACCCGGGCGAGCTAAAAGATGCCATTTGTTCGCCAGAAGGTGCCACAATTTATGCGCTCCATCATTTAGAAAAGGGTGGATTTCGAAGTTTGTTAATCGATGCCGTCGAAGCATCATGCGTTCGAACAAGGTAGTTTGTTGTGTAGTGTTTTATTATTATCGTATTCAGTACGCTGTTGCTCGTGTGCAAACGTGGGAATAGCAACCTTTTCAAATCAAGTTCTTATTTGCGTAATTTTTTCCTGGCTTCCCGAGTGTCCCGTCTAAGCGAATTCGCGGCATTTTTGCTTTTTATTGCTGCATGCATCATCTAAAGCGGTAGCATGGGTTATTTCACTGTTTTTGTCGACGTTGCAAAACTGACACACTTTTATGAAGGGACTTCTAAGGGCAGACTCTAGGGTCATTCTTTTGAAAATCCTTGGTAGTGAATATCACCCTTCTACAATTTCGTTTATTTTTTCACAAAGTGAGTATATAGCCAAAAAATGATACTTGCAAAATATCACTATCCTACTGCAAGTGGTTTGGGAGATGCAGCGATTTAAAGTTTGGCCACCAGAGAGCGTAAGTAGGGAACTTAGCGCACAAAAAATTTGGCTATTTTTTGAAATAACTCATTAAGTACACACCATAAAACAATGAAATTTGGTACAAGTATGTGAAAGAACCCACTGGAACTATTTTTAAATAAAATTTTACGAAATCTCACAAAACACGCTCTTTTTCTCAAAATTACGATCATTGAACACTAGAGGTCGCTGCAGCTATATGCAAGAATTTGACAAGTTGTGACTACCCCCAGTGTATTGTGCACAGCAAGTGCTTTCATTTGCGACATAATTTGCTTTTGATCAGCAGTGTAGTAATGCAATTTTTTGGGAAGCTACTCTCAAACCCCGATTTATTTACCTAGCCATTTTTTTTAGCAATGCTTTTTTCAATAAACACTTGAAAGTAATAATTAAGTAAATAGTTGTGAAGCAGTGTTACTCAGTAGGCTGTATCTTGTATTTATGTTAGGGTGGTCCCTAACAAACTTTTTTTGAATTTTTTATGGGCCAATCGTTTAAAGGGGGCCATTTGGATTAAAAATAACTCATGGAAAATATTTTCCTAAAATCTTAATATTTAGGGGTAGCTCAAGCCTCTTCTATTTTACGAAGGGGGCCAAATGACTTCAATAGCCTTTTCTCCCTAATTTAAATGCTAGAACACTATCTTAATACCAAACGCTGTGGAATGTGGGGTTTCCTGTCTGTTTTTGATAGGTATAGTTAGCTTGGTGTTTGAAGGAAGTCAAAAGAGTTGTTATTTTTTGCAAAATTGGATAAAAAAAATTGTAAGAAGTTAACAATGGAATGTTGGCTCGTTATCAAATTTCTGTGTAAATGCTGTTACCAAACACATAACATAACCGGATATGAAATCAATCGCAAAAATCTATAAGCAGCAATAGTAATTGTCTTCTCAACAATATTCAAGGTTCTAATTTGGAGCAAGTATTGCATTAAAGTTTTCTTCCTGCTGTCAGGAAAATTTTTTCGGTGTTCCTGAACAATTCCAAGTAAAAACTGCAGCTGTTGTTTATCCTTTGTCATTAACCTACAATACTGTTGAATAAGAGCCACACCTCCTTCAGCATGATTGTTACCCACTTACAATTCCGGTACACGACAACTGACCGCCAAAAACGCCTATTTTAGTAACAAGAACTTTCGTCACGTAGAACTACATCAAATCCTGACCCAACATAACCCGTCCCTAACGGTACCTAAGCTTAGCCGAACCAAATCCTAACCGAACGAACCCTTACCAAACCCTAGCCGAACTTAAACCCTAACTGCATCTAATCCTAAGCAAACCTAACTCTAACCGAACCTTATTCATCTAACCGAAACTAACCCTATTCGAACCTAACCCCAACCGGACCTAGCCCTTGTCTAACCTATTTCGATCTCTTAACCCTGACTTAAACTTCAGAATTGATTGAAAAATTTGCCCGAGATGTAATAGCCTTGTCAGCGCACGAAGCTATGATTGTTTTCGAGGTTTGTTACTCCCCGCTGTGAGTCCGTTTTCGAGCCTTGTCACATTATACTGCGCACAAAGCGCGTTTTCGCTACGGTACAGCGCTCAAAGTTGTTTTTGGTGGTCAGTTGTCGTCGTGGTCAGTTTGCATGGCAGTGAGCCAGTGAGTTGTCCTGGCGGTCGGTTTGCGGTGGTCAGTTGTCCATGTTCGTATAATTCTTGCACAATTGGTGAAGCTTGAAGGAAATCGTTATCATCGTTCCAAATATCAGGATTTTGTAAAAAACCGGAAGGAAGTTTTAATTATTGGAATAGAACTTTGGAAGTTAAGGTCACAAAATCGTTTAGGTTGGAACTAGTTTTCATTTGCTGGTTGGTTGGTTCTCGCTTCGGGGGCTCTTCATCACCTACTCTCTTCAGTGACTGAATCATCTGGTGCTTCACAGTGCATGAGACGTTACCATCAAAAAAAGCCAAACCCACGTCTTCAATTTGTGGTGGAGTACAAACTACAAAAAGATTAATGAAGATGTATTTGCTGCTGCAGCAACTAAGATGGCAGCCCATATGTGGTATTTGTCGCAAAAACTCACATGGAATTTGGCTTTTTTTGATGGGTAACGTCCCATGCTCTGTGAAGTTTCAAATGATTCAGTGATTGAAGAGAATTTTTAATGAAGAGCCCCCGAAGCGAATACCAATCAATCAGTAAATGATAACTATTCCAACCTAAACGATTTTGTGACCTTAACTTCCAAAGTTCTATTCCAATAACTAAAACTTCCTTCTTGTTTTCTACAAAAAGATAACGATTTCCTCCGAGCTTCATCAATTGTGCGAGAATTATAAGTGGTTAACGATCATGTTGAAGGAGGTGTGGCTCTTATTCAACAGTATTGTGGGTTAATGACAAAGGATAAACGACAGCTGCAGTTTTTACTTGGAATTGTTCAGGAACATCGAAAAAAGTTTTCCTGACAGCAGGAAGAAAACTTTAATGCAACAATTGCTCCAAATTAGAACCTTGAATATTGTTGAGAAGACAATTACTATTGCTGCTCATAGATTTCTGCGATTGATTTCATATCACGTTATGTTATGTGTTTGGTAACAGCATTTATACAGAAATTTGATAACGAGCCAACATTCCATTGTTAACTTCTTACAATTTTTTTTATCCAATTTTGCAAAAAATAACAACTCTTTTGACTTCCTTCAAACACCAAGCTAACTACACCTATCAAAAACAGACAGGAAACCCCACATTCCACAGCGTTTGGTATTAAGATGGTGTTCTAGCATTTAAATAAGGGAGAAAAGGCTGTTGAAGTCATTTGGTCCCCTTCGTAAAATGTAAGAGGCTTGAGCTACCCCTAAAAACAAATGGCCCCCTTTAAACGATTGGCCCATAAAAAATTCAAAAAAAAGTTTGTTAGGGACCACCCTAATATAAATACAAGATACAGCCTACTGAGTAACACTGCTTCACAACTATTTACTTAATTATTACTTTCAAGTGTTTATTGAAAAAAGCATTGCTAAAAAAATGGCTAGGTAAATAAATCGGGGTTTGAGAGTAGCTTCCCAAAAAATTGCATTACTACACTGCTGATCAAAAGCAAATTATGTCGCAAATGAAAGCACTTGCTGTGCACAATACACTGGGGGTAGTCACAACTTGTCAAATTCTTGCATATAGCTGCAGCGATCTCTAGTGTTCAATGATCGTAATTTTGAGAAAAAGAGCGTTTTTTGTGAGATCTCGTAAAATTTTTTTTTGAAAATAGTTCCAGTGGGTTCTTTCACATACTTGTACCAAATTTCATTGTTTTATGGTGTGTACTTAATGAGTTATTTCAAAAAATAGCCAAATTTTTTGTGCGCTTAGTTCCCCACTCGCCCTCTGGTGGCCAAACTTTAAATCGCTGCATCTCCCAAACCATTTGGAGTAGGATAGTCGTCGTGTGGTTGAGCATCCTCTTCCGACGGTTTAGATGTTCACGGCGTTGATTTTAAGCCAGCGTCGGGTGTCATCATCCAGGACCATCAGACCTTGTATTCCTTTTGGTGCACGATGTAGGGGGCATGTAGAAATGATGTGGTCTGCAGTTTGCTCAGAGGTTCCACACTCACAATTCGGTGAAGGAGCAGCACCCCATTTGTACATGGATGAATGGAATCGCCCTACGCCAGTCCGCAGACGATTCAGTTTTACCCAAGATGTTCTGGGCAAACCCATTCCAAGAGGCTTAGGACTGGCTCTGGGAATAAATGCATGAAGCCTTGATGCACTTTTTAAGTACTCCATGTTGCATACATAATCCATCCATTGCGCTGCACGAATGTCTGATTCGGTCAGACTATCCAGTAGTTTCTGTGCAGCGGGTACAAACGGGCGTCTTGATTTGAGCCTTCTCTGGTGCGCATTTTGTTTCCCGACCAGCTGCTCATGTAGAATATGATCAGGGTTAAGGGTGGCGCGGTTAGCCAGGGAGAGTGTCGCTCCTCGACGGCGAAGCTCAGCTGGCTGGATGCCTGCGAGGATTGGCAAGTAGTCCGTTGGAGTGCGTCGCAGACATTCAGTGACAATGCGCAAGGCGTTATTTAAAACACTGTCGATTAGCCGAGTGTGAGCACTACGACACCAAACAGGTGCGCAGTACTCAGCTGTGGAGTAAACCAGGGACAAGGCGGCTGTTCGCAATATTTTGGCTCCTGCACCCCATCCCGAGCGTGCAAGTCGCCTCAACAGCGTGACGCGAGTGGAAAGTTTCTTGCGCAATGCCTCTAGGTGATGACGAAAAGTGAGCGACCTGTCCAACTTTACACCAAGGTAGGTTGGAGTTGGACAGTATGGCAATTGTTTGCCGTTGTTGAAGATTTTGAGCTCACGTTTCGCCTCTCGGTTGTTTAAATGAAAAGCCGTCGTCACCGTCTTAGTGTGGCTGAGCTTCAGCCTTCAAGTCTGGAGATACGCTGAAAGTGTTGTCATGTCTTGGCTTAGAGTGCCCTCCTAAGTCTTCCAGTCTTTCGAGGTATGCATCAATGCCAGGTCGTCGGCATACGCCTACTTCTGGGAAATTGTGGAAGGCAGATCGTATGTGTAGATGTTAAAGGGTATCCACTATTCCTGATGCTCATTAGGATAGTGATATTTTGCAAGTATCATTTTTTTGGTCATACACCTACTTTGTGAAAAAACAAACGAAATTGAGAGGGGTGATATTCAAATCTAATTTTTTCAAGGATTTTGAAAAGAATGACCCCCTGTGCTATTATTGGACCATATTTGGTTTTATCTAAAAATGATGCATGCCTTTACGAAGAACACAAAGCTGAGCTGAGTGCTTGCATTATAACTGGAGCTAATCCCAAAAACTCCATCCTTCAGTAGGGAAGCTGCATCCTTTGCATTGTGATTCTAATAAATATATGCTTACACGTCGTGTTTAGAGATTTACAACTTCAAGGATCGGAAGATGAAACAGATCATGAAGCGATTAAAAAGAGCATTCGAGAAGGACTTCACTTGAAAAAACTTTTAGAAAGCAATGGAATTTTAAAGTGAATTGACAGTTACTTTTAGATTTTTGACCCACATCCTCGAACTAGGTTTTCAGTTAAAAAGTGAGTGTGTGACTTTGACTTTCACGTAATTGAAAAATGTGATGAAATCAAGATTCTGCACATTGCACATCATGGTAGGCATATAACGGTGCTGCTATTTTACGTGCTATTTTTGTGGCATTTTTCGTTTAGCAAGTGCAATTTTTACCTAGCCTTCATGTTTGACTGTTTGTTTTAAAAACAACATTAATCATGATGAAGTTGACTAAGGTACCTTTTTTTATAATTCATCTTTTGTGAAATCTAAATTTACGCAATATTGCTCTTCACAAGGATCATGTCGCACAATTTTCGTAATGGCCCATCTTTTTAGTTTTCCATCATTACGTGCACTGTGCATTACGTTTTCCACGTTAGGTAAATGCACCACTGTAGCCTTACATCATCACAAACGGTAGCTTGGTTTGGCACTTTCTCATTTTAGTAGTGATAACGGCACCAATGTACATTTCGTATACATTGGCATTTGCTTATTGCATTGCATTTTTAAGTGTGTAATAATTGTCACATTGCGCAAGAGTGTGTAGTGATATTTATCAAGAAAGATCTTAGGAGGTGTCTTACAGTAGTTAAGCTTGAAAGAAACGACTACTAATATCAGAGGTCAATGGTGCTAACGAGGTGATGTTGCAGCTATAAAAAATGAACGAAAATGTTGGATTTGATGTTACAGCACCACTAGAACAACATACGAAGAAATGATAACTGGCAGTGTTGATATATATGCAAGTACAAACAAACAAAATCAGCAGTTTAAAATTATTGGCCGACAGGTATTCCATTATATTGAAAAGCTTTTAGAGTATTTTGAGAAAGTACAGCAAGCAGCGGCGGTGCCGAGTCGATATGGGCAGGTATGATGTCTAGTGGTGGCCCTCCATCACTTGTTAATGATTGCACAGGGTTTTTGCACGAAGATTCATGAATCTGAAACACAATATCAAAATTTCATAATGTATTTATATCTGGTAACCGGCTTAATAGTGGTGAAGTCTACCACTAGCGTTTTGAAAAATATCCGAAAACGACTGCTACCACTGACATCAAACAAACTGTAAGTCAATTTTAAATCAATGAAAACATTTTTACTGCAGCAATAAGGATAGCCACTGTTTTTACCATGAAGGTTACCATATTTTCACTGTGCAAAAGGAGGACAAAGGTCATCACGTCCGCAGATGTCCATTGTCCAATTTTTCGCCCAAAATCAAGTGAAGAGCAAAAAAAAAAAAGGAAAAAGATCATTACGTCAGCAGGTCATAGTTTCAGCTGAAACATCCCCATACTTTTGTGAAGACATGCTTGTCATGTTCTCGCTGTTACAAAATGCCAAAAAGGAGGACATTTGGACATTTTTTAACGTCCTCGGAGGACAAATTATTTTTTGTTAAAAAGGAGGACGTATGGTAAGCCTACTGTTGCTACTATTTTAGATGATGATGATTTTCAATTTGGCGATATACTGTTGATAAACCCTGAGACTAACGCCAGTATCTCACGAATGAATCGTCCAAACATAAAACGATAGATCAAGGCAAAAATTTAGCCACATGCTTAGAACGATAGGTTTTCAACTTACATGTACTTTGCTATTTGCTTCATCACCAACGCAAGCGAGAAGGCAACAAGAACGATCCGATGATTTCGTGGCATTTTGCGGTAATTTGAAAAGAGCATTGCGAGTTAACATTTTATGCGATTGTCCACCGGTCCATGTATCAAGAACATTGCAAGATATTTGAGGGGTTTCTTCAGTGGAAGGTAGACACTGTATTTCGCAGAGAATATGTGTTGTGGCGCGGTAGCTTCGCCCTAAAGAGCCAACATCACAGCCAATAATATTTCGAGTTTAACTTACAGTTCAGTCGGTCGATTGTCCCTTTAATGCTAAACGTCAAGCAGGGAAGCTGTGAATACCAATTGTAGTTTTTGTAATTTTTACCAGAATAGGAATCTAACCCTGATCTACCTCTCCAAAGGCAGAAGCTCTATCCACTCGGCCAACTGTCGGTTATTGCACAGTAATGATGAGGGAGCGACGGCACAATAACCACGTCCACTTCACAGCCAAAATTTAATACTGCGATCCTGAAAAATTAATGTTGGACATATAAACAAGTAGAAACAGCACCTGCATTACGGTGTTTCGTTTTTTCACCATTTTTGAAATTAAAAATGCTTGGGGTCGCATGTGGTGGAGTTTTGGGCACTGATTCCAAACATGAAAAAAAAATTTAGAATGACGTCATCTAGGGGGCAGGCCGCGCTTAAAGGTTTTTTTCGGGGGGATTTCCCTAACTCGAGAACGGAAGAAGATAGCGCTTTGAGGTTGGTGTCAAAATACGTAGAATTGTCGATTTCCTATATCCTTCTAAGAGACCCCACAGCTCTAACTTTGTCCAATAACAAGTTATTTTGAAAAAACAAATTTTACGTTATTTTTGACTTTAAAACTGTTTATTTTATAACCAAACCCAGCTGCAAATACTAATTCACTTTTTTTATTATTACGCGTAATAAAATTTGGTTGAAAACCAATCAAATATCTGTTAACAACTCTAATGAAAAGCATTGAACTCCATGCTGCACAAAAATGCCCTCAAACGATGATCTGCGCAATCCAGTTTAGTTAGCTTGTCCGTAATTTTGGTGTTTACGATCATGTTTAATTTTCCAATGTTTCGTTCAGTTTTTTGAATGGACTTCCAGAATATTGGATTGATTGTGGAATACAAAATGCAAGGTGCCTCCTTGCTTTCGATTGTAAAAAATGCCGGAGACGGGAGCTTCGGTCTTTCAAGCAATTGAGGATATTCACAGATGCTGGCAGCGAAGCGGAGCGAACCGTTTCAACAGATAATGGAGGCACTTCACCAAATACATTTAATGCAACATATTTGGAGTTGAGTCATTGTAATGCAGGTTCATAGTAGTATTTCAGCGCTACTTCTGTCAATTCTGGATTTATTTGACGATAAGCAAATAGAAGATCTCTTTGGAAGAGGGTAAGATAGGGTCCTTCGGAAGCTGTCGGTTTCAAGTGAACCTAAATAAAAGATTGAGCATATACCGACAGAATATACGACACAATTTTTATTAGCTTTTCCATTTCATAGTGTGACAGTTCTTTGGAGTTAAAAATGAGTGTGCGTAGGTAACCGTTAGCTGTGGTGATCCATTTTGAATGGCATGCTCTTTCTTGTTTATAAAGTAGAAGGTTCTTTAGGTTTTCTGGAACATCCATTATCAAATAGCATGCCAGCACAACATACACATTTGGTCGCTTCGGAAGCTCTTTTCTTCATCGCCATTCTGTTTTTCTTCTGAAAACCATTCAAGTTTTGATGTTAAGTGCAGGGAAGCTATTCTCGATATTGGTGCGTTTTTGTCATAGTGAGGAAGAATATCGCTGATACATGTCTTGCTTATTCGTTTAATTCTATTAAATAAGGCCCCTTCTTGCATTGCTCCAGGTCCTTTTGTTTTACCCTCAACCACCTGCAATTACGTGGGTAAAATATATCTCATTGACGTGGAACAGACATTCCAGGGTGTGAATATCATGTCCCACATTTGCATTGAAATAATCAAACATCCGTTTATTAATTCCAGATTTTTTTCCACTGTTTAAAGCTGTAGCAACTGCCATAATCGAATAAATGCTGTTAAAGTAAGGACGATATACTTCGACCATTGCGTTGAACACCGCTTCAGATGTAACAAATTTGCCTTCGGAATACGATTTGACAGCAACAACGTGCTCACCAGTTGATGAATGATCTGCAATCACTTGAGTCAGAAAGACATACCTGTCCATTTTATTAATTATTTTGCCATCATAGCAGAGTTGCATTGCATTTGCTTTTTTCAAACTATCATCACAACTTTCAAGAGCTTTCATCCGAAATCTTTCTCTTTTGCGATACACAGCGGTCGGGGAGGCAGCGATCTTGTCACCAAACGCTGACAATAGCTGATCAGACTGTTGACGGATAGACGTCAAACGTCGATCAGCTAGATTACAGCTCTTCTCATTAATTGTAAATGGACGTAATTTGTGGTAGTTTTTCCCTCCTTTTACTGGTTCAAGTTCGTAGTCAGAATCACGCTTATCAAAATGGCTGATATCATCCTCGTATGAAAGATCGGATTTAAAGCTTCTCAATTTCTGACGCAAAACAAAACTGTTCTCAAGCAAGAAAGTGCTACTAGTATTTGGTTGATCTAAATAATCCAGTTCATGTCTTCGCTTGAGTTTTTGCAATGCTGTTTCTTTTTGTTATATATTGCATCTTTTTGCGTCGAGATTATCATTCTTCTTTCGCTTCTTTAGTCGTTGATAAATTCTATTTCCTTCTCCGGAATACGATTCTCCCATGGACAATTACACAAAGCTCTTCTTCCTTTCCACAACTTCACTAACTCAGCTATATCACATTTGCACTTGGATATATCGAACAACGAAAACATTCATTCTTCATCGACAAAATCTTTGTTTTTTAACCTGGCCCTCTTTCGCGCGGCATCTAACTTTGTAATGATATCCTTGAGTTTAGTCTGTATTCGAATTTTACTGACAATTGGTATACTCGCTTTCTCTCAAACATTAGCCACATCATTTACTGTGTCATTCTTTAAGTCATAAACCCTGGAACCACTGTTAAGAATTTTTATTTGTTTGCCACTAAGGAGGCCCGCAAGAAGTAATAATGACTGATAACTTCAGCATTTAATGGTAGAATATTCCCCTCCAACTTTTTAGAATTTATCAAAGACTTCGCTGCATCAGATCTTTTAAACGCCATGAGTGCTCTTTGCTTCTACACTTAATTATCAAACCAGCTTTCACTCGCTACTCTTAAATCGTGAATGATCAATTTATGACTTTTCCTATCTCAAAGCAAGAATTCATTTCCTTTGCAGCAATTTAAAGCTTTGGCCCTCGTCCAAAAACACTGTACAAAATGCATTTCTTGCCATCAGTATTTTTTTAACAATCGAAAGCAAGGAGGCACCTTGCATTTTGTATTCCACAATCAACCCAATATTCTGGAAGTCCATTCAAAACAATAACAGATCCACTGAACGAAACATTGGAAAATTAAACATGATCGTAAACACCAAAATTACGGACAAGCTAACTAAACTGGATTGCACAGATCATCGTTTGAGGGCATTTTTGTGCAGCATGGAGTTCAATGCTTTTCATTAGTGCTGTTAACAGGTATTTGATTGGTTTTCAACCAAGTTTTATCAACGCGTAATAATAAAAAAAGTGAATTAAAGTATTTGCAGCTGGGTTTGGTTATAAAATAAACAGTTTTAAAGTAAAAAATAACGTAAAATTTGTTTTTTTCAAAATAACTTGTTATTGGACAAAGTTAGAGCTATGGAGTTTCTTAGAAGGACATAGGAAATCGACAATTCTACGTATTTTGACACCAACCTCAAAGCGCTATCTTCTTCCGTTCTCGAGTTAGGGAAATCCCCCCGAAAAAAACCTTTAAGCGCGGCCTGCCCCCTAGATGACGTCATTCTAAATTTTTTTTCATGTTTGGAATCAGCGCCCAAAACTCCACCACATGCGACCCCAAGCATTTTTAATTTCAAAAATGGTGAAAAAGCGAAACACCCTAACCTGCATATAACATAAATAGTTAGTGATTCAATTTTGACAAAAAATACCTGGTCTATAGGTTGCCAGAAAGCATTGTAGTTCAGAACAGTACTGCAAACCAGTACAACTTCCCGGTTCCAATGGTAACAAAGTTGGTTTATAATTGGCAATTAGTGAAGGACTTTGGTTTTCTGGTGAGCCAATGTCTTGCCAAAATGATGCCCCTTCCAAGGTACCAGTCAGTAAACCACCACGGCCTTGAAAATATTCATTTGCAGTAGGAGGAATGTGATATAGAGAGACAATAGGACACCTAAGTAACACAAGTGTTTTAAACCACAGTCAATGCTTACAACTTTAACCTAAATTCACTTGAACAAGCACGTCTAAAAATGCAAGCTATATTCGGTAAACAAAAGTTAAACAATGAATGCGGATGAAAATCAAAGTAAAATACATACAGTATTGGTAAGCTAAAAGACGTATATTTACGACCAGTATTTGAATACCGGTACTAAATCACTATTGATAGAAAATTATTTAAACAGTTAAAAATGCAATTGGCTTGCGATATTTATGAAGATTGTGCAAACATGGCAGTTGCTATTAAACTTACGCGGACATTTCCACTCACTTTTGGTGCCAGTAAGCCGAATTACATGCATAGTTTGAGCGGGTTAACCCGCTAAATCGAACCCGCTTACGTCAGACGCAAACTTACGTCGTTCTGCTTCAGTAAGCTTTGCGGGTTGGATATTGCTCACGTGCAACATGTAGGTTCAACCCGCTGAAAAATGCGTTGAAAGAAGAGCCAGTTAAACTAAAAAATCTCCTTAACTGACACTGAAGCGTGTAACCCGCATAATCAAACCCGCTGATGTAAATAAGCCTAATGTCAACGCCAAAAGCCTACGCTGAGTAGGTTACTATGCCATGGTCCAAACGAAGGAAAATGAGGTAGGACAAGAGGAGCTTAGTTTAGTCACGTGTTAAAGTGGCGGAGGGGAAAGGATGTCGAGATCCGGTTTTATAATTTAACTGATAAGTAACTCCCAGTTGTATCGTTGGGAAGTTGCTCCACTGACAATTTACCTTGATGTTGTATTTTCAAGAACAGATAGGGCTTCAGAAGTGTGTCTGAGGTCATACTGCATCAAACTTCCGTTGCTCAACCCAGCGTACACCACGTTCCTATCCTTCGAGTCCCAGCAACAACTCCAAACAGGTTTTCCTACTTTGTACTCGTGAATTTTGGCGTTAGCCATCAAGCTATTAAAAAATAACAATGAATATTTTGAAAAAAAAAATTTTATTTTACACTTTCAATAATATTAAAGCCCACAGAATTATATATCAATATTAGAAGCCTTTAAAACGTTTACAAGAGCCAAAAAAATGCATTGAAAACAGTGTGGTGACTGGTGAACATGCGGGCAAGTTTACTTGGGTCGCTAGGAAAGTCATTTCATGGGTTGCCTCATCTAAAGCAGTATAGGTCGACGGCAGCTCCTAAGCGAGCTTGTTATAGTACCTTCATCGCTTTCTCGAGATAGATAGACCAAAATGCAGCTAGGCTACCGCTAACGCAAAAATTTAATCTACAAAATAAACCAAATATCGAAAATCGAAGGTTGTAGGAAATGTAATACAAACTTGACATTATCTTACTCTGTTATTCTCAATGAACCGTCTTGAGATGCTGAAAGTAAGTGGTGGTCTACGTGTGGACAAAAACGCAAATCTTTGATTGGTTTCTGGTGCAGTATCGTAAAAAATCCGCCTTTCAAATCGCTGGCACTGACGCGTTTGACCCCAAAACCTAGATAAAACCAGTTATTAGAGGTTCTGCTTTAAAAAAGTATAGTTTTTTTACACCTGATGAACCCAGCAGGGGAAACAGACCGCAGTTAGTTTCTAGAATTTTCATCTGTTATTAAATCATATTGCTTTTTTACATATGATTACTGGACCGATATAAGTGACTTGTAACCTTTTTCGCCCCGTAGTAGTGAATCATGAAAAAAAATCTTCCGCATCTCGCGAAACTCCGCCGAAGCGTGCAAAGAGTGGTGGGGTCTATCTCGACGGCTTGGCACCAGGGTAGCAAAGCTCCGACAAAAATTTGCAGCGGTAGCGACACTGTGTCCGATTTGACGGGCCCAAAAATGAAACCCAAGACCTTCCGCGCTAAATGCGTTAACTACTCCGTATAGTAAATTTTCTAGGAGTTTCTAATTCTCGGCTAGGTTGATACGTAAGGAGGTTTTTTGTACCAAATCTCTTGACATTAAAGGTGCGATCACACTGAGACGTTAGGACCTTGTGCAAGTTTATTTTATTATGACATCACATCCAGATCCGCTTGGATGTGATGCCATAATAAGATAAACCTGCACAATGTCTCTAAGGTCTCAACGTCGTCTCAGTTAGTGTGAACGCACCTTTTATATCCTCTTATTAAATCACTGTTTACGGTGATAAAGACAAAGTTTTCTCAGTTTCTCGTAAACTTAATATATCTTAATGGATATTAGAAAATCGGTCACCAAATGAAATTAAAATTAGACGATAGAATCCATTTTAATTTCATTTGGTGACCGATTTTCTGTTTATGCTCTGGCGTGTGCCATTGAGCTCTCTGTTTGGTGTAACGGTCAAACCACGTTTAATGGATATTAGATACTATTTCTGAATCGCGCAAACATGCAATTCTGGCTCAGGCACTTTTGTTGTCAATTGGAAAACGTGATTGCAGTTTCCCATCCTCTAAAAGTTGTGATGCACAAAGCCCGTGCGCTGTTGTTGATCCACTTACAATGGACATGTGGACAAGGTATTATGTACTTGGGCAGACTGTGTCCAGTACAAACACAATATCTAACATTTCCCCATAATCCTCAACTCACCGCTCATAAAGCTTGCATGAGGACTGGGGGTTGAAACAACAAATTGATAAGTCCGAGAATGAAAATCCATAACCCTACAACCTCCGGATTGAGTAATTACACTGCTTTTGACACAACGATACATGCTCGAAGTTGCCGCGGATTGATTGGACGCAGATGATTGAGTGCTTGAAGCACATGGCGACTTTTCTTTGTATCTATCTAACTGCGCCTGAGCATAAGAGCTTAATGAGAAACAATTTTGGAAAATAAAATTAAGCACATAGCAAGCACGCACAATTTTAGTTAAATACGTCCATAACTGCTTTTGGGAAAATCTTTTTACCAACCCACTTCGATCACACTCTCGTAAGCACATTTTTTACACTAAGCTTTGATTTCTTATTGATGTCTAACGATTTTGTATTGATGTCTCAGGAAAAAAACTTAAAAATACCTCAGTAACTCCAAGGCCAAACAAAAACTTCAGCAAAAATTTGACTCATACAGCAACTGCTGCGCTAGAATTCGAGCTACAAACCTGCATTGTCGTAACTTGTTTTCTCAATCGCTCGCATTCTTCGACGGACATGTGATATTGCATGCGTACCTTCGCTAATTCCATTTCGCACTCACGTCTACTGGATCGTTCTTTATCAGCATCTCTGCAAATTCAAAAAAGATGTCAAGCAATGGTAATAAACAATCAGAGCTTTTCTTGGTAAAGTATGGCAAAAAATTGGAGCGCGGTTTTTCCGACAACCGAGATCATAAAATCGTCACAGAGTCGGGCCTACTGGCGCGATGCAAGCAATTAACAAGATTCACTGATTGTGATCGAAAGTTCTGCCGGCCGACGCTGACTCACAACTTAGTAAAATTCTACTTGGACTTCTTATCACACAGCACACATAATATGTTCTTAATCTTATTTAAACAGAATCCTTATCCAAATAGAATCATAAAATAAAAAACAAGAATTAGAATACAGCAATCACGAAAATAAAAACAACTACATTTTACTACACTGCTGTCGCATTAGAAAACCCCTAATCGACAAAGCTACGCCTTTAACTTTGGGAACAAAACGCAGGTTTCCTTGGTCAAGCCAAACGTTAACTCCCAAGGGAACAAAAATAATACGAAAAAGCAAAGTGCTTCAACCAAAACAACTGAAAGTGAAAAAAGCGTAAAACCTTAGTGAGCAAGTTATGTACATTTCAAACACAAGACTTAGTTATCACAAACATTGTAATAATACCGTATCTTCTGTGTATCAAAATAAGTAAGTATTATACACCACACTCTTAATTCAAATTAAATTTGCGTCAAAGATGAAGGATAAACTCTCATCCACGTTTCGTGTTTGCGTAGTGTGTCTTGGGTTACTCATTACTCAACAATATGCGTGACAATGTCATCCCTGCCAAGCAGCAATAGATTTTACAACTGAGGTTGATAAATTGCAGCAAAGTTCGTGCAAAACTAAAAATCGTGTAAAACTCGCAAGCAAGTCCGAATTGTCCTAAACTTTCCTTTGGTGACAGAAAATAATAAGAAACAAAATCGGACTTAAATGCACAGAACGTTTCACCGCAAGAAGTATCTTGCAATAAACTGAAAGCAGGATCTCGAATTTCAAGCAATTTTTGTCAACTTAAGATAAGTTCAAAACTCAACCAGCTGTTTTTCGGGACCGAGTTCAGCAAGTTCAAGTTTAAAGCTCTGCTTGCAACATCTTCGTATAATCCACTTCATTACACTATGTTGTGAATTAGGTTCTGTTTATACATTACTAAAGAATAAACAAAAAATATTCGACAGTTTCGCAAAAAACACAGTTGTGTTAAATAAAATCTTACTTCAAAGCACGTTCTAAATCGGTGGTGTCAAGGGTGGCCAGTTTCTTTGCATAAATAATTCGCAGATCACTCCTTCGAGCTTTGGCATTGCATTGTGGACATTTATGATGACCATCCTTAAGCCAACGTTCAATGCACTTCTGCCCAAACACATGACCACATCTGAAAAAGAAAAGTTTTGTGTCCAGACAAAAAACAACAAAAACATGTACAGTTTATATTTAAGTTCATCTGAGTTAATATTTTCTACCTTTCCATTTTCCCTTGTGTGACTTGACCATAGTATCAAACGAAGCTCAATGACATAAGTGAAAGGAGTAAACTCAAAATTAGTCACAGTAAGATTACAGGTAATTTTACCAGTTTTGCTTTCTTAGCTTAAGGATTTTTGATTATAAGTTTTGTCAGCACAAACTTTTGGCAAAAAAAATATCTCGAAATCAATTTTCAGTATATTGGATAATATCACATCGCAATATACCAATCACAACATACTTCAAAGATGTAAGCCTGTGTTTCCCACTATTTGTCCATGATTCAAAACAAATGGGACATGACATTCCGTCATCGTCATCATCAGCAGTTTGTTGCATGGGATCACCAGCATGTTTTTTAGCATCTATCAAATCCGGGGAAGAGCGTTTTCGTTTTGTATAGTTGGAATCTTCTCCCTGCTGATCAGCAACGTGAAAATCAGATGGAGTTGTTGAAATCCTAGGAGGTGAAATAATAGGTTCAGGAGGAGCTACAGGCTGCTGTGACATTTCCTGAGGTAGAGAATGTGAGGATAAAATAGGGCTATGCGCAAGTTCATATTCTGTATCTGAATCAGTGGTGGATAATCTCACGCTTACAGAAGCTTCACTCTCTCTTTCAGAATCGGATGAGATGATAACTGGAATCGGGTTATCTTCCCGTAAACGATTTCTGATTCGAGCAAAGACAGCAGAAATTTGAGAATCATCAACTACTTCTGCTGGAGCAATTGGTCTATCCGCAATGTCTAATAAATTTAAGCCATCGTCTCTCAGCTGCTGATCAGCTGTTTCCTGACTAGAAATTGATGCACCAGTTGGACGACGTTGTCGTGTACGAGCAGCTCGAGTGGTTTCATACCTTGTTGAACCAAAAAACTCATCACTGATATCTTCATCACTTGAACCACCTGACAGCATATCAGAATCAGATCTGTGTCTGATCAAAGAAGAACCACTTTGTCTTCCAAGCAAATTATCAGTTAACCTACGTAAGTTCGAAGTAATTTGTTCATCACCTACTGCTACTACTGCAGGTTCATCTACACTTTCACTTTGTGGTTCTTCAACACCAAAACGTTGATTTCTTGCTACATAAGCCTCGGAATAATCATCATCTTGTATCAAAGTTCGATCAGTAAGATCATCGCTGTCATCAGCATCAGACATGATCAATTAACCTTAGACTATAACGATGTTAGACTAATTCTGCAAAACACAACCAAAGAAGCTGCAAAATTTTGTTGTTTACAATAATTTGCAACACAAAACACAGCACATACCTGCATACAGCCAATCCAAATATTTATATATCAGTACACAAATAGCACTGTTCCTTTAAGGTGTGAAATTTGCAAAAAATGGGAAATTTTGGGCAAAATTTTTAAATTTTTGCACATAGCCAAGCTATAATGATTTAAAAAGCAAATTAATTAAAAGTGCTCAAGTTTTAATGTGTCCAATGAAAGAGTTTTACCATAGAAACTCTTACCGGCATTTAACATAAAAATTATTCCAGACCTTGAACAGTTGAATTACACAGTAGTCTACACTCTTCAAATGTTTGGGCAAATTTTTAGTGATTTTCATATTTGGGTAAATTTGCACAAGAATAGCAGACTAGTCTAGTTAAAATCTAAAAGGGAACAGTGACTGGTAGCTTCATAACATAAAAGTTATGTGTATCAACCAGAAGTCTTCCTTGTATTTCACCATAAACAAACATGTTTGTCAGAACAAAACAGCATTTGTTCCACAATAGCCTACACTACTAGTCTAGTACGGTATACTAGTACAACTAGTCTACCGATGGCAGTAACCTCAGTCACTTACAACTCAGAACTGTGGTCTAACCTTTTTGATACTGGGAGCAATTGAATGTGCAGTAGATACAGTGTTGCCAGATCTCAATTTACTCAAGTAGCCTATCTAGATTGCTTACCAAAAGTATCTAGAAAGTAGCTAGATTTTTGATTAAACCACATCTAAACAACAAAAGCATCTACATTAGTATCTAACTACAAAAAGTGCATTAATACGACAAAAAACAAGCGATATTACGGATTCTGACATGAAGTAACTTACCGTATACTGTTATATAGGCCTACAGCACTTACCGGTAATAATGGCACACATTCAGTTTTTCGAGAAATATTCTGCCTAATGAAGGCACAGTTTAGTCGCAGTAATATCGAAACACCTTTAAACACATCATACCTGAATTGAATTATGCATACCGTACTCAAAATTACCCTAAACTAGGCAACTATTCTATACTGCATATATATCTAGACTACAGATCTACCCGTGCTAAGTACAAACAGGCAAAATAATGTACCGGTACTGAATTGGTCAAATGTTTGGGCTAACATTAACACTAGGCTGCTAGACCTAAGCTGTACAGTAGTAGCCTGCTCCGCTACTGTCAAACTGCCCTTACCATACCGCTATCATTAGCAGATTAGTCTACCTGTTTATTAGTCTTACTGTCTTAGCAGCCTTTGGGTACTCGTAACTAACTTTAACTTCTTATCATTCTAATTATTTAAAACCATAAAATTTGGAGCTCCGTTGAATCAGAGAATTGGGCCATGTTCATCTCCTTATAACACAAATTGTCATTTTTCTGCAACTTGCCTTACACTAGAAAAATACTTGAAATCCTATTCTGACCTATCCGGAGTGACGTCATCGCAAGCGTTGCCGCCAAGCTGCAGTGAACACAAAGGCGAAAGAAAAAAAGCAAAGCGCGTTTCACTGCAGTGAGCTATGCAGTTACTTCCGGAGAGTCCAGCGTTAATCCATTCGGTTCTTGTCCGTAGGTTAGGAGTTCGATGCTTACAGCTGTACCTGAATTAGTTACTGCAGGTGTAGGAGGCTACCTGAAAGCCTACTCTGGCAAAGGTTAAGTGCTTAATTACTTAATGTTAGTAACGCTTATGGTAAGTAAAGGTTAAGGGCTGCTGCTTTTATGCCACTGTTAACACTTTGTGAGTTTTCGTTATTTTTTCGTTAATTTGGGTGTGCAACCATGCATACTTAAACGTAACTTGCATGTCTCGAAGCTGTTTCGTGTTTTGTTGCGCATTCCTCTTTCTGCGCCTTTGTATTTTAATGTGTTATTGTGGTTAGTAATGTGAGCGTATGAAATAAAAGTCTTGATTGATTGATTGCCGTAGCTAAGTCTGCAATAGCATGCAAATACCTCACTTTATGCTGAAATTGTCCTGTGTTGGTACTTAATTTGTGTTCGTCCTGTAGCGTTTATCGCATCACCCTGCGCTTTGTGACGTAGCGTTTATTGCATCACCCCACTATTGTGACGTCGGTGCTTGGACAATGATCAAGCATGGCGTGAGTAGAGAGGAGAGAGTGACGAGGACGAGTAACTGTGTTTTTGGCTTTTAGAGAGGCTATGGACTAAAGTTGGTTAATTCAAGTAGTTTTCTTTTGTTTATCGGCCTTAATCGACTTCCTAATTGTTCTGAGTACGAAATCGACACAAGAACTACTTCTGGAAGACAATTTAACTGCGACTGGCAACTTGAACGTTGGACCTCAAATCAAGCCTACATTACATCGGTAAGCACAATTATATTCTAGACTGTTTACTCGTTAGAGGTAACAACCTTCCGAAGTTCGCTAAAGTTATATATAGCAACGCTTCTTCATACCTCCAACAACGGACACCCCGTTCGCTAAAGTCCTGTAAAAAAAAAGAAAATCGAGCTTGTAGGCTGGGATGCTTGCAGGGTCAATTGTTGTTCTATTTCGGCTGGCATAAATAGTGATGGGCGCGATAAACCTTCCTGAACCAAAGCGGTAAGGATAAATCAATAATTTCAAAAGCCCTGGGCGATATCGATAATCGCTTAATCTCAATTTCTTCAAGCGATATCGGTAAATTATTGCTGATAAATTTTCCGATAATTGTTTCGGTAATTTATGTGACTGACCGATTTTTTTTTGTAAGTCAAATTGCAAAAATATTTTTTTAGATTTTTCAAAGAAGAGAGCAGTAACGCGGACTATGCCTTTGGATTGAATAAAACAAAGAGAGATTTTATTAATTACGACAAGAGCTTATATGGACACGGTGCATTTTTTCCATAACGCCATCTCACTAACTCGGAATACTTTGTGTGCATAAAGAATCGTTTATCGCGATAATTCATCGGCGATAACTAATATATCACAAAAGCGATATCATGCAGTAGGCCTAATCGATAAATTAAAACTATTTTCAGCGATAACGATAAATAATAATCCGTAATAAATTATCTCGATAAATGCCTATCTCTGAGCATAAACATGCCGCTGCAGATTGTTTAATGTTTGATTCGTGGTAAAATTTTCGTAAATTTACGGGAAATTTGGCTCTCGGTGGAGGCAGGGCCGAAACTAGGTAATGCGGGCCCCCCCCCCCCCCGAAATCATCTTTCGGGGCCCCCTAAAAATTTTTTCTTGGATGGTGATGCAAAAGAGCGAGCCCCGAAGGAGCGATGCCAAGCTACGGGGGTCTGGGGGGAGGCATGCCCCCCCCCCCAGAAAATTTTGCGGAATTTCACCTTATTTTGGAGGCTTTTTGTGCGTTTGGAGCCTTTAAAATTCCTCAGTTTTAACAAGGTTTAGTAGTCTGTTTAACTAGGTCCCTTCCAAACCCACTAGAATAATGCTGCAAGCAAACTCTACTCTAACATTTCGCTACCTATGCGAAGAAAAAACGTTTTTAAGGCTTATTTTTGCGCCTTTCACTAGAGAATGAGAGGCCCTTGGCTGGAGCGGATCCAGAAAGTTTTGGTAAGGGGGATGTGATTTTAAATTAGGTTGAATGTTAATTAAATATAAAGACGTTTAGACCCGGAAACGGGCGTAAATAAGTCCTTTCAAAATGTTTCATGTTAGGGGCGTATTCAGAATGTTTTTCAGGGAGAGAACACCAAATTTCGTCACTTTTTCAAGCGCAATTTTTTCCCGGTAGAGTTATTTCAAGCAACTTAAGTAACAAAAACGACTTTAAGGAGGTCCGGGGGCATGCTACCCCGAAAATTTTTTGAAAAATTGCACACTGTAATGGTCATTTTAGCGCTTTTCGAACAATTCTCAGGCAAGGTTTGTTCATATTTTTGGCCCCTAACTTTGAGTGCTTTATCAAATATGATGCATTTTGTAAGCACAGTTTCGTTTATGCGTGCTTAAGGCGACAAAGGTTTATTGTTATGAACAGGGGTGCAAATCTATGTTGAGCATTGGGGGAGATGATTTAGCAAAATTGACCATTTTTAGATATTGGGGGGGATGATTTAGCTAAATTGATACGTCTGCAGATGTCCAATTTTTTGCCCACTATGAAGTGAAGACCAAAAAAAAAGGTCATATCGTTCCCAGATGCCAATTTGTTTGCCCAAAATGAAGTGAAGGCCAAAAAAAGGTCATCACCTGCGCTGACGCCCAGTTTTGGGACATGAAAATATTGGGGGGGATACATCCCTCCATGGATTTGCACCCATGGTTATGAGAGGTTCGAAACTGTAGAAAAACTTTGTTTATCCAAAGTATTGTTGAAAATGGCTGGTGGGGGGATGCATCTCCCACATCCCCCCCTGGATCCGCCCCTGGCCTTTGGTATGCTACTAAACGTTTGTTTGCTAGTTTTGCGACTGCTATTTTTCGAAAAATTTGCATGGGCCCCCAAGGAAAAAACATGAATATGGTATGGGGGCCCCACATCGCGCGAGTAAAGACAAAAAATATATTGGATCTTAGAATAGGCTTATTTAAGGCACCTTTATCATACGTTGATTAAATAGTACTACGTACTGACTATTTACGGGGCCCCCTTTTTGTGCGCCCCCCCCCCGGTTGGGGGGTTCGGGGGCGCTAGTTTCGGCACTGGGTGGAGGTTTGTATTTTGGAATAAAAGGATCGTGGTTTTGGTAAAAAGTATGCAGTACAAAGGGGAAGGGGGTGATTTGAGCTTTGACAAGTCTTCAGCGAATTGATTCTGCTCTGCTTCGCTGTCGTTGCTAGTAGGCGCAAATTCGATGTGGCGTTTACTTTCATTTTCACGATAACGTTACACCACAGCTGCAGAGTAAAATTCAATATCGCTAATTTCAGCTAGTTCAACTTTTTTTGCAAAATTTATGTTCTTCTGACAAGCTTCGTCTGTACAAGCAGTTTTTGTATATTTGGTACGAACGGCTGCTTCTATTTTAAACAGAAGACCTGGGACATGATTGCAAGTTTCTCCTAAACCCGCCATGCATGAGCAGTGCGCAAATAAGACAGTGCCTTGCCTTTTACTAAGCGCTACCCATGGTACATGCGGGCTAGCATTGACGCGTTGTAAGGGTATTAGCCTACGTTAGCCTTCATCACAATATTTTCGTTATTACTAATATCAAGGTGATAAATAGTTCTGACCTATCCACTTACGAATAAATTATGTGCTTCAAGCTTTTTCGGTTAGCCATGGATTCTCTAGTAAAATTGCCGGGCGATTTTATGAAATATTGATACACTTCTGGGTATTCCAGGTTTGGCTTGTAGGTAGGATTATTTTTCCACAATTCTGCTGGAACTGTGTATGGGCATTCCGCTATCCCAACAATCTTCAACTTTTCAGCATAACGTTTCTTACTAGGCCTACTTCTTAAAAGAGTAGGCCTACTTCCGCTATACATTTCGATGTTTAAATTGACTTGCAGATCTAATGCAGTATCGTTGGCAAAAAAGTTCACTATTCACAGAACTCGTTTTTAACTAAACGTATAACTTACGATTCAATATTTCCAAAGACTAAAAACAAATTTAAAGTGTAGCCTAACTTTTTTCGAACCGCAATTAGAAGCAAATGCCTAAGAGGGCGAAAAATATTTCGGAGGGAGTGCAAATTATAATTGTTAATGTATCGGCGTACCTTGCACATATTAACTGATTGTCTTTAGCGGGGAGGGACAAACGACGAAGTCCCTCTCCCCATGCCTGGTTGTGGTCCTGGTTAAGAGGCCTACATAGTTGAAACTTCTCTCTGTCACCGTTTTAATATCTACAGTGCTTCCTGTTCGATATCCTACTTTTTCTATCTGCTACACAGAATCATTACAATATCGACTACCTTCGAGACATTTTGATCGTCTTAATTAGGCCTAACCTTCTGAAGTTCTGAACCTTTTGGTCTTAAGCCAATACCAATTAAAATTTGGTTTCGAAACAAAATTATTAATTTATTAGGCTACCTCACTAATTTATGGGTCAAACTGGGTTCGCAGCTTCTCACTGCTTTCTTTCACATTGATTGAAAGCGATCTCGGTCCCAGTAGCTTACCGGCACGTTACGTGGCAGCGTATTTCGCCATAGGCTTTCTTAGCAGTTGGGCATAACCGGTACACCAAAAATTAACATGCCTTCCCTTATTGACTGCGTAACGCTAATAAATATGTTGGTAATCATGGTCATGGACACTGGCACTAGCGTAGCCAGGATTTTGCAATGGGGGGGGGGTTGAGAATGACATCACATTTGACCATACGTTGTATAACTTACAGGAACGGATCCTGAAAGTTTTGGAGGGGTACATGCAGTGGCGGCTCGCACATAAGAGCTGCAGCACCCCCTAACTTTTTTTATCCATTTAATTTTTTTTCGCTACCTTTTGAAGTTCTATCGCCAAATTTTTTCAATTTCTTATTTCTTTCCATGTTTTGATTATATATGATTGTAAATTTTTAAATGGAATCTCTGTTTTGTCTGCAGCTTAAGTTTTTTTCTATGCAAATGAGCCAAACGGTGACGCGACAAAGGCTTATTGATGACGTTTTTGGACCCGCCGTTCAATTTTTGTATGAGCTGCTCTGTTGGCAGATCAAAGGGAATTTCGACTAGCTCAGGCTCATGGCATAACGGGACTGGTTTTTAGCCCTGATAGCTAGGCTGCTATATGTGATCGAGTTAGTTCGTGTAAGAGCTCTATGATAGTTGATACTTGATGCAGATTTAAACTGGGCAGGCTTTCTACTTAGTACTAGTATCAGTACTAGGTATCAGTACTAGTTTAGACTAGGTTTTGACAGATATCAGTACCCTAACTGTAAGCTAATCAGTAATGGTAGGCTACTGGTACCAGTATGTGTAGCCTAGACAGTTTAGACCACTGCCAGACAATTGATACTCTTGTGATAACATTAGGCTGAAGTTGGTTGATGCTTGCAGAAACATGTAGTGGTAACTGGATCAAGGATGCTATGGTTTGCTCGAGCAAGTGTAGGTTTGGCAGGTTTTTTAGGGAAGATTTTAGTTGCATTAAAAAAACTATTTTCCTGTATAATTTTCCTTGATTTTAGGCATATGCATACTGGCACCTGGTATATGTATATCATATATATTTGGGGATCCATGCCAGGTCTCTAAAACGTTAAAAAAAAACTTGAATTTTTGGATAATACCTCTCAATCTACCCACATGTATGTAGTGTGCATTTTAATTTAAAAAACAAGTGAGAAAATTTGTATTGTTTTTACCAAATCTACTGGTACTGTTCTGTGTTTTGTGTTACCTATCGCAGCCATACTTAAACATCAGTATTAAGGTATTACTAGCTTGGTAACTCGTTCTATGGTTTTAGTATGAAATCATTCCTTTAAATTGTTATGTATCAGAGGGTTTGTGTAATAGGCGTTGGGATCACCACAGTTAAGCAGGCTTGTCCAAATTTGTCGCTTGCAGCACCTCTTGTTTTTTTGGCCACTAGTCGCTCCTGGGTACATGTAATTTTGAATTAGGTTGAATGTTAACTGAATGCCAAGACGTTTAAACTCGGAAATGGGCGTAAATAAGGCTTTTGAAAATGTTTCATGTCAGGGGCGTATTCAGAATTTTTTTCAGGGTGAGGGCATCAATTTTCGTCACTTTTTTCAAGCGTATTTTTTCCGGCAGAGTTAATCTTAAGCAACTTAAGTGCCGAAAACGACTCTAGGGGGGTCCGGGGGCATGCTCCCCCGAAAAATTTTTGAAAATTTGCATGCTGCAATGGCCATTTTAGTGCTTTTTAAACAAGTTTTAAGGAAAATTTGTCATATTTTTGGCCCCTAACTTTGAGTGCCTCACCAATAATGCATTTTGTTTGCACAGTTTTGATTATGTATGACGTCATTTTCGGCTCATTGGGGGGGGGGGATTGTAATCTCCTAATTTGAAATTAAGCCTACATTTCATGAATTTATACGCACTTTGCAGATAAGTTTGTGATAGCAAAAAATTCGGAGATAAAAAATTCGGAGTCCCGCAGCTTGCAGTCAGTCAATGCATTGATTTACGCACTGCTGCATGTATTAGCGCGAATTGTTTTCACTGCAGCTGTCGTTGCTATGCGAGCGCCGCTAGTGGTTCGGATAGGTCTATACCTGTAGGCAGTGGTGGGTTTCAAATTTTTTATAAGCCGGTTCTGTCACAAAAGTATTTTTTTTCACCGGTTTTGTTTTTTCACCGGTTTTGTTTCAACTAATGGTACAAGTTTAAACGGCAATGCTGGCCGGTTCTCTGATCAAAAAAAATTTCGTGAGACGGTTCTATAGAACCGGTGCGAACCGATTGAATCCCACCACTGCCTGTAAGCTAGTAGGCTTACCGGTACTGAGCTGAACACTCGGAAGAACGGCTCACAAAATTAAAGCTATAATTTCTGGTATTCTTCCGCGAAGGGATAAAACAATAAACAAACAGGATAGTCATAGCAGTATCTAGATCAGTAGTTAGTATCTTGACGAAAAAATTGGTATCTAAGGGGACCAAAAAGTATCTAGATCTAGATACTAAGTCGCTAAGTTGGCAACACTGAGTAGATAATAATGACCCCGTATCTTTCAGAATTGCAAAGCAACGCCAGTTACTAAAAGTTATTCACTGAAACCACATTGTAGGCCTACATGCCTTCCCTAAGCTCATTCGAAGTGCACACTTCATTGCATTGCAGACGCTCGGCACCTTAGATTGGAAGAACGGTTCCGCAAATCACAACTCTCGAGTCCGGGTTTTTAGTACGGTTTCGGTTTAACCCTTAAAGTATAAATAAGGGCCTGTAAGGCCCGCTTGGAACCAAATTCAGCGTAGATATTTTATTTTAGATGTTGGGATGTGATGTCTCCTTATAAGCTTCAAATGCTGTATTTTGTTACTCCTAAACAGCAATATTTGGTTCGTGATTAATTTTTTTTTAGTTTTTAAACTCCATCCTTAAAGTATAATCAGGGGCCTGAGAGGCCCGGTGGTGTTATTTAGTCAAAAGGTTTTTAGATAATATAGTTTCTCTATTCCACATCAATTGCACAAAGAAGTAACTATGTTGCTTTTTGGCATATAGGTGTAGATTAGTTGATAATTTAGAGCAAAAAATGGCAAATAGAAATGTTTTAAAAGTAACTATGTTGCTTTTTGGCATATAGGTGTAGAGTAGTTGATAGTTTAGAGCAAAAAATGGCGAATAGAAATGTTTTCGAGACTATGCTAGCTGAGCTTTGTCCTCTGCGTGACAGCCATGATGTTGAAGAGTCTTCAGACGATGGAAGTTACGATTATTTATTAGAGCTATCTTACATCATTTTCATGAAAGAACACCAATGCTTACGCAATCAAAAAAAAAAGTACTTAAATTGACCCAGAAACTAGAGAGATATTTGACTTTTTGTTTCTTGTTTTTTGCTACGGTTGAGTGATTTTAGTTGGAATTTGGTTATTTACAGCTTAAAACTCGACACTAAACTATATTATTGGATAAACTTACAGAAGAGCAGAACCTTGGACACCAAGTAAATGTGATTAGAAGACCTTAATGTTTAAATTCAGAGTAACGCTGGTCAAAATTTTTAATCTTAATCATGTGCTCCTTGCTCGTTTCTGGTGCAATCTCAGTACACGATCATATATAAATACTGTACTGTTAATTTTTTGGCTTTAAGGTAAACATGGAAGAATAAAAAAGGGAATTACTTCACAAACATTTGGTTGCATTAACAGTATGGTTTGCAAAGCCCTCAAAATTTGGACCTGCAATTCAATGTTACAATACCTAAAACCACTCAAGCATGACTAAAATTAAAAATTTTGACCAGGTTTTCTCTGAATTTAAACATTAAGGTCTTCTAATCACATTTACTTGGTGTCGGAGGTTCTGCTCTTCCGTAAGTTTGTCCAATAATATAGTTTAGTGTCAAGTTTTAAGCTGTAAATAACCAGATTCCATCGAAAATCACTCAACCGTAACAAAAAACAAGAAACATAAAGTCTAATAACTCTCTAGTTTCTGGGTCAATTCAAGTACTTTTTTTTTTAAATTGCGTAAATATTAGTGTTCTTTTATGAAAATGATATAAGATAGCTCTAATAATCGCAACTCCCAAAAAGCGGCAATTTCTCGCTGTGCCACTGCACTCTGCATAGGGCGAATCCAGACTCGCTTAGGAGTTTTCTTTGTTTCCGAGTTTTTCGTTGGAGTTTTCGCTTTTGACTTCTTTAATTTGTTGCTACTTAAGATTCCACCGAGTAGGAATATCGTGAAGCGAAGCGTCTTATCCAAGGACGCAACAACGAGGCTGGGGTGGGAGATAAATCATCAAACTGGCAATCACGGCCGTCGTAAAAAAAACGCTCCGAATCACTACGCCACGTAAAAAAAGAAACCGGGCGTGAAACGGTATTCTCCTCATGATCACACCCATAGGTGGCGGAACCGGGGGGCTGTTTCCTCACTTTTTTTTCAGGGGGGGTCCTAATTTACGCGTTTATTTCTACAATATTGCCTCTGCATGGTTGCATTTGAAACTTAATAGGCCTACCATCGAAGTTAAAACCCAGGAAAGAGCTTAAATCCAGAGATGTCTTCTTTAAAATTTTGTTTGTGGGATGGGGGAAACAAAAACTAGAAGCAAGAACCGTGGGTCCGAAGCCGACATAGATTGGACATGTCACATGTGGACAGGCTAAATATGAATTATAACTTGTAGGCATATGGCCGGAATTACGTATAGGCTAAGCAGGCTGAAATCGAGGGCCTCGGAGAAAATGAGGGGCCTCATCACAAACCATGAAGACTTTTTTCCTCTTTACCGATACTTTCAGTGGAAAACAGAACATCTAAGGAAGTGTATACCTTTTTTTGCTCTCCACTATACCGATATTTTCAGTGAAAACAGGACATCTGAGGACGTGAAGACCTTTTTTTGCTCTTCCAATCAGTGTGATCAAATAACCTAGAGCCTTTTATTGTCTAAATCCGGCCCTTTAAAAGCGTATTTAGGGGCGGGGCTATTGTGCCATGCCCCCTCCCTTTTAACTCTGCCTTTTAGTAAACAGGAACAGTACTAATGGCGCCAAGTGACTGAAATATGCCAGACTCTTTTGATGATTTCTGCATCCTACCCCTAAGGGTTCGCTATAGCTTATGGCCAGGAGCGAATCCCGAGGGTAGGATGAGAAGTATGCATCCTCCCACCAGCCATTTTCAAAAATATTTTTGATGCCTACAATTTTTCTATAATTTCGAACCTCTTTGATAGCTACACGCCTTACGCCTGAAGCACGCATGATTAAAAATGGGCGAAACAAAATGTATGTTTGGCGAAGCACTCAAAATTAGGGTTCAAAAATTTAAACAAAATTCGCCTGAAAATTATTCGAAAAGCACTAAAATAGCCATTACAGTATGTAAATTTTCCGGGGAGCATGCCCCGGGACCCCCCTAGAGCTTTTCTTATTTCTTAATCAGCTTCAAATTTGTTCTGCCAAAAAAAGAAGCTGGGGAAAAATGTGGAAATTATGCTCCTCCCCCCTTAAAATTTCTCGCTACGCCGCTGCCGGCCTGGTTGTAGGTGAAGAAAATGTAGTCATTAGTTTTGGGCCTCCCCACTTTAGAAATGCTTCCGCCATCGCGGATCACACCATAAAGGCGTTTGATCAGCCAAAGAGATATGTTTGGAGCACATCTTACGTACCACAAGCACAAAAATAATCACGTTTTGTTGGCGTATATATCAATCGGAATCTACAGCAATAAAGGCTCCGGAGCTCTACGAGTGTACTCACAATGAACGTCGTTCTTTTGGACTATTTGGCTGCATAGTGACGTAACAATACGCCATATGTTCACTCCTTTCGCACGATTCAACGCGCAAATAAAACCTATATGTAGCTACCTTGACTACTGACTAGTAACATAGCTAAGAGATTATACACTCCACGTCAAACGAACTTTTATTTTTACTCTAAAGCCAAAAACCACCAGTAGGTCACTTCAACATCAAAATCACACGAACAATCAAGAACTACTAGAAGGATTATCCGTTGTTTCAGGTTTCTTCTGATCATCTGGTTTCATCGCCGGGAACAACAAAACCTCCTGAAAAAATAAATGCATTATCAAGCCAACGAAAATACAGAAAAACACATATCAAAACAATGAAAAACAGAAAAGCATGATACAGTTAATCAGTTATGTTGCCCATAATCAGGGTTGGGAATCGATACTCAAAAAAGTAAAAAAATAATCGATATTCGATACCGGTAGTTCACGAGAAAGTAAAGAAATAATCGATTTCGATGGTAGTTTAAAAAAGTAAAGAATGAAGAATATTGTAATTGATATTCGATATTATACTGAGTGATTTTAGCTTTTTCGAAATACTGCAAACCTAGTGTTGACACCAAATGCACTTTTGCAAGTAAAGTTACTGGTACTAGCCAGAATCACAAATTTTGTCAGATGCTAGTTTCTCAACTCTCTGGCAACTCTTCCATTTTGGCTTTGCAATTTGCTTTTGTCCATAGTTAAAATTAAAAGAGAAATACGATAGTTTTGCAGGTACAGGTTTACGGAATGAATATATTATTGCGAACATTAGCGCCAAATAATTGAAATGACAAAAACAATAATAAAAAATTTTAAGCAAACGGATGGTTAAACATTTAAACCACAACAGTGACATTTTGGCCTTTGATCAGAATCGAACATGATGGATCCAGATAGTGTTTTCTTTTAATTTAAATGCAATTTGGCACGATAAGTGATAAAAATTTTCGGGTCTTCGCCTCATGCCCTATGAGTGCACTGCTCTTCTGGGCCATGTTCTTTTTAATCATTGCTTATGGTCCCAGTAGTTTATCGGGCTTGCAAGCCTTACGTTCTGTGTAAAACATGTTTCTACTGTACGAGTAACTTCGGCTACTTACAATTTGTCAATTTCGCATTAAATGTTGCACTAGTTTGGAACTGGGTTAGCGCTTTGCGCACAGTCCTGATTGTCTTCAACATGGTTATCTATCTGCTGATTGATGTGCTTATAAAAATTGACTTGGAAGTTCTAAGGCTATGTGGAGATCGCTAAAATCTTTAGAAGCGTAAATAAGCTTGTGTTACTGTTTATACAAATAGAAACCAGGCGAGTAAAAACATTTATTCAAACGAGGAAGGTGTACAGAATATGAAGTTATATGCTATTTTGCACTTTCATGCTGCTTTATTATTTTTAACACCAATTTTTGGACTTCGCTGCAAACGAAAAAGTCATGAGCCCTACAGGCTGGCTCAAAGCTCGTAGTGACACCATAACCCTTGCACACCGCATACCTGTCCCCAAGGGCTACAAGCCCCCAAAATATTTTGCTTTCCAAAAATTTTTGACCTACTTGTTTCCATACATTGAGCACTTGATTGTAGGTGTCTATTATTAACAGTAGCCTACACGCCGAGTCTGTGTGACTTTATTTTAGATGACGTCTTTTAACGTTTTTGGAGGACTCCCCTTAATAACTTTTTTGTAGCCCCTCTCTCACACTCCGAACGTGCCTGCAAGACCAGCTTCGGCTATTATTTTTTGCTCAACTTTAAGAACTGAGTAGTTATAGAGCGAAAGGCCTCCCGGTACAATCACAGATCGAACAAAAACTGGAGTTTGTTAAGCAATTTTATTGATAAATTCAATAGTCAAGTGGTCTCACTGCTGAGCTTTATGCACTAGTAGCAACTCATATCAACCTTGAGTTTCCGTCTACGTTACTTCTGGCACCGGTACTGGGTGGGCCTATGACTGTTTTTCAGGAAACCAAAATAAAGCAGGTTGCCAGCTGATCACTAATTCAGTAGGCCACCAATAAAGCAGAAAAATTACCGGTACCTACATACCTACACTACCACTAAACTGCTAACTTTGCTTCCATAGCGCAATACAAGGCCTAGCTACCTACAGCCTAACCAATTGAGCATTTAGCCGCATGCGCTGAGCCTTTTCTGAAATTTGCTCACGGTCACGGAATAGCTCCATAACAAGCACTGGACATTGCATGCGGGTGCGACCATAGATGCGAAGCAACTTTGTTCTAACAACTCTGTTTTATTTTTAGTCGGGGTTGTGGCACAAAAAAATTATATCAGCAAAAAAGGAATGACATACCGATAAGCATTTTAAATTTACTAGTAAGATAAAATAATCTCGACGAAAAGAATCGATTATCGAATATCGATTTCAGCCAAAAAAAAAGTAAAGATAAGGCCATATTCGATACTCATTCAAAAAAGTAAAGGCTCCAATGCATTCGATGAACAAAAAGTAAAGAATATCGAATTTCGATTATAATCAATTTTTCCCAACCTTGCCCATAATACCAATTATCATGGACTTTCAGCCTAACACAAAATTTTCATCACCATAGGCTAATATAATGTAGTATATTCAACGCATTACGACTGTAATGCAAGAAACTCAAAAGGTTTTAGTCCACGAAACCATGAATTGGGTTAGTGCTACTTGAACTGCGATACGTGTAGTGACTGTACGCAAGCGTTTCAACACTAGTACTAGTGCCCGCTGTGTTAGAAAATTAGGGTGCATGGGTTGCCATTTGAAATAATCAAGTTACTGGTACGCCGGGGTGACGGATAGGTTACTAATAGCCTACCTCGTAGCAAAAACTGTAAAGGAAGGATGGAAACTAGTCTTTTCATACATCGGTCTAGAACACAGCCCAGCCAGCAAAAAATTGAGGAGGGAGGCAGGGCCGGATTTAAACAATGATAAGTCCAAAAAAGGTCTACGCACTTTAAAAAGGGCCGGCACTGGGCAGAGCCCCCAGTGCGCTCCGGCAATGTCACATTTAACTTTTCTGTTCAATATAATTTAAAAAATAACCTCAGTTATTTATTTAAAACCGACGTTTGCTCCAAGCTCCAAGAAAGCTTCATGAAGATACAAAGAAAAGTTTTGGCCTCCAGTCCCCGGCAGCCTTTAAGTGGTCAGGGGGTGCTAAGAATCCCCGGGTTGAAAATTCATGGAAAGAAAGTAAAAAAAAACGAATTGGAGGTAAATGTGGAAGTTGGAATATTGGAAGCATATCTGGCAGAGGAACGGAGGTGTGCGAAGAACTGAGAAAGCGAAAAGTGGATGTATGTTGTTTGCAGGAAGTGAGATGGAGAGGTGAAGGAGCTCGCTTTTCTGGCGTCAAGGGAAGAAGGTACAAACTATGGTGGTGTGGAAATGATGATAAGACTGGAGGCGTGGGTGTATTGGTTAAAGAAGAACTGTGCGAGAACGTGGTAGAGGTCAGAAGAAGGCGTGACAGAGTCATGGCAGTTGGATTATTGTTTGGAGAAGAGGTGGTGAGAGTGATATGTGCTTATGCGCTACAAAGTGGAAAGCCAGATGCTGAGAAGGAGAGATTTTATGAGGAAATGGCGCGTGAGTAGAGTATGGGAAACGCAAATGAATTGGTGTTGGGTTTGGGAGATTTAAATGGTCATGTTAGGAAATGCGCGGAAGGATTTGAAGGTATGCATGGAGGGTATGGAATAGAAAAAAGAAACACTGAAGGAAGAATGTTACTAGATTTCTGTGATCAGAAAGAGTTGTGTGTAGCAAACACGTGATACAAGAAGAAGGAAGGCGATTTTGAGTTCGGGTGGAAATGATACAGAAACAGACTTTGTTCTGGTTGGAAATGAAAAGAGAAAGTATCCACGTGGTGTTAAAGTTATCCCTGGAGAATTGCAACACAGGCTAGTGGTTGTTGATGTGGAGGAGTAGAAATTAAAGAAGTCAGTGAAGAGGAGTAGAAAAGTGAGATGGAGGGTGTGGAAGCTGAAGGAAAAAAAGATCAAAGAGAAGTTTGTGGAAAGAGTAGTAGAATTAATGGAAACTGATTCAATGAATTGGTGGGGATCTTAGAAGAAGGACATTTTACAGGCCTGTGATGAATTGTGTGAAAAGACGAAAGGGAGAGTAGACCGGGGAAACACATGGTGGTGGAACGAGCAAGTAAGGGATGCAATAGATCGAATAAAAAGCGTTTAAATTGTGGTGTGCGAATCGATCAATCGAAAGTAGAATTAATTATAGTAAGGTCAGAAATGAAACGAAGAAAGTAATTGCAAAAGCCATGAAGCAAGAGGAGATTAGTTCATGAGAGAGGAGGGAAGGGACATAAATGGTGGAGGTTGCATGAAGGATAAAGATGGGAGGCTTGTAGTCAGTGAGAAAGATCGTGGGAAATTATGGAAGGAACACATGAAAAAGATCATGAATGTGGAAAATGAATGGGATCAGATGGTAGAAGCAGATATGGTTGAAGGACCAGTTGAAAGAGTAACTGATGAGGAGGTGATGGAAGCTATGAAAAAAATGAAGTTGGTAAAGGCAGCTGGACCTTCAGAAGTAAATATGGATATGATAATAGCGAGTGGAAAGTTTGGTATTGGAGTAATAAAGAAGCTTTGTCAGAGAGTGCTTGATGGGAAAGGTATGCAGAATGAAAGACAGAAGAATGGAAGACAAGTGTTGTTGCTCCAATCTTTAAAAGGAAAAGGGGATGTGATGGATTGTGGGGCATGCAGAGGAGTCAAGCTACTGGAGCATGCAATGAAGATAGTGGAGAGAGTGCTGGAGAACAGAATAAGAGGATTGGTAACGATGCATTTCGGCTTCATGCCTCTGAAGGGCACGACTCATGCCTTGTTTAGTCGTAGGAGAATGCAAGAGGAGTTAGGAGAAAGAGAGCAAAAGCTATACATGTGTTTTGTGGACTTAGAAAAGGCATTTAGTAGGGTACCGAGAAAAGTGATGGCATGGGCATTAAGAAAGAAAGGATTGGTAGAAGTGTAGGTGCAAGCAGCGATGAGTTTACGAGGGTTCAAGGACGAAAATCAGAGTTGGATTAGGGACATTGGAAAAATTTTGGGTACGGGTCGGTGAGTATCAAGGGTCCGTGCTATCACCACTGATATTTGCTGTTGTGGTTGATGTTGTGACAGAACGTGCAAGAAAAGGATTATTGAATGAAATTTTGTACGCGGATGATCTGGTGCTGATGAGTGAAACATTGGATGATTTAAGGGAGAGGTTCCAAAGATAAAGAAGTGCATTGGAAGACAAGGGATTAAAAGTGAATGTAGGAAAAACTAAGATGATGGTGAGCGGAGCGCAACGAGAAATTGTTTTGAGCAAAATAGATTTTTGTGGAATATGTGGGAAAAGGGTTGGGTCTAACGCTCTTTGTTGCACACAGTGTCCGAAGTGGATACATGGGAGATGCACGAAAATGGAAAAAGTAACATGCAGTTCTGCAAGACATTTTGTTTGTAGAAGATGTACAGATGTTGGAGATGGCACAGAAGAACCAGTGGAGGTATTATGCGATGAAGTGGAGACTGTGAAACGATTTCGTTACTTAGGGAGACAAGCTGAATGCTAGTGGTGGATTTGAAACTGCAGTGACATCAAGAGTTAGAATCGGATATATGAAATTTAGCGAGTGCGGAGAGTTGTTACGTGGGAGATTTTGTCTGAGAATGAAAGGGATGGTTTGTCGCAGTTGCGTAAGATCAGCAATGTTGTATGGAAGTGAGACATGGTGTTTGAGGCAGACTGAAATGGCAGTTTTGAGAAAAACTGAAAGAGCCATGGTGAGGTCAATGTGTGGAGTGAAATTACAGGATAGAAAGAAAATGGAGGGTCTCATGGAGATGTTGGGTTTTAAGGAAACGTTGGATAGAATGACAAAGGCGAATGGAGTAAGATGGTATGGACATTTGATTAGAAGGAATGATGATAATACCCTGAAGAAGGCAATAATGATGGAAGTAAATGGCAAGCGAAAGCGAGGACGGCCAAAACTGACATGGAGGAGGCAAGTGGAAGAGAGTGTGAAGAAAGTCGGGTTAAAGATCGAGGAAGCTGAAGATCGAACGAGATGGAGGGAAGGTGTGAGAGCGATCGCGGAGGGGATTAGGTGTATCCAGCAACCATCGGGAACGAGAAAACCGGATTGAAACTGGATAGAAGACATTTATCGACGTTATTAGAAACAACTACATTCAAGATGTTGTTCGAACTTATCACACCAGTAAATTGACGTCGTATCAGTTTGAATAATTGTAAGTACTAGTAGCTGAGCACTGAGTCGCGTAGACATTTAGACAAGCTGTAAATTAAAAACTCCAGAACGATGAAGATTGACAAAATTTGTAGGTATTTAAAAATGAAAAATTACTTTAATATTGTTTGAATCAGTCAAAAACATGGCCAGTCTGTCAATTCCCATTCCCCATCCACCAGTGGGCGGTAGACCATATTCCAAGGCATTGCAGAAGTTTTCGTCAACGAGTTGCGCTTCGTCGTCACCGGCAGCTTTGTCCTGAATATACGTAAATTTGTCTGAAATAAATATTTTTTGTGATCTGATTGATCCGGTATCTGTCCCTTTTAAAACAATGCAAGACCGTGACATGCAAAAGTGCGACATGGCGCATTACATGATGGGGATAGTAAAAATGAGTGCACATAGCGATCAGCTATCAATAAAGTTCTAATACATATTGAGTTGGGTTCGTTACTCTTACTCAACTAAGCACATAGCAGACTCACTCTTTATTTCCTAACTACAAAGCATTAGCGAAAAACTAGATGATATGTAGACTACACAAATATGGGAAATACAAAAATTATTCATAAATGCAAATCAATTTACCCGCCGGTTAATTTAGTTGTTAAGCACAACTTACCGGTTCGGGGGGTCATGAGTTTGATTCCAGGGTCGGTCAAATCGGCAGAGTGTCGCCAACGACTCGCCAGTCGCCATCGTTGTAACGCTTCTTCGGATCTGTGTTGCCCAGGCGCTAAGCAGCGGAAGTGGGCTCCGCCACCCGTAACACGCGGCGTAATAAATTTTTTACAAATCAATTTTGTACTGTTAGTCAACTAACAACCTGTTAAAGCAATTACGACAACGATAATTAGTTTAACCATCAGTATTTGGTTATTTGTAATTGGTTGTGTTTAAGTTAATCGATTGCGTAGCTGAATAAGTGAAGGTATAGCAGATTTGCTCAAACCATCGACAAAAATTGGATGTAACACCACACTTACTATAAATTCATTTGAAATTACACGCTCTACGCTCATGCCTCCAAGTATTATAGAAACAACATTATTATGCTCAGATGCTCATCTCCTAAGTTTAGCAAGAAATTGCAATCACTTTTAACGGAGCTGGTGGCACAGAAATGCGCTAATTTAAATGCTTAGCAAACAATTCAACTCTGCAATAGTAACATGATTTAGAAGATCTTACTTGAGCTTGCTGGGCAAATCTTTCGCGCTGAACTATGGGATCATTTAATTCAGTGTAAGCATTGCAAATTTCTTTTGTATTCACGAATAACTCGAATCTTTCAGTCAGCCCAGGGACAGAGCGATGCCTGAAATAAGATGCAATTGCTGTAACAAACAACACAGTAATTCAATTCGTTTTAGGAAAAACACAAATCATCGACGCAGTTTCTAAACCAAACATTTGTACCTTTCTATGCAACCGGTGCCTAAATAGTGAACACGCGCTAAAAAGCACACAAACGTGGGTAGTACGAATGTACTCAACAGCAATAACCATATTCTTTTACCTATGGTCAAACATTAAAATCAGCTAACTACAGGCCAGAATCTTAATATTCTAATAACAAGTACAATAGTACATTCAGCAAACATGGGAAAAAACTTGGCGGTCACGGAGCAAAAACAACGTTCGCAATCAAAACATCTGACTTATTATCTTGATTTCAACTCACCACTTGGCAAGTGGACTCATAATTTGGGGATGTTCAGTAATGAAAGTTGGTTGAATACATTTAACTTCAAGATAATCACCGACAAGCTGCAAAGAACATGCTATAATTCAAACTTTAACCTAACATAATACGACATTAACGGTGAGTTTTGTAAAGGTTCGATCCACAATTATATACAGATATGGGCAAAAATTAATCGCAAGCTCAATGCATGTAGTACATAATATTAAGTGACCATTAGTACATGTAATACTTATTTGACAAAATAAACAACCGTGACATGGCACCGATAGCAGATGTCACGCAGCCAACATGTATCGCTATGACATTCAGTACTTCACATTGAAATTGTATAGTACTCGTGTATAGCTAATTTACTATTGTACAAGAGCAAGCATGAGCATAAAACTACTTTTGTTATGTGAGGTCCAAGCACTGAAAGAGTGCTTCAGGCCTAGGGTACTAGCACACAAAGTTATCACTAAATTCTAACCATTGACTTGAAAATGTTAAAAATTTAGTAGTCATAGAATAGCCTTACTTTGTCCAGTAACCGAGCGACAGTTCGTGGAGCAGAACATTCAACATTGAGTTTAACACAAATATCATCCAATTGTTGCCTCGCCGCTAAAACAACATAAGATGACCTTTAAAGCAGCAATTACATCATGCAACGAATAAGCAACACTCTTGCTCTGTTTACCATTGCTTAGCCGCAATGCAGACATAAGGACTGATGCACATTACACAGTGTATAAACTAAATGTTCATACTACATGCTAGCACTGCCATATTGTTACAAAGGTTTTGAGTAGCAGTAACTTGTTACCGTCAGAAAAACACGGCTTTCGCACACGATACATCTATTAGTCGATTGTTGCGCTATAAAACTCTCTGCATTATGATTAATGATAATAGAATTATCACTGCAATACTGCACACTTCCAGTGCATTCAAATACTGTTGAAGCTTTGAAGAAGCACAGGGGTACAATGTAGTAAGGAAATGACACTGACACGTTTTTTACGGATGTAACGATATAACTGTTTAATATGTTTTTGTTTCAAACACTTTGTCTACTCCAGAAGATTATAGACCGATGCGTTTTTTCCGAAGTTTTATTCGTGGGATTGTTTCGTAAGGTTGCATTATGACGCCATACTTTTCCACTGACGTATTTTTTTCGTGAATATTCTGGACAAATCTCTCCATTAAGTAATTTTACTGGGTCAAAATTTGTGCTTGTGACGTCACAATCGTATTTACTACGGTTTGGTGTGAATTTTCGCATGTCATATAATTTCTCTTCTTGTTTCTTCTTACGAATGTTATAGAACGTTCTTGAACTTAAATTTAGAGTAAAATTGGCGTGAAAATTTGAGCGGAGTTATTCGAGTGTAAATTTAGTGTGCGTAGAGTAAGCAATATTGGTGTATGCTGAAGGGTATAGCCCTTGTTGTATAGTGTTACTGAAGTGAGCAGTGGAGCTTGTGTTCATTGAAAAGTAGTACGGTGAGTACCGTAGCTAAGTGAGTTAAGTAGGATCGATTATTATATTCGTTTGGTGAAGAAGGTCTTGGTTTTTTCGTGAGGTCAGATCTAAAAACGAATTAATTCCTACGGTTGACATACAATTCTTATCAATCTTCCTGTCATCGAAGTAATACAATTTCCTACTTTGCGACAACGGGGTTATGCAAATGCTGCTAGAAGGAAAACTTCATTATTTTTAAAAATACAAGAATTTTTATACTTTGTTAAAAACGTATACATTGGTGGCATGCACGAAACTGCTGCACTGAAGACAGGTTTTTGACAGCATCGCACTTCAACATAGCCAATTTCCCTAACATTAAATCACAAATTTCATTGACAGGATTTCAATTCAAAGCTATCCGCTTCCAAGCACCATTATTTACATTTTGTGACGGATGATTGCATCATCATTGTTGTTTAAACATGACGTAATCCGGCGCGCGTAACTTTGAATTGGTTGCTGTGCATCGCAAGCGTTAGCGTTTGACTGTCGGTTTATACTGAAACATGACATAGCTCAATGTTGCATCAGCGCATTATAAAGCAAGTATTACAGAATATGTTTGCAATTGCAAAATTTTTAAGACAAACTTTCCTGTGAAAAAACAATTAAGCAATACTTACGCAATGTGAACGGTTAAAAACATTCGGTTAAACACCAAAGCAACTACCTTGCTCTCAAAGCGACAACGATACACGAATTTAACAACTAAATCGTTGATGATGCAGCAAGCAAAAATTTCTGTATCCAGCTAAATTTGCTTTGAACTTACGTAGACTCTAGCACAGCACCAGTCAACAGAAAAGCTTTCGACAACAATTTTAAAAATCGAAAGAGTTACAACTCGCTCTACAAAGTCCCCTACAAAAGGTGCACACCGAACTACAAGACGCAACGGTTTTTAAAAAGTATTGGGTTATCGTGATTTTGTAACACATGTTTTTTCAGTCAATGTAGAGCATAAAATGCCCAACTTCTCTATGTTGGAAATTTCCGACCCATATATCAGACAAATTGTACTTTAAGTTGAGCCAAAATACACGCGCAAAATAAGTCGGAAATTTCCAACTTATAGATCGTAAATTTCCGACTTGGTGTATAAGAAAAAATCGCCTTTTAGTCGCGCAAATTGACCTATAAACTAAGTCGGAAATTTCCAACTTATATATTGGAAATTTCCGACTTGTCGTATAAGACAAATTGTACTACTCTGATTCGGACCAAAATACACGAGCAAAATAAGTCGGAAATTTCCAACTTATAGATCGGAAATTTCCGACTTGCTATATCAGACAAATTCATTTCTTTTAGTGGGACAAAATTGACCTGAAAAACAAGTAGAAATTTCCGACTTATATATTGTAAATTTTCAACATAATTTGCGCGTATATTTTGGTCCGAATTAGAGTACAATTTGTCTGATATAACAAGTCGGAAACTTCCAATATATAAAAAAAATGATATTAAAAAAAAAGGATTTTAAAAAGAAAAAAAGATATTTTAATGGCAAGAATAAAGGATAAAGTACTATCTGATCCATACATTAAGCGAACCGGCTAAAAAGGCGCACGATCAATTTTTGAGAAAAGTTTGATTTAAAGAGCGCCTTATGGTCCGTAAAATACGGTAAACCATTTCGCATTAACACTGAAAAGCAAAATCTCCACTGGATATGAATTTCTAGCAAAGATTTATCTACTTAGTGCCTATCAAGCACAAAATTTAACGTAATTACCTTCCGTGTTCAGTTCAGTTGGCTTGGGTAAAGGCATACCAAGTTCCTTTTCTAAATCTGGGAGCATTCTAAACCTTCGAAATGGAGGAGTGTAATCGACTTCATACGCAACACCATCTGGCCCATCAGGATGATAAGTTACTTTATATGAACCAGTTATATGTTTCACCATACCTAAACAAAACCACATATAGTACACTATTATCAAAAGACATGCAAACCATTAAAGCATATATACAACAAACAAATATGCAATAACTGACCGGTTAGCTCAGTTGGTAAAGCACAACATTATCGACGCGGAAGGCCTTCGATTCCCGGGCGGGTCAAATCGGTTGGCCACCGCCGCGACGTTTCTTCGGAGCGATATTGCCCAGGCGCCAAGCCGCGGAGATGGGCCCGCCACTCGTAACACGCTTCGGAGTAATACCGCGAGTGTAATGAGGATTTGACTTTTTTAAGTACGCAATAAAAGCCACCTTGAAATTCGAAAATCATGCTCAAGTTATCACAAAGTACAGCACTACAACCAACTGACCAAAGAATTTTCAGAATACAAGCTTCATGCAAAGTTATGACAGTAACTCTTGCAAAATGTTACTAAATGCGTACGTATTAGCCTTAACTAACGCAATTCTGATGCTTACCGGAAAGCAAAGATTCAGTGATTCGCATTAAGTCTTCATAGTCAGCATAGGCCATGTAAAATTCACACGAAGTAAATTCGGGATTGTGAGTTAAATCAATTCCTTCATTACGGAATAATCGACCTATTTCATAAACTCGATCTAACCCACCGACCACCAACATCTACAATAAAATTATAAAATAACATCAGATTTTTCACAAAAAATCTGCATCAAACACCATGGTAGAGCGAGTTGTAATTTTGATACAAATCACCCGATTCTTTAATGTCGAAATATCATGTTGCTCATTCCAACTCCTGTATCCTACGTCTGTTGCAACACGACTTCAGACAAAAAATCAAAACTTCATGGCTTAAAAACAGAAATTGGCAGTCGTTTTATGAGCAAAAATTAATGAATAGACTGAATACAATAATTTCCAAAAATAAAAAAAAACAAAAACTGAAGAGTTATATAAGAATTGAAAAGGTCGCAAAAAACATTTACCTTCAGGTAAAGCTCAGGCGCAACTCTCATATACAAGTCCATGTCCAGTTCGTTATGATGGGTTACAAACGGCTTGGCAGTAGCACCACCAGCAATCATATTCATCATTGGGGTTTCAACCTTGAAAAACATGCAAAATCAATTTCGTGCGAGGCGAAGTCTCTCACCTAATGGTGTCACTAACCTACAACGAAGCTACTATTCTCGCTCGAAAGAATTACCGATTGGTATTGGCAGTGGTGTTTTAACAGAGCTATTTTTAGGACGGAGAAATAATGCAGCATATGACCAATACATAGACAATCTGGACTCTACCATCATTAAACCATAACAAGCTATCAAAGTTCTCAGAAGGTTGGGACAGTTTGAACCGATTGCTAAGCACCCTTTACTACTTGGCATACTCGATTTTTTTGCATTTTTTACTTAGTGGCATATTTATCCTCCTATCACGAGAAAGCGATCTAAGCGCTATAACGAGCTCGCTTAGGAGTTGCCGGCCACCTGTCTGCTACACTAAGATGGGGGAATGCCGCTAAGAGCCTTTCCCAACGGCACAACAAGTAAACATGCCGGCTTGTTCTCCACACTGTTCCGTTAATGCTGAACGTCAAGCAGGGAAGCTGTGAATGCCAATTTTAAAGTCATTGGTTTGACCCAACTCGAAATCAAACCCGAGTCTACAGCTCCAAAGGCGGACGCTCTTCCCACTAGGCCATCCGAGCTGTTAAGATGTCATAGGCTTAAATTATTGAAAGATAGGTTACAGAAGCGAATGTTGTTATACATAAAAACTACCAAGCACACCAGCTGGTTTAAAGACATCGCTATCCAAGAGGGAGGTTTAAGGTTCGATTCCCGGCAAGTCAAATTGAAAACAGTGTCGCCAACGACTCACCAACACTGCAGCGCATCTTCGGAGCTGTGCTGCCCATGCGGTAAGCCGGGAAATGGGCCCCGCCACTACCTACACGCTTCGGCGTAATACCGCGAGAATAATGAAGATTTGCTTCTATTTTTTAATTTCCAAGCACAAAATAATTGAAGCAACCAACATACCTCCAGGAAGCCCATTTGATCAAAAAACGCCCGCACATAAGCAATGATTTTGGCCCTTGTTATGAACTTTTGCCGCACTTCGTTGTTGATGATCAAGTCTAGGTAGCGTTTACGATATCGAGTTTCCTGCATCAAAAAACTTATCATTATGAACCATTAGTTTGGATGGGTAACTCGAAGGTTTCAACAACATGCTATGAAAGCGTCAGTATCTATTTTTGACATGAAATAAAGCGAAAAATAATAAAAAAAATTAACATTATTAGCAAGAATGGCTGAACTTTGAGACAAGATAATTTAAAAATGTGTATTTTTAACACCGAACAGCATTGATAAAAACACTTAACAAAAAATACGATCAAATATTCCTAAAAGGAAAAAGCCTACATAGTCATGCTAGTATTATAACTTATTGATAAAGCTCGTGCATTTGCGCAGGTTTATAATCCTCTTCAATCATCGTCATAAGGGCATTTAAAGCTACAAAAAACACAACTACAATATCCTTACTTTGTCTTTTAGTCCAAAATGTAAATGGGGCAACATACGAAGACAAGGGGAAAGAATTTGAATAGACTGGGGTATAATACTCAATTCTCCCTTTTTTGTTTTAGCGGGAAACCCAACAACCCCGATTATATCGCCTCGACGAGTTCGTTTGTTTATTTTTTCAAAGCTGTCCAATGACTCGTATTCTCTAAAAGTCATTCATAAAAATCGTTAACTAAACTCGTATTATCTTGAAAATCATTCATAAAAATGGTAAATTATGAGAAATAATCGCAACGTTCCAAACCGGGAATCTTGTAATAACGTTGTTAGACTGACAAAAACGTAACGCTATTCGTACCTGGGCATAATAAAACAAGTACTTTTTTGACTCTGACTTTGCTAGCAAAAATGCTAGTAAATGTCACAGATAATTTTTCAACCACGTGAAATCAATAATAAAGCATTCATACGCAATTGCTCAAGTTATTGCATCGTATTATGATAAACCTGATGCTTCCATGAGGAATCTTTTAAACAATCACTTCAATGCGATGTTTGTGTAACAACAAACATCACTTATCTTTTTACAACCACTTTTCCCAGGAACTTCTTTAACAGAAAATAATTCTCTAACAAGAAATTCAAATCGCAAGATCTTCATTCATAATTTTTGATATTATACTGTACAGGTAGTAATATACGTTATTAAAACCCTCAGGTTGTACGTTCAACATTTTAGCGTCTTTTTGAGTAAAGTTTCAAAAATAAACAAAAATTACAACACAGCATCGCGCAAATGTTTGGTAAACATCATTAGAACATTCTTTAACATAAGAAGAAAGTTTCCATACGAAAAAGTACAAAATAATATAGTATTTACTTTGCGTTGGCCATAACTTGGAGTTTCAACCCTTCTCCTCTGATGTCATAAAACACCAATTTAGGTCCAGAATTTCTCTTAGCATGTATTCTTCCTATTAAAATTCAAAACAGTAACAAGTCTTTATCATGCATGCACTATACTCATGAATTACGGATCAGTTTAATGTCAATTGCTCAACTACGTATTAAACTTAAAATCTGTCGATGGTCTGACTGCAGTGCTAGTGACGACCACTGAATTTGCCATATCAGCTAGGAAATCAAACCCAGATTTTTACTTCAAGTGTGCATACGATTAGCATCGGTCAGAAACTTAATTCACGATGATAGTAATTACAATATCACTGAGTTTTATGTCACCATTACCCTGTCCAAGTGTCCAATTACCCATTACCCTGCGACCATTATGTTACCATTACAATTACATTACAATTATTACCATTACTGCCATTACAATTACGCCATCATTACAATTACCCATTATGTCACCATTACCCTGTCCACATGGCCAAAAGCCCGCGGGCTTTTGGCCCACTTTAATTGGACATGTGGATAGGGCACCGGTATATACGTGCCAAGTGCAAACAATAGACAAAAACTTATTTAAAATAGTCATTTTAAAAACAATAAATTTTGTACAACTATCCCTATAGTCTATTGCACCCAGTTACTGTAGCTTAAATAAAAAACATATGCTTAAATGTCAAACAGCTTATCTATAAAATTACCAATTTACATAAACACTTTAGAAATGCTTTTTTTAAAATGCAGGACGAAAAGAAAACACTACAATCAAAATTTGTACGATTTTTACAGTTTTGTTATAATGTGAACAACTAACCAGCGACGCTTAACTTGACATCATTCTCATGCTGACCAGTTTCCAAGCTGCTATATTTTTCAATAAAATCACCCAAGGAGATGGAGACATGAAATTTGTGAGGGTAGGGATTTTCATTGTTCTCTCTAAGTGTGGTGATTCCACGCTTGCGCATTTCGAAGTATTGCTAAAAATATACCCATGCTTAAACTAAGTATTTAGTTGACTGTGTAGCAAAATCATATAGTAAAATGATTGGAATCGTCTTGTCACCGCTATCACAATTAACACTCATATTTTGGACTGGTATTAACATTACAACAATTATTATAATTTTTTATGATTTCTTGAGATTAAATTGAGGATTATTAATTGAGCTAGCTAACAAGCACATTATGCTTCAACAAAAACGATGCTTGAAAAACTTTACTACTAATGTTATCCATATTATCACAACAAAATAAAAATGTTAAATTAGTTTTAAAATTATAAAGCCACAAAAAACATCTACTTTACATTTGGGTCGAGTGATTCTTCATCTTCTTCCGTTGACTTTTCAACTTTCTTTGCCTGAGGTTTTGCCAATGCTTTTGCCTCTTTTTCAGCAGCTTTTTTCTGCGCTTTTAATATTCTTTTTTGCTCACTAAAAATAATTCACAAATTAATTGTATCATTAGTCATTGATAGAGATACAAAAACATTGACTAGTCAAACAAAAACATCAACAAATAACACATATAAACTTATAGTTGTTATACCTCTTCATTGATATTCAACTATTTTACATGGTATTACAATTTTTTAAACAAAGTTTGGTGAAATTTCACTTTAAAATAAGGCCATAAAATGAAGTCTTAGTTAGTAAAACAAAGCATTTGTACGTCTTAATCTAAAAGTGTTGTGAAATGTAGCAAAGATTCAAATTAATTCCGAATTGTAAAAGGTGTTCCGCTAGTTTTTAAATTTCCAGAACAGCAATGACTTGACTATGCTTTTATGAATAAGTAACTGTACATTCATTAAATCTAAAACAGTTCCACTATTTTTAAACAGCTTTTTTTGGTGACATGCGTGCTTTTTGTATCATAACAATAAAACAAAAGGTGTATCTTCATAAATTAATTTTTCTGTTATAGGTAGGCTTATGCAAAACACATCACAACTTGGCCCACCTACCTAAAAGCACATACAGATGGGCGAATTGGTTTTGCATTACCAATAAGAGTACCAGTAAGCTTTACAAAACTGGAGAAATCTTTAATTGTCATTTTATGTGACAACAAAGCACATGCTTTTTTAAACATCTTTTTATGTTTGTATTAGCATGCATAACACAATCACAATTCGAATCATTGAATTAGTGTTACTTTAAGCTTTTAAAAAAACTACAAAAAGTGCAATTATACAAAAAGTCTGAAACATACCATGGAACTTTTTCAAATACTTTCCATTGCTAAATAACTTAAGGGTACATTGCAACAAGCACAAGCAAATTTGCTCAAATATAAATTTTACTAAAAAAACTTGCCCAAATATTCAGTGCTTAAACAAAGTTTGATCCAATTTTCACCACAAATTTGAGTTTTGCACCAAAATATAGAACACTTTGATTCAAATTTAACCAAAAATCACTATTCCAATAACCATGCTTAAAAAAATTGAACTTTTTGCCCAAAATTTCTCATTTTTCTCAAATTTTGCACCTTAGAGAGAACAGTGAATTGTACCATACCCAGGACCAGTCATACAATAAAGGTGAAAACTGACAAAGTGTATCTGCATATACACTACTGCGCACTAGGGTAGCCAGGATTTTGCAATGGGAGGGGTTGAGAACAGTGGGAGTGGCACACCCAGGATTTAGCAAGGGGGGGGGGGGGGCACAAACAAGGGGATGGGGGCAAAGCCCCCAACTGCCAGAAGCTAAGGGGCTCTGGGGGCATAGCCCCCAGCTGCCAACGAATTTTTGCGGTTTTCACATAAACAACACTCATTTTAGCACACTTTTTTATCAAAAAGGGCATGCAGTGAGTGCAGTCACTATAGGCCAGGGGTGGGCAAGCTTTTCACACAAAGGACCAGATTTGGAAAAACTGTTGAAGCCGCGGGCCGCATGCTGATTGGAAAACAAGGTAAGACCTTTTTTTTGGAGATCACAGTCCACGTTCGAATGTGATCTCCAAAGTAAAAGGTTCTCACCCCATTTTTTATTCCAATTTTGCATCGTTGAAGCTTATTTTTTTGAAAATCATTGCCTTCCATGATCACTATAGGAAAAAAAAGGTCTTCCGCTCAATTCACGGCGAGAGTTTAGGTTTGTGTAAGAGCCGGCGGACCAGAATAAAAGGACTGGTGGGCCGGATTTGGCCCGCGGGCCGTCGTTTGCCAAGGTGTGCTATAGACAATGCTAAAATATTTTTGCAGCTTATGTCTAAAAGCAGAAGCTTGGCTGAAATAAGTGAAAGGAGGCTGCAACCATTAATAGTTTGAGAAATTATAGACTGAAAGTTAGGTTTTAACACCTTATTACAGGGCCAAAGGAGGGGACCATGGCACCGTGCTCCCCCCTACATATGCTTATGGTTGAGAATGACGTCATATTTGACTATTCACTGAATAAGAACAAAAGATGGCCTCAAATTTTAAGAGAGATGTTTTAAACTAAAAATGCCTAAGGCAGTTAAGGCACAATTATTGTAAGGAAGTCAAAGGAATGCTTTCCGGTGAACTGGTGAAACGATATTCAAATGCTAGCGATTTCGAGAATCGCCTCACTAAACTTGGAATTAAATCTTTTAAGTAGCGTAGACTTGAATTTGACCTGATTTTTATGTATAAGATAAGTCATAATTTGTGTGATCTGAATTTTTCTGATTACTTTGTATTTCAAACTTGTGCTTATGATTTGCGTTGACACGATTTTACAGTTCAGTCACTTTTTCATGATGCCAGTCGTGACTGATTTCGTCAATTTTACTCTAATCATATAGTTAGTACTTGGAATCGGCTTCCTGATGTTGTAGTTTCCGCTTCTAATCTGTCTATTTTTAAGACCAAATTGAAACGTTATGATTTACACACTATTGCTTCACTTGTTTACTGATTTTATTTTTCTGTTAAATATTTGCTGCTTTATTTCGTTTTTTCCTCACATGCCAGTGTGCCTGGGTGTTAACCTAGCACCATTGTGTTGTGATTTCAATAAATAAATAAATAAAATCATTTTGCTTGAAATCGTTTAGCCTTTTTTCTGCGGATGGTCTGAGGGGCCGAGGGCAGTTGCATGTACACAAGCGGCACTGCCCTGCTAATAAAATTGCATCATTGCTTTGTAAGCATAACAGCAAAGAACTTAAGATTCAAGAAAACGCTACGTAATTTTTATTATGACAATTACAAAACCAGATTATCAATAACAAAGTATCTAGCACTTCGAAATAAGCACCGTATCAGAAAAAAAGTAAGTATGAAGCCATTTCAGCCTCAAAAAGAGTTTTAACTTTTCTGTACCGTGGCTGCGCCACTACATTCTAAATTCTATAAACATGACACCAAAGTATTAAAATATCACAAGCACGTAACAGTTAAAAGTAAACTCTGGGCTGTTTCATACTTCTGTTCTGAATGTACAATATTTCTGCACCGTTTATCACTCCTTAAATCGAGTTCTTAGGATCTGCCTCTGGCTACGTGTCCAATTAACATAAAATAACCGACTTAGGCCTAGTAGTAAAAATAACTAATGCTTTAAAAAGAAAGTCAGAAAGAAACATAAGTATGACGTCACTTAGGGCTCAACGAGGGGGGGAAGGTTGTAACCCCCGAACCCCCTGTGGTAACGCCACTGCTATAGCAGAATGTGTCACATAGAACAATTTTAAATTCAATCTAATCTGCTAATGTTATCCCTGTATCACATTACATGGTTGCATATCAAGTACCGGTAGGCTATGGAATCTAGCACAATTAGCCTATATTCATACAGAAATACATGCAAGCTACCGGTACTCAATCTAGTATATACGGTACTGATAGGGCAGTAGGGTCGTGACTCAACACAATACCAATCACAAAAATATCAACAATATCACTAACTTCTTGCTTATTTTGACAGGTCCATCCTTCGCAGCATCCCCGTTAACAACCGCATCCATTTGTCACCTTTGCTAAAATTAGTCTAATAAATATGCTACTAGGGGTTAGGCCTACCGTACTGGTACACCACCGCAATCACACAAAACAAGTTTACCTAGAGTAGACAGGTAGAGAGCAGTGTTTCCTCTAGAGTGAGAAATTTGAGAAAAATGCGAAATTTTTGGGCAAATTTTATTGATTTTGAACCATTAATTAATATTATACAATGCAAAACAGAAAAACTTAAACAAAAAACTGAATATTTTAATGCAAGACTGTACCTGTGTAGCTTGTATCTTGGAAAAGCAAATTTAACGCAAAAAGTTTGTAAAAATGGTCTTCAAAGTAATGAAATCTTTGGGCAAAAATTTCATGGAATTTATCAGTTGGGCAAATTCGCACTAGTCAAAATCCTAGAGGGAACACTGGTAGAGAGTGGTATGAGGTAATTCTCTTACTGGTGCCAGCACTACCGTTACCAGTACCTGCCCGTCAGCTAATATTAAATATTGTAATCTAGCAGTCTAGCCTAGTTGAGTGAACTGGCAAGGAAGAGTTTTTTACTGGTAGACTACAAATTTCATCTGCTCATCATCCTTGAACTGCCGCCACGCAATTTTTTTTTATTTATTCTAGTCTAGCTAATGATTTTACAATTTGAATACAAGCAACAACTTACTGGTATCACTGACTAGTTTGCCGGCATAATGTACAGTAACCTTCCCAGCCAATTCTCCATCTGTCCATACCAGACTATATCTGCCTACAGTTACCGGTAGTCAATGATCACTTTCATAATTGCAGCTAGACCTAGCCTCCAGACGGAATAAAAAATCATTTACTTCAGTCACTTGCCATTCACTGAAAGTTAAAGACCAGTTTAGACTAGCACGTTGCCAGTAACTTCGCCGCCACATGGTAACTTCGCCACAGAAACTTCGTCACATCTGATTTCTGAACACGCGCTATTTAATTTGTCACAGCTACCGTTGCTCAACCAATTAAAATTTTATCATTTGTGCGCATTGAAGTCAAAAACATTTAGGTAATTTAGTGCTTTTGATTGATTGATTTTTTCATCTTTATCCTCCTATCACGAGAAAGCGGCGGAGGCGCTATGCGTAGGACGAATCCAGACTCGCTTAGGAGTTGCCTTTGTTTCCGAGTTTTCTGGTTGAATCTTCTAGTGACTTTTTTGAATTTGCTGCTTGCCAGATTCCACCAAGTAGAGATAATCATCGTGAAGCATCTTATCCACGGACACAACAACGAGACTAGGTTGGGAGTTGAACCATTAACCTTGCGATCATGGTCGTCGTAAAAACGACGCTACGAACCATTGCGCCACGCTGCCGACTTAGTTCATAAGTTGGTTTAAATGAATTTTAATTATACGTAGCAAAATACTACTACCAGTATTCATTTTAATACTGATGTCAAACTTTGATGGAAAAATTGCTTCACCGAATAAACTGGCAATTCTTTACTTCGTCAAAAGTTTCCGCAATCCGCCCGTGACTCCGCTTCATGCCCGCGAAAGTTCTTCCGGTGATCCGGTACTTTAACCATAACGACCTTAGAATCAGTTGTTGGGATTAGGTAGCAGTAGAGGGGTAACGTCTAATATCAGCCCCCAGGTTGGGTTAGGGTTAGGTTTGGTTAGGATTGGGTTCGGTTAGGGTTAAATTTAGGTAGGGTTTGGTTTAGTTACAACCCGAACCTGGGGACTGATACCGGTACTAGAAGTTACCCTAAGTACCGGTACAGTACGATGAGGATGGTATGGTAGTACTGGGGTAGTCTATGCTATTGCTGTGGTCTATGAGTAGTGGGGTAACTGGGACTGATCCATACTGTGCTTTATTGGATCTGCATACTCAGATATTCTAAACCTACCGATAGTTAGGCTAGTCCATTATCGGTACCGGTAGTTCGTTCAGTGTCACAGGTCATGAAATACAGGTACCGATACCGTATCAGCTTCCAGTCTAGACAAAGATCAATCACATTCACTGTTCATCAATTTTTTGCAGAGTAGTCTAGTGTAGACTTGGCAATTAGTCTACAGGTAAAACTAAAAACCATATGGGCACCGTTCTACGCTTCCATATGGTCCCATACCCTGTATGGTGCCCATAACAGCATAAAGTTTCGCGCGGTCCATACGGTGGTCCCATGATTTTTAGTGCTACCGCTTACTGGTAGCAGGGTAGTCTACCATTACACTTATAAAAAAATCTATGTGTACGGTATATTGCTCTATGCTTAGCTGATAACTTCTTGAAGTGCTGGACTAGAAGTTTTGGTTACCGGTATCTGGTCAGTGGTTTTGTGTAGACGAGTTTGTAAACTTAAATTTGCGAATAGGCCTAGACCAGCCTACGTCCCTGATTTGATTGTCTTGAAGTCTAACTTCGTATGGTACTGTAACTTCAGCATGAGTGCTGATGGCAATGATGACAAATTGGAATTGTTCAAGGAAGTTAGATTTTACTGCATGGGTGAACTTAATGAAAAGGTAAGCCCTGTGACCTAGAGTTGCCATAAAGCTGGTACCAGTTGAACTGGTTATGAAGCACCAGTAGCACCTAGCCTAAGCATGTGCTTTTAGATTAATGGTAAGCATATGCATTTAGATTAATAATCAATATTGGTGACCAGAATAATTTTAATCTGGTGATGTTATTCTTGAAGATTTGCGCAAGCACCGGCACCATTTGTCTTCTTTATTTTATCATAATGCTCATGGTTATTGACTATTTAGACTATGCATGGTTCTGCAGCAGTTTTTCATTCATGTATAGTATTTCAAATCATATTGAACGGAAAATTCAACAGTAATTGAGGGAGACTGCGAAGTGAGCTTGCGCTCTTCAAGTCAGCAGCCACTCGGTATATGTGTCAAATGCAATCGGCTCCAGCTGTGAATCAAATCCATCACGTAGGATCTGTCACCTGCGCGCGGTACTGCTAGGCCATGTCGCTGATAAAATTTCCAAGATTTATGTGAGCAGTTCATATAGAGTTTAAATAATGTCCCTTAGCTGCTATGAGCAGATAATCCTGTGTCAGCTCAGTATTCATTTTGTGGCATTGATGTAATACAGTAATTTATGCTTTGCGTGTCAAAAAGTTTTTCATAGACCGGCCGTTAGCTCAGTTGCAAAGCGCTTGCTATCGGTGCGGGAGGTCTGGGGTTCGATTCCCGGGCCGGTCAAATCGACACAGTGTCGCCAACGACTCGCCACCGTTGCGACGTTTCTTCGGAGCTGTGTTGCCCAGGCGCTAAGCCGCGGAAATGGGCCCCGCAACTCGTTACACGCTTCGGCGTAATACGGCGAGTATAATGAAGATTTGATTTGATTTGAAAGTTTTTCATTGCACATTAATGTCGAATTCTGGGTTGCACTGTTGTGTACCAGTGTACATACCAGTAATTTCAAGGCTTGTTTGAATTAAGCTGTGGTTCGGGGTTGAGGTTCAGGGTCTGGGTTAGGACCTAACCCCTACTAGTAACTCACTAGCGCCCCTAGCGGTCCTTGTGCTCGTGATGTATCTGCCTGTTATAAGACTCAGCTTAATTCAAACAAGCTCCGTAATTTCTAAAGATTGGTTATGTGTTTTGCAATAAGCAGTGTTATTTCTATTACGTGTTCAGATCAAAGAAGCTTTGATAAATGGAAAAGCAAAATCCGAAACATATTTATCTGCTATGGTCACTCATGCTGTTGTAAGTGATCATGAGCATTATGAGATGGATGCTGCTAAAGATGTTTGGCAAATTCCAACAGTTAAGGTGTGTGAAAACGCATATTTCAAGTTTTGCCTTGTATTTTTATGTGATAACTGTATCAATTCTAGAGGTTTGTTGGTGAATATTTGTCTGTTTTGTTCATGAATATTACTTTCTAGCTCAGTTAATTTATGTAGTTATGCTACAAGTTGTGTAAAATTTTGCTTTGAATTATGATGCAATTTAGTACTAAAATGTATATTTGTGTGTTTTTTTGTTTTTCAGCCTTCATGGGTGGAAATGAGTGTGGCATGCAAAACATTGTTGCCGTATCCTTGTCTATTTAATTGTTCGTAATATTTGCATTTAAGTAATGTGTGATTTAATTTAGTGACCATAAAAGCAGTATACAGAGATTTATGCATTGTTTTATTGCAGCATTTTCTGGTTTAAAAAGGTGGTAACTGCTTTTTTAATAAAAATATTTCCAAGAGAATTGGTTCTGTGTATGTTTAAAAGCTTTGAAATAGTCTTAGTTCCACTTTGCTCTTGTTTCATGATGAATTTTTTAACAAGTATTGAGGAGTAAAAACTGGTGTTACTGTATGATGTACCGGTAGTGAAAAGTTTGCTAATATGCTACGTTGAACAATTTCCTATAACAAGGTAATGATTTTTGAGCAATTGTGAAATATGAAGTGCAAAAAGTATGAAACCTATCTGAAAAGTTAATTATTGCTATTTTCTTAACACAAGCATTTGTAGAACCAATGCATTTTTACCTTTTACTGATCAAGTGTTTTCAAATGTTGTTGCTTGTTTCTCAAACTTGTCTAAGCCTGATAAAACAACTTTATGGGCCTTGGTAACATCATATGGTGGAAAATGTCAAGCAATTTTAAATCAAAGCTGTACTCATTTGATTACACCTTTGCCAATAGGGGTAAGTTTCACCTATTTTAATAGAAATTTACCAAAGTTTTATAGTATATAAATAATCATTTACAAAACACTATGTCTTGATAATAGGAATGCCCAGACTTGAAATTAAATTTAAATACAAGAAGTCATGAGCTGTTTTCATTCTAGTCAATTATGAATGTTTTTCAGTTTGCAAATGGCAGTCAAGTGACAAGTGAGACGCTGAGCAGCGCTATTCCCTCTAAATTTTCTGCAAGTGCGAATTTGCCCAAAGATTTATTGGGTTAGGAGAAAGTTTGATCCAATTTTGCCTCAAAGTTAAGTTCTTGAAGTGTAAAACTTTTGTTTTGCACCAAAATATTGAACGCTTGGATTCAAATTCAGCCGAAAATCACTATTCCAATTGGCAAGCTGTAAAAATTTTGCCCAAAATTTCTTGTTTTTCTCAAGGAACAGTGCTGTGTAGCATTGTCGACAAAGTAGTATTTTAACTTAACAGTTTTATTCCAGCAATCTGCCTTGTGATTACAGTTTTATTTGTAGGCCAAATATCTGGAGGCCCAACAGCATGACTCCATACAAACGGTTGCTCCTGATTGGATTGTGGACTCCATTAAATCTAAGGAAACACAAGCATGTGACAAATATCATCCGAAGCTTAACATTGTTCCCAGTCCTGTCAAAGGTATTTGCTCGTTAACTTTTGCTTGCTTTGCATCTAAAAAGTACAATGGTTTCAGTTTTTTCAAATTTAACATATTTGCGTGTCTATGTGTTTTTATCTTTTGTTTGTATATACAACAGAACTATCCCCACCTTTGAAAGAAGAACCAGAACCACCAAGTAATTTTGACCAACTCTCTGTAAAAGGTATTTTAACTGTGTTGTGTGACGTTGGTACAATGAAGAATTCAATGGTTGTACGTCCTTATTTCAGACTTGTTTTACTTTTTCTTATGGTTTTGTTTCTACATTTTTTCATATCTTTAATTTTATATCACTGCTTCAATCTACAGTAGATGCGTTTCAATGCAGCTAGCATTATAGGTCAAGAATTCATTGATAGACTGCAGTAAAACTGCTACGGTTTGGCTGTTATTGTGTTGTTATTTGTCTGTGTTCGTCGTGAACATTTCCTTCATTTATGGAATTGGTGTTATAGTGCCAGTGGGCATTGTGCTGAAAGGGTAAGAAAGACCAGCTCGTGGACTCTAAAAAGCGCTAAGCATCCTTTACTCGTAGGGTGTTTCATTTATACGACCAAAGTGTATCCATAGCATTTTCTGGTTAACGTATAGTAGAAATAGCTACATGCTTTTGATCCAATGTAATCTTTGCGTACGTTACAGATACAACTGCTGAAACTGCCCAAAGTGGAAATAAAGACAAGAATTTACCAGTAACTACTGCTGAAAATCAAAAGGCAATGATTGCTTATATGTCACATGCCATTGTTCCCTCCAAATGCGAATTTGCCCTAATATAAATTTAAATAAAAAAAAAATTGCCCAAAGCTGTAGGAGGTTTAAAGAAGGTTTGACCGAATTGTGGCCTCTTAAGTTGAGTTTTCAGATTATGAAACTTTGTTTTCATCGAAATATTGAGCACTGTGATTTAACTTCGGCCCAAAATTACCAATCCATTCGGCAGGCTTATAGAAAAATTGGAAAATTTTGCCCAAAATTTCTCTTTTTCTCGAATTTATCACCTTAGAGGGAAGAGGAAACAGTGTTGCATGCGTTTACTGTCTTTACATGACGAACAATTGTAGTTTTTATCGTTTTGAAATGACTTCAAGAATGTGTTTCTGCAAGCTCTGCAAAAACTAACTAGCTTTTTTAAACGGCCTAACAATTAGCGTATTTATCAGAATGTTGATGGTTTCTCTAGCGGACATATTTAATTGTATGCGTATTAAGCTACCGCAAGTGTCTTTGAGAAAAGATTGACAAAACTAATTCAAGCAAGTTGCTGAACTACTGCACTTGTGTATGACAAGTTTTTGAGATAGTGTTTGATCATTATACGGTATCACGACGCAGGAAGAGCTAGAAGTGAAGGTACACGTGTAGATAAAATAAGCTTAGAACAAAAAGGCTTGAATATTGATTGCATGGTTTTAATTTGTCCAAAGTGCGGGCATTTAGCGGATTTATTTTTCTTATAAATGAAGAATTTCACATCCTACAAACCAGTGATCTGATAAATTTTTTTTTACACCCCAGGATAATCAAGATGGTTTGATGACATCAAAACAGCCAGATGTTCTACTTCAGCAGCAAGCTTCCACTGGGTGAGTTCACAACCAGATTACGTGGTAAAAAATGTAGGTATGGGACAGCTGGTACTTCAAACTGCAACTGACACTGAACTGAAGATTTAACGATAACTGATGAAAACTGCGAACTGAGCTTGCGCTCTACGATTCATCAGCCACTATTATGTACGTATGTCAAATGCAATCGACTCTAGCCGTGAATCAAAGCCGCACATGGAGATGTACATTCTGCGCGCGGTATCGTAGGCTCTATGTAGCTGACGTGACCGCTAAGCCACAATGTGCTGCTCATTCTGAATCCTTTATCTTTGATGAATCTTCTACATATTCCAATTTATGGGCTTCTATCCTCAAAGAAATTTTGATATCTTTTAGTATTGTAAAAAAGTGTGCCAAGGTTAGAATTTACGTAAATTTTGATGTCATTTGCAGCTTATCTCTCCCGTCTCAAGTTCCGACTTCTGGGCAAGAATCCATCAAGGTATAAAAAGATTATTTAGCTATGTGTCAGTTTGTGATAATTTTATAGTATTTTGTCTGTAATATTTGGCTAAACCAATAAACTGTTTTGAAATACTTCAGAAAACAATTCATTTTAATGAGTAGTTTAAATAAATGTCCTGTTTTCTTTAGTATAAAAATGTGCGGGGACGTCGTAAATCCGAGCAATTGTACGCTCGTATTTGAGGTTTGCTAAAATCTTTCCGGTCTGTTTTGCTTCAACTTACAGAAGGTATCCCTAAATCATTGATACAAATCTCTGATAGGCTAAAAAGAATTGACATCATTCTGGACTAGTTGTGGATTGCAAAATACTATCTTAAACTGTGCTAAAAGCGACCAGTGATGTTTAAGTTTATGAATTAGCGTGATATGCCAGTAACTATTGTGCGATTACAGACAACAAGGCATCCAGCTACTCAGCTTCGACACACCGCCAACACGGCTGGGGCCAGGCAAGTCATACCCTAATATGCTTTGAGAAAAAAGATATTCAAAAGGGTTACCGCGAATATTTTCGTTTGCTCAACTCTGAATCCAATTGTAAGAAAAGGCTGTGGCCAGCTCGTACAATTATTCAATTCAATATTAATTCAACGCAGTCAAAGATGTTTTTCTTAGGAAAGTTTCATTTTCTATTAAAGCAATATGTTTTCAGCTTTGCACTTAAAAGATAAATACGATTTTAGTTAATCAAGATGTGAGACTTCATTGCGTTTTTCGCTCACTAGTAGTGGATGTTTTTATTCTTTTTTTGATTTATAGATTTAATATGCCCAGTACTACTAATCTTCGTCATCAAATTCCTGGAGGTCACCGTCCTATGATGTCCACTGGTGGGCCTTTTGCCATGGCAAATCCCGGCCAGCAGGTCTTCATGTCAAATCAAACTCTTCCTGGGGGTATGATGGGTCCCGATCCACAAAGATCCCCTTCATCGTCCCATTTGGTCATGTCCACCACTCAAAATCGTTCTCCGGGAAGCCCTAGAAGAAGCTCTAGCCAAGTGAAAATTATAGCATTAGTTACAAAGCTGAGTGTTTTTCTGTTTGCGCTTTGTAGTTTGTTTTCAGAAGGAGTTGGTCCTAGGTTCGAAGCTTTGTTTGGATAGAGCATCGTAGTTACTTCGTTTCACAAAAGCTTAAAATGCTGTTTTTTAAATTTTTTCGGAGCATTTTTGTTGCTCAGCCTTAATAATTTGTACCAGCAAACTGTTCTTGGAGGACCTCGCTGAGTCCGCTTAGCGGAGGCATTCTAGTGTTTAATTCATCTGCATAGTATTAGTGGATAATTTTACGTTTAATTTCTTTCAGTCGTCTGGAGGGAAAAAGAAGAAAACATCAAGCCACACAGCGAATCGTATGTCTATGCCTGGACAACCCACCATGGCCCAAGCTCATCCTATTGGTCAGTTTCCAGTTAATTCGCAAGCTATGTTCTCGCCTCAACAGCAAATGATGCAGAAAATGCGTTTATCTGGTTCTGGTGAGCATGTTCCCGGGTCAGGCATGGTAGAGGGAAACACTGGGCCCATGTTAGGCCCCCGATTTGGAAACGTGGTTGGGCCACAAGTGCGATTTCCGAATTCTGGTATGATGTCGCCTCGCGATGGAAATGCGCAGCACTTGCACCAACAACAGATGCTACAACAGCAACAAATGCAAAGAATGGCTCTAATGCGACAGACACAGCCAGGCAATGCTGGAGTGATGAATTCCATGGACAGAATGCAACCAAAGTGGCCTCGTCAGTCCATGGAAGGATCAAATTTTGCAGTGGAACAGCAAGGCCATCAATTTTATCCCCATGGCCCACACCAAACCAGTGGCACTGGCGAAGAGTCCCAGGCCATGCATCAAGGCATGCAGCCTTCCATGCAACAAGTTCAGCAGGGAATGCCCCTAACTCCTACTCAGAACAATGCATCACCTCACCAACATTTTAACCCCACAATGATTAATCGTTTCCCCAACACTATGAGCCCCCAGCAGCAGCAACAGATGCTGTTTCAGCAAATGCAGCAGCATCAGAATCCCAATCGCTTTCCAACGTCAACGTCGTTGGAAGCAGCAGGAATGTCGGGGATTTCCCCGTTTGCCCTCCAGCAAGGTCTACTAAATGCAGATATGCAAGCAGACAATCCACCCTTGGTTCATCCCAGCTTGCAGGGGATGTCCCCTAAAGGTGAGTGGATTTTTGGGAAGTATCAGTTTAATAATGGCATCATCAGAATTTTGCTTTGCAGTGTTGTCAAATTTTTGGTGAACTATATCAGAACCGTAGCCATTTCAATAAGTTATTTCGGCGCAGTTAACCAAACTTAAGGGTTAATTTTGGAATTTTTTCTCCAATAATACCATAATTTGCCATTTATGAAAAGTTTTGTAAAATTAGCAGTTGATATTTGGACCAAAGTTCAACCTCATTTCGACTTCTTGATTTGCAATTTTTACGAAAAAGCGACATTTCCGTCACTGTTTTTCCGTTACACACGATACTTCGTTTTAGTTGCAACTTCACAGCAGAGTGCTAGTGGAACTCCTGCTCCAAAGAAGAGATCTAAACCCAGAAAGAAAACGGAAGGAGGGGATGAAGACGCTAAGAATCGGCCGCGACAAAGGACTAGCAAAGCTAAGGTAATATTTCCAACACTGTTCATCTCGCATTAAAGAATACTTTGTTTTGTTCTATGTCAAAATGGTAAATAAAGCATTTGCTTGGAAAAATTTTTATCCGTTTATAAGGGCAAGAGCTGTACAGTGTAGCTAACTAGTGGTGAAAAACAATTTAGTGCAAGGATTGTTGGCTCATAATAAACATTTGAGGTCGACAACCCATTGTGTCGGAAATGGTTTGCTGCTCTGATGTAATGACCGCCTTGTCACTTTTTTGGGTTGTCTCATTAAGGATTCGAACCGGGGTCATTTAGTGACATTGAATTTCTAAGCCGTTGTGTTTGTGTTCATCATATTCTGCTGGTAATAAACCAAAACATTTAATTTACGGTCTTTCAACTTCTATATGTTTCAACACTTTATTCGAAAGTTCCACCATTCTCAATTCCATTCATTCTTGTATTTGTTAGCATAGACTTGATCATTATCATCAGTTTTTTGCTGGGCAGATTGCTAGCATGAAAGCTCTTAACAGCTCCGATGGCCAAGTGGTAAAAGCGTCCGCCTCTGGAGCTGGAGACTTTGGTACGATTCCGAGTCGGGTCAAACCAATGGTTTTAAAACTGGCACTCACAGCTTCCCTGCTTGACGCACGCATTGAAGGGACATTGTGGAGAACAAGCCGGCAAATTTACTTGTTGCGCCGTTGGGAAAGGAACTTAGCGGGATTCCACTATCTTAGAGTGATAGACAGATGGCGGTAACTTCTAAGCGAGCTCGTTACAGCGCTTTGATCGCTCTCTCGTGATAGGAGCATAATATGCCACTAAATATAAAAAATACATGTTTTTAGAAACCTCCTATACCAGCTGCATCTATGCACGTGGCCGCACCGAACATCAACCCTATGCAGGTAGCGCCCCATATGATGCTACCTCCTCAAGCTCAACGTGTTAATAATGAAATGGAATTTCAAAACGGTAGTTGCCTAGAAATTTTTAAACTGTTTAGTTTTTTAAATAACTGTGTTTGACGCTGCATAATTTGTGTTCTAGAAAATGAAAAATTGTTGAACGTTGATGTTTTTGAACTCGACAAACTAGTAATGTTGGAGCACTATTATGCGTGTGTCATCATTTTCATCAGCAGTTTGTTAAGACATTGCTATCGGTGCGGTAGGTCTGGGGTTCAAGTACCTGGTCAGTGAAATCGCACACAGTCTCGCCAACGGCTCGCCGTCGTTGCGACGTTTTTCGGAGCTGTGTTACCCAGGCACTAAGTTGCGGAGATGAGCTCTGCCACTCGTTACACGCTTCGGCGGAATACCGCGAGGATACTACAGATTTTTGATTTTTTTGATGTATTATTTACAGGTCCCCAAATCGCAGGTGCTCGTCCTCAACTTCAACCAAATATCCCTACTGCTTCCCCTGGGCCTCATTTTAATGCTACTCCCTCTTCTCTCCAACCTTCGTTAACTCCCACCACTCTTCAACTTCTAAACAGCGAAAAAACACCACCTGCTCTTTTAAATCATCCAATACCTTCTCAGGCTTCGGCATCCTTTCCGGAGCAAGTTAAGAATGAGGTGCTACCCGCATCCCTTGCATCGAAACCAGACGAGCAAATGGACGTAGAACCGTATGTGCCTTCTCGGGAATTTATTAACCCTTTGACTTATAAAATGAAGGAGCTGGACTTGGAGTATGTGACCCGATCAGCAGAAGAAACAGGTAGACTGGCCACTTAGTCTGACTTTAGTTTGGTGAAATGGTTTGTAATATATTACTTAACCACCCCCTTTAAATAAATAAATAACTGAGGTTATTTCAAATTATATTGAACTGAAAATTTAACGGTAATTGAGGGAGACTGCGAAGTAAGCTTGTGCTCTTTGAGTCGCAGCTACTTAATACACTGTCAAATGCGATTAGCTCCCGCCAGGAATCAATCTGTAACCCCTTACATTTGACTTAGACGTTGGTACTAAAAGCGTAGCGAATTGTTCGAGTGGACGTTACTAACACAGCGACATCGCCGTGTATTGAAGGTAACCTTATTATGATGAAATAGGCGAAAATGCAGCATAAGTAAACGTATTGCACGTGGAGTTGGCCGAGTGGTTGGTGCGTAGGGCTCCGGAACTGGTTTCGCGGGTTCGACGCTCAGCTAGGTCACCTTCTATGATGCATATAATTCACTCATGTATACTCATGGACAAAACGCGTCGCAAGTTGAGAGTGTTTTTGCTGTGCTTTATTGTGTTGTTGATTTACATTTTATGTATATGATTACTTGTCCTGCATTTTCGTGATTTTCGCCTATTTCATGATCATGTTTCCACCTAGCTTATAATTGGTAACCTTATTTTAGTTCCAGAAACCCTCTTCCTGCTTGGCTGTGTGTTTCACATCACGGAATATGAACAAATCGTAACAAGCTCTACTATGATCCAGTTGTGGAAAAATGTTAGTTTATTGTTATAGTGCTAAAAATATACGGTAATATCAATAACATTGCTTGTTTCTCGTAAAAAAATCTCTAGAAAGTGCAGTAATCGGGATTTTGTTTTATATTCAATTCAAAATTAACGGCTTTTGCATTATGATATTAGACGCAACCTTTGTTACTAGATTGCTCCTTACTCTATTTTTTGTATAATTTTAATGAATACATTTAACTTAGTTTTAGAAAATAGTATTTTGGGAAATTTGAACCTGAAACTTCTGGTTAACTTTGTTTGGAAGTACTTATTTGTACGAAGAAAATTAATTTGTTTTAAAGCTTTTATGTAATGTGGTTTGTGTTTTTGACTATATACTTGCAGTTTTATATCCTGGCATTTTCCTGTTAGAAAGCAGCATCAAACTAAATAAAAGTTGCTGAAAAATTTTTCTTTGTTATCCAATTTTTTTTGTTATAATTAACGAAGCTTAATTAGCGCTAAGTAGCTACCGCTATGTGAAGCGACAATGATCAGGCTCTTTTATTCAGATGGTAGAGAAATATGGAGGGATAGTGGAAGACCAATATACATCAACTTGTACTCATTTAATTTGTGCTACCTGCACGACCCCACTGTTTACGTAAGTGGCTATTTCAGCGAAGATAGTGTTTATAAAAGATTTGTGAAACTAACCGCCATTTAAGAACAGTCGCTTACTGGGACTATCAACCACCTTGGTAAATAATGAAGATACTTAGAGGACTGTAGACGATAGAGGGATTTAAAGTGGTCATCCAACACCAGTGAGCTGCTAAGATTTATTAAGAATGGTAGACAAATGACTGGTAACTCCCTAAGTCGCTGTTGCGCTTTGATCGCTTTCTCGTGATAGGATGATAAATGTGCAAGAAATGAAGACAATTTTGCATTGTTGCGAATGCATATCTATTACGTTGTTGTGCTGCGTTTTCCTGTAATTTTCTATTCGAAAAATGAAATTGTCACGAGTCCTTCGTCAAGAAGTGGAAAAATATGCAAAACAGATCACTGTCGTTTACAGGTTTCCAGTCAACTCTCGTGACAGGGCAATGGGTGATTGGCTTTATTTTCAAAATCAATGAGTTTGAGTTAAACTTCAGCTTCAGCTACTAGTGTTAGCTGTTAAATTCTATTAAATGTATATCTGCAGGCAAGCACACACTGAAGGGAAGAGATGTGTTACCATTTATTGGCTTAATGATGTTCTGCTTTTGCGGTCACTTCGGGTGCCATGGCTAGTTCTACATGTTCCCACGTTATATGCTCTCAACAATAAACCAGCTATCAATCATGTAAGGTTTATGTTAAATAAAGCGATTTTTGACTTTTTTTTTTTTTCATGTACTTTTGTAATGCTTATCAGCTCGACATTGTGGATTTCCAGTTTGAGAAATTTTAATACTGAATGAAAAATTATGTTAAAAAGTAGCTTTTTTGATTTTTAATTTGTATGCTTAACAGTGGTACTATTGCCTATGCCGTGCTGCTTTATTTTTACTTTGATTTGAATCATTATCGCTGGACTTGACTTTATTTATTTTATTTAGTTGCATATTTATCCTATCACGAGAAAGCGATCAACGCGCTGTACGAGCTCGCTTAGGAGTTGCCGGCCAACTGTCTACCACACCAAGATGGGGGAATTCCGCTAAGTGTCTTTCCCAACGGTACAACAAGTAAACTTGCCGGCTTGTTCTTCACACTGTCCCTTTAATGCTGAACGTCAAACAGGGAAGCTGTGAATACCAATGTTAAAGTCATTGGTTTGACCCGACTCGGAATCAAACCCGAGTCTACAGCTCAAGAGACAGACGCTTCATACCACTCGGCCATCTGAACTTCAATAATTGATTGAAAATTTAACAGGTGCAATACATATTGCATAAGTAATTTACCATTTACTATTTACCGCTAGACGCTACAATTCATCAGCAAAGTACTTTAAATTTCTTTAGCAAGTTTCGCTATCAGCGCTGGAGGTCTTGCGTTCAATTCCTGAGCCGATCAAATCGGCACCGCTGCAACGTTTCTGTGTTGCCCATGCGCTGAGCCGCGTAGATGGGCCGCGTCACTCGTTACACGCTTCGGCGTAATGCCGCCAATAGCCTGTAATGAAGATTGGATTGTTTTACAGTTTTTGCCATGCTGCAAAATGAGTTTTATATTTGCAATATCTACTTTGACGTTTTATTTCCAATAGAATATTTAGCTGTAGCATACGTTATTATTTTTGTGTACGCCAATTTTAATTTTTTTTTTGCACTGAACGCCTTATTTTGCAGACTATCACTTACACGAATTTCCATTCCAAAGAAAGATCGCGAGTTAAGATGATGAGCTTTGTTTGTGGAGCGAAGTTTTTTGGTTATTTAAGTCGAACCCATACAGCCCTAGTGTGCAAGAGGTAGTCTATCCTTGCAATTGAAGTCAGAAAATCAATGGTTAAAAGAGTGAAAAATGGTTAATATGAAATTGCAGGCTTGGCCTATATGCATTATGCTTTTTTGTCAAAATTACACCATAACTATTTACTGTTGGTGCGTTTTGAAAATACCCAACCAGTTGACATAGTGGTGATAGACCTCGGTCCGGTCAAATCGGACACTGTCACCACCGTTGCGACGTTTCTGTGTTGCCCTGGCGATGAGCCGCGAAGATAAGCCCCGCCACTCATTGCGCGCTTCTGCGTGATATCGCTAGTATAATGAAGATTGCTTTTTTTGAGTATTGAAAAGTTTGCACTTTTTCTAATTTTTTTGTGTTTTTAGCAACGGTGGTGTGAAATACGACAAGGCCAAATCATGGTCGGTTCCTTGCGTTAATATTTCGTGGTTGCGCGATCTTATGCAAAGCGATGGAACATCGCCGATCAGTTTGTCGGCCGACAAATACAAAGAAATAGATGCGACTGCTGCTCTCAATGGGTTCCTGCTTGATGTACCAAAAGCCAAACATTTGCTTCGTAAGTCTTATGATCAATGTTTTAAGTTTCCATAGGTCATTATTTACGACCCTATAGACTAGAGAGAGAGAGAAGATTTTTTAGTACTAAAAACAAATCAGAAGAGGTGCCATCTCGCACATTCTAGAATTTTAGCGTAATCTTAGCGGGTGAAATCTCATTGCAAGCTTTTTTTGAGATTTGTAGTGCTTGTTAAGCATGTATTAAGACCTGGTACTATATCTTAGTGCCAACCATGCCTCTGTATTTCTCCACTCGTCTAGTCTGGATTTAGATCGCAAACTGAAAAATTGCTCGTACCGAAGGTTGGGTTTGATCGCTTCTACGCGATATTCGCTTCTAATGTGTAAATAAATATTGTGCATTTTTGCAGAGGCTTGGAAAAATCCGATTGTTGTCACTCAGGAATGCTTACTTCGTGCAAGAGTTAAGCATAAATTTGATCCCCTGCCGGCGGCCCCCACCCAACCCAAACGGTTTAAAGCGGATTTTCCACCCCAGCCTCTTCCGCGTGTCTGTTTTACCGGTCTGCCTCCTTCTATGGTGCAAGATTTAACTCGGGTTAGTTGGTGTTATAGTTACTTCTGCTGATACTAAGGTTATTCAATTTGTGTCAAGTTTTTGTCTTGCAATCGTATTATGTAGATTTTTCATCCTCTTGTCTCTTATAATCTTCTACCTTTTCTAATATTTGTGATGATGCACCTTGAAAAAATTAGATATTCCTATTGCACTGTAGACTCGAGTTTTAATGAAGTATTGAACGTTGTGTTTTACGACATGGGCATAATAGGCTACGGCTATTTAGAATCAGTTGTTGTTTTGGTGCAATACGCATAATTGACCGGAATCGCTTGCATGTGACAAAAAGCTGAGTCTTTGGAGTTTGTGTCAGTGAAAGAAATGTGCAGATTTAACATTTCGAATACGAAATTTTTAACCATAAATACCAAGTTTTATTAGAAACAAATCCTAAATAATTTTATATAATTTTCTTTTTTTTTTCAAAATTCAATGAATGATCAATTCGATGAATTTCAAAATTCGATGAATGCATTCAAAATCCAATCGGTAACAAAGTTTAAAATCCTAATCTGGTAAAATAACCAAAGTCCGTTCCAATCAAATCCTCATCCGGTAAAATAACCATAGTCTGTTCCAATTAAATCCTAATCCACTGAGAACTCCGGTCAGTATGATAAATTTGACGCAAGTCTCTTTATTTTAGAAGTTGGAAAGTCTTAACGGAAGAGTGGAAAACACTTACGGACTGTGCACACATCTGGTGGCGAAAAATGTGGCCAGAACAGTCAAGTTTCTATCTTGCATCTCCACGTGTTCTTACGCAGTGACACCTGATTGGATAGAAGACAGCTTCAAAAGCAATTGGTTGCTAGGTAACGGTCATTTAAGTATATGCGCACCTCTGGATGTTTTAGAGCGAACCAAAGATCGCTTAGAGTTCGCACGTTTTCTAATTCAATTTGTCATTTGTTGGGAATTTGTTGAGGAGAGATTATCGTGTTTTTATCGAAGGAACAAACAACGATTAAGGAGGAAAAATAAATCACAGTAAATCTTTAAACTGAACGTTTCGACAACATAGGTTCAGCTGTCATCATCAGCAGTGTAAGCGCGGCAGTACAAAACTGAAAGCCCTGCTGATGATGACCGCTGAATCTATGTTGTCGAAACGTACAGTTTGAGAATGGTTGTAGCTTCATTTTTCTTCCTTGAGGTACTTTCATCCCATGTTGATTTGTATTCCGAAATGAATGATGAATTGTCAACTGTTTGCAGTTATGACTCCTCGCGCTACTTTTTCTCAAACTCCTCACGCTACTTTGCTGACCATGAATTGTTTTAGATGAAAGCAAATACGCATTAAAAGATAAAATAGCTGAAGAAACTTTCAAGTTTTCTCTTCACGAAAGTATTAAGCGAGCCAATACAGCTCCGCTTTTCAAGGTAATTTGTTTTATAACGGAATGTTTTGACTCTTGCGTTGCTGCTTGATTTCAAACCGGACCATCGGTCTTTTTTACCGAATTCGTAAAATAAAAATCCCCGTACTCGATTTCGAGAAAAGTTTATTGAGTTTTGAATTTATTCTAAACCCGATAAAAACTACTTAAACTCAGCATAAAATCGGTAAAAATTACGGAACTCGCAATACTAAAAATGAAGAAGTTCTCCCTAATTTTTAGGGAACGCGAACTGGAATATGAATGCCAGCGAGTTTTCAGCCCTGCATTGCTGAGAGGGTTTGTGCGTTTCATTTTAACATTATTGTTCTTTTCCAGCGTTTTATTTAAATATTGAATCTTAGCTGAACCGGTATTAGATCCAGGGGCTCCGAGAGCTGCCAATGGGCCCGGGACAAATTTTTTGGTGGGCCCCCTACCTTTTGCAGTCTCTAAGCACAAAGGCAACATTTTTGTAAATTCAGGAAGTCAGTTGGTAAAGGTTGCCTATTTATCCCCTTTATAGCGAAAAAGCGATTAAGGTGATACAACGAGCTCGCTTGTTTCATCCTCGGGAAAATTTTGAGGATATTTTTGATGCCCGCGATGAATCGCGCTACGTATTTACAAGGTAGATAGAAATTCAATATGACTGAGGACAAGGTTAAAGTCATAGTGCGGATTTGGAGTCTAGCTACCAGTGCTGCTTACAGTAGTAACTCCATTGTCAGTATAAGCATTTGGATTAGGGGAACTTACACTTGCTTCATCAGCTATATAATTTTGACATTCAAATTACGACTTTGCTTACATCATCACTCGGATTAGATACTAAATTTACATGTGAAACTTCAATATCATTCCCTGGACTACTTTCGCTACATTTAACTCTTCATTAGCAGTTTCCTGGTCAGGAGCATCTTCACAAGATCTTTCGCCTTTGTGCACCGGATTTATGTGTTATCATTTCTCAACATGAATTTACAAAAATATACCTACTACCAATTGTAAGAATAATTAAATATATTCCAAAAAAATTTTTGAAACCTGTTATACCAAATCAATGAATTTGACTGCATTTATTTAAAAAACACTGAGTCCAACGGTCCGTTCTTTGCGCATGCGATCATCATCGTCCAATTTTAATCCGGTTTTTCCTCGCGTCCGAAGGTGGCCGTATGCACCTCATTCCCTCAGCAATCGCTCTCACTCCCTCTCTCCATCTCGCACGATCTGCAGCCTCCTCCACTCTCAACCCAATCTTCTTCAAACTCTCTTCGACTTGTCTCTTCCAGGTCTGCTTTGGCTGTCCTCACTTTCGTTGTCCATTCACTTGAAGCGTCAGCGACATAGCCTAGCGGTACCGCGCGCAGATAACAGATCCTACGTGACGGGTTCGATTCGCGGCTGGAGCCGATCGCATTTGACATATGTAACGGGTGGCTGCTGACTCGAAGAGCGCAAGCTCACTTCGCTGTCTCCCTCAATTACTGTTGAATTTTCCGTTCAAAAAAATGTTTTCTATTTTATCATTGCCTTTTTCAAAATGCTCTCCTCATCCCTCCTAACCACATGTCCATACCATCTTACTCCATTCGCTTGTGTCATTTTATCTAAAGTTTCCTTCAAGCCCAGCATTTTTGTCAGATCTTCAGTATTCTTTCTATCCACTAGTTTTACTCCACACATTGATCTCACCATAGCTCTTTCGGTTCTTCTTAAAATTATCATCTCATTTTCCCTCAAACACCACGTCTCACTTCCATATAACATTGCTGATCTTACGCAACTACGATACACCATCCCTTTCGTTTTCAAAAACCTCCCAAGTAACAGCTCTCCGCATTCTCTATATTTCATCCATCCGATCCTTACTCTTGCAGTCACTGCAGTTTCACACCCACCACTAGCATTTAGCTTATCTCCAAGATAACAAAAACCCTTCACGGTCTCCACCTCATCACACAACACCTCCACTGGTTCTTCCTTGCCGTCTCCAATATCTTCACATCTTCTGCAGATAAACTGTTGTGCAAAACTGCAAGATACTTTTTCCATTTCTTACACACTATGCGCAACACGGCATTAGACATAACTCTTCCCACATATTCCACACGTCTCTACTTTGCTACGTACAATTTCTCTTTCTGCACCACTCTCCATTATTTTAGTCTTTCTAGTATTTGCTTTCATTCCCTTGCTTTCCAATGCACCTCTCCACCTTTGGAACCTCTCCCTTAAATCCTCCAAATTTTCGTTCATCAGCACCAGATCATCCGCGTACAAAATTTCATTCAATAGCCCTTTTCTTGCTTGTTCTGTCACTGCATCAACCACAATAGCAAATATCAATGGTGATATTACAGAACCTTCATGCACACCGACCCTTACTCCTAATTCCTCCGATAAACCCGATCCAACTCTTGACTTTCGTCCTTGAACCCTCATGCAAACTCATTACTGCTTTCACCAACACTTCAGGCAAGCTTTTCTTTCTTAGTGCCCATTCCATCACTTTTCTGGGAACCTTATCAAACGCTTTTTCCAAGTCTACAAAACACATGTACAGCTTTTTCTCTTTTCCACGAAACTCCTCTTGCATCCTTCTCAAAATAAACAAAGCATCAGTCGTGCCCTTCCCAGGCATAAAGCCAAATTGCATATCATCTACCTTCACTAATTCTCTTATTCTCTTCTCTACCACTCTCTCGACTATCTTCATTGCATGCTCCAGCAGCTTTACTCCTCTATATGCTCCACAATCCATGACATCTCCATTTCCTTTAAAGATGGGAATAACAACACTTGTTTTCCATTTTTCTGGCATACCTTTTCCATCCAAAACTCTCTGACACAGCTTCTTTAGTACTCTAAAACCAAACTTTCCACTCGCCATTATCATATCCATATTTACTTCAGAGGGACCAGCTGCTTTTCCCAATTTCATTTTATTCATAGCTTCCACCACCTCCTCAAGTTACTCTTTCAACTGGTCCATCAACCATATCTGCTTTTGCCATCTGATCCCATTCATTTTCCACATTCATGATCTTTTCCATATGATCCTTCCATAATTTTCCACGATCTTTTTCACTAACCACAAGTCTCCCATCTTTATCCTTCATGCAACCTCCACCATTTATATCCTTTCCATCCTTTCTCATGAACTTCACTAACTTGATTTTGTCGCATAGCACCTTCATCTCCTCTTCAGCCGCCTGCTTCATGGCTTTTGCAACCACTTTCTTTGTTTGGTTTCTTGCTTTCCTATAATTATTTTTATTTTCCGGTGAGCGGTTCTAGCACCACGTATTAAATGCTTTATTTTTCCGACCTATCGCTTCTTTTACTTGCTCATTCTACCACCATGTGTTTCCCTGATCTCTTCTCCCTTTCGTCTTTACGCACAATTCATCACAAGCCTTTAAAACACCATTCTTGTAGGACTCCCACAAATCCATTGCTTCAGTGTCCACTGATTCCACTACTCTTTGCTCAAATTCCTCTTTGATCTCTTTTTCCTTCAGCTTACTACACCCTCCATCTCACCCTCTTACTCTTCTTCCTGACTTCTTCAGTTTGCTCTCCTCCACATCAACCACCACCAGCCTGTGGTGCAATTACCCAAGGATATCTTTCACATTTCGTAGATACTTCCTCTTTTCCTTTCCTACCAGAACGAAGCCTATTTTTGTATCATTTCCATCTGAACTGTAAGTCACCTTCCTTTCATCTCTCTTCTTGAACCACGTATTTGCAACACACAACTCTTTTTGAACGCAGAAATCTAGTAGCATTCTTCCTTCAACATTTTTTTCCCTATTCCATACCCTCCTTGTATACCTTCAAATCCTTCTGCGCATTTCCCACATGGCCATTGAAATTTCCCAATCCCAACACCATTTCATTTGCATTCGCCATACTCCACTCACGCGCCACTTCCTCATAAAATCTCTCTTTCTGTGATTCTGGTTTTCCACTTTGTGGTGCATAAACACATATCGCTCTCACCACCTCTTCTCCAAAGACTAATCCAATTGCCATAACTCTGTCTAACCTTCTTCTGACCTCTACCACGTTCTCACAGAGTTCTTCTTTAACCAATATACCCTCGCCTCTGGTTTTGTCATCATTTCCGCACCACCACAGCTTGTGGATCCTTCCCTTGACACCGATAAAGCGAGCCCCTTCACCTCTTAATCTCACTTCTTGCAAACAACATACATCCACCTTTTGCTTTCTCAATTTTTCGCACACCTCCGTTCCTCTGCCAGAAATACTCCCAACATTCCAGCTTCCAAATCTAACTCCAAGACGTTTTGCAACTTTTGAACGGAAATTGAACGGAAAATTCAACAGTAATTGAGGGAGACTGCGAAATGAGCTTGCGCTCTTCGAGTCAGCAGCCACCCGGTATATGTGTCAAATGCGATCGGCTCCAGCCGTGAATCGAACCTGTCACGTAGGATCTGTCACCTGCGCGCGGTACCGCTAGGCCATGTCGCAGAACAAATTCCAACCCGAAGATTCTTAGCACCCCCTGCCCATGTAAGGGCTGCCTGATACTGGGGGCCAAAATTTTCTTTTGAGGTTTTCTTATTGCTTTTTTATTTTGCGGCCGCATGCCCTTGCTGACGCCAACCACAGTTATAAGCAGTGGGTCTAGCCTTTGCCTAAAAAGGCATACCCTGCAAGGCAGCAGGGTTGCTGAGGTAGTTTAGCCGGCCAGTCGAGACCGTTGTCCGTTTGATGCCACGAGGAGGCACTGCCTACTAGCAGAGACATTGGGACCAGTGTGTATATACACCAGATTTTTTCTGGTCGACTGTACAAAACACAAAAGTACTACCCATACATCTACACATATCAAACATCGAAAATCGAAAAGATTTGTTCCAGTCCTGCGATCATCGAAAAAATTTGCTCCACTCCTGGGATAGGCAACTAATAGAAGTTAGACTGTTTTAATTGCAATCTCGTAAGAGCCACATAACATTTTTGAACACCTATTCGAACCAAAAGTGTTTTTACCCGTACACGATGAAACTCTGCTACTCACGGTTAATTATAATTGTGTTTTGTTGACCTCGTGTTGTGCATTGTCTTGTTGTCTCGTCTTGCCGATTAATTTAAGCATAATATGCTTTAAATACCGATATTTTTCGCTTCAAAATGCCTTAACTGTAAAATGAAACTGTTCTTGTGCTCCCATCAAACTCAAGCCTACACCTGAGCCACAACATCTACTCGATTGATTAAAAATTCTCTTACGCTGCATACATAAAACCTAAACATTCCACTGATCTTTCCAGCTTTAAGCTACAGTTGAAATGCAATAACTGGTCGCAATCGCATACTCGCAGTTGCGCAACCACAAATCTCGGATGAGCACGTTTACGATTCGACATTGTCATTAATTAAGACGAAGCCGAATAAAATGCTGGTGAAGCAAAAAATCTTAATTTTCAGCTTATAATGTGCCTTCATGCATAGCATACAGCCATGCACGTCAAAATGATGCAACTTTACTTAAGGGGTCCATACGCTTCGGAAAATTGGTAGTATCTGGATGTATATTAAGCTCAAATGCTGTTATAATTTTTTATATTTTTTGTGCTGTATTTCGTAAGATATGGGCTAATGGGTCCCTAGAACTGCATGATGACTTATGTTGGGGGCCCATGCGCTCCATGAAAGTGATAACTTGAAGTATATTGTGCTCAAGTGCTGTTTTAATTGTTTTTTAAACTTGCTTTGGCTCCATTTATTTTGTTATATAGATATGGGCTAATGAGTCCCTAGAACAGCCTGATTTATGCTGAGGACCCATGCACTCTATAAAATCTATTGTTTGAAAGTTTCTTTGCTGTATTTTTTCCGTAAGATATGGGCTAATGGACCCCTAGAATAGCATGATGACTTATGTTGGGGGCCCACGCGCTCCATAATATTGATTGTTTGAAGTATATTGACCTCAAATGCTGTTTTAATTGTTTTTTAAACTTGCTTTGGCTCCATTTATTTTGTTAGATATGGGATTAATGGGACCTGAGGTCATTTGCCCCTCTGCCCCCCCTCTCATGGGATCTAATTAATCGTTCCTTGGGTGTTGAGTTGAATATTCGTTTTTTAGGATTGCCTTTTCTGCATAAGCAGCAACGTTAATCCGAAGAAAGAAGTTCTTAAACAAATCATCGAATGCGGTGGAGGGCAAATATTGAACAAAATACCGGCTCTATCTGTACTAAACCACTTGAAAGCGAGACAGGTAAAAATTTAGTCATTTATAACCGTGGTAGGTAGACCAGCTTTTACAGAAAAATGAAAGGCTTTGGTATCGTCGTTAACGCAAACCTCTAAACAAATGCCAAAATCGCCAGTACTGTTTTTTACATACTGGTATACTTACTACTTAGTCTCCTGACAGCCACTGTGTCGACCTTGTTAGGTCTCATCAGAAGAGCTCAGAGTAGTCTGGAGTGAAGATCCTAAAAAATTTAAGGACCTTTTGAGATTATTTACTCGTGGTACCATCTGAAGCAAAAAAATCTGCACCCCTTAATATCAGTGGCGGATCCAGGGGGGTGTGGGGGATGCATACCCCCACCAGCCATTTTCAACAATGCTTTGGATAAATATAATTTTTCTATAATTTCGAACCTCTTCATAACAATAAGCCTTAGTCGCCTTAAACACGCATAATCGAAACTGTGCGTACAAAATGCATCATATTTGGTGAAGCATTCAAAGTTAGGGGCCAAAAACATGAGCAAACTTTGCTTGAAAATTGTTCAAAAAGCGCTAAAATGGCCATAGCAGTATGCAAATTTTCAAAAATTTTCCGGGGGAGCATGCCCCCGGACCCCCCTTGAGTCGTTTTTGTTACTAACAACTCTGCCGGAAAAAAACTGCGCTTGAAAAAGTGACGAAATTCGGTGCTCCCTAAAAATACTTCTGAATACGTTCCTGACACGAAACATTTTCAAAGGGCTTATTCACGCCCGTTTTCGGGTCTAAACGTCTTTGTACTTAGTTAAGATTCAACCTAATTCAAAATCACATCCCCTCTCACCAAAACTTTCTGGATCCACCCCTGCTTAATATATATATTTTTTTCAGTCTCCGGACAGTAGAATCATTATCATTTCAAGTCCAAATGATGAAAAATTCAATCAACAATTAAAAAAAGAGGGCTTGGCAGTTCATAATCCAGAGATCGTTTTAACTGGAGTGCTGAAACAACACATTGATACTGAATCATACAGATTATAGACTTTTTCAATTATATAATCGATGCTTTTATATTCACAGCTGCCTTACACACGCTGCCAATCATTTCTATCGTCTTCTTCAGAAATAAACTTTAAATTAGTGATAAGTTGGAGTGGTTTGTATCGATGTGGGACGCAGACATTTTTTGCAGCATTAGGTCGATTAAGGTCTTGTACAAATTATTTTCAAATTGTAGTGAACTGAAAATTCAACAGTAATTGAGGGAGACCGCGAAGTCAGCTCCAGCCGTGAATCGAACCCGTCACGTAGGATCTGTAACCTGCTCGCGGTACCGCTAGGCCATGTCGCTGTCTACTAAGAAACCTACGCATATTGCTAATACTTGGTGAAAATACCCGCCACCTCATCGAAAAAACGTCGAAATCACACAAAAACAGACAATGAAACAAAGAAAAAGTATATTTGCCAAGTAACGAGACTGTCGACAACATGAAACTCATCTCCACAAGCTATCTGGTAAAATAAAAATAATTCTAATGGAAGCATTAGTATATCCTGAAGTCGGCAACTGTTTGTATCTGCAATTCTTGTCTGCAACAAGGTTTTTTTTTCAGCTTCATCGCAAAACCCCGATCCACAATGTCCCAGGTTACGCATTTAGACAATACACGAAAAACTGCACAGTAGGGTTGTTCAAAAAAAATTTTTTTTGAAATCTTCGTATTACCCCCTCAAATTGTTAGGTTGGTCATAAAAACCGCACATACCAAATTTTAGCTCATTCGGTTCAGTAGTTACAGAGGGCAAACATTTTAAAATTTTGAATTTTTCAAGAAAAATTACCATTTGTAGAGGCATATTTGTTTGATTTCATTTGATCAAGCGATGGCATAAATTTGCTTTGAAGATGATAACATCTTATCGATAGTTGATTATGAACCGTTTTACGACCAGATGTTCGGCCGAAATTACAATTATGCACTTTTATTTCTCACCTAATCAGACATGCGTTCAGCGCTTGCAGATGTAACAACAGAATATTATTAAATGATATCTAGAATAGAACGCACAATGTGATGCTTTTGCTCGATTGAAGTTTAAGATCAGTATGAATTTGAGGGATTATCGAAAGTGTATTGATTTTGGTATTTTTACAGAATTGTTTTGAGTAGAGATGTGTTGGGTAAAGACCATTGTCCACAATAAACTTTGCAACTGATATTTGCTAAAATGACGTCACCTCGCTCTAAAGATGTTTTATTACCAATCATTGGTAAAGCTAGAGCAGAAGAGTTTTCCCAGCTAAGACTTCCAACAAGGATGGAGGTCTCGCAACGGTACATTTCTTTAAAATTGCCAAAACAACTAAGAGTAGAGCAGCAAATTCAATATCCCTTGAAGTTATAAATTTGTGGAAGAAAGTGGCAGACGGGTCTACTTCGAATTATACTTGTTACAAAACTTTAAAATCAGTCAAGAGTAAACTACAAAACATGTGGAATCAATATGATTGGATCAGATTGAACTTACGTCCGAACCGGAAACGTAGAAATAAAGCAATTGCACAAGAACAAGATTTCAAAAATAAACTCCATACTTTGTTTGATATATCAAAACCTGATGCAAAAGAACACTTGAAAGATGAAGATTTCTTATTCCTGCAAGACCAACGAGGACCAATAAAGTTCACTTTTGGCAAGAAAGACGTGGAGTTGGAAAGACGTCTATCTCGTAAAAGGCATACGGAAGAAGCATACGATCGAAGAAAACGAAAATGTGATGAAGAAAAAGAAAGAGCATTGGAAGCAATTGATTCCGTCAATATTAGTCATAGTGATGTTACAAGTTCTCTTTTTGAATCTGAAGGAGAAATCCCAGAGACTAGTGCATCCTCAAAAAATGCCTTCATCACTCTTAATGTGCCAAGAAGAATTACTTCTTTACCTCAAGTTGTTGCAGCTGCAGACAGACATAAACTTTCTAGCTATGCTCTGAACGATGTTTTGACTGGTTTAATCAAAGACAGTGGAGGTGATGTGAATGACTTCATTATTAGCGCAAGCACCACACAAAGAGCTCGCCAGACCGCACGCAGCAATAAATTTGAACACATAAAGAACAAGTTTTCATCCGATTTGAGAGATCGTTTTTTCTCCATACACTGGGATGAAAAGTTACTAAAACAAGGCGACGACTATGAACCAAAAGAGCACATTGCGATACTTTCAAGCCACGGAAATGACATCAAACTTTTAGGAACGACCCGCTTAGAGAGTGGAACCGGTCTCAATCAAGCTAATGCCATTAAAAACATGCTTGATGAATGGGACATTCAGCAGCTGTGCTTAGGGATGTGTTTTGATACCACAGCGTCCAACACAAGAAAATATAGTGGCGCATGTATCTTGCTGGAAGCTATTTTGGGCTATCCATTGCTGTGGACTGCCTGCCGTCACCATGTGTTGGAAATAATTCTGTCAAATGTAGCGAACTTAGTATTTGGCCCATCTGTTGGTCCAAAAATTGATTGTTTTAATGCACTAAGTCAAAAGAGGCCCGCGTTGGATTTGCAAAGAGAAACCTCTCACATGAATGTTGGTAAAAACACTTTAGAAGAACATGTTACGGCGGCTAGATCATGCCTTATCAATATTTTGTCCGACGAAACTTCCTACTGTCCAAGAGATGATTATAAAGAGCTACTTCAACTTTCTCTATACCACATTGATAAAACAACCTTTTCCAAGTTTCCATTTCGCCGCCCTGGTCCCCACCATAGAGCACGGTGGATGTCATCTGCAATCTGTGCGTTAAAAATGCTGTTACTACAAAATCAATTGGAATTAGATGACGAGCTTTTTCAAAAGCTGCAAGTATTTGGTGATTTCGTGGCTTGCTTTTATGTTCCCAATTGGTTGTGTGCGCCTTTAGGTGCTGAGGCTGCTGTCCAAGACCTAACGCTATATCAGGCGATGCTTTACTACAGCAAAAACGATGAGTTACCACTGCAAGAAATTGCGGCAAGAGTCACCAACTCCATGAAGCGCCATTTTTGGTGTTTAACGGAGGAACTACTGCCACTCTGCCTCTGTTCAAAACACGTTAAGCCAGAAGAAAAAGAACGGTTGGCTTTAAGACTCTTTCAAATTTATCGACGTAATATGCAAGTTGAGTTGATGCTACAAAAACCACAATTTCCTGAAGTTTTTGAAGAAACAAAATTATACGATTTACTTGGTGAACGGTCAACAATACTCTTCAATAGATTACAATTCACGGTTGAAGATATCCAATTTTTAAGGTATTCTTGCAGGAAATGGCCCCAATATGAAAGTTACCTGCGACTTGAAAGAACTGTTTCGTCATTGAAAGTGGTGAATGATGCCGCGGAGAGAGGCATTCGCTTGATGGAGGAATACAAAGACATTCTTACCAAAGACTTTGGGCAGAGAAATTTAATAATGCAATGCGTAGAGGAGAGTCGGAAAAATTTGCCCAACTTCAAGAAATCAACCCTCTCAACATCATCAGCTGCTGGCATTTGAATTCGTTATTTACCAGTTCTTCTATTGTTACCGTTTGTTGGTTAATAAAAAGAATTTTATTCAAGCCTTTGTACAACAAACCTTTTTACCGAGTTAGCAGGCAATTTGATGAGTGATATGCAGCTAATCACCGTTAACAAGTACTCCATTTGAATGGCATACTAAGGAACAAATGCGAATAGAAAACGAATTTTCAGGCGTAAGTTGATACCTATAAGCTGATCGTTGGTTACTCTGCTCGTAGAACAGCAGTCAGCTGACGCTCTCTGAAGTTTCTGAACTAGCTTTTCATCGTTTACAAGCAATATTACTCTTTTCATAACCTTAGTATCCGGCATTTGTGTAGGGAAAAAATGGTAATTTTTCGTAAAAAATTCAAAATTTCAAATTGTTTGCCCTCCGTAACTACTAAACCGAATGAGCTAAAATTTGGTATGTGGGGTTTTTATGACCAACCTAACAATTTGAGAGGGTAATACGAAGATTTCAAAAAAAAATTTTTTTTTGAACAACCCTACTGCACAGATTAAAGCCTGTTTTACGGAGAATGCAAATATCGGTTAGTTTCCATCTAGGTCGTGAAACATCAAGATTTTTTCAAAAAATGAATCTGCATTCGAGTCTGTTGCTTCCATTCATGTTCACAAACTTTTTCCAAGGTGTCGTTAAACTTCAATTCCTAAAAAATATTCCCAAATCAAAAACCGCTGACACCGACCAGCATTACCTTGGTGCCACAGTTGGTGAAAACTAGCAATAGAATACCAACTAACTGCGAAGTGCGATGCGCATTTCTTAAAAAAAAATAGTCGTAAGAGTTTGAAAAGTAGCTTCAAAGTCGTGCCCTCGAGAGGTTATTCCACCTTTCATTTTTGGAATAGTTCCATTTTCGAAAGGAATAGAAAAGACGAGGCAATGTACAATTTGTATCAAGTCCTTTGAAACGCATTACCACCTATCCTTGCGTGCACACTGCACACCGCGCAGTGACCCAGTGCATAACTGCTAAAAGTCCCACAGTAAGTAGACATTTGCTGGATTTCTAATGCTTACCTTGAAATCTCTGTCCTGAGGTTTAATAAATAGTTGGTAGTCGGGATGGACGTCTTCCATATCAGAAGTGGTGGTGGCTTTGCTGCTTCTCTTTTCTAAAGCTACCCTCATGGCAATATATTGCGATAAATGTTGAACTGTCGCTTTAGACGATGTTTTGACAAATCTGCGAATAACAAGTTTTAAATTGCCAAAACCTTTTTGGAACAACCAGCCTGCGCATAACAATGTTATTATTGAACGTCAAAGCGTAGGAATCTCACTAAAACTCAACTAAATAATTTTCAACATTTTCGACGTTTTTTTCATGACGAATTTGTTAGAGCACACTTGTATATTTCGTACCTCATATTCTGAAAAGCTGATATCTTCGACTGCTCTGGATGAGGATATAGCTCCAAATCGATGGAGGATAATTTCTCTTTGAGGTCTTTCGTTGGAGTTAACGACTTATCTTTAGCTAAAACAGCAAAATATGCCAATTTCTAGTTTACATGCACGTAGTTAAGTCTAGGCATTAGCACTGAAAGCAGATTAAAATAGTCAACACCATATTTGCAATTGCATCAGCGGCTTATCCTCAAGAAACACTATCTAGTATCCTTTAAGAAGCTTCCAAAAGAGAACGTTGGACAAAAGCAAGTTACTATCATACAATAAATGTTCTGACTTTCAAGCATTTACAAAAACTAAAGTAATCAGACAGCAACTCTTTAAAACAAATAAACCAACAATGGCGGTTGAACCTGCCGCATAAAAAAAATCTTTATGTCAAAAAAAGGCAACCCACCTGATTTGGATGGGTGGTCTGATGAGGCGACTGGTTCTTCATCTAATTTCCTTCGTTTTGAAAGAGGTGACACCGTTGGTTCTTCATAAAATAATTTCATTGTAAATTCCAGAAATTATATCTCAATGTTAAACCAATTAGATCATGTTAGCATCGACTTTTTTTCGAATTAAGATAACTATTGTAAACTACCTTTCTGGTTTTTCTTTGTTTCTGCTGTCTTTGCACTTGAAGTGCTTGCAGCTGGAGATTGTTGTGAACTACTTTCTTTGTCTTTTTGTTTACTGGGAGTAGATTCAGAATTGGTTTTAACCGTCGCTACAGGAGTATTGGGAGTAGATGCAGCCAGTTGTTCTTGTTTTTTTACTTTGGTGTTTCTAAAATAAAACCATAACAGGCCTGCATTCTTCTCAATTCATTCTCCAGAACTAATAGGCAAAAAGTCCCCATCAGGATATCACAGGAATGCCTGCTACCCTGAAGTTTTTTCAATTGTATTAAACTTTATTTCGTTTTTCTTCTGTGAAACTACAGGCTATAAAAGCGAACACTGTAGCCAAAACATAAGTCAAAAGTAATTATCCAGTCTATATGTTTCCTGCATATATGGCAAAAAAATAAATATCTATCCATCTATCTACAGTCAAGCTCATAAAAAAAACTTGAACATACTTTTCTATACAGGCAAACAATACTGATCAAACATTTATTACTTTAGCTGAAACAAGTATGCCCAAATTTGAATATTACCTGCTAGCAGCTTGAGACTTTAAGCCTTCCTCAATGCTATTGGGTAAAGCAGATTGGTTGTGGTGCTTGGTTATGCTTTGAAGAACCTTTTCTTGTTGCGCTTCATATTCATCACGAGATGGATATATTTTAGCAATCAAAGCATCAAAGTTTGGATCTGGTCGAAGAGATCGTTTTGAAACTAATTTTTTTCGACACGTGGGACATTCTTTATTGCTAGAACAAAAGAAGCAATAGGAAGTAGCATCACAAAAAATCACTGCAGTATGATAAAACACACAAGAAAAAAACAGGTCTCACACTAATACCAGGGTGAAGCATTTAAACTACACAAAAAAAAGGAATAAGAATTCATGTCTACGCAAAATTTTTGAAATAAGAAACTGTTGAAACAATCATAACGCACAGAATCTACATCTTTCTTTACACTTTGGTATGGTATGCATACGCTTCTGATAAACAGCATTTTCCTTAACTACAACAACATGCATAGAATCTAGATCCTCCTTTTACACTTTAGTATAGCATGTCTATGGTTCTCTTGAACAGTACAAAAAAAGCCAATTTTCAAGTTGAACAAAATAATCCATTTCATTAAACTTCCAATGCTGCTTCTTGCCATTTACGGTACTTACCCACTTCTGAGAGCAGTTGTTATGCATTCTGAACAAAATCGATGGAGGCATTCTTTTGTAGTCTTGGTGTTGCGAAGCATGTCCAGACATATTGGACACATGAGTTCACTGTGTAAACTTCTTGGAGAAACTGCAATTTCAGTGTTGTCAGTGATGACTTCCTGGAAATAATTCGTTTATGGTAAGTTTGCACAAAATTGGCCAAAATGTATCAAAAAATGATGATGAATATTCATACACTAAATGCATTATATTAACAAAAATGACAGAATAGACTAAATACAAAATGGGCCCGAAGTATGATAGTCTACCAATCAAATCAAAGGTGTGTATAAAGCGAGTACAACTCAATGCAACACAGTTTATCTCTTTCCCAAGTCCATTCAATAATTCTTGATAGCTTATGTGGATACGTATTTCAAGATAACAATCTCACCTGTGGGGTCCTTTGCAACTCATAAGGAGTTAGTTCCCATGATTTAGTAGTTGGAGTCAAACTGTTTGAATTAGCAAGCGACATTATCAAACTTTAAAAAGAAAGAACAGAACAGTTTATTTTGTTGCTTTTACAATCACTCAAATAGTACATATTACAGCATAAAAATTACACAAGCAACAGGCTGCTGCGAAGGGACCATTGGTCTTCGAGTCAAGCGGCAGCCCAAAATGCTTAATGATCAGCTTAATAAAAAAGGTAGCAAAATAAGTTAAAATATAAAAGAAGTAAAAAGGTTGGTTAAATATTGGCAAGTAAATTAAATCGGAGATATATACGATAGCAGGTGACTGAAAACGTAGTTTATAGTGAGTAGTTTAATATATAATTGTGTCAACATTATATTTATTTAAAAGAAGGCTCTTGTAACTTTCTTTGAATTTATTAAACGGTAGTTTCTTAATTTCAAATGGTATATCATTCCATAATTTTGCCCCAATAAATTTTATTGATCGTTGAGTTCGAGCAGAATGTAATCGGGGTAAAAAGATATCGTTATTGGAAGAATGGCGTGTTGCATGTGACGAAACTGCAGAAATGTATGTAAAGTAGTGGTTAAAATTGGTTGGCAATTTCTTACAAGTAAACTGATGCATAAACTTAGCAATTTCAAATCTGAATAAATCTTCAAGTTTTAAGATCTTATATTTATAATACTGCGGTGTTATACTGTTTCTGATTGGGATATTGGAGATAGTTCTTAAGGCCTTGTTTTGGAGTTTTTTGAGTTTGATCAAATAAGTTTTATAGGTAGAACCCCATACTGGAAGAGCGTAGAGCAAATGAGAATGAACCAAGGTGTAGTAAAGAGTTACTAAAGTATTACAGGGAAGATAATAACTTAACCTTGAAATAACTCCTACAGACCGTGAAATTTTGTTTTCAAGAGACTTAATATGTGATTTGAACGATAAATGATCATCAAGAATAATTCCCAAGTATTTTGCTGAAGTAGATGGACGCAATATTTGCCTGTCAAAGATAAGTGTGAGTTCAGGTTTAAGATTGCAAGCGTTGTTATCTGGATAGATAGGCAAGGCAACAGTTTTAGAAGCATTAACAACTAGATTATTAGACATCATCCACTTAGCAACCCTTGAGAGTTCTAAATTAGCCAAATTTTCCATACTTTGATATGATTTTCCCGTAATTAAAAGTGCCGTATCATCAGCAAAGAATCTAGGGGTAGTATCTAAACAGGAAGGAAGATCATTTATGTAAACAAGAAACAGGAGAGGGCCTAAAATAGAACCCTGTGGAATCCCATAATTAATCTTTTTATTTGATGAATTAATATTGGCAAGTGAAACATATTGATTGCGGCCATATAAGTAAGATTTGAGCAGTGAGTTTGCCACCCCACGGATACCATAAAAATCCAACTTTTTTAATAACTTGTCATGGGAAACCGAATCAAAAGCTTTTCTAATATCCAAAAATAAAAGTGCAGAAGGTTGACTGATATCTAAGTTGTCATAACATTCCGATATAAGATCTAAAATAGCATGAATCGTAGATCGTTTATGCCTAAAGCCATATTGGGTTGGTACAATAGTATTGCTACTTGTAAAAAACGATAGTAGGCGATTATATATTAAGCTAAGGTAACCTAAGGTACTAAACCATTAGCCTATCGCCAGAGATGGGCATTTATCGCGATAATTTATCGGCGATAATTTTTTACCGATTATCGTTATCGCTCAAAATAGTTTTGATTTATCGATTACCGATATCGCTGATGAAATATATTTGGGTATCGCCGATAAATTATCGCGATAAACAATTTTTTATGCCTACAGTGTTCAAACTTCAGAGTTGGTGAGTTGGCACTATGGAAAAAATACACGGTGCCCATTACATCTTGTTGCAATTTTTAAAAAATCTCTCTTTGTTTTGTTTCATGCCACGGCAGAGCCCGTAAACCACTTCGTTTTCTGGAAAAATCTACAAAAACATTTTTGCAATTTGATTTACAAAAAAAACCTTCGTCAAACACATTGAAAATTTACCGCAGCATTTATCGGAAAAATTTATCGGCGATAATTTATCGATTACCGATATCGCTTTAAGAAATGGAGATTTATCGCTTATCGGTATCGCCCAGAGCTTTTTTAAAGTCATCGATTATCGTTATCGCTGTAGTACAGAAAGGTTTATCGTGCCCATCACTGCCTATCGCTGTATCTGTGTACACTATGACTATATCACACCAGCATTTTATAAAAAAACTTGCAGCGCTACCAGCACTTGAGGCAAGCACATCCAACGAGTGGACTACCGGTACCAACTGATCAATGCAAATGCATTAACCAACTGACAAAGAATCGTGTCTAACCCTTTCTAACTGTGAGGTCATTTGTCACACAAGAAATAGTTTGGTTTTTTTTACACTGATTCTATGGTTCTGGGTCAGCAGAAGTAAACGACTGGATCCTGTTACCATTTTTATTTTCTTCCAAACTGAGGGTACAGTACCAGTGGTACAGGGCACTTCCCAGCTTCAGTGCTACCAGCCAGCTAGCCCTGATCAACTGATGCTGCGCGCAAGATGAGTAGCTAGTCTATGGACCGCATTTTTTAGTCTTTAACAGAACTTGACGAATGTCAACTTGTCAAGCACTGTCTGCGAACGGCCCAACGAAAACCACTATAATTCTGGCAGAATAAACGAGAGAATCGAAAAAAAAGAAAAAGCGTGCATTGCGCAAAAATTAACAAGCGCATCGAATATAATAACCACTGTCTGAAGTTGAATGGCAACACAGGCTCAATCAAGCGACTGGGCATGCACGCTGCCAGCCGCTGCTAATAAAAATAAAACTGCGACATTTTCTTAAACGAAATCAACATTTCCGTAGAGTTCATCTCAGTGGCGTACGCAGGATTTTTCAATGGGAGGGGTTTCAGTGACGTCACATCATGATGACATAAAAATTCTACGTCATCACGATGTGACGTTACTGGCAGTGTCAACTTAGATTTTTAACGTTCACAATAATATTTCATCAACCGGGCTGTTATTTATAGCGTAGTTTTAAAGGTGTCGCAATCCATGCGGAAGATTGAGGGTTCAATTCCCAGGCCTATCAGGAATCATCGTCTTTTCGAATAAAGATTCTTCCATTTTTCGTCCAAATGTATTTGTAATTGTTTTCTTTCATTTTTTGCTTGGTCTGCCAGAGCAGTTTTTTGCGGTACGAGGTAAGATTTTCGTTTATAAACAAACGCGTTATGCCTGGCACTGGAAACTCGGTGGTCGGGATTTTCCTCGCTGCAGATCGCTTGCTGTAGATTAAATTACGAATTCTTCGGTTCGCAAATCGTGCAATGATTGCAGGCGTTGGTAGATTGGTACTGCTGTTATTGCTTTTGCCAGGTCTTTTCGTGGGTAGACGATGCGCAATGGAAATGTCGTTTTCATTTAAATTAATATTTAATTTTTCAGCTATTTTAATTACCACTTCAGTTGTATCTTCATTTTGAACTTGTCGAACTCCTTCAAATTCCAAGTTCTCCCTTCTGCCATATTGCTCAAGGTTATCCAAATGCTCAAATTGATCGGTCTGCACATCATGCAGCATTTCCACTTCATCTCTTAATTTTTGATTGTCTTTCTCCAGGTTTTTATTGCATTTGATCAATTTAGCATTTTCGGCTTTCAGTTCTTCAAATTGCATAGAAATAAATTCCTGACTTTCTTTGATTTGCGCTAGTTCAGTTTTTAGAACCATAATTTTTTCTGCTTGTGCGTTTCGATTGATCTCTAATTCTTTTACAACTACGCTTTTAATTTTAGGTTTTAGCATTGCCAAACATTTCTCGATTAATTCTTCTTCATTCTGTGATGATCTGGTTGGCATATTGACTTGCAGTTTTTTTTTTCAGAGAGAAAAAATAGCGTCTACTCCGCGTGACAACTACTGACAACTGACGTGACAACAAAATTTGAAACGACCTTATATGCTGACGACACATATCTAGCTATGTCTGACAAAGATTTAGATTCTTTAGAAATTCGCGCCAATAAAGAAATTTCAAAAATTGATCTATGGCTACGGAAAAACAAACTGTCTTTGAATTACTCTCAATCAAACTACATGATAGTCAATGGCAATCCAAAGAAAACTATTGATGATAACTTTAAGCTGATCATAATTAATTCTGCGCTGATCAGAGCTTCGTCGGTTAAGTACCTCGGCTTGCACATTGATGAACATTTAAACTGGTCTGTTCATTTGAAACATCTCTCAAATCAATTGGCGAGATACTCCGGAATTTTTTACAGGCTTCGTAATTTTGTTAACGTGGAAACTCTGTGCATGCTATACTACAGCTTTATCTACAGCAGATTACAATATGGCATAATTGTATGGGGCTCGGCTACCAAAAATTATCTAAGTGAAATCAGTGTTAGATTGAATTATATAATTCGGACTATTACCCGTAGCAACCGTTATACGTCAATGACTTCGCTGCATAAAAAACTTAAATTTTTAAAACTTCATGACGTATACAATTTTGAACTTGGCAAATTCATGTTTCAATTGTGTAAAGGAAATGTGCCGAAAATATTTTATGATTCGTTCATGAAGATTAATCAAATTCATCATTACAATACAAGATCCACTGAAAAAGCAATTTACTTTTTGCCGCGTATGAACAAAAGTTTTTCTCAAAAAACTCTTTCGTTCAGAGGAACCAAACTCTGGAAAGAGATTGATAATGATATAAAAAGCCCACACTGGGTTTCCTTTAAAAAGGCTTACAAACATTTTTTATTGCAATCGTATTGATGTTTATTGAATATGCTTTTCTTTGTATAATCTTCTTTAAATGTTTTGAATTTAGTTAATTGATTACTCACTGAAAATTTGATTATTGGCACCTAAAAATATTGGTAATCGTTTTTTTACTTTGTGATTTTCTTTTTCCGTGTGTGATGTACTTTCTGCAGCGATGCAGAAAGTACAATGCAGCGATGGCGAACCGTTGGCGATACTGTGGAGATTTAACCAACGCGGGAATCAAGCCCCAGACCTTCCGCACCGATAGTCTGTGCGCTTGACCACTAAGCTAACGGCCGATACCAGCCCAGAAATTGAATACAAAACCTCTTGCGCCAATAGCGATATCTTTGGTTAACCCCAACTGGCTAGTTTGGTTAACTCAAAATTAGGACATCGCAAGCGGACCATTTGCCTGCGTTGCATCCATTCTCTTCCAAGAATGCCTTGGCTTCTGCGCTGGAACGTTGTGTTGTCCAGCCATGATAGCCCTTGAGAGCAATGGCTTTATGATATCGCGACACGACTCCAGCTTTAACAATACTCATTGGCTTTGTCCAGGCTTGCATTTGGAGTTAGTCGTTGGTTCAAGCGGAGCCCACCAGAAAAGTTTGACAACCGGAATTATTGCATCACGATGAAAGTTTCTCGAGATTATAAAGCAAGTTGGATAGCGCAGAAAAACATGACAGCAATTTCAGAAATCTCTCCGTGAAAAAGGCGGACTGTTCCAAAAAGAGTGGTTTATGTTTTATTTCAATCGTCAATGAGAGGGGGGGTTGACCCCCGAAACCACCCCGTGCGTACGCCACTGGTTCATCCTAAAGGGTATTACTTTTTACCTGATGTATTGTTAAATGTGGAACACATTACTGCAAACACCATCACAACAACTTTGAACTTGACCAAAAAACAAAAAAAGCTGGCTTTTATATTAAATGGAAAAAATAGGGTCGAAACACAATAACATTGCGACGTTTTCCCCACGAAAATAACAATAATGTAATGCTTTTCCCCCACGAAAATAATAATAATGCCACGAAAATAACAATTCACTAGAATGTTGTCAAATGAGTAGCAAATTCCCACAAACACCAACAGAATGACTTTGAAGTTGACTAAAAACCGAAAAAAATCTTTGTTTCTTGATGAAACGCCAAAAACTGGGGTTCAATAGCAGTAAAAATGCGACGTTTACCCCCACGAAATTACTATTATTTTAATGTTTATTGAAAAGAATATGAAATTACCTTTCACACGAATATTGTCAAGTGTGTGGAAAAGTGCTACAAACACCATCAGAACGACTTTAAACTTGACTGAAAATTGAAAAACAAATTGTTTGTTCTTCGGTGAAACAGCAAAAACTGGGGTCCAATAAAAGTAATATTGCGACGTTTTCCGACCAAAAATTTGCATAATTTCAATCACCGTTGTAAATAGTATGAAATTACCTTTCACATGAATATTGTAAAGTTGATGGCAAAACAAAACAAACATCATCAGAACGACTTTGAACTTACCTGAAAATCGAAATAAATTTCGTTGCTTTTTTGCTAAAACGGCAAAATCTGGGGTTCAACAAAAATAATATTGTGACGTTTTCCGACAAAAAATTTACAAACTTTCAATCATCACTGTAAAGAGTAAAAAAGCATCTTTTACATGAATATTGTAACGTCGGTGGCAAATAACAAAAACGTCATCACAACGATTTTGAACTTGACCATACGTTAGAAAATATTTTCTCTGCATATTTGCAAAAATCACTAAAAACGGGGTCCAATAAAATCAATATTGCGGCGTTTTCCCCCACAAAATTACCATCACTTTGCTGCTCATTGAAAAGATAATGAAATTGCCTTTCACATGAACATTGTCATGTGTCAAAAGGCAAAATGCTACAAACACCATCAGAATGACTTTAAACTTGACTAAAAACCGATTAAAAGTTTCTTTGTTTTTTTGCTGTAACGGCAAAAACTGGGGTCCAACAATAGTACCATTGCGACGTTTTCCCCCACAAAATTACCATTACTTTAATATTCATTGAATAGGCTATGAAATTACCTTTCACATGAATATCGTAAAGTTGATGGCAAAATAAAGGAAACATCATCAGAAAGATTTTGAACTTCACCAAAAGAGAAAAAGACTTTCCGTGTTTTTTACTGAAACGGCGAAAACTGGGGTCCAATAATAATAGTACTGCGACGTTTTCCCCCACGAGATTTCCATTACTTCAATATTCATTGAAAAGAATATGAAATTACTTTTCACATGAATATTGTCAAGTGTGTGGCAAAATGCTACAAACACCATCAGAACGACTTTGAACTTGACCGAAAATCGAAAAAAGTTTGTTTGTCTTTTCTAAAACGGCAAAAACTGGGGTCCAATAAAAGCAATATTGCGACATTTTTCGACCAAAAATTTACAAACTTTTACTCATCATTGTAAAGAGTATGAAATTACCTTTCACCTGAATTGTAAAGTTGATGCCAAACAAAACAATCATCATCAGAACGACAAAAAAAAGAAACTTTTTTTGATTTTCAGTCAAGTTCAAAGTCGTTCTGATGGTGTTTGTAGCAGTTTGCCACACACTTGACAATATTCATGTGAAAGGTAATTTCATATTCTTTTCAATGAGCAGTAAAGTAATGGTAATTTTGTGGGGGGAAACGTCGCAATATTAATTCTATTGGACGCAGTGTTTAGTATTTTTTGCAAAAAGTCAACGAAAATCTTTTTCGACTTATGGTCAAGTTCAAAGTCGTTGTGATGATGTTTGTTTTGTTTTGCCACCAACTACACAATAGTCATGTGAAAGGTAATTTTATATTTTTTAGAATGATGATTGAAACTTTGTAAATTTTTTGTCGGAAAACGTCACAATATTACTTTGATTGGACCCCAGATTTTGCCGTTGTAGCTAAGAACAAAGAATTTTTTTTTCGGTGTTTAGTCAAGTTTAAAGTCGTTTTGATGGTGTTTACTTTATTTTGCCATCAACTTTACGATATTCATGTGAAAGGCAATTTCATACTCTTTGCAATGATGAGTGAAAGTTTGTAAATTTTTTGGCGAAAAAACGTCGCAATATTACTTTTATTGGACCCCAGTTTTTGCCGTTTTAGCAAAAAACAAACTTTTTTTCGATGTTCAGTCAAGTTTAAAGTCGTTCTGATGGTGCTTGTAGCATTTTGCCACACACTTGACAATATTCATGTGAAAAGTAATTTCATATTCTTTTCAATGAATATTAAAGTAATGGAAATTTCGTGGGGGAAAACGTCGCAGTATTATTATTATTGGACCCCAGTTTTCGCCGTTTCAGCAAAAACACGGAAAGTCTTTTTCTCTTTTGTTGAAGTTCAAAGTCATTCTGATAATGTTTGCGTTTTTTTGGCATCAACTTTACGATATTCATGTGAAAGGTAATTTCATGGCCTATTCAATGAAAATTAAAGTAATGGTAATTTTGTGGGAGAAAACGTCGCAATGGTACTATTATTATTGGACCCCAGTTTTTGCCGTTTCAGCAAAAAACTTTTTTTTTAGGTTTTAAGTCAAGTTTAAAGTCGTTCTGATGGTGTTTGTAGCAATTTGCCACACACTTGACAATATTCATGTGAAAGGCAATTTCATATTCTTTTCAATGAGCGGTAAAAAAGTGATATTTTGGTGGGGGGAAACGCCGCAATATTGATTTTATTGGACCCCGTTTTTAGTATATTTTGCAAAAAAGCAAAGAAAATATCTTTTAACTTATGGTCAAGTTCAAAGTCGTTGTGATGATGTTTGTGTTGTTTTGCCACGAACTTTACAATATTCATGTGAAAGGTAATATTATAATCTTTACAATGATGATTGAAAGTTTGTAAATTTTTTGTCGGAAAACGTCACAATATTATTTTTGTTGGACCCCAGATTTTGCGGTTTTAGCAAAAAGCAAAGATTTTTTTTCGGTATTTAGTCAAGTTCAAAGTCGTTCTGATAGTTTTTGTAGCAGTTTGCCACACACTTGACAATATTCATTTGTGAAAGGCAATTTCATTATATTTTCAATGAGCAGTGAAGTAATGGCAATTTTGTGGGGGGAAACGTCGCAATATAATTTTTGTTGGACCCCGTTTTTAGTATTTTTTGCAAAAAGTCAACGAAAATCTTTTTCGACTTATGGTCAAGTTCAAAATCGTTGTGATGATGTTTGTGTCGTTTTGCCACCAATTTTACAATATTCATGAGAAAGGTAATTTTATATTTTTTAGAATGATGATTGAAAGTTTGTAAATTTTTTGTCGGAAAACGTCACAATATTATTTTTGTTGGACCCCAGATTTTGCCGTTTCAAAAAAAAAGCAATAAATTTTTTTCGGTATTTAGTCAAGTTCAAAGTCGTTCTGATGGTGTTTGTAGCAGTTTGCCACACACTTGACAATATTCATGTGAAAGGTAATTTCATATTCTTTTCAATGAGCAGTAAAGTAATGGTAATTTCGTGGGGGAAAACGTCGCATTATTAACTTTATTGGACGCAGTGTTTAGTATTTTTTGCAAAAAGTCAACGAAAATCTTTTTCGACTTATGGTCAAGTTCAAAGTCGTTGGGATGATGTTTGTGTCGTTTTGCCACTACTTTACACTATTCATGAGAAAGATAATTTTATATTTTTTAGAATGATGATTGAAAGTTTAAAAATTTTTTGTCGGAAAACGTCACAATATTACTTTGATTGGACCCCAGATTTTGCCGTTTTAGCAAAAAACATTTTTTTTTTCGGTGTTTAGTCAAGTTCAAAGTCGTTCTGATGGTGTTTGCTTTATTTTTCCATACACTTGACAATATTCATGTGAAAGGTAATTTCATACTCTTTTCAATGAACATTAAAATAATAGTAATTTTATGGGGGTAAACGTCGCATTTTTACTGTTATTGGACCCTAGGTTTTGTCGTTTCATTAAGAAACAAAAGATTTTTTTTCGGTTTTTAGTCAAGTTCAAAGTCATTCTGATGATGGTGTGGGAATTTGCTACTCATTTGACAACATTCTAGTGAAAGGTGATTTCATTCCACTTTTAATAAGCATTACATTATTGTTATTTTCGTGGGGGAAAACGTCGCAATGTTATTGTGTTTCGACCCTATTTTTCCATTTAATATAAAAGCCAGCTTTTTTGTTTTTTGGTCAAGTTCAAAGTCGTTGTGATGGTGTTTGCAGTAATGTGCTCCACATTTAACAATACATCAGGCAAAAAGTAATTTCATAGCCTTTAGGATGAACTTTACGGAAATGGTGATTTCGTTGGGGAAAATGCCGCAATTTTATTTTTATTAGACGTTTGATCCAGATCACGTTTAACAGCTCAGATGGCCGAGTGGTATGGAGCGTCTGTCTCTTGAGCTGTAGACTCGGGTTTGATTCCGAGTCGAGTCAAACCAATGACTTTAACATTGGTATTCACAGCTTCCCTGCTTGACGTTCAGCACTGAAGGGACAGTGTGGAGAACAAGCCGGCAAGTTTACTTGTTGTGCCGTTGGGAAAGGCACTTAGCGGGATTTCCTCATCTTGGTGTGGTAGACAGATGGCCGGCAACTCCTAAGCGAGCTCGTATAGCGCATTGATCGCTTTCTCGTGATAGGATAAATATGCAACTAAATAAAAATAAATCCCATTTCTAGCAGCGTGCATTCCTAATCGCTTGATTGAGCCTGTATTGCCATTCAACTTCAGACAGATGAGTGATTATTATTAAACACGATGCGCTTGTAAATTTTTGCACACCGCGCGCTTTTTCTTTTTTTTCGATTCTCTCGTTTAGTGGTCAACAAAAGCTCGAAACAATTCTAAACCAGGGCGATACGATGGTCATGTTGGCATCGCCAAGTGATGTACGCTAGAATCTATGGTTTGATTAGTGATTACCTTTTATTTCACCGGAAAGCGGTTACGCAACTCCGATTTCAATTTCAGACCGCTATAATTCTGGATCAACCAGAAAACCGCTCACAATTACACTAGCATTACCAAAACAAAAACTTTCTAACAGCGTGTCAAACCTTATCTAAAATTGCAACCTATTCCGCAATGGGATTTGTTATATACTGTATTAATATGCAACACATAGAGCAGTGTTTCTTAACCGGGGTTCGACCGAACCCCTAGTGTTCGACGGAGCTGTCTCTGGGGTTCGGTAGAAGTCCTTCAATATCCTAACGCTTTCAGGGGCGTATCCAGCGGGGATCCGCGCCCCTCCCCCCCGCAGACAAATGCACAAAACTTTCGTGGTGTAAAGGTGATACGGGCTACCTATAAAGGACAATCTAAGGGCCTGATGACTTTTTTGCTCTTCAGTTGACTTTGGGCTGGAAAATTGGACATCTGCGGACGTGTGTGGAAGTTAGGAGAGAGTCAGCTGTTGGTAATCATAAATATATTTGCCTTCGTGATATTCCAACAAGCAAAGTAATCTTTATCTCCCTCTAGCGTAAATCGCGATACATTAACTTAATCTCCACACTAGCTGACTTGCCCTCATATCGTTTCAACTGCTAATCTGATCTGGGGCGGGATCGCAACTTCCTTTTTGCTCGCTGATTTAACTAGCTAGTTAAGCTTTCATCTACCGAGGAGTTTGCGAACTAGCACGTTGAGCGATCGCAAGTAGTCCTCGCAATCTCCTTGCAAATATCTGACGCACGCGCCGCAGAATACGTCAGCTGTGCATAAACGTAAGGAGAAAAGGCAGTCTTAGTCAGCAAGTATTGAGAAACGAAAATACAGCAGCTTTTTCGTTATAATTTCACTGAATAAGTTTGCTAATTAGTTAGCAAGATGGAGAGTAGAAAAGCCAAACGTTCTCTGAAATAATAATAATAACAAGTATTTCTATACCGCTTGAGATGGCAAACGGAGTTAGCCACCCGACTAAGCGGTACATGGCAAAGAACAATTGAATTAAGCAAACAGCAAAAAATGACAAACATAACAAAAAAAGAGAAGAACAAAGCAAATATACGACTACAAATCAGGCACATCTTCAAAAGCAACACTAAAGTAATGACTCTTGAATTTACTTTTAAAAATAGTTAGTTTGTCACATTCTCGAACATATTTTGGCAAGGAATTCCAAATTTTGACAGATGAAAAACAAAACATGGATTCACCTTCAGAGGTATGAGTTGTGCACACTTGTCGAAGCAAGTTGTTTAGTTCTGCACACTTGTTGAAGATATGAACTGCTGTACCTATTGATGCTTTACTTACGGCCATTGAAGCGCACAGTAAGCATATGTTAGGATCATTTTCTTCTGAATTGACAATGGCTTCCAAGCAGCAAGCATGGAAAATAGTTACAACTAAGGTAAGAATATGTCTGTACGCTTGCATGGGGATTTTCTGTCACTTTATCGTATCACTACGTCACAGCAGAAATATGTTTTTATATTTTGCGAGTTAACTCCCTAAATATTTTTGGCGTTAATAGGACCATCGAACAAGTAGAGCATAAATGGTGGGACCTAAAAAGTTCAGCCAAAAAAGCAGTCGCGGATGGAAAACGGAAGCGATCAAAACTGGAGGAGGTACAAACACCGCCACACCTACTACAGAAGCGCAATTCCGAGTCATGTACATCATTGGCATGCAAGGCACCACTGGTGTAGATGGAGCTTTTGACCTGGATACCTCAGACAGTCGAGTAACAAATTTTGTTTTTAAATGTTGTCATTCATGCAGTGCGATGAAAAACTTGGAACTGTTATAATTTTCATTTCAGATCAAAATGTTAGCTGGCCATCAACTTCGGCTCCACAAAATATCGAGGTCGAGGAAACCCACAAGAATAAAGAGATACCATTTTTGCCTGAACTGATGCATCAAAGCAGTTCATCATCAAGTTTTCTAGCAATGCTGGAAGAACAACCTGTTAGCCTTAGCCCCATTAGCCCATGCTCTTCAGCAAAAGTGTTTCACCAAATCTAACTAAAACAAAAAAACATAAATTTAAAGCTGCGGAAAGTGAAATAATCGATGTACAAAGACAAATTTTGACTCAGTTAACCAGTGTCCATGCCAAAATTCTAACACAGCTAGAAACGAGAAATGAACTGGAAAGCGAAAAGCTGGAGCTGAAGAAGGATTTAAATGGAAGCATGAGTGGAAGTCAACCATTCTCCAGCATTCAGGATAATCCTGTAAAGCAATGATTGCCTCATCGTGTGCACGTGTGACATTGAACTACTTTTTACCTCACTGATTCACTGTTCAATTCTTTCGTTTCCTTCACTGTTTGGTTATGCTGCTACTTTTTCACTTTAAATCGCTCTGTTTTTACAATCAATGAAGCAAATCTCTACTGCTAATTCTTAAGCTATAAATTTAGCAACAATGAAGCAGTAAAAATAGCTTAATTTTATTTTAAATTTTGAGCCATTAATGTCTCACACTATGCAAAACTGCCAACAATGGCAGCACGGACAAAACGTCCGTCATGAAACTCATGCGCTTCTTCACCATGATCGTCCGCAGGGATAACAGTTAATGCCGCAGATGTAGGTGATGACGTGTGCTGGCTAAGCGAAGTAACTCTGTGCTTGCGGCATATATTATGAAGAATGAAGCAGCACATAGATATCTTGCATGTTTTTGATGGAGTGTAGCATAATCTTCCCCCAGTGTGGTCTATTACGCGCCATCTTTGCTTCAATACTCCAAAAGGCAGGATAGCCACTATCACCACGCAAAATTCCGTCACCGTAGTATCCACTTTCAAAGTTGCTATGTATATTGGATTGACGTAGAATAAAAGAATCGTGACACGAACCAGGATATTTACAAACCACGTCCATAAAAAACATGTTTGCGTCGCATATAACCTGCATTGTAAAAAAAGCCGTTAGAAATATTACTATTAACTTGCTTTGAATTATAACTAAGTGGTACTTATTTGAACATTTATAGAATGAAAACCTTTTCGATTGACAAAAAGGTGTTCGTCTTCAGATGAGGCAATAATAGGTATATGCGTACCATCTATGGCCTCTATCACTCCAGGAAAACGACCAAGTGAATAAAATTGCTCTTTTCTTGGCTGCACTGATGAAAGGTTTGGCATATATATAAAATCTTTTTTTTTTCTGAGCAAGCCACCCGATTACTTTCGGATCATCGCTTTCGAAAGCTAAAAAGTATGGTAATCCACCGGCTTTGAAAGCCGAAACGATCATCTGTTAAGTCCGAAAGTCTGTACTTTTTCGGCTTTCAAAGCCGATGGATTACCATACTTTTTAGCTTTCGAGAGCGATGATCCAAAAGTAATCGGGTGAGCAAGCAGTGAACAAATCTTGACAAAACCTCACTATGACCGTTGACTGAGCAATATTGAGGTTGTTTTTGGTTGAACTCTGAAAGCTGCCTGAAGCAAGCAGTTTCAGTGATATCAAAACTTTTTCACCACCGTCAATGCCTTCGAACTTCTGATTGATGGCTGCAAATCTTCTTTCAGTATATCACACAGTTCCAATATTGCTTCTCGAGACAACCGGTAGGCTTATTCATATACATTGTTCAGCTTCGGAATTGTCCCCAGGATTTTGTCTAATCTTCCATCTTTCACCGTGGCTTCTGAGAGCTAAGTAAGCTGCCATTGCTGATGCAAGCATAGATGGGCAAGTTAATGCAAAACGTTAGCTTCGTTAACCACTATTTCGTTAACACGGCTATGTACCTCCGTTAACGTTAATTCGTTAAATTCAGCTAATATTAACGGAAGTTAATTGAATTCGTTAAATCGTTAATTTTGACGTAAAACAACTTTTCTTTTTAGAAAAAGCTCAAAGATTTTTAATATCAATGTTTGCGTAAGCATTTAAGCAATTTTTCTGCTCACAAGCAATATGTTTTGTTGTCTTTCTCTCGCTTTTTGACCTCAATGGTCGTATTTTGCTGGTTTATCGATGTCAAACTTAACGAACAATAAGAGAAATAGGCTAAGCGTTTACAAAAATTTAACGGAAGTTATCAAGCACTAACGGAAGTTAATTTAGTCCGTTAATTTCAAAAAGAAGTTTAACGAATTAACTAGTTAATGAAAAAGTTAGCTTCGTTATTAACGATTAACGAAATTATGCCCACCTCTGGATACAACAAATGTTTTCTGAACAATAACACGCTTTACGAATATCTGAAGTTCCTCTTTAACTAACGAGGAAGACAAGTTTCTTTCGCGAGCGAGGAGGAATTGCGATCGCTCTAGGAGGTTAACGTCAATATTGCGAGCGAGAAACGTCACAGCCGAGCTCGTTCAACGCAACGAGGAAGGTTGTGATTCCGCCCCTGCTCTTGAGGAGCAATTCGGAGCGTACCTGATGATTCATGCGTGACGAGTGGGTCACGAAGAAGAGTTGTACAACACTACAACTCTGCCGTTTTTTCTCAAAACCTAACAACTACAATTGTCAAGTTTTCGAGATAATGAAGGTTTTACGTTTTTTTAAGCTAGCACAAAATCCTGATTGTAAAATTTTCTATTTCTTTTTCAGAGTGAGTCATTTTAAAGGCGTGAATGAAAATTGATTTATAAAAAAAAAACTATCGATTAGTTTTTGAAAAAAGTGACTTGTTAGGTTTAAAAAAACAATTCTTCGTTTAAAAAGTAACAATTTTTTTTCAAAACCTAACAACTACAAATTGGATTATGACGTAACAGGCGTCTCATTCCGTACTTGGGTTCAGTCACCTTGTTTCAACTTACAGTACTCGGAAGAAAACAAATAATGATATGACGTCATAATGTGCCTCAACAATTGAAATGTAGTTGTTAGGTTTTGAAAAAAAATAATCGGTAAAAAGTTGGCAAAAACTTTTTTTGGGTGTAGTTGTTAGGTATCCATATTAGCATAACTAATTAAGTTGGCACTTTGATTTTTGGACACGTCATGATAAAACATCGAATTTCAATTCGAAAACTGCAAATAAAAATTTTTTGAAAAATTTCTAGTTGTTAGGTTTTGAAAAAAAAACGGCAGAACCATTGCAGCATAGACTACTATAATATGATTGCAGTGTATCCATTATTACTAACAGTGGAACCACTCTCTGTACTCAGTGTCCGGAACGCAAGTCAGAGTTGAGAGTTCATCTGTTCAAATCGTGTTGCCCATTCCTATACTGAGAAATAAAGAAAATAATGGTGAGCAATTTCATTGTCTTAAGGTGTGTTTTACACAGAATACGATTTTCATGCGATTTTGTTGTCGTACGTAATTTTATGCGATTTTTGTCATAAGAAGTGACGGATCTGACGTGATATTAAATGCGATTTCATCGGATAAAAGCGCAAAATCGGACAAAAAGTTGTTCTGCCAGGTTTTCAGCCTAAGGCCTAAGGTCTTGGTGAATTAACCTATATATTTGAAAAAATGAATTTTTGCCTGCGCATAGGCTAAACGAACTAAAGGTGGTGTTAATTGTCTCCCTTGAAGCTCTTAGGACAAGACTGTTTGAGTTGGGGTAGAGTATAATTACAAAAATGTGATTTGTTAGGATGTGGCTATTTTTACCGACCGGTAACATTTGTCTCTTCGGTTTATTTTATTACCGTATTTAGTCTCGCTTTGTCGAACCGGGAAGAGCGCAAAGGAATAATAAATGAAACAAAGCGCTTTTTTGAATGGGCCCGCACTAATACCCTCTGCTTTTTTGTGAAACCCAGTTTTGCACGGTAGGCCTACTAGGCTGCTGATTAGCAACAGATCATTGCAGGCAGCTTATTGTACTTACCGGTATATGGGCCTACTGCAAAAACATAAATGTTTTTATGTGCATTAGCCTTTATCAGCTATTTCAAGATAGGCAGAGGCTAAGGTTACGTGACCGTAACATTTGTCTCTTTGGTTTATTTTATTATCCCTTCACGCTTCCCTGATTGTACGAGAGCGTGACGAAGTAATAAAATAAACTAAAGAGGCAAATGTTACGGTCACGTAACTTTAGCCACTTCCTTCAAGATAAACCTAGTCTACTGATAGCTACACAGCTGCAGTCGGACAGTAGGCTATTGTTACCAGGTTATGTTATGAAGTAGCAGGCTGTAACTAATGTAACAAATTCAAAGAACCCCAAACCACAGCTTAATTTAATTTAAAATGATTTTACATTAATGTGAAACATGATTTGATTTAAATGCTAATCTTAGACCTTGGTCTTATTGACATGTGCGAATTTACTATCACTTTTTGCTGTTTTATTTTAATATTAAGTTCACCTAAATACACTTTCAAGCGCATTTATTTATTTATAGAATTAAGAAACATTAAATCAAGGCATGGTTTCTCCCTTTTTTTTTCTTGTCTCTGCTATTGTTCCATCCATGTTTTCTGTTTCACAGGTAACATAGATTGTAATACACTGATACAGCACCTTGTAGGTTTAATTTGTAATTTTAAAGTGATTGTATCATATTTAAAAATGTTGGCTGATTTTTTAATATTAGCTTATAATTAAAATATATATGATATATATGTATAATTGAAAAGTTTTTAGGTGAGTAAGGCCTACCGGTATTAATTATATTGTATTTGATACAATTCTGATCTGTGATGTCATTTAATACTGAACTTTTTATCGAATTAGTTCGATCCAAAAGTTTTTTGTATGATTCAAAAGATGTGAATCATCGTAACCATCATATGTTAAGAAATGCTTGGGAGTCAATTGCTGAAGAAATGGGAATAAGAAGTTAGTCTTGTCAATTTTTTACAGTAACTTCCTTACTAAGCAATTTCAGATTTGGTGCTTCATTTTGATACAGTAGGCTTGGTTAATCATTATATTTAGCTTATTGATATGACATAAACCGCATAGCATTGTGTTCTGCTAATGTTACAAGATGACAAGACCTATATATATACTGCTAGGCCAAGCTTTGTGATTTTAATTGAGCTCTGGGGTTGCAACCCTGTCTTCACTTATCCTTGGGTTAGGTGTAGTATCAGCCCCCAGGTTTGATTAGGGTTAGGTTTGGTTAGGATTAGGTTCGGTTAGGGTTAAATTTAGTTAGGGTTAGGTTGGGTTAGGGCTAGATTTGGTTAGGGTCACACTATAGGTTAGTTTAAGACCATAGGTTAGGTTAAGGGTGGCAGACAGAAAAAGCATGGGGGCTTATTCTAGATGAGACCCCTTATCCTATTGTAACTGCTTTTTTCCTATTTGCATTCTTTATTGTATTGTTCTGTGTTGGTATGGGGGAATAATACACTTTTGCATATTTACCAATTCTGATTAAAGAAAAGGCAGCGTCTTCTGTCGTTGACAGCAGAATAGTTCTGAGTCAATTTTGCTGGCCTGTGGCAGTACATTGATCTTGAATAGTATGGATTCGCATGACTGGTAATGGCAAAATAGACACTGCCTAAGAAAAATGTTGCTTAAGCTTTCTTTGATATATTGTTGTGGTGGTTTCTTCAGTAGCAATTAACAAATGATGTGTTTACGCTGTGCTACAAAGCTATGCAGCTTAGTGTTCAGCTTCAGGACAAGTGTGAAAAAGAATTACTATATTTCGAACTGGTTGAACAGGCCTGTAGCCAAGGGGGGCAAAGTGCCCTCCCCCCTAATGAAAATCTTGCCCCCCCCCCCTTCCTAAAAAATTAGAGTTTTTCAAGGATTTTGAATTTTGCCAGAAGATAAAATTAGATGGCAAATCAATTTTTCTTAATTATTTTTGCTAAAGGCAAGGTCGAAAGATGGCTTACGGTTGATTGGCAAAATGTAGCTGCAAGAGAAATCTTGCCCCCCCTAAAAAGATTAGACTTTTTTAAGGATTTTGGATTTACCACAAAATAAAATTAGATGGCGAATCAATTATTCTTAATTATTTTTGCTAAAGGCGAGGTGGAAAGATGGCTTGCGGTGGATTGGCAAAATATAGCTGCAAGATAATGAGTTTTTGAACAGTCAAAAAAGGGTACAGGTCCTCCAAAAGACATTCTTGCCTGCCTACATAAAAACAATAAACCTACTTTCAGATGCACACCCTACTTTTTATAACTGTAAGCTTACTTTTGGCCTAACCTGTATATGCCTTGGCAACTTTATGCTGAACTTTAAGTTGTCAAAAAGTGTCAATTCTTGTAGGCTACTTGTCAAAAAGAAGTGATAGCTCAATAGTAATGAAATGCAAAGGTACTCAAATGCATTTCAAAGACAAAATGTTTTATGACGTTTTAGCACTTTCAATCATGCTCAGTTTATCTTCAATGCGTATTCATTTACAGCGGAAGATGCTAAAAAAAAGTGGCGATCATTAAGGGACACTTATAACAGAAAGAAAGCAGAAATTATGGAAAAGAAAAAAAGTGGTGCTGGAGTATCATACATTCCTCGATGGAGTTATTTTCATTGTTTGAGTTTCTTGGATGTTCACTTAAGTCATCGCAAGTGAGTAAAAAATATTCACGTTCGCAAATGTTTATGTCTTCATGAAGACAACAATGCCAGCGATTTAAAAAATATACTTAATTAAGGTGCTGATGGAATGACAGCCCTAATAAGAAACTATGTTTTAGATTAGATCAATGTTATACTCGATGTTAACTAGGTTGCCATGCATATGAAACATATTTTGAATTGTTTTTTGTGTATAAGTGGTGGCTTTACTTTCTGTGTCAAGTTATTGATTGATCAAACTGTAATTGACTATTTTCGCTTCTGAAAACCAAGGAATGATTGATGCGCTTTGAAATATTTCAACGAATGGTGTGAAGATATTGTGATCATAACATAGCAATATTTGTGCAGAAATAATCTCTTTCATTGTTTGTTTTTTCTGTTGGACAATATGTAGAGGTCGAATTCATAACTTAATCGTTGATAATGAAATTGAAAAAGAGAACTTTTGTCAATATGCCGGTCTAAATAGTGAAGCAGATAACTATGGAGAAACTCCAAATGAAAGTAAGTTAACTGTTTGGCGGTAATTCGTTAGCTTGTTGCGTAAATCATTAGCTTTGGCGTAAATCATTAGCTTTGGCGGTAATTCGTTAGCTTGGGCTAAATCAGTCCGCCATAAATTCATTTTTGCATTTATTAAAAGCAAGTAAGCTCTCGTTTCAGTTTATTTGACGGATACGATGCTAGTGCCGAGAAGAATTTTTTTTAATCTTAGTTTGCTACTCTGAGGAATTTATGTAAAAATCCTTGCCTGCCTAAGTTAACCTAACCTTGTGTTAGTATTTAGTTGCATAATTATCCTCCTATCGCGAGAAAACGATTAATGCGCTATACGAGCTCATTCAGGAGTTGCCAGCCATCTGTCTACAACACCAAGAGGAGGAAATACCGCTAAGTGCCTTTCCCAACGGAGAACTTAAATGATAATTTGATTTCTAATAGTGTGATATTTCTGAAAATTATTAAATGAGCTTTTTTGTAGGTGTTGCGAAAGTGATCATTGATCTGAGTGACAAAGAGCACCCGCCTACGTCTTCGAGTACCCCCATTTCCACCACTACTTACACCTCTCCTGAAAAATTGTTTTCCTCACCGGTTTGCAAACGCAAACGACTCCTAACACAGAGAGATCAGCAGCAGGTTACTTATTAAAAAAATATTGTTTTTTGATGATCTTGCAGTTATGGCGACTTGATTTTACGTAGATTCAACTTCGCAGTGTTGATAAAATAGTTCTTGAATGCACTTTGTTGTAAAAAACGCGTGTTTATGCCATTCATCCATCCATCAAATGCATTGCGATTAATATTTATACAACGGTTTAAATTGTATTTTTGACATGCCAATGACTAATAAAGGCTACAAAGTACTTGTTTTTGGTATAGGCTTCAATATCTCGCGCACTTGAAACAAGCAGCAATTTCTTGACGGCTGCCTTGTCGAAACTGGACCGTCATGAGGACAAAACTTTGTTTGAAACTTATGGCGAGGTGGTTGCAAAGCGACTTGAGAGATTGGGAGAGGAGAGGGCGCATCGAGCGTTTGTGGACATATTGGATGTCTTGCAACGGCATTGATCGTAGAGCGAAAATTTTCAGTTTCTAGCAATTTCAAGTTAGTACTTGCTGTAGTTTTTGTTTGCTTGTATTTATGAGTAGTTTTATTTCTTCGGCAAAGGTCTCGAGATGCGATTTTTTTGATTTCGTGACAAGCGAAAAAATTCCATCATGGTTTTGTGTCGGTTAAAACTCTGTCTCGAAATCAAAACTGCGCCTTGAGATCTAACTGTAATACTATTATTTATTGCACAAGTCACCTAGGTTTGTTAAGGTTGTACTTCATGGGCACGCTATTCCCAACATCGCGTAGTCCATTTCAGCCGAAAGCGAACAATTTTAAAAAGGCGTTGCTATTAATTTGGATTGCAACTAAGCACCCAGACTTTTTGAAAATATGTATATAATTAAACCTGTTTATTTATTAATGTTAATAACAATAAGGTTAAAACAAATGATGCGAGTGTAATATTTGCTACTTTCCTTGGTTGACAATTCTCCTTTGCCAATCGACTTCTCCAGCGGGGGAAACGAAGTGTGAAGCGAATTTTTGCCTAATTTTCCCTGCTAAAGAACTTTGCCGGTCACTATTCGGTCTTGCCATCATTGACGGTAGCTCGTTCCTGTCGCTGCTGTTCCAAGCCCCATTAAGTACGCTGTCTGTCTCGCTGCTATCGACCTCGGCAGATGTGATGTAGTGACGTGTTGGTTGCTTCATATCTCTTTTCTGCAGCCAGTTGTGTAAAACAACAGTGGCTCGAACAATATCTACAGCTTTTTTCTCGCTCACATTAATTGTTTTTCTGAGAACGCGCCACCTTTGCACCAAAATGTCGAAAGTGTTTTCTAAAAAGTAAAAACAATTTTACTCACTGTTGCGTAACCGACCGCAAAATAAGAGCCCGGAGGAATTCCAAGGCCTTACTAGCAAAGCATCTAATGTTTCCACCAAACTTAAAATATCTTGAATTTATTCTTGAATCTTTCTGACAAGGCCAAACTTGAATCCAAAACAAAACAGTTTCACGAAACAAAGGGTCAATAACATTGAATAAAATTATTTGCCAACTGCAGGCTTTGCCTGTAATAAAACTGAGATTTCTTCTCTCGATAAAATGGCGACATAAAATAATAAGTTAAAATTGGTCCGAACCACAACTGAACAAAAACGAATCTGAGGATTAAAGGTGCTATGTGCCACAAGAAAACAAATCACGTGAACAGTTGCGCAACACATTTTTAGGGCGTTTCTTAAAAATTGCAATAAAATTACAAACTGAGGAAACAAAATGATTATCTGCTTGCCAAAGGCGGTGACTAGCGGCATAACAGTTTCAAACCAACTAATAGGAGACACACACGTTGGATCGAACCCAGCCCAGGTCCAGATGACGAAAATAGCAAAGCCGGTGCGTGAACACTCACTTAAGATAACTATTCATAGTGATGTAGCAGTCACTTCTCAATAAGACAGAAAAACTGAAGCCTCTCAGTTTTGTACTGCCTTGCTTGCACTGCTAATGGTTACAACTGAATCTATGTTGTTAAAATGTTTAGATTTAAAAATAAATGCGTTTTCATTTTTCTTTCTTAAGTTATCTTCGTCACACATTTACTGTATTTGTTAGCGTTGTTTTGTACGAACTACAAAGACTGTATAATTTCTTTTTAACAGTTTCAACAGCGCGATCAACACCTGGTACTGGAAAGCCACCTGTTCCATATGTAAAGTTTGACAATATGGAAGATAAAAACAATGACAACAATCAAACTTTATGAAAAGCTGCTGGCGCGAAAGACATTAGTTGCCGACTGTCTTATCGCTTTGAAGCTTCGAGCTAGCTATTGCAATACCTTAAGCCCAAAGCGTTTATATTTGTATTTACTTACCGATGCAACGGCGTGCTCTACTAAGTCTGTACTTAAAGACAAGCTTTTCATAGCTTAAGCTTTTGTCTGGATATGGCCTCATTAGGTTTTCCATCAAAAGAAACGCGTTGTCTCCGACCAAACAGAATGGAACAGCAACCGTAGTTGAATAGAGATTATGCGGCGGTGGCAAATTTAATGCGTGTTCTTTCATTCGAATGCCGATTTCAGAGGTTGAAAAAATCCCTCCATCACTGTGCCGCCCAGAATCTCCTATGTCAACCTTTGTAAAGCGGTAATTGGCGTCGCAAACTCCAAGTAGCACAATGCTGTGGTAACCTTTGTGATTAAAAAACTCGGATCCGGCGTTATGTGGCTTTTGAATGGCAACATGTTTACCGTCGATGGCGCCCACACACATAGGAAAGTTCCACTTTTGACTAAACCCTTGCGCAATTTCTAGCCAGTCCGATGGAGATGCTGGTGGTTTCATAGCATCTTTTGCCAAGACGTCCCATATAGCCTTGCACGTTTCCGGAATTATTTTGCCAATTGACGATTTGCTCACACGAAAGTTGTATGACAGAGACGTGAAGGAATCGCCAGATGATAAGTATCTAAAAATCATTTGAAGTGCACATGGTAACGACAAGCATTTGTCGCTTTAGGTCTGGGGTAATGTGAATTGCTCTGAAGCCTATTTGCGGTAACCTACGTAGGCTATGTTTTCTGCAATACGTTCATTCTTAGTTTTGTATTCCGTTATACGTTGTATTATTTTTTTGCAGTGGGCAATAGTTTAGTGTTTCAATAAGAGTTATTTTTTTAGTACCGGTACCAAGTTAACAACCTTATATTACAAATGCTTTGATAATTCACCTGTGGTTTTTGTGAAGTTTATCTGCTGGCGCTACTCTACCTGGCTTTGTTTAATGGAAAGCTATTATGCTTACTATGGTTTTCTCACCGAAGAGTTAAGCAAAGACGATGCCCCGGCGAGATTGGTGTACGCCAATTAGTATTCATTTTTTCGATATGAGGCCGAACGAGATTTAATAGTGTCAGAAACTCTGATTTATCCAATCTGAAATATTTAATAAGAGCATCGTTGTCTTCCAACAGTGATGGTATTAAACGATGATATTGACTTTGGGTCCGATTTAAAAAAATTCCTCTGGTCCAACATCTGTAAAAGTTAGGCTACTTTAAATTGCTGTTTCAGGTTAGCGTATTAATAACGTGTATTTGTAATTAATTACTTGTGTATTAGTTGCATGTTTATCCTCCAATTACGAGAAAGCGATCAAAGTGCAAAACAAGCTCGCTTATTGGTTATCGCGGCCTTGTCGGTCAAGTATTCGCTTATCGCGGCCTTGTCGGTCAAGTAGCCTAGGATCTCTCTAGTAGATAGAGAAATTATAAGGGGGCTGGGGCGGAGCCCCCCCTGAAAAAAAATTTCGCCCCCCCTACAAAAAATTGGTTACTATAATTTTTTTTTTTTAATATTTTTGCCCCCCTAAGCATTTGCTTCTAGTTGCGGACCTGGACTAAATGGACAGACATATTATTATAGTCTCCAAAGTTCAAATATACCTGACTTGGAATCAAACCAGAGTCCACAGTTGCAGAGGCGGACGCTTTTACCTCTCGGCTGGAAATGGCATTGGCCGCTAAGAAACCGCCTAACGAGCCGTCAACCGGTCTTTTTATTGGTCAGCTAACGGCCCAGGTATATCATTTGTTTTTAACCGGGCCGCTAACAAGCCGCTACCAATTTTTGAAATCGCTTTCAATTTTCATTATTACTCTAAAAGTTATAAAAAATTAAAAAAAAATTGGCTTTGGGCGGGGCCTGAGTTAATTTTTGGGATAAGTGGTTGAGTCGGTTTGATTGCAAAAATGTGAGCCCATGCCATCTTTACTCTCGGCCATCTGAGCAGGTCCAAGTGTTCCTATCGGCGGCCTTTCCTAAACAATTCTTTGCAAAAACTCTGTAGTTGCACCGGATGAACTATCGGAATGGTGGTAAGAGGGTTTACCTGCGACGACGTTGTTGCGAAGAATAAATTGAACTCAATACCAAATGATGATGGTACAACGCTCCGATTACGGACTCCTCCATTGCAAAAGTACCTATAGAAAATGAAAAGTTCCAATTTATTTGAACGACCAATCCAACTAGACTAGCCCTATAGGCTAGATACAAGGACTAGGCCTATTAACTAGGCAGACGTCATATCGCCCACCTTCAAAGGGTAAACTGGAGGGCAGTAACGAACTATAGGTAGAGCAAGTATGTCGGGTTTCCGCTACAGAAGGATAAAATGCAACAACTAACTGACCTACCTTAATTTGCACGGTTGACTAGTTTTGCAACGGAGATTGTTCTGCTTGAATTGCCAGCTGATGATTCTGAGAAGCCTTTGCATAGCCTACACTTACCAGGAAAAACGTCATTATTCTACATTGTGCTTTCATATGACATCATAAATGCTTTGTGTATCGCGAAATCTGACTTGGTTTAAACCTTGAAGTCTATATTGAAAAAACTCACGTACGAAATAACATCAGACAGTTCCGTGCGAATATTGTCGCAGAAAATTTACGTACGTGTTTGCATCCATCAGTTTCATGCGATTTTTTCGTACAAAAATCGCATCGTATTCTGTGTAAACACACCTTTACAATTTCATTTGTATTGTATATAAAATGCTTGTTACTTTTTTTTTCATTTCTTCTACGTAGCTAAACAATCTGCAATGGCTCCTTGACAATTTTAAAAACAAAAAATAAAAACAGCAACTTTTGGAAACGGCAACAGTACGGCAATAGAGCAGATGAACTTCTTTAAAAAACAATTATTACATCACAGCATTTGCTGCATTTTTGTGGACATACGTAACAATGCATTTTTGTTAAGTGGGTCCATTTTTTGTTACGTAACAATGCATTTTTGTTAAGTGTTTTGTTAAGTGTGCGGAAGATTCGCCACACAACGGTGATAGGTTGGGGTTAGGGGGGTTGAAGTCGGGGGGGGGGGGTTGATTGAGGGTTGGGCTGGGGGTGGGGTTGGGGTCAGGGGGGTTGGGGAGAATTGGGAACCCCGATCCCCCGACCTAACTCCCCCGACCTCAACCCCCCTGACCCCACCCCCCCAACTTCAACCCCCTAACCCCACCCCTCAACTCTCCCGACCCAACTCCAATCTATCACCGTTGTGTGGCGAATCTTCCACATCGGCACTGTTGCAAACGTTTGTCCGACGGTTACGCTCAAATTCTCGGTCACATTCGTTGTGTGGCGAATCTTTTCTGTGGCTAATCTTATGTCAGTTCTGTGGCGAATCCTCTGGCAACCGATTTAGACAATGAGAGGCCCTTGGCAGCTAGGCTATTTCTATTTTTTTCCACTAGAATTCGGTGAAGACCAAAAAAGGTCTTTGTTTTTCATGATGAAGCCCCTCATTTTTTCCAAGACCCCCCATTTTCTTCGAGGCCCTAGGCTTCAGCCTGCTTAGCCTATAGCCTGCATAAATTCAGCTCTGGGAAGTGGCTATTCTTGCGGCTCATAACATTTGTCTCTTTGGTTTATTTTATTACCGTACTTCGTCACGCTCTGGTACAACTGGGGAAAGTGTGAACTGTGAAGGGATAATAAAATATACCGTACCCGTAAAACTGTAGACTGTAAGGAAGTGTCTGGAGCAGTGGTTTTCAACCTTTTTCAAGTTGCGGACCCCTAAAGGCCCTAAATTAAGCAATTTATTGTTGCGGACCCCTCACAAATCAACGCAAATTTAACACGATTACAATTTTCTGCCCAAAATCAAGCGTAAACAGGTGGAGCAAAAAAAGATCTTCGCGTGCTTAGATGTCGTGATGTTTTCCCCGAAAATATCAGTGAGAAGCTAAAACAAAAGTCTATCCTTATACCATTCACAAAAAGATTATTTTTTAGAAAAATTAATGAATAATTAACAAACACCGGTACCTAGGTACTGCGGACCCTTTAGCCCTTGCGGCCCCCTTAAAATCATTCGCGGATCACTTATTGGTCTGCAGACCCCAGGTTGAAAACCACTGGTCTAGAGCACCAGCAGACTTTTATAGAAACAAACAACCAGTTCCCTGCAGCGCGAGAAAACCGGACACCACGTGACAGCGATGTCATTGTGTTCTAGACCCTGCCAATATATGAACCAAAGAGACAAATGCTACGGTCATGTAGCCTTATAATAATATTAATAATGAGTTATTTATATACCCCCTTCTGCCCTTGGAATTGCCGATTGAAATTGTCAGCATATCCGACCAAGGGGTGGTTATTCCACCTCCAAGCTTATTCTCTGCCTATATAAAAACCTACAACTACCGGTAGTTTACAGAACCAAAACTACCTTAGCTGTAATAGGCTACTCTGAACTGGTAGACTAGGTTTATTGTAAACTACTCGGTACTAGTTCTCAAACAGTTTTTTTGGTGGGACTAACTTTTACAAATACCGTACCGATACCATGTCTTTGGCTGATGAACTTTTAGCTGATCTTGAAGAAGCTGGATTGGAGGGTGAAGGTGTCCCTGCGGATCAAAACAATGATGATGTTGATGAAATTGGAGATATTGATGATCTTGATATTACAATGGATACAGGACAATCAAGCATTGATCCAAATAGTGTTCGCAGTGTTGCCAGGTAATGTGTTGAAACAAATTCATTTCGCATAGCACCGTAGCAATCTTGAAACAACTTCTGTCCCCTGTTATCTTCTCTGCACTTAATCTTGGGAATTGATTTATAGGCTAATTTTCTGTTTTTTTTTAAGTTTTTGTTGACTGAGATGGCAGGTGCCATTCGTGTCTAAATTGGTTGCCAGTAACTTCGCCACATGGTGACTTCGCCACAGTAACTTCGAGACAGAAACTTCGTCACGTGGTAACTTTGCCACACTTTGGGAAGGTGAAAGGAGATGTGGGGATAGTAGGAAAATGTGTTGGGGTGTGGGGGGAGATGTGGTAAGAGGTATAAGAGGAGGTGTAGGAGAGTGTGATGGGGTGTGGGGAAAGTAAGGGGAGATGTAGGGAAAGGTGAGGTAGGGAGGAGATGTGGGGAATTAAAAGTGTGTTGGGGCCCCACACCTCAACACATTTCCCTACATCTCCTCCATTCTCCTCCCCACATTCTTTCCCCACACGCCAACACACTTTCCCACTCACCCCATACACTCTCCCACACCCTCCCCACACTTCTCCACTCCCCACACATCTTTCCTTACCTCTCCCCACACCCCAACACATTTCCCTACATCTCTTCCCACAGCTCCCCTGACCTCCTTCTACACCCCAACATACTTCCTTATTCACCCCATGCACTCTCCCACACCTCTCCCCACATCTTACCCCACAGTTTCGATTATGTGGCGAAGTTACCATGTGACGATGTTACCTTAAATCAATTTAACTCGAAAAGCGCGATAAAATTTTTTACGGCAACCGGGAATTCAAAGTCTTGTTTCGGTGTAAGCAATGAAAATTTTCGATGTAGGAAAGTGTGGCGAAGTTACCATGTGGCGAAGTTACTGTGGCGAAATTACCATGTGGCAAAGTTACTGGCAACCTCTAAATCCTCCAGGAGCCATTATTTCGTAATTATTATTATTTTGGTTTTATTTTTATCTACATTTATCTTTTTTTTTTTGCTTCTTATAGTAACTTAGGCTCCCTCCCTTAAGCTCTTGCCACCTTGGAGATCACATGCTACCCAAAACGGTTTAGCTCACGGGTTCTCAAATGATTTGACTCTTTATAGTACTGATTATTTTTAAGCCTGTGGTCTGACTGGGCAGGATTTCTTTTGGTAGGTTTCTTTGCCTGTCAGGTCTTCTGTGGTTGTCTTCGTCGAAACAGTTCTAATAGTCCTCAGTGTACTAGTCCATCTCAACTCCCCCCTTTTTTTTATTTCTGTCGAGCTGCTTGGAAGTGGAATAACGATAGTGGACCACCCACTGTTATATTTCCTACCCTTGCACTATAACGTAGCGGTGTTGGTAGCTTTGATGCTTCTGTTGTCTTTTTTTGTCTGACCTTTGTCTTTTGTCGTCATTACTTCATTTTTTTATTTTTTTCGAAATTTCTGCTCCCGACCTGGGTGTTGCAACCATGCCCACTCCTGCATTCTGTTAAATCCTCTTCTCCTACCTGCATGTCATAACGTTGATCGTTTTGTTGCCTCTTTTCTTGTATGGTTGTTATATTTCCTTCATTTTATTGTATTCTTCTATTGTGTTGACGGTGCGGAAATAAAAGACACTACTACTACTTATTTCGCAGCAGTGTTGCGAAGGCATAAAGCTTTTGTGCAGTTTGCTGTGACCGTGTTTGTGAAGTTATGTCTTTACCAAGAGTGACGCCAAGAAAAAGTCAACTATCAGTACCTACAGTGTCAACTGCTGCACAAAAAACGCATAATGGTAACCAACTATTTTTCAGCAATTTTTACTTGTATGAGCATCTCAAAAGTTGAAAAGAGCAATTCATTGTAGTCCCAAATGTTTTGTGCAAACTTGGGCTAGATGTCTTTAAAGAAATCCTTCAAACTTACCTGCTTTTTTTCTTAGTATGAATTACATATGGGGTTGTGCCTAGTGCATTGTTATGCTATGACGCTGTGACATGGCAACTGCAACTACCTACTGATGGCTGACCTTACACTTTCCCCATTAATATGTACCGTAATAATATATTAGTCCAGCTTTATAGTCAATATTTACCAGTGCGGTCGTGTTTCTTGGGCTCATATGAATTAAGCTGCTTCATATTACAATGGATAGTGTACTTGAAAGCTGACGGGTATTCCCCAAAACGTCATGCGCAATGCAGACATGCTCTTACCTTAACCCGATTTGTGTCCCGGTTACGTAATGACGTATTGAAGAATTCCTGCCAATGCTTTTAAGTGAACCGTCCGTTGAAATATTAGGAAGCTTGAAAACGATTAGCCCCGGCTGTCTTGTTTAAAGGCTAATCAGCACCGATCAATTCAAAGAGGTGGTTCAAGGAATTGAAGAATATGAAAAAAAAGAAAAACAAACCACTCTCACTGGCATGATTGAAGCTCATCCTGAATACAAATTGATTGTGAATTCAAACAATCTGACAATGGAAATTGATAATGAAATTAACATTATTCACAAGTTTTGCAGGTTAGCTGAGAAAAGTCATTCGTGGGCTTTCAATATACTGTATTTGCAATTTTTAAACATAACGCTGTTTACTGCATGTTTTTACTGATATACTTTGCTGTAAAACAAACCAATCTAGTATTTCAAATGTTATTTTAATGATTTTATGAAATTAGCTCGGTTGTTAAGCACACGCAATCAGTGTAGGAGGTCTGGGTTTTCATTCTCAGGCCAGTCAAATTGACACAGCGTTGCCAATGACTTGCCACCACTGCAACGTTTCTTCGGTGCTCTGTTGCCTAGGCGCTCAGCTGCGGAGATGGGCCCTGCTACTAGTTACATGCTTCGGCATAATACCTAGAGCATACTGAAGTTTTGATTTTTGCAAATTTCTGCTCTCCTATGTGCATAGTAAATCTTTTCCTTTTATGTCTAAATGTAGAAAATTTTAAAAGGTTTGAAAGCTACCTCATCTTTTCAATTTGCATAGTATGAACTTTACGCGCTGTTTTTAATGTAATACAACGTGACACCAATTGTAAGATATAATTGTGGTGTTTGATGCGGCATTACAAAATTTTCTAGAGATCATTATTCAAAACGATTTCCTGAGTTGGATTCGTTAGTTCCAACTCCTCTTGAATATATTCGAACTGTCAAAGAACTGGGAAATGATTTGGAAAAATATAAGAATAATGAAGTCTTACAGGAGGTTAATCAACTATTTGTTTTTATCAATTTATGTGTTACGAATATGTACAGTGGCACTCAAAGTAATTTCTTTTTTTCAGTGTATTTATGCTATTCTATGCTCTTTTTCAGTCCTAGTTATGTCAAGTTGTTAATAATGCTTTGAAATATTATTTTTAAAAAAATTTTCAATAACAATTGGAAAACGTTTATCTTTTTTTGCTAATTTAATTGCTTAGTAACAACATATACAAACAGTTTAGCTTATAAACGAGTATTTCTTTTTGCCCCCTATTCTACATTTCAGCTTATGTACGAATGCCAAGTATATGCCTTTCTTTCTGTAACCATATTTTAATGCCAACTAACCATTTTATGGTGACATTACCCCACAAGTCAAACAGTGTTTAATGTAATATCCGAAATAATCCATTTTTGTTCTAAATTTAGTGAATTACATTACATCCTACATGATAAGTCCAATGTGCAAGCATATGCATATTTTTTCCCAAAAAGTTCAGGTTTAGCATGCTCATTTACGTTATGCTCAGAGTTGGGCAGTACCGCGATGCTGTAACGCGGTACTTTTTTAGTACCGTTATCGGTATCATCGGTACTTTTTAAAATGTACCGTTTTTGGTACCGTCGTTACTTTTTTGACTGTTTTACTCGATATTTCGGTAACTTTTTTTGAGTAAACTAAAGAAAGCAAAAGCGGAAAACTCTCCGATTTTTTCCGCGAAAAGCGTCTTCGATAAGTACCGCGAAACCACGTTGTTGTAGATCAGTGGTCGGCAGCCACCGGGATGCAACTCCGTGCGAAGTTTGTGACCGGTCCGTATGTTTTTTTAGAATAGATGTTTTGAATTTAAAACATTTTATAACGTTGGACGCAATTTCAGTCGCCATCCAATTTTTGCGGTTTTCACATTAAAAACACTCAGTTTAGCGAACTATTTATCGAAAAAGGGCTTGCAGTGAGTGCAGTCACTATGGACAATGCAAAAATGCTTTCGCAGCTTATGTCTAAAAGCAGAAGCTTGGCTAAAATAAATGAAAGGAGGCTGCAACCATTATTAGTTTGAGAAATTATAGACTAAAAGTTAGGTTTTAGCACCTTGTTACAGGGCCAAAGGGGGGCATGGCACAGTAGCCTCTCCCTGCGTGCACCTACGACGTCAATTCACCTGTAGCGGCAGTTTTTTTTTTTTTGAATTCCCTAGAGGTGCCATTATAGACAAATTCTACCACCAATATTGTTAACAATTGATTTCTGAATAGAAATAAATTCAATAACGATGCGAATCAGTGTTTTAAAAAGTGCTGGATAACTGAGTTCAGTTAAAGCAAATATACAAATTCACTCACCACGGTTTAATAACATCTATCTAATACCTGACAGTCTGTTTCACCCAAAAGGGATCATCAGGGGTATCTTATTCAAATAAAATCTATTCTATTTGAATAAGATAGAGTGAAACAGACTGCCGAGTTTTGAATAGATGTTTCTTAACTTTGGTGAATTTGTAGAAATAAATTTCGATTTATTAGCAACGTACCTATTTCATGATCTTTCAAAAACTTTTACAAATGTGTTGCAAATAACGGAATTTTATAAAAATCATAAAAAAATTTAGGGGTGTCCATTACCGAATCTCGAATCGAGTCTAATCCGAATCCTAAATGATTCGGAACCCTTTTTTGATACTGCCGATTCGAAATGAAAAAAATTTAATCAATGCGATGCATTTGCGTCACTTATCTCGGAGAATTAATAGTATAAACACAGTCACGCATTTGCATTATAAGAGCGACAGGGCAGTGGTGCACACGCGTGTTTGAGCAGCGTGCGCTGATATCATAGATACTATAGCAGTGATGCACCCACGCGAGTAAACTGCTCACACCTCCTGCGCAAGCTTATGCAACAAACACACGCAATTGCCAATGACTGATGCTGTTTGTGACGATCGTGCGTATTAAAGGCGCGTTTACCGACACGCGGCAACACGACACGCGATGACGCGACTAAAATTATACTGTAAGTAATGTAGAAGGATTTCGCAGGTTTTCGTGTGATGGGTGAACAGTAAATAAAAACAAACAAGGTGCGAAAATTTTTTGTCGCGTATCGGTAAACGCGCCTTAAGGCGTGTTTACCGATACGCAGCTAGCGGCAATGTGATTACCTAGTTTTTTTGTTTATTTTATTTTGACGTTGAATTTTGGTACGGCAACGCGATAAAAACCACGTGATATCAAGGAATTGTACCTGTACAATTTTTACTGCATTATTGCCCCGTATCAAAAAACATTTGAAATAACCTTGGCGACGGGAATGAGACAATGCACGTTTGATTGCTATGACATCATTGAACAGTGAGATTGCTTGACGCAGGCTAGCAAATTTTATGTCGCGTTAATCGCAGGCCAGTATGATTTGTAAAGGTAATCGCATTGCCGCGTGCCGCGTATCGGTAAACGCACCTTTGTACCTGCTTCCTCAGCTCCGTCAGAGAGAGCTTTTTCAAGCGCCGGCCTAATGTATCAAAATTATGAAACAGACTGACTGGTGAACATGAGGAGGCCATAAACTTTCTTCATATGAATGAAGATGCGTTGCAAATAGGCTTAACTGTTAGCGTATTTTGTGCATTTTTTAAAGTACGCTTGTTGATGATTTTGCAGCATTGCATTGTGCTCATTTTGTTCGCCTCCGAAATTTTGGATTCGAAATGAAGATTCGAAATTCTGGATTCGACATTTGTGATTCGGATTCGATTCGAAACCAGCTAAGGTTCGGCTATGGTCATCCCTAAATAAATTCCTCAACGCCAGAGCTGGGCAAACTGCGGGCCGCATGCAGATCTTTTTTTTGTTTCTTACCGATTTTAGTGGAAAAATAGTAGATCTGCGGACGTGTAGTGCTTTGTGGGGGCAACTTGGACCCACACTTTCCGAAAAGGGGGATTGTGCAAGAAAGGTTGAATGCCACTGGTCTAGACTACATGGAAAAAATATATTTCTGTGTCATTGAATCAAAGTAAAACTATAGACCTGCAAATTCTGAGAAAAATGTAGATTTTGATTCATCTAAAAGTTCTGAGTATGCTGCTACTGATACACCAACCTCTACTGAAAGTGGCATTAAAAATGAAAACATTCTCCTTCAACACATTGATGAAATTCACTCAGCAAGAACCTTTGCTACATTTTTTTCGTATATAGGCCATAAGTTCTTTCACGTCCTTAGCATTGTTCGAATGTAGCAACATAAACAGATAAGCAGGGATGTGACAAAAGCCTTTGCTCTCCACGGCGAGTTTCTGATGATGATATATAGAGACTTACTTGTAAACAGTAAGTCCCTACTAACTTGTAAACAGTAAGTCCCTACAGATACTCTTTATACCTAGCCTCATATCTAATGAAGGAGACCAACACACTATTATACATGATTACATGTTGCCATGCATGAGAATGCATGTTTTAGTAAGCGTGCCGCTGTCACCTCGTTGATATCACCGACGTGTTCGCTTGCAGTATCAAGATTCGCGTGAGACTACAACTCAGACCTTACACTAGCACCAGATGCGACAAAAAGCTTGATAAGGCTTTAATTTCGTTGCTTTGCCAGACGAAAACCAAAACAAAAATTTATATTTAAGAAAAAATTTTTCGCTTCAAAAGTACCGCAAATCGGTACCGAGTAACGATATCGTCGTTACTTTTTTAAAAATGTACCGTTATCGGTACCGACAGTACTTTTTGGCAAAGTATTGGTACCGATATCGTCGTTACTTTTAAAGCACCGAGTGCCCAGCTTAGATTATGCTTATTAAAGATTATAATAAAATCTTGAAATTATGCATTTTGCAGGTGATGTCAAACGCTACTATTATGGTTATCAGTGTTACTGCTTCTACTACACAAGGACAACTATTATCAGAAGAAGAGTTGGAAAGAATATATGAGGCTTGTAACATGGCCGAAGAGTTACTTGCTGCTAAACTGAAAATCCTCACCTATGTTGAATCACGAATGGCCTTCATAGCACCAAACGTTACCGCAATCATAGGTAGATGCAATAAGTACATTTTGTATATTTCAAACTAAACTATTTTAATATTGGTGGTGTTTTTGTCCATGCTAAGTCGTGTGGCCAACAGTTCGCTTCCTCTGTGACGTTTCTTTACAGCTGCGTAGCTCAGGTGCTTAGTCACGGAGATGGGCCCCGTCACTCGTCATGCTTGGACGTAGGCCCTAATACTACGCTTATGGGAAAGATCTGATTTTTGCATGATATTTTTGTGAAGGTATGGGGTGTTAACTGATCTGCTGTTTAGGAGCATCTGTCGCAGCTAAAGTGATGGGTGTGGCTGGAGGCTTAGTTGCTTTGACAAAAATGCCATCTTGCAATATAATGTTGCTGGGTTCACAAAAGCGAACCTTAACCGGCTTTTCCAGTACTGCTATCAATCCACACACTGGTGAGTAGTTAATTCTGTGCTCGAAAAGCCGATCAATAAGCTTATAATTCGTTTATCCGCGTTTGCCACTGTAAAGTTTTGTAAAGAGATCTGCATTTTTTATAAAGCGATTCAACGAAGTTGTCTCATCTGCAAAAATAATGCAAAGTTTGCTATAAAAGTTCTGCAATTTCAATTTTTTTTCTATTTAGTTACATATTTAATCTTCCTGTCACGAGAAAGCGATCAAACCGCTATAACGAGCACGCTTTGTGGAGTGGCCGGCCACCTGTTTTCCACATCAAGATGGGGAAATCCCGCAAGTGTTTTTCGCAACGGCTCAATTTGCCGGCTTGTTCTCCAAACTGTCCCTTTCATGCTGGGCGTCAAGCAGGGATAAGGGAAGCTGTGAATACCAATTTTATAGTCATTGGCTTGAACCAACTCTGGATCAAACCCGAGTCTACATCTCCAGAAGCGGACACTTTTATCACTGGGCCATGGGAGATCTTGTGGCCAGCGGCTCGCTTTTGACCTTGAATTAAAGTCATCATGGCTGCGTTTACTTTAAGAGTTAGATGTTAAAAACTCAGCAACAAAATTTTATTTAATTTAAGAAGCGAAGTTTTTCACCTTGCGTTAGCTGAATTATTTTTGCGTTTTAGGATTCATTTATTATAGTGATCTAGTCCAGATGATGCCGCCGGATTTAAGAAGAAAAGCTGCTCGCTTAATTGCTTCCAAGGTAATTTATATTTATGTCTTGTTCAGACTTCGAGAAGCATTTTGCGAACTCAAAAAGTGGTTTGGGCCACGACATATTTTGCTAGTGCAGCCACTGACTCCTTGTGCCTCGCTGGTATATTTAAGTGCATAGGCAATTTCTGGTTAAACAAAGTGGTAACTGGAGCTAACTTGTTAAACATATTGACGCTGCTGTATAGGCAACTATGCTAAAAATGCTGTTACGATCTGGTTCAGTCCAATCAGCGTTAGCAAATCGCTTTTGACGAAATCAAAAGGCTGTAGTTTTGCAGATTTGTATTTGCGGTAATTGAGAATTGCACTATTAGCTTCGTGAAGATGAAGTTCTTGCCATATTATTTAATACTCACTAACTTTGATTTATCTGATTTTCTTTTTAATCTTGGGCACTGACCTTCAAGTTTATTTTCCCCCACACTTTTTTAAAATTTTGACTTAAGGTTAGTTCTATTTTATTGCTTTAATTAATCCATATGATTTTCCTTTAGATAACCTTAGCTGCTCGTGTGGATAGCTTTCACCAAGAGCCAGACGGGAAAGTTGGATACGAATTTCTCAGTGAAATTCAAGCTAAATTTGAAAAATGGCAAGAACCTCCTCCTGTGAAACAAGTAAGTTGTTGAGTTTTAAATATTTGTGGTTGTAAATGCAATTTCGGTGACCAACTTCCAAAAAGCAGAAGACACATGCAGAAACCGATACTTTGAAAATTTAGTCCTTGAAATTCCAAAGCTTTGGCATCACAATCCCAATTTGTATTCCTCTTTTCGAAACAAAATGTAGACATTTTTTTATCTTATGAATACTTTTGACCTCTTTTTGCCTTATCACGGCAGCAATGTAGCTATAATTTTAGAGAGATCATAATGTTGTGATAGGGTCCTTTAATTGTATTAAGATTATTGTTTTAATGCTCAATAATTGATGTAACTGGCCATTTTTTTGATACTACAAGATCTATAAAGCAAATCGCCAAATTAGAATATTTCTATCTTCATTAGGTAAAAGCTCTTCCTGCTCCCATTGATCCTGGAAGAAAGAAGAGAGGAGGAAGACGGTACAGAAAGATGAAAGAGCGACTGGGTATGACAGAAATGCACAAACAAGCAAATCGTATGACTTTTGCTGAAATAGAAGAAGACGCATATCAAGATAGCATCGGATTTTCCCTGGGACAACTTGGAAAATCAGGAACTGGAAGAATCAGAGCAGCTCAGGTAATAGTTCAAATCAAATAAAAAAATGAAATCTTTATCATACTCGCGTTATCACGCCGAAGCGTGTAACAGTGGTTGGGCCCGTCTCCCCCGCTGAGGACCTGCATAGCTTCGAAGAAACATTGCACCGGTGGCGAGCCGTAGGCGACACTGTGTCCGATTTGACCTACCCGGGTTTTGAACCTTACACTTCTCGCACCGACCACCTCATTATTGCGTGAAACAAGTTGGATAAACGCAAAATACGACGTTCCTTGTTCACTATATACTTCAGTCAGTCTTTATTTTGCAAATCATTTTTTTCATTCATAAATTTAAAGCTTAATCAAATTTGCACGTCTTTTTGCGAAAAAATGTTCCAAAATAGGACTTGTTGAAGAAAAATCCTAAGAATACAGACGGTGGTTATAAAAATCTTAAGGGTATGCAAAAGTAGGTTACTTGTCCCTGTGTCATCTTGTTTTATACAATAATCAGGTAGTTGAGGAGAACGAAAAATCTTTTTAAATACGGCGTAATATCTGTAATCTGTGAGTGATGTGAAAAGCTTGCGTTATTATTATTTTTTTCAGAAGTTTTCCGGCTTTGTATGTTGAGTGAAATAGCTTTTGTTTTAATAATGAACCCTCAAGCTTATCAAACTGACTTACACGGTCACTTCTGCAGCAGATAACATCATATTTAAAAATTCGGTGCTCTGTGTTTTACCTCTTTGTCTTTAGCAGGTAGTCGAACCGTTTAAAATATCGCTCCGGTTGCGGTTCAGGTTCAAGAAATTTAGTTTTTAACGGTTCAGTTCCGGTTCAGGTTCAAGACTTTTCAAAAATTTGGGTTCAGCTTCGGTTCGGGTTCAGTTGCACCAAAATTTAAAGGTTCGGGTTCGGTTCAGGTTCACAGATTTGAAATATTAAAGGTTCGGTTCGGGTTTAACGATCTCAAATTTAAGCGGTTCAGGTTCGGTTCGGGTTCACCGAAAAAAAGCGGTTTTTACCGGTTCGCAGTTCGGGTTCGGCTATAATTTATGGCCTAACAAGTTAGCATGATCTGTCCTGACTTGTTTCAGACTCATTAAATTTTGAAAAGCAGAAAGAATGTTAGGCATCGCAGCACATGTCTAGAAATTTTTATTAATATGTTTTAAGAATCAGCTCAGGTTGAAACATTGTTACTAAGCGATTTCTGTTCAAGTTTATGTCCACAAAATATTATAGGTTCGGTTCGGGTTCGCTTGCATATGATTTTAAAGGTTAGGGTTCGGTTCGGGTTCACAGATTTAAAATATTAAAGGTTCGGGTTCGGTTCAGGTTCAATGATCTCAAATTTAAACGGTTTAGGTTCGGTTCAGGTTCACCAAAAAAAAGCGGGTTTTACCGGTTCGCAGTTCGGGTTCGGTTCGACTCCCTGGTATTTAGTACTTTTTGGTAAAGGTTGTCACCACAATCTATATTTTTTAAAGGTTGACAACAAAACACAAGTTCGTATTTCAAAAACTCTGCAAACGAAACTGCAGAAAGCCAATCGTGCTCCTGGAGGTGGGTCAAGCACCATCACTTGGGGAGGAAAAACTAGTATACGTGATCGAGGCTCTGGTACCGCCTCTTCGGTAGCTTTCACTCCTTTAAAAGGTAAGTGTAAAGTAATAAGTAATAGTGTTTTTCTTGAAAAACAGTTAATTTTTACTAAGTAGTGTACTTCTAGATATCAAGAATTCGAATCTTTTTCTGTGCCTAATCTTGTTGCATCAAGATTCGCATGCACTTAGTTGAAATTTAGCGTAGCATAATACGTTTCTTGCTTAACGCTTGCATGCAAATTTACTGGTTTTAACTTTATGTTTAAGCAGTTGACGTTTTTTCTGTCAGGAATTGAGATTGTGAATCCCAATGCAGCAGAGAAGAAGGCCGAAGAAGAGGACGGCTGCAGCACTTACTTTTCAAACACTGCAGATTTTGTTAGACTTAAACCAAGAAATCTCATCACAGGAGGAAAATAAGATTTCTAAGCATGTTAGGAGCAAGTTGCCTTTGTTGCGCATTGACTCTGTGTTCTGCTACATGAGGCAGGATTTTGAATTATTTTTACACATTGAGACTTCAGTACTCGGCAGTGCGTCGTGTCCTTAAATATCTCAACTTTCTTGTTTGAAGAATAAGAAATGATGCAATTACTGGCCTACATTTTATTTTTAAATTCCGGATATTTCAGTTGCAACATAGCCCATTTAGGCCTACATTGAACAATGAGAAAGTGTGTTTAAACAGATTTACAACATTCAATCCTGATATGTAGTTAATCCGGTTGCTTGAAGCTGTTACTTGGCGTTGCTTAAGAAACGTGATTGGATGGATGTTTTGATAGGAAAAAATGATAATCTTTTGTTTTGATCTACAAGTGACAGTACCGCATGCAACGGTTGTTTTACTGTTCATTACTACTGTCCAATAAACAATAAAACAAGCGGATTGTACTGTGATATTCGTGGGCCAAGCTGTATCACCTGTTTTTGTGTATTAAATATTCGTTACCCAGTAGGCCTTCAATAGAGAATGTATTAGAGAATAGAAACTGATAAAGCGCTGGGGTAATCGTATAAGTCAACCCAACGACAACGGTTGTCGTTGGGTTGGCTTTATTCGTAAGATTTAGTTTTCGAATCGGCAAGTAGCATAGGTGAGTAATATATCTGAGAGAGCTTGTAGAATGTGCTAGTAATATTATGTCTGAGAGAGCTTGTAGAATATGCTTTGGCAATCTTGCTATTTTCATTGGATTAAATTATAAATAGCCTATAATAAACTCCGAAACTAGCCGTTTTTTTTTCATCGATGCGTAACATTGATCCAGAATTTCTCTTTCGAAGAGGTATTTACTTTTGTAGATAGTAATGCATGGACATTGGATATCCCAACTTATGATGTTGCGCAAACATCACTTTCAGTAGACTCGGTAGTTAGCAGGAGTTTTAGGGGAGGCGATCCGTCCTTAGGATTCGATGCTGCATGGACCTCCACTATTTCATGAGTCAACAGTTGAAACCACAAAAAATAATGATGAGCAAAAGTTTTAAAATTACTGATGAATTATTGCTGAAGCTAACTTAAATCAAAATTTTCAAAATGGGACTTAATTAAAAACAAAATTTTACAGCCCGTCCATGACCCACTTCTCATGCTAGATCTTACACCAACAGTGTTGCCAATTGAGCTGGTTTCGATACGAAGTTGCGGAGAAATTTTAGAGTTTGCGGGTTGCGGTTTCTTAGGCTACTTTTTGTTTAAAGCTGCGGGTTTTTGGGCAGTGTAGTACCGGTAGGCCTACATCTTTTCGGAACATGTTTCAATGCTGATATGCATACAATTGTTTATTTCCTCATTTATTTAATTGTCAAACGACGCATTTTTTTAAGTTTAGTTAGGTGGTCAAAGCTTCTTTACATTTGTTTTATTACACAGTATGTTAATGATTATGATAATGTGCCAAAACCAGTGGGCTACCATTGGCAATTACTTGCCATCAATACTGTAAGTGTTAATGTACACTGCTTTCATGCAATTCTTCATTTTGCTAGTCACACTGACACTGTTTATGTTAGTTTGCCACACAGTTTTAATTTAGATGAGAAATTTGCAAGGGACAAATTAATGTTTCGACTATAACAAAAGTCTCGTCAGCCTTGCTACGCACAGCCAATCCAGGCTAAACTCATTCCAGACTGTAAAGACTCTTTTTTGCATTGCTTTACCATACAACCTAACAAAATACTATAGGCCTACAACCTAGAAAATACTATACAACCTAGAAAATAATTTACTATAGCCTACAACCTAGAAAAGAGATGAAGTCGAGATGTCCTGGTAAAGCAATGCAAAAAAGAGTCTTTACAGTCTGGAATGAGTTTAGCCTGGATTGGCTGTGCGTAGCAAGGCTGACGGAAGTTTTAATTTAGTTTGTCACACTGTTTCTATTTAGCTTGTCACAATGTTTGTATTTAGCTTGCCTCTTTACTTTCATTTATCTTGCCCCACTATTTATTCAAGTGTTTTGTTCAGGGCCGGCGCCAAAGGGGGGCCAGGGGACCCTAGCCCTCCCAATCGACATGCTTGCCCCCCTCCCCATCAACGAGTTTACTCTTTTGAAGACAGCGGCTATTGTGCTTAACTTCAAACTTTGCCCCCCCCCCCCCCCCCCTGATAAACGCTTGGCCACCCTAAGTCGACTGCTCTGGCGCCGGCTCTGGCACTGTTTTTATTTCACTTGCCACTTTTTTATTTACCGGTATCTTACTGAACATTGGTATTTGTATCTAAGCCAGGGTTTTTCAAACTCTTTTTGCTCATGGCTCGCTAAAATGATAAAATATGACGGTGGCCCAACAAATATTACCAAAAAGTACGAAGTTAACATAATGACATGATTGGAGACTGCTGATGTTGCTTTCTAATCAAGCTCTGTGGCCCACTGAAAACAGTGCCGGGCCATGGCCCATAGGTTGAAAACCTCTGATCTATGCTTTGCACCACCTATTTTTGTTTTTGTTACCGTTTTAGTTGATGTGTTGTATTCCACAAAACAGAGGACGCATTAGTGTATTGCATTCACAATAGATTAACATTGGTGGTTGCAATTGGGCTAGTTTTTGTCACTGATTGGGCTGGAAAAAAATATGAATCTGGCAACACTGTACAACAACTACGATTCCGCAAGAATTAATCTTTTCACTTTTCAGTTGACTGGTGGTTAGTCTAGTTCTTGTGGTCCTATGTCTGAGAATGAGATGATTAGCAGCTGCGTAGTTGTCAATAGGTGGACGAGACTAGAAAATTCGGAATGGCAGTGGCCCATTACGGTAGTCGATTAGCATACCAGTATTTACTGTTTTTGAGGAGTGGTGAAGTCAAAGACTGACTAACTAAGTGCTAGGCGCAGAAAGTGATTCTTATTTATTAGGTTTAATCTACATATTAGTCTATGATACTGTTTAGTGTACTATACTACAGGTATTTAGAATTACGTTGATTGTGAGTTATGCTCATTGATCCAGATTCCAGACTAGGTTTACTTGCTTTGGTTAGCTTTTAGCACTTTAATTCAGCAAAATAGTTTTGTATGATGACAAAGTACGGTACCGGTACCAGTGCAGTAACCTGATAGACTAATGGGTTGTGAAAAAACAAAAAAAAGTCTAGAATCTGGCAATTTGCTACTGGCTAGTCTACAGTACTGAAAATGTGACGCTTATTCGAACAGTTCTTAAGAATCATAATAACATTTTAATGCTCTGTAAGCTGGTAAGCTAGTCTGCAATGAACATACAGCAAAGCAGAATTAACCGATATGAGTACTCTCAGATTGTCAGTTGTACGTGTAATTTGTACCCAGTAGTCTAGGATATACTGATATAAGTATAACTAGAGTAGAAATTCTTGTTTGTGTTGGTTGTATTAGTGGCCTATTACCAACTTGATTCATCTGTTAATTTGCTTGTTGATTGATATAGTCGAAACATTATATTCTGTAATCTGTATTATATACCGTACCATAATAGGCAGTGTCTAGAGCACTGGCAGCCTTTTTATGAAATTGCTTTTTGTAAACACCAGCCCCTAAGTTACCGGTACATAAACTTTAGGTCTCTAACCTTATCCCCAATCTCCCCCCCCCCTAACTGTACTCTGATACTGTAATACCTGTACCTCTAATTCAATGTTTCAAGTTACTGCTCATGACGTCATATCATCGAGACACCAACATCATGTAAAGAAACAAACAGTGCTGCAGCGTTTTGGTAATGGAAACCAGGCCAGTCCTCTACACTCAGCACTACCTAAGCAGCTTAAATAAATTGCCATGACCTAACAGTACCAGTACTGAGTATTAAATATGTAATTATGTCTGTTTTTTCAAGTATTTAAATAAGCTTACCCTGATCAATCAACTTCATGCTGACTTGGTTTTATTGCATGAGCTGATCATAGGAAGAGTATCTGGTTTTCATTCATTCATTTTTTTTTTTTTTCAGACGGTATTTCAATTTCAAAAAAGTTGAATTATGATGAATAAACATTAATAGTGTCTGGTGAGGCGATGTGAAAGACCTTGATAGCTATACAAGCTGAAGGGTTGTCGAGTCTGCATCTCCTGAGTTGAAGAAATATTGGTTTTAACTGTGTATAGCTAAAGAAAATACCGTAATTATTAAATAGTGGTAAGATTCCAGTTTTTGGATACTAAAGCAAGCTGCACAGTTTACATCGATCACTTGATTAATGATAAATACTGATGCAGTTTGGCATCCTGGGTGTTGCAACCAAGCCCACTCTTGTTTATTAACTCCTTTTCTCCCACCTGCGTGCCATAACGTCAATCATTTTGTTGCCGCTTTGCTTTGCTTGTGCCATTGTTAATTTTTATATTTCCTTCATCTTATTATGTTGAAGGTACGGTAATGAAAGACACTACTAGTCTATTACTGCACATTTGTCATTATTGTGTCACAGTAATTGATAATCTTATAAAATTGACAGTGGTAACTGTATTCTAACAGATGCGTCTTTTTTTAATATGTTTCAATCTGTCTCCGGTAATTGTGATTAAAACTTTCAAAAACTTGCATCAGCCATGCTCTGAAGCTCAAGCTATATTTTAATTTTGTTTTATAGGAACGCAGGTTGCACATTGCTTATATGTTATTTTGCATAGTCACTTGAAAACTGGTGACGAATCATTTAGTCTCAGATGCCAGTATATGTTTTCTTCTCTATGCAAGTTCTGAATTGAGACAGCCATGAATGTTAGTGAAAATATCACTCTACAATGTGATGATATTCTTTTCAACACAAATTATCAAATATTTGATTCAATTCTCTCTGTCGTATTGGCAGTGTTTGGATTGGTTTATACTTTTTTTGGTAAGTGTTGAGTGGTTATCAATTTGTTATCTAATTATATATACAGGTGCCGTATGTTATTGTTACACACCAAAAGCAATCAACAACTGGAGTTGGAGAAATATTTAAGTGTCACGCTAACGAAATTGTTATCACCTCATTTGTAATGCCGTAGCTTTCAGTTTTTGGAGAAGTGTTAAAAGTTGCATCTCTTGAAGTTGACTATGCTATCATATCATCTCTCTGAGATGGTTGGGTAAACTTCGCCTCCCAATCTTTGTTCAACTTTCATCAATAATCTTTTTTTGTTTATTTACGTTTGTTTGGGTATCTACAATACTTTACCTCTTTGTTAAATTCTAATAATCAATGCTGTAAAAAATCTAATTGTTCACTTTAATATCTTCAGCTATGAAACTATGCAGCTCAGGAAGACTTAATTACAATATGTTGGATCTATTTATGATTGTGTGTTTACATTGCAGGATATCGATGTTTTCAAGCTGTAATGTTCCTTACTGGTTTGATTTTTGGTGCATCTGTTGTTTATTTAATATGTCAAGGCGAACAATTTTTTGATCAAGAAATTTCTTTTCAGATGACTCTTGGTTTGTATAAATTTTACTTTTTAAAGATGATTTGTTTTTTTTAAAGTTTATTCAAGTTGATGCTTTTTGATTTCATTGCATTAAATCATAAGAATGGCGTTGTCTATGAAAGGTTGTTTTTGATCTATGACGATAATATCTCACTATCTACAGTGACTAGATGATAATGAGAACAAAGATAAATATAGAACATGCTTGTGGCTAGAGAATTTCACTGTAAACTGTTTTTTTTTTTTTAGTTAACTTACTGTGTTGTTGCATTTTGTGCAGAATTTTAATGTACCGTAAACGAAAAATCACAAATCTGATGCTTAATTTATTCAGTAAAATTTTGTGCATTAAATTTCCCATTATGCTTCATTACAAGTATAGATCTATAATTGCGCTGCAGCTTCAAAATTGCTATACTGCATGTTTGGATGGGATAAGTTTTTTGATAGCTCTAGCGATGTCTTAAGTTTTTAAACCAGTTTGATTTTAGGAATCTCTGCCGGAGTTGGAGTTGTGTGTGGATTTATTGCTCTTATTGTTCGTTATGTTGGAATGTTTTTACAAGGATTTTTTATGGGAAGTTTGCTGGCATTAGCAGGTAATAAAACACTTCGGTTTCCTATTTTTGGTTTGTCATGCCCTACTTAATTGAAAAACTTCAGTTTCTGTCTAAATAAAATTTTTATGACCCACCATGAAAATTAAACTCATTCTATTAAGGTTTTGTGGTCTACTTGAGTTTATTGTGCTTGCTTCACATATGCATAAGAAGTGCTCTCAGTAAATTGTATGAGGTCACTGTTGGCAAGTATTTCAGGTAGCAAATTTCTATTTAGTGGTAACAGACATTGTAGGTTTTCAATTACATTTCAGGTTTTTGGCTAGCATTTTCAAACTTTGGCGTCAGCTGTTTCACGACGTATGCTCTTGTGGAATTGATTTTCGTATTGAATTGCCATGAGGGCAACTCTTGCCATCTAAACAGACTTATAATAAAGTGTATTTCGTGTTTTCGAATTTGCTTAAAATGCTATAGAGTGGTATCATATTGTTTATTGAATTTAGCGACATACGGGTGTTATATGAGGTGTCAAAGATCGTGTAAGATTGAGCTAGTAGATGCAATTATGCATAAAATGCATAAAATCAATTCAAAGAGTTCTTTGTAAAAGTGCAATTCATCGGTTTTATTTCATCATACTTCCGTTTTTTAACTTTTACGAAATCCTTAATAACTAAGGCAAGTTTTTGTAGCACTAAAATTCTGAAAAAGTTGCACTTATTTTTAAGAAAGTTGTAGTAAAAAGTTGGATTTAGGGGTTATGTATGACGAGCAACCCTGGTTCTGACACAATGGTACTAGAACTTTTAGAATCGTAGCTAAATTTAAATAGTACGCTATAAACCAACCGTTGCATCATAGATAACATTGAGACAAATAGCCCATCCATCACAAAGCTCGTTGTTATACAATTCAAAGAAAATATTATCGATACAACTAAACTAAAATTCTGTACTAGTTTCAAAGCATAATTTTCAAATCACATCTTCACTTATACATTTTGCGCAAAAATTTATCAAAGTTGCAATAAAAAGTTGCACGTAAAATCGAAAAAAAGTAGCAAAAAGTTGCAAAATATAAATTGTGGAAACAGCTTAAAACACTAAACTACGTAGAGTCTGAGTATTTTGGAAGCTGTCGAAAGCTGTAAAAAAAAGTTGCATAAGTTGCAAAAACTTGCCCGATTAATAGCACTTCCTTGTTTTATGTGTTGTTATTTACATATTATGTCAAAAAGCAACTGGTGGATCCACTTTTTCCCTTATTGAGCGTGCATTGATTTCTAACTTTTTACCTCAAAAATCGATGGAGGTGATATATATGTACGTGACAGATTAATGCTTGCTTTACCGTTGTTAGGGTTTTCTTTCTGTTTTGTTCCTTAAATTTACTAGTTTCTCCTTCCAAAAACTTTTTAAGTAGAGCATTGTTAACTCTAGGACACGACATTGAACTTAATTTGCATTGTAACATTAAAATGTTGTTATGACGTGTCGATGTCAACAAAACAATGGTGGCCAAGAGTAAATACAAATTAAAGCTGCAAAAGTTAAGCCTTTGGTCAAAATATTTTGAACTTTTTTTGGTGCTGCAGCTTGATTATCTTGTATGAATTAACGTATACTTTTCGGTAGTAAAGTATGAATGAAAATTTTTGACACCTTCTTAGTGATGGTATTTTGAGACTTTTTCCATATTCTTTGATCACTTTTGAAGTTAGTGGTGTTTTTCATCGCGCTAATGGGTTCACTGCTCTCAGATTTCTAACATTTTTTCGCTTTGGCGGAACTTAGTGCCGGCGGTCCAAACGCTTCGGCTGCCCTTCAGTTTGAAGCGTAGACGCTTGTGCACATGACAATGAATCGACAAACTGTGTTGGAGTGTGATTAAAAATCGCCTGTATTCATTTCGCGCTCTTTGAGCGACTTATTAAAGCAGCGGGTTTGGATTGCCAGAACGGCTGTACAGAAGTTTGTTTCGTTGCTCATAACGAACGACACGACAAATATTCTTAGTATATTCAATTTAGCAGCAGGCAGCTGTGAAGGGACCAGTGGTCTTCGAGTGAAAACTCCTACATTAAATTTCTTCGAGTCTTCGTGACTGTGATATTCTTTGAGATGTCTATGTCTGGAGGATAATTTATGATGGCTGGGATTCCGAGTTTTTCATGTACCCATTACTAATGCGTGGACAATGCGTATATATATATATCAGCAAATGATTTTAAAACTTTAACTTTTATCTACTTTGAAAAATTAGAGCGCAAATGTGATGTAAGAAATTACAAACTACTCTAGGAGCAGTCGCATGGGCTTGTGACTTTTTTGCGCTCAAATTAACAGCCATACTGATTTGATGTGATAAAACAAAATGCTGGCTTGTTTTTTGTTACAAGGCAGTGCCAAAACTGATGTGACACAAGGAAATTGCGATCTCAATTAATTGACCAACACAAATGCCATTGTTTGTGCGCGTGTGGTCGTGTTGACATATACTTTCATGATTGACCTTTTACCCTCATCAACTTTTTGCTACTAAGAATGTAATAACTTCTTCTCGCGCACGAAGTTTTTGTTATTGAGCTGTTTTTTTGTTCTTTTCTTTGAGAACTTTTCTATTATAATTGTCTCATTGCAATCAACACTAAACAAATTTCTCAAGTCTCATTTTCGAACTTGAACGTTAGCTCTTAGTACTGCTCATGGAGATCCTGCGTTACTGGATCAATTCACTCTTGAAACATATTTTGTTAATAGACTAAAGACGGCAAGCCTCAAAAGTTTCAAAAATCAAATCAAATCAAATCTTGATTATACTCGCGATATCACGCCGAAGCGTGTAACGAGTGGCGGGGCTCATCTCCGCGGCTTAGTGCCTTGGCTACACAGTTCCGAAGAAATGTGGCTGCGGTGGCGAGCTGTTGGCTGTGTCCGATATGAACGACTCTGGAATCGAACCCAAGACCTCCCGCACCGTCAGCAATGTCTTAACAACTGAGCTAAGCGGCCGGTAATTCTTACTTTAGCATATTTCTTTCCTATTTTTTAGTATACTAAGTGCACTTTCTGCTTTGTTTCAGTTATTTTGATTATTCAAATTTTTGTTCCTTTTTCGACAATATGGATTGCCATTGGAGTCATATTCGTCAGCGGAAGTTTGTTTGCAATTTTGACTCTTGCGTTTCAAAAGCGATTTTTAATTTTGAGTACAGCCGTATTTGGAAGTGTATTGATCATCGCGTGTGTGGACTATTTCTTGGACCAACTTTATCTATTTAAGTAAGAATAATAGTTGGTTTTTTAATGATGATGATTCTTTCATTTTTATCCTCCTGTCACGAGAAAGCGATGGAGGTGATATGCATAGCACAAATCCTGACTCGCTCTGGAGTTGCTTTTGTTTGCAAATTTTCCGGTTAAGTTTTACTTCTGGCTTCTTTAATTTGCTTGCTGCTTGTCACATTCCACCTAGCAGATAAACTTATCGTGTACCATCTTATCCTAGAAAGCAACAACGAGGGTTGGGCGGGAGGTGAACCGCTAACCTTGCAGTCGTTACTGTCGTTTAAACGACGCTCCGAATTGTTCCGCCACGGTTTCAAGGAAAAAAACAAAGCAGTTTTCCTGCATCATTTTCGGGTCGTGGTGACTATACATATACGTATTTAGTAATCACTATTTGCATTGTTTGTTTTTGATAAGGAATGTAAATGATTAAAAGAAACTTGCATGTGCTTGTTTAAGCTGTTTTAAATTTCAAATTTGTTGTTTTTTTAAATACTAAGCTTTAAATGCTGCAAATTTAATTAAAACCGCTCTGAGACTTTCGGTACCCTAAAGGCATGTGCTTATTTTTAGAATAATTGATAGCTGCTGAAAAGTTTTCCATGTAACTTGTTTTTAGAATTACTAGATAGTCATAATGCGTTGTTGATTCGGCGGGATTTCTTCGGCATTTGATTAACTTATTTAATTTCTATCCATACCGTTACCTTATCAACAAAGCTGTAGTTATTCAATTTCTGTCCATACCGGTACCATGTCAACAAAGCTTTAGTTTAATCAGGTAAAATAAATGTAAACTCCACGTTGACTACATTTCGTTACCACTCGGCAGCTTCATCAGCATCTTATTCAAATAGAAACGGTTATGCGGTCAACTGGGAGTTTGCATTTTTTTACATGATTAAATTATTTTTTACTGAAAGTGAATGCTTGAATCGCTAGTGGGGTCCTCCGATATTAGTAAGAAGAAGACTCTCGACTTTTTACTTAAAAGCTTTGGTTCTTGGTTTACACCCGCGTAAGCTTAATTACATTATTTTTCAAACCGTAGTCATACTTAAGTGTCCTTAGATGACTTAATAGTAACAGAACGGTCTTGTACAATGATAGAATCATTTAAATACAAGTGTTGTAGCCGGTGTTGGTTTCGCGTACAGGATGCAATGTTTTACAAACTAGGGAAGTAATTTAATATGATGTTGCTGTCTGGTAATCTGTGCAAAGAGATCGATAGCGGATATTAGAGCAATTTTTGTTCAACAGAATTACTAAGAAATCGAATGCTCTTTAATTTTACATGGTTTTGTTTAGATTAATTATAGGAATCAACGTCAGTTCGACGCAGCTTTCCGTTGAATTTATTTTTACTTTTTCGGTTACTACGGCCTCGCAAAAATATAACTAGAAATTTCGTTTCAGTTGTCCAAAATTACTGTACAACAAAAAAATGATTTGTTATAGTTTGTGTAAAGCGTTGCGCAGTCAGTTATTTCTTCCGCATATTTTCATGGCAAAGAACTACTTGCGAAAGACAAGGATATTTATTTAGCTTTTGGTTGTGGCGTATCAAGGATTTCTGCCAGCAACTTGATTTCCACGTTGCACAACACACTGTGCTGGCCATTTTTGGCATTAACCGATGCTTATTGCTTTAATTAGGTCCATAATTGGCACTAATTGACAAGACACTATGCAGTCGGTGACTTTGAGCGCCAGCAGGATCGTTACCAATTTAAAATTCGACCCTTAATTAAGTACCATTTTTCTGGTTACAAATCGGCCACTTTTACGTACTCACCGGTCGCCGATTAAGGCCAGGCCCAGGTGTAGTCTTTCACCCTAGCGGGTGTACCACTAACGCCCAGCTTGTCACTATCGCAAAACTTCATTTACCATTCACTGTGGTTTACGCGGTGCAATTTTTGCTCTACTGCGGTTATTCGTGTAAGGCTAGGTTTAGTCATGATACCCTGCTGTGAATTGCGCCAAGTTGTTATATTAACAGTACGTTCACCGTGTTTTGCGACATCGTCTCCAAGCTCAGTTGTTTTTACGCTTACATTAATTGTCATTAAGCATCATATAACTTTAAGTCTCTACCCTTTTTTAACATATCCTAATCTGAAGAATTTTTGAAATTTTTATACTGTAGTGCCTGTCATTTTTGGCTTATTGTAATTTGCCCCCCCCCCCCCCCCCCCACTAGATTTTGCGTTAGTTACGACCCTGATTTAAGTTAACATTTTAGACCAAGAGCGCGTTTACAATGATCCTGTTTCCGTCTGAAACTACGTTTGTGTTTCAAGTAAATGTGGCAGCAAAGTCGTTAAAGACAGCGCTGATACAACGTTAGCGTAACAGTGTTAATTACACTTTAATTACTGCTGCCTAAAGTTGCTGTTTAAAAAGACCTTCCTGAAACATGGTTATTTTAGTGAAGATTCGTCCTGGTTGTTGGTTGCGCACTGTGATTCTTTTTGAAACAGAGTTGATACCTTTGCTAGTCATGTCACGAAACAAAAAAAACACGAAAAGCTGTCACACGATTTTGTGATTTGTGTCAGTTTTCATTTTTTTGTAAACAAACTTATGTGAGCTTGCTGTTTTTAGCCACAAACTTTTCCAAAGTTTTAAAAACGCGCTGCAGTATTTTAATTTTTGTTTTTTAGATACGCTTGGACAAATTTAATCTCCACCACTACCACTAAAGTCTGCTGGTTTGCTTGGGTACTTCTTGGTGCTTGGCTTGTGTTGGCAGGTAATAGCAAATTATAGGGCATGGGCTCGGGACCTTGGGCCTCGAAGGTTTTTAAGGGGTTCATCAATCCCAATAAGGCGTACTTATTAGTGCGATCATTTGTTATTGGTCGCTACAATGTCTTTATTATGAATAGGTCCAAATAGGTTTTGTTTGAATTTCTTGGGGTCCGAAAACTGCAATGAGACATTATTCTTGGGTTTTACACCTAGCTATATAATGTGGACCTAGATAATGGTTTCGGACCTATTTTATGGCCACTTTTGACTTCCAAGATCTTGTCACTTTTTATTCTGCATTTTTGATCGTTTTCTTTGTCCAACGAACGCGATTTTTGACATTTACCAAAAAGGTTAGCTGGAATACATAAAAATGTGCCAAGACATAGCGTCTCGGTAGTTGAACCAACAGCATTTTTCGTGTAAACCTTGTCAAACTTTCAAACACGTATTTCTGTGATTTCACTCAAGCACTTTTTGTTTTCTAACTTTCCTGAAGTGTGGCTCACAATTACCATTGAATGTATTGACTACGCTGATTGAATTGAAAGGAACGTCGCCCGTATTTACCCTGTTTTTTATTTTAGTTATTGGAATCATTCTTCAATGGAAAATCACTGCGAAAAACTACGACCATACAGATGGTAAGATACCATTAACCACTCACTGTATTATCCTGTCACAGTCGGTTGAAGCTCTTGAGTTAATTGATAGGCCGCAGTTAGTAAACACATCAATTTTTGCGTGAGTCGCAATTATAGTCCAATTATCTGCTGCTGAGAAGCAATTGGTGCAGTGAAGAACTACACACAGTTTTTGTGGGTATTGAGCTGTAATAAATTGTGATGTAAAAACAATTAGGACTTCTTTGAAGCTCTATACGTGCTTTGGTGATTATGAAAAACGATTTGATTAAATGTCAGGAAATTTGAAAGCTTGGCTAACTTACGTAATTACATTTCTTCTAAAAATATGATTTTTGAGACTTAATTGTTTTTAACTTTCAATGACGTTTTCAAAGTTACCGATTGCCATTAATTATTTATATTTTGTGTTTGAACATATTTGGTTGTAAAATTAAATGGTCTCATGAAAATTAAGTGAATGTCCTTTCGCATTTTGCTCAGCCAAAGTTTTGTTCTAGCGAACAGCAAATTTTGCAAAAAGGTCGACCGGTTAGCTCAGCTGCTAATCACGCCGCTATTAGTACGGTAGGTCAGGGGGTCGATTCCCACATGGTGTCGCAAACAGCTCGCCCCCGCTGCCACGTTTTTTCGGAGCTATGTTGCCGAGGCGCTAGCCTCGGAAATGAAGCCGGTCACACGTTACGCGCTTGGGCGCCGTAACACTGCGAGTATAATGACGATTTTATTTTGATGTCAAGTGCTTACCGTATGCACAGTACCAAGACAGTGTTAAAATTTGATCTGCCTTTTTAAATTTTGGATTCGAAACAAAAAAGCATATTGTATAACCAAGCGTCTTAAGTTTTATTCGTCTTTGGATTCGAAACAAAATAGCATGTTGTATAACCAAGCGTCTTAAGTTTTATTCGTCTTTTGATGCTATTCATAAAGGCTTCAAAGTTTATTGCATTAAACCTTGCATGTGATGTTGTTAATGTAATAGGATTATAATTGCATTTTTGCTGGCGTTTGAAGTATCTGACGTTGGAAAGTTTTTGTAGTTTTCAAGGCTGCTTAGAAACTTGCGCTGTAGTTAAAAGCTTCAAGTCTATAGTGAAAAGCTTTTGTCTTTTTAAACGCCAGTTTCGCATTGTTCAATATTTTCGTTTTCGAATCGTTAAACGTACTGTTGCAGAGCGGCTATGTTTAGGGCTTCCTCAGTATATCGCAACGACCAACACAAAATAAGTTACAAGAAAGCGTTTTTTGCTTTCTGTTTGCTAAACCAATGGCACCAACAAAATTGTTACGTTTTGGTGTTATTTTGCTGTAACAAATCTACTTCAGCCATTTCGTGCTCCATTGAGCCTACCAAACCATTATTTGGCATCTAAGATTTTTCAGTAGGCACGGGAAAGTTGTAGAAAGCGACAGAATTTTTAAACCTCAAGGTTTGTATTTCATCTACGAAAAGAGTTCCAGTAAACAAGCTATAGAGAAATGTTGATTTGAAGGGGCATTTACGGGTTTCAGACCATGCCTTCAGTCTTTGGCCCTAACATGCTTTCGAGAAACTTTGTTACCACAATCTTTTCCAAAGCATGTTGGGTCAAAGAGTGAAGGCATGGTCTAAAACCCTTAGCTGGCAAGAATTACAAAATCGAGTCAAATAATAACACTTTCCTTAGAAGTACTGCTTACAATGGGTGATCCCGTTAACTCACTGGATTGTAGTTGCCAACCTTGTGCTGAGAAATGTCAGCAGTGGTTGTTTGATTAAATTTCGAGGCAGTACAAGTTGTACTTTTGTGTGATATACCTAAATCTATGCAGGTTTGTACTGCCTTGCATTATCTGCTCATGATGATAACTGAATCTATGCTGTGAAAATGTGGATGAACTTCGCATTTAGCCTTTGTGTATTGCATGTCAATCGTTCAGCTCCTACCCAAAGCAAGAAAATTTCATGCTTATGCTACGAATGGTATTATTTATCAGCATGTCACTTTTTAGGTGAAGCGATAGGTAAAATTTGATGAGTCATATTTTTGCCTAGTGATTTAAACATAGCGTTATTTGGGTTTAGTGAAATAACGCGAAACTCAATTTTGGCCTTTTTTGTTTTGTTATGGCGTCAAATCAATGGTGTAGTTACGGCGAGTGATAAGCATTAGCAGAAATTTCCAATTTAAATTAAATTTTGGTGATGTCAACTTGTCGACTGTATGACATCGTTTCTGCCTGGAAGGTCAAATTATTTACTTAAAATACTTTTGCTTTTTAATATTTTCATTTCAAAATATGGTGTTATTTTGTTTCATAGTTTTCAATGCCCCAAGTAGCTCAAACTTTCAGCTTTTTAATGTTATTTTGTACGAATACAATTCTTCATCCGAAGCGACATTTTTAATGGTATTTGCGGAAATGTGTTGTAAGGGTTAAATGTTCAATCAGTTATTGTACTGCCTTGTTCTGTTAATTTGTAGACTTGCGCAGTCCGAAGCCGAAAATAGATGAATTCAGACATTCATATGTGTGCCGGCTAAAAGTTTTTGATTTTTGTATTATGCTTCTGTCGCAAGGAACTCTAACACGATGGCTTGACTTTTAAAAATACTCGTGCTTATTACAAATTTGTCGTATTATGTTCTTACGTAACGTTAGACAGAATTAACTGTGTAGTAACTAGCCAGGCAGCTAAATGCAAGTGTACTTTAATGCACTTATGCATTCAGCTTTCAACGCTGAAACGAAAAGAAATCACCGTGCAGTTGTTCTGCATGTACTGATTTTTAGGGTGTTTTCAAAAGTCTGCTTCAATTGTGTGTAGTGAGAAGATAAAACATCAGTTTACTCGTATTTTTTCTTTTTGCTTTTATTGCGTTTGTAGCCATACGTTAACAGCAGTTAATTCAGTGTGGATTCTTTTCACAATAAGCCTTAACATTACATTTTGGACCAACAACGTGCTACAGTGTTCATAACCTGGGGTCCATGATTCTCTAAGGGATCCCGCGAACACGAAGTATTTCATAAGGCGCGTAAACCCAAGTATAAAATACAATTCAGTTACCTGCTTATACATCTAATTAATATTGGCCGTTACACCGTGTTTCTCATGTAGGGGTATAAAGTTTTCGTTGAGATAGGAGTGCGCTGCTCAAAAAAGGTTAAGTAACAGTAATATGTACCAGTGATGTTCAATGTTCATGTTTGCTTTTGTTGCAGTTGTTTTGCGACGACGAAGACGAAAATCCGTACGTACACATTTGGTCCGCGAACACCGAAATTCTCGTCGTTCTGCTGGGGCAACTCGAACGGTGTCTAGCCATGTTGAAGAAGAAGCCTCTAGGGCCCAAGCACGCCCCAATTCTCCTGTCAATCATGAGGATATGGTTGTGATAACGACTGATAGCGACCCTCCCGAATTCAATGAAGATAATCAAGATTTTGAGCAAGAAGAACCTCCCCCGGTAAGTGATTTCGTTGGTTGCTTTTTTCGCTTAATTCTCTCGTTTTGTCACGTTCAAAGCGGCGGAGTGCCATGGTTCAATCTAGATTTGTAGCTTTCCGAAAGTATTTTATATTGGGCCCATTCGGAAAACTTTATCACCAAAAGTAGCATTACGTAGGATCCTTTGTTTCGATACATTAACAACGATATTTTCACAAAATTACCGATTTCTCGTTCTTGAGTTGACGAATACATATGATTTTTACAGAGTTATTATGAATGCGTCGAGCTTGGAGTTGGCGAACCTGTCACTGATGACCGACGCAGCATTAACCAAACCACGGCGGAGGTTTACTCTCGTCGTTCAATCTATCTCGAACCACCATCCGACGGCGTACAGAATGACTTAATGCGTCAAATCCATTCCGGGTCTGGTTACTCGATCAACGACCGACGACGTTCTACTTACAGTGAACGTAATTCACCTGTGCCGATGCATCGTAGTCCACAAAATTTACGCAGCAACAGCCCAAGGAACTTGCGTAGCAGTAGCCCTCGCAACTTACAAAGCAGCAGTCCTCGAAATTTACGCAGTAGTTTAAATTCCCGTCATCGCCGTTCTTCCCAAAACTCGCATCGAGGGAGAGAAAATCAAGCGAAAAAAAATCGAAACGCAAATCAGAAACCCAAGAGCCCATCTGCACCACGAGAAAGAAATGCCTCTGCCCCAACTAATTATTCAGAAGCAAGCACCAGAAATGATATGCAGTCCCTCCTGGCCGATTCCTCTCGAGCCAGAAGCGGTCAAGGAGCAGTGGCCGCCCATGCAGAAAGATTACGAGCCGCTGAAGACAGGAGAACATCCAGGCAAGTTCAACCAACGCAGTGAACCGAAAGCTTTTGAATTATCACGTAGAAAGTGCTTCTCTCTCACCTTTACAACTTAATGGCATTTTTGGGTACTGTATGTTTGCCAGTCCGTGTATTAAAACCATCGCCAATGCGTTGAAGCGCACCCTATTTAATTCTTGAATCTCGCTCCTCATTTAATGTTGTTTGTGAAATCGGCGCAGGATTGGATGAGATGATAATGACAATACTTTTTAATTTCGCTCACTCTGTCTAGACTTCTTTAATGACCCAAAAAATATTAAGGTACTCTGCATCTTTTAATAAGCTATACTTCAACCCACCCTGAGGGTTCTAGCTTTTGCAAATTGCATGTTTTTTGGCAAATTCGTTCCTTATGTTGGTTATGGGCTGAGAGCAGCGTCGTACTAAGCATTTTTTGATACAAAAGTTTTGTCCCTTTGATCTTGTGTTCAGTATTACATTTTTATCGAACTGATCAAAAGACTGCCGAGAATTATGACATCTTTTACGTATTCGCTTGTTTTTGTGCCAATCGTGTTAAAACTACAGATTTTACTTGTTACGGTTAAGCAATACATCTACAAAATTGTGCAATCGTTTAGGCGTTTTATGAAGTCTTTTTAACGTTTTTTTAAATTTTTTGATTAAATTACACATTAATATTTTGTAAATATCTTGTTTCTCTGTACTGATGACGTGTTTATGTGTTTCCGTTTCTTTTTTTCTGTAATCTATTCCTCACATTTGCGTACCACATCTTCTTAATAAAAAATACAAAAGCAACTGTTTTATTTTGGGGTACACCGGAAATGACGCAATCTCGCTTTGGAATGTCGTGAAGAGATTCACCTTTAAACTTTCGCTTGGGCAGCAAATCTGTGATAGGTTCTTGCCAAAGTGCTGTTGGTAGGCAACATCCCAAGTTTAGCGTCTATAGCAGATTTGTTTGGTATGTCTGACTGCTATACTATTTCAATGGCGATTGCGGAAGCGTTTTACATTCACGTAAGTATGATGTTTTCAGTAGTTAAAACTGCGTTTTAATTCAGTCTTGCAAGACAGAAATACCAGGCAGTGGAAGTCATGTTTTCATAATGAACGAAAATTAGTCTGGCAGTATCAAAAACTCACATCGCCAAAAAGCACAAGTAATGGGATAACACAATGAAAAATAGCCTACGCTCGCAAACGGCAAGTTACAGCCAATGCATTATCACATTAATCTTTCAACTTGTAAGTTTAATTTGCTTGAAAATTGCACTCAACACAATGTAAATACGTTAACACAATTATGCGTACATAAAAATGTTCGCTCCAAATTCGCATCCGCTTTTGAGATCCAGGTCTGTTAAAACGTAGTGCGCATTTAGTGTGTGCGTACATAGTGTTGGCTTATTTTTTCGCAGCGGTAAAATTAATGTAACGTTAACGTAGGCCGAACTCGTTTCATTAATTTACTGAATATATAGCGTAACTAGAATCTATGCGTTGTGTTAGCCATTCAGTGTAGTGACTTTTTGTTCCGTACTTTACAATGACCTAGATCTTTTAAAAATTGACGAATTTCATTGATTGTCACTTCTGAACGTAATAAGAAAGTAGATTATAGGAGCGTTTTTGCGAGCTTAAATGAGAGCCTTGAGCTAAAAGGCCTTCATGCAATAAATGTAGAAAGTTTGGGTGAAACCTTTCTTCGAAAAAATCATTTATTTTGCTGGTGTAAATTCGTGGTTAGACCAGCAGAAGTTGTAAAAATGAGAAACGACTTTTGTGACAAACAGTGCTTACCGGTCGTGATTTTGTCAATTTTTTGTTGGAAAGCGGGATTTTTCTTGGAAAAGTAGGACGTGTAGGGCAATTAATGACGTAATTTAAGCACACTTCGTCTTAAGTGCTTTTTATGACGTAGTAGGCTATTGTGAAGAATTGAAAAGTAAAGCGTTTGGGTGGTAGTCAGTTTTACGCTTATGTTACCCAAATCAAAATAATTGCCCACCTTTATCAATCTGAAATAAATGTGCATGTTATTGCATGACATAATTTCAGATGACTGTTTTAGTTGATCTTTAAACTAGTTCTTTGTCGGAACCGACAATGCAACATTTTTCTCAAGCATTTATCGCTTGGAAAGATTTACTGGTGGCAGTCGAGGTGTAGGTGCCTACAGCGCCTAGGAAACTGGCTACGAACAAGAACTCATTGCTGTAAATGCGAAACTTGAAAATAAATACTGCTCGTAGCCGCAGGAATAATGTTTTAGACTTCTTACAGCGATAATAGCTTTATGTCAAGGCCGTATTTAGAAGAGGGGGTTCAACCCCTCCCCCTCGAAATATTTTTGTAAGTTTGAATTAAGACAGTCCAAGCCCTGCAATCGTCAAAACATAGGCTATAGTATAGTACTCAGTAGTAGCAGTGGTGAAAGTAAGCCGGAACGGTCCGGTACGCCATTCCGGTAAAAAATTTGCTGCCGTAACGCCGTACCGGTAAAAGTTTTTAAATCTAAAATCCAGCCTAAAGCATATTCCACAATTCAAATGAAAAAAAAGAAAAAAAAAAAAAAGAATTCAAGGATGGGCTCACTTTTATTAAATAAATTATTTTTGTATGCTCTGGGCTTCTGGCGCAGCACCGCTAAGAAAAATTTTCTACTTTCACCACTGAGTGTTAGGATGTAACATTTTGACCCGCAGGTCATTGCTGCGGTATGCGTTTCTTGATAAATCATAAAGATCAGCGCTCCAGGCGCGGGATGCCGTAGCATTTGGTACGTCTGCCATATAGGCCTAGGCTAGTTAATCAAGGCCGCATTTAGGGGGAGATATGAGTGCATCAACCCCCCAAAAATATTTTTATAAATTTTAACTACTGTAAGACACTACAAGTCCACAGGGGCGCCGAGAGAAATTTCGAGCCCCGGGGCAAAAATTTCGTACGGGCCCTTTGGTCAGTGGTGCCCCAGAATCACGTGATGAGCAAAAAAAAGGTCAGAGCGTTCGCAGATGTTCGAATTTTGGCCCAAAATCAAGTGGTGAGCAAAAAAGGGTTATAGCCTCCGTAGATGTTCAAATTTCGGCTCAACATCTAATGATGAACAAAATAAGGTCATAGAGTCCGTAGATGTTCAAATTTCGGCTCAACATCTAATGATGAACAAAATAAGGTCATAGAGTCCGCAGATGTTCAAATTTCGGCCCGAAATCAAAAAAAAACATCATCGCGTCCGCAGGCCTTAGTTTGAGCTGATGAATTTTGCATTCTAAACCTGACAATTCTGAACCCCGGGCCCCGGACAGTGACCCCTTCTGCCCCCCCTCTCGGCGGGCCAGCAAATCCAATGATCATCAAAAACGTAGTATGCTAGTACTGTAATAGAATGTAGCATTTTGTCCCTCTAGTCATCGTTGCAACAATGCGTTTTTTCATCATTGTGTTTAGCGCTCCAGACACAGGGTGCCGCAACATTTCGTACGTTTGCCGTGTAATTAATCCAGCTATAACCGAATTGGAGTATACAAAACACGAACCCATGAAAAAGCTGAAGCCTTTGTGCACTGTAGCCAACTACTCATGCAAATAAATTACGGTAAAGCATGGAGACTGATTCAAAGATGAACTGTTGTTTGTTAAATTGATTGCTTTCATTGGTCGTCGCCCGTCATTGGCGTAAAAGGAGCAGGCGCCTGGCTTGTTCTAAAACTGTCGCCGTATGTGCATTGTGCACTGCCAGTTTATTGCAAATCTTACAATAACGTCATGTTCAACTAATAGATAGCTTTGATTATGTGTCGGATGATACTGCTTGCTTGAAAAAGAAATCACATTCTGCATAATTATGCTGAACAAAGCTTGTTATTTACAATCATTTTAGTGGGCTAATGCAAATAGAAAGTTATTAAAGGTGCAAACGTTACAAATAATTTACCTTTAACGTTTCGCGTTTTTGTTGCATATTCCTTTATCTGTGCCATTTTATTTTCATGCGTTATTCTGATTGGTTATTGTTGACGGCCAGAAATTAAAGTTGTGGTTGATTGGTTGATTGCTTTTCCATTTTCTAAGGAAATTATCGTATTACATAAAATCAGTGCTTGGTCACAGAACAAAATATGAGTTTACATGAATCCAAATAAGAATGTGATAATAATCTTTCCTTGCTCTTTTTCGAAACTTGTTAATTTTTTCTCATTTTGTGCTCACAGCTGCAGCGAATTCTTTACAGTGAGAATTAGCTTAGATACAAATGCGGAGATCTTCAGCCAAGGGTTCCTGTCCTGCATAAATGCAACAAGCTGAGGGTCTGTTCCATTGTTCCAATTTGATTTCAGTCAACCGGTGCATGAAAATTTAATCGTCAGCTTAGTAAATATCTGCCACTTCCTGCACAGTAGTCTACCTCTAATTACGCTATGTACAGAAGCTGTATATTCGCTCTCTGCAAGCATCAAGGCACTGCATGCAGTTGTATTTGCATTGTATTCAACAAGTTTTGGTCACAGAAAAATAGTTTTACAAGAAATATACATCTACGTAATTTTGACAAAATTTGCGCCTCAAGGTTCGGAAAATCGCAAAATTTTGGGTTCGGATCCGGGCTAAGATTTCGCTTAATTTTACAGCCCTAATACAATAACAAGTAGCCTAACAACCATGCATACAAGTACAGCGGTGACTGTAGTGCGTAGTAAATTAAAGTACCCTCACTGCAAACCAGATCTTTACTATGACGTCGCAGCTCAAGCATTTCTCACGCCTTTGATGAAAAATGCCGTGGGTGCTTTTGATTGGTTTTTATTTCGGGTCTTGCACCCTGGACCACGTAAGTTTAAGCCCTGCACAGGACCAGTGGCATAGGCGCATTCAGGAAGAGCCACGTTGCCATGCCCCCCGCTGGCCCTGTCGCTGTTGTAGATTATAGAATACGTTTACACGTCATTCAATCAAATGCGCCAAAGCTAATAAAATTACATCCTCCTTTCGTTTATTTTAGCCAAGCTTCTGCTTTTAGTCTGTTTAGACGTACCAAGATTTTTAAGTAGGCCTACTAAAATATTTTTGTATTGTCTATGAGAGACTGCCTCAACTACAGGGAGGCTACGGCACGCCCTTTTTCGATAAAAAGTGAGCTTAAATGAGTGTTTTTTTATGTGAAAACCGTAAAAATTTTTTAGCGCCTGGGGGCTCCGCCCCCAGACCCCTAGTTTTGCGCCACTTTGCCAAATCCTTGATACGCCACTAAATAGCGGAAGCAGTGACAAAGAAAAAAATTTAACAAGCATTGCGGTGTTTATGCCAGAAAGCGTTAGTAGGCCTATAGCGTACACAGCTTCGTAAAAATTTACTTTAAAAATTTTGCTATAGGCCTACTGATAGTGAGTGTTCATAACAAATCCCCCCACCCCCGAAATATTTTTCTAGATACGACCCTGATGCATGTCTTTCGTGGCAAAAAGCGTAATTGTCAATTCGTCGTTATGTTTTATGGGTTGCCAAACTGCGGCTGTAGGCCTACTAATTCAAACCTTTGCATGGATCTTATTAAACATAAAAATTTGTCTTGTTGAGCGATTCACCAGTTCAAAACAGTCTACAGAATCTTTTCCAAGTTGTCTTTTTTACTGTGGCGTTAAATCTCTAACTAATAGTTGCCTACACAGTACACACTATCATTCATCTCCATCATAGGCTACTTGCGTACGCCGAAGCGTGCAACGAGTGGCGGTCTGGCGGGGCCCTCTCCAGGGCAAAGTGCCTCGGCAACACAGTTCCGAAGAAACGTCGCAGAGGTAACGAGCCGTTGGCGACACTGTGCCGATTTGACCGGCCCGAGAATCGAACCGCAGACCTCCCGCACCGATAGCAAGTGCTTAACAACTGAGCCAACCGGCCGGTCGCACTATCATTCATCTGCATTTCAATTTTGGAAGTGAGTGTGAGGCGCTGAAAGAAAAATATCCAAAGCTAAAAAAATCGACTGATTTTTATTGTATATAGCCTAAACCTATAGTGAGTCATTTTATTCATGATCAAATACGGAAGGCCCATTATCGTCTTGCAGCTCAAATGGAGACTCGCAAGCACAATGTCAGCATTGAACAACGATAGCTCGGCTGTTTGATAAACTTCATTGCCATCAGTGGCGTACGCATGGGGGAGGGGGGTTCGGAGGTTAACCCTCCCATAGACGATTTTAAAAGAAATGAAAACCTCTCTTTTTGGAACGAACCGCCTTTTTTCATAAAGAGATTGCCGAAATTGCTCTCATGTTTTTCTGTGCTATCCAACTTCTTTACAAAATCTTGAAAAACTTTCATTGTGATGCAATAATAGGCCTACCGGTAGTCAAACTTTTCTGGTGCGCTGCGATTGACGTTGACAATTATTGCAGAAAAAGTGAAACCTTTCTTTTTTTAAACGAACCGACTTTTCTTCTTGCGGAGCTAGCCGAAACTGCTGTCATGTTATTCTGTTCGGTCCAACTTTCTAATTTAATTTCGAGAAACTTTTATTACCATGCGATGCTACAATACCGGTATTCCAACTTTTCTGATGTGTTTTGTTTAAACTGCATTTTGTCATTGATGCTGCTGAGAAGCAACTGGTAAGCTGGAGCTTCCTTAAATACCGTATATCTGCAGTAACTATGGCCGCACACAAAATTAAAAAAAAAATCAAATCTTCACTGTTGGCCTTCTTGTTTCATTAACTCGCTGTAGTACCGAAGCGTGGTAGCGAGTGATGGGGCCTGACCCCGTGGCTTAGCGCCTGGGCAACACAATTCCGAAGAATCGTCGCAGTGGCGGCGAGTCGTTCGTTACTCTGTGTCCGATTTGACCTGCCTGCGAATTGAACCTCAAACCTTTGGCATCGATAGCGTCATCTTTAACACTGCGCTATAACGGGCCGGTTTGTTGAAAAATTATTAAAATATAAAAACCTAAATTGGCACTGCCCTATCTAAGTGCTGAAAATAAAATAAAAATACTGTAGGCCTACTGCCAAGGAAGACCAGACCAACGAAAGATTGAAAGAAGCCCAGGGGCGAAACAGGTGGGGAAGGCAAAATCGTTTTTACGTACCGTAACTGTCTCAGGAGCTGGAGTGCTCTGTTTCCCAAACATCCCGATTATATGCTTGAGAGTATCTCATGATATCGACGCTGTGATTTGGGTGAAAAATGCTTAGATAATAACGACGCTGTTTTTGATCTGAATCACATGATTAGAGATTCCTCTCGCGTGTAATTTATTGTAATTTAAAAATGTTTCGGTAGGTAGGGCAGTTTTTTCTCATGCTTCACTGTCTTCAGTTTTCAAGACAGGGAAAATTGCCCTATTCATAATAAGTGCATATTAAATGTTTTTATCAAGGTTTATATGCGTTGTTTATATCAATGTTGGTTCTTGAAAAGATTTTTTTGGAAGGAAGCAATTACCTGTTTTGTCCCCCTGGCTACACCCTGTTTGTGACATTGCGAAAGCTAGTGTTATGGGGCGCCGCTTGTAAAGCTATGCAATATAAAATTTTGCATCATTTTTTCAGTTAATTTTGGTTAAATTACATGCAATACAGTAGATTAAGCTTAACTGGCTCACGGATAACTGGATCATTCGGCTTACTGGATCATTTTTTCAAAGTCCCTAATCACACGCGCCTTTTCTATGCGAAAGTACGCCGCTTATCTGGATCACTATTTCGGATAACTGGATCACTTTTACACTGAAACTTACCGTAAAAGCTCGTATTTGGAATGGCACGTACCTCAGCATTTGAATAATCACACGCTAAAACATGCTTTTGTCACGCAGTGATTATGCGGGTAAGCGGGTAAAGGCACGAGACAGCGGGTGCAAGCACAAATTGTTTAGACCAATTGCGGCCCATTATAATTTTCAACCATGAATGATTGAACGCTGTTAGAGAACATACATAACAAACCACACGCATACACTTAACCCTTCGCGCTTCTTTATCAGCCGAGCGCGTGGCGGGAAGCTGCTAATACTATTTTTAAAGTCTTTAGTATGACACGACCGGGAATAAAACCCTAGTTTCCCGGCTACCAAGCGGACGCTCTTAAACGATACACGAACCGTAAGCGGGTAAGCTACTGATGAACCAAAAACAATAGGAAGATTTCGAGTCATGTTCTCACAGCAGACTTGTAACAGTCGACTCTGTGTCGTTTTTTTCCGCAGCATTAACTTTTTTTTAAAACAAAACAACTTGATTGTCTTTGATGACTTGATCTTTTTTTAAATACGCAACTTTTCGGCTAACTGGATCATTCGGCTGACTGGATCAAAAACTCTCTGCCCGAAGTGATCCAGTTAAGCGGACTCTACTGTATAATGTATTGTTGCAATTTAATTATATTGCTGCAATTCGTGTTAAATTGTTGCAAAATAATTATATTGCTGCAATTTGTATTTAATTGTTGCAATTTAATTATATTGCTGCAATTTGTATTAAATTGTTGCAATTTAATTATATCGCTGCAATTTGTGTTAAATTGTTGCAATGTAATTATATTATATTGCAATGTAATTATATTGCAACAATTTGTTAAATTGCTGCAACTTAATTATACTGCAAAAAACACGTAAATCGCTTTTTAATTGCCATGGTGATATGCTAAATAAAACAGTCAGTGTTGCTCTTTTCTTTTTCCATAAACTTATGTAGTGTGCTGGCCTGAGGTCTCGTGATACTGACTATGCGCTGATTGGTTTTGTTGAAATATTTTGAAATAAAGTGGCGTGGATTTTCATTGATAAAATACTGTTATGACTGGTAGATACAATTCCGGACGTATGCAAAAATATGGAGATATCGGCAAGTTATTTGCCGGCTACGTATGGAAAGCAGTGGTGCCGATCCTGGGGGGAATGCATCCCCCCCAACATTTCGGCTGCATCCCCCAACATTTGGCGTCGGCCGTAGTGCTCATTAAAGTGTTATTACATCAGTAGTTTAATGCCGTCGAATGCTGGTGAAGATTGGAGTTGGCAAAGGGCAATCTGACATAACTTACAAAACTCGCAAATGTACTTCGAGCAGCATCCCCCCCAATGTTCAAAATTGACAAAAAATTGGTAAAATAAGCAAATCATCCCCCCAATGCTCAACATGGATCGGCACCACTGATGGAAAGTTGTTTGACTAGACAGCTAGGCAGTGGGCTGCCACTTGGCTTTGTGCTCCTTAGTCTTTTAGTTAACTGAATAAAATTAGTAATTTTGATTTACCCATTAATCATTAACTTGTTTCAGTGGCAGTGACAAAAGTAAGCTATCAGTGGGATTAATTAGACTATCGGTGAGACTATACGGTACCGGTACAGTGTGCTGGTGTGTGTTGGTCCATTCATCATCGGGATACGTCTGGTATCGGCCCCCAGGTCCCGTTAGGATCAGGTTTGGTTAGGGTTAGGTTTGGTTAGTATGGGCAAGTGCAAACTACAAGATGATGCATAGCACCTGGCTTATATATACCTATGTACTGGTAATCTAGTTATTCCAAAGGACTGAAGGGTACATTAACAGTACGGATAGGCTACTTTTTGCTGCCACTGAAACAAGTTACCTTACTGATTAATGGGTAAATCAAAACTACTAATTTTATTTAACAGTTAACTAAATGATTAAAAAGCACAAGAACAAGTGGGATTCTAGCTGTCTAGTCTAACCACTTTCCATACCCTGCAACTGCTACATGGTTGGTGCCTGCCGGTAGCTTGCTCATAACTTGCCTATATGTCGCATAGTCAGTATCACAGAGCCTCTGGCCAGCACACTAGACACTACATGAGTTTATGGAAAAAGAAAAGAGCAACACTGACTGTTTTAAGTACCATATCACCATGACAATTAAAAAGCGATTTAAGTGTTTTTTTGCAATATAATTAAATTGCAACAATTTAGCACAAATTGCAGCAATATAATTAAATTGCAGCAATTTAGCTCACATTGCAGCAATATATAGTTAAATTGCAACATTTTAGCTCAAATTGCAGCAATATGGTTATATTGCAGCAATTTAATACAAATTGCAGCAATATAATTAAATTGCAGCAATTTAACACACATTGCAGCAATATAATTAAATTGCAACAGTTTAATACAAATTGCAGCAATATAATTAAATTGCAACAATTTAGCTCAAATTGCAGCAATATAATTACATTGCAACAGTTTAACACAAATGGCAGCAATATAATTAAATTGCAACAGTTTAACACAAATGGCAGCGATATAATTATATTGCAACAGTTTAATACAAATTGCTGCAATATAATTACATTGCAACAATTTAACACAAATTGCAGCAATATAACTAAATTTCAACAAATGTGTTATATTGCATATACTGTAATTTAACCAAAATTAACTGAAAAAATGATGCAAAATTCTAAATTGCATAGCTTTACAAACGGCGCCCTATACCGTCCACTTTAGTCAGTTAACAGTAAAAATGAACATCGTCCTTCCTGGCAAATCCGGAAAGGTGTTTGGCTGATCAAGGTCAAGCATTCCAAAGGATGAGTATACCCTTATCTGAGTGTGGCTGATAAGGGCTAATAGCGCGAAACAGCGCTGTCCCGCTCTATGGTTTAGTCGGTTAATCTTCCTATGGCCTAAAAATGAGGTCAGCTAAAATTTTTTCAGTAAATTGTTAATCACGGATTGATAGCTTCAAGGGCGTAGCCAGAAAAAAATTTGTGGGGGGGCCAAATTTTGTAACTTTTAAATCTGACGTCATTTACTTATAGCAATGCAGCGTATTCCCCTCATATCGATGAAAACATAAATTTTGTGAAATTTCTGTTTAAATCTTAAGCTGATCGCTAGATTATGCTAAAATTTTAACTTTTTGTCGAAAACGGGCAGTTGCTGGTAAATTTTTACTAAGCAATTGTCAGACAGCACGCCAGTGGGGCCTCCCGAGATAGGGGGGGGGGGGGGGGGGGCCGATCAGTGATAAAAAGTTTGTCAATGGCGTCTTCAAAAAATATAAAAAAGACCCTTCGATTTCAAATTTGATCAAATTAAGTATGAAAAGTTTAGATGGACAGCGTTTCGGCGAAGCATTTTAAGGAGGGTTATTCTTGTATTCTGTACACCAGTTCTGCTTCACATAGGACTGTATATTTTTTCAAAGTTTTGTTTTATCATTACTCAGTGGTGTAGTCGGGGGAAGGAGGGCCCCCTTTTTTTCTTGTGAAGATATTCTTTAAAATAAAGACCTTTATTTTAAAGAAATGAAGACCTTTTTCATTGATGATTAGCTTAAATCCGAGCACAGCACCTCCTAAATTTTTCGCTGGCCATGTTACTGTTATTATTACTTATCCGGCTTGAAGAGTCGGTATTGGCTGTTTTAGGTGCTAGGCCGCCGAGGTGGTCCGATGGATCAGCCATTCGCTACTGTATTGATTGCCAGTATACATAAAGTAAGTGTATTCCCACTACAGACGTTTGTCGCTTCCTCTGTTTTTATAATACTGTAGTATAGCGAATATGCCTGGTTGCCATTATTTCATGAACATGCTACAGTGCAATTTTAAGTATCGTTATAAAGTTTATTGCTGCGGATCGTACCAATAAAATTAGTCTCCGATTTTCACAGTTTTTGCTCGTCTATCCTGATTCAAGACGTTTTGCTTTATGAGATTAGTATCTTATGAATTAAGATACAGCTAGCGACTATGTTAATTGGAGCAAAAATGCATATGCGCGTTAGGAGTGAGGAATAAATTTCATAACAAAACTGACAGATAGCGAATAGCCTACCAAGTAAGACAGGAAAAGCTGCTGCAGTAGACGGTTATAATCAGGGCCGTATTAAGACCTAGGGGGGCCCCGGGGCTAATTTTCCGGGAGGCCCTCATGCGTTTTAAAGACCTGATTTTGACGTTGGTATCAGAACTTTTTAGAGGACGCCATTTAACTGGCAAGCAGCTGCCTTAAGAGGCTTGATTTACATAATAAGCCCCTATTACACGTTTTTAATTATTTTTGTTTTGTTTGAAAATATTTCATTTTTGTATCGTTTTAACTCGATAAGTAACAGCTAGTCCTAATAAATACAGCGAAAGTCATTCTTTTCAAATTTGAGAAACCGTTAACAACTTTTCGATCCTTATATTTATATGTGTGTCGGCGCGAATTAGCCTGAAAGGTTCTACAAGATTCGTTTATGAGTATAATAGTACGCATAACCAGGCCCGTCGCCAGAAATTTTTTTTAGGGGGGGCCCACATTTTTATTACATATATGACGTCAAACACTGCGTCAATGTTGTAGTAAGCTAACATGATTTATAAGCAAGAAGTAAAACCAGGTAAGGTAAGAAAGAAGTCCTTGCATTTAAGATTCCTGACCAATCTTCTACCTAGCGTTTTATTCGGTATTCCTTTCCAAACATATTTGTATGAGGATGTATTTGTATTATAAAGCTGATCTTTAAGCCTATATTTTTCGCCGTTTTTTTCTTGTGCCTTACCGTTTATCTTGATTTTGTTAGGATAAATAAACTGCTACTACTAATACCGTTATACAATATTGTTCAAGTAATTAGCCAACGCTGGCTCTATATTCCTCTACGCAAGACTTTTATCACATCTACAGCAGCTATGACTAAGTTTTATCTTCTTCCATCACAAAGAATTTTGTGATTTCATAAACACGATTCCTTTCAAAGCTACAAGTCCAAGCATAATCGAGGACTCAAATGCTGACTGGCTGAAGAAGAGTTGCGATAATGTTGTTTTTGCGTTTTACCCCCGATAGACTGAGTTTAAGCATATTTTCAAAATGTACCAGAAACATAAGCCACCAAACCAAAACTTTACCTACCAAATAGCCAAAAAATATACCAGAGTTCAGCAGAAAATAACTTAGTTTTGCATTGTGTAGCTTGACTGTTTGTTTTTTTATTTTATTTTTCTAAACCTGTAGCCTATTTGTTTTTTTCATGCCCTTTTCCGAGCTGTTGTGTGGTAATTGTCAAAAAATTATGAAAATAAAGCAAAAATCAACTGAATGTAAACTCTGCTCCCTTCATAATTCATTTCATAATCAAAGTGCTAATATATCATCTAATAGTAATAGTCCATTGCACTCAGAACTTAAAAAAGAGTCATTTTGCTGTTCCTGTAGCCCCAATAACAGTAGTAGTCATGCAGCTAATCTATCCGGCTTGGGTTTTGATGCTACTCATTTGAATACTTCATTTAATAATATTTGTGTGGATGCAAGTGATGAAGATTTAGAGAACCTTCATTTTAGCAATATTGATGAGCAGTATGTCGATGTGTCTTCAATTAAATCCCTAGCATTTAACAACACTTCAACATCTATTTCTGTAATGTGTGTCAACATGAGGTCTCTTGCTAACTTGCAAAATTTTTCCAAACTCGAGGCACTAATTTGTAGCATGGAGTTGAAACCCGATATAATTTCCATTACTGAAACATGGATAAGACCATATGCTTCTGGCCCTTACAATAGCTTGTGTGGTTACAATTTTGTATCAAATTGTAGGAAGTTGTCTATGGGAGGTGGAGTTGGCATTTATGTTAAGAGTAGCATTAACTTTTCAATAATTGATAATTTAACTATCATGAAAGAAAAACTATTTGAATCCGTATTTATTAACATTAAATTCTGTAACAAAACTCTACTAGTTGGCTGCTTGTACAGATCACCATCCAGTGATGTTCAAAGTAATGAAATTTTTGTAAGTACTCTGAAAAATTGTCTCAATCTTGTTAAATTTAACCAAAAATGCATCATCACTGGAGACCTAAATTATGATTTAGCTAACTGTGAAAATGAGCATGTTAATAACTTCACTGAAATTATGTTTGAAAACTGTTACTCTCCCCTAATAAACAAGCCAACGCGTATAACTGATTTGTCCGCATCAGTGTTGGATCATATGTGGACTAATATATATGATGAATCCATTAAATCCGGTATTATTACCAGTCCCATATCTGATCATTTGCCTGTGTTTATGTGTCTCAATTGCGATAGTCAGCCAAAATCTCCCAATCCAAGTTTAACCAGATGTTTTTCATCAACAAATATAAATAAATTTAACAGTCTACTTGAAAATATTGACATTAGCTTAATTTTAAATGAAACTCTCCCAAATTCTGCTTTTGAACTTTTAATGGAAAGTTACTCTCAAGCTTTTAGTCAAAGTTTCCCATTAAACGCTTTTCCTCCAAATGATATTAAATTTAATAAACCATGGTATGATGATGAGTTGCACCAGCTTATGTTGAACAAAGACAAATTGTTCAAAAAATTTATTCGCAAAAAGTCACCAACTCTTAAAGCTAAATACAATATGGCTCGAAATGTATATTTCCACACCTTACAAGCAAAGAAGAGTAATTATTATGCCTTGCTATTTGAAAAAAACAAATTTAATATGAAAGCAACTTGGAAAACTATAAACAAATTGCTTGGAAAAGGAAAAGTAGCTTCCTGTTCTTCCCTTGTGGTTGATAACCAACTGACTTCTGACTCTCTTGCTATAGCTAATTACTTTAATAATCATTTTGCAAGCATTGCCAGCAAGTTGGTTGACAATCTTCCCCCTTCATTGCATAATTTTAGGGAATATCTCGGAACATCCTCTGCTGATTCCATGTACTTAAAGCCTACATCTCTGTTGGAAATAAAAAATATATTACTAGAATTAAAATCAAAATCCAGCAGTGGAATTGATGAAATCCCATCATCAGTTCTGAAAAGTACCCCTGATAACATACTACAAGCTCTAGCTCATATCTTCAATCTTTCTTTAAGTTGTGGAGAATATATTTCAGCTTTTAAAATTGCAAAAGTTGTTCCAGTGTTTAAAAAAGGCAACCCAACTGAGGTGAATAATTATAGGCCAATTAGTTTACTTCCAGTAATGTCAAAAGTATTGGAAAAAATAATGCACCGTCGTGTAACTTCGTTTTTGACCGAACAAAATTTCTTTTTTAAGTTGCAATTTGGTTTTCGAAAGAATCATTCCACTAGTCTTGCTAATACCTTGCTTACTGAGTACATAGTTGAAGCGTTTGAAAATCGCAAGAAAGTTTTGGGTGTATTTTTAGATCTTTCCAAGGCTTTTGATACTATAGATCATAACATACTTTTACATAAGTTAAAACATTGTGGCATTAGAGGATTAGCCAATGATTGGTTTCAAAGTTATTTAAGTGGTAGAACTCAAATGGTTGAGCAACAAAACGCTTGCTCCCAAGTTAAATCAATTCAATTTGGAGTTCCACAAGGTTCAATATTAGGTCCCCTTTTATTTCTAATTTACGTCAATGACTTTCACAATTGCATAGCCGCTGGTGATATGATAATGTTTGCAGACGATACGAATATATTTTTCACTGGAAGAAACTATGAAACAATATATGATTGTGCAAACAAGCAATTATGTAATATTGATCATTGGCTCATTGCCAACAAGCTGTCACTAAACGTTGAAAAGACGAACCATGTAGTATTTAGAACTCCAAATTCTAAACCCCCTTCCAATAACCTCACCTTACTTATAAGAAACAAACGCATTAACAGGGTAACCTCAAGCAAGTTTTTAGGTGTAATTCTTCATGAAAATTTAAGTTGGAAACCTCACATGGATACAGTACTAAAAAGGCTTCGCATAAGCTTGGGTGTTGTTCGAAAGATATCATCATACCTTAATCGCAGTGCTCTCACTATGTTGTATCATTCTATGTTTAACTGCCATATTTCCTATTGTGTAACGACATGGTGTTTCGGAAATAAAACTATCATACTAAATTTACAACGTTCAGCAAATAAATTTATAAGGCTAATTAATGGATTGAATTTTAGAGATTCAGTCAAACAAGTAATGGTGCAAAGTCACTTATTGTCTGTTGAGCAAACGTTGGAATTTGAGATAGCTTGCTTTATGAAGAGATATAATAAAGGCCTTTTGCCACCTTGTTTCGATGATTTTTTTCAAACCAACAACATAAATAGTTCAGCAGAAAATATCACTAGAAGTACCAGAAGCAGCTCTAATCTCTACCCTAAATTTTGTAGAATAAATGTTACGAAACAATCAATGAAATATAAGGGACCGTTAATCTGGAACAAAATCCCCCTTGATATAAAGCGGCTAAAATCGTATCGAAACTTCCGCAAGCATATTCGTTCGCATATTATCTCCCTCAACCAAAAATAACTCCCACTCCACTCGCTAAGACTTTTTTCCTTTTTTATCGAGAATGCATACTGCTCCGTCTTTTTTTCTTTTTCAGAACCTGAATTCGGTGGAATTAATGTAACAATTGACAAATCATTAGAAGAAAACTGTAGAGAATCACAAGACGAAGCAGCGTTATATTCCGGAATAACATACTACGAATTGGACATTATATGGACAAAAATTAAATTTTGTATTGCTAAAAGAGAACTCTGTAGACTACCGAACGGAAGGGACAATTAAGGATGATTTATTTTTAATAAGAATTTGCATACTAGTAGTGTTATTAATACAGAAGGTTCTTGGTTTAATGGCATGAAAATCTATAGGTTGCACTGCTTGTGTAATGTGTATGTTTTGTTTTTTATTTTCTGTTTTCGTGTTGTTTTTTTAGGTGCAGCGACCGTGCTAATTTTTTTTTTAAACGCTTTAGTTCTATGTTTTTATCTTGAGCATGTTCAACGTATAACGTTTTGTCGCTGTTTCCTTATTTTTAACCAAGCTGTTTTTTGTGTTGATGATGGCGTTGTTTTATGGTTAAAAATAAAAAAATCCTACTCCTACTCCTAAATGTGGTATAGCCTACCAGTTGGCAACGCTGTTTACAATAAAAATGAAAATGGCAGTAACAATTTGGCTCAAAAGCAGGTTTCTCTGCGGAGTTCCAACTTCCAACCACACTTTTTTGCTCTGGCGCAAAACCAGGGTCACGCGTTTATCACCATGATTGTTACATTATACTACCGCTATTTTCGACTCGTAAAACAAAGTTTTTGCTGCATCTATAATTTCACAACTTTTTTCAGAAAAACTTGCAAATTTTCCTTAAGTTACAGGGGGGGCCCAAGGTTTTTTAGGGGCCCGGCGTCCCCGTAGCTACGGGCCGTTAGCTCAGTTGCTAAGCGCACGCTATCGGTGCGGGAGGTCTGGGGTTCGATTCCCGGGCCGGTCAAATCTACACAGTGTCGCCAACGACTCGCCATCGTTGCGACGTTTCTTCGGAGCTGTGTTGCCCAGGCGCTAAGCCGCGGAGATGGGCCCCGCAACTCGTTACACGCTTCGGGGTAATACGGCGAGTATAATGAAGATTTGATTTTTGATGACCAGAGGTAGGCAGCTCAAGTCAGAAAAGTTTTGCCGCAAGCGCACGAGAAACTACTTGGAAATTATTGCGCCGCAAGCGCAATCGCGCAAGTTTGACGTTTTGAAAAGATACAAGAGTTTTAATTGGAGCAGCACTGCTATATGGATGGCCGGAATCCAGAGCCGTGGCCAATCATTTCTAAGGGATACCCTTATTGAAAAAATAACAAAAACTTAGACAAAATTGTTTGTGGAATTTTTCTCAGCCCAAATACAATAATCCTCTTTCTTATCTCATCTTGATTTTTGGCCAATACACACTACGCATAGTTCGCTATCGGCTAAAGCAAAAGTCGTTTACCGGTACACATGCTAAAAGATAGAACTAATATTTGTTAACCCGGAGCAACTACGATTCTTCATTAAGTGTAACATGTGTAATTGTCTCAACCATGCACAAAAAATTCTGATTTCTACATTTGGCGTCAACAAAGTTCCTGATTAAATCATCGAACTAAATTTTTCTTAAAAGTTCACTCTCAATACTAAGTAGGCAAAGAGCGCCAAGCCTGTTATCAACCATTGTTGACCTCTCGAGAATTTTGATGCGGTCCAATTGGCTGAATAATCTTTCTCCTGCGCTATTGGATACAGCCATTATGAGAAAAATTCTGACAGCAATATTTACTCCTGGAAATTTATCTGCAAGATCTTCGTGATGCAATAACAGTGCTAATTCAGATGGTGTGTGACACTATCTAAGTTTGGCAAAGGCTGAAAATTGAACAAGCTCTTCGGGAAAGCTACTACCAAGATCTTTTGGGTAAGCATCGATGAGCTTTGTTGCTCCAGCTATTAGCGCTTGATCGGATAATTTGGATAAGCAAATAATCACCTCAAATCTTTCCTAGATCATTTGATATTTATCTTTTCGTTATTTTAAAGCAACGCGTAGCTGGTCAATAATGACATAAAATGTTTCACAGATAAACTTTTGTTTTGCAGACACAGCCTCTTGGTTTTCAGAGTTTGGGTTAGGATTGTCATCATAACGAGTGTTTCTCCGTCTTGTTCTGCAAATAGAAAATTCAGCAATTGTAGTCTCACTTAATTTTGCAGCAACCCATTCCATTTCCTCAAATCTTCCTCGAAACGACTCCAGATAATCATCAAGAGAACCAAGCAAATCGATGATTATTTGCAAGTTGGCATCCATAGCTTGAAAAGCTTTGCTTGAGCTGTTGAAACGTGAAAGTATGTTGTTCCAAATTATCGCCAGGACAGCAATTTTAAAATTGTTCATTTTATCTCCCAACGTCTGAGCTTCAAATCTTGTTTCGAGTGTTTGCTCAGGATTATTTTCAAGATCCCTTTAAGCATTTTGAATACAACTATAACCGTCAACAATTGGCTTTTGTAGCATCCGCTCTTGCTGACCATCGAGTTGCAGAAAGAGATCTCAAAGTTAGCGGTTGCGCTGTTTCTTTTAAACTCTGCGTTGACTTCGCCCACCAATAGGATGAAGCAGAAAAAAAGTCATACAAACTCTGAACAAATTCAAAATTGCCAACAGCTTTTACGCAACACGATGCAGCTATTTACCCAACAAGATTCAGCGAATGAGCTGCACAAGCCGATCAGATGGCCGAGTGGTATGGAGCGTCTGCTTCTGGGTCGGTAGACTTGGGGTTCGATTCCGAGTCGGGTCAAACCAATGACTTTAAAATTGGTATTCACAGCTTCCCTGCTTGACGTTCAGCATTAAAGGGACAGTGTGGAGAAAGCCGGCAAGTTTACTTGTTGTGCCGTTGGAAATAGGCACTTAGCGGGATTCCCCCATCTTAGTGTGGTAGACAGATAGCCGGCAACTCCTAAGCGAGCTCGTACAGCGCTTCGTCGCTTTCTCGTGATAGGAGGATAAATATGCCAATAATAATAAAAAAAAAAAGGAATAAAAACTGCAGCTGTATTTATTCGCTTTAGTCTGGCTTGCATTCCTAAATAACGACCTGACATATTGGAAGCGTTATCGTATACGATTGCCCTCTGCAGTTTTGAAAATCAATTCCGGCTTCACCGAAAAATTTTAAGAATATTGCAACAAGATTTTCAGCTTTGTGAGAACCAATCTGAAGAAATGTCAAAAATCTTTCTGTTGGTTTACCAGCAATAACATATCGGACGATCACTGTTAATTGATCAATATGGGCTCTGTCAATGGTTGAGTCGACTGAAATCGAAAAGTATTTAGCAGATTTTAGTTCCGATACAATAAACTTTTCAACTTGTTCTTTCATCAGTAAAATAAGCTCTTCGTAAATAGTTGATGATAAATACGATTGCCTGCCACGCCCTTGACTGCCATACTTTTTTAGGTGTTCTTTTAGAAATGGATCGAATTGAGTAATTAATTTCAAAACTCCTAAAAAATTTCCATTTTGTTTTGATCCCAAATTTTCTGCGCTAATTCTAAATGCTAATCCTCGTTCACTCAAAAAGATAATAGCTGCAACTACGCGACGTAAAACTTCTGTCCAGTATGTTTTCTTATCATTTCTTTGAGCCTCCAATTGCTTGTCAACATGAGTTGTCCTAGCGCATCGACGATTGAATGCCAAAATAGAACATCTGTGGCTATCACTGTTTTCACGACCTTTCATTTTCTCCTCACTTTTTTTACAATCGTTGAAACCGTCAGGGGTGGCAAATTTGTTTCGGCCGCAAGACATTAGAGTACAATGAAAGCAATATACTGCGTCTTTTGAAAGGCTATACAGAAGCCATTTCCTTTTGTATTTCTCTCCGTTATCATGTGTCGAATAAAACATTGAATTACTAAAATATCTGTTTTGAGATTGGGCTAGATACCATCGAAGAGATTCTGGGTAGTTATTGGATTCGACTTGATTATTGATTATGTTGACAGCAGGCTTTGACCATTAACTTACGTGCCAATCTCTAACTGGAAACCAAGTGGCTGGGTCGGAACTGCATGATGAGGATGGTGGATGAACTGTTTCCGGAGGACTTAACGTCGTATGTACACTAGTGTCTGCAGATTAGAAATACTGTGGTGCATCAGCCGGATCTACATCTGAAATATCACTTTCATTATCTGCAAACGCATCAAAATCTGCAGGTGATGCCAATGTTGCTGAAGAAACAGCCGGTGTGTTTAATATACCAGCTCCAGTTTGTTGATTGCTGCAACTTGCTGTGTTCGCCGGATCTTCAATGACTACTTGTGGAGCGTAGAAAAAATCAATTAAACGCCTTGTGTTTTTCACAACCTTATCGGGTTTTTTACGTGATTCTTCGGCATTTTTTCTTTTTTGTGCTCCCGACAGTTGAATCAACCGCGGCTTACCCGATCACCAAACTTTTATTTGTGTGTTACTGCAGTAGTTAGTTATGGCTTGCAAATAAAATGAAGTTAATTTCTAAATAACCTACCCCAGGGGTGTCCAACACGTGACACGCGTGCCAGATGTGGCACACGAGTGACACGACATTATTAAAAGTGGTACGCGAACTCTTGCCATATTTCATAAACATGCTACAGTGCAGTTTTAAGTATGGTTATAAAGTTTATTGCTGCGGATCATACCAATAAAATTAGTCACCGATTTTCACAGTTTTTGCTCGTCTATCCTGATTGATTAATTCCAATCACACCTCATGCGAAGACGTATGAGGTGTGAAACTGAGACAGACTAGTTTCGCGTCAGCTACAAATTATGATCTACTGTAAAACAGTTCTTTTTAACTGATGCCATGGTCCTTTCGGTGGGCCGCAAATGTTCTGTCATAAATAAAATATTTTTGTGCGAAAAAATTTGAATTACGAAAGCTCAAAATGTATTACGAAGGTTAACCTGCTTGAAAGCTTCCACGCACTTTCTAATAAATTGATTCCGCATTATCGTTAGTTTATTTTCAGTTGCAGGAAAAATATCCAGTTCTTTTGAAAAGCGCTCGTTTCTGGTTAGCTTAATTTGGAAGCACAAACCTGTGTGAACAAAGATTTTTTGTCATAAAACTTAATATAGGCTGTTTAAATTATGAAGTCAGCCAGCAGACTCACTTATTATGATGATGATGATGATTTATTTGCGAGTACACGTTCACGAACAACGAGCACGAAAGAATACACATAAGCAATAGTTCATCTACTCGCAGGGAGACTGCGAATGACCGGTTAAGGTATTCGAGTCAAGCAGCCACCTAGACGACTACCAACGTCAAAATCAGGTCTTTAAAACGCATGAGGGCCTCCCGGAAAATTAGCCCCGGGGCCCCCCTAGGTCTTAATACGGCCCTGATTATGACCGTCTACTGCAGCAGCTTTTCCTGTCTTACTTGGGAGGTTATTCGCTATCTGTCAGTTTTGTTATGAAATTTATTCCTCACTCCTAACGCGCATATGCATTTTTGCTCCAACTAACTCAGTCGCTAGCTGTATCTTAATTCATAAGATACTAATCTCATAAAGCAAAACGCATCTTCGCATTTACGCAACCTCATCTTAAAAAATGCCTACGTACCGTGTACATCCCTCTTAACACTTGTTTTCTGATAAGGGAGTGATGAAAGTCTCCAACTTCCAAAAAGAAGCGGTAGAACAAAAATGTTTGAGAATCACTGCTCTACACCCAGGGTCTCCACTCCAGTAATGCGATGAGTTTTCATATTGTCCTCGTTCGTGGTCGCAAAGTACTTCTATTTAATTATTATGATCACATGAATGTAACTTAAACAGCTTTGAGTGCTTTCTGATAATCACAGACATGAAAATCAAGCGCCATGAAAAAGTTGAAACGATTTACTTTGCGGCTACGTGATGATCCGGAGTGCCACAAATTTAAAAAAAGGGAAGCATTCCATTAAATGTTATTGGCCCTCGACTCCTCGAGCACTTTTAGGCCTATATTATCAAATCTGGTATTTCTGAAAAAGCAAAAAAAATTGGGTACCACTCGGGGGCGTACTCAGCAGAATATTTAGGGGGAGGGGGGGAGGGGCAAATTACAATAGACCAGAAACTTCAAAAAAATAATCTGTTCAGTGTTCAGGCCAAGGCGTTAGGCTCACGCTGTCTTCCCGTATTTCGATTTTTGCCTCAAATTATTGGAATTTATTTTGTTTAGGAATGAATATGGAGTTAATTATTTACTGTAGACCTAGGCAGGCAATCCTAAAATTCGCTAATCGCTACCCTAATACTAATTAAAATGCCTTCTGCACGGCATTATATAATTAAGAAAATCCAACGATTTTGTCACCGTATGGCAGGGGTTCTTAAACGGGGCTAAATTTACCCCCTGGGGGTAAATTTTGCCCACCGAGGGGGTAATTCTTCTAAAGTATGAACTAAAATAAACTTTAATTTTTTTCAATCGTCAAGGGGAAAAGAATAACCCACAAAAACGGTTAAGAAACCCTGCCGTATGGCATGCACGAACAAGAAACACAACGAAAAAGTCCCTATTCTTCTTCTTAAAATAATTTTCAATTGAACATTCTTTCCTTTTCCTCGTCATATTCGATTGCCTTTTTGCGATCCAACCGTGCTTTTTCTCTGTACTTGCGCTTTAATGTTTGATCCCGTTGCGCTGTTATAATGCAATAATGCTAGGCTTACCCTATGTCCTCCTTTTTCACAAAAAATAATTTGTCCTCCGAAGACGTTAAAAAACGTTCAAATGTCCTCCTTTTTGGCATTTTAGAAAATTTTGGGATGCCTCAGCTCAAACTACGGCCTGCGGACATGATGACTTTTTTTTGCTCTTCACTCGATTTTGGGCGGAAAATTGGACATTCTGCGAACGTGATGACCTTTTTTTCGCTCTTCACTTGATTTTGGGCAGAAAATTGGACACCTGCGGACATGATGACCTTTTTTTACTCTTCACTTGATTTTAGGCAAAAAATTAGACATCTATGGACCTGATGACCTTCTAAGAACCTGTCCTCCTTTTGTGCAGTGAAAATATGGTAACTCTAAATAATGCTCAACAAGCGCTTTTTGTGGAGAAGTTTTGTCGAAATTCAAATGGCGCAAAAATTAGTGGTAAATGAAAAAATGGTAAAGATGAGGGAGCTTTTGAAACAAAGTTTACGGTATTCTATGAGAATGTTTTAATTACATCTTAGATTAAGCTCTGTCAAAAAGGAGGGGGGCAGTGTCCCGGTGCCCCCTCCCTGGCCACGCCACTGGTACCCCTCCTCTAGGCCTACACACTTCGATGTTAAAAAATCTGTTTCTATTTTGAAAACCTCACTAAAAGGTTTGACGTCATTACGATTACGATTCATGACGAACTCCTTCCATCGAAAAGTCCAGCGTAAGCTTCTTCTAGTTCTGGGGTCTCCATTCATTCCAAATCCTTAAGCAATCTTTTCGTCAAATTCTGCGCAAAAAGTGGTCTCCAATAAAAAAGGCGGCCCATTTTTATGGGCGAGGAAAATAATTACGTTTCTTCTGATTCTTGTTGCACTAACCACTAACTATGGCTTATTATGTACTTCTTTTGATGGTTGGTGCATAGTTGGTAATTTGTGAATTGTGCCGTGCCAAGCACTAGGCTACCGGTAACACTACAATATTGAGTAATTTAGTTCCGGTATTTAGCAAACAAATAGCTATAGGCCAAATTTTCATGAAATTGTACAGTTTTAACTAAAAATCAACAAAATATAGGGCAGCACTTTCTTTTTGGAACTCTTTTTGAAAAGTACTGCGGTACCGGTACTATTTTGATTTTCAAGTACCGGTACCGCCTGTATTTTTAACAAAGTACCGAGTGCCGGTACCGCCGGTACTTTAAAAAAGTGCCGTGCCCACCTCTGGGGAGTGATTGGTTCTGTGCGAGTAACGATGTACTAGTAGCACATTTGTACTAGTGACGCCATTTCACCGCTGTTGAACATTTCTCAGCGTCTCCACTTCCATGACTTTCCGTCTGCAACTCTGGGTAGGAACTAGAATAGTCGAAGTTTTTTGGTGAGTAGAATAAGATTTGAAAAAAAGTAACCAAAATCACACTTGATTGACAGGAGTTCAAATCTATGTGGAGCATTGGGGGGTGATTTAGCAAAATTAACCATTTTTGGATATTGGGGGGGATGATTTAGGAAAATTGATCATTTTTCGATATGGGGTGATGAAATTGGCTCGTATGGGGAATTTTCCATTTCCATAAAATATATTGGGGGGGATGCTGCCACTCCCATGGATTTGCGCCCACGTTCATTGAATTTCGGAAAAACATTGGCAAGTCACCTGACAAATCTTATCCTACAGACCAGAAAACTTCGTCTATTCTAGTGCCTACCGTAATTCTAAATGAGGACATTGACACAGTGTATTTATAGTGCTTACAGTGGGCTCACTTAACAAAAAAGCATTGTTACGTAATACGTATGTCCACAAGATTTACAAATATGCTGTGATGTAATAATGATTATTTTTTAAAGAAGTTCATCTGTATTGTTGCCGTTTTCAAAATTTGCTGTTTTTATTTTCTGTTTTTTATATTTTCAAGGAGACACTGCAGATTTCTTAACTACGTAGAAGAAATGAAAAAAAGTCACGAGCAGTTCATAGTCCAATAAGTACAATAAAATGGCTTGCCATTATTTTTTTTGTTTCTCAGTATACGATGGGGCAACACGATTTGAACAGATGAACTCTCAACTGTGACGTTCATTCCGGACACTGATCACAGAGAGTGGTTCCAGTGTTAGCAATAATGGATACACTGTGACATTGATAAGAATAATGAAACCAAACCCTGTAGACTAGTCCATATGTTTTATGGAAGTATTAACGGACCGTGGTATTACTGGAACTGTTGGGAGAAAAGTTACCGAATGACTCTGGGGTCGTGCGAGTGAGCGAGTTGAGAGTAGGCCTAGACCAGTTTTTTTTTGAGAGGAGTGATTCGGAATTGGCGGTATAGAGGTAAAAAGAATGCGCAGCACAGAGCTCTGCAGTGGTCTGGCCTAGCTGCATTTGTGTGAAGTACTGGTAGCACTGAACCGTAGAATAACTTTGAATTCAGATTTGTGGGGCAGGGCATCTACCGGTACTTACTAGAGTATTTTGTGTTACCAGCAGGTTGAATTCCAAACACACTGACACAGAAACAATAATATGACCTGCCAATTTTTGCAACAGCAGAACAGGTTTAAGATTGATAGCTTATTTCAATTATAATACCGGTACCGGTATATGAACTTTAATACTAAAGTCTGCCTCATCTGCAAAGATACGGTAAGATAGATAATTTTATTTTGAACAACTCAATACACCACACCAAATCGAACGCATTTAGATAAACTACAACAAAAACTACACTAAGCAAATCTAAATTATATTAAACAGCGGTAATAAACAGATATGGAAAACAAACGCGCATGTAAACAAAAAGGTAAGGTTTCATGAATTGTAGCAGGAAGCTGCAAAGGGACCTCTCGGTCATCGAGTGGAGCAGCTCCCTTGGAGTCAATTCAGGCTACTGGATGTTTACATATATTTCCTCGATTAATTTTTGTGCTTTATTATGTTTCATTGTATTTCTCTTAATCTTAAAAGATTTAAATGATTTGGCTATATTTTCACAAGGTCTCTGGGGTAATGTACCGGTAGGCCTAGTAGTCTACTTGTTAAAATCTCAGTTACTGCTGATTATGCCCTGCAGGCACTGCAGGTTTGGTAGGCAGATGCAAAATGAAGGGGTTGTTTGCAAGATTGAGGAAGAGATAGTTTTTAGCTGTTTAATGCGCATCTGAGAGATATAGTATATGGATAAGGTTGTTTGATTAGTTTGAGTTTTTGCATTTTTATGCAGTGGCGCGGGAACGTTTTTTGGACAGGGGGGGCTCAAAATAGTAAGATCGTGTCAACGTCTGGGGGGCGAAGCCCCCCAGACCCCCCTTTTTTTCGAACGCACGTTTTTGAGAGCAGGACACTCAGTAGACCTATTTTGATAGACATCAATTGCATGCCCGCTTAAGTGACCGGAATTTTTTCAGAATAATTTTTTATCATGGAAAACAAGATTGCTTACTACCATTAGGCTTTTCTAACCATGCTCGAATTACTACTCATGTATTTGTAAAATGCAAATCCCTCAATGACAAAACCGAAAAGTAGGCAAACAAAATTTGTTCGATCTAACTTTTGCTTTGCTGATCAGAGTTACATGCAACAAACAATGCCCCATTGAGGTTTAAAAATAACAAAAAACACACAATCAAAATAAAGCACTGAACCACTTTTTAACATAATGAGATGTGTAGATATAGGTATTTAGGTAGGCGTACTAGCTCAATTTTAGTAACAATCATCGGCGGTGCTCGAGTTGCAAAAACACTTATGGGGGGTGGTAGGCTACAACTTTTCACGCAGACCTAAAAAGAGATGGTCATTATAGTTGTAAGGGAATGGTTTACGCTAAAATGTTTTATGTGGGGATGGTGTTGTTTTCAGGGGGGATGGCATCCCCCTCAAATCGAGTAGCCTACTGATCATCGGTGCCAGTTTAGTAGTGATTTAGCCGCTTCATTGGGTTGGTAGAAAAAATTCAAAACCATTAAAAAACTCAACCAGAAGAGAACTTGCACCAGCTCATACAAGCTTGATTAGGGGTGCCCAACTAGTCGATCGCGATGTACCGGTCGATCTTTGGATGCTTGGCTGTCGATCGCGGGTCAATTTGGCATGTATACAAATCAGGTTGGCCACCAACATTTCCAGTTCATGTAACGCGTCCGGGCCGTGAAGACCTTTTTTTTAGCTCTTCACAAAAATTTTGGTGGAATTCGGAACATCTGATGGATTGAGGACCGTTTTTTTGCACTTCATCGCATTTTCGTTCACGATTATGTAATTCCCATGATCAGTAGCGACTTTCATTCGAGCATTCAGAGTAGTTTGACGTAAAGTGTTTGGCAGCTACAAGAATTGGCAGCCATTATACTTTTACTGGTCCATCGTCCATGACTGCTGTAAAGGTTTGCAAACGCTGATGTAAAACACGGTTAAAAATGAACTTCAAACATTGAAAATTTTACGTTAACCAAGTGAATAATACGGTAACTGATTGATTTTTAAAAGAATAGTGATTCTTCGTTGGTTAAAAGCACTTTAAAAAATATTTGCTTCATTACGTATGTACGTTGCGAGCATTAATCACGTCGCACTCAGTGCATAATTTTTTCAATTGTCAGGGGGGGCTCAAATGGTTCAGGGGGGGCTAAAAAAAGTTCAGGGGGGGCTTGAGCCCCCCCTGGCACCCTACTTCCCGCGCCTATGTTTTTATGCATGGCGTTATATCTTAGATGAGGTTTTGCAGAATTTTAAAAAACTAGCTGCAAATTTGGAACCAGCGAAAAAAAATTGTCTAGAAAAGTTGATTGGCACTTTTGTTTAAATTTTGCTGTTGACTAGTGAATGTTTAATTTAAATTTCTTGGTCAATTAGCCTAGTTGTAAACTAAAATATAATTTCAATTCTGTTTAAAAATAATGTGAAAAATTGTGAATCATTACCGGTATCTTCATAGTTTTTGAAGGATAGCACAGAGTATTGTGATAGTTATTTGTAAATTTTGAATGAATTATGCAAATGGTTTTTAAACCTTGTTTGCTTTGAGAAAAAAATGAGTTTCGAAGTGACTTGGCGAATGGAACATTTGTGGTATTTTTTTCCCTCGCAAATGGATCATGCAGATTCATGCATACAGCAGCCTGTATGCTTATGCCACCACCACACTATCACACTACTGCCACCTGCCGAACCTTACGAACCAAAGCCGAATGTCCGAATCTTACCTGCCAAACCAAAGCCAAACAGAATCAAACGAAGTTTGAATCAAATTTACCGAAGCCAAACAAAGCCGAGGCGAGAACCAAACCCAAAACTAGTGCAGTGCTTCTTAGTAGAAGCTGCGCTCTAAGACACTGCGCCACAGCGAAGTCGTTGCGATGTAGCAAATAATGGCGCTTATAAACCCACGCTTGTGCCATTCGCATTTGCAAGGAAAAACAATACTGCGAATGTTGCATTCGCCAAATCACTTAGAATGAGTTTCGGTGTATGGTCTAAATTTATGGAACATACTGGTATCGTACCTGATATATGTACACAATCAGACATTAAAATCTGACTAGCTGATTTAGGTAACTGTGATTTGGTTTGAACTCACAGTTATATTTGATTTGTTTATTGCAAACATATTATTTCTTCTGGCTGTAATGGTGTTTGGCATAGGGCCTAGTGGTTCAAAACATTGCTATTGGCTGATTGGCACTGGAGGTCTTGGGTTTGATTCCAAATCGGCACATTGAATACTGTTGCCAACAGCTCACCATCGCTGCGACGTTTCTGTGTTGCACAGGCACCAAGCTGGGGAGATGGGCCCTGCCACTTGTACAAAAGGTTTTGGTATATTACCGCAAGTATAATATAATGAAGATTTGATTTTTTTGGTATTTATATTGCTTCAGTATGATGCAGTATCAAAATTATTTTAAGTTTTCGCATTTTTATGCATGGCGTTGAATCTTAAATAATGTTTTGCAGAATTTTAAATATAAATAACTCAGGTTATTTTCAAATTATATTGAACCAAAAATTCAACAGTAATTGAGGGAGACTGCGAAGTGAGCTTGCGCTCTTCGAGTCAGCAGCCACCCGTTAAATATGTCAAATGCGATCGGCTCCAGCGGCGAATCGAACCCGTCACGTAGGATCTGTCACCTGCGCGCGGTACTGCTAGGCCATGTCGCTGACATCAGATCAGACTTAGGGTTACATACCGGTATTTATTGTGCAGTGAAGATTAAAATAGCACTGAATCTTACAAATTTTTGTTTTAAAGCGTTAGCATTGTAAATGAAGTAAAGCACTTTTTGCTGTGCTTAAATGAATATTCCCTTAAGTGCATTTCAGTTTGATTTTTATTGCACATAGTTATAAGAGTTATTATTGAAATTGTATAATAATTATTCATAATGGTACTAGTGCATTGTTGGAAGAAATGATTTTAATGAGAAATAACTCATGAAAAATTTGAAAAATGCCATTCTCTCAACAAGATTGTTTTGTATTGTTTCTCCCTTATTGACTCATTGTGTGATTATGAGCATCATGTAATATTTTGATAGGATTAACTTCCCTGTAGTTCGCCATGCAAGCTGCAACATAATTGTTAATTATGTTAACTGTCTTTGATCTTCTGCATCTAAAACTATTTTAGTTTGCCCCAAGAATGTACCATCTGTTTACAGATTGCTGGTTAGCGCTGTTCAAGAATTTTTGATTATATACTGCGCATACACTGGCACAGCCAGACATTTAAAAAGGAAGGACAATTTTTTCCATTGATTTACTGGTACTGAGATTTTTGTCAGGCCTATCAGTTTATATTGAAGAATAAGTGATTTGATTCCATTGTTGTACTATAAGTAGTAATTCAAAAGTTTTTTATGCCTCTGCAACAATGGAACTGTTAATGCTCAAGTGTTAATTAAGGTGAGGTTTGTTTGTCATGCACTAATGAAAAGCATATACAATTATGAAAGCCTTACAAAAACAATTACAAAAGCATTTTATGACTGAAAGCATTATGTAACACCCATGACAGCATTTACATGAGGAGTGAGGATACAAGTAGCCTACTTAGCTATGCATTTGAGACCCAAGATAAGGCATTGTATAAACCACAACCCTGGCCCCAGCCGAGGCAGGCACAATTTCCCAGCCCTGGCAGGAGCTCTGGCCCCGGCCAAAATTGTTTCCCCAGTCGTTCCCTAGCTAATACCACTGACTGCCCCATGCTGCGTTTATCGCAGTTACAGGTGAAATTATGTAAACATGGCTTTCGTCGCTGACGTCAACATACTCAAGCAGTGCTCTCAGACTGAAGCTATCAATTGCCAGAGATGGGCAGTATTGAGATACTTGTATCGGTATCGATTAAGTGTTTAACTACAGTATCGCGTATCGATATTGATTAAGCATGTTTTTGTGCATCGCCGATACAAGTATCTGGATACTGTTTTTGAGCAGGATCAATCTTACCAGGTGTTGACTGTACGTTTATTCACAGTTTCTGAAGAGTGTGAAATGAAGCTAAATTCCCTCATTGATTCAAAGCGACGCACTGTACGCAAATTTCTCTTATCACTAGCCTATTTGCAACTTTCATACCGCCATTGAACGATGTTAATTGTGAAATTATAACATGTCCCAATTAACAGCTTAGAAGGCCCAGTGGTAAGAGCGTCTGCCTCAGGAGCTGTAGACTTGGGTTTTGATTTCGAGTCGGGTCAAACCAATGACTTTATAATTGGTATTCATGGCTTCCCTGCTTGACTCTCAGCATTAAAGGGACAGTGTAGAGAGCAAGCCGGCAAGTTTACTTGTGCCATTGGGAAGGGCGCTTAGCAGGATTTCCCCATCTTGGTGCGGTAGACAGATGGCTGGCAACTCCTATGGCTGGCAAATTGTCAGCGACATGGCCTAGTCACCACATCTTGTCAGCGACATGGCCTAGCTTCATGTCGCCACATCTTGTCAGCGACATGGCCTAGCAGTACCGCGCGCAGGTGAAAGATCCTACGTGACTGGTTTGATTCGTGGCTGGAGCCGATCGCAATTGACATATTTAACGGGTGGCTGTTGACTCGAAGAGCGCAAGCTCACTTCGCAGTCTCCCTCAATTACCGTTGAATTTTTGGTTCAATATAATTTGAAAATAACCTGAGTTATTTATTTCCTAAGCGAGCTCTTATAGTGCATTGATCGCTTTCTCGTGATAGGAGGATAAATATGCAACAAAATAAAAAAATATGTGATATTTTTAGGTTTGTAATTGTTCGCAGATTGCAAACTTGTAGCAGTTTTTTCAATCCATTTGTAAACCAATTTTTTTAATTGATTTTTTTTCCTGATATTGTATCGATATACTTGTATCGACGATACGAGTATCAATATTGGTATCGATTTAACACCTCTTCAAAGTATCGTGTATCGGTATTGATTAACTCAGCTTAGTTTTGAAGTCTTGAGCTAAGATCTAGACTGAAGCAGTTAGCGTAGCCGATGATCGCTTGCTTCATCTACACATCAAATATTTTTTAAGAACAAAGCGATCTAGCTTATAGAAAAAATATGTCATCTTCAGGTCCTTACTCAAATAGAATTTTTGAATAAGGACCTGAGGACGAGGGGTAGGCCTAATTGAGCTTTGTTTTCTCCAGTTACAAAAAATAATCCTTTCGAGAAAAAATCTCTATTGCGTACCGCTTTCTTTTTTGAAATAGAAAAACAAATGATTTGTATCCTTTTGTTTTCGGTTAATAAAAGTTTTTGTTGATTGCTGCCTGTTTATTACTGCGCTAATAGGCATTTTAAGGAGAAAGAATGTGACAGCAATTGATCATTTGTTGCGTTTGGTTGTGTAACGTGTTGAGGGCTGTCAGTTCAATGCAATGGCAATACAACATGGCAGCTTGTTGACACAGCGGCATTATTCTCATTACAATCCATGTGTATTTACGAAAATTTGATACAATTGATCATTCAACAAATTATTCCCTTTCCCCCGCTTTTCTGGCAATTTAATCATGATCATGCTCAAGTTAAATGCCGTAGTATTTTAAACGGGGATTCCATTGTTTAATAATTTTTTTTAATCTGTACTTTGAAAAGGGGGTGGGGCACTCGTCCCCCTAATCCCCCCCTGGCTGAGCCGCTGTGGATATACCAATTGCTATTTCTGTTGTGGTTTAGATGTTGTGTGGCATGGAATTTATTTAGCTATTTTTATTTATACTTGTTGTTGAACTATTAAACTTTTGTCATGGAAGGGCAGCCAATGTTGCAGTCTACAGCCTCATCAGCTCAAGACACAATTGAAGAAGTGTCCGTAGGATGTATTATGCACAGATATAAAGGCTACAAAGCAAAAAGGGTAAGTTCTTTAATTTATTTCATATACTTGTATTCGCTTGTTTCATATACCAACGCTGAACTTGGAAGCAAATGCTTAATATGAATTTGCCAATTTTGATTCTTCCCAGCAAAAGCCTCCAACAATTGCAAGCCTTGCACATACAGAAATAGAACAGTGTCTGAAGAAACCTTTGATGTTACACTACCTATATGTCACAGCCAATCTGTGGAGCGGCACGTCAATTTGTCAAATTTGTTGCGGAAGCATCTGCTCAAGTTGAAAGATTTGATCAACAACGAGATGAGTCATTCAACTAAAAAATGAAATCTCGCAAACTTATGAAAACGTTTGACGCCAAAAAGCAATTCAAGTAAAGTGCTTTAGTAAATGTGTGACCTCTTCTATAAACCGGATGGGTCAAAATTGATCTCAAAGCAAATGTTTTCTTTTACTATAACACATGGGTGCGCCTCCGCACCAAACTTCTAGAATTTGTCACAACTATGCCTTATGAGGTTGACAGCATTTTTGACTGATAAAAACAGCCATCTATATCATCTTGCATTATATAGTTCTGTCGTGAAGTCAGTCTTGACACCACCCAGGCTTGATATGTTCTGCTTTTTTCGTGTTTAATTTAAAAACAATCTCACATCAAATTAAAATCAATTTACTAAAATCACTAAATTTGCTTAACGCCTATTCTGAAGACTTTCTCTTGGTGCATATGTCCTTGCTGATTGGAGGCAATTGTTACTAGGCTACTCATCCTGTTTCAGCAAGAGTGGAAGTCACCATCCGTCCATTTATTGATGCATCAAATTACAAACAGTGTTACTTACATGAGAGAAATCAGTTTTACGTCAAAATTAAACGACTGTGCTTCTTACACAATTACTCGTAGGTGAATTTTCCAAAAAAATTACCAGAAATTGTCGCAATTTTTGTTTTTCGGCGCTAACTTTTTTTGTGTTGAAAATAGAGAAATGTTTCTTCGTAGCACAGATAGAAACATGGTATTTCCGCAGATTTTGAGCCATATGTCATTACTCTCCGACCAGTGGTTACCGAGATATAGGAATTACCCCCTGTGTCATCAGCCGCAATAACATTTTGGGGGGTAGCCGGCTGGAAAATGGTGGCAACCCCCAAAAAACAAATTTTAAACAAGTTTTAGACCATTTGCCAGGATTTGAGAACTACCCTTTTTTCGATTTCCAAAAAAAAATTTTGTCACTCCACCCTAGTGTGCAAACTGCGGCACGCAGGCAAAAGGCAGTCTGCATCTAGAAATTGTGCGGCTCGCAAAGGGTTGCGTTTTTGAAGTAGAATGCTGCCCGCAAACGTTTGACATGCTTTTTTGAGGTGCTTGATAAAATATGGGAAAAACAAATAAAGCGTTTTGAACACAATAAACAAATTACATCGGCAGGTTTGTTTGAAAATGTGTTGCATTTACAAAGTGCAATTTTTTTAAACATACTTAAGTTACCAGAAGCAGCACGGCAAACTTGTGCTGGTTTTAGTTACACTTACACTGAGATCAGGGGTGCACCCAGCAAATTTCAAAGGGGGAGGGGGTTCTAAAAAAAACTCGATCTCTTTCTCAGGAGCAGATGCAAAAAATTTTTTGGTGGGGAGGAAATGAAATTTTGAATTAGGTTGAGTGTTAACTAAATACATAGACGTTAGACCCAAGAAAAGCATAAACAGCCCTTTGAAAATGTTTTCATGTCTGCGACGTATTCAAGAATTTTTTCAGGGAAGGGGCACCCAAATTTGCTGTATTTTCAAGCATGTTTTTTTCTTGCGGAATTATTTTGAAGCATATTGAGAATATAAAAATGCTCTAGGGGGGTCCAGTAGCATGCTCCCCGGAAAATTTTTGAAAATTTACGTACTGTAGTGGCCATTTTAGCACTTTTTGAACAATTTTTAGGCAAATTTTGTTTAAATTTTTTGCCCCTTAATCTGAGCGTTTCACCAAACATGATGCATTTTGTTCGTACATTTTGATTATGCCTGCTTAGGGCATAAGGCTTATTTTTATCGAAAAGGTTTGAAGTTATGGAAAAACTGTATTCATCAAAAACATGTTTGAAAATGGCTGGTGGGGAGGATGCATCCCCACATCCCTTCTGGATCTGCCCCTGCCCGCACAGATATCAATGTCTCTTACCTCGACACCAACCAGCCGATTTGGCTTCAGCATGATGTGCGGCAAGTTCTGTCAAAGCTGTTTAGAAATAAGAGCACGTGCTGCACTTGCACAGTTTGGACACTTCACTTTAAAAACAAGAATTCGGTTTGAAAGGGGGGGAGTTCGACCCCCCAAACCCTCCTGGGTGCGCCACTGATTGCGATATCCTAAGTCTGGTAGTTTTAGGAGTGGATAACCATTACTTTACTTACTGGTAACAAATAAGCAGATTAGCAACAGATGTCATTATGACATCATAAAAGCGAAGCCTATTGTAGCAGCCCACCCTGGTTGTAGGTAGCGTTCACATGAGAGTTCATTTCACCCGCAATCAAAAAAATTCATTTCGGTAAAGTGTATGGACATTTTCAAACTAAACAATTTTTTTCGAATAACGCTGGTATCACTGTTATTGCTATTATAGCAGTTTGATTTTTACGCTGTCCATTATCAATAGTTGGTAAGATTGCATCATATTTATAGGTGTGGCTCGCATAATATTGTGCTTATTGCTATTTGGCTCACTATTACGAAAGATTGCACACCCCTGGCATAGAAAATAGCAGCACGCACTGGCACACTGCGTTGTTTCGATTGTTTAGTTGCACCTATTATGTCGTCATAATGAAACATGCTGTCTTACGTATGTGATTCCGTGTTTGCGCGTCTGCGCGCTTTGCACGTGCTGTGATATTCTGCTATCATTTTAAATTTAGCGTTGATTTCGTCAAGGAAGAAACGAAAAATCACAAAAAAATAAATCATGATTTTTCCAATAATTGTTTTTATAATCGCTTATTGTCGCCATGGTACTAAATTTTGGCCCGCGAAAATTTTTGAAACGCAAATACGGCCCGTCAGTCAAAAAAAGTTGGACGCCCCTGGTTTGAATGAACTTTACCAAATGATTGCTTTTTTGTTTATGTAGAGATGGGGCCAGCTACGAGTTGAAGTCAAGGGCAAGATGTGTGAGTACTTTTAAATTGTATAGACTCGATAAAAAACGTGTAGCTTATATTGCTTTTACATGTTCTTTTACACTAGGTCTGCAGTTTATCAACTGTACAAAACAGGTTTAATGTGAAAAACGCTCTGTATAAGTTTGTAGCATAAATCAAATTATTTGTAATTCCTCATTTCTCTATTAATTTTTTTCAGTAATGATGATTTATTATGAAAGTTGAAAAGACTAATTGTTAGACAAACAACAAATGCTGGGGGTTATTGTGATTACTATTAAAATGAAGGAAATTCATTAGAAGCAACTAATTAATTAGCTTGTTATTTTCAAGCTTTGCACCTATGTAAATATGCTACCGTTGTGAGCTGCAATTACATTTTTGGAACAAATTTCCACTCAAAATTCTCGTTTTGTTAAAAGGCCTATCGAGGTTCCGTGCCCCCGTCAGCAGTTGTGTTTTTGATGAAAGTTAATTTATTGTGTTGATTTAATGATTTGTGCTATGTTCAAAATGAATCAGCTTTGCGTTCAATTTAACTCCATTTTTTATGAGTTTTAAAATAAGGTGAACATTGTATTTTAGCTCGTTGTATCATCCGTTTATACAAACAAGATGTATTAAATATGCATCAAGAAGTAAGCAGAGCCAAAGAACCCAAACTAAAATTTGAAATGGAGTTTACAAATGAGGATTTTTGTGGATTGGAAAGAGGCGAACACTTTGACAAGCATGGACAAAGAAGGTAGAAAATTTTTTGTGAAGTTTGTGATGGTAATAATAGGTAATAGCTTTTGCTAGAGGAAAGAAAGCCGTTTTTCAGCGACTTGGCCTAGCGGTACCGCGCACAGGTGACAGATCCTACGTGAAGGGGTTGATTTGCGGCTGTGGCCGATCGCATTTAACATGTTTACGGAGTAGCTGCTGACTCGAATAGCGCAAGCTCATTTCACAGTCTCCCTCAATTGTTGTTGAATTATCGGTTCAATATAATTTGATAATAACCTCAGTAATATATTTATTTTGTAAGTATCTTGCGTGCTCTAATATAGAACTGCTGGACGTAGTAGAGATGGTAACGTAAGCAACTGCATTGCCACAATGTGTGTGGTTTCGCTTCACATTCAACTAGTTTTGTTCTTTTGCATGATATGCAATATTTTGAGCAATTACTTCAAATTTGATAAATGAAGACTTTCTGTTGTGGTGGCTTTGAATCAAGCAATAGTATGTTACGAATAGAACACCTTGATTAAATTTTTGCAGATATCTATGCATAATCACCAAGGACAAGCATTTAATAATTGAAGATGCTGTAGTAACAGCTACTGGAATAAATCACAATGTCTTGGGCACTTGGAGTCAATTACTTTCGCAAGTAATGCACTATAGTAAGTATCTGATTTACCAATGATGATGCAATATTTTGTTGTGCAAATTTTTATGTATCTGCGTATGAAATTTGCACTGTAACTAATGTTTACTTCCGGTATCGTCATAACTCATATTTTTCTCATGCCCTGAAATTTTACATTTTGTATCAGCAATATTTTTGTGCAAAGTAAGAAACGTTTTGCATATTGTATGGAATTTAGTACTTTGATTTTATACATTTGCTCCGATTACTGCTCAGAGGGCCGAGTGGTAAGAGCGTCCGCCTCTGGAGCGGTAGGCTCGGATTTGATTCCGAGTCGGGTTACACTGGTGACTTTAAAATTTGTATTCGCAGCCTCCCTGCTTGACGCTCAGCATTAAAGGGACAGTGTGGAGAACAAGCCGGCAAGTTTACTTGTTGTGCCTTTGGGAAAAGTACTTGGCCGAATTCCCCCATCTTGGTATAGTAGTCAGATGGCTGGCAACTCCTAATGGTTCTTCGCTCTTCCTCGTCTTGCTGTTCCTTTATTTATCGTTTCGCAAAGTGATTTTTTTTCCTTCTACTGGCCGACAATAAACGTATACCTACCTACCTAAGTGAGCTCGTTATAGCGCTTTGATCGCTCTTTCGTAATGGGAGGATAATAAACATGCTTGTCAAATGCTTTTTTGGACTTGCATTTACCGTTGAGACGAAAACAAAGTATGCTAGGGGAAGATAAGCCGTTTTTAGATATTTTAGTTTGGCTTACTCAACTAATGAATTGACAAAAATAAAGTGTCAACATTTTTATTATGTTTCCATCGCAAAATTTTTACCTACTTAAGGCATCAAAAAAGACAGTTTGGGCTCAATTTCATAAATTTTTTTGATCACGAAGACCAGTGTGAGATGTAACATCTACAATGGCATCGTTTAGTATAGACAATTTTTGCAATATGCCTTTTTGAGTTGTGATGGATCAATGTGTGTCTAGCGCTTGATTTTTTGTCAGTAAACCGATGGAAATTGGTGGAAAATAACCCTAAACTTGCGGTGAAAGTTTGTTACTTGCATGTAAGTCTGGAAAATATCACTGAATGTCACAGCTTAGAAGACAAAACAAGGGAAAACCGCAACTGTAAGTTCGTTTACATTAAAAGGTTTATTGTTTGATTGTGATTTTGTCCTCGTTTTACATAAGCCTACCAATGCTTTTTCTGAAAAGAACTTCAAAAATTTTGCTTTTATTATTATTTTTATTATTGACATTTACGTTGAACACGTGTTAAACATAAAGGAAAAACATTAAACCATTGTAAAAGTCATGACTTGTTTGCTGTGCCTTTCCCAAGTAAGATGTATGCGAAAACCGGAATGGTTTCTTGAAGATTGGTTAAAATATGTGACTATTTCTTTGGTTTTACTTCATTCTCACGGTTGGCTTCGGTATTCTTTTGACTTTTGTTTAGCCTCATTCAGACATTTTCATGTGTAGCATGTGCACACAGGGTTTCAGGTCGTTATATGTGAGCCTTACAGTTTTGTCCTGTTTGAGCTCTTGTGCAGTCAGATGCTTCAGTTACAAAAATTAGCCGTATTTGCACAAACTGGCTTTATATTTTCACAAGGTTTGGTTTTGCGAATGTGGAAAACAAGAGCGTTGACTGAAATTACGGAACGAGTCAGTGTGAACGACCAAAAAACCTACACTGATCTTAGTTTCAACGTCGTTGATATTACAGGTAAAGCTTAAGCTTAACAACTGGTAATTTAATTGACGTTTTAAAATATTAAAGTTGTTCTTACCTATAAAGGCCAAACACATGCAATGCCATTACGCGATTGTCACGCTAGCTGTTAGTGTGAAGACTGTATATGTGAGTTTGATTTGCTTTCGTGCTTAAGGCTGAGATTATTTGGGCATATTTTTTCACGGATCAGCTTTGTAATGTTGGCTTTAAATCCGAATCGCTTGGTGTTCTATTTTTGACATGTCACGCAGCATGCTATTATAAGTTTATAAGCATAGTCTCGAACATATATTTTGCTGGACATTATCAATGCTTTATTAAAACGAATTTAAACTGCACTATTTATTATGGTTTGCCCTACGCTGTTTCATTTTCAAACAGCGTTTACAGATTTATTATTTACGAGCTTGGAAAGCAAACCATGTTGGTAAAGGGTTTTAGGTTTTTCGTGGACTGCCAAGCTGGCAAGTCTCTAGTACCGGGGTCTACTCTAGGTCCTGGATATCCGTGATTTTTGCCGAATACTATGGTTATATTTTACATGTTGAAATACTGATTTAACTTAAAAAAAATAGTCTTTCCTGAGCCGAGTCAAGTAGAGCTAAGGCTTTCTGTAAGGTCCATTAGTCATAAAAAGGCTGGGCTCTCCTGGTCTTCTCCCAAAAACCGACAAATTATATAACACACTGTTTTGTTAGATAAATTGCAGACGCTCAAACGCGTAGCTACTCTGGTGGTGGCTTTTTATCCCTTTAATGACTGTCATTTCTGCGTCCAAAATTTAACTTATTTATTACGAGCCACTGTTTCACCCCGCCTTTTTAACTAAGCTTGTATTTCAAAGTGGTATCTCGATTAAACATAGCTGTAAGTAGTAAAACTGCTGAACACAATTATCAATCATATATTCAACTTTGAATTGGCTTATCTTACAGCAAAGTAAGAAACAGTACATGTCGAAGTAGCGAAAGTCTGTAGACGGGTCAAAATTTATAATAAATTCTAATGATAGATGTTTAATCTGTAGGTGGTATGAACACTGTAAATATGACAGTTGAGGGAACTCCAAATTTAAGACAAGTTATCAACCAACTGAAACGTGCAAATGGAGAAATCAAAAGAGCAACTACGACTGTGTGCCCAGCCTTTAACGGTAAGTTTTGATTGATGGTTGTATTATTCGCATTTCAAAGCAGACTGTGAGACTGTGGGCAGGATTAAATCGTGACTAGCAAGATAATTATACAAACTTAAAGCTATCCACTTGTTATTCTCCATACTAACTATTTGGTGAAATCCATCAGTCAGTTTTAGGGCATTTATGCCGAGTAATTGCCAATACGATTTTTTGGTGATAGGTAACAGTGGCGCACCCAGGGAGTGGGGGGGGGGGGGCAAATTTAGGGGCAAAAAATTTAAACAAAATTTGTCTGAAAATTGTTCAAAAAGTACAGGGTGTCCCACAAAAAAGTTTATTTTTAAAATTTTTGTAACGCAAAAACTTGTAAGGATAAAGCAATGAAAGTTTCACCGTGCATAAATAATGTGTTGGAGATTTGTTTGCCATCAAAATCGTCGTTAATCATTTTGAGATGCTTGCGATATTCCCTTTGGGTTTGGACCAGTGATTTAGTTTCCAAATAGAACTTTACTATTTTTGATCGCTGCTCAATTGTGAAAGGCATGATTAAGATAAGGGCTTCAAAATTTCAGGTATAAAACTCCTATTACCATAGAATGAAACCTGAAAAAATGAAAGAGTCAAATGCTCTAAGACAAAAGTAGTTAAAAATTAAAAAAATAAATTTTTTTGTGGGACACCCTGTATTAAAATGGCCCCTGCAGTATGTAAATTTTCAAAAATTTTCCGGAGGAGCATGCCCCCGGACCCCACTAGGGCCATTTCTATTCTCAATAGACTATGCTTCAAAATAATTCTGCCGGAAAAAACTACGCTTGAAAATATGTCAAAATTTGGTGCCCCCTTTCTGCAAAATTTTCTGATAACGCCGCAGACATGAAAACATTTTTCAAAGAGCTTTTTACATCTTTTTTGTGTCTAACGTTTTTGTATTTAGTTAACATTCAACTTAATTAAAAATTTCATCCCCCCCACCAAAATTTTCTGGATCCGCTCCTGAGTGCGGGATCAAGTTTTTTTTTTTCAGACCCCCCCTTTGAAATATGCTGGGTGCGCCCCTGATAGGTAGTTATAAAAGCTATGGAGAAATTTGTGTTTGATGATAAGCTTATTTACTGCATTACTGTAATTTCAAAACAAGGGGTTGTGTAAACAGATTTTTTGCAACCAACAACGGTTCATGTTTGTCTGCAGTTACGCTTCTGCGCTGGTTGCAGATAATTTCAATTACCAGTTTACTGGCTATAAGTGCTTGTGTAGAACCGTCTGTACTTGGCATCACGCTTAACCCTCTTATTATTCAACCCAATATCAATTTTCTGCCTAATCGCTTGCCACACAGTAATTTTATGACGTAGATCCTCGTTTTCGTGGCTCAGCGCTAGATTACTTTGTGTTACAATTTGTAATATTTGCCTGATTATATGCTTGGTTAAACTAGCAGCCCTAGTTAGAGCTCGTAATGACTTGGTTTTGTTGATTGAAATGCTGATCCATTTCTCGCAACTCCTGACAGCTTTTTGCGATTTTCAGATATAGATTTTCACCCAAATTTAGTGCCCAAGCATAAAAACAATAAAGGACGAAAGAAGTTTTTACCCAGAACATTGTCTTCAAGTAATTCAAAAGATGGTAAGGTTCACATTTGTTTTTTCGTATTGACAACTTGCCATTTTTTTATAGCTACTTGAAAAACAATGACTTATCAGATAGTTTATGCAACGTTTGTCTGTGGAACGATAAATTTGAAGATCGATTCTGAGTGAGTTCACCAATGACTCAAGACATGATATTCACAGCTTCCCTGTTTGACGTTCGGCGTTAATGAAACAGTGTAAAAAAATGGCAAGTTTACTTGTTGTGCTGCTGGGAAAGACACTTGATGTAATTTTTGAGTGATAGGTGATGCCGAAGCACTTCGTGCTGAAAATACTTTAACACATTTTTGATTGTATGTGTACTTTCCTGGTCTCGCACAGAAAGGTGTTTGGAATTGATATCAAACTTGTTTGGGACACCATAAAAAAATTGTAAAAAATTTTTCAAATTAGGAAGGGATGTAAGTGCACAAAGCTTATTGATATTTTGGTTACAAAAATAATAGCCAATAATATTGGAAATAGCTCAAACCATTGTCAATCTTATTCAATAAAAATGATTCTATTTAAATAAGTTTGATATTGGTTTTAGTGTAAATCGAAGCATCTGGAAAAATTCAAATGTTTCCAATATTATTGGCTTATATGTTTTTTTCAAAAATTTCATAAATTGTGTTCCGAAGTTTTTTGATATGGTAGTTACATAAGCAATTATTATCACATTTTTAGCTGTTAAAATCGTTATGCATGTTGGTATATGTTACGTGCGATAATGTTTTCTATTTTTGAACAAACAGCGTAGCATTTGCTCGTCTTAATGTGAACTTTGGCGACCTGCGCAGTGCCTACAGGTCTTCGTAATTTGTCTCGACTGTAAACAAGTTTGAAAAACCGTAACATCAAATTTTATGCATTATTTTACGTAGATAACGATTAAGCCTTCGTGTCAGTTGAGTGTTGCGCTGAAAGTTAGTTACAAAAAGTTAGTTTTGTATATAGCTTACAGCATGCACCGTGCATGCAATGCTTATCACTTTCAGGCTGATTTAATTCAGTCTGTCACCCTGATAAGTAGATAGTTTAACCCTAATTGAGCAATTTGTGTTGACAATTATTTTGCTTATCCCGGCGTTGAAAACACATTAAAACATCGTTATATTTGCTTCATACTCTAATTACTACTCTCGAGTTTGCACCTTTTTTGGCATTCAGCGCTGAAATTGCTAGTCATTGTGGCAATTCTGCCAGCGGCTTGTTAGCACCATTAACTGTGTGACTGTGACTAGTTAATGCGCTGCTAGCACTCAAAACACATGTAAGCGAATCAAAGGGAGTGTTTATTGACTTTTGTGATTAATTTACTGTAGAATGTGTTCAAACTAAGTTGTGATTTCCTTTTCGTGATAATTGGTGTTTCAGCCGCAGCTAGCCGCTGTTAATTTTGCTTGTGTTTCACTTTTTATGTCACGGAGTAAAAGTAGAGAGACTGTGCTGCCTGAACAGAATTAAATCTTGGTTCAATTCCCAAGTTTTTTACAGTGCTGCTAGTTGTTGCTAAAATTTTTTGTTCCATTTCAATATATTTTGGAGTTTTTATATTCAGATTCTGTCGATTCTCATAAAAAGACCAACCGACAACATAGCCATGGCAATTTGTATGTTAAGATGGATGCTGAGGAACAAATGTTACCTCCTCCATCGTATTACAATGTAGATCTTCCTCCTGATTATAAAGATATTTCGCTTGAATTCCGTCCGTCTACTTCAACTCCTCCAGATGATCCCAACTCCAAAAGAGGAGCTCCTTCTTTACATGACTCAAATCCGAGAATAAAAGTCCCTCCCAGCTTATTGGACCAGGTAGCTGTTTGCAATTTCTTAATGTTAAAATACGTTTTGTATATACTTGCAAAGTTTAAGCTAAAGTTTGTGGCCCAAGCGATCGACAATTTGCACTCAAAAAAACTCGTTTGTAAGTCTGCTAAAGAGATAGTGCGGTAGGCCTTAAAAACTTGCAAATTATCTGTGAGCGGTCAAACCGCGAAACTAGTCGTAGAAATGGTTTTTACAGCGTTTTATTGATTAGATTTTTAAGGCCTACCGTAGTATCTCTTTATATGTTCATACGTAGACTCTACATATTTTAATACTCGTCTCTACATATTTTAATACTAGTAAATCTTTGCGCTAGAATTGCTACAGATTTGAAACATTTGATCAGTCAAATTCTGCCAGTAACACCGGTCACGTTTACGTAGAGCGTGAACGTCCGATTTTCGCAATTTTTGGTGCACCGGCCAGAATGCTTTGCGATTTGTGTATACATTCACTTTTAGGCTAGAAGATAATACATTTTGCTGCAACGCCTAACAGTGTATCTTAATTTGCTTTTTCAACCCCACGAATAAATGCAAAAAAATAAATTAAGCATTATTGAAAAACAACTTTTATTTTTTTTGAAGTTCTCAATTTATTCCAGAAATATGATAAAAATATGGAAATATTTGACTTATATTTTTGAGTGACTGAATAGCTCTCTGCATGGTGATCTTTTAACCTTTCATTTTAAATAAGAACCTTTTACCAGATTGGTATTTTTAGTGCTTTTAATTGCGTTAGAGTTCCGTTTTGGTCCGAATTACACATAAACAGAAAGTATTGGCTGATGAGATGTTAACACGCATCTATGCTAAATATGCAGCATTTGCTTATCTTGATTATTTTTTAAGCATGCGATACGTCATAAGTGCAATACGTCATAGTTCTTGCAAATTGTAAATTTAACTCAATTTTTGGAAATTTTTTAAGGAAATATGTCACTGCAAAATTTTAAATGAAATGCATTATCTTGTCATGTAAGAAAATAAAAGAATAACAATCTCACTCTGCATAAATGACAACAATACGTAGATTACAATAAATATAAACGGAAATAGCCGAATGAGGGCAATTAAAGCGACAGTGAATCTCAAAACTGGACGTTTCGACAACATAGATTCAGCTGTTATCAACAGTGGTGTAAGCAATGCTGTGCAAAACTGAAAGCACTTTTTTACTTTCCTTTCGGTTTTGCACTGCCTAGCTTACACTGCTGATGATGACAGCTGAATCTATGTTGTCGAAACGTCTAGTTGTGAGATTTACTGTGGCTATAACTGATTCACTCGCGTAGAAATTGTTGCTGTTAATGACTCTCGGAAGTTTTCATTTAATAAGGCAAGAAGTTTTGTATTGAGTTGTCTTAGACATTTGTTAAGTGTTTCGATTTTTTTCGAAGGCTATCTTTGACAAAATTTGTGTCATTCAACTTTCGTAGTGCGCTGTTTTGTCTGATTATTGCAGTGTTCACGGGAAAATTTGAATTTCTCGACAGACATAGAAAGTTTTCGCTTATGATTAGCATCTAAAGTTACTATTTGCTGCAAAATATGCTTCTACAACTAGCCTGCATATTTCAAACTTTGTATAAAAAAAAGTTCAAATACCTTAGAATCCAGTTTTCACATACCTATAACTATTAACTGTGATACACACACATAAAAACTTTGTCTTACAATGCTAGTTATTTTATGCCAAAAAGTCATGGTGTTTCGCACTGATATATAGTGAGAATACAAACAGTGTTATTGTTTCACGCTGCTGTCAGGTTCTAAGTTACTGTAAAGAACTTAAATGAACCGGAATACTGTACTTATGTATACGGAAATAATTATGCAATCGGTGAACATATTTCACTTGAAATTCAAGTGCGTTTAAAATTTTTGAAAAGAAAGTGTCTGCGTGAAGGCGTGACTTTATCATAGTTATGAAATTTTTAAACACCAATGACATGTTAGATTCTGGTCACATGATACTTGACGATTCGTTTTTCTACGTTTGAATTCATCAAAATTTTCCCGTAGAAAGTTGTAATTCATAAATATTACATTACATTGCCTGGAGTCTTGCCTTGTGTCCAATCAATGTTTAATAGTAGGTTATAACAATAGCAATCACATTTAATTGGATGTGCTATTTATACTTTTGCGGAGAAAAAAAAAAAACGAAATATAATTGCTTGTACCTCACAATCTTCTACATGCTTCCAACTGGCCAAAAACCTAGTGATGTTTTCTTGGGATTTTTTTTTGAACGTGTGGCTTTATGCATAGACCTTTTGGGAAGTTTTTTACCGGGTGGACGGCTAAAAATGAAAAAATGCTTGATTTTTGCGTCTTCAGGCGTCGAAGTATTAATAGAAGTACATCAATAATTAGTGCATTAATATGTGCAATAAAAAACCCAGGACTGCTCGAAACCGCTTTCCCCCCTAGATCCCCCAATAAGTTGTTGGATTAGTTTTTCTCTCAGTTTTGATCAATACTTGTATTGTTACTCATTAGATATTGCAGCATTCCGCTAAAAAATGCTTAGTCACGTTACCTACAAAATGGCGTTTAAAGGCAGTTCTTGGGCATTGTTTTGGGTCTATTAATGCAACATTATTCATTATTAAAACTTAGCGGTATGTTTTCTATTCTGAGACTTGGATTTAAAATTTGTTTGGCAACATGGGGTTAACAACATTAAAAAAATGTTGGAATAGCTTAAGGCGTTCGCAAATTTGTAAATATGTTAATTTGACAGAGATAAAGGGTGACAAGCTAGGTAATTGCAGAAACCTGATCTCGAGATTTTGCTCTCGGTTCAAACTGCTTTTGATTTGAACATAAAGCTACCAAAACTTTGACAAAAGTTTTAAAGTTGTTACCTAAAAGACAAAATGAACATGCAATGAACCTGTTTTGGGACATGTATGTAGTATTTGATTTTAAAGAGGCAATAAAGTCAAAATCGTTGTTTATTTTATGAAAGAAATCGTTAGAGAAAAATTATCAAAAAATTTTCACGTTGATCCGGTCCATCTTCATTGCGTAATTCAGAAGACATTGAGTTTTAAAAATTTGCAAGTCCTCTGAGAAAATTTCTTCGGCAACTTAGTAACCAGTAATTCACGTGATAACAACGCATAGCAACATTCAACAAGCTGCGTTCGGGAATGAACGAACGAGGTAGGCAAGTAGTTGGCGTTTGCCTTACAGCGTACCAGCAGCCGAAGAACTGAGTGGGTTAGGATTACACCAATCCTCTGTCCTGGGGTGCATAGTTTCAACCTGTCCATGTGATTTTTCGTGCAGCACGGTAGACTCATACAGTCAGTACAGTACGTACGGTAGTCTACCGTCAGTAGTCGTAATAACACCATAAAAAGCTTCATGTAGTGGTTGTTTTATTATGATACTAGCGCGCCTAATTCAACTACATTTAAATTGCACTGAATGGTTTAATATCACTAATTAAGCCTCCATCTATTCATTCAACTTTTATTTCTGCACGCTAAAAAAAAGTTCAAGTTCATACTAACACATGTACTGTCAATTACCAACTAGCCTAACACATTTCCAATTAAAATTTGGTACCAGTAAATATCTATTCAACTGTTGCATGTAAGTACCACACCAGCAGTCCGGTGCACAGTTCAAAGTCTGCAAGAAGTCAGAGCACTCAGAACATAGATACTCAGAAGTGCACAGTAGGGTTACCAAATAAAAATTAGATAGTGTGCACCTCCATTTCAAGACGCAATAACATTTAACCTAAGGCGTTTTATGACGTAATTTTAACACCAAAAACATGATTTTTTAAAAAATTTTTCAGCCAAAGTGAAAAGTTCTACTTAATTGCCCCTTTAATAATGGGTCTTGGACTTCTGTGATTGAAAATAGTAAAACTTAGCATTGTATTAGTTTAAACAAGTGATTTTTTCCAGGCACGATCTTCCGAAACTAATCATATATTTCCTCTTCATCGCTCTTCTTTGCTTTCTAACGGCCGACAGCCCTCAGCGTCTCCTCCTCGACTACCGTCTCCTGAATTCGGAGATGATGATTTCAAAAAAGCTCCTGGACTGGCAACTCAAAGCAGTTATGACTCTGACTATCAGACTGGCGACTTGTCCCTGCTGACTGATACAAATTCAACTCAAAATCGCTATGTGAATCTTCTGCAAAATAATGCAGAGCCAGAGTTTTCGTTAAACGAGCCTCGGAATCATTCAAGCATGAATAATTTCGTGTATCAAAATCTCAGTTCTGAGCAACCTCCTGCAGTACCAGCCAGAGACGTACAAACTGTGCCTCCTTCACCTCAGCCTTATGTAAATATTGAAAATTCGAACCCAGCCCCTATTCTTCCTGCCCGTTCCACTGCAGCTCCTCCTATTCCTCCCAAAAGGTAATTATATTAAGTGCTGTTTTTGTTTTGGTCGAAAATTAGGCCGAAGTCGTGCAATTGTTTATATTATGATATGTAAACAAGAGCCCGAAAAGGCAAAGATTATTCTTACTGCTCTACCGGCGCCATTGTATGTAGATGTTGAACCATATTTGAATTAACTTTTTGCATTTTCTTTCAAAATTATGAAGAGTCGCTGTGCCTAGGATAAATGCTGTCTTTTAATTTTAAATTTCACCTTTTCAAGTGCTATAGTCCTAGATTCATCAGCAAAATTATGTGAAGAATCTCATCTAAGATCATAGATTCTGGGCGGGAGTTGATTCCATAAACTTGTCGTGGGCGCTGCCAAGAACCACATTCCAATAGCTTCTATTAGGGCTGAGTAATAAGAAGTTTTTAAAATTACTAGTTATTTGACTCGGTTGAGTTTGTCCGTGGTAAAAATAATGCTAAAGTGAGTGTATTAACAATGTAATAAATTGGGTCTCTTCGACCAAATTTTGACATTATATAACACTTACGCCTGCAATGCAAAAACCCAAGAACACCCTGTTTTCTCATAAATACTTTTAGAAAAAAGTTTCCTCAACTCATGTGCTGCCTGGTGCATACAAGCCGTGCATGCAGACATTCTGATTTTTATAATTTGCTATGATTGAATTATGCCTTGCATTTTTAAGCCGTTCTGCTCCAACAAATTCCTTTCCTCTTAAATTACCACAAGAAAATCACGCTCCTCCACGCCCAGAAAGATCTGATACAACTGAAGAAGAACCAGTGCGGTGAGGTTATTTTCTTTGCTGCATGTTGCTCTGTGTATGGAAGTCCAGGTCTTTGATCAAGCGATGACTTTTTTGGTTACATAGTTATAAAGACGCATTTAGTAAACCAGAGTGGCGTGTTTAATGGGGGCCATTGTGCCATGCTCCCCCTTTTGACTTTTAAGTAAGAAAGAACAATGCTGCAAAGTGACTGATATATGCTAGACTCCATTGACGGATTTTGTAATTTATGTCCACCCCTTTTTATTATTTTTCACTACGCCACTGATAAGCCATCATTGCATTAAAAGGTTTTCCGTTTTTGTGAAATTGCCCATGGAACAATACTAGAAAAGCTTCAAAACTATATGTGAGAATTTTACCATTAACTTTAGTTCTTCCAGATCTCACATTGACCTGGTTGAAAAATCAATTCGCGAAGGTACTTTACCTCCACTGCAATCACCCGAAGAGCACCAACCTGCTTACGAAAACACGCGGGAAGTAAGTTTGAAATTGCAATATTGACGCCTTTGCAAACAGTGCTGCTTGCTTTGAATTCTTTGCCGAGATTGCAAAAGTTCTGTCAAAATTCTTTTAAGCTATGAGAGGACGAGTTGCATTGAATTTGCACGAACAGAGAGCTAATTGACAAAGTGCTTCAATATATGTTAACCCGAACAAACAAATCCATCTTTTCTGCGGTACGGCATCTGGTGTGGATAGATTAACCAAGTTTGAGTTAAACTTATCGCACTATTTTTGGGATATGAAAGTTCGTTTTTGAATGTGCACTGGTTGATGGTAAAATTGCACGTTATTACTGGAATTAAACTAGCTTATTTTTCAAGATGCTTGTTATGCATTAGCTTCTGTATACAGTCGAATGGTTTTACTTTGAACATATATATTTCATGTGTAAAATAGTTGTACTTAATCCTTGTATATTTATCTCCACTAATTTAATTACGTAAACGTCTCGGTATGTTCGTAAATAATATGTAAAATTATTTTAGTTTTAATGCATCAGAGTTTTGTTTGCTACACCTTGCAACTGTATGGCGCAAAAAATCGACCTCTTTGCAAAATTAAGGTGTTTCAATCAATGAATTGAACTTGAATCTAACCCACCAAGATCTTTGGCCAAGTCAAACGTAATGAGAAAAATCTTATCACGAGGAGGATTCGAACCCACGTCCGCACCGACGAGTGACATGTTACCAGTGTGAAGGCCTCCGGAGACGCGGCCTTGACCACTCGGCCATCGTAGTCTGATGCTAGAGCAGCCGAATTTCTCACGTATACGTTAAGAAAATTATAAATATGATTTGTTTCAATGTTATAGTTTGAGCTGTCAATCAACGACGTATTGCAAGGAACGCATTTGAACGTCACCGGAAGATGGTTAGATCTTCCTCATTCGGTTTTCATCAAAATTGCACTTGGTTTGGAAAAAGAAGGCATCACAGTCGGAGACTGGAAAGCATTGGCGGAAAGACTAGGTAGGAATTTTCTCATGTAACCGTAGCAAGCATTTTTTGTTGTCAATACCTTTCTCACAACGTGTTGTCTGTCCGCGACCCTTAAGCTGGTCTGCATTATTTTAAGCTTGTATTCTCAGACTTTTCGGCGCCATTGTTTCGTTGTTGTCATCGTTGAAGCAACATGTTTTACTTGCTTTCGACCAGAAATAGAGATGTAGCCATTTAAGCACTTGGCCTGATTTGTCCAATTTTATCGACGAATTAATATATGCATTAGGGCAGGAGTTCTTAATCTGGGGGTATATGAACCCATAAGGGGTTTGCAAAAGTGTTTTATTATCCCAAGCACAAATACGGATGTTGGTGTTATTACTTATGCTACCATTTTTTATGTAGTGATTCATAGGTTTCAGAAAATGTTTTATGTCCGAAGCCCTCAAAGGTTACGAACCTCTGCAATGCATGCAAGTGTCGACTAAATTTGAACTGAAAATTCAACAGCAGTAGAGGGAGACTGCGAAGTGAGCTTGCGCTCTTCGAGTCAGCATCCACCCGTTTAATATGTCAAATGCAATCGGCTCCAGCCGCGAATCGAACCCGTCACGTAGGATTTGTCATCTGCGCGCGTTACCGCTAGGCTATGTCGCTGACAAAATGGACCTGAACGTAGGCTAAAAGAAATTATGCAAGTCAAAAACTTCGCTTAGTATAAAGCCAAATACTGCCTCACAGTTTTATACGTTTAGAAGTGATGAAATCTGTCAATATGTTTGACTAAAGATTAGGAAAGATGCTTGAGCCCCATCTATGTAGCGAAAGTATTGTGTGTTCAATTTACTTGTTTTACTTTCAACAGGTGCCGGCCGGTTAGCTCAGTAAAGCACATCGCTATCGGTGCGGGAGAGGTCTGGGATTCAATTCTCGGGCCGCTCATATGGGACACTGCGTCGCCAACGCTGCGATGATGTCCAGGCGCCAAGCCGCGGAAATGGGACCCGCCATTCGTTTACACGCTTCGGCGTAATACCGCGAGTATAATGAATATTTAAATCCGGACGAAAAACAGTGGTTTTTAGCTCAGCCATGCATGGAGACATAAACCTGTACAAAGTTTCATAGCTGATTATTGTCCATTGGTACCTCCTGAACAAGAATCGAAAGTATACCTAGCTGGCATAGTGGAGCAATTTTTTTATCAGCGATCAAATGTAACTGGTATAACATAGAGTGATAACAGCAATCAATCCATGTGGAAAAAAGGTATTTTGTATCAGTAAATGTTATGTTAACTTTGAAAAAAAATTATTGGTGAATAACCCCCTCAAAATGCCAAATGAATTTTTTCTCTAACGCCATCTCTTGGTGAAAACGTGTTTATTGAATATCAGATTCTAGCAGCTTATTTTTCGAACTGAATCACATGAAAACTATCGTACTTTACACAATGTCGTAATTTTGCAGTCGTACTAGTGACGTAAACCTTGTGATGACGTCGTTATTACGTCATAATTGAAAACGAAAACCAAGGACTTCATAAATTTTTTAATTAACCTTGCTTTCTTACTGTGCATAACACAATATTACCAACCGTTTTGATGTTTAATTATGAGAAGTTTAAACATTAAAAACATTCATCGTGAAGCAACCATCAATTGCGTATGTATTACCGATTTTACGAGACAATCGTCGAGTTAGAGAAGCTGCTGGGTGTGATCGAGAAGTCCAGTTTTTATTCTTGGGCGTTTACCAACTATCAGGATTAGTTGTCGTAAGAGATTAGATACTATCACTGGCGAGTGGTTGTAAACGAGGCTATACGTGCATGTAGAAAAACTGCTTGTGATAAGTGCTTGTTCACCATTCTAATGGATAGTATGTGTTCATTCATACATTAAATATATATGCATATAATGCATTACCTTCGTTCTAGCTGTTTTTTTTACAGTGAAGTTTAGTTTATTATTCTAGTACAGTTTGAGTTTGTAGTTAATTGGTATTATGAGTGAAGACTGCTTTTTGCAAGAACATACTAGCTGCAGTGATGGACAAAGCAGTGGAATGTTTGTAAATGTTGGATTCGAGCGGTTGAGAAAAGCTAGTTTAGCCAGAGGAGATCACCTACATTTTGTAATCCACATGCAATCAAAGCAATCGTTCCAATGTCATAAAAACTTCTAAGTACACTTCTAAGCGTCAGATAAAGCGTGTGCAGTTGGAGAAACACAGTAATGAGCCAACACCAAAGCGTCATCAACGATCCACAGAAACAACTTTCAAGTTCAAAGAGCATTGCATAACTTGTAAAGCATCCCTCTCAATGGATCCTGAAAACCCCAAGCGTCGGAGGAGCGTTGTGACTTGCCGGACTGCCGATCGCGGAAAAGATCGGAAAACATTCAAAGACAGCATCTTGCAAACCTGCAGCGAACGCAACGACGCGTGGTCCCGAGATGTACAAGCTAGAGTTTTATTTGCAATAAGCGATCTTCATGCAGCAGATGCTCAATATCATGAGATTACCTTTCGACATTCAAGAGTAATTAACCTTCTACAAGCTCGAAGGAAATAGTCCACGCAGATGAGTCATTTCACTAAGTAGCAATTAGTTTATTGGCCGATCAGGACCGTATATGGAATGCTGTTTTAGTATACCAAATGTACTTGTCTTTTCGTGAATGTGTGTTGAAGCGACGTTCTCTTATTGACAAATTAGCTAAAACTTTTCCTGAGATATTAGTTTTATCTGGCGATGGTGTAGCAAGCCTTCTCATTTTCCGCAAAAACGATTTTGAAAGACTTAAAATCATTGCAAATGAAAAAGATGATATTGTGACTCTAGTGAAGAAAATCGCCAAAGCAGTAATACCTAAGTTGCAGTCCAACACTTCTAAAGCTGTTGTCTCATATTTCCCATCAACTTGACAATTCACTTGCAGCTGCAATTGTAGGAAATATCATTACATCTTGTGCTACCTCAAAACCATCTACTTAACAAACAGCTCTTGGAGTTATAGTTCGCGAAAAGTCTGTTATTGGAACCCTTCTCCCATTCGGAGTAACATCTACATAATTATGATGAAGTTCTTCGATTTAAAACGTCTGCAGCCCATTACATGAATCTGGTTGGCATAAGCGAGAGCAATGCAGGTCTAGTGCAAGTGCTTGCTGATAATTTTGATGCTAATATTTCATCACCCAATGGCATAGAATCAACCCATGCCCTAGCCATACTGGTGACACAGCCTCAGAATACAGCAGATCAAACGTTTGAAAAGTTCGGAGATGATTAAAGAACTGCCGGATATGCCTGTGCATCTTTACAAAGGTCAACTCATGCTAATTGCTTTACGCTCAGATGTAGCCCCAGTACCTAACCAAATACTAAAAATGATTAAATGTAGGTGCACAGCATGTGGTACAAGCAGATGTGGCTGCTCTGCGGCAAAAATTTCGTAATCTGTCTTTTGTCATTGTTGAGGAGAAAAAAGTTGTGAAAATCGGATCTTCGTTATAAAATTTCTGATAATTATGATTCATGATTTTGTCAAACGTATGGCGATTATACGTATTGTTAAATTTACTGCTAGCTCTATTGTTTTTATGCTTATTTCATTTATAACATTTTTATGAAAAAGCTGTTATCATGAGTAGCAATTTTCATGCCGAAAGTGATAATATTTGTAATTATTTATCAATTATGACGTAATGATGACGTCACCATAAGGTTGACGTCAGCAGTACGATTGCAACATTGTGTAAAGTGCGATAGTTTTTGTGTGATTCAGTTCGAATAAGCTGCAAGAATCTGATATTCAATAAACACGTTTTCACCACGAGGTAGAGCTAGAGAAAAATTTCATTTGGCATTTTGAGGGGGTTACTCACCAATAATTTTTTTTCAATGTTAACATAACATTTACTAATACGAAATACATTTTTTCCACATGGATTGATTGCTGTTATAACTAGGTAGTGATAATAATTTTATTGGCTATGTAAACCTATATCAGTTAGGCCTACATAATTGATCGCTGATAAAAAAAGTTGCTCAACTATGCCAGCTTGGCACACTTTCGATTCTAGTTCAGGAGATACCAATGGACAATAATTAGGAATATAATTAGCAAGTTTAAATAAGTCTCCATGCACGGTTGAGCGAAATTCCTCTGAAGTAATTTGTCTTTCTTTCAACAGGTCTCACTTTTCACAATATTCAACAACTTGCCGGTTTGATGCGAGTCCATTCAATGCTGAGACCATTAGAAGTGCTTTTGTTGCACTGGAGTCTCACGCAATATCCTCTTCCTTTTACAAGATCTAATTTAAAAGACTTATTAGTGGAAATTGGTCGAGACGATCTTGCGCACTTAATTCCATCTCAAAGTAATCCGTAAGGCCTTCAACAATTCATAAAATTTTCTCCGCCTTAAAAGGTTGTAATAAAGCGCAAAAGCAGTTATTTATTCGTAAAACTAGTCGTTCTCGTAATATTGGTTCGCCTATGATGTGTGAAGTTCGCATTGCAGTTGCATCTCTAGCGTTTATTATTTCTGGTGTAATATGCAGAAGTAGTTTCATTTGCCATGGCAATAACTTTTACTATTTAATCATTTTAAATAGCATTTTTATCCGTGCATTTCTAATAGCTATCAAACAAATTGCGAATCTTTTGCCAAATATTCACGCAACATTGCTGCACTTTATGATACTTACCTATATTTGTTGCACAAAATATCAAATATTTTCTTTTTAAAACATACTTAATGCAAACATAGTTCATTGCAATAACTTTAGATACTTATTTTAATTGAAATTTCGTATTTCTGTGCCTTGTTTATTGTGTATATTGCAAGATCAAAATTCAACGTGTTTTAAGTTTTTTTCTTTCACTTTTTGTACAATGAATATACGTTTTAATGAAGTTCAGCAACAAACTTTACTTATAAATCACATCAATGTGCGCAGAATTTTGATTTATGGTTGTTATATTGAAAAATATTGTTACTGTCATGGAAATGCATTTTGTTCTTGATCATTTGTATTTAATATGCCAACGACAAAATTTACAAAAGCACAACAATTGTCCATTTTTCGATAGTACTTGGCAGATACAGCTAGCAGATGTATGGAAGAACATTTCAAGCTAGAGCAAGAGCAACCATTTGCAGCAAAAAAGTCCCAGTCTGCGCTTAGAATGCAGCCTCTTCATTTTTAATGGACACTTGCAGGTTCCTGCCTTCGTACATAGATCCATTCATACTCTGCACTGCGTACATCGCTTCATTGTAATTTGAGTATGTTACAAATCCATAACCTTTCCCAACTCCTTTCGCATGATCCCATATCACATTCACTCTCTGCAAGCATTTAATCTTCAATCATGCTGCTGTTAGCTAGTTTCATAGCGTTAGCTAAACAATTGATTGACTAAAATTAAAATCAAAGGCGAAACCAGAGGCGATGGGATGAGGTCAGTTTAAATATAGCAAAAATAGATAGATATTTCCACACCTTCACAAGCAACCATTTTTGCAATGATTGAAGAATTGCCTGCGGCTTTGCGGTAGAATCCACTTTTAGTCTGATTTCACCATCAGTGAGACAAGTAGATCCGCACTTTTTCAAAACGATGGATAAATTACAAAACTTTTACAGCGAAAGCTACACTATGCCTTGTTGATCAGACAAAAAAAATTATACAAAAATTTTGCTAGGAAAAAACTTGGCTCTGCATGAACAACGCATCGCACTACATACATCCCTACTGCACACAGTTTAAATGAATCTTACCACTATGGCACCAAATGGACTGAACATTTGCCAAAGTGTGTTTTCATCAGTAATTGGGCCAATTCCATACACAAAAACAATCGTTTCCACCGCTGGTGGTTGATATCGGGCGTCTCCTGATCCCATTAATGACCCATATGAGTTGGCCATGTTTCTATACATAAAAGGCATTTAGCACTAGCCACTACATAAGGTGTTTCTATTTTTACTCTTTAAATTTCATTTCCACTTAGTTCAGTCTGAGGTGCACATTGCACAACTCAAATGAAGATACGTGCTAAAGTTTTCAAAATCATCTTTCGTGCCACGCCACTTTCGACTATTTGTTAGAATGTCAAACGAACTTCCGTAACAGTCATACCAGTAACTTCTAATTTCAACACACAATGAAAAGCTATTAACTGAAACAATTTCACTGACCAGAAATGTGTGAATAAACGTGATTCAAGTTCATCTCGGTATTACCCGGAGTTATTACCATTTACTATATAAATACAAGCATTACTTTTTACAAATCTTCGCGTACCTCATTCGGCACGCGTGCCCTATGTTGTGCACCCCTGACTTAGTTTTTGTACATTGGTAAAACTACTATCATTCTGCAATAGAGTCAGTCCAAGAGCAAGGGTTTCTCAATGCTCGTCTTTAACTCACTTTTGCCGTTTTTAGCATTCCGATTTCCACAACGTTATTTAACAACAACAAAATTATCTTACCCCCTTGATGTCATAGGAGAATAGCGGCCCAAAAACGAATGACCTCGTACAGGTCCGCCTCCTCGGCCTCTACCTCTTCCGCCTCGAAACCCAGCATTGTAACTGTAATTCGACTGAGCGACCTGTAAAATATATCCGCCTAATCAGAAATTTACCGAAAAAATACCTAAAACCTAAAAACTTGATGAAAATCAAATAGACAGCATTGCAAAGCAGCTTTTAGTTCTCCGACGCCATGATAGCAAGCAGGTGATCGATTCTGGCCGATCATGCAGCAGTGCGCTTGGAGGGTTATCCTATTTTTAGGATTTTGCGGACGCAGCCGCAAAACCCTTACCCTTCTAAAAACAGAACTACCAGGAGGGGTAATTCTATTTTTAGGATCCTCTAAACATTTTGCTTTTTCGAACATTTTTGAGCATTGTTTGCTCGATTATGACGAGTTATTGCCAATAAACACCAGAAATGATACATTTTCTAACCGCAACGTAACAAAAATCAATTTTAAACGCGTAAAACAAAGTGCGTCCTAAAAAAAGAACTACCGGGAGAGGAGGTAATCCTATTTTTAGGATCCTCTAAACGGTTTGCTTTTTGGAACATTTTTTAGCTTTGTTAACTTTTTTATGACGAGTAGTAGCCAATAAACACCAGAAATGATAGATTTTCTAACCGCAATGTAACGAAATATCAATTTTAAATACGAAAAAGGAAATGCGTCCTAACAAAAGAACTACCAAGGAGGTAATCCTATTTCTAGGATTCTGTAAACGTTGCGGTTTGAAAATGCAACATTTTTGGTGTTAATTAGCTTTTACTCGTTATAATGGATTTAACAAAGCTAAAAAAATGTTCAAAAAAGCAAACCGTTTACATGATCCTAAAACTGAATCACCCCTCCTGGTAGTCCTTTCTTCTATGACGCACTTCGTTTCACGCATTTCAAATTGATTTTCGTTATGGTGCGGTTAGAAAATCATCATTTCTGGCGATAATTGACAAGGCCTATAACTCGTAATAAAGTTAACAAAACGAAAAAAATGTTCGAAAAAGCAAACCGTTTACAGGATCCTAGAAATACGATTAGCCCTCCTAGTAGACCTTTTTTTAGGACGCACTTCGTTTTACAACTAATTTTCGTTACGTTGCGGTTAGAAAATCTATTTCTGGTGTTTAATGGCTATTATTCGTTGTAATAAAGTTAACAAAGCTGAAAAATGTTCGAAAAAACAAACCGTTTACAGGATCCTAAAAATAGGATTACCCCTCCTGGTAGTCCTTTTTTTAGGACGCACTTCGTTTTTCGTATTTAAAATTGATAAATTGTTACATTGCGGTTAGAAAATTTATCATTTCTGGTGTTTATTGGCTGTTACTCGTTATACGAGTTAAGAAAGCTAAAAAATGTTCGAAAAAGCAACCCGTTTAGAGGATCCTAAAAATAGGATTACCCCTCCCGGTAGTCCTATTTTTAGGACGCTAAGGATTTTGCGGCTGCGTCTGCAAAATCCTAAAGATAGGTTTACTAAGCTTGGATGGTTTCGGGTACGATGCCTTGATGATATTCCATTTCTACTTGGCAATTGACTCGAATATTGGGAAAAAACAGCATTTGTGGGTGAATCTTTATTCGTCTCACGCATACACTAATGCATTTTCCCTACAGGAAAGACATTAATAAATTATGCAATCTTGCTATAAGTAGATTTAATAACGTACAAAAAAGCATGATTCTAAGCAGTATTATGATCATAAATTTCGTTCCAGTTTACTTCTGGAGCCACTGTCAACGCTATCAGCCAATACTGAGCTGGTTCTTACGCCATGGTGCAAGAGCCAGAATGTCCACCCAAGTGTTGTTAACAGTAATACTGGTACTGTATAATCAAATGGCTAATTAACTCCCAGTTGTACACATTTAAAAAGTGATTAACTCTTTACAAAGCATACAATATTTAATTCAATCGTGTATCATTACCCGTTTCACATAAGCCGCCGATGGACCTTTCTGTTCTGTTTTCGCAAATTTGACTGCAACAATGTTATCATCCGTACCAGGATACAGGATCCCATTAACGGCCTAAATATGAAGTAAATATTTTCAGTTGCTATAGAGATCAAACCACATAAAATGGAGTCTAGCAACACAGAATTGCAAATTGAATTTAGTTAAATTAGCTTCAAAGTTAGCGAACAAACTACGTTACTACAGAGCTTTTGCAACTGATGTGTACCTTAATTGCTGCTAGAGCTTCATCTCTGTTTGTATATAGAACGAATGCAATTCCTTGACCTTGGCTTGAATTCGCATTCTTTACCACACGACATTGCACAATGGTACCTAAAATATAAAATCTTGTTTTGGCTCTAAGACGCATCAGCAGTTTTTACAGATCCAAACAGTCAAGAGTAACAACGTGTTTTTGAATTGCACACAACAAAAAGTTTGTGGATTCGTGCAAAATGCTGCTGTGGTAGAATCAGAAAGCAAGCAAAATAACTGCTGAAGCCTGCAGTACACCCCTGCGTATGCTTGAAACTGACACTCACCATAGGGCTCAAATATTTCACGCACTGATTCTTCAGTTGCGTTAGCAGGAAGATTGGATATGTGCAGGTTGATATTTTTGGTTTGAGTTCCTGATGGCTGGGAATAAGCAACTTTGATAGTCTTATGTTGAAGAGCTTTTCCATTCAATTCTTGAATCGCTTTTGCTGCATCATCAGCAGATTCGTAATTGACGAAACCATAGCCAAAACTAAACATAAAAAAGTGGTTAGATTTAGTCTTTTTGAAAGAAGAGTGAACTTTTATCAATAAATTAAAAGTAATTTAGTTATAAATATTACAATAGAATTCGCCTATATCGACACCTCAAGGGGACAAAGAAAAAGTGTCGATGTAGCCGAACTATACTAATTTGTTCCTAAATTCTGATTTTAGATCAATGTAAGGACCTGGTAAGGTTTAACTGTGTACTCTAATCAACATTGCCGCTTAATATAGTGTTTTCAAATACACTTGGCTAGGATTAACGCAAACAATATTGTGAAAAATAGTGGCAGTTGTACCGGTACTGCATTTACACGCAATACGCACGCAGACGGTACTGATGCAAAGCAATACGGCGTTGTTACGCTGTAAGGTAGAGGACAATATTTACTTCCTCGCAAGAAAATAGGTTAATTTTTTTTTCTGCTACTGCACAATATACGCTGTGTTTAAACTAATTGCAGGCACAACAATGTCCAGTTTAAAACACAATTCCATGTAGTCTTCAAATTTTTATTGATCAACAATCGTCTTTATTGTTTCGTCAGTTTGCTAATTGTGTTTTGGTCTGGTGTCACTAGGTCCCTACGCGAAAACAAACAACCCTCTTGCACAGCACTAAATTGTAAGTGGGATTACGTTCCGCAGTGAAAAGAAGGGCTACAGCCATGCGCGGATTTATGGGGGGGCCCGCCCCCCCCCGAAATTTCCAAAATTTTTGTAAACTTTTACTTGTAAGCAAATGTCATAATTGGTATCAAAATCTGAAATACTCTAAGTCTAAACTAAGATTCGGGAAGGTCATTTGAGTAGCAGCGTTTTCTGTGACCAAAGTCCTTTCTTATTAACGGCTAGGCTGCAGCTATTGTTACTGATTAGGCCTACATCATAATCCACATGAAAGTCAGAAATAAATTCATGATGAAAAGGGTGGTTGAATTGCATATTCGGTGAATCAGTGTAGGCTATTGCATTAAAGCAATATTGCGGAAAAGCATAATACAGAAAAAGAGTTCGCTTATGTTGTAAGGTAAGGTATTGAAGTAGCTTACTGATATGCCATTTAAAAATCTAGGAACTGTAGTTCAGCTCAGTAGCCTGCTCGTATAACGATACTATAAGCCGAGTGTTTAGAACCGACAAGTCTTATTTCTGCCAATTAGAGTCCTACCTTATTTTATGTAACTAGCATGCGTTAACCAATAGAGGGCAGTACCCCCTTCCTCGGGCGAAAATTAGTCCAAAATGTAAAAAAAAAGCACATGGAGTTAGCCGACAGGTTGGTGCGTACGACTACGGAACTGGTTTCGTGGGTTCGACACTCAGCCAGGTCATCTTTCATGATGTACATACCTCACATAAAAACCCCAGATGCAATTATGTGGCTTAAAATATAAAAATAAAACAATAAAAAAAGCTATAAAACAAACTAATGAAATTGAACTGTTGCCATGAACTACACTTGCTGTCAACAGCCAACACCCACAGTCACCACTCAACACCCACCCCCTTGACGATTGAAGAAAAAAAAGAAACCCTTCTTTTTTGAAACAAACCGACGTTTCTTCGTGTGGAGCTTGTCGCAATTGCTATCATGTTTTTTCTGTTCTGTCCAACTTTCTAATTTAATCTCAAGAAACTTTCATTACGATGCCATGCAACAAAACCGGTAGTCCAACTTTTCTGATGTGTTTTGCTTGAACTGCATTTTTGTCGTAGATGCTACTGCGAAGCACTTAATAAGTAGGAGTTTCTTTAAATGCGGTGTATCTGCATTTTTAAAGTGTGATGTGTTACTGTGTGCTATATCTTCTACCTGCCGAATAAAAAACATATTCGGTTCTGCAGTGACTATGGCTGCGCACAAAAATTGTTTTAAAAAATTGAATCAAGCCTTCATTACGACTTACTCGTTTCGTTGCACTCACTGTAGTACCGAAGGATGGTAACGAGTGGCGGGGCTCGACCCCGCGGCTTAGCGCCTGGACAACGCAGCTCCGAAGAAACGTCGCAGCGGTGGCGAGCCGTTGGCTACAGTGCGTCCAATTTGACCGGCCAGGGAATTGAACCTCAAACTTTCCGCATCGATAGCGACATTTTCAACAACTGCGCTATAACCGGTCGGTTTGTTGAAAAATTATTACAATATAAAAAACTAAATTGAGACTGCCGTAGTGCTAAGAATAAAATATAAATACTGCGAAGGAAAATCAGACCAACAACAGATTTGAAGAGGTCCAGGGGCGGAACAGGAGGGGGAGACGAAATTGTTTTTACGTACCGTAACTGTCTCAGGAGCTGGAGTGCTCCATTTTTCAAACATCCCGATTATGTGTTTGAGAGTATCTGATATCGACGCTGTGATTTGGGTGAAAAATGCTTGGACAATACCGACGCTATTTTTGACCATAATCGCTTGATCAGGGATTCCTCTCGTGCGCAATTCATTTCGGCTTAAAAATGTTTCGGTAGGAAGGGCAGTGTTTTCTCATGCTCCACTATCTTCACTTTTCCAGACAGTTATGGAAGAAACTGCCCCCTTCATAATGAGTGCATATTAAATGTTTATTTCAAGGTTTATATGCGTTGCTTATATCGATGTTGTTTTTGGAAAAAAATTTTGGAGGGAAGCAATTAACTGTTTTATCCCCATGGCAATATTCTGTTTGTGACGTTGCAAAAGCTGACCTACTTTAGTAAGTTAACCTTTCTATGGCCCAAACATGAGGTAAACTAAAATTTTGTAGTAAATTTTTAACCACGGCTTGATAGCTTAAGTTTCTGCAAAACCTTTTCTCTCTTTATGAAGCCCAAAGCATCAAGCAAAAGTACGAATGAAATGTCTTGGTTGTTTCCTTAGTTATGGCATTATATAGCTTAATCATGGTTAACTGCAATTGCGTAACAATTTAGACTAGAAACATTACAATCCGATGCACTTTAATACGTCTGAACTACCGTAATGGTAGCATCTTTACGTCATCACGATATCACAAAGTGACGTCACTGAAGCAACCTTCATTGAAAAATCCTGCGTACGCCACTGCTAGATAGCGTACTTTAATCATAAACTTTTTCCTTCAGCTTCCAGAAAAGCCCTTGAAGTATTGAATTTTCTGCCCCCCCCCGAAAAAAGCTGTTTAATCCGCGTCTGGCTGCAGCTGTCGCTATCAACGAACAACATGCTCTGGGGGATAAAAGAGAATGTCGATATAGGCTAACTGACGATATAGCCGAAGTCGATATAGGCGAACTCGAATGCACGTAAAAGATAGGAATTTCGCCGGGGCCAACAAAAAAGTGTCGATATAGCCAAAGTCAATATAGGCGAATTCTACTGTACAAGCAAAAAACACTTGAAAAGAAGTTTCGATTTACTTCTGGTGCCATAGTCAACGTTATAAACCTTTGCTGAGCTGTTTCATACACCACGGTACGAAAGTGAGCTGGAATGTCCACTGGAGTATTTTTAACTGATTTTTGGCTGTAATAGTTGGGAATTAAATTGCTAAATAAATCCTAGTTGTACACAATTAAAAAGTGATTAACTTTTTACAAACAAATGATGAGCTACAAAGCTTTGATAAATGCAGCAAACCAACATTTCTGCCGAAAGCAAACCAACATGATAAATGCAGCAAACCAACCTTTGAGGTCTTACACCCATAGCTGCAAACTGATATTAACATATATATTTAACTGATGTACCTGTAATTAGTAGCCTTGTCTCGAATAATGCGAGTGGAAGTCGTTTTGCCCACAGCCGCAAATAAGTCAAAGAATTCCTGATCGCTTAATGATTGAGGAAGGTAGTTAATAATTAAATTGCATTTGTTTGAAACTGTCTCAGCCATGAGTGAAAACTTCGTGAATGCGGATTCAAATCCTAATGCAACAAAGTAAAAATAAATATAGTTCTACAGACATGTATTTGTAAAAATGTTTTATTTCAAAATAATTCTATGTATCGATAAAATATAAGGTGGATACAAGTGAAGTTAACATACCAAATTTTACACTAACTTTTGTACATGTAGCACATAAAGATCTATATATGATATATAATTAAAAAGATAATACTGGTATATTAACACAACTTTTTGGCCAAAAAACAACTAAAATTATAGTGAATTAAATAAACCATCAAATTTATAACCAAATCATACATTTACGCCTACTGTTACATTTTTGAAAAAACATAAAAAAACAAAACATTCAAAATAAAAGTTGAAAAAAATAACTCACGAAAAAGATACCAACTACCGGTATAAGTTGTCAGTAACAAAAAATTGTCGGAAAGTTCAAAATTGATGAAAAAAACATGGATCGCAAAACGTTTACTGAAAAAAAAAATGTTCAAATTAAGTAATAAATAGACTAATGAAAGCACAGACTTGGATAAAGCGTATTAGTACCGTACATCTTCTGTTAAAATACATTATATAATTAAGCAGTAAAGGGGATAGGTATATACAGTATGTTTGTCTACTTGTATTACAGCAGCAACTCAAATTGTCATTAGAGACTAGTAAGTTTGAACGTTTTGGCTGTAAGACACAAGTGCATAACCTCATCAGGAATCAGTGTAAGACAGTATAAGTGTGCAGGTCTCATCTAGAGAAAGCTGTCCGCATCCAGATTAACACGTGAGCAGTGATGGGCATGATAAACCTTTCTGTACTAAAGCGATAACGATAATCGATAATTTCAAAAATGCTCTGGGCGATACAGATAATCAATAAATCTCAATTTCTTAAAGCGATATCGGTAATCGATAAATTACCGCCGATAAATTTTTCCAATAAATGTTGCGGTAAACTTTCAATGTGTTTGACGAAGTTTTTTTCCTTGTAAGTCAATTCACAAAAGTATTTTTCTAGATTTTTCAAGAAAATAGAGCATTTCACAGACTCTGCTGTGGGATTAAACGCAACAGCGTTAGATGTTTTAAATTGCAACAACACTTTATCAACACCGTGAATTTAGCAATAGCGTTAACTCCCTAACTTTGAACACTGAGTGCATAAAGAATCGTTTATCGCGATAATTTATTGGCGATAACAAAAAATAATACAAAAGCAATAAATCCAAACTATTTTGAGCGATAATCGGAAAAAAATTATCGCCGGTAACTATTGCCAATAAATTATCACAATAAATGCCCATCTCTGCCTGTGAGGGTAAGGCAACGGAAGATGTGGACGGCTTACTCTAGATAAGACCCTAAGCGTGCTTTTTCACTTAGAGTCAGCAGATACAGTGCGGTACATAATGTCAGATATTATGATACTAGTTCACTTGAAAACTGGTTTTAAATCTGTATCACAAGTTTAACCAGTTACAACATTCTTGAATATGATTACTTCAACATGCACATAAAATTATTTAGTCGAGCCTATCTGCTAGTCTATCATTGGTACCGGTAGGCTACTTCTTGAATTCCCAAGTCAGTTTTCATAACCAATCCTTATTAACACAAAACTATAGCAGCAATTAAAAAACTGTTTTCTTAGCAGCTAAAATTAAAGCATAGAATACTAGTACACAGGTACAGACCAAGCTAGTGCAGTGTCCAGTCGTTTCTCTAAATACACCAGTCTGCTAGCTAGTGCCAAACTAGTCTACCAGAAGAGAAACCAACAGTACTCTGTAACAGTTGCTTAAGCTAGTAAAACACTTGTTACGTTCAATACTTACCAAAAACTTGAAAGAGATCATTTTCATGCCGAAAAGTTGTCTACTTTCGTTCACTTGCCTACCCACCAATTTTTTGCTTGCTCGTTTCCCCTTCCAAACGGACAATGCCGCAAACGTGCATTAATTTGCCGAAGACGGTCACATAAGCGAATTAACAAAGTCAAGTATGATTCAAGGTTTGTTAATTGTAGTAGAAATTCACCATAACGCAAAAAATTCACGCAGGTAGGTACGGTAACAGTAAAAGACTATAAGTGGTCACCTAGTGACAGTCTACTGCACCTTATACAGCATGATAACATGGCGTTGTAAATGAGAGTACACTTAAACCACTGTGCTTGAAACATAGTCCCTATACTTACTCTAATTTATAATTAATCACTTTGCACTTTGTCAAGTTTGATAAAATAGCTGTCGAAGGAAGATGGCAACATTTGGTTATTAAATTTACACATAAATTTAGCGATTTCCGTTTGAAGCAACCTTTGAATTTCGGTTCTGGGATAATTTCGAGGACGGAAAATACAAGCTTTAAGGATGTCGTTTTGAAGTAGACTATTTCCAGTTTGCGTGGGAGGTTTTTAGACGCTCTATCCCAGTTGAGTAAGGAGTATTGAATTTGAGAGTGAAATATGCTGTAATGCAAATTTAACCTGTAACAAGTTCTACAGCAAATTCTACAGGTTAAATTTGCATTATACTGTATATCATCACACAAACTTTCGAAAGGTTTTTGCTCATAGTGTTAAGGGTTACCTTATTTTTGCTGAGCAAAAAGAGAACAGGTTCTGCCAGCATCGTGTTTCCTACAAAAAAAAGTCTACTCACGTTGGAGCTAATACCGAACATGGGGATGAATGGAAACAAAATTTGGAAAAAAAATTTCTTCCATTACAATGACATCAAACATTGTTTTTATCAGGGCGTCGAACCGAACCGGAACGTAAACCGAAAACCCATATTTTAACCGCTTCCTTTCATTAAACCCAAACCGAACCATAACCTTTAAAATTTAATAGACCTAAACCTGACCCGAACCTGAACCCAAGGTCATCAAAATTTTTGAACCTTAACCGGATTTGAACCATTAAAATAATTTTTGTCTAACCCAAACCCAGACCGGAGCGCCTTTTTTGGACTGCGCTATCAATTTTGGACCAGAAAAGCATTCGCTACGTTACGTTAAATCGTGCATGTTCTCATGAAGATTTTTCCTAAGAATGATTGCTATGGTGGCCATAACATATAGCAGCTGTTAAAGACATCTGAGGTTATTTTCTGCCCCTGAGGACATCGCTTATAAGCTACAGTAGCGTCTTAAAAAGTACAGGCAGCCTCAATAAATAAGTATTTTTGAAAAAAAAATGCGCCTGGCTGTTACCAGACTATACGTCAAATTTACGGTTTCAAATTCTAGAACCCAAATTAACCAAATTTAAACCTTTAAATTTTTGCTTCCACGAACCTCAACGCGATAATTTAAAGTATTTTCAATTTTAACCGGAACTAAACCAGCAAAATCAAACGACGAAAAACCTGAACCGGAGCTAAACCGCTAAAAATAAATTTTGCCGAACCTGAACCTAAACCGGAGCGATATTTCAAGGGGTTCGATGCCCTAGTTTTAATCGAACATGTTGGTGTTTTTGTGTTGGTCTGATTACACGTTGTGTTTTAAAAGTTTTCTAAATAGCGCACTATCTCTGTGTATTTTTAAAACCGGAGTTGTTTGAAAAACTGTTAGGGGGGTGAATTTTTACCACGGAAATTACTTCTACCCAGAAGACGTTGTTGAGACACCGTCACTGCTAGGCTATATTGCTGAAGACCTCAAATGTGGTAGGTAAGTTAAATTTTCTCAAAAAGTTTTTGATTTAAGTTTTGAAATAAATATTTGGCATAGATTTTGAATTTTCTTACTTTTTTTGATTTTGGTATGAATAGGAACGCGTGTCACGCCAGCACTACAAACTTGATCCAGGAGGTAAACATACCTCGGAAATAATTAATCGTGCTCTGGCAGACCATAGAAGAGGACTGTCTTTTCGGGCATGTTACAAAAGTGTAGCATCCCGATCGAAGGGCTTTTCACGAGTGCAAATAATCCTGCGCTGAAAAGTCAAAGAGGCCAAGCTTCTTTAAGTGAGTCAGCAAAACTTCATATAGCACAAAAACCCGCAACTTGTGCTATCTGGGGCTTTCCATTAGACCACATTAACATGCGCTATCCTTTAAAAAATGGCTTTTGATGGTTATGTCATACCATCAATCATCAGAAGTGGCTTTAATTGGAGATGGTCAAAGAGCGAAGATGTCATATTTTATCCTTTTGCAGCAGTCTTTGCTTTCGAAAATTTCAGCAGCAAAATATCTTCCCAAAGTTGAAGAAACGTGGAGCTTATTCTATCTCCAAACTAGGCTCTATTTGGAGATTCAAAAGTGTTTGATTTAAACCTTTAAACTGCCTCATACTTTCGTTCGTTTTAGTCGTTACTCCATGTTATTAAAACTTGCTGCTTTGTTACCTAATTTCTCTATCTAAATAGCTCCAGAGCATTACCACGTTGTAAAGAATATCACAAAATTCTTATCGCAGATAAAAATTTATTCTTATTGCCTGATTTGACAAACAATTATAAGAACAGTATTTGAATTTCATGAGTGTTCATATTCACCTCAAGTTTTGGGGGTGAATAGGAACACACTAATTCAAAAATGCTTTTAAAATGAACTTAAATTTTATAATTTTGACTATTTTAATGTGTAGCTCTTATTAATACGCACATTTTGACACCTTGGATGCCAAAATCGCCCGAGTATTTTTGAAGTTGTGACCGAATAACCCTCCAAATCGTTTCTATTCAACCCATGTTGCAGTACTTCTCTTTATGCACTGAAGGCATGATTGGACATGTTTTCACTGCTCAAAATGCCGAAAAATAGGACATCTGGGCATTTATTAACGTTCTCGGAGGACAAATTATTTTTCATTAAAAAGAAGGACATGCCCTTCAAAAAGAGTACGTATTATTGGTGTTAATGTGTTTTTTTCTACGTTAGCTTATAGTCAAAACCCATTACGAGATATTTTACGTTATCTGACTTCTCGACTAGATTGTGGTTGATAGTAAGTTTGAAGATTTTGTACTTTTTGTTACTGATAAATTATTTATCGTGTAGCAGTTTTTTATAATTAATTAGTGGTTAAATTATTTGTATTTATCCAGTTGCTGATTTTATTTATTTCTGTCATTACTTGAGATTGAAGAATGTTAATGTTATGATGGGAAAGATGCAAGTTGGTGTCATCCGCAAAAAGCGTAGTTTCGAAATTGGAGATATTCTATAAATCATCAACAGATAAAAGAAAAAACAAAGGTCCTAAGACTGAGCCCTGAGGGATTCCGTAATCTTTACTATAAGTGTCGATTTCCCCTCTCTGTTTGTAAATAATTTTTTGTCTTATGGTTGAGTGCGTTTGTCTACGTGGCTGCTGAATGCTTAGACCAGGGGTGGCGAACCTATGGCACGCGTGCCAGTTGTGGCACGCCGCAGATTTTTTCTGGCACGCCACTTGATACTTTTGTAGAGCTACTATTTTCCTCACTGAAAATAGCAAATCATAAAAAATTTAGAAATCATAGGGTGGGGTAAGTTTCATGCGTTATTCTGATTGGTTATTGTTGGCGGTCAGAAATAAAAGTTGTGATTGATTGACTGATTGAAGACGAAAAAAAAGGTCTTCACGAGCCAGAGAACCAGCCATTTTCAAACATGTTTTTAACTTTTGAATGAATACAATTTTTTCATAATTTCGAACATTTTCGATAACAATCGAAATTGATAATAGTCGAAAATGTCAGAACAAAATGCATCATATATTTGGCGAAACACTCAGAATTAAGGGCAAAAATGTAAACAAAATTTACCTGAAAATTGTTCAAAAAGTACTAAAATAGCCACTACAGTATGTAAATTTTCAAAAAATTTCCGGGGAGCACGCCCCCGGACCCCCTAAGGTCTTTTTTATTCTCGATATACTTCAACATAATTCTTCCGGAAAAAAACATGCTTGAAAAATACGTCGAAATTTGGTGCTCCCACCCTGAAAAAGTTTCTGAATACGCCGCAGACATAAAAACATTTTTTTAAAGGGCTTATTTACGCCTTTTTTGCGTCTAACGTCTTTGTATTGAGTTAACATTCAACCTAATTTAACGTTTCATACCCCGCCCCACCAAAGTTTTCAGAATCCGATCCTGCTTCACGTCCGTATAGAGCTATTGTTCTCCTACTAGTCTACAATCGGGTGTCGGGTATAAGACCAAAAAAAAGGTCTTTCACGTCCGCTGAACCACATTCATTTATGTTTTTATTTTGTTTATAATGTAATGGCACGGCTTTAACTTGCTAAACTTTATTTTTAATATTTTGGCACGTTCTCCAAAAAAGGTTCGCCACCCCTGGCTTAGACCATAGAGAACTATGCTTAGACTGTTTTGTTTCTATGGTAATTTGACTGAGAAGTTGAGATTTTTACTGTTTTGTTTCTACGGTGGTTTGATTGAGAAGTTGAGAATTTAGCCTAGTTAGCAGTTTTGGGTATCAGGGTTTAAGTCTAAGATTTTCTTTTTTATTAGTTTTATAGGCAAGCTGGGAAGAGTTTGTTTTTGTAGTTAAAGAATTAACGCTAATGCCAGGCATGTTTTTATTGCACAGAAAAGTAGTTTAAATTGCAATGTAGGCCTAGTGTAAGCAAGATTCTGAACTGAATCAGAATTTGGATTAGCCTATAGCCTACTTGAAGTGAATGCTGGATCCGTGTTCGTGTTTTTTGGATTTATTGTGGTTCGGCCCCAAGAAGTCTGGTGAGTCAAGCATAATAAATTTGGCTTCATCTTTATTTTTTGTTGTTTTTGCAGTTAGATAACCGCTGTAATCAAACTGAATAAATTGAACTTTCTACCAAACTACAGCGCGTCGTCTTTTACCCGTGCAGTCTAGGAGCGCCGCCAAACCCGCTAGAAGGCTAGACTCGCACAATAAGGTGTAGATAATCTTCCGTCAAATCTTGCGCAAATAAAACGGTTTAAAAGATAAGATAAGATTGTATAACTGTAAATTGAAAATGAGCCGCGAAATCCGTAGTGATATAGTTTCTTCAGCAAAATGAAATACGAGACTGAGTCAAACGCTTTTTTAAAGTCAAGAAAAAGCAGAAACGTTTTTTTTTTGGCATCATTAATTGTCGGACAATCCATTATAAAGAGTTGTTATAGCTCGGTGGAGTTGCCGGCTTTGAAACCAGATTGTGCAGGCGGTAAGGTGTTGTTTTTGTTGATAAATATTCTCATACTGTTTTCTAAAATTTTTCAAATAATTTAGAAAATTATACAGATAGAAGAAAAATTGGTCTCAATTCATTGAGTGATTTGGGAGACGAAACTGTGGGAATTGGTATAACATGAGCGATTTCGAGTACATCAGGAAAAATTTCTGTCTGAATGCATTAGTTAAAAATTTTAGCTTAAAGGAGAGGTAATCACTTTTGCTGCTTTCAAAAGTATTTTCAAGCTTTATTTCAGAATTCCGACATCAATTATTGGTTTGGCCGCCGCATGGCAGTAACCCAGGTGGTGCCGTGGTGAAAAGCGAATTTTAAAGTAGTTTTACCAATAAAAACGGAATTTGATTGAAATCACGGCAGATTGAAATTGCACACGAACTGGCGTCAGAGTCCTGGTATAATGCGTGCTGCGTAGTATGCTCATGAGCGTCGGCAGGGGGGGCAAAGGGGGGCCTTGGCCCTACTTGCATAATAGAATAGCACTACTTGTTTTGCGCATTTCGTCTTTATAAGTAGGCGTGTTACTAGGCAAGTGAAGGCATGGTTAATTGGTTGTCAGCAAGGGCCTGGTCCAGGGGTCAACCCTTTCTGAGAACATTCTCTGTAAATTCTAACTATGAGCTTCATTACGAAGCCTTAATGAAAAAAATACTTGTTGTTGCTGACTTGCTTGCAAAGTTTACAATAATGGTGTTACTATGAGCCAGGGGGGAGCAAAAAGGGCAATTGCCCCCCCGAAATATTTTCAGTGACCACTAGCCGACAAACGAAGATACTAATGCTATAACGTAAATCTACTAACAACGCAAGGAGGGGCGGATGAAGACCACTTTTCAAAAAAAATACGCTAAAACGAGTATTTTTCTTGCAAAAACCCTAAAAATTCGTGGCGGCTGGGGGCTCTGCCCCTAGACTTTGGGGCCGCTATGTTACGAACTCTTTGGAGCCGCTATGTTACGAGCATGGGCCGCTATGTTACAAGCATACACTAAATTCGATAGGATCGATGAATGTTAAGTCATTTTCGAATCGAATTATGGTACTCGCAGGCGTTCAGGCATTCTTGCATTATTTTGTTGGAGGTAGGCCTATGAACGATCCTGTGAAGTTTGTGTTCGTTACAGGTTATGAGGTTATCCAAAAGATATCTCATTGTATTGTGTGCCTAAGTATCGAATTTGTTTGTGGTCAATTTATGCTAACATTTCTTCGCAAAGTAAACTATCTGTACATTAACTTGGAGTGGTGTACTCGTGATATATTACCACAGCCTTATACTACATCATAAAGCTTTGGCTTTCTTTTCGTTTGAGGTTTTCAAACAGCTTTCCTTCTTGCTCTGCGGTTTTGACCATAACATTCCTTTCTTGTTATTTGAGAATAGCTTTGAAAAAAGCTGTTTTCGCGTTAGGCTTCAAGAAACCCTCTGTCATAACTCTTTGAGAAAAGCTGTTGTCCCAGTAACTCTTTTTGAGTTGCTTTGAAAAAAGCTGTTGTCTCAGAAGCTTTTCGGGACGCACTCTTCAGTGGGTAATACCGTCAAAGTGGAAACGAGTAAGCAAAATCTGGCGATTCATAAATATCAGTTTCGGACGGCAGCGAAGCGGTAGTTACATCAGCGAATCCAATCGAGCGCTGGAAAGTCACGCACAGTTCTGATTTGACAAGTCGTGCGAACCTAAATTCTACTTAAACAGTTTAAGAATAGAGACAAACTCTTTCAGTTTGCAGAGATTAGGTTGCCGTACTTTAATGTAGCTTGCTTCGAGCAGACTAAGATGGAAAGGACTGCGCGCAGTGTCCAAAAGAGAGAATTGATCATCGTTGTAATTGGCAGCACATTGGTTGTTTTCTAATAAGTGTTGTCCAATTGCCGAGTCACATTCTGGAGTGGGTTGTTTACGCTTGCACGCTTGGTTAGGTTGCGCCCGCCGGGAGGCTGTGTGCAGGGGCGCCTAGAGAAATTTTGGGCCGAGGGGCAAAAATTTCGTTTGGGCCCCTTGGTCAGTGGTGCTCCAAAATCAAGCGATGAGCAAAAGAAAAGGTCATAGCGTCCACAGATGTTCAAATTTCGGCCCGAAATCAAAAAAACATTATCGCCTATGGCAAAGCTAGAAACTTTAAAAGGAGGGGGTCATAATTTCCACATTTTTTTCAAGCGTATTTTTTTTCGGCAGAACAAATTTGAAGCTGATTGAGAAAAACAAAAGGGAGCATGCTCCTCCGGAAAAATTTTGAACATTTACGCTGTAATGGCTATTTTAGTGCTTTTTGAATAATTTCAGGCAAATTTTGTTCGAATTTTTTGACCCTTATATTGAGTGCTTCGTCAAATATGACGCATTTTGTTCGCACATTTTCAATTATGCGTGCTTAAGGCGTAAGGCTTATTGCTATCAAAGAGGATCAAAATTATGGAAAAATTGTATACATCAAAAACATGTTTGAAAATGGCTGGTGGGAGGATGCACACCCCTCATCCTACCCCCTTGATCCGCCCCTGGCCATAAGCTACAGAAACCATTAGAAGAGTATGGCATATTTCAGTCACTTGGCACCATTGGTTTTGTTATTTTTTACAAAAAAGCGGAGTCAAAAGGGGGGGGGGGTGCATAGCACAATTGCACCCACTAAATACACTAGTGGCGTCCGTAGGCCGTAGTTTTGCATTTTATCTTGACAATTCTGAACCCTGGGCCCCTCTGTGTCTCCGGGCCCCCGGGCGATGACCCCTTCTGCCTCCCCTCTCGGCGTGCCTGGCTGTGTGCTGTCGTAGCCATTTCTTGTTATTGAAAAATCAACGTAATGATTAGTGAGCGGCAGACGACTAACTTTGAAGTCCTCTCTGAAACAAGAAGCCCCTTTTTAGATTTACATCAGAATCTCTAACCAGAAGTATCTGTAAGTGTCGCAGTATTAAGAGTAACAGAAAGCGCTACATCATTCATTAATTACGTAACGGTCAACTTAGAGGGGTTTCTGCGGAAACTCAAAGATTTTGCGCGTGTTATTGGTTATAAGTTAGTGTGAAGACAGGACGGTTGGCCACTTGGTCTACTGAGAGAGACATCAACGCCGGTGCGGGAGTCTAGGGTTCAAAGTCTTCGGGCTGGTCAAATTGGACACAGCGTCGTCAACGGCTCGCCACCGTTGCATCGGTTCTTCGGAGTTCGAAGCTGTGTTGCCCTAGCGCTAAGACACGGAAATGGGCCCCGCCACTCGTTCCACGCTTTAGCGCAATACCGCGAGCATAATGAAAATTTGATTTTTTCGATTTGATGACTCACATATTATGCTTGCGTCTTTGTTAACATTACATCCAACCCGAGCAGTTGCTCTGTCCAGAGAAAGGTTGGAGGCAGAAGTGGAGTGAATTGATATTGTATACGAAATGGGCAATTTTTCGTCAAAAGCCTTGACTGGGTATGATGTGTGGAAAAACACTAACCAACCGAAAAATGTTGTAGCTGATTTGACATTGGAAAAGCTGGTCATGAAACATTGCACTTTTTCTTTGCTGTTCGCTACGCTTTGCTGATCGCTCTAACTTTGCCATCTACCACTTGTAGGCCTGTCGTAGAGCGTTCGCTGTGCATTCTGCGGAGCGTAAAAACGTGATTACGACTACGAGCCGCCATGGCAGAGAGTCGGACAACTAGGTTATGCATGGTGAGCGACGAGCGTACACCGCGAAGAAATAAATTCAGATATAAAAGAATTCATCAACCAGGTGATGCACAAATTGACTTCCCAACCACAGAGAGTCAGAGACTGCTGTTTGTATTTTCCAATGTGTGATTTCCCAGTTTTTGATGTCAAAAAACATGACGCTGCAGACCTGTAGATTGATTAAATACTGTTATTAGTTCTCACTTTTAGGACTTTGTTTACACTTGAGCTATACTAAGCGCAGCCAGGCTTACAAGTTATTATCTTTTGTTATGACGCAAAGATTCTGCTTTGTTGTCGCTTTGCTTGGTGTAACCTATGTCATGATAAAAAATAACAACTTGTGAGCCTGGCTGCGCTTGACATAGCTCAAGCGTGAAAATCCTTTGAGCAAAAAGCAATAGTGTTTTGTCCAGCATTCACGTGCAGTAATGTACCATTGTTATTATAGCCATGTCAAGTTTTGATTTTCTTTCCACATGAGTGATTAAGTGCGATTACAGTAATAAGCGTTGTAGGCACGAGCAAGGGAGTATTGCCTATTTTTTTTACTGACTGCATTTCTAGTAGTGTTATACCGATATCAATTTTTGTAACATCTTGATTGACCCACTCCTAGAAAATTTTCTGCCGACGCCCTTGAGTAATACTGTACTGCAGTTTATGTGGTGTGGGAATCGTTGTGGCTGCAACCTGAAAGTTTTTATTTATTCTCATCGTAGACCTATTTCGGAACTCTGCTTCATGTGTTTAGATAAAGTCCGGAGACCGACGCCGGTTGCTTCAACCATTATGATTGATGTAAAGATTTTTCCTCTTTTTTTATGCCTTATTAGTCTTGTATTAATTTACTTTGCATGCTTTGGCATTCATTTTTTTCCTGTGTTTTCCCTTTCTTGCGCTAGGCCTCATAATCTTAACTGTTTGACTGAAGATTTTGGGTGCATTTTTTCGAGTAGGCCATAAATGAGCACAAAACTGATTTCATTATTCGCTCAGTGTAACATAAGCATGGTCCCACTGATCGATCGTTTTCTCTTTTTGCGGCGGAAATTAAGCGGCTGATTAAGGCGCTACATGTGGACGAATAGGCTTTTCACGTCAGTACATGACAGTTATGTTTTTCGATTTAAACTTTGTGATAGTGATTCTACAAAGTGAAAACATAGGCCTATATGAACGAGTAGAGTAATGGTTATGTCTTGTCTGCAAGCACAAACGTAACAACGAAGCGCTTTGAATGAAAATTTTGCGTAAAGTCGTGCGTTTATGGTCCCGAGAGTCAAAGTTCGACCCACAAAGCAATGCAGGCGATTAATAAGGATAAACCGGTACCTAAATTAACAGATACAACCTAGAAGCGCAAAAGGATGTCCGTAGAAGCAAAAAAATTCTCCAAATTAATACGTGGCGTAGGTTTAATAATTTTGTTTTAGTTTACAGCTAGCACTAAAACAAACAGTAGGCCTACACAAATATAAAAAACAATAACAGCGAGATAATCGATTAAAAGTGCTGTCACATAGTGTACGTTGGATATAACCTAACACAAACATCAACTTGTTTCTGCGACCATATTTTTAAACATTTGAAACGTGTTTCGGCGATTAAGAATTTTGAAGCAAGTCAGTTTCGCATCGTTGAAATCAAACATATTTACCATAGCAACGTTTCGCTTCTGGTGAGAAGGTTTAGCTTAAGGCATCATTTCGTCGTCGCATGTGAGACGATCTTGGTAATGCAGTCGAGTGCGAATTACCATCTACCAATGCTTAGCCTACTATGGTGCAATAAAATTAATCGCTTTTCTAAATCAAATAAATTAAATAAACACGTAAAAATTTAAAGGAACATTCAAAATCATTGCACTTTTTGTACAAAAGTGTTTTATCTTGTCAGTTCATTTACAGTATTAGAAGTTAAACGAGAGGGTAGCTAGCTCTGGTGGCAATGCCGCACATGTTTCCCATATTTCTTGCCATCCTGAAGTAGCCGTCTTCACCCCAATGTTTTCCCCAACTGCAACAAGAGATTACATAGCTTACACTTTGAACCTAGAAGTAAGATTTTAGGGATTTTAAAATCCAACCTGTTTTTGATTATCCAATAATCAATTCCGTTTTTCGTGGTTCCGTAACCAACTATAAGGAGGCCATGACTCAGTTTTTTTGAACTGCAGTGCAGATCAATATAGATACCTACGACATAATAAAATTGATATTAACAAATACACGCATTCACCACGAGTGTGAGATAAAGGTATTACCAGTGTTCCCTCTAGAGCAGGGGTTCTTAACCTTTTTTGTCTCGTTTACCCCTTGCCGAAAGAAAAAGTATAATTTACCCCCAGAGTACCACTACTGCTTTTTCAATACTGAAAATTAAAATTTTCTTTAGTCTTTGATGCAGAAAATTTACCCCCTCAGTAGGTAAAATTTACCCCCAGGGGGTAAATTTACCCCCGGTTAAGAACCCCTGCTCTAGAGTGAGAAATTTTTGGGCAAATCTTACTGATTTTGAACCAGAAATTAATATTATAAAATGCAAAACTGAAAGACTTGAACAAAAAACTTGAATATTTTAATGCAAGACTGTAGCTTGTATCTTGGAAAAGCAAATTTAATGCAAAAAATCAGTAAAAGGGGTCCTTAAAGTAGTGAAATTTTTGGGCAAAAATTTCAATGAATTTATCATTTGGGCAAATTCGCACTGGTCAAAATCCTAGAGGGAACACTGGGTATTACAGTACATGCATAGGTCTAGCTTAATAGGGCAAATTTAAGCCCTTAACAGTTAAAACTAGCCTGTTGGTTCTTGACAAAGCTACAGGATGAAGGATGCTCATAACTCTCCAGCCTATACACCCAGCTAATTCATAGGCTCAGCTTGCCGATCAGACGGCCAAGTAGTGTTTACCTCTGGAGCAGTGGCGTAACTAGGCCTTTTTGGGGAGGGTAAATGCCCAGGGTCTTTTTCCAGGTTTTCGTAATGCCTTCAAGCGAAGGTAAAGTTAAAGTCATTTTGCTGTAATTTGCACACAATTCCTTTGTTTTGATGAACTTCGATATCGGCCAACGTGAATAATTTTGCCATTGAATAGGCTTACATAAAAATTAGGAATATTTGCGAAGTTTCGGTATTTTCTTGGCTTTTCAGTTTATTTAGAACTCACTTTAGGAGACTATTGTGTGAACCAAGCGAAAACTTCTAATCTAATCGGTGTTTCTCAAAATGGGCGATATCGCCCCCTTGAGGGCGAAAGAGAAACACAAGAGGCGAAAAGTGAAAGGGGGGCAATAGCACATTTTCCTAACATTAATCTTTTCTCGAAACATTACTAGCACATTCTCGAAACAAATAGTACAAACAAATAATTAGTTATGTTGGTAACTGAGCAACGTATTAAAAACACTTTATGTCATTACCTAAATAGCTATTAATATCACCAGAAGACAAGAGCAATTGTTAAACTAAAATAATTGCAAATTTCTCTTTCGGTCATAGTGACCGAAAAAAAAAATTCGGTCATTGCCAAAAATATTCGGTTAATGACTAAAAAAAAACAACAAACTAGGTTCCAGTACAATGTCAGATTAAGACTTCGAATTTTGCTAGGGGTACGAACAATTTTACGGAGTGTGGCGACCTTTATCACTCCGACTGCGCATCACACCATTATAGTCATTCACATTCTTTAGGCCTATTAACGTGACATATGCTATGCCACAGAAATTCTTGAACGTGAGCCACCAGCATAGACGTGTTTGTCAGATTGATATCTTTCTGGCTCTAATTTTTGCTGCATCTGGTAGCAAACGGTTTGGGCCATCAATCCTTTTTACTAGGCTCACTTAGATGAAGTTACACTCAGCCACTCAATGTGGTCAGAAGAGTTAAGGTTTGCAGAGCTTCTTTGTTTCACTTTTTTACGAAACTCGGACGTTAAAAAGTGTGAATCGTTGCAATTAAATTGATCACATCATTTTGTTGCTGACTACCAAAAACGTATGTAACAGTATTGTAGTCGAGACCACCTGCTTCGAGACCGAAACCTAATAATATTTTCGAGATCAAGACCGGCTGTCTTCCGAGACCTTCAGTTCGAGACCGAGACCAGCAGTGATCGAGACCAAGACCGAGACCGGCAATCATTCGGCCTCTAAAAATATATCTATAGCACCAAGTTGAATCAATTTTTTTTATTTTTTAAAAAATTGCAGTTGCATTTTAATTACGCAAGAATTTCAAGCATTTCCGAAGATAGCTTTGCATTCTGTAATTGCATTCCCGCTTGCACTAAAAATTCTCACCACCGTAGCCGAAGAAACGGGTACACATAGTGTATGAGTGGAAAGTGTAAAAAGAGCAGGGAATTCACGTCTTCTCCCTTGCCAAAATTTAAAAATATTTGAAGGCACGGTTATTGTTGAAACTTCGTCCACATATTTTCTGAGTTGTGTCCTCGGTGTTGCCTTTGCCATTTCTTCGTTGTTTTTTGCTGGCATATTTAGCAAAAGTACTTGGTAACTAACGAACCCAGAAAGCAGCTTTTTACGTTGGTGTTCATACCTCCAAGGAAACACCCCGTTACAACGGAACTAGTCTCTGTAAACGTGAAGCAAGCTGCTCCAAACTTGCTCCCATTGTCTCTTTGTTGTCTCTACTCTTCTTCTCACTTCCAGGCAGTTATAATGGAATTTTATTTAACAGCCTTGCGAGACTGAGAGAGTAAGAAAGAATCGTAGAAACAAAATTCGCCCCAGTTCTTACAAATTCGTGCATATTTAACTTCACCAACAGGGTTACAACCATTTCATTCAAAATTGAATGCTTGTTAGCACAAGCACTTTGAAACCATAGAACAGTGGTTTCTAAGTTCCTTCTTCCAGCAATCAAGGCCGCAACAGCAACAACAGGAATGCTTAAATCAAACAATAAAAAAATACTGTCACCAGACTAACATAATTTCAGTTTAATTTGTACAAACGAATTTGTTGCTGCCGTGCTTTTATTTTCTAAACGTAAACAAAGGCTTCTGCATACGATCTAAACGTTTGTCACATATAAATAAGCGATAATCGATGTGAGAACTACAACGGAGCTTCCCATTACGATAAATGAGGTTTGTTCGCAGTCTGCAGGATATCAGTTTTGAAACGCAAACAAACAACAAAGCAAGACAATTTTATGATTTAATCATATAGGCCTAAATCCTATCCTCCGTGCGGTGAGAAAACAAAGCATTGAATGCCTGGACATCTGTCCATTTATTGTTTGATATAATTTTCGTTTACGAAATCGAATTAACGTGTTGAAAGTTATTAGTGTGTGATTTAGTTTTTAGAGCGTTTTTTGTAGCCGACACGAAATTCAGTTTTTGCCGATGAATTTCGCTTGTTTCAAGACTTGTGAGATTGTTTTATTAGCAGGCTGCTGTGCCTAAGAAGCTCAAAGTCGGAGGGTGCAATTATTCACTTTGCTGACTCACCAACAACAATTTTTAGGCTACGTTGTGCATCAAAGACCAAACAATGCTCGGTCTCAAGACCAACTTTGAAAGAACGAGACCAAGACCGCACCAGCTCGAGACCAAGACCACGAACCTACGTTCGAGACCAAGACCGCAAGAAATCGGTCTCGAGACCTACATTACTGGTATGTAATTTCCATGCAATATTTCATATTTCACCATATAGCTCATTGCTGGTGCTTCGCCATTGAGCAAATGGGCAATGTCCAGGGTCTCAGCTAACTCTAGTTACGCCTCTGCTCTGTAGCGGGGGACTGTGGTATTAATTCGCAGTCTGGTTATGCTCGAGACTTGGTGGGAAGATTTTCGGTCAATAATCTCGTTGTTTTCCTCCTACGCTGCCAACCTCGCTTCAGTTCTTCTTAAACTGCGTTCCATTCAAACATAAATTCATGAGAGCAACGTTTGACTAAATGCAATGAGACTGCTAGCATAGTAGGAGTTTACTTTCATCTAATGACTAAACTAACAAAAACAAAAGCAACGGTCGAGAAAGAGTAGAGCGACAACACGATATTCGTTCAAACATGCTTCAATCAAAAAACATTACTTAGGCCTAGCCTCCTATATGATCTAGGCTAATAACATACAACAATACATGGTGATTGCACCTCATATATCCTAGGCTTCCTAGCTAGACCAACAACTTGAAGGGTGCTTACCATAAGCGTAAAGATGAAAGTGATGCGACTTCGAGTCAATTGCCACCGAAACAGGACCAGCAGTGGCAACAGCTTCTTTTAGTAGCCTTTCGTTTCCTTTTGGAATGTCCATGTAACCAACTTGAACAGCGCCAACATTTTCTCTCTTGAATCGACATGAGCCAGTCTGTTGCAATTAGCGAACAAAGTGTTACCAGTATCCTAATACAAGTCCACTACGTAGTGCTCTACCAAACAGTGCCGAGTTGCTTGCGTACGCAGAGTTTCGCTGAGTGCAGTGTCGATTAAATAAAAAAAATCAAATCTTCATTATACTCTCGGTATTACGCCGAAGCGTGTCACCACTGTAACGAGTGGCGGGACCCATCTCCGCAGTCCGTAGCTTTGTGCCTGGGCATAGCTCCGAAGATACGTCGCAGCGGTGGCGAGCCATTGGCCACAGCGTTGATTACGTCAACTTTATCTCGCCCGGATCAAATGAAATCAAGTTTAGAGTCATTCGAGCACTCAATCAGCGATAAAATTTTCACAAAATAAAAATTTTGGTTCATTTCATTAGTTTACTCGAAATTTCAACAATTGGGCCGTGTTTCAGGTAAGCTTAACTTTTTCTTCAAAACCAGCAGTTCTCGAAAAGAAAGCTTAAAAAATAAGCAGCGATAAGTTTGAGCCATAAAACTCTCAACATGGAAAATCAATCAAAATTTCAAATCACATCATTGGTCAAGTCGAGTGTTGTTGACTGCGACTATAAAACGCAAAAAAGACCAACTTACACGTTCTTCGTATGGATACGAAGCATATGTATCAATTCCTCCATTTTTTATAACATATCTGAATGCTTTATCCATTAAACCACCATGACATCCGTTATCGCCTTCTTCAGCACTACAGTCGATTAGATTTTGCTGGCTAAGTTCAACCAACTTCCCTGGAATAACAAGTTAAAACAAGTTATATAGTACCAGTATTAGAAATACCCAGAAAAAAAAGAATTTATACTTCCCACCAGGAATGTGCGGTCAGGGGAGGCAGACGAGGCACTGCCTCACCTATCTAAAAAACATGGCGAAGCGACAATAATTTTATCGCGGATTATAGGAATAATTTATGTGTAAAAAACCAAACTACTTTGTTTTAAATAGTTACGTCTTATCTCTTCAAATATTTGCCGACGCCACGCCAGCTGTTTTGCTGTCATTTATGTTCCTAGTTCCTACACCCCATTGTTGCTTCAGTGGTTTCTGTGATGTTATTCGCATAGAAAATTCACGTGACTTTTTTCGCTCAAATACATGCGTGAGGCAGTGACGAACCTGCCTCACTTCTAGAGCGAAATTTACATAAACTTGTCTTTTTTCTCCTAGAGTCTATATTTCAATGCTAAATTCAACACGATTTGCATAGTTACTAATTTGAATTATTTTCATCTAAATTTAAATTTTTTTGTATCAACCTAGATGTAAGATTACGTAATCTAGATGTTAGATATTTTTTTGGATTACAGTAAAAAAAATTAGATGTTCTTTAGATGTTGTTATTTATAGGCATGGTTTCTGAAAGGAATTTAGGGCAAGCGTAACTTTTTTGTTTGAAATATATTATTACCAGTGATTAAAAATAGTATTTATTAATGTAGACTTAATTTATCAACTTGGGAACTATAAGGCAGTGAAAGCTTGAAGCAACAACTTGCTACAATTTATTTGATTTTTTATAATTCTTAACTCTTCAATATGCCGAAAGTTAAAAAGTATCAACAGAAACTTAGAAAGAATGATTAAATGATGTTTCTTTAAAAGACTGGATAATGCAAGTTCCTGGAAATTATAATAAAAGTTGTCGTGATTATTGTAATTGTGAGTTGAAAGCAAAGTACCAAGACTTGTAGAATCACAGTAAAAAGCATGTAGCTGCATTGTTCGCTACAAGCATTCCAGTACTCCATTGACTGATATTTTTAAATGCTTAGGCAACAGTGCATGATCAAAAATTGAAGCTTCAATAGGTGCCGTATATTTTATAATTTTCACTGTGACACTGCAAATTGTGATCACTTAGTTAATATGATGAAAAACAACATCAGTAATAAACATGTTGATGATGACACCTGCCTTCATTATGAATAAGTATGATAACTTGATAAGAAGTATTCTATGTGTTGTAAAAAATTCCAAATTTCGGTCTTCTAATTAATAAACGATTTGTTTTATTGAACAACTAATTTTTAATCGGTTTTTCTTGATATGACAATTTAATTTACTTACTATATTGTAAAATCTTATTCGGTGACATATTCATTGTTGTGCATTCACGTATAAATTGTTGATGCAACTTTACTATACGGAGAAATGTTTTATAATGTTTATATTTATTTTTTAAAGATATTTTGTAGGTTGTTCTATGAAAAATGTAAAATGTAGATGTACTATATTTTGCGTGCTCTTGTATCATCAATGTGTATTAATGCAAATAGTTTTACATTTAGATGAATTTTTCGGATATTTTATTTTTCGATTTAGATGAATCTAGATAATTTTTGAGGTCAACATAGATTAATTATTTTCGTCAAGAAAAAGTGACAACAACGGATTTGAGGCAGGTCTCGAATGCTTTTTTTTTTTTTTCTTATTTCAAGCCACTTTATTGCAGCTTGGGATTTTTGTGGTAGTGAAGTACATGCATCATAGAGATGACCTAGTTGAGCATCGAACCCGCGAAGCCAGCTTCGGAACCCAATACACCAACCACTCGGCCAACTCCATGTGCCAGGTCTCGAATGCTTGTCACATCACTCAGATGAAAACACTTTTGCGCCAGCTGCGGCATGAAAGTTACGCGCATTGCCCAACGATATGAGCGATATATTATGGTTTGAAGTGAAGTTAATACAAATTGAATGAAGAATTAGTATCGAATTTGATAGTAAACTTTTTAACACTGCATAATTAATTGAAATCTTAATTAAGTTATAACCAAAGGAAGGCACATTTGCAGTAAAGGCTCCGGAGCTCCACGAGCATACTCACAACGAATATCGTTCTTTTGACTATTAGGCTTCATAGTGACGTAATAATATTCATTGCTGACAACCCGCAATGAATATTATTACGTCACTATGAGGCCTAATAGTCAAAAGAACGATATTCGTTGTGAGTCGTCGCATGGACACACAATCAACCGACGCAATCTCAACAACACAACTATCTGTGATTTTAAAAAAACTGTCTTTCTGTTTTCCCCGTCTCTTGTTTTCAGCAAAGAATAACGCTTGGACTAACTGATTTTGTAAAGTTAAAAGAATGTACCAAGAAGTACGAGAAATCAACCGCTCACATTCAAAGCCAAATTGCGAGACTTTACATCGTCAAAACTTGATTTCGCTTCGCTTGAGCAGCTGAGAATTAACATAAGCCCTTACTGTTCCAAAGTGTAGAAAACCGAGAAATTTAACCCTGTTTCGCGTAGGGAGACAAAAAATGCACGCATATTTTTAAAAGCTTGGTGCGCTGAAACTACAAAACATCGTTTTCGAATTCTATGATTTTTTCTTGTTACGGCGTTTGGCGTCACTTCAACAGCTTTTCTTTAAAAGTTCCCATTAATGCCACATATTGTTCGCAACGTACGGAAATCGCACCGAAGAAGGGCATCTTTCGTCACTGGGAACAATCTCCATCGAGATGGAGAGAGTTCAAGAGTAATGGAAAAATAAAGAGGTGTCTTACAATAAAGTGATGGATATTTTGGTTCCAAAAGGTGGACGTATGGGTTTTGCAAATAACAAATAAATGTTAAACATTCCATGAAGTTGTTTTTTGAATATTAGAGCGCTACTTCTATTTGTTATTGAATAAAATATGAATAAAGATTGCTGGTAACATGATGCTAAAGCAAATGGTGCTTCGCTAACCACGAATCTCCCCGCACGTCACCACCTCCCACAAGAATAATTCTTTATTGAAGATTTTTATCAAAGACTAGACAAAACAAATTAGACTACAGGATGGTTGCTCAATTTTTTCAGCTTGTAAAAAAAAAGACAAGGGCATGCTGACCGAACACTTTTGGGAGATGAAGAGAACTTAAAAAAACTGTGTAGGCTAGTATTAAAGCATCGTCGGAGTATGAACATGCAAAGATCATCCGAAAAATACTGAAAACAGTTGCAACTTCTCGCGTCTGCCATGGAATTCGTAACTTCTGTAGAAATGTGCTTGATTATTAGGCTATGTCACAATGTGTGCTATGACTATTCGTTTGTGTCTCTGTGATCGCTGCAGTTGTCAGTTTGTAAAATAGTTGACAGCCTGTGAAGAGTTCGTTCGCTTAGTCGAGTGCAGTTATGCTGTAGCCTGAGTTGTTTAAATTTTGTTGTTGCAGTTGCGATTCAATAATCATTTATTACAGCTGAGATGGCCAAGTGGTATAGAGCGTCCGTCTCTTGAGCTGTACACTCGGGTTTGATTCCGAGTCGGGTCAAACCAATCACTTTAAATTAGTATTCACAGCTTCCCTGCTTAACGCTCAGCATTAAAGGGACAGTGTGGAGAACAAGCCGGCAAGTTTACTTGTTGTGCTTTTGGCAAAGGTACTTAGCGGAATTCCCCCATCTTGGTGTGGTAGACCAGTGGTCGGCAACCACCTGGCCGCGGCCCGGTGCCGGTCCGTGTGAAGTTTGTTACCGGTCCGTATGCGTTTTCAGAATAAATGCTTTGAGTTTAAAACATTTTTATAACGTGAGACGCAATTTTGGGACGTTTTTGTAAAAATGCTAAATAACTCAATTCTGGTGACCCAGTATGGCAAAGTTACTCAATATCACAAAACTAACCAAATTAAAAAGTCAAATCTTTTAATTGAACAGCGAACATTTGATTATGCTGTCATTTTATCGTAAATCTTTTGTAAATCAAACAGCGCTTGGTTAAGAGAAAGAATAACGTTAAGAATCAGGTTTGAGAAGCTACTATAAAAAAATTAAGCAATGCTGCTGCAGCAAGATTGAAAAAGTTTAATACTCTGGTCAGAGTAATGCAAGATCGAGATTTTCAGTTCTGAATAAATATAAGTGTTTTATTGCTTAAACATTTTTGATTTTTTAAGGCCGGTCCGCAAAAACAATTCAGTTTCAAACCGGTCCGCTGTGCGAAAAAGGTTGCCGACCACTGTGGTAGACAGATGGTTGGCAACTCCTAAGCGAGCTCGTATAGCGCTTTGATCGCTTTCTCGTGATAGGAGGATAAATATGTAACTAAACGAAAAAACTAAACGAAACGATTTTTCATTCAATATATGCTAAACCGAAAAATGCGATGTTTCTTCAACTATAGTCAGATTGGAGGATAACAGAGAAAAATTTACCAAACAATTATATTTTTCTTTACCTGTTTTTTTCTTGTTTTGAGCTTCCAAAGCTCCTGTTGCGCTGAAAGCATAGCAAGCTCCGCACTTGCCCTGCAACATAAATCAGCTTGGATTTATCTCTATTCTCTGGATGTATAAAGCGGAGACTCACCCAAGCCTCTTAAACACACGCTATTCACAATTCCTACATATGCCGAGTGCACGGGGGTAAACTACGAATACAACTTTTAAGTTTTCAATGGGAAAAGACGGAAAATAAAACTCCAGTTTCCCGTCTGTGCGAAACGGACGCTCTTGTCTAAACATACGATTGGCGAAGTTAAAAGATTTTTTTTGGTGTGGACCTGTTCCTTTGAATAAACACACCGGTATATTGTAATTGGTCAAAGCTTACCTCATGAACAGCAAAGGAAAAAAAAACTGAGACTGCGAACAAAACATAAGAAAGCGAAAGCGCAGCAGCAGAACTCTTGGCTTTAGATAAGGACAAGTACAAAATTGAGGATGCAAACACTTCACTTAATCCAAAAATCCACCCATCAATGGTCTCACCTGGTATTTTACGGGAGTAACATAACCTCTTTCATTCCAGTTTACATATTTGGGAAGAAAATCTTCTGGAACGTTCAGAAGACCCATATAAAGAAAACCACGAGGTTCATGAGGCACTACTGGACCGTCGATATATCCATTTAACAATACATTTGCCTCAGTGACATTCTGGACAAAAACATATCTTTTAGTTTTAGGTTTATCAACAAATATATGAACCATTGGAAAAATAACCCTACAGACTGTTTTGCGCTAAGCGCTCTTCAGGAGTTCTAAACAATTAAAGTAAATACTGCGCAATAAACAAAATGATATCCATCTCTGCAACTTGATGGCAGCACATTCGAAAGCACAGGGCGGATATCGCCATTTTTTAGCAGGAGCTAAGAATCAAAAATAATTCTCATCTTGCTGCTTTCTGCGTCTGGAAACATCGCAGTACTAATGCACTAATATGTAAGCATATCAGCAAAGGCTTAGAGGGGGTGCTCGATCCCCTTTTGTCAGTCTTTTGGATCCTATCAGTTTTTTGGATCCTCCAATGAAGCTGAAAGAGTAATGCTGTTGAGTTGCTAAGTTTAACCTTTCTGGGAATTGAACGCACTATCCCTGCTCCAGCACAAATATGTAGAAGAAAACAGAAAACTTTTTGAGTATTGATCAATTCTCTTCAAATGTGCCAACAAATCGAAATCAGCTTTTACGTAGTTTTTTGTTAAAATTTTGGGTTAGATCGATTGGGCCATTTATCGACTTCGTTTTGGGACTCACTAGGTCGGCGAAGTGATTCATTTCAAGTTTATAAGTATGTTTTTTCATCGCATATTCTAAATTGTGTCTGGTTACAGCGTTGAGATTATCCTTCCATGTTCGATAGCGATGCTCTTCCTCGTTCTGAAATCAAAATGCAGTTGATTATAAAATAATAAATTAACTAATGATAGGCACAAGAATTAGCTTGTAAGTTTGGGCAGGGTCGATATTTTATTCATCTGTATTACCTTGTGTGTATATTTTTTCTTGTAAGTCTTCTTCCAATGTTCGAACAAGTGTCTGTAATAACTCCCGTTTATTCCAACGGAAAACGTAGAGAAAAACATACAGAAAATTACAAGCTTATAGTTCATCGCTCTGCAAGTCATAAGACGCCAAATTAAAAACATTTTACAGTAAATCCAAGCATTTTTGAAAGACTATCCTCTGTAACTGGCATGACTACATGCCAGTGTTTAGATCTGTTCATTCAGTCCAGCGCTAGCCATACTATACGTCACCATCCCATTGGAGAGTGAAATGAAATTTTGGGGGCACCAAAAACACTATCTCCTCAGAACCAACCAAGATTTTTATTAGTGGCTTAACCGGTGAAGAATGTTGGTGACTGTGACTGCTCTCGTAATTGCTTATTTTATTGCCTTAAATCAGTGGTTTTCAACCTTTTTATTCAGCAACCCACTTTGCAACCTGACATAACCAAACGACCCCCTTCCAAAATTATGAGTTATTAAACACATGTAATGCAGCTACGCATGCATAGCAGCAATAAAAGTGACTAACGTAAGCAGTGGCGTAGCCACGGGGGAGGGAGGGTTGGAAGTTACAACCCCCCTCATTGGGCCTCAATTGACGTCATACTTACGTCTCTTTCTGACTTTCATTTTGAAGCGTTAGTTATTTTTACTACATAGCCTAAGTCGGTAATTTTATGTTAATTGGATGCTTAGCCAGAGGCAGATCCCGAGAACTCGATTTAGGGGGTGATAAACGGCGCAGATATATTGTACATTCAGAGCAGAAATATGAAACAGCACAGAGTTCACTTTTAACTTCTCCCGCTTGTGATATTTTAATACTCGGGTGTCGTGTTAATAGAAGTTAAAATTTAGTGGCGACGGTGGCGTAACCACGGTACGGAAAAGTTAAAACTCTTTTAGAGACTGAAATGGCTTCACATTTTTTTCTTTTTCTGATATTTATATCGAACTGATATTTTTATTGTCATTCTGATATTTTTATTGTCAGCGACATGGCCTAGCGGTACCGCGCGCAGGTGACAGATCCTACGTGACGGGTTCGATTCGCGGCTGGAGCCGATCGCATGTGACATATCTAACGGGTGGCTGCTGACTCGAAGAGCGCAAGCTCACTTCGCAGTCTCCCTCAATTACTGTTGAATTTTCAGTTCAATATAATTTGAAAATAACCTCAGTTATTTATTTTATTTATTTATTTATGAACTGCTTGATGCTTTGTCATTGATAATCTGGTTTTGTAATTGCCATAATAACAAGAAATATGTACGTAGCGGTGTTTTCTGAATCTTGTTCTTCGCCGTTACGCTTATTGAAACAATGACGCAATTTTATTAGCAGGGCAGTGCCGCTCCTGTTCACGCAACTGCCCTCGGCCCCTCAGACCTTCCGCAGAAAAGAGGCTAAACGATTTCAAGCAAAAATGGTTTACGTAGCTCAACGATGGCGGAAGCATTTCTATAGTGGGGGGATCCAAAACCAATGATCAGATTTTCTTCGCCTTCAACCAAGGCCGGCAGTGGCATAGCGAGAAATTTTAAAAAAGGGGGCATAATTTCCGCATTTTTTCCATTGCTTTTTTTTCGGCAGAACTAATTTGAAGATGATTGAGAAACAAGAAAAGCTTTTGGGGGGATCGGGGGCATGCTCCCCCGGAAAATTTTTGAAAATTTACGTGCTGTAATGGCTCTTTTAGTGCATTTTAAATAATTTTCAGGCGAATTGTGCCTAAATTTTTTGGCCCTAATTTTGAGTGCTTCGCCAAATATGATGCATTTTGTTCGCACATTTTCAATTATGCGTGCTTAAGGCGTAAGGCTTTTAGTTATCGAAGAGGTTCGAAATTATAACAAAATTGTATGCAAAATTGTATGCATTAAAACATTGTTGAAAATGGCTGGTGGCAGGATGCATATCCCTCATCCTACCTCTCTGGATTCGCCTATGGCCATAAGCTACAAAAACCGTCAAAAGAATCTGGCATATTTCAGTCACTTGGCACCATTTATAGTATTGTTCTTTTTTACTAAAAGGCAAAGTCAAAAAGGGGGCCATGGCACAATGATCCCCCCTTAATACGCTCCTGAGGGCCGGATTTTGACAGTGAGAGGCCCTAGGCTATTTGATCTACTGGTTATCGGTAGCCTAATGTAGGTATACTCGTCCTCAGATGTTCTGTTTTCTACTGAAAGTATCTGTGAAGAGAACAAAAAAAGGTCTCGATTGTTCGTAATAAAGTCCCCCATTTTCTTCGAGGCCCTTGGTTTCAGCCTGCTTAGCCTATACGTAAATCCGGCCCTATGCCTACAACTCATATTTAGCCTTTCCACATGTGACATATGTCCAATATTATGTGGGCTTCAGACCCACGGTTCTTGCTTCTAGTTTCTGTTTCCCCAACCCCACAAACAAAATTTTAAAGAAAACATCTCTGGATTTAAGCTCTTTTCTGGGTTTTACTTTCGATGGTAGGCCTAATAAGTTTCAAATACATTCATGCACAGGCAATATTGTAGAAATAACCGCGTACATTAGGGCCCCCCCAGAGTCCCCCTGAAAAAAAAATGGGGAGGCCAGGCCTCTTCCCCCCCGGCTCCGCCACCTATGACGTAACTCAAAAAAGAATTAAATCGCTAACCTTTGAATATCGTTTTATCAGTTCACCAGAAAGCATTCCTTTGACTTCCTTACAATGATTGTGCCTTAACTGCCTTCGGTATTTTTAGTTTAAAACATCTGTCTTAAATTTGAGGCCATCTTTTGTTATTATACAACGTATGGTCAATTGTGACATCATTCTCAACCGTAGGCGCACGCAGGGGGGGCACGGTGCCATGGTACCCCCTTTGACCCTGTAATAAGGTGTTAAAACCTAACTTTCCGTCTATGATTTCACAAACTAATAATGGTGGCATTCTCCTGTCACTTATTTTAGCCAAGCCTCTGCTTTTAGACATAAGCTGCGAAAATCTTTTTGCGTTGTCTATAGTGACTGCACTCACTGCATGCCCTTTTTCGATAAAAAAGTGTGCTAAAATGAGTGATTTTTAAGTGAAAACCGCAAAAATTCGTTGGCGGCAGGGAGCTTCGTCCCCAGACTCTCGGTTGTGCCCCCCCTCTTTGCTAAATCCTGGGTGTGCCACTGTTTTCAAACCCCGTCCCATTGCAAAATCCTGGCTACCCTAGTGAACGTAAGTATTGTAATATCACCCTGTTAAAAGAAAGACTCAATAAATGTATGCACATCATGGCAGCTGCCCTAATGACATGGCTGATGTTGCATTTTGGTCATAAGCTTGTCAATGCGAGGCTCGTTAGTGGATAGAGCACATCTCCGATCTATAGCTCTGCTATTAGTTTATTCCTGGGGTTGTTCTTTATTTTCAGTAATGCTGAGAAGCATGCCTCACACAGTTAGGTTGATGAAAAAGGCATCACAAGTTGAATCGCTGTGCCTGCCACTCTAAAATACGAAGCTACCAAGGCTGACCAATTTGCAGGCAAAGACAGCTCTTTGAAGGCATCCTCCGCAGTCGAATCATTTATCAGGGCTATAAATTCCTCTTAAGTTGCATCACTTCCGCTCAACTTGCAACGTCTGAGTTGCAAGTTGCAACGTCTGAGCCTGCGACAAAGGGATTTCTAACAAATACTTACTATAATACCTCTCGCGACCCCTAGAAAAATGCCAGATGACCCCCACGGGGTCGCGACCCCCAGGTTGAAAACCACTGCTTTAAATCAAAACACTCGACGACTAATTTTTGCTTGATCAACAGTTGATCAGATTGCCTCAACAATACTCTCTCGACCAGTGGAGTAGCGAGAAATTTTAAGGGAAGGCACAAACTACAAATGACATTAAACGAGTCTGGCATATTTCCATAGATGGGCAAGTTAATGCAAAACGTTAGCTTCGTTAACCACTACTTCGTTTACACAGTTATGCACTTCCGTTAATGTTAATTCGTTAAATTCAGCTCTAATTAACGGAAGTTGATTAAATTCGTTAAATCGTTATTTTTGACTCAGAACGGCATTTCTTTTTACAAAAAAGCTTAAAATTTTCAATATCAATGTTTGCTTAAGGATTTAAGCAATTTTTCTGCTCACAAACAATATGTTTTGTTGTTTTTATCTCGCTTTTTGACCTCATTGGTTGTATTTTGCTAGTTAATCGATGTCAAACTAAACCAACAATAGGAGAAATAAGCGTTTACAAAAATTTAATGGAAGTTATCAAGCATTAACGGAAGTTAATTTAGTCCGTGATATTTCAAAAAGAAATTCAACGAATTAACTAGTTAATGAAAAAGTTAGCTTCGTTATTAATTGTGCCCACCTCTGCATATTTCAGTCACTTACCACCATTTGTTCTTAATCATTTTTTACAGAAAGGCCAAGGCAAGAGGAGGGACATGGCACAATGCCCCCCTTCCTAAACATGCTAGAACTCTCGACTATTTCTATAGCTGATACAGCATTTCCCTTTGCCTCAGTGACTTGATACTTTTACCAGCAGGCGGCAGGCGATAAAGCAACGCGCAACAATTTTTTTCGCACCAAGTTTGTTTAATTTTTTTTCGACTATGGGAAAGCTGCTGAGGTTAATGGGTTATAATTACACATTGCGCAACGCCTTACCACATGCCGGTGAGGCAGGTGCAGCTTTTCTTGTATTTCCGACCTTTTTATTTCCTGTGCCTGTCGTTCTTGCAATGTAACTGAGCTTACACTGACAGAATGACTCCCATTTTTAAAATGAAACTAAAAAACCTCCACAGGCTACTTCCCACGTGGAGTTTCATGAGACATGTTGTACAAAATTGAAATGATTTAAATATTATTTGCACAAGACGACTCCTGACAACACCACACAGGGTGGAACAGAATGTAAAGGTTTACTTTTGTTTTTAAGCAAATAAGCACTGCGTATGCGCTGGTTTATGCATGCAGCTCTATGGTCAAACCTGAACTCATAGCTTAGAAAACAGTAGAATAAGCTAAACAAGAAATAAGGCGGAAGAAGTTTTACAACCGAAAGCAAAGTACTAACGCTTGATAAATAGAGCTATATATTGCGCACACGGGTTTACTCCGGAAAATAGTCATCAATCAATTTTATGGCTCGGTTAAAATTGTTATGGAAGACAATCAGGTAACTTACGTAAAGTCATCTTCTTTCCTCTCCTTCCTTATTTTTAGACATATCTAAAATAGTACTTTTGTCAATACCTAGATCTACTCTGTGGACCGGGCTACAACTAGAGTTCCAGTCTGCCTAATTGTGTCTATAGTAATATAGCATCCAATACGCCAACAAGAATTAGCAATGCTCTTTACCATTTCGCTGATTGCTAAAACTCCGCGAGACATGCTTAAGGTATATTCACACTAAATGCGATTTTTTATCCGATTTGTTGTACGAAATTTCATCCAATTATGACGTAAGCTTTGGACGGAAATGCCTTCCACAGATTTCGAACCCGAACGGTTTTGTTTGTTATCGGTTAATTGTTTTGCATAGCGCCTTGCGATTGCTCTCTAGAACGCAGTGCAAAGTGACGTAGCTCTGGTATCATAACCTTTAGCTTACGCCTCTTTACGTACTAAAAATCATACCGAATTTGGTATAAACTTACCTCAAAACGACTTGCAATGCATTGCAGTTTACCGCTCATCCGTAACTTTTACATTTCTGGTGAGCGTTAACATCGTTAAGCCAAATTGAAGATTAGCCTATCCAAAGCTGTAAGTTCTGCAAATCGCGTTTCTGATATGGGTAGGCTCAAATTGTAAAAATTGACACCAGCTTAAAACATTCTCGTAGCCCAGGTAGAAAATAATTTCAAAACAGTTCCGAAATCACATTTGACTATTTTGGTGATATGTGATTTCTCTCAGCACTGGGTGTCCGACGCTCTGTGTTACTTTTCACAATAAGCTCATTACCGTATCGACAAAAGGGTAAAAGTGATCTCAAAAATGTCTTCTTGTTGATGAGCAGCAAATTCTTCGCTTAATTAATGTGACCACTATGGCCTACGTTCGTCAAAATAGCAGCTGTGCCTACTCATACTTAACGCAGCTCTCGAAATCGAAAAAAATCGAAATTAATGGCGGAATCGAAAGCAGAACTCGATTGTTCTTTCGTATGAGCATGATCGTTTTAAATGTCCGAGCAAGATTCATGCAGCCAGGTGATTGTGTCATCATCCAGGTGGACCAATCCAGTTATCCCATGAGGTGGAGAGAACAGGGGACAGTGAGGCATTACAAGCTCTGCTGTTTGATTCTCAGTGTCACAGTCGTATGCCGCCAGAGCCGGATTAAAGGGGGCTATAGCCCCGGGGCCTCCCATGAAAGGAGCCCCCGATCAGTGATAAAAAGTTTGTCAATGGCGTCCTCAAAATAAAAAAGACCCCTTCGGTTTCAAATTTAATCAAATTAAGTATGAAAAGTTTAGATGGCCATTGAATCACTTCTGTATGTTATGATGATTTTTTGAGATTTTAGCAATTGATACCAGTAAATGGCAGCCCTGCAAAAGTTTTATTACAGCGTTTCGGTGAAGCATTTGAAGGAGGGTTATTCTTTACATTAGTTCTGCTTCACTTACTGTATATTTTTTCACAGTTTTTTTGACCATTACTCAGTGGCGTAGCCGGGGGAAGGGGGCCCCTCTTTTTTCCTTGCGAAGATATTCTTTAGAAAAGAATACCTTTTTCCTTGATGATTTGCCTAAATCCGGGTACAGCAACCCCCTAAATTTTTCGCTGGCCACGTCGCTGTCATTACTTATCCGGCTTGAAGAGTCTAAGCCGCCGAGGTGGTCCGGTGGATAAGCTATGCTATTCGCTACTTTATTGATAGCCAGCACATAAAGTATTGTAAGAGCATTCCCACTACAGACGTTTGTCGCTTCTTCTGTTTTTATTATACTATAGCGAATATGTCATTATTTTAGCTGTAGCGTTTAGCGAATATGCCATTATTTTAGCTGTTTCTGCTAAAGTGCATTAAATTCCTTTTTGCATGCCTTGGCAACCAGAAATTCATTTCAGATACTAAGGTTAAAAATTTCTGATCTTCAATGTTGACAAAGCGTTTTTCACTACGCGCATCAATCTGAGCAACGTCGATTGTGGCATGGTAAACATCACTATTCAATATTTCTTTCCATGTTCAATTTTCCAACTTTTGTAATCATATTCTGTGCCGCATTTTTGTTCTTAAAAGTGCAGGTAGAACGTAGAGACGATAAGCACAGAGCAGTCGTAGCGGCCTAGCGGGACGGCAAACTTGATCAATTTTTAGCGTAGTCAAGTTCGAGTTCATGCCGTAGCCACGGGAGGGGGGGATTGGGGTTACAACCCCCCTCCTCCATTGAGCCTCAAATGACGTTATGCTTACTTCTTTTTCTGATATTTATTTCGAAGTGCTCGATGCTTTGTCATTGATAATCTGGTTTAGTAATTGCCATAACTACAAAAACTATGTAGCGTTGTTTCCTGAATCTTGTTCTTTGTCGTTATGCTTATTGAAGCAATGACGCAATTTTATTAGCAGGGCAGTGCCGCTCCCGTACATGCAACTGCCCTCGGCCCCTCAGACCTTCCGTATAAAAACGGCTAAACGATTTCAAGCAAAAATGATGTACGTACTGTAGCTCAAAAACAAACTAAATTGCTAACATTTGAAAATCGTTTTACCACTTTCACCAGAAAGCATTCCTTTGACTTCCTTACAACAATCGTGCCTTAACTACCTTCGCTATTTCTGTGTTACAAGATCTCTCTTAAAATTTCAGGCCATCTTTTGTTATTATACAACCAGGGGCGGATCCAGGGGGGATGTGGGGTATGCTGCATATGCATTCCCCCACCAGCCATTTTCAACAATGTTTTGGATGAATAAAATTTTTCCATAAATTCGAACGTCCACTTAATAATATGTCTTAGTCGCCTTAAGCACGCATAATCGAAACTGCACGAACAAAATGCATCACATTTGGCAAAGCACTCAAAGTTGGGGGCCAAAAATATGACCAACTTTCCTTAAAAATTGTTCAAAAAGCACTAAAATGGCCATTGCAGTATGCAAATTTTCAAAAATTTTCCGAAAGAGCATGATTTTTTTCAGTTCAAAAACTTTAAATTTTTAAATTCGAGTTTTGCGAAAAATATCTTTTAGGTTTGAATTTGCAGTGTGATACGTATGTTGGTGTATTTGAGAGCAGCAAAAAGCAAAGCAAGGGGCCTATTATGCAAATCGTGCCTCAAGACATGTACAAGTACAAGTTCGTTTATTTCGCCGTAATTACAATTAAATAATCAAAGTATTAGAATTAAACAATAATAATGGCCAGGACGCACCGAAGAACCTTTAGGTTTTCAAGTCCAGGTGCCCCCTGACTGAAACATACGTATTACATAAGGACAAATCAAACTAAGTGCTCGAAAATCAGAAGATGGATTGGGTTGTGATTTTTACAAAAAAAGAGAAAAAGAATATGAATACACTAAATATAAGCACATTTTAAGAAAATAAGCGAAAACAGACAAACAAAATAATCGAATAATTAAAACATGAAACAAGAAAAATTTAGATTCATATAGGCCTACAGTCAATCGGTAATATTGAATCTAGTAACTTGCAACAAGGCAGTTTTTATAAATCTTTTTGAAAGCTATAAAGTGCATTTTCTTCAAATTTTTATCGAGTTCGTTCCATAGCTTAGTGCCTCTGTGTAAGATCTGATTTTGACCAAGTGATTTTGAAAACCGAGGTACGAAATATACAATTTCTTTAGATCTTCTTGTATTATGATCATGAATTTGTTGAATTTTTGTAAAGTTTTCATAAATTTCCGGCGGCAACTCGTCGGGTACGAGCAGATAAAAGAATTTAGCGAGTTCAAAATTATATAGTTCTGTGAGCTTTAATAATTTCAGATTCTTGTACAATGGGGATATTGGGCAGAATTTAATTTGTATTTGATGTACAAATACGAATCAATTTGTTTAATCTCAAATTAATTTCTTGCAGTAGATATTTATGCGCTGTGCCCCAGACAATGATATCATATTGCAAGCGACTATAAACAAGAGCACAAAATACAGTGCGTAAAGTATCAATTGACACAAATTTTCTTAATTTGTAAAATACCCCAGAACTTCTTGCAAGCTGCAATGACAACTCTTTGATATGTGACGACCAGCTTAAGTTTTCATCGATGTATAATCCCAAGTATTCGACTGCTTTTTTCCTTTCTACTAGTGCTTTGTAGATGGTCATTGTGAAGGGGGCCGAGATAGATTTTTGCGGAACTTTATTGATTAGTACATAATTGGATTTTTGATAATTTAATGATAGTTTGTTCCGACTGAACCAGTTATTAATTTTATTAAGCTCACAATTAACCCTAGACTGAAGCGATTCCAGATTGGCGTCAGACATGTTTAAATACGTATCATCCGCAAATAGACTTGTGGAGAACTCTGAAGCCGAGGGCAGGTCGTTGATGTACATTAGGAATAGTAAAGGACCCAGTGAGGAACCTTGCGGTACATCACAAGTCACATTTAACAAATTAAACTCGCAATTAGGTATTTTGGTGTATTGAAATCGATTGTTTAAATAATCTCTGAAAAGATTTAAGGACGGGCCTCTAAATCCAAAGTACTTTCGAGTTTCCAGAGTAAAATTTTATGATCGGCCGTATCGAAAGCTTTTGATAAGTCTAAAAATAAGCAACAGTTGTACAATTTTTTGTCTGCGGTCGTCATGAGATTGTTATGAATATCAGCAATGGCGTGGATAGTTGAAGAGTTTTTGCGAAAACCATATTGACGTGATGATAATAATTTGAATTTTTCTGGATATTCGATGACGCGATTAAACAAAAGTTTTTCAAATATCTTACTAAACTGAGACAATGAAGAGATAGGACGATAATTGGTAGGCTCGCAGACATTGCCCTTTTTGTTATTGGAACTACTTCAGCAATTTTTAAAGCTTCTGGAAAAACTCCTCGGGTTAAATATAAATTAAATAGTTTGCTGAGAAATTCAGCGATGGAAATTTTTGCTAGTTTAATGAATTTGGTTTCGTAATCATATTTTCTAATTGCTTTTTTATCTTTGAGTGATGAGATAATGGTGATTAGTTCGTCAGGGGTAGAAGGTGACAAAAACAATGAGTTCTTGATATTGCGAAAATGCAGAAATTTTTCGAAGGAATGTGAGCTTGGAATAATTGAATTTGCCATATTGGGACCTATGTCTGTAAAAAATTGGTTTAAAGTATCTGCAATTACTTGGGGATCCGAAGTTACATGACCCGACTTAGTTTTTAACTTCGTTGGGGGACTAGATTTTTTTTTATCAGGATTAACTAATTCATACACCGTATTCCACAAAGCTTTTTGATCGTTGCTGTTTTTACAACAAAGATTATTATAGTAAATGCGTTTAGCATTAGCAATCGCCCTGTTTAACGTATTGCGATAAGCTTTGTAGATCCTGTAAGACTCGGAATCAATTTGAGGTAATTTCATAAGTTTTTTGAACCACTGGTTTTTTCGCTGTATTGATTTAACTAAGGAAAAGGAAAGCCACGGTTTTTTTTTCCATCTTTTTTGTTTCCGAGAAGCTTTTTTTAATGGAGCAAGTTTGTTAATTACTTTTCCAAGTATTTGATTAAACTCATCAAATTTTGCATTAATATCGCAATTGTCAGGAAGCATAAGGTTATTTATTTCAAAGTGCATTTCATCTGCAAAAATTTCAGGATCAAAGTTTGTCATATCACGAAAATGATAGTCGTGATTCAGTTTTGACTTCTTCATTTTTGATGACTTAATCGCAAATACAGGTAAGTGATCAGTTATGTCGGAAAGCACAATTCCGCCTAGGGTGTGATACGGTGCGTCATTAGTAGACTCCTATATGTAGTCCAGAAGGGTTTTGGAGGATTCAGTTACTCCAGTTGGCGCATCAATAAGACATTTACAAGAGCAGCTTATTAAGTTATTTGCATACTTTCTGTTTTTATTATTGCTGCAAACTTTCATCAGGTCTAAATTAAAGTCCCCAACCACGATGTATGAATACTTTTTATGATTAAATTTGTGGAGAATATCACTCATTGCATTAGAAAAATTTTCAATGTCCTCAACGTAAGTTACTGGGTGTCTGTAAACGACGCCGATCATGAGAGTGCCATTTTTGGTTTGAGTTTTAATCCAAATATTTTCTATATAGTTTAACCTGCAATTGATTTCGGAATTTACACTGTAATCTAGTTTGTTTTGCATATATAAACCTACACCGCCTGCTAGAGTCTCACTGTCAGCGTGTAGAAAATCATAGCCATTAAGCTCGATCTTTGAGTAAACAGAATTACCAGATAATTTTGTTTCTGTAAGGGCAATGATATCAGATTGTACGCTCAATTTCGATAAAAACTCATGCATTTGATTGAAGTTCCTTAGAAGACTACGTATGTTAAAATGCATGCATAAACAAATTATCAATATTTTTTTTATGGTATTTCAGACTATTATTAAGAGAATTTATACTATAATACATCGAGCGATTAAAGAATTCATCGTAATTATTTTCTGCTGAATAATTTTTGGTGTCACTCATGTAAGGAACCGAACCACTGGTCGGTTCATTTGAGTCGTAGGTCTCAAGTATTGAGCAGTCAATAGGCGGTAATTCGGTGAGCGAGCAATCACGGCAGGTAAAGTTGTCAATTATTTTTTTGTTGTTGCGAGAATTGCAGCTTGAAAGATCTATGGTACAGGTCACGTGCCGTGGTTTAAGGCAATTCGTGCAAGTCACAAAATCGTTAAACACAGGTTTAGAGCAATTAAAGCAGAGCAATTTAACACATGATGTCATTTTTGTTAGACAAACAAACCAATATCAGTATTATAAGATAATTAGCGAACCATAGTTAACCATCATTGACTAAGTTATAACATGGCGAACTAACATTTAGGTCGTCGTTAAACATCAAAGGGAAAGAATTTAGTGATTTAAAGTCGATATTTTCTCCCTGCTTTGCTAAGTCCTCAAGAGAGTTAATACTAATCCAATTCCCCATACCTTCATCTTTTTCGCCTTCCGACAAGATTCTTCCACTACAGGTGGCAGATTTTTTACTCTTATTTTCCCATTTATTGTATGAGCCAAAACGAAGTTTTCGCAATTTGTCTTGATGTAGTGAAGCAGCTTAGATCTCAGCGGTGTTAAGTCTTCAGTGATAAAAGCATTAGTGAAACTTTCCAGATCTTTTAACTTCGATTTTGCGTAGATAAATTCATTGCGCTTCTTGTAATTCACAAAACGCGCTATTACTGGTCTAGGACGAGCTGACATAGTTGACCTTTTTTTTCCGAGACGGTGAACTCGTTGAACATCATTGGGATTAAGCTCTATTTTCAGTTGTTTTGCCAAGTCCAACAGTACTTCTTCGCCGTCATCTTTGTTTCCATTCTTTTCTCTCACCCCATGTATTCTAATATTTTCACGCCTGCCATATTGCTCGAGTTCGTCCATTTTCGTGACAGACAAATTCATAGCTTGCTTCAGTACACCGTTCTCGTGCTGAAGCTTTTTTAGCTTTCCTTTACTTTCCGAGAGTTCATTTTTTATTTCTTGTCTCTCTTGCAGTAAGAGTTTCATCATATTGTTTACTTCGATTAAATTTTTTCTGTCATCTTCGTTGAACGAATTTTCATTGTTGACTACTTGACTATAATTTCTGTTTTCTTTTCTCATAGGACTCATTTCTTGTGTTTATTTCAGCCAATTCCACCTGTTAGCCAATTCCACCTTATTGAAGACTGTAGATAGCAACTCAAGACAGCTGCTTACATGGATGTGCCACCCTAGAAAAGATCGTCAAATGGCGTCCTCTAAAAAAATTTGATACTAACGTCAAAATCAGGTCTGCAAAAAAGCGTGGGGGCTTCCCGGAAAATTAGTCCCGGGGCCCCCTAGGCCTTAATACGGCCCTGCATACGGCAGATGGAACCATCCCCAAGTTGTGCAGGGATGAGAGGAATCGCCCAACATCAGAGCGAAGATGGTTTAGCCGCACCCAGGAATGTCTCAGGAGATGCATACTTGGAGGAAGGGTGTCGGTGTTGCAAATGAAGAGGTGAAGTCGAGTGTTGCAATTGTTCTAATCCGAGCTACATGCGTGTTCCGCCCAGATGTCCAGTTGGTTGAGATTGGATAGTAGTTCTCTAGCGGCGGGCACAAAAGGGTGTCTTTGACTTCAAACGCCGAGACTGCTTTCGTTCTGGGCTGGTGATTTTGTAATGGAGGAGATGGTTTGGCTCCAAGGCTCGGCGAGCTAAGGTCGATGTGGCTTGTCTACGACGAAGCCCCGCAGGTGGGACGCCAGCGAGAGCCGTTAGGCAATTCGTTGGTGTGGAAAGCAGGCATCCAGTCGCAATGCGTAGTGAGTAATTATTTATTAATCATATTATTAATCATATTACTTACGCAATGCGTAATTAATAATTGGATCAACCAAACGAGTGTGGGTATTGCGACACCAGACAGGTGCGCAATATTCTGCAGTAGAGTACACAAGGGCAAGAGTTGCAGTGCGCAGGACTGAGACACCATCGCCCCAGGTAGTTCCGGCTAGTCGCCTGATTAATAAACCTCTGGTGCTAAGTTTCTTGCGAAGTGACTCCAGGTGTCGCCAGTACGCAGGGCCGGCCTTAGGTGATTGGAGGCCCTAGGCAAAGTGAATTTGAAGGCCCTAAATGAAATAGAAAAATAAAAAATTATTACGAAAAAAAATTTCGCGATTTGTATTTGTATCAACAACTACCTCTATTTATATCTAAATTAACAAATTAACTGAGATTTACACAAACATATTCGTATAAATCAGTTACCGGTAATATTCAGCAGAAACTAATTTTTCCGCTGTTAAGATTACTGGTTATCGGTAGCCTAATATTTCTCGCCCAATCTCTTTAGAAAATTTGGCCAAGCAATGTGGCTAACTATTTATTTTTCTATTGCTTCTGAGCGCTGATGCGAACTTCTTCTAGAGGTAAATGTTGAACTACTTCTGTTAAAAAGCAACTCTTCGAAAATTTTGAAACCGACATTGTTGTAATTCAAACTTAAATTTCTATTTTTCTTTTATTAGGCCAACTGTTAAAATAGAACTTTTTAAATCCCTTCCTAGCATACGTTTACCTGACGTATATTCAGCAAATCATTTTAATACCGGCACTTTAAAAACATCTTTAATACGTTAGTGCTTATCTTAGCCGTTAAAATGCACTTTATTTGAAGATAAGTCGACTTAATTAACTCTAGTAGCTTACTACCTTCAACGTATTTTACAACTCAGCAGCTGGATCAGTGTTGCCTAATTATTTTTTTTCCAGCCCAATCAGTGACAAAGGCTAGCCCAAAACCAGCCCAATTGTAACCACCAATGTTAATCCATTGTAAGTGCATAACATCAATGCGTCCACTGTTTTGTGCACATCAACTAAAACGGTAACAAAAACAAAAATAGGAGGTGCAAAGCATAGATCAGAGGTTTTCAACCAATAAGCCATGAGCCCATGACCCAGCAGTGGGCCACGGCAGTGTTTTCAGTGGGCCGCAGAGCTTGATTAGAAAGCAACATCAGCAGTCTCCAGTCATGTCATTATGTTGGCTTCGTACTTTTTGGTAATAGTTGTTGGGCCACTAGTGGCGTAGCGAGAAATTTGGAAAGGGGGAGCCATAATTTCTACTTTTTCAATTGTTATTTTTTCGGCAGAACAAAGTTGAAATTGATTGAGAAGCAAGAAAGGCTTTTGGGGGGTCCGGGGTCATGCTCCCCCGGAAAAATTTTGAAAATTTACGTGCTGCAAATGGCTAATTTAGTGCTTTTTGAATAATTTTTACGCAAATTTTGTTTAAATTTTTTGCCTCTAAATCTGAGTTTTTCACCAAGTGTGATGCATTTTGTTCGCACATTCTCGATTATGTGTGCTCAGGGCGTAAGGCTTCGCTATCGAAAAGGTTCGAAATTATGGAAAAATTGTATAACTTACATCAAAAGCATTTTTGAAAATGGCTGGTGGAGGATGCATACCCCTCATCCTACCCCCTAGATCCGCCCCTGGCCATAAGCTACAGAAACCACCAAAAGAGTCTGACAGAGTTTAGTCACTTGGCATCTTTTTTACTAAAAAGCGGAGTCAAAAGGAGGGGGCCATGGCCCAATGGCCCCCCTAAATACGCTACTGTGGGCCACCGTCATATTTTATCATTTTAGTGAGCCATGAGCAAAAAAAAGTTGAAAGACCCTGGAATAGATACAAATACCAATGGCAAGTGAAATGAAAACAATGCGATAGGTTAAATGAATAGTGGGGCAAGATTAGTAAAGAGGCAAGCTGAATACAAACAGTGTGACAAGCTCAATTAAAACTGTGTGGCAAACTAACATAAACAGTGTGACAAGCAAAATGAAAAATTGTATAAAAGCAGTGTACATATTGATAGCAAATGATTGCCAATGGGAGCCCATTGGTTTTGGCACATTATCACAATCATAAACATATTGTGGAATACAACAAATGTAAAGAAGCTTTGACCACCTAACTAAACTCAAGAAAATACGTCGTTTGACGTTTAAATAAATGAGGAAATAAACGAACAATTATATGCATATCAGCATTGAAACATGTTCAGAAAAGATGTGCCGGTACTACACCGCCCGAAAACCCGCAGCTTTAAACAAAAAGTAGCCCAAGAAACCGCAACCCGCAAACTCCAAAATTTTCCCGTAACTTCGTATCGAAACCAGCCCAATTGGTCGGGAAAACCGCCCAACTGGCTACACTGAGCTGGATCAGTCTTCTGCCTGCATTCTGTCTATTATGCTGCAATAATCGACCACAATCAGACTGAAAGGAATCGTCACAAAAATGTGACATATAAGCTCGTATGTAACAAAAGTCTCGTGATCTCGTTAGCCTTGCTACGCTCCGCCGATCCAGGCTAAACTCATTCTAGACTGTAAAGACTCTTTTTTTTGCATTGCTTTACCTGGACATCTCGACTTCATCTCTTTTCTAGGTTGTGCCCTATTTTTAGCAGGCGACTGGCCCCAAACAACGATACCCAATGAAAGAGCCTATAACTACTAACCCACAACTACGTTACCGGTAGCCTAACTAGCCCACATCACTAGAAGCCACCATGGCAACCCACTCATTTACAGCTGCAGACGCGTTTTGACCTTACTATGGTCTCATCAGTGCAGCATAGCAACCTCCCCCCTTCCTGGGAAAAAAAATTCTACCCTTCAAAAGAATTTAGGTGCAGCGACCGTGCTAATTTTTTTTTTAACGCTTTAGTTCTATATTTTTATCTTGAGCATGTTCAACGTATAACGTTTTGTCGCTGTTTCCTTATTTTTAACCAAGCTGTTTTTTGTGTTGATGATGGCGTTGTTTTATGGTTAAAAATAAAAAATCCTACTACTACTACTACTACTACTACTCACCCCAAATCTAAACCTCTAGGCTACTCGTTCTGCTCAAGGTAGAACATTTGAAATAAAACCTTCAAGGAATTAGTTGTGGGTCAGTCGTTATGGGCTCTTTCATTGGGTATCGTTGTTTGGGGCCAGTCGCCTGCTGAAAATAGGGCACAACCTAGAAAAGAGATGAAGTCGAGATGTCCAGGTAAAGCAATGCAAAAAAAAGAGTCTTTACAGTCTGGAATGAGTTTAGCCTGGATTGGCTGTGCGCAGCAAGGCTGACGAGAATTTTGTTATAGTCGAAACATTAATTTGTCCCTTGCAAAGCTCGTATAGTAGGTCATGTTTCGCTTTTTAAATATATTTATTTTTTTCTTATGATTCGGATGCGAGGCCCACACCCATCGGAGGCCCTAGGCGGTTGCCTATGCTTAAGGCCGGCCCTGCTGTACGTGAGAGTACTTTACAGACCATGGTGAGAGATCTATCTAGTGTTATGCCAAGATATACTTTGAAGTACCAGAGAATGGGAGTGACTTGCCTTTCAACTTCACCAAAAGCTCACGTTGTGCTTCCCTGTTAGTAAGATGGACAGTGGCGTACCCAGGATTTTTTAATGGGGGGTGGTTCAGTGACGTCACATCGTGCTGACGTAAGTTTCAGTGACGTCACAGCTATTATAATGCTATAACGAAGAAAACAATCCAGATATTTCATTCACACTTTCGCTTGATTCTTTGCACTTCATTTAGGAGCGAAAAGGTTTTACAAAAACTCAAGCTGTCAATTCGTGGTTAAAAATTTTCCAAAAAATTTTAGTCGACTTCATTTTTGGGCCATAGGAAGGTTAACTGACTAAAGTAAGCTAGCTTTCGCAACGTCACAAACAGGATGTAGCCAGGGGGTTAAAACAGGTAATTGCTTCCCTCCAAAAAAATCTTTTCAAGAACCAACATTGATATAAACAACACATATAAACCTTGATAAAAACATTTAATATGCTCTCATTATAAAAGGGGCGGTTTTCCCTGTCTTGAAAACTGAAGACAGTGAAGCGTGAGAAAAAACTGCCATCCCTACCGAAACATTTTTAAATTACATCAAATCACGCGCGAGAGGAATCTCTAATCATGTGATTAAGGTCAAAAACAGCGTCGATTGTATCTAAGTATTTTCCACCCAAATCACAGCGTCGATATCATGTGATACTCTCAAGCACATATGTGGGGTGTCTGGGAAACAGAGCACTCCAGCTCTTGAGACAGTTACGGTGCGTAAAAACGATTTTGCCTTAAAAACAAGAAAGAATTCACTGTTTCTGCAATTGTCAACATCAAGCGCAGCGCACAAGCAAAGTTTGACTATTTGTAGGCCTATTATTGTATCACAATGAAAGTTTTTCAAGATTTTATAAGCAAGTTGGATAGCACAGAAAAACATGAGAGCAATTTCGGCAATCTCTGTATGAAAAAAGGCGGTTCGTTCCAAAAAGAGAGGTTTTCATTTCTTTTAAAATCTTCAATGGGGGGGGGGGTTTGACCCCCAAAACCCCCCCGTGCGTACGCCACTGAAGATGGAATACAGACGACACTGTTTTTGTTTCGCTGAGTTTTAACCTCCATTTTTGGAGGTACGTTTGTAGAGTTGCCATATCTTGGCTAAGAGTCTTCTTCAAAGTCCGCCAGTCTCCAGCAATATGCACGAGTGCAAGATCGTCGGCATAAGAAAATTTGGTAGAAATGGTTGGTGGTAAGTTACTAACGTAGATATTAAAGAGAAGGGGAGCCAGGACAGATTCATGCGGAACACCGTTCTTCAGGCGCACGTAAAGGGGGGCCCCGTCGCGCGATGTGGGGCCTCCATACCATGTCGCAAACCGTGCAGTCAGGATTTTGGGGGGAAAATTGGACGTCGGAAGGCATGAAAACCTTTTTGGTCTTCACCTGATGTTTGGGGGAAAATTGGACGTCGGGGCCCCAGAAGATGATTTTGGGGGGGGGGGCAAGCATTGCCTAGTTTCGGCCCTGGAGCATTGGCGAGGTGGGTGTCTGGAGTGACCAGTGAGGTAGTTAATAATGCTCCATGCTCTACGACGAGAGTGGGTAAAGTCAATAGATTGGACACCCTCGTTCCATCACCTGCGTCTCTCTTCGTCAAGTTTACGCAACAAATCCGAAGCAGTCCTTCTGGACTCTGGTCTATCAGGAGCGGCAGTGAAGTTATTGTGGAGGCTTTTACACTCTTCATCCCATCGTGGGGTGTAGTTGCGTCTACGTCCACGTGAAATGGATTCTTTAGCCGCAGAAAACAAAGCTCGGCAAAACTCATGGTATGCCTCATTAAGCTTAATTAGTTGTGTCTGGAGATGGTAAGTCAAAACTAAGCTGATCAGTAATGTGGCTGTACTGTTTCCAGTCAGCTTTGCGGAAGTTCCACCGATTTATAAGCTTGCTTGGGATGGGATTTGCAAGTCTGGTGGATGTTATAAGTGACGACCGATGTTGGGACCTGGGGAACTTCTGGAGGACATGTCTGCAGGGAAGTTGGTGGTCATCGCTGGAGTTTGCAAATGCAAGGTCATGTGTAGTGTTGCTGTCACTACTCGTGTCATAAGATTGGGCAGTTCCTCCTTGTATAATTTTGAATCTAATTTGACTCACCTTTATGTTCAGTTCACTTGTTTTCCAAATGGTAATTAATATTGCATAAAAGTACAATCCAAGTTCTTTTACGATGTTGTTCTTCTCAATTCTCGTATTAATCCGATTATCTTAGTTTCCAATAAGCCAAAAATAAAGTTACCTCAGATATAATAGGGTATAATTAGGGCCATTTTTTTTTATCTAAAAAAATATATTTTTGACTTTATTTTAGTGAAATTTTGACTAAACCGCTTCCGCGTATTATTTATGTCTTGTTGCACTTTATTAATTAAATATGTTTTATAATCTGCAATTTACATAAATTTTTAAAGAGAAAGAAAGCCTACTTCGAACATTTTCTCAATTACTCAGTGTTGAAGCTAATGCAACAAAGCGACGCATGACGTTAAAACCTAGGATAACGAGCCATTGTGTGTACCGGTATCAATTAGTGTGAAATACAAAAATTGAGTTGCTATCGCAACTGTACTGTACACTAACAATATGTCTATGACTTTTTTAACGAAAGCCACACAGTATAATTACAAGGACGTTTTATTGTAATACAGCATCATATATTTTTTACGTTCTTAACATCAAAATTTCTGTCTTTTCTCAGTAATTTATTGACCATAGAAAACGACCTCGCAACAGCAGCAGAGGTTGGCTGGGCTTTTTCCAATAGTGCGTAGCTTGTTGGGTCAATTGTCAAGTTGGTAGAGTTTGTTGTTTCTAAATCAGAGTTGGATAGTCGTTTGTTAATGTAGTCTTTAATTGCGCAAGGATCATCATCAAATTGCATATTCTTCAGCAGTCCGTATGCTTTGGTTATTGTGCAGACACTTCCTTCTAAGAACTCTACGTTGGCTGCTAGAGTCCGGTATTGATTTATTTCAACCAAGTCTGACACCAAACCTTCCACATTGATAGCGTCTTTTGCTCTGCTGACTAAGAGGCCTGCACTTGTCCAATTGTTGACAATGGTACGAACAGCTGGAAGGTTCTCGCTATAATATAAGGCAGCTCTAACCAAGTTGCCCATCTTGTAATTACAGGGTCAGGAGGAGATGGCTGACCAGCATCATGAAAATCTTTCTTGCGATCTTTGTTTTTGGTTGTTGCTGCCTTGATCGTTGCTATTACTTCATCAATATTTATATATTTATAAAATGAGCACGCATAGGGTATAATTCCTTTAATGTCTTTCCAGCCGAAGACATGTACCGAGCAGCATCAGTCAAGAACAATGAAAAATTCTCGCGTTTTATTTCAAGTTGTCGCAATATGTCATCCACAGTGTGCAGAAAAATACTGCTATTAACATTGCGACCGCTGTCAAGTGGATGGCAATTAACGAGAAATGTCTGATTTGGAGCATTTAAGCTGCCCACAAGCACACTAATATACTTTTGTTTAGCAACCTCTGCTTCATCCACAATCAAAAAAATTTTTTTGTCTCGAAGTAATTCTTGAATTTGTTCCTCTTTTTGGGATGCCAATTTAGCAACACATGCCCGGGCTGCAGTCTCCGAAGGCAATACTTTTCCCATAGTAGCAAACAGAGACTTTAAAGAAGGATGGTTCAGTTTATGAAGTGGGATCTCTGCAGCTAAGAATGAAGAAACAACCTGTTCCTTGAAGTTTACTTGATCGAAATGAAAAAAGGTTTGCTTACTTTGAGATTTGCTCTTCGTCTCCAATTTTCCTAGGTGTTGCTTACTTTTTCGGTGGCTTTCCACAAAAAACTTTTTGTCGCATTTGACTAACACGCCGCAAAGGTTGCATCGCAAGTCGCCGGCAGGAGTTGCCGAAAACTCATCCGGATATTCGTGGCAAGTTTGCCTAACTTTCGCTATAGGAGATTTGGCTTGTTTTGGCATTCGTTGCTTTGCAAGCTACAACTTAAAAGACCACGTGTAAAGAGCGCAAGGCTTTTATAGGATTAGATTAATTGTCTAACATTTATGTATTTATGCATCAACAATGACGTTTCATGCATAATAAGTACTATTTCCTTCTCAATTACCGCACGCATTACTGTGACGATAGTGCAAATATTGCAACTATTTCAAAAGTTTAAAATCAAATAAAACTGCGCATAAAATTTTAATGGCAGCTCAAAAATTCAAAAAAATATTTAAAAAAGTATACATTTGTTGGTTTTTGTAAGGAAATTTTTGATAAAGACAATTTTGACAAATTTTGACTTTACACAAAATTTTGACTTAATTTTGACTTATAAAATCTACCAAAACAGACTCCTGAACACCTGAAACGAACGTTAGTACACATTTGATCATGTAACACAGTCCTGAAAAATTTTTGACTTTATCGACTTTAGCGGGCCCTAGATATAACCAAATCTGCAACATAGAACAAGCGCCATTCATCTACCGCAAAACCAAACCATGTGCTCTAATCGTTTCTCCTTCCTGACGTCATAAACGCCATAGATCACCTGTTACAATTAGTGCATACATGGGGGCGGTAGCAAAGCGTATAGACAGGCGAGGCCGGTCACAACACAGGGTTAGTCTCCTATCCCCAACGTTTTAAGAGAAAACTTGCTGGTCGTTTGGGATCGTACAGTGGGGATAAGTTGCCACCTGCTGCCTAAGTGGCTAAGCAGCTTCCATCTTCATTGGTATTGGTGTAGCCCCAATTCGTATGCTGGGAGTTAAAATCACCAGCATAGAGACAGAGATGAGAGAACATTGGAACTGACGTGGTAGTCATTTGCAAGGGTGGGGGTTTGTAGAATTTGATGATTTTGTAACCTCGTATCCACACACAGCCGTTCAACCTCAATATCCGAATCATTCGGAGGTTGACCAGAAAGACTCCAAGACAGCTTCTACTGTACAAATGTGGCAATGCCATGTTTCGCGCTGAAAGTTGCTATAGCTGATGCAAAGCCAGGTAGCTCTAATTTTTCTTCATTATGACAGTGAGTTTCCTGGAGGAGGACAACAAAGATGTGGTGTTTGGAGGCAAGTTGTCCAATTACGCCAATTTTTCTGGCAGTAAAGCTTTCAATGTTGAGCTGCAGAATGGTGAGTGTTCCATACGAGCTGGAATTAGTATCGCGTCCTGAAAAGGACGTTTTGTATCCACCATTCAATCTAGTTGCATTTGGCAATCCACGGGGCCAAGGGTCTATCCTTTTACCATCTCGAAAATGCGACTCGATCGCGTGTTGACGACTAATTACGTACCAACCAGTAATGGATTGAAAGCGCTTTCTTAAGATGTACGTAAGGCCTACCATCAGAAGTGTAGCCAGCGAAAAACTGAAGGGGGAGGAGCAAGGCCAGATTTCGGCAATGAGAGGAACCGTTTTTATTCACTCCAAGAGATATATATCTCTAAATACAACTTTATACCGTTGTACGCCCAAAAGGGTAGGGTGCAGTGCCAGTTTCTAAAAACTTGCGAAAAAATATTCGAACGTACTTAGCTTTGCTTTCAGCACAGTACAGTGCGGTGAAAAAAATCATAATGCGAAAAAATCAAGTAAAAGCGCTAAAATTACTTGGTATCTTTTAGCGCATTTGTCGTTTAGCGGATTGATATTCAAATTCAATTTAGTCTATTTGGATCTAATCCTCTTCGCACTGTCATTGCAATGTCGAATTAACAGAGATGGGCATTTATCGAGATAATTTGTCGGCGATACTTTATCACCAATTATCGTTATCGCTCAAAATAGTTTTTGATTTATCGATTACCGATATCGCTTACATAGTTTTGATTTATCGATTACCGATATCGCTTTTGCAATACATTTTGTTATCGCCGATAAATTATCGCGATAAACGATTCTTTATGCACACAGTGCTCGAAGTTAGTGAGTTGACGCTATGAAAAAATACACGGTATCTATAAAGTCTTGCTGCAACTTTAAAAAATTTCTCTTTGTTTTATTTAATGCCACGGCAGAGTCCGTGAACTGCTCTCTTTCCTTGAAAAATCTAGCGCTACATTTTTGCAGTTTGACTTACAAAAAAAAACTTCGTCAAACACATTGAAAATTAACCGCAACATTTATTGGAAAAATTTATCGGCGATAATTTGTCGATTACCCATATCGCTTTAAGAAATTGAGATTCATCGGTATCGCCCAGGGCTTTTTTGAAAATTATCGATTTATTATTATCTCTTTAGTTCAGAAAGGTTTATCGTGCCCATCACTGCCGATTAAAACCTATTATTGTAAAATCAGAATTCGAGTAAAAAATGACTCAGTCGGTAAATAAGGCAAACCTATATCAAATCAAAGGGCAACTACTTAAAAACTTAATTCAAAAAGAATAATCATTTTAATCAACAAAATCACTCGTAAACACACACCTGGTTTAGATTATGCACAAAAAATACAGCAGCATTTTAAAAAATTGAAGAAAGGTATATACAGTAAAACAACTTCCTGGCAAAACTGGGTTAAAACTTTGATTAATCTATTCAGCGAGCCAGAAACTTTTTGTAAACTATAAAAGCGAGATAATGGGGTCATTTAATCACAGACTTGGGGAACAGAGGTCAAAATTGAGTAACAGGGTTTGGTATAACAAGCAGCAAGAAAGACAAGCTTATATGTAACTCATAATTCATAAATTATAGCCTACAGTAAATGCGTTATTATTTATGGAGATCATAGAAAAACAAGTGTACATATTTTTGCAAATATTTTTCACAAAACTCTCGAAATAGGAAGGATATTAGCATCAAAATATAGAAACTCAAACTACTGCTATGTAAATAAAAAAGAACATTATTTATCATCAAAAAGATTTAAAATATTAATGTTCATTTCCCACGATTTTCGTTCCAGCATGCAGCGTAAAAAGTTAAGACACCATAATCATTAAGTACATTGCAAATCGAATACTAGCAGTTTTTTACGGGCAGTTTTAAGTCTATTTTCAGAAATTCTAGCAATAATTTTTATAACACAAACACGCGGTAGCTTGGCTCGCAGCAGCTCTAAAATTCTCATGATTGAAAAATATCGCGATTAGCTTTCAATTACAGCGGCCGTTTAGCTCAGTGTTGGTAAGTACATCGCTATCGGTGCGGAAGGCCTCAGCTTCGATTATCAGGCCGGTTTAATTGCACACAGTGTCACCAACGGCTTGCCACCGCTGCGATGTTTCTTCGGAGCTGTGTTGTGCGCTTAGCCGCGGAGACGGGCGCCGCCACTGGTTACACGCTTCGGCGTAATACCGCAACAAGATTTGACTGTTATAGAGTTTTCGATTACATCATCGAAAAAACATTTTTTACACAGTATTGTCGGCAACGACTTGTGATTTAAATTTATCTGCTTGATAATTTACTTAATCTTGTTGCTGTATCACTTAATTTTGACGCTTGCAAAGCTTTGACCAGTAATTCCAAACTAGCAAGTTGTCCATTGTGATGCAGCCATAGATGGAGCATATATACACATTGTTCTTTTTCTGTGTTGCCTCTCGTACGGAAATTTACAAAATCAATGATACGATCAACGGGCGACATTTCCACGTCAAAACTTTCTTGATTTAAATTCGGCATCCGGAATTTTTCTCCTGGTGCAGATGATCCGGAAGTTAACGAAGATGGAGACTCAAGAACTTCTTTCTGACTGACTTGTCTGTTGATGTTTTGGAGAGTAACGACAAACTGATTAGGCCAAGATAGATGACAGCATAGAACAGACCAGTGGATGCTGCTTTCACTTAAACGATCGCTCACAATTTCAATCGCTTCTTGAAGATCTAAAAACATATTTAACGTATTAAACAAGATTGAAGCTTCCTATTTGCGATTGTAAGGTTAATGGTTCTATTCCTATTTCCGTCCAGCCCTGTTGTTTCGTTGGAGTGTGTTTTCCATAATATATTGGGCTTCAGCGTTTGAAGCGTGCACCAAAAGCAGAGGAGTTGGGCAAAAAAGTGCAACAAAATAGCTGAAAGTGTGAATAAATACTTTCCAATTTAGTCGACTACGGTGGTAATTGGTTTCTCTAAGATATAACAGCGCATGCATCGTTCCTATTAGTCAAGGTGAGGTGCCGAAAGACAGACAACAAAGATTGCCGTAATGTTTTTTTCTTTTTGTATCCTGAAAAAGTTCATTCTTAAACAATTCCCTCGATTATAAGTTAATAAATGTAACTTTAAACCCAAACCAATACTTTCCAAAATTTTTGCGAAAGATCAATTGCACTTATAAAAACACTTTTCCTCTTACTTTCTCTTCGGGTTTTTAAAACAAAAGTTTTCTCTCTGACCGTAGGCGAAGGAATTCGAAGACCAACACTTTCCACTTTTTTTCTCATCAACTTTGCGTCCGTTTTTTCAACATATCTAAATAATAACGTATTCTGATGGATGACGATAAACTCAGTTTTAGTTATCCGCTGATTTAAGTTAGCATTGACGTAACGTAATTGGGTGGAATGGAACGCCACATTTGTGACCTGCAAGGTCGCAGACTCCAAGTTGCCAGGTCAGTGCCTCACCTGAGCAAGGCATATTCCGTTCTTGCCTTTCTAGATATAACTCATAACGCCGTTTTCAAAAGAGATTTGATCTTAAAATTCCACCCATCATGTGGGGAAATTTTCAAGGATATCGGACACCCCACAAAAAGTTTTAACCCTGGAGATTCAAACACCTCAAACGTAAGCTAATCAAGTTGCTCCTCTACTACTATTGCAACTAAACTGCATAACGTTTTTCCGATGGCCAGAAAAGTCAGGTTTCTGAGTAAGATTTCATATTTCAACTTATACCGTGACTAGCAATAAAGAGAGAATTTTACCGTCTCTTCCAAGCATCTTTGTGCCTGGAAAGTTTGCTCAGAGCTTCTTGCAAAGAGTCGGATAACTTTTTATTGATCCGAATTTTCTCTAGGATTTCATCTCGGTCCGCTTTTAAGGAAAAAATTCTGGATTTCATGAAATCAAAACTGAAAAGAAAAGCAATGTGCTCTTAAAATTGCTTTATTAGCATAAAAAAACGTGAAATCTAATAAGCTACGAAAATTACCACACTGACCAACAAATCACAGACCAAAAAGCACAAAACAAGAAGTTTTTTTATATAAGCTAGGCTTCAAGTGGACTAAGTCGAATCTAGAGCGGATCTTGGGAGAAGGACTAAACTTAAGGGCCCAGCCCCCCCCCCCCCCCGTCAAAAATTCGTTATGCCTATTAATTTATTGGTACTTAACGTTTCCAGGCACAAAATCGATTCTCAGCTCATAAAAAAGTCCTGAATTGGCCCATATTGCCTGCATCTACTCAATCAGCAAACAGTACCTTCTTTTTTTAACTTCAATTTTTCTAGTCAAAAAATTGATTTTTCTTCTCAAAGCCTTTCTTTGGTTTTTCAAAAAATCAGAGGAATCATCCGCATCATCGAACTTTGCTTCAATTGAACGCATGATGTCACAACATTTGCTTAAATCCTACAAAATGCAGACAATGTTCTCAATTGACTGCGTGTCATCATTCATACACTACTGAACTAGCAACAAAACACCTGAAGCAGCGTCTTATCAACTACGCTGATGAGAACTACAGGATCGAAACAGCGAAGTCAGTTGATTCACTTTTGCAAGTATATGGATTTCTAATAATCATACTGTATCATACTGTAGGCATTACTGGTAGATTTAAGAAGTTGCAGTAAGTCTTATCATACGCTACGAATAAATTAGACGTACAAGTCCTAGAACTAAACTTAAATTTCGAAATTCCTGTTATATACGGCAAGTACCTCTGCTAGAGTTTCGATATCGCTGTGCAGTGTTACCAAACGAAAACCATTTGTTTCGATTTCACAACAAATTTGATTCTCTTCGTTGGAGAGCTGGCGATGGGTATGTCTTGCCTAAATTATCGCTAATCGTTTATATAAATATTGACAATGGACGAATGGAAAGAGCGTCCGCCTTTGAAGTTGTTGACTCGGTCGGGTCAAACCAACGACTTTAAAATTGCTATTCACAACTTCCATGCTTGATGTTCAGCACTAAAGCGACAGTGTGGAGAACAAGTCGACAAATTCACTTGTTGCGCCGTTGGGAAAGGCACTTAGCAGGATTACCCCATCTTGGTCTGGTAGACAGATGGCTGGCAACTCCTAAGCGAGCGCTTTGATCGCTTTCTCGTGATAGGAGGATTAATAAGCAACTAAATACAAAAAAAAACCAAAATTTAACAAGACAGTAACTAATATATAATCGTTGGTTTAATTCAAAAATAAAACACGTGGTTTCCAGATGCATCACTTTCTTAGTGCTCGTTTTTTCCCAACTCTTGACTGTGCTAGATAGCAGAAGAACGTATAGACTAGTACGAAATAAACAATGTTTCTGCGTTCAGCCCCACCACCCTCCAAAACTCCTTACCTCTCTCCACAAACGCTCCGATTTTTTATAGCGTCTTGTCGCTCTCTGAAATCCGGATTTGGCGTTCTCCGTGTACAGCTGATCACGTTTCAGCCATAATCTCGCGTAATTTAAAACAAGCGAAAATTTTTCTATGACATCAGGCACGAGCTTGATGATCTGGAAACGTTCGCACTCGGAGGTGAGTAAGTGTAACGATAACATCTGCAAGAATAATTGACTTAAAAAAAAGAAAAAAATAGTTAAACTAACAGTTTTAATGCGACTAAATGATATTTTATCACGTGAATATGTCTTAAAATTAATATTTATTATCTGAGAATTTGACCATTTTTTTTATCACAGCTCACAGCAGTGACGTATCCAGGCAGGGCCGGCGCCAAAGGGGGCCATGTATCCAGGCAGGACCGGCGCCATGTATCCAGGCAGGGCCAAGCCAATTGACATGCTTGGCCCCCCATAATCAACAAGCTTACTCTTTTGAAGACAGCAGCTATTGTGCTTAATTTCAAACTTTCGCCCCCCTTGATAAACGCTTGGCCCCCCTAAATCGACTGCTCTGCCGCCACCTCTGTATCCAGGGAAGAGGGGACTAAAGTCACCAGTGTACTGCCTCTCTCCCTCCTACGTATGAAAATCCTTTTTTCAGAAATCTATCACTATTGACGATTAAAAATGGGGCCTGGCCTCCCTCCTAATTTTTTAATTTTTTCGCTGGCCACTCCCTGCCTCACACTTACTTGCGGATAAATTTTCGTAAGATGCAGCTCAGCATCGCCTCCTGCCGGTGACCACAAAAGCTGACGAAGTTTGTTCATTAATTCAACAATAAAAAATTCACATTGATGTAAATTTTCAGGTAATTCAGTTGTGCGTGGGATTCTCTCCTCAACGTCGAATTTATTTTTGAAAAGCACTCTAAAAACGTTTGAATTAAACAAAGCAGCATTTGGTATCATTAAAAGCAGCTTTTGACTTCTGATATTGAAGTGATGGATATAAGCAGCGTAATAATCATGTGCGCGATGCGATGATTTAAAAAGCTTTTCATCACGCAAGCAAGATCGGTGTAAAAACAAAAGCAAAATCAGAAAAAGAATAAATTAGTGTAATAACGTTGAGAATAAGATAACATCGAGATGTCAGCGTCATGGCCCAGTGGTACCACGAGTGAGTAACAGATTATTCGTGATGGGTTCGATTCACGGCTGGAGCCGATAGTAGTTAATGAATATTTTGGGTAGATATAGTGACATTAAAATCATCGATGATGTTGTCTCTCAGGCGAGTTGAGCAAGTTAAAAAAACTACTTTTTTCGGGAAGTCATAAGTCAATGGGCAGAGTACAAGCCTATGATACAAACACATAAACGTTTTTTTGGGGGATACCCCAAACATAGTTCCCACATCTTTACGGGACAAGCAGCTCTCCTATGGTGACCTCATAGCAGGTATGCTAATCTCTACAGGATCCTGGAATTATAACCAAGCTACAAATCGTATCACTGCAAACCACACCTACCTGGTTTTGGTATGCTTGCAAAATGTTTGTAATGGAAGAAGAATTTTCTGGGAGAACAAAGTAAACATTTTTTGAAATTTTGAAATCTGTTTTTCCAAGTGATCTACCAACGCTCCTAATTCCTCATGAAGATGTAACTTGGGTCCTCTTTTAGATTCAATACAAGTTTTATTGAATAGATGTGTTGATGGTAGCAATGGTTTCAGTCCATTTGAATTAACAGTAAGCAAATGGTTTATTGCTGGGTAGCGAACCCCGGATGGTAACAGAGATCTAGACGTGGGCAAATATGGTGGCTTCAATTGAACTTGGGGAAAATGAATTTTGCTTCTGGGCGTAGTTTTTGGTAATTCTATATTTTTATCAATGAAAGTAGATTCAGTCGGAACAGGACTTGGAGGCTGTTGAGTTGAATGGTTTAGAGCGTGGAGCTTTTTAAGCGATCGCAAATCCTCCACGTTTTCCATGTTTGCCACCTCGCAAGCGGGTTTCAACACATTTTCAATGACATTTTGAGCATCAAAATCCACCTCAATTTCTTTTTTTGTCTAAAAAAAATCAACATAATAATTATCAGCTAGCTTTCGGTGCTCTACATCCGAATTGCGACCACAGTGATATGGACTAATGTCGTTCTCAATGTTTTTTCCTTTTTCGCAAACATTTTCAAAATCTAGTGCGCAGTGGCGTAGCGACAAATTGTAGGAGGGGGAGCCATAAACTAGAAAAGCCATTAAAATAGCCCGGCATATTTCAGTCACTCAGCAGCATTAATTTATTTTTTTTTTACAAAAAGGCAAAGTCAAAAGAGGGGGACATGGCACAAACAAAACCCCTTTCCTAAATACGTTATTGCTAGTACAAGTCGATAACTTCAAGGCTTATAAAAAAACAAAATGTTTGAGATACTGCTTATCAACACTACACCTACGGCCGCATTTATACTCACCTCAATTGTTTGCTGTTGTAGCCTTTCAAGCGTGAACTCAATCGAACTATAAATTCCCGGCAGAGAAAGGTCCTTTAAGTCCATTCTTCTTAAAAAGCAGATGTATATGAAAGATCTATAGTAATGTAATTACATAAAACTGGACATTAAAATTATTTCTGGAAGTAACACAAACTGCTATAGAAACACGTTTGCTGAAGTATTCGATACAAATAATTATACAAATAACTTTACCACACATATTAAAAGATCTAATTCCAAAATCTTCACGTCCTTTCAAATTAGTTGAAATCAGAAAAAACATACTGAAAATATGGATCTAGTTCATTTCTGTTGACGTCTTTCAAGAGCTGATGTAACGCTAACATATTATGTAGAATCTCTACAGCATTTTTGAACAAGCTTTGCAATCTTTTCTTAAGTCAGTAGCTCATCACAACAGCTTTTACCAAGTAAATTGATCGGATTCAACCGCATTAAATCCCATTTGCCCTGACGCAAAAACCCTCGCATCATGCAGATTTAATCTCCTCTAAATCCAAAATCAGCTAAAGGGCAACTAAAAAACTTGACAGTTGCGCAAAAATTCAATCTCCAAAATTTTTAAATGCTTTTACGCTGTGAAAAATTTATCCTTTAAAACTAAATGATGACGAATAAAAATTGAGTGTGTTTACTGAAGAGCTAAGGGTAATGTTTATGTCTCGACTTTCAGTAAACAAAACAAACTTTTGATTCGTTATTGACTCCATCATTGCTTGAACATTAAAAACACATTTTTATCATCATAAGAAGCGCACAAAAGTTCAGGCCTTACGGCAGTTTTAATATTACATGCATTTCACCAAAAAAAGTTTATGCTCCTCAAGTAGGCTATCACAGGAAATTTAATGATTTTTTTAAAACTGATCTGCCTTGACTGATTTTAATGTTTTGCCGTTGAGTAAATTACAGAAATATATCAATTTCGCATCGTTTAATGTTACTTAAAATTTCCCTCGTGGTAATAAAAAGCTCAATTCTGAGCAGCCGCAGTCATAACAAATACAAAACTGTTTTTGGTTCGTGAGAACTGTGCCCTTTGACTGATGTGAAGGACATTTACTCCCTTTATTTTTGTGCTGCATTAGCAAAATTATCGCTCTCTAGACTATATAGCGCTATCTTTTTTACTGGTAAGATTTTTTGTAGCAAAACGCAAAAAACGAGACCTTTTTCATTTTACGTCCTGCTGCTCTACGACGAAAACTTCAGTGCGAAAACAAAATCCAACTTATCCAAACAAATATGCTTTTTCAAAATCGCATCAGAATGTATGCTATCAAAAACTTTTTATTACACACTTTCAATGAAGAATGCAAACGTGTGCAAAACATAGGCTCAGAGCCGTAATAAAACTTTGGGGGAGGGGGCAGAGCTAAATTTCCGGGGGACTCTCATGTTTTTTTGCAGGCGTGATTTTGACGTTAACAGCATCACTTTTTCTTTGCAAAGTACGAGATTTACCTAGGAACCCCTATTATGACGGGGGGCCCCGAGGCTATATACTTCCCATAGCCTCCCCTCTCAAAACCGTATAAGTAGTCGAAATATGTTAGCAGCATCCTTGGTTTCTTTAAGCCTCATCGCATTATTCCAATGTTGAAGATAAATAAACTTGCATAATGCAGATATATCAGCTTCGGGCGAGGCTTCACAGCACGCAGATAAATTCAATAACATAGTTAAATTCTCCTGACAACTCAATACAGCTAAGTGACAATTGAAAGATAGCAGACCTATAGCTTTGTTTTTGAAAATACCCTTCGAAAAGCTGCTAGCTTGTACTATTTAGTAACTCGTGCAATCAATACGTATTCTCATGAGAAAGTAGCTTTATTATCATTATCTTTGACTCAAAGTAATGAAAATTATCGCAGCGACAGTTTAGCACCGAGGGATCTAAGGCTTGATTTAAACGCATGCAGCAAACTGTATCACTAAGTCTACGACCAAAACCAAAGCCAGTTTGAAAACATTCAACTCAATCAGTTACAGAGCATTCTTCCAAGGCAATGTTTTAAATTGGTTTTCTAAAAATTTTCCTAAACGATTCATTCGAAATCGAAAGCGGGCAATTTCATTGCTGAAAGCAGGGCTTAAATTTGTCACGGTGTCTTTACGGGCAATTCGTCTGTAATCCCCATTCACTTCACACAGCAACACCCATTTTCAACTAGAAAATAGCAGGCAGAAAAAACGGCAAAGCATGCTTGGTGAAACAAGTCGAATTTTTTTTTACTAAAATTGTCGTGAGAAGAAATTGGTAAATGAACGACAAAGGAATTGTCCGATATTACTAAATACTACTAAATCCAAGAATATAGGGCAATTAAAAATCTTCAAGCTCCAAACAGTAAGCGTAGTGGTTAAGTCACTATCGATGCGACAGGTCTAGGGTTTGATTCCTGGGCTGTCGTCGCAAACGCAAACGGATTCGGGACCCTAAGCTGCGTAGATAAACCCGCCACTCGTCACATGCTTGGGCGTATTGCAGCGAGCACAATGAAGGTTCGATATATTTTGATTTTTTCGTTTTTGTTATTGCCTGGCCAGCAAGATTACGATCATTGCCTCGGTACTGCAAAAGTAGTTTGAATCGGTGGCAAACTACTTTGGACCACGCAGTGTTTTTTCAAATTCGATTAAATTCGAAATAAAATGTTAATAAAGTAAAATATACGAAACTGATTGAAATATTAACCCTAAACTAGAAGATTCTAATGTCGCAAACTCGCAATATAGTCTAAATAACAAAAATGCGACTAAAAATTACCAATTTTACCTAAGCAAATGCACGATTTTGGTACCAGTGTTCCTCTAAGCAACACAAAACGTATATAATTTGGTGCAATGCACTTCGGAATTCGGGCAATATTTTAGCTTTGAAAAAGTTAAAAGCTGTTAGTCTAGCCGCAAATTTCTTCAAGATTAGCTATTTTTGTCATAATTATGGCTAAACTCGCACTGGCTACAAAATCAAAAACGCACCTTACAACTACAGTACCAATGAATAAATAAACTATCACAATCGCCTTGTCTTTTCTGGTTTAGGCTGTGTTATGTAACGTATTCTTATTTGCTTGTTTTTATGCCGTCCGCTGAATTTTTTTTTCAATTTCCAATTAATCAGTTCTCTGCATTGCTGCTGCTCAAATCTTTCTCGACAAAGGGCTGTAAGCTTTGCATTGAAATCTGCAATACACGCGAGCTGTTCTTTCTCTGCTACCTGACAAGGAAAGTTGCCATCGTCAGTAATCTCCACAAATCAATATCTGGTATTGATGTGCAAGCGACAGCTTGGTTTCCAATCATTTCAGCGCTTTTGCACATTCGCTGGGAAATGTGGTAATTTGGCTTTGTAATTTTCAAAACAAATGCCTGTTACCATCTACCAACCAATGCTCGAAAAATAAAACAGATGTAATCTTGTCAAATAGACGAGTGTTAAATTACCCTTCAACCAGTGAAGCGTGAATTGTACATCACCTTTTATTGCGTTAACATTATTTAACGGCGCCATTCTTGAGCGTTAGAAATTTCGAGTGCTCGCAAACTTGATTTATTGGTCTCATAGTGTTTCCTTTGCTTTAAAGCATGGCTACTTACCTGGCGGGCCACGGTCCAAATCCGGACCTTCTAAATGCTGAAGCTGGACCCCAATAAAGTCAGCATATTTCTGATGATTGATTTCTTCATTTTTATCCTCCTGTCACGAGAAAGCGACGAGGCGCTATACATAGGACGAATCCAGACTCGCTAAGGAGTTGTCCTTGTTTCCGAGTTTTCCGCTTGAGTTTTGCTTCTGACTTCTTCAATTAGCTGCTTGTTAGATTCCACCAAGCAGAGATAATTATCGTGAAGCATCTTATCCAAGGACGCAACTACGAGACTTGGGTGGGAGTTGAACCATCAACCTCGCGATCATGGCCTTCGTGAAAACGACTCTGCGAACCACTACTCCACGCTGCCGTATCAAATATTTTCCAAGTGATAACGTAAAACTTTATCATAAATACAACAGAATAAAACTTTAAAATGCGCTAGGCTTTTATTTGTCCTATTGCAACCTTCTCGTGGGTGCGATCGAAGGGTTATGGGTTATGCATAACTTAAGCTAAAATCGGCCGGTTAGCGTATGAATTAAGGATAGCGTCATCTTTGCGGCAGGTCTTGGGTTGGATTACCGGGCTGTTTACATTGAACGCAGTGTCGCCATCAACTCGCCACCGCTGCGATGTTTCTACGGAGCTGTAGGCTATTGCCCAGGCGCTCAGCCGCCGAAGTTGGCCCCACAACTCGTTACACGCTTCGGCGCAATACCCCGAATATAGCAAAGATTTGATTTTGATCAAAACCTTATTTAACAGCGCGTTAAAAATAGCGACTGCAGGCACTTTTCATTTAATGGTAATATTTTAAAGAAATAATGGATCGCACTGGAAGATAGCAAGTAAAAAAGATAACGACAAATGCGATGGAGAGCGTTGGTGTTCATCGTGTTTTACGAGAGTGTGAGAATTTTAAAATTTGGTGCCCAGGAGCGGATCCAAAAAGTTTTTGTGGGGGGGATGTGATTTTAAATTAGGTTGAATGTTAACTAAATACAAAGACGTTTAGACCCGGAAACGGGCGTAAATAAGCCCTTTCAAAATGTTTCATGTCAGGGGCGCATTTTTAGAATTTTTTTCAGGGAGAGGGCACCAAATTTCGTCACTTTTTCAAGCTCAGTTTTTCCCCGGCAGTTAATTTCAAGCAACTTAAGTAACAAAAACGACTCTAGGGGGGTCCGGGGGCATGCTCCCCCGGAAAATTTTTGAAAATTTGCATACTGTAATGGTCATCTTAGCGCTTTTCGAACAATTTTCAGGCACAGTTTGTTCATATTTTTGGCCCCTAACTTTGAGAGCTTCATCAAATATGATGCATTTTGTAAGCACAGTTTCGATTATGCGTACTTAAGACGACTAAGGTTTATTGTTATGAACAGGGGTGCAAATCTATGTTGAGCATTGGGGGAGATGATTTAGCAAAATTGACCATTTTTCGATATCGGGGGATGATGTAGCAAAATCGACACGTTTGCAGATGCCCAATTTTTTGCCCAAAATGAAGTGAAGACCAAAATAAAAAGGTCATAACGTTCCCAGATGCCCAATTTTTTGCCCAAAATGAAGTGATGACCAAAAAAAAGGTCATCACGTTCGCTGATGCCCAGTTCTGGGACATGAAAATATTGGGGGGAATGCTGCCGGATTATTGGGAGGGATGCATCCCTCCATGGATTTGCACCCATGGTTACGAAGAGGTTCGAAATTATAGAAAAACTTTATTTATCCAAAGCATTGTTGAAAATGGCTGGTGGGGGGGATGCATCCCCCACATTCCCCCCTGGATCCGCCCCTGTTGGTACCAGGGAAAAGGAAACATGAGGAAAGCTAAGAAGATGGAGAATGAAGTTAATAAAAGAAAAAATGGAGGATGAAGAAGGGAAAAAATGGAGAAAGTTAAAACTAAGGAGGAAGATGAAGTGCTTCAAATTGTTAAAAAGAAAAAAGTGCTATGTTTTTCAATAAAGATCGGATTGAACCCAGGACATCACGCCTCATTGTGAAAAGCAACTAATTGTGTAAGCAAAAATACCATAAAAGCAAAAAATCGTTTTTTTTTTCGAAACCAAATCTTATTATTCTCATGGTATTACGCCGAAGCGGTAACTAGCGCATGCGACGGGGGCCTATCTCTGCGACGTAGCGCCTAGACCACACACCTTTGAACTCCGCAGAAACATCACAGCGGTGGCAAGCCGTTGGCGACTCTTACCCTGTCCACTTGTCCTGTTCAAGTGGCTCCGAAAGCCCAAAGGTTTTCCGCTTCACAATTGAATTTTGCACGTTTTACTTCAACAAATTGACTAAAATAAAAAAATGGTTGTGATGCCGCAAGCCCGTCGGTCATTGGAACCACTCAAACTGGACATGTGGACAGCAGGGTGACTATATGTCCAATTTGGCGGAAATTGAACCCTAAACCTCCCGCGCCGATAGCAATGCCTATAATCATTCAGTCGACCGGCTAGTATCGTTTTTTCGCCCTAATCAAACCAGCCATGATTTTTTTCTGGACCTTTGCAAATAATGAAGTTGTCTTACTGGACCGATCCTGATCATAGCTGAGTAGCCCTCCGTTAAAGCAACATTTTTGAAAATATTTTAACCAAAATTGAGGAAAGCAATTTGTTAAATGAACCTGTAACTTGCTCTCTTTTACGTCACTTTTAGCTCCTGACTCTACGTGACTCAATACAATAACATCAAACAAGCACCTTTCATAAGCCGCCCAGCCTGGGCTGGCTTCGAACCCCAATCATACAAACCCAGTTTAATTGGCTATCGACCATTTTTTTAAATTATTGAAATTTAAATTGACCAACGATAAAATAAATAACCCTCTGTTGAAACTAAACTACAACCATTTTTTAACGTTGCTATTTGCTAATTGGTCTGTTTATTTTAGTATTTGCTGTTTTCGACCGTGCATTTTCGTCGGTTTGGATTTTTACCATATTTACTCAATTGTGATTAAGCGGCAGAAAAAAAGATTCTTCAAAAAACCGCAAACGATCGAATTCTTCAAAAGAAAAGGTTTTAAATTACTAGCAGCCAAGCTATCAGGATTCTTAACCCAACCTAAGCAACTTGGCAAATTTTGTGCTTTTTGCAGTTAACAAAGCTGATTTCTCCTAACATGTTGGCTGCATAATGCTTTGATGCACACTTAGGCAATCAACGTTCTTGCAGTCTGCACTAGAACAAGTCTCGAAGGCTTGTCTTGCTAATGATGTAGCAGCTATGTAAATATACGACGAATACATCGAGCTGAGATTTATGAAAAGCAATGTTTTCATATTCTGCCTATTCAGTATTCACTCACATTTCATGTAAATGGCAATACCACCGAAACTCAAAAGCTACTAACAAACGTAACTCCCTTGTTTTGCACGCTTATTAGTGGCAGCAGGTACTTTACTGTTTTAAATAACTTTTTCCAAGTAAAAATCAGTAAAGAGACTCCTAAGCTCATAAACATCAGTTGTTTAGTTCAATGAACTCAAACCGATAATCAACGAAGAGCAGAACTGAATGAGTGTCGCGTAGCCTAGCAATACAAAGACTTATAACCTTCGCATGACAGTCTTTTAAACGTAGACTAGATAGGCTAAAAAATTTCGATTGCTTGTCACTCCAGTGTTTTCCGAACCTTACAGTTTGCTCCTACATAAATATTCCAACGCAAAGATGCGAAAAAAATTTGAGAGAGAACTGACCCATGCTCCTCATTGACGCTCTGCTCGCTGCTTCTCTACTATAACGAGTTCTTTATACTATGCATTTCAACAATGCCTGTACACAGTCTGGCTATTTCAAAAAAAAAAAAAATGATTTCACTACATCGTGTTTTCAATAATTTTCGAGATCCAGGAACGTTAATCAGTAATTCGTCATACTAGTTCGTTAATTTGAGCTTCCAAACATTGGGAGTTGTTTTTTCTTTGGTGAAAACGTGCTTACCCATCATTAGAAATAGCATTTTTCACGGGTATTACACATTTTCTGTCTGCACGTAATTATGTGATTAAACTGAAGACACATAAAGATTTAGGCTTTTGTGACTTGTGCTATTGACTGTTAGGAAAAATGATTCAAAATCTTTCTTCAAAATGAAACAGCATCAACCAAAGATGTTAAGCATTGTAATTTTACTCTTTCCAAGGCCAAATAATATATTTTTATTCAGGGCTATATATACAATTTCAAAGGGTTGAGATCCGAGGAAATCCAAGCTTTTTCATAGATATAAACTTCTAGTTCCAGGTAAATTTTTATAACTTGTTCAAGCGAAGGTAGCCAGCAAATGACATGTTTATGAAGAACCGAATTAAGCAACAATTTGTGTGAAGATCGCAACGTAATTTTTGGCAAGTTACAGTATTTTGCATTCTTGCACCAGAATGCCTGTTTATCGCTGGAAAATAAAGTAGCAGCAACAAGTATTGGAGTGCACTGCCCCGGTAAACAAAGGCGGACCCAGAGAAGATGATTGGGGCAACCCCCACAACACGTCTACAACGGCATGAGTCGAGAAGCAAAAGCCAGCCTTTGGTCCCTGATTTTAAAAACAAAGGGGCTACCATCGATGTAAAGGAGTAGAAAGGATTTCCAGTTTTACAAAATTCTTTTTATTTATGTTTATATGAGGAGAAACCTGATAAGTAAGGCTCGGTGGGTGGAAAGAGGAGCATTGGATGTGTCACTAACCACTTTCGTTACAGTTCAATTCATTCACAAAGATTTCGCATTTGTAAAGTTTTTACGAAGTGTTCGCAGCAGTGGCAAAGTGTTGTCTTATCGCAAAGCCGAAATAAGTGTGGAAAATTGTTGTTATAGTATAGGTCTGTTTTTCGCTGACCAAACCTAACGTGATCATAATTTCTTCCATTACTTTTGGAACTCTTGCTTAGCTTGGTGCATTAATTTCTAAACTGATGTCAAGGTCACTGGTCTATCTATAGCGCTCAATTCGAATTTAATTTTAAAAATAGCTACTGTCAGTTCAATAAATCAAAACCATTTTGGTGTCATGCAGTTCATTCCTATGGTCTCTTTTACGAGCGATGGTTCCTCCAGAAATTTTATAATTTACCGTATTTTCTTGAACTAAAGCCGCGACAATGACTGAAATGCCGGACTCTTTTGATGGTTTTTGTAGCTCATGGCCAGAGGGGTAGGATGAGGGGTATGCATCCTCCCACCAGACATTTTCAAAAATGATTTTGATGTATACCGAACCTCTTCGATAGCGATAAGCTTTTCGCCTCAAACACGCATAATCGAAAATGTGCGAACAAAATGCATCATATTTGGCGAAGCACTCAGAATTAGGGTCAAAAAATTTAAACAAAATTTGCGTGAAAATTAATCAAAAAGCACTAAAATAGCCATTACAGCATGTAAATTTTCAAAATTTTCCCAGGGGAGCATGTCCCCGGACCCCCCTAAAGCTTTTCTTGTTTCTCAATCATCTTCAAATTTGTTCTGCCGAAACAAAATGCGATTGAAAAAATGTGGAAATTATGGCCCCCCTTTTAAAATTTCTCGCTACGCCACTGGCGACTTCAGCATTTCTTTATCAACGTTTTCGTCTAAAACACTCATAAGTAGGTTACCTACGTCTGCCACTCCTGTCTCGTCTGTGTACAGCACTCAACAAAACCAAACGGAGGAAGTGTTGATTATAAGGTAGCAACAAAAAAAGTATAACTTGAATGATATCAGCAGTGTTTTTTTAAGATTTGGCTTGAGAAACCGTTAAGCAATTTTGAAAGACCGCCAATTTTTAATAGGCTGCCGTAAAACTCAGCTTTCTGCACTATCGTAGAAGCAGATTTTGAGAAGCCGCTGGACAATTTTAGGACAACGTTTTTTTATGGCATTTTGAGGAGAATGCCTTAAAAAAACGGTGTATATCAGTATTACTGACACTACTGAGAATGACCATTGATACAGTAGTTGGATTTGTTAGCTTGTTTTCTTGCATCAGTTACAAAACGGTTTTGTCCGTTGCGGCTTTTTTATTTAAGAAAATGCGGTACGAAGAAAGTAAGTAATTCTTTCTTTGGTTATCCAAGTTCAATGCTAATTAAGGCTACTCTTCTTTTTAGGATTCAAGGGTAAACTACTCATGCGAACAAGCATTTCTGCCAGTACCGTAACAACGTTAAAATATTGCTGCGATTCAGATTGGCAGCCTGTATAATACTTTTAAACTAAAAATAACAGACTATACTCATTAGCCCCTTTCAAATATAAAGCAATATCTCGAAGCCTGACTTGAACATCTGTCCTACATTTTTATCACTTTTAATGAACTTTTAAGACATTTGACAAAATCACAGGTCAATTTTTATTTCGTTTAACGCTTTGAAGTAATTGCCCAAGGCTATTTTCAGCTCAAAGACAAGTAATAATGAAAAACAAGCAAACCGTAATGGCTAGTTTAAGTTCAAAATAGAACTTCTGAATGTTTATGAAGTTTAGAATCAATGTCAACTGACGTAACTTAGGTAGAAATTTCATAGCGGTAAACCAGCACGTATAGTTACGAACTTTGATAACCAACACATCTCAAGGGCTTTGTTTAAATTTCTTTGCTCCAGGACTCTTCTACCTTTTTTTTTCTCTTGCACCTTTGCAAGAATACTTTATATTTTATGCACTCTTGTGATAAAATTACTCAAAATCTAAAAAAGCTTTGCAAAACCCGCGATTCCTATTGTGTAACCTTAAATTGTCATGACATACTCTAATCATAGACATAGGTATAGATTAAAAAAGCAATAGGCAAGAAATTGATCACACAGTTATGCAAAGACCCTATTAAAACACATTTAAGGTGCGTTTACCGAGAGGCAGCACGCGGCAATGCAATTACCATTACAAATTATACTGGCCTGCGTTAACGCGATATAACATTAGCTAGCCTGCGTCAAGCAAGATAATTGGTCAATCACGTCGTAACAAAATAAAAATCACACGTGCATTGTCTCATTTCTGTCGTCAAGGTTACTTCAAACATTTATTAAAACCGGGCGATAAAGCGGGAAAAATTGTACAGATACAATTGCTTGATATCGCGTGGTTTTTATCGCGTTGCCGCCCCACTAGTTCAACGTCAAAATAAAATGAACAAAAAAATTAGGTAATCGCGTTGCCGCTTGCCGCGTATCGGTAAACACATCTTTATGCAAAATACACATGAAAAGTGAGCAAAGTATAAAAAAAGAATAATCAAATCCTGCGTAGTTGCAATCTTGAAATTTCTATAAATATTAAGTTCTGAAAAATATAACACTAATCTTTAACGGATGAAAATCTAGTGCAAGGGCAAAGCATTAACCTTAATTGTCAAAAACTAAAAAACCTTTCAAAAATTCATAGTAAAACCTCAGAAATATCTTTCTTATGCTACAGCTTTCTTACATCACAACTGGTTGAAAAACTAAAAGCTGATGATTTCGAAACGAAGAAAAACAGTGTTGCCAAAAATTTTTGTCAAACGCTCTTGTAGTTAATTCTAGCTGTTAGGCACAAAAAATAATAATTCTTGGTTTTTGGTTTTGTGATAGCAAAGAGGTGTCCGTTTTGCCCCACATGACCGCTTTGCCCCGCTTTTCCCAATAGGCTATATTTATATATATGTGTAATAGTAACAACTGTTTATCAATTTATTGATATAATAGTGAAATTTTTCCTACAAGTTTCACCTAAAAAAATGTTTTCATCCGTAATCAACCTGCACGTCTAAAATCTTTGTGGTGAACCCCTATGCTCCCTATTTCACTCATGCACCCCAGAGGCAGCTGTCGTGAACCCTAGGGTGCACCGTGCACCCTGGTTGAAGAGCACTGGTTTGCTCTATTACTTCGACTTTTCCCACAAATCAAAACTCAGTTGAGATAATAAGCAAAGCTGCGAACTGAATTCGCAGAAAATGATCTTTTTGCCGAACTCTTTACCTGCACTCGATAAATAAAAATTTATGAATTACAAACGACCTCTATAAAGTTGATTGAGCTTTGAACTTAGGCTTAAACTCGATGCAAACTTCATGCTCAAGCTTAGCATGAGCTCGGTAAGATTTCAGAACTCTGAGACTTGCAAATTTTCAGCGAACTCAAACTCGATTAAAATGCTTGGATCGAGTTCGCTGCCCTATTTGCTGGAAGACAGAAAATAGAAATAATGAAAATCTTCGGTAAGCCAACTTTATCTCAGCGCTGATGCCTGATAAATCAAAACCAAATTGTGTCAAACGCTAAAAACGTTCAACTGAAACAGTTAGGTCACCTCGTAAATCAAAATAAAGCAGTCTGTCAGCAACGTTACTTTTGTAAACTAACAACAAGAAACCCGCCCACTGCATAAAAATGATGAACGATTGAGCAAATAAAATACCGAAAACATCTGACATTGACAGAAAGCAACTGGAATAAACAATAAAATAACTAAATCAAACATAGTGACGAATCATAATAAAACATTCCGCGTTTTTAAGCCACATACAATTTTAGCTCAGGTTTTACGAAGTAGGCCTAAATGTATCATGGAAGATATCCTAGCTAAGCATCGAACCCACGAAATCAACTCCGTAGCCCAATGAACCAACCGCTCGACCAGATCCATGTACATAGCATAACAGGGGTGCAAAATTTAATTCTCATTTATCACTTGCACGCTACCATGCGATATTACAATTAGTTTTATGTTGTCACTAACCGGTGCTGCTGATTTCAAGTCATTTTTCATCTTCTTTGTATTTATGAACACGGAGTTGTCACAGAGAGAACTTGAAATGAATTGAAATTCAACTCTACTCATCCCAAGTGAAATGATTGGCGGGTTTTCTTCCATAATGCTCGACTTTTCTAAAAAATATTAAAAAAAAAACATTTTGGATTTAATTTAAACGTATGTGTTGCTGGGGGTTTTATGTCGGATTTTACAATTAACTTTTTTACTGATTTGTATTCTTACAAAGGCCAAAAACATCATAATTTTCCTTCATATTTAAAAGGGAAATACTGCAAAATCTTCACTCGGTCAAAAGCAACAAAAATCTACTTTCACATCTTATTTTTTCGCTCCAAACTATGCTGATAGATTTCAACTCAAATTTGACATACCATGTTAGTCAGTGCTGAGGATAAAAATCTTAACACATCGCAGAGTCGCTGTATTGTGTGAAATAGTTTAATCAGCGGTTTAAATATTATTTTGGACATTGTGAAACACTTTGGATATTTCATGACAAGTGCATGCAGTGGTATCATGCAGGCTATAGACTAGGTTATTTGCTGGATCTTTTCAAATATTGAAGATGTCTAACAGAACGTACATACAGGGCTAGAGTTGTAAAAACACTTATGGCGGAATGGTGCTAGCTTTTCACGCAGACGTAAAGTTGGGATGGTCGTTATTTATAGGGGAATGGTTTACGCCAGGGGTGTCCATCACGTGGCACGCGTGCCAGATGTGGCGAGCCAAAAGTGGCAAAATGTGACGTGCCAAAAGTGACACACGAGCTCTTGCCATATTTCATAGACATGCTACAATGCAATTTTAAACATCGTTACATATTTTATTGTTGCAGTATAGAATGAATAAATTTAGTCTCTAGTTTTCACAGTTTTTACACGTCTATCCTGATTCAACAGACACGTGTGAAGTGTGAAACTGAGATACCTGCGAGACCACAGACTAGCGTTGCGTCAGCTACAAATTAACGCATGCTCTAAAAGTTACACACCGAAAACGCGCTGATTTGATTTCATCAATATCGAAGTATAAAAGGGGTATTTTCAAATCCATGTCCTCGCTTGTGGTTAAAACAAAGCTTGATTTTGTTCTTGCCTTTGTGAAATACGCGAACATTTGCGAAGATCTCAATGAAAGTTTAAAAAACGCTTTCATAATCTAAGTGGCCGCGAGAAACATCTTTCATTATTTGAACGGCAATTCACTTTAAAAGTAGAAGAGATTCAAAACGCAGAGTTTCAACTTGAACTTTTGGATCTAAGATCAAACGAAGGTCTGAGAGACATATATTAGGAGCAATCGCTGTTTTAGTTTTATTCTCAGTAGCAGGAAGATCCAGTTCTTTTGAAAAATAGTTGTTTCTGGATTGTTCAATTTGGAAGCACATACCGATGTGAACAATGGTGTACAAAGGGGGCACCAGGGGGGGGGGGCACCGGGGCACTGGCCCCCCCCACCTTTTTGACGAAGCTTAATCTGAAGTGTAATTAAAACATTCGTATAAAATACCGTAAACTTTGTTTCAAAAGCTCCCTCATCTTTACCATTTTTTCATTCACGACTAATGTTTGCACCATTTCAATTCCGACATAACTTCTTCACAAAAAGCGCTTGTTACGCATTAGTGCATCGTAACAGCGCGATGGGATCAAATATTTAAGTGTAAGTAAAGAAAAGGCAAGGTTGTAAACAGTGTTGCGCCGGAATTTGCTTGCAAAAACCGAAAAATCAGAGTTTAAGTATATTTAGATGCGAACCATGATTGCATAATTACGGTTACAATAATTTGTTGATGTTAATGCGATATTTCTTTCTGTGGGACCGTTTCGTTGTGTTTGTTGTTCTAAATCAGGGGTGACGAACCTATTTGCCGTCGCGGGCCAGTTTGTCACTTACCAATGAGCAAGCGGACTGCATAATTTTTCAGTCATAAACACATCGGTCCAATCTTTTTGAAATATCATACCCTTTTTTGATCTACAATATTTTGTTTCTTTGGCGAAGACATTGAAATAAGCGGCTAATTAAACATTGATTGAAAAACAGAATAACAAATACCTCAAAAAGCTGTGAAATGTGCGTATATGGTACTACAAGCTCACCAATTCATCTCTGCAAACTCACATAATCTCTACTACAGTAAGGCAAGCTAGGCTCTCACTCAAATAGTGTTACTCGTATACTACAGCTTCAACTGAAGCTGCCACGGACCACGAGTTATGTTATTAATGTTACATAACAATGGATGAATTGCTGATTCCTGAAACAGATGTAAAGCTTGTATTGTGCGTTTGTATGATTACTGAGTGACAAGCGCGTGGTTCAATCAGGGGTTCAGCTTTTGATATCGCATCGCAAAGATTAGACGGGAAAAAGAAAGTTTAACAGACTGGTCTCGCTAAAATGTTTGCGGGCCGCACGTTCGTCACCTCTGTTCTAAATAAAAATAAAATCCTATCTTCATTATACTCGCGGTATTACGCCGAAGCGTGTAACGAGTGGCGGGGCCCATCTCCGCGGCTTAGCGCTGGATTACACAGCTCCAATACAACGTCGCAGCGGTGGCGAGCCGGTGGACACTGTGCCGATTTAACCGACCGGGGATTTGAACCCCAGATCTACCGCACCGATAGCGTGTGCGCTAATCAAGTGAGCTAAAGGCCTGTTTTGTTTCTTGTTCGTGCATACCGTCCGGTGACGAAATCGTTAGATTTTCTTAAATGTATAATGCCGTACAGAAGGCATTTTGATTAGTATTAGGGTATCGATTAGCGAACTTAAGGAATGCCTGCCTAGGTCTACAGTAAATAACTAACTCCATATTCATCCGTAAACAATAACTTGACGCTAAAATCGAAATACGATAAGACAGATCATTTTTTGAAGTTCTTGGCCTATTGTGATTTGGCATCCCCCTAAATATTCCGCTGGCTACGCCCCTGGATGGGAACTGAGATTTTCTGTCATGAAACTTAAATTAATTTAAATTTCACAGTCGGCTAACGGACGGACACTGAGATGCAATAATGCGTTTTGCCATTTCGATGTTGAAGTCCAATCGTGCTAGTTTAATTGGCTCAGTAGTCAGTGCAAACGCTTGCACAAAAGTAGCTTTGGTTAATAGGGTGTTATTGATGAAATATCAAAATATGAAATATCAATTTCGTATTTTTGTTAATGTTTAATTCTTTCGAAGCAACATGCATGGTTTTTAAAAAAGTTATTAAATTAATGATAGTTTACCAAGCGCTGACAAGCGAAGAAATTATGAAACAAAAATTGGCTCGTTAGCGAGTTTGAGTTGGACACCTCTGGTTTACGCCAAAATGTTTTATGGGGGGATGGTGTTGTTTTCCTGAGGGATGGCATCCCCTACATCCCCCCTCAACTCGAGTACTGCGTATATACACAGTAGTTGAGTAGCCCTGACGTATAGTAAGTCCGGTAACTCGGAAGAGTGGCCCTCTGCAGTTTGTTTGTTGAAGTGCAGCATCAAGCGGTTGGAATTCGGGGTTGCTGGGTACAACCACAGCTTTTCCAGCGCAGTCACAATGCGTAGGAGTGTTTTGCAGATTTCGGTAGTTTAGTCAATTGACTCAAATAGTGAAAGTTAATTTTTGATGTAAATTCGTAGGATATAGCAAATATTTCCGTGAACTTTCGACAAAAATTTACATCCGCTGCAAATTCTGCATCTACGCGAAAAAGCTCAGTGTAAAGCGCGCACTGCGCAAACAAATACTTTTTGCTTTTTGAATGTTTTGTGATGTTCAGCTGGACTTCAGTCTTAAAATTTCCGTGGTTGCGTACTTTTATCAGTTTTGTCTCAGCAACTATGGATACATTGATTTTGAAGTAAGTTGCATCAAAGTATACGTCTGAAAAAAATTAATTACTAACTTTTGCCAATTAGTGTTCCTCATATTAAGACGATTGGCTGATTCAATTAACGATCAAAAACCATTTTTCGAAAAACATTATGGTATAACGCAGGGCCGGTGCTAGGAACTGCGGGGCCCAATTAGAATTCTAATGGCGGGGCCCCTTTTTTCATAATAAAATGTATAGACGTTCGTGGCTCATGAAAAAAAACATGTAAACGAACCAAAAAAATAGACATTTAATACCTGCTATAAAACAAATCTAAGAGCCGGCGCCAGAGCAGTCGTCTTAGGGGGGCCAAGCCTTTATCAAGATGGGTCAAACATTTAATAAATTCCGTAAACTGCAAAAAAAGCTTTCACGCCACAGTCTTCTTTATCAACGAGAACTTTGCAGCGAGCTGGCATTGATTTGAACTTTATGATGCCGTTTCTGTGCAAGTGTTATATATCACAGTAATCTCATGTTGTTTTACGAGTTCGAAGACAAAAGAAAAGCAGAGGTACACGCTCATAGCTGCTTGTTGCGTTGTTAACCAGTTTAGTGTGTATGACGAGATATCTCGTCATGGGAAATTCCCCTTATAGTGCGTATGACGAGATAACTCGTCATGAATGGTCTCGTTGCATTGCATTTGACAAATGCGCTTTCTTGTTATCATGCGAATGACGAGTATTCTCGTCGTCATCTTAAATGTTTATTCTCAATCTCTGGATTTTAAAACTTGCATTTTTGTGGTTTTAATCGCAGTAATTTAAGGTTGAAGTCCACCGTCCAGATCTGTGAAGTCTTGGATTCATGTTTGTGCTGTTAGGCCTAAATCAGTTTTAGTTCCGCTGTCCCCTTCAAAAACAATAAAATATCTATTTTTGTTACGCTTGAGGTAAATTGCTGAGTAAGAAAAAGAACTGCTGAGTAAGAAAAAGAGCTGACTCAGTTGAGTAAGTTTAAAAAAGCTGACTAAGAGAAAGAGGTATGAGAAACTGAGAACTAAGGATATCGTGTGAAGCATGCAGGCTGCTGATAAAGATAATAGGTATTAAGATAAAGATAATAGGCATGCAGGCTGCTGATAATAGGTTTTCAGCTTTTTGTGATGTTGCAGCATAACTATAAGTTTTGATAATATTGTAAACTCGTTATAATATGGCTGCTAAAAGAGCACGTTTGTCTTGTCTGCCTCCGGAAGAATCTGACCCACTACTTTCTTTCAGTTCAGATGAGGATGATACCGGTAGTGAATATGAAGAACCTTGCTTGATTGGGACTGTAAGTGATGATGATGATAGTGATGACATTCTTGATCAAGGCTTTACTGTTCCCAGGCCTATAAGGTTGTCCAGATATGCTAGTGGTGATCCTGACATGCCTACTCCAGCACAAACTGTGCAGTCTCCTCCTCAAGATGCTAATTGGTCCGAGCAAGGCAACATGAGACAAAGGTTTCCTTTTACTGGTGTGCCTGGTATAACTATTGATGTAGTTAATCCAGCAGATGAACTTGAATATTTTCAGTTATTTTTTGATGAAACCCTGGTTAAGATGATAGTGGATCAAACCAATCTTTACGCTGCACAGTACATGGAAGATCATGGTGCTGACATGAAACAACGCTCACGTGCAACAAAATGGGTAGACACAGACAGCAAGGAAATGCGTGTGTATCTTGCTCTTTTGCTTCTGCAAGGTATAGTCCAAAAGCCTGTTGTCACTGACTATTTCAGCAAAAGAGCTTCTATTGAAACACCTTTTTTTGCAAAAACTATGAACAGAGATCGGTTCCTCCTCCTGTCTAAGTTTTTACACTTCAGTGATAACAGAAGCAACCCAGGAGACATTCCAAAAAAACTGTACAAATTGTGGCCAGTGTTGGATCACATGAAGCAAAAGTTTTCTACAGTTTACATTCCAGAGCGGGATATTTCAATCGATGAATCACTGATGTTGTGGAAAGGTCGGTTGGGATGGAGACAGTATATACCGTCAAAGAGAGCTCGGAATGGCATAAAGTCTTATGAGCTATGTGAGTCTTCATCTGGCTATGTTTGGGATTTTTTTGTGTATACGGGAAAAGAAACTGCCTATCGTCCAGAATATGTAAATGAAGCATACATGGGTAGCAAATGTGTCCTTAGCCTTGTCCATCCTCTTTTGGATCAAGGGTATTGTGTGCATATGGACAACTTTTTCTCCTCCCCTGAACTGTTTCATAAACTTTGTAATAAATTCACTGATGCAGTGGGCACAGTGCGAGCAAATAGAAGAGATATGCCAGATGGTTTTGCCAATGCAGCTCTCCAAAAAGGTGGAATAAAAAAGCACTGTTTCAGGGAAAACTTATGGCTCTTCGGTGGAGAGACAAGAGATATGTCCATATGCTCAGTACCATCCATGATGCTTCTACCACAGAAGTAACAGTACGATCTGAGGTGAAGCAAAAACCCGAAGTGTGCATCGTTTACAATGATAAAATGGGTGGAGTTGATTTAAGTGATGCATACTTGGCTTCATACTCAACCTCCAGGAAAAGATTGAAGACTTACTACAAAAAGCAATTCAGGCACATCATGGATATGGCAACACTCAATGCCTTCATACTTTATAAGAAGAATGGAGGAAAAAAGACTAGGCTTGCATTTATTTTATCTTTAGTGGACAGACTGATAGAAGAGAACCGGGAACTGTCATCAAGCTTTGTTGGAAGACCAGCAAAAGGTGACACTCCTCTTCGCCTTCATGCTCCACATTATCCCAGCCGGATCCCACCCACTGCCAAGAAGGCTAAGCCTACACGTCGGTGTTATGTGTGCTATTCACACAATAAAAGAACTGAGACATATTATATGTGCCAGGAATGTGATAAGGCACTTTGTGCAGAACCATGCTTTCGAATTTATCACACACAACTAAATTAGTGATACGTCACTGTGCATGAGTATGACGTCATCAATGACGTAATGTGTTTTGTTAAGTTTGTATCAAGATCAAGATGTTTGTAGAAACACAATATCCTGCTGAGCAATGTTTTATTTGAAAATGTACTTGTTGCTTAAATTCCATGATGTACGAGTACCAGTTTATTCGAAATTATCCACCACAACAAACCGTTGATTTTGCTGCTGCTGCTTGTTTGTTTGTTGTAAACTTTTGACATTTACCTATGTAGAGAGATACTTGTTGCTGTTATTGTGATTGTTTTCACGTCGTTTATCAAGCTAAAACGTTGTAAAAACAATAGAAATATGAAAAATACCATGTTTATGACGTCATCAGTGACGTAATACGTGTGATATCATGTCATGATTGTTATTTTCAGAAACAGAAAGTCATATCGAACAAATCACTAAGAGGATGTTTTATCCTAACTCCAATTGGTAAAGCGTAAGAGTCGTTTTAAGATTATCGGTTAAATTTACGGAAAATAATTACGCACTGTGCGGTCGGACCTGCCAAATATATTACGCACTGAACTGGTTAACAAACGCAATTTCCATATTTGATATTCTTAATTCGAACGAAACGCAAAACAGTTCCGGCAAAGCTGTTTCAGCAATACATAAAATGTTTAAAATTATGCTTAAAAGCCGCTGTCTTCAAAAAAGTAAGATTGTCGATTGGAGGTTAAGAGTGGGGGTTGGTGGAGGCAAGCTTGCTGTATGTGGGGGCCAGGCCACCCCTTTGCGCCGACTCTACTTTTATTGATTACAGTACTTTTAGCATCAAGAAAGCCGGCCAATTAGTTAAATAATTTTACATTTCAGACAAGCATTATTTTATGGTAATATCTTAAAAATTACGCCACAACGCAATAATTTGCGATAATATTTTTTTGAATTTGGAACTCCTTCAAATAAGCCTAAATATGCCAATAAACAAAAACTACCGGAAAATTTTTCAAAATGCACTAAAATTGTACTTGTTACACGAAAATTTTAATAAATTTCCGAGAACGCATGGCCCCGGACTTCCTAAAGATGGTTTTGTCCATAAATTGCTTCAAAGGAACTCGACCTGATGTTGCCACTGTGCTATTGACTTTGTTACCATAAATCTTGAAGGTTTCTCACAGCTTTTGCTTTTATTAAACAAAGTATACTTTACAATTTAACTCAAGTGTCAATTGCTTTGGTGGAGAGCGTGCGTCCTTAAACAGACACTAAAAAGCTGCAACTGAATTTAACATGAAACCCCCCTAAAACTACCTTCAGGCGTTTATTTGTGAACAGCAAGCCCACGTGACCAAACAACTGCGTAACTTTTTTCCTTACCAAAGCTTGGTTTCATAGCCGGATTTAGAGAATGAGAGGCCTTAGGCTTAGGTTATGTTGATATCAGGTAGGCCGCTAGTGACCATAGGTCGCTGATCAGACTCATCTCTAACGTGACCATGGTTGATCTCAAAAACAAAAAAGTTGCTCTGTAATCGCGTCGAGCCCTTTTGCTTGTGACGAGGTCCCTTGTTTCTCCAAAGCCTTAGGCTTAATTCAGCCTGATTTGCCTATTGGTAAATCCGACCCTGCTTGGTTTGACCAGCTACCAAGTTGTCGATTTTTTCTATTTAACCTAACCCTAATTAAAAAGAAAATAGAAATGATTCATAGATATTATGCGCCGGTTCAACTTTTGGCACTTTCACCTATTTTGTATCTCACGGTACAGAAAGGTACTCCCGCTTGCGCGGGGCCCCTTAAGGTACGGGGCCCAATTTGGTCCAATCGGCCTAAAACCGGCCCTGGTATAACGTTCAGCATAACGTTCTTGTCAATATTCGTTTTTGGTCTACAAACCATGAAACTAGATTAGCAAAAATATGCATGCTAAAAACGAAATAACAGGCATTAGATTTAAGGTTCCAAATAACAGTGGTACATTAAAGTTTATTTCATCTCTGTGAACCGGTGCTTCTTACTCTTAAAATGATTTAATGAAACATATGAACACCCATATACGAAACTCCTTGCAACAGCCAATATTTGATTTTTTATGGATTATTTTTTAACTTTTGCGTAAAAATGAATTCTATCGATAAAATATAAGCGATTAAATTCAAGGGAAGCTGGTTCGGTTCCAGCGGTAACTCCTGGTTGTTTTTTGTCGCCTTTACGCAGAAAATATTTGGCTTGCAACGCGAAGATTTTATGACTTTGATTATTGTATTTTCATTTCGATGAAATTTAAAAAAGCACCAGTAAACGTTGATATTCTGTAAGCATTTCAGTACGTGGTAGCCTACCGAGCACCAATGCCACGTAGGACTTATGAAAGCAAAACCTATACCGGTATACAGGGGCGGATCCAGGGGGAGAGGGATGTAGGGGATGCATCCCCCCCACCAGCCATTTTCAACAATGCTTTGGATAAATAAAGTTTTTCTATAATTTCGAACCTCTTCGTAACCATGGGTGCAAATCCATGGAGGGATGTATCCCCCCCAATAATCCGGCAGCATCCCTCCCAATATTTTCATTTCCCAAAACTGGGCATCAGCGAAGGAAGAAAGCGTGATGACCTTTTTTTTGGTCGTCACTTCATTTTGGGCAAAAAATTGGGCATTTCGGAACGTTATGACCTTTTTATTTTGGTCTTCACTTCATTTTGGGCAAAAAATTGGGCATCTGCAGACGTGTCAATTTTGTCAAATCATCCCCCCGATATCGAAAAATGGTCAATTTTGCTAAATCATCTCCCCCAATGCTCAACATAGATTTGCACCCCTGTTCATAACAATAAACCTAAGTCGCCTTAAATATGCATAATCGAAACTGTGCTTACAAAATGCATCCTATTTGATGAAGCTCTCAAAGTTAGGGGCCAAAAATATGAACAAACTGTGCCTGAAAATTGTTTGAAAAGCGCTAAAATGACCATTACAGTATGCAAATTTTCAAAAATTTTCCGGGGGAGCATGCCCCCGGACCCCCCTAGAGTCGTTTTTGTTACTTAAGTTGTTTGAAATTAACTCTGCCGGGAAAAAACTGAGCTTGAAAAAGTGACGAAATTTGGTGCCCTTTTTCTGAAAATAATTCTAAATACGCCCCTGACATGAAACATTTTGAAAGGGCTTATTTACGCCCGTTTCCGGGTCTAAACGTCTTTGTATTTAGTTAACATTCAACCTAATTTAAAATCACATCCCCCCCACCAAAATTTTCTGGATACGCCCCTGCCGGTATATTGAACTACTTTCAAATATGTATAACTTTCGGTAATCATGTCTGGATATCCGTTTTATTGAAACAACGATACAAGAGAATTTCTTCATCACTGCGTAAAATAACTGTTTTCGCAATTACAAACCTAAAGCTTTGGAAAACTGTCAAAGTCCGGTTAAATTTTTTCCTATTACTGTGATGGTGCACACTGCAGATTAACTAAACTTGACGCTAAGTTAAATGAATGAAGCGATTGCGTTGTGCAAAAGTTTTTGTGTGGTGTGCCGTTTGCTGATGCTGGTTGTAGGTCATGTTTATTGGGGAAATAATAAAACAACAAAATCTTACAAGTTTGTTTGTTGAAAGTCGATTATATTCGCTAATAGATTGCTGTTGTTTATGATTTGACCCAAAACAACATCTCTCTATCATCATCCGTTATACAATAATAAAAATGCCGGTATCTTTGTATCGAACTTTTGGTATGTGAAATAGGCTATCTAGAATCAGGCGAAACGAACTTTTTAAATGAAACAAAATTTTGTTAACTTTATTGTGGAATTTTCGCAACCTAATTGTTTAATTTTTTCGCTGTATACAAAATAGTGTTTTCAATAGACCTCTCAAAAAATTAACGCAGCCTATAGCTAAACCTGAAAAAAAAAAAGAATTACTAAAGTGGTGTCCCCGATTGTAAGCACAAGCTTATATAAGCGAAATTACAAGACTCTCAATAAATTCCATGATTGCAAGATGCAAATTGTCTAAAAAACGTATTGTTCGATGATTTTTCGGAGTTTTAGCCTAATAGAGTAATTAGGTTTATGCATGGAATGCAATTATAAACATTGGACCTTTTCCTCCAAAGGTTTTTCAAAATCATTTCAAGTCTTTTTCACATTTGTGGTTACACGCTGAAGGGTAACGAGAGCGGGGCTCATCTTCGCGGCTTAGCGCCTGAGTATAACGCAGTTTCGACTTCCGGAAAAACGATGCAGCATTGGCGACACTCGGTTCGATTTGACCGGACCGGGAGTCAATTCTCAGACCTTCCTAACCGATAGGATGTCTTTAATCATTAAGGTGCAATGATACTGACTGAGACGTGTCAATGTTAATGAGACATTTAACCAGAGGTGGGCATTTTTTAAAAATTGGTTGAAGCGCAGCAAAGCGCAAAAGTTCTGTTAAGTCATGAAACGCAACGCTACTAGCGCAACCTAATTTTTAAATTGACTGAAGCGCAACGCAACTTTCGCAATCAATTATTTTTTCGCATTAAAGCGCAACGCAACTTCCGCAATCAATATTTTTTTTGCGTTAAAGCGCAACGCAACTTCCGCAATGAGGTTTATACAAAAGAAAAAGCGCAACGCAACTTTCGCAATGAAAAATTTAATAAAGCGCAACGAGTAGATGTATAAGCAATGCAATTTTTTCTTGAGTTATTTTTATAGGTGCTTTTAACAGCACGCAGTTGGCAACAACGCGACAACGATTTTATTGCAAATGACTGTAACAGGATTGGTGCTATATTTACGCTAGTTGCGCTAGTTACTAGTTGCGCAACGGGGCTAATTCTCGGAGATGAAAATGCGAGTTGCGCTAGTTGCGCAACTTCCGCGCGTGCGGAAGTTGCGCAACTAGTGCTTTGCGCTTCAAATTGCGGAATGCCCACCTCTGCATTTAACATTCGTTTTATTTACTTCATCATGCAACCTATGTGACGCGATGTCAAAACAAACCCAAAAGTTCTCATAGACATTGAGAAGTCTCAGTCAGCAGTATGATTGCACCTTAAGGCGCGTTTACACACAGATCGCAATTTTCGAGCCGCAGCGCAGCGAAACTCAAATCGCCAGATTGACTGCTTATTATCTTTGATGGCAACTTCTTGGTAAAACCGTTTCGTTACGCTTGATTGAACGTTAATAGCCAGGCTCATACATTTCAATCTGCATTCGCGCGTAGTGAAATCGCAAATCGCTCCTTGAGCGATTTCTGCGTAGCGCAGATCGAATTGCACGCGCGCACTCGCACAACTTTGCACAAAGTTGCGCGTAGTAGAAATCGCCGATCGCGATCTGAACATAATAAAACAAACAAACTTCCCGATCACACCTACGCACGTGTAAACGCACCTTTACGCCAACCGGCCAGTTCCAAACATTTTTCCTTTAGTCGAACAAAGTCACCCCCCCAAAAAATCTTAGCGATTTCAAAGACCTTTCCTTGCATGACAATCTCTCCAAAAGTAGCCCAACTTCGTTGAAAAGCGCTTCGCAAGATCTATACTTTATGCATTTTCATCATACACAATCTGCTCAAGCCGCAAAGCAATTGCTTTCACTCAGTGATTTGCTTATTTAGAAATCGCAGGAAATGACGTGCCACCAGCGATGGCGGAAGCATTTTTAAAGTGGGGGGGCCCAAAAGCAATGACCAGATTTCCTTTGCCTACAACCCATATTTAGCCTGTTCACATGTAACATGTCCGATTTATGTAGGCTTCAGAGCCACGGTTCCTACTTCTAAAGGGTAGTATAGTTTCTGCATCACAATTAAATTTTTGATGTCATAATCACTTTAAAATTTAATTGCGATACAGAACCGTGGATCTAAAGCCCACACAAATTGGACATGTGAACAAGAACAGGCCGTAATTGTGTAGCTAATGTTTATTGTTTTAGCAACTCCAACAGCTACTACTATAAATACCGGTAGGCCTACCGTAACTGTCCGTAAAACCTCTACGTGAGCGCCACTGTAGGGGAAAGATTAAAAAACAGAGCGCCACCTTCTAATAGTCTAATTAAACACCACCTTTAATGCCACTAGAAGGAAGGTGTTGAAAATGACGAGGACGGCTACTCAGGGACGTGTCACCTGATTTTCCGCTTTGAGTTTTTAATCAACTTATTAGTAACTCTGTTACGGTAGTTGTCTTTTTTTCTTTAAAGGTTAAATGTTAACTCTGTTATAAGTTTTTTCTTTTTATTAATTAAATTTGTCTTCCTAAAATTCTGACCAGCTAGTCAAAAAATATAGCACCATCCTCTAACGCATTGGTTCTTAACCTGGGCGTGATTAACTTTTAGAGGGGCGGATATACTCAGGGGGCGCTATGGGGGGGGGGTTACATTCAGAAGGTATAAAGATCTTTTGTATCATGATCAATATATACGCGTGCTCAGTGCATCTGTATAGGATACTATAGATCTAGCCCAGGGCTGAACAAGAAAAGTAGGGACTTCTGCGGACGTGATGAACTTTTTTTTTGCACTACACTGATTTTTCGTGGAAAATAGGACATCTGCGGACGTGATGAGGATGACCTTTTTTAATATTTTTGTTTGCTCTTCACTGATTTTTAGAGGAAAACAGGACATCTGGGCGGCAGACTGAGGAAATCTCTGAAAAGGGGCGCTGGGGGAAAAAGGTTAAGAACCACTTCTCTAATTGAACACTACCTTTAATAAAACGCCACAGCAGGAGAAAGAGAAGGGTTGAAATATGGAGCGCTGTGGCCGTGCCCGTGTGGCGCTCAAATAGAGGTTCCCGGTAAGCCTTTAGCATGTAGGCCTAGAGTTGTATACGGTCACGGAACCAACGAGAGTAATAGGCCTAAGCTGTTTTGGAGCATATGAAAGGATAAAGTTAGGATGATCAATAACTCAACTCCAATTAATGTTTTTCTACACCGATGAGGTGATCCGTAGAAAAATAGTTGAACTTCATACATCGCATCGCCACACGTAAAACTAGAATCGAAACGTTTTAATTGTTTTTTCTGACTACAAAAAGCAATTTTGTTTACAAAGGAATTGCTAGAGTTAGCACTGCACAGCAAAGCAAAGTGAATTAAAAAATTTAAACACATTCAAAAAATTAAAAAACTAGGCTGTAGATATTTTGCACAGTCGGCCGCTTTTATCTTATGACAAACTGCTTATTTTATCAATTTTGAAGGTTAGTTGTTACGTCAAAATTAAGTCTGAAAAAAGCAAAGCTTCCACATTTCCGAGAATTAGCCCCGCCCCTCGCATTATGAAAATTACACTGCAAATACAGGAAGCTGCATCTCTTCTGAATGACTGTCTACAAAGTCAATGCAGATAAAAACATTAAGGTATACAATACTGGTACGTTGGTGGAGGGGCCTAGTTTTCAGTTTACTTGCTATTGTTTGCTATAAACGACACTTACGACAACTACTGTACCTCGCCTCATCTCAAAACATGCTGTAAAATGTTTTTCCATACTGAAAGCTTAGATCAATGTCTTTTGATCTTTTCTGAGCCATGGTCCCTTGGCTGTACCTCTAAAAGACCGTGGTCCCTATAGTATGCAAGTTCAAAAGTCCCGGTCTGTTATAATTCCTTAATGATTCCTACCATCGTGGCTTCCAAGAGTACACTTTGAAGAGGATTACACTTTTTCTGTTCCCCCAACCCCATGAACATAATAATTTTAAGGAAAACATCTCCGGATTTAAGCTCTTTCCTGCGTTTCAATATCGATGGTAAGCCTGTTAAGTTTCAAGTACAATTATGCAGAGGTATTATTGCAAAAACGAACGCGTAAATTAGGGTCCCAGGGCCCTCCCTAAAAAAAGGGGGGCGCCAGGGCCCACCCGGCCACCCCGCCGGGTGGGCCCTTCGCCACCTATGCGTGCCACATCTTGTAGTGCCATCATTCTAAGCAGCAGAAGTAATTACATTCGGTGCTTGGTGCAGCTAACAGCTATGCTTTACCACCTGATCTGCATTTCTTGGATCCACTTACACCAGCAGCCGTTAGTGCACTAGAGTCAGCTGCAACCTGGTTTCGTATAATCACAGGAGTTACTAACATGCTGATAGCTATGTTGTGGTCTCGTGATGGTTATCACATTTACTTTGAATTTTATAAGTTGTGACTATGTTTGAATTTGCATTCGCTGCAAATTAAATAAAGGTTTGCTCTCGGAACTAAAAAAAGACCAACTTTCTTCGGCACCGGCCGGATGGCATAGTGATAGTGGTACAGACATCGCTAACGGTGCAGGAAATCTGAGGTTTAATTTTAGGGCCGGTCGAATTGGACAGAGTCACCAATGGCTCGCCACCGCTGGGATGTTTTTTGGAAGTTTGAAGCTGCGTTGTCCATTGCCCACCACTAGATTGCGGAGAAAGGGCCCGCCACTCAAATGCTTCGGAGTAATACTGCAAGCATAATGATAATTTAATTAGTTTTAAAGTTCTTACGTATCAAAAAAGAAGTGCCAGCCTATATGGGTGATTTTCCATTTACGTTTATAAGATTCCATCTTCTTTTAGCCGTTGTATTCTAGCATCAGCTGTTCTCTGCAGGGTAATCTGAAAAATCATACATTTTTGCACTTTATCTAGTTAAGACAAGTACTATTAATAATCTTTAAATAAGCTATCTCGTCATGTTTCGACTAATGTTTACTTAATATTTCGTGACTGTTGACTTGGCACGATGGTCATTTTGACCTTTTTTTAGGGGTTAGCTTTTAATAGTTAAAAATAACATTTTCAATTCTTCAAAAATAAGTTCTTAAATTGCAAAGTTAAATGCATAAACTTTTAATAAAGTTTTTTCTAATTACTTTCCCGTTAATGCAGTATACATGCAAACGAACGGTGTTATTTATTGTCGTTACATATGTTTTTAACATTTGAAAGAAGTTCTACTGCAACTAAAATCACCAAATTATAATGATGACACGACACTAGTCAATTAGTTTATATTCACGAAGTAAGGTATCAGCGCTTTCACAGTGCTAGCTCACTATATTTCTACGCCAAATGTTTTTTGCCTAGGTTTTTCGACTAATCTTTTTTCTCGAAGTATAATTTACACAGCATAGTTTGGGCATTGACAAAAACTGCTGGTAAGCATTAGCAATATGATTTATTTCGTTGCACATAAAACGTTCCAGTACGCACCAAGATAGCTGCAAAGAGAGACTTGGTTAGCTTACCCGTAGTACATCCGCATAAAAGGTATATTGGTGATGATGTGATAATTGTGGTATTCATGCTCACTAGTTCTTAAATTGTACTCATGCTATATTCAGCAGAGGAAAAATAATTTTGGGAAACTATCTTATCCAAATGGACAACACCATAGTAGCTAGGGGTCGAGGGAATCAAATTTCATTTCAAAATTATCTCATCAATTTCCTGATAAGTAGTTCTGCATTACGTAGCAGGATGTTGTGTATTTGATTGTCGGGAAACCATTAGAAATTGTTAAAAATTACCGACGAAAAAGCATCGTTGATTCAAGTTTCAATGCTATAATTTCACATGTTTTGAAATCCATATAAGGTTAATTGTTTTTAACTACTAATTTGTACATAGCTTTGCAACATACCAAACATAGATATGCTAATACTGAAACGCAATGTACGGTAGATTGCCGTGCGCAGAAACGTAATTTGCATTTAATCTAAACAAGGACTAAAATCTTTGAAATTTGGATTAAGAGCTAAGAATTAGCATTTTATCTTGATATTATTGCTCAGTTTATAAGTTCAAAAAGAGAAAAATCTTGCGGTTGACTTTAAGAACAATAGTATCTTGAAGAAAAAAGCTTTACTCCAGTTGCGATCAAAGCGATTCAGAGTAGACTCGATCGATTTTACCCGGAAAGCTCCATCTCGAGTCGACATTTGACCTCTCTAACCCATACTCGCGCCACGGCTCAATCCGCGGGAGATTATTTGTGAAAAACCAAGCGAATGACCCCGACGAAAAGATAAAAAATTAACGTAGCAGGCAATTGGTTATAAACCTTCTTTTAGCAAGGATGATGTACAGTATAATTCGGTTTTTTAAACAACCTTTAAGCTTGGCTACTCGACATCGGTGACTCGTCTCAAGCATCTCGTTCAAACTTAGACATTGCTTCAAACACAATTTTTGGCAGCATCAGATGGATTTCACTGTACAAAGACAAAGTTGAAATTTCAAACAAAAATCAAGTAGACCAATCGCATTCCTTGATCTAAAATGCTGCAATATAGGCCTACCTGCTAGTGTGTCAAGGTTGGATTTAAGGGAAACACCTTAGCTCTAAAATGACATTGTCATTAAATTCGGAATATTTGCATCACGTTTTATGCAGATTATTCTTGCAAAATGATTTCAAGAGCATAAACTTCTCGATTCGGATAAAATAATCTACGACAGGTCCTTAAATCTATTTATAATTGCCTGGTGCTAGAAGGTACAGGTAATCTTATATAAAGCGTAAAGTAGACTAATTAAACGTTTTATCGGCAATGAAATGTGCGCATGTTGGGATATGGCTATTTTATGGATATTGTTGTTCATAAGCTTATTTATTTGACGAAAAACTATTTGTTGTCGTAAAATTTTCAGGTGTGTACTGAATGTTTATTAAACAAATTATTAGGATACCACAAAATTGACACATGATTGCTATCAAGCATTTTCTTCAAGATTCAGTCATCACCTTCGCAATGGCTACGAATTCTGCGTACCACATGCAAATCAAAAAATTGACGCGTATCATCCGAGACGCTGGCTGGTTAGCTCAGTCGTTAAGCACACGCTATTAGTGCGGGAGGTCTGGGGTTCCATTCCTGGGCAGGTCAAATCGGACACAGTGTCGCCAACGGCTCGCAACCGTCGCCACGTTTCTTCGGAGCTGTGTTGCCCGGAGCTAAGCCTTGGAGATGTGCCCCACCACTCGTTACACGCTTCGGGTAATATGGCGAGTATAATAAAGATTTGATTATTAAAATAGCGACAAGTAACCAAAAAAAAAAAAAAAACAAAATGCTATCAATTTTTGCCTTTAAAATGGACTCATTTTAGATGTCCATACCTCTCAGATAGGTGTTTGTTGCAATCGTAAAGTTTGGCTAGTAAAAAGATCTCTATATTTCAAAGGTAGCAATTATTTTTCACGCAAGTCTTCAACGTGATCATATAAATTTCTGACCCATCGAAGTCGTTTGACGGGGTAGAAATTTGTGAATTAGTCGGCGTGTAAATTTTGACCCATATATTGCAACTCTAAACGATTTAAGAATTTGGTTTTGCGACATTTCTTAATTTTTCTTGCCATAGAGTTAATTTGCATAGATTCAGATCTAGTGGCTATGAGCCTGTCGGCAATTTGATGCAAAAGCGACAATTGCTGCATTTGTTCGAACTTGTCCATTCAAAACCTTTTTGTTTTTGTTCATTTATCTACAAAACAAAAACGCAACTTTCAATAAACGATTACGGTAAAGCAAAAATTACCAGTAAACATTTATCATAGGTAAACAATAAACCCAATTCATTTTTAAAAACATGAGTCTAGTCAAGTAACCTCAAAATATGTTTACAAACGAAGTAGTATGATAATGAGTGTTCTTTTATGCAAATTAAGCCACGGCAAGCCTTCCAATTCGTCCACAATAAAGTTTTTTAATTTGCTTAAAAGTTTCAATCTTTCAAATATTTACACTGAAGCTATAACAAAAGTAGTTACAGACAAATAATTGTGTCAATAAATAAATAAATAGAGCATTGGAATTTTCAAAACCTTGAGTTAAAAAGTTCACCGCTGTCAGCAGTCTCAGCAATGCATAGCCTAATGCAAGTCTATCCCAGATTTCAAAACATTTTTGACAATTTTTTAGTATATGTTTTCGCGTATGATAATCAGATAAAAGCTACCGGAAAGTGTTTAGGAGTTAAATATTCTCAATTGCCTGCAAGCTTTTGAACTACACCAGATATTATCAATCAGCGTTTCGCCTGTAGAGTCTAGGGCAGGACTTTTCAACCTTTTCTTGCTCATGGCCTACCAACGCAGGGTTTTTCAACCTCTTTTTGCTCATGGCTTTCTATAACAGGAATGGGTAACTTTTCTAACAGCCAAGATTAGGGCCGCACTGATTGAAAGAGCGAAAAAAAAGGCACGCCTTCAGATGTCCTGTATTCCGCTGAAAGTATCAGCGAAGAGCAAAAAAAAAAATTCTACTCGTCCCGCGGACCCTATGTTGCCCATGCCTGCTCTAAAATGATAAAATATGACGATGGTCCAACAACTTTTACTAAAAAGGACAAAGTGAACATAATGACATGATTAAGGAATGTTGATGTTGTTTTCTAGTCCAGCTCTGTGGCTAGTGTTGTAAGTCAAAAAAAAAACGAGTCTTACGGAATATGGACTTGTATACAAACTTTTCCAGTTGGGTACAATATTGTGGTATAGAAGAAACGGCTTATCAATATACTGTACTTCTTAAAAAATTTTTACGTCAAAGTTCAAAAAGGGGCAAGCGTCTCTTTTCCTAAGCGGACGGACATGCTTAGGCATTAAAATTAGACCTCTCTCATGAACTGTTTTTAACGTGTATTGAAAAGTCTAGTGTTGAATTGAACCTTTGGAAAAGGTTTTTAGATTTTTCCCAGAGAAGCGCTTGTTCAGGGACTTCATGGTTCGAATGGCGCTAATTTCTACATCTATTACACTAAACCCAATTCATGATCTTTCTTTTTGAAGAAAAACAAGGGGTTTGATGCTTTTGAAGGAATCAAAATGCAAAGTTTGTTTCACCCAGCTGCAATGATTGCTAACCTGACAATTTTTAACAATTAAAGAACAATTTTTGAAATTAGATTCATAATGGAAAGAAATCGGCAATAAACTGTACTCGGTGCAGCGTAAACCTTGTTTTTATTTAAATAATTTGTTGGTGATTATCGATTGACGTTTAGTTCTGTCCCACATCCGGGAGTTTAATTTCACTATTTAGCCGAAAGAATTAGCCATGTTTTCCGTGTTAGAACGAATGCTTTATTTTATCATCTTTTATCTCGGATGCTGGTAAGTTTGCTGTACTGATTAATTTTTATTGTTTAGGAAATCACCGTAATGCTTTCAGTGAATTGTACTTGAGTGCTACCGGAATCCTATTTGAATGTTGTAGAACCCTGAATTTGAACTTGCTGGCTACGGTATGAGGGTATAGCGTGCTATTCTGCGTAGTTGTGGGGTGCGCTGGTTCCTTATGTGGCAAATAAACTTCGTGATTGGATTCACTTTGTTCGCCTTATCTCAAATAGTCTCAGGTGGCCTTGTTAAGGTTAGAAGAAAAGACTGCTTTAGGCAGGTTCAAAATGTTTCCGAAGGAGAAGGTGGAACTAAGAATAAAAAAATGCTTATCTTGCAAAACTTGCGCGTCTAGAAGTATCAAAGTAGCCTGCTAATGCATTAATGGGCGACAAAAATATAACCAGGGGGGAGCCCAGGAATTTGAAAGGGGGGCTGCAGTTTGAAGCCGTTTGTTTTCCGCCCAAAGTCAAGTGAAGATCAAAAAAAAAGGTCATCACGCCCTCAGATTGTCCTTTATACGTATATCACCTTTACACCACGAAAGTTTTGTGCATTTGTCTGCGAGGGGGGGAAGGCCCTGGATACGCCCCCGATAACCATGTCTTTTTTGGGGGGCGGGAAGAATTTGAGCCCCCTTAGTACCCACGGATCTGCAACGTGTGGTGATGTATATTCATAATCACTGTATGTCATCAAAATCATAGTAAATGAATCAGAGCGGTAACAAAAATTTACATCCTTTTCGCACACGTCAGGAAGTTAATGCGTAACTTGAAAAGTGTAAACTGCATGTTTTTCGATAACAAACACAGCTACTGACTAATATTTCGTTCATTGTGAACAGTAGTTGGAAGTTTTCTACATAAGAACATTAGCGTTTCCCGCAAAAGTTTTCTAAGTTTCTTTCTTTCGTATTCGTAATCAAAAACTTTTGGTCAACAAGTTTCGGAAGCATTCTTGCAGTAAATCACTAAATTACTCATTGAGTGGAATTAATATTGGAAATTATTGACCAAAAGGTTCCATATTTTTTAAAGCAAATCTACTTTTAAATTTTTGCAGAGTTTCAGGTGCACTGCTTAAAAGCTTTGGCCATTACGAAAAATATTGGAACAAATTTTTAAGTAGCGCGGTTAACCCAAAAATATATTGGGTCAAATCAACCAACTAATTTTTAATAAACTACATCTCTAAACGATGACCCAAATTTTAAAGAGTACAATGCATACACTAATTGAGCAGTAGCTGGATCAATTTTACAGCGAGATACAATAATACAATTAGTCTTATTTTACAATACAGTATGATGCATTAGGCCCGTTTGTCAATTAACATGTTGGAATACAAATTTTAATCGAAATTATTTTCGCTGCTGATCATTACCTGCAGCTTGGTTGGAATGAAATATCTAACCAAGTAATTACACGAAGTAAGGCTCATTCCTTTCTGGCAAAGTGTTCAATGACTTACATCAAAGCTTACATTTCCATCTGAAGAGCTGGTCTGAGGGTGACAGCAAAACAGGTTGTAGTGTTTTATAATGTAGTATTTCTAATCATCATGTAATTTGGTTAATTATACAGATCAGTAACAGTGTCTGAGCTGACAATTCAAAAGTTTCCTGTGAATTCGGTTTTGCCACTAAAAATTTTATCACAAGTTGATATTTTTTCATTTTCTGGTCAGACTTGCAAAACCACTTTTTGCAAGAAAATTAAAGATTGCAAAGTCAATGCAAGAAAATTATTCCATCCACAGTTTTTGCTCGCTTTGACTATAATCGAAAAAAGTTTTTGTGGCTGTAGGTTGAAGGAGTGTTGATGTGACAGAGGAGTGGAAACTTTAGGCACATTACCCATAATCGAGTGAAAGTGCCATTGGGAGGGTCGCCTGCATTTATTGCAAAAGGTAGCCTCAGAAGCTTATAGTAGCCTACCGCCGAAACCTGTAGTCTCCTCCATTAACAACAAGCAGACTTTTGTCAAGCCGTTGCTCCAAAGAAAAAAGCCAGTTATCGAAGCCAAGTGAATTTGCTTAAACTTAATAATCCTTTTCATCAAAAAGTTTAATAGGGAAGAATTGATTGTGGTGGTTTGTGAAACCAAATGAGTAAGTACCAAAGTTCTTTTGATAATTTTTATATTGATGTTGCAGCGCAACCGCACATGTAACTTAACGGCTTCATCACAAAACTTTTTGCTATGCTGAGTTTCGAAAATGCAGAAATGTAAGGCCTAAAAAGTCGTCCAACCATTTGAAATTGCAATTATTCGCTCATTGTACAGTAGTTGGAATTCAAAACAACATTAAAGACTTTATCTTTGACACTTCCAGCTACACCGACACCTACTGGACAAGATCAGCTTTCTCTGAGCGCAACTTAAAACGATTTTGATTATGTTTCGGCGAACTCTTATAAAGAAGTAAACGAAAGATATTATCATGCGTTAATGAACATAACGCTCTTTTGTTTTGTGAAAAAAAGCGCACAGACAGAAAAAAGCTTAAAATTTCGTGTTGGTATAACGTTACCTTAACAAGATTTGACGCAAGCTTTATGTTGGCACATGATTATGATCGCCAGTTTTGAAAATATTTTTCGAGAAGGAAGAACGAGGAATACTTTTTGGGAGCGATGCGAGAGTGCTGCGAGCAAGAATTGGAGCAGTGCAAAAGTTTTGACAAAACCACAAACGTCATGCAATACCCTCGTATATTTTAAGTAACAAAAAAATATAGTCATCCCTAAACGAGTATAAAAGACGATAGCGATGGAATCAGAAGACGAGCGTAGATTAGAAATTGTTCATAAATTAACAAAGGAAACATATTCATCTGGTGCAACTGAATTACAGCAAAAAGCAATGAAGGTATATAATTTTGTGGATATTCTAATTATTTTATGACAATATGCAGCTGCAATTCATGTTCTTGATTCATGTAGTTTGAATTGCTGTAAAAATGCAAACTTTTTGTACATTGTTTCTATTGTTGATGTTTTTGAAAAAAATGGTTCATGCAAGTTTAAAGACTGGAAAAAATTTTGCCCGTTAAAATTTAAATTTTACGGACAAAATGAAAATTTTACCATGACATTTTATGTTTGAACTTTTTTTAGTTTTTGGACATTCCAACCGTGTTCTTTTCTGACCTGTAACTATTTTTGTTACCAATTATTTTTTCCCCTGATTTGCATATTGGTTTAATTTATCACTATAAAATTGAAGGAGAGATACAACATTAACTTTCAGTTAACGAGAACCGGTTTGCAGGACTTGACTAAGAAACAGTGATGGCCATGCCATGCTTGCAATTACAGTAGCTTTAAAGTTACTTCATGTACATCTTAATGCGAAATTTTTGTTGTTATTTCTAGCAAGAAAAAAAGTAGAACTAAACTCAGGGAGGTTTAAAAATATTGCAAAAAATCAAAATTACGAAGTTATCGTTTTAGTTTATTAGTTTTCTCCAACGAAATAAGCGGATTAAATAGCGTTAAACTCCGAAAAACAAAAGCTTCGAAATTTGTATTTTTTTCATGTTTTAGATCTTAATTCTGATTAAGCTTATTATCAAACCTGGATGCGATTACACTCAGAATATACATAGCTTGCACTGCTAGATTATGCAAAAATTTTAGACTAGCAAAGATGGCTTAGCCATTACATTTGAGAATATCTAGCAAGTACCATATAAATTAGTGTTACTTTCCATCTTAAAAATAAAGATTTATTTAGATTTTTTAACGCAATGCTCCATACTGTTGCAACTTTACATTACAAATTTTATTTCTAGATCACTATTACAATACTTTGCTGTTTCTTCGTGTCGATTTTGATTATGCCAAGTTCTTCCAATAGAATATTACGGTAAGAGATGCTTAAGCTTTTATGATTTCGAAACACAGTAAAAAAAAGACAAAAAGACGTAGCTAAAAGAGAAAAATAAATTATTATATAATTTTTTCTTTTTATAATTTCCTCAGAATTTGCACCAAAAAGTCGCAAATTGTTTTCAATAAAACAAACTTCGAAAAAAAAGATTAAAACTACCGAACTAACAAAAAAACTTTAGTTCTTTAGACATATAGCATAGCCTACAGCAGATAGTGCGTGCAATAAGGAACAAAATTAAAAGGATGTGCTGCTCCTAATAAAAACTAGCAAAGCGAGTTGCAACTTGCAAGCCAAACAAAATTGCATTCAATTTTGCGGTTCATTAATTTTTGTTAAAGCTTTTGATAATTTTTCCATCACAAACCTTAACAAAATCATTACAACTTAAAATCAAAGCCAACGCTATGAAAGAAACGCATGGACAATTATTGTACAGTGACAAACGAAAACTGGCTTGCACAAATGATAATAAAAGACCTCAATTTTTTTAAAAGAAGGCTAATTCAAGAAAAAAGTAAGTCTATTAAAAGCCAAAAAGTAACAATTTCATGGAGTTACAGATTTATCCGCTACATTAGGACGCTGCAATTTGCAATTTCAACGTAGTTATGAAGAAATTTGTTAACGAAAAAGTTAACGATGTTAACGTTTTGTTTTTACAGAAGCTTGTTCACTTTCAGTTTAGGTTATATTATCTGCCCATTCGCGTTTGTTGTTACCGCATTGGTTAGTGAGATAGTTTTGCTCTATATCTCTACAAAAGTTCAAAATAACCAAAGCAAAGTGCATGGTATCACACCAGTTCAGCTTTTAAGAATGCCAGGGATTTTTTCAACGTTTACCGGTAGCTAAATATTGGCTCTTTTAACATCGTTTGAAAAATTTTAATTAGTTTATAGTCATTAGCAGTCATTAAAACAAACGCAAAAAATGAATGGGGTGTTTTGGTTCGAAAAGCAGACGCCTACCCAATTTTATTGAGTTAAAAATCAAGAAATTAAGGCATACCGGTAAGGCTTTATGCCAGTGGTTCTTAAACTGGGTTCGACCGAACCCCAGGGGTTCGGTGAGGCTGTAGCAGGGGTTCGGCCAAGATCAGAATAAGTTTTTGCAAAAAGGCATACAGTTGTAGTAAATGACTATCTCTGCGTGGAATGATGCATTCCCCCACCATACTCTTTCAACGCTGTTTTTGATGAATACAATTTTTCCATAATTTCAAACCTATTTGATAACAATCATCTTTACGCCTTAAGCACGCATAAATCAAAAATGTGCGAACAAAGTGTATCATATTTGGTGAAGGACTTAGAGTTAGAGGCAAAAAAATTAAACAGAATTTGCCATAAAAATTGTTCAAAAAGCGCTAAAATGGCCATTACAGTGTCTAAATTTTTGAAAACTTTCCGGGGAAGCATACCCCCGGACCCCCCTAGAGCCATATTTTTGTTCCTCAATTTGCTTCAAATCAACTTTCCGGAAAAAAAATACGCTTAAAAAATGTAAAAATTTTATGCCACCCTCCACCGCCTTAAGAATATTCTGAATACGCCCCTGACGTGAAACACTTTCAAAGAGCTTATGCCCTTTTCCGGTTTAGACGTCTAACGTCTTTGCACTCATTTAACATTCAACCTAATTCAAAACTGCATCCCCCTCTAAAATTTTCTGGATCCGCTCCTGGTTATAATTAAGGGTTCGATGTATGCTTGCATGACACCTGTTGGGTTCGATACTTCCGACAAGTTTGAGAACCACTGCTTTATGCCTTTTTTTTGACTAACATCACATTCACACCTTGCCATATGTCGAAGTCAGGTGCTTTCCCTCATATCCCTGATCTGCATTCCCGATATAGGCCTATTGTGATGACATTGCTGATCAGTTTCTCAAAAAAATATTCCTTACTATTGCTCAAAAAATTTTACTTCAGAATTTAAAAAAATTTATCCTAAAATGATTCCCCGGCCCCATAGCGGACCAAAAACCAGCTCTAACCTCACTGTCAAGCAAAAGTGTTTTTGAACCAAAAATTTCTGTAATTGTATTGTACACTAAATGATGCTAATAACTAATGGTTACTCTGCTGAAATGCATCGCAATTCGTAATATACCAAAATTGAAACTTCAAGCATAAAGCCAAGCAAAGTTATAGCCAGTGTATCGATATTGATACAAAAAATATTTTAATAAGATTAATTTTTTAACTCACGCTTTTGATGAATTGCTTTTCGGAATTTCGAAACAACTTCTTTTGTTTTGAAAGTTAGTGGGATTATGGAGAGCTTTACTCACATCAAATTTTATAATTTTTGTAAATAAAAATATGTTTAGGCTAATTTTTACATTTTATCCTCACGAGTTTTTGTTAAGAGTTGTGGCAAAAGTGTGTGATGAATTTTTTAACCATTTTAAGCAATTCCACGCTTTCAAGCAACTTAGTCACCGTCGATTGGTCGATTGGGTATACAAATTGACATTTGCCAAATTTTTGAAAGATATAACAACTGCATGTTCGATTGATGTTGGTCATTGCAGGCCTTATCAAGCAAGCAATTTTTGACATGGGTCAATAAAGCTAGTTTAGGCTTGCCTTAGCTCGTTAAACTGGCCAGCTTTAAACTTATAATTAATTAAATTTACAGAGTTCAGTTCAATAAAACCATTTAAATGTTTTGAAAACCATGTGACGACAAGTATAAATGTGGTTTGTGCTGGTGTGTAAGAAGTGGCCTAGCGAGAAATTTTAAAAGGGGGTGGGGGGAGTGCAATAAACAAGAAAAGCCGACACAAGTGTCCGGCTTATTTTAGTCACTTAGCAACGTTTGGTCATTTTTTGCTGAAAGGCAAAGTCAAAAGGGGGAGGGGGGGCAATGGCACAATGCCCCTACCCTCTCTCCAAAGTACGCTGCTACAGGTTAGTCTGAAGAAGTTTCAAGAACTTGTGATTACAATTCTTTCTTAAGTTTTAATTACAGGTACGCATTGAGTTATTTGTTTAGTCTTGAAATAACCAATAACTGAAGCATAAATGATAGCAAGCATCAAATCCAGAAAACAGCTGCAAAAAATGTAAATGAACACGTGCTTGGAATTAAAATTTTAAAATAGAAGTAAATAATACCACACAATGTAGTTACAGCAAAAGCTAAGATCATTTCGATTTACAAGCCAAATTTTGCAAGCCCACTTAGCGCTGGCAACTTGACTTCAGTCATAGATTATATCTTCCTTATTTCCATATTATTTTTATTTGTAAGAATAAAAATACTCTTTTGATCTATTCAATTATGTGTTAAAATTCTTCATAAGCTACTAATGACAAAAAGGAAAAAGCTAATGAGCTAACAACATTCTTTGTGTTATAGAAGCCAAGTTTAGAATAACTTAATGAAACTTTGATAGAGCGAAAACTAATAACGTATTGGATAAATTTGTTATCTGTTTCAAATGGATTGTAAGCCTGATGGTAAGATCTTTTTTCAAAGACTCAGCTTATTTTAATATAAGTTCAAAGTATCTTTTTAAACGAATGTTTGTTATTTGTCTTTTTTACATCTCAAATGAAGTTTGTTACATCAATTAAGATCTAATATACCTACACAGAATTGCCAGGAAAAATTATACCATTAGGGCATACTAGCATGCAGAATGGCAAAGTGGACAAAAGTAAACATTATATGACCCTTATGATAAGCCACAAAAATTAATTTGATTAAAAATTAGATTAAATTAGCAATTAGATTAAAAAGCTATAAAAAACTTTTTACTCTTGATTCAGGCTGGGGACTGTTATATAATGTTTTGCATGCATCGAAGAATACTGTCACAATGGCCTCATTATTATACGGTAAATATACCCAAAGTTTTCAAGTCATTTCATTTGCATATCAAGCAAATTGCTTGACACGCTGCGTTTTAACTTCCCATGAAATTTTATTTTGTTACTTCTTATTTTTTCAATTATCATGACGCGTATATTACCACACGAAATCAACATGCTGTTGAATCAGTGGGAAAGCTCATCTGATAAGCCTCAGCAAGATACTTAGGGACAGCTAGTATCCAAAAAAAAAAAGATTTGAATGATGACGCAACGAGTAGAAAGAAGAAACTGCTACGCCGGAATAGAAGTATGCAAAATAATTATGAGTGAAAATTGCTGTTCTTATAAAAATTTAACATCTTATTATTTACAAAACGAAGTTTTGAATTATTAACAAACTAATTCTTCACCCACCTGTGCCGGCTAAATCGCAATGTGTCATTAACATCGTCAAATAAAAATAAAAGTTTTGTGGTTAGGGAAAGCACCTAATTTTCATAGAAGCTACTGGCACCTGTTTGAAAATGAATGTGAAAGAGAATTTTGCTGATAAAAAAGTTTTTTTATGCGTTCAGTTTACATTAAATCATAGTTGAAGCAATGTTTAACGCATTAGGATCGTCAATTTGCTTGACTTTACCCGGAAAACGTTACGGTATTTTGGTAATTACATTTATAAATTTACAGATACTTTGCTACGCGTTCACGAAATGAGCTAAGTAAACCCATTGATTTGTGTTAAAATTTAAGATTTTAACTTCGGCAAGATAGTTAAATATCTTGCAAAGAAATTAATTGGACACAGACGTTTTGCTTAGAGTTGAAAAGTTATCCTTAAATTTAATGACATAACAAACATTTCCATTTTTATGAGGGTAAATGGTAGGCCTTGAAGACTTACTAAATAGACGCTGTAAAAACCAATTCTACGACTAGTTTCGCGGTTTGACCGCTCATCAGGTAGACTCAGGTTTAGAACCCAGGACCTTGTGATTGAGAGCGTTACCTCTCCAACCACTCGGCCACCGAGCTTACAGCGTTTTCAGTGCAATTTTCAGCTATACATACTTTCTCTTCATTCATTACTTGTAAAATCAGGCCTGCCATTGCCGATACATGCCAACTAGGCTAACTGCTCAATGCTAAGCCTGCAGTTGCAGGGGCTTGAGTATGTATAGCTGAAAATTGCATTGAAAACGCTGTAAGCTCGGTGGCCGAGTGGTTGGAGAGGTAACGCTCTCAATCACAAGGTCCTGGGTTCTAAACCTGAGTCTACCTGATGAGCGGTCAAACCGCGAAACTAGTCGTAGAATTGGTTTTTACAGCGTCTATTTAGTAAGTCTTCAAGGCCTACCATTTACCCTGTTATATTTCATATATATAGACTTACATCGGCTTCTCTTCATTCATTTTTATGAGGTGACATAGATTGATAAAACAACTGTTGTAAGTCACGTAAAGTTCACCAAAATATATGATCTCGATTAAGGTTTGAGAATACTAACAAATTTTTTAAAAAATAAAATTTTTGTCACACATTCTGTTCCGACAATTTAACAAGGATTTTAAGATCACTGGTTAACAACTCCAACTAACTTTTTCAACGTCGTTCGCGGCTAAGCAAAATGGTGGTTGCATGAAGCAGCGCGTAAGCATTAGCGATAAACCCTAACCTCCATTTTTGAAATTTTTAGCAAGAACATCATGCAATATAACCATTGGTGTGCCTGTACTTACCTCAAATATCTAGAACAAGTCCAACTTACAACTAGCTCTAAACTTTATATCTAAACACTAAAGACACAAAACATCGCCATAGAAGTAACTCTTGCTCCATTTAAACCCGATAATCGCGTTATCAGCCTAAAACGTAAGATGAACGAGTAGCCTATAATGAAAATAAACCTACCAGTTTTTAAACTTCCATCAGGTTTGCTTATATAAAGCATTCAAAAAATACTCAAATACCAAATCTTCATCATACTCGCATTATTACCCCGAAGCGGGTGACGATTGGCGGGGTCCATCTTCACTGCTTAATTAGCGCCTTGGCAGCACAGTTCCAAAGAAACGTCGCAGCGGTAGCGAGCCGTTAACGACTCTGTGCCCGATTTGACCGGACGGAGAATTGAACTCAAAACCTTCCACACCGACAGCGGTATCTTTAACCCCTACGCTAACCGGTATGGTTAAAGCATTGCTCCAAAAAGGAATATTTTCTCCCAAATAGAAAAAATTTTTATTTCTCATATTGCTGCATTTCTACCAAATTTGTTTCTATGATTACTGGTTTGGATAAACAAGTTTACAAATCATTGACAGCATCTTGAAATTTACTTTACTAAAAAAAGTCAAAAATTTACCAAGAATTAGTTTTTGTTGAATTTATATAATAAATATGTGGCAAAAGTAATGTTATGTTTAGTTTGGTTGAATAAAGCGAGAATTTTTTAAATGTTTACGGCTTACGTTTTGAAACCACTCGCTAAAAACTTCAAAACTTTCATAATCTCTGTGTTTATGTTATTTTTGCAACATTACATGCAGAAAATGCAGTTATTTAATCATATGATAAATGCATTTCTGCAAAATTTTTGTCCGGATAAAGCTTCTTACAATCAAAAATTAAAAGTGAAAGTGATTTTCTGGTTTTAGTTTTTTTATATTCTTATTTTCATTCTAAATTCACCGAACCAGCTCTAACACAAACATAAAAACAACAGATATTTTCAAAGAAACAAATATATCTGACAAGCTTAGCAGATTTTGCGGTCTGCTTTGCCAGTGAACAAGACGTATGTCCGAAGCAAAAAAATTCTATACTTAGCTATGGGACTAGTTCTAGTTTCTATATTTAATTTAGATATGCCCATAAATTGTAGACATATACAACACAGTTTAAAGGCGTTGCACATTTTTAAACACAACAGTTTTTATGTTTTAAATACTAAAAATAAAGCCTAGTTTTGAGAGCACTTGATTAACTAGTTAGCATCAATGTACTTGGAGCCATATGCCTTTTGGTCCTGGAAGGGTCGAAATAAATGCATAAGCCACTTGTCAATTGCTCAAGTATTTTATTCATAGAAACTTCTTTCTCGTAACCTTTCAATACATTACTTCGGTAAACTTTGGCATAGCGAGAAATTTTAAAGGGAGGGGGCACTAACTAGTAACTACAAAAATCAATAAACGAATTTAGCATATTTCAATCACTTAGTAACACTTGTTCTTTTTTTTACTAAAAGTGAATTTGAAGGGGGTAAGGGGGCATGGCACAACAGCCCTTCCCCAGAGCCGGCGCCAGAGCAGTCGTCTTAGGGGGGCCAAAGTTTGAATTTAAGTACAAAAGCCGCTGTCTTCAAAAGATTAAGCTTGTTAATTGGGGGACCAAGCATGTCGATTGGGGGGGTCAGGCTCCCCTACATACGCAACTGTTAGTAAAGTTGTAGCGTCAAGGATAGCCTACGCCGTGCTAGACTAGTGTTTACATCATAATGCCTAACGGTTCTAGAGCAATTGATTTTAAACGCTATTGAAAGCTGCGTAAGATCACAGGCTGACATGCTATTGGTCAAATCATTTGGAACTTAGGAACAAAGCTGCTGTACTGGTGTTTGATTGCAATTTTGCATGAAATACTGAATTTCCAACTCTATTCAGAACTCATCAATATTCAGTGCCCTTTAAAAATGCACCCAATTCATTGTAAGTTAGATAAGTTATATCGTATAATAATGTGATGTCTCGAAATCATGTGATGTTGACATTCAAAAAGATGTTGTAATTGATAAGATGAAATTGTTATCTGATAATAAAATTTTTTCTACAGTATTGTTTCCCAATAATTCGCATTGTGTTTTTTACACAAAATTATGTAGTTCGTCTTCTAGTGTCTACGAGTCGATAACGATCTGTATTTGTTTATCTAATTGTTTGTTGGGCGATGAAGCTACAAACTTAATCAAAACTTCACCTTGCACGTAACCGCGAGATTTAACTGATAATTGCTGACCTCTGTGATTTCCGACTGATATTATAACTATAAAGTGATACTGAAGACATATTAAAATCTTCTTGGTTCATATTTTAAAAAAGCTTAATCAAAAATATGCATGATAACCGGAAGTAGACAAGTTAATGTAACACGTTCAAAAAAAACTACTGCTGCATTAACAAACTTCGCACATCCGCTAGTATTAACTCTTTAAATGACAGAACTTTTCCTCACAACATTTTTCAGCTGCAATGGTTTCGTAGAATGTGAAATAAGTGATCGAGATATGAAAAAAATTTTGTTCTTTTTTCGATTCATTTTTTGATAGTTTGCACATCTCAAAAATCATGAAAAGTTTGAAGGTTGCAAAAATGCAGCAGCATTTTGTCGAAATATCGTATATAATGTACGTAACATGTGTTACATCATTCCTTAAACTTAAAGGGAAGTTAAGTCCGCTATTGCTAATTTTGATTAGACGTGAGATGCAATGAACAATTATAACTGAAATCTGTGCAGTGTGCAATCAAGTTTATGCTTGGCGTAATAACAAAATGGTATTAACAGTTATTGAGAAGGAGCGGTAAAAGTTACGCGACTAAGTAATTGAACGGTTAAGATAGTGTATATTAGCTTGCTACTTTCAAATAGCTTCTCAATTAACTAATGATTACAGGGTTGCAAAAAAGCAAATGTAATCGTTATTTGATTGCGATATTCTTTACTTTTTGTTCATTGAAAGCACTGGAATCATCACTTTTTTGAATGAGTATCGAATGTGGCCTTGTCTTCACTTTTTTCCCCTTAATATCATATTCCATATTCGATTGTTTTCGTCCAGGTTACATTATTTCGCTGTGGTAAATTTACAATAATTGTCGGTATGTCATTACCTTTTTTTGCTGAAAAATTTTTTTGTTAATAAATCTACTAGCTGGGTCTCGTGCGCAAATACAATAAATCTGTTATTCAATCCTTGTGGATGTGGATGAGCTGCCCAATGTGATTGATTATAAAGAGATGCAAGCAAGGAAATACGATGGGAACTACTACTCTGCACGGTATTAATTAGTCAACTGTTTTATGTTTCAGTGTGAAGCATACTACCGAATCTGGCGCTAGTCATCAGTATCCTCTGCTTTTACATCGAGTCACCGACTTCACTCAAACGATGATGGTAAGAAAAGTAGTCAGTAATCACGTATAACTAATTCGTTTATTCGTTGAATCCATGTGGAGTGGTTTGTTACTCTTGTTTAATTGAGCGGCATCTTGCAGTTTAGCTATACCAATAAGCGTGACGGTGGAAAACTGGATGGATTAGCGTCAAAAAGATGCCGGAAAGCATGAATGCAGAATGTTTGCTTAATATAGTGATGATTATTATGCCATTACAAGCAAATAGTCACAACCTCCCCTTATTTTTTCTCAAACGAAAATTGATGTTTTATATTTCGGAAAAATTTTTGACATTCTTTCAAAGTTGTAGTTAAGAGGGGCATCAAAAATTAATTCGAAGCAAGTTTATTTGAATTGCTAATAAAACAATATTATTTTTCAGCCAGAACATTGCAGAAAAAACCTTCCACAATACTGCCCGACTAGTCACTCCCCAAACTCTAGAAATTTTACGAATACATTGTTGGATAGAAGCATCTCTCCATGGTATTGGGTGTAAGTAATTTAAATTTTAGTTTGATGTTGTGACTGGGTTGTCATTGTCCTGCACAAACTTTTTGATATCAGTTCTTCCCTTATCTTCATCATCTTGTGGCGTAAGTCAAAAGAACGACATTCGTTGTGATTATACTCGTGGAGCTCCGGAGCCTTTGCTGCAGCTAATTCCGATTGATATATAATCCAAGTAAAGTGATTATTTTTGTGCTTGTACGTGAGATGTTGTTGCCACAATCTAACCATACCGTAACAGAGGCTCTTTGTAAGTATACATCGGATGAGTCAGGCTCGATAAGAAGTTTGTGGCAACCTGCTAGGTTAGACTCGGACTAAGCTTCCGGTTTTCTACTTATTTTCTAGAAGGAATCAGTGTAGCAAAGGTATTTATCATGGAATAGAGGTATCTTATCTAGGTGCGCAACAACTTTGAATGTAAGCGGTGAGACAAAGTGGAAGTCAATGCTGAAGATTAAAGCAATAAGATTGATGAACAACATCTATCTCATCCAAAATAAAGAATTACGGTTTCTTTTTTGGGTTCGATCAAGGTTAAATAAGAGTAGCAATTGTTTATTGAACCCGTTTTTAAGCCCAAACAGAAAGATAAACCACAATCTCGTGAACACAGCCGTTGTTCAAATAAGCAGGTTTTGGTGCGTTTCGAATCTAGTTAAATCTTGACTACTAACAGTGCTGTTTTTCAGACGCATTCACAACCAATCTTATTCTCCACATAATTTGGTCCAGGCTTGCTGTGCTTGCCTCTATTGTGTGAATCCAAATACTGGACAACATTACGACGACTTATACAGTGAAGAAATCACCGTTCCCGTAAAAGTTACCGATTGTGCGACAGGACGAAAAATAATCATTGATATTGCTGTCGGATGTACATGTGTTCGTCATCAAAGAAGAAACTCCAACTAAAAAATTTCTTCATTATACAATCATTAAGTACAAAATAAGGTGTGAATAGACCTACATTCAAGTCTTGACTACAGTACTTGCACACAGTGCAAGTTTCAAAAAAATTGAACGGCAGAGACGTTTATTCATCTTTAGAGTTTACGAACATGAACCAAAAGACAACTGATGAATAAAATCAGCTCCATAAGCTTCACCTTATTACTTTCACAAACTCATCTGCTGAAGCAGTGCACTCAGTGCAACTTATTTTATACAAGCGTTTGCACCATAAAACCTAGTCAAAAGTTCAAAACCTTTCTTGACGCTGCAAGCCCTAATCTATTTTTTGCACTTCTTTATTATTTATTGCCACAGGCGAAACGTGGGTGAAAGTATCAGCATACTTGCTGCAACTTAAAGAAAAACCTAAAAGCAAATATTGTTTGTGAACCAATTCATTTACCATCAACTTGCTCTTGCAAAAAACTACATTATGAAGCCCTGTCTTACAGTCACCGGGCTGAGCATTGAGCAACTTTACAAAACGTAAAGTAGAAATATTTTGCAGAAAACTCCAACCTAAATGATAGCTTACTGACTCCAAGGAACCCGGGCATTACATATTTTCCTTTTCCTAGTAAAATTGTCATCAAATCAATAATGCTTACAAGCAACCGACACAACTTCAAACTGCAACTCTTCTAAGAATTTCACTTGGAAGGCCGTTATGCTTATGGTAGCTAGATTTACTCTTAACAAATTAGTTGAAGTTCATAGCAAGCACTAGTGGCACGACCTAATTGCTTTGGTGCACTTATTCTACAATTACATTTTGTTTTCGAACTCGGAAAAGTTGTTAAAATGTACTCACGAATCTCTCGTTGGTCGCCGGGCTTTACCTTGTGCGGAAGATTGAGCAAAAACTAAAGCATTAAAATTTTCGGGCATATATTTTTTTGTTATGATACATTATGGGTTCTTTTTGGGATTGTTATGGGTTTGCTGGAATATGCCCTGATAATAATATGACGTTGTTTACACGTAGGTGATTGTGTGTTTAGCCTGAGGCAAGAATGTTCTCACAAAAACTTAATTATTTGTTGCTACATTTCATACTAGCCGCCCAATGTGGTCAACATTTTGTCTATGATATTTGCAAACTTTATCTACGTTTTTGCTCGAAAAACTTAAGCCATGGGCTTTTCAAGATTGTTTTATTTTATTGCTGTAAGCGATCATGTTGTGTGCCAAACGTGTTTTATTTGTTGCCTTTTGCGATTTGCTTGTGTCTATGCTGTAGCCTACATTCACGCATCATTCGTTGTTATGCCAGTTCTTAAATTTCCTAATTATGCTGAAGAAAACTTGTGGTAACCCAGACATTATTTGTTTTGACATAGGTTACTTGATTTTGTGATTAATTACTTGCATGCCACTGATCGCTTAAAACGTTAAGCAATCAACTCACAATTATGAAAAAATGCTACGTGGTTACGTCAAAACTATATGAAATCACAAACGTGTAAATTGTTGTTTCGAAAAAAACAGTTGCAATATAGGAATGTGCAATCTTTTCATTAAATAAATGAGCTTTTTGTGAAAGAACATAAAAATCCGAGCCGTAGAACTTAGAGTAATCTGCAGCGACTTCTAACGGTCAAAAGTTTTTTTTGTAAAAAACTGACTTTGATAGTGGTAGTTAAATTGTTTTTTTTTAATTATTTTTGTGCCAGTGATTTTCCAAAAAATAAACTCTAGTACTGATGCTTTGTACCTAATAATGGCAGCAGACTACGGACAAACAGCAGTTAACTTTTTCGTGTTTTACAAACCACACAATTTGACAGTGTCGCGAACAGCCGTTTCAAGGAATCAGAGTTCTCAAAAACTGGACTCGATTTTTTCCAACTCTGCAATTTAATACAATAGGCAAAACATTTCTTCCGAACACAGCAAAAATAAGATGAAAACAGCTTAAGCTCTTTGTCAGATTTTCATGTTCCCCAAGCCTACAATAAGTATTGTAATCTTGCGCACTGTATAGCCCAGTGGCGTACATTTGTGGAAATTATTGGGGGTAATGAATCATTGCAGCATCAACTAAAACGTCAAGATCGTGTCAACTTCTGGGGGGCTGTGCCCCCCAGACCCCCACCGCTGTTTTTCTTTGCACGTTACCTCGTTTCAAAAATTTTGAGACTATGAACATGAACTTCTTCAACTATTATAGACTGAGCAATATTTCCTAAATAACATGCCGGTACAGAAATGAAGCTGAACGTTTTCGGACAAATTGACAGTCCTTCATTACAGCATGATCAGAAATGAAAAGTTAACGCATGGCAAACCAATGTAAGCGAAAAGCAAAACAGCAAGGGTACGGGCACGAGTCGTACCCTTGCTGTTTTGCTTTTCAATTGAATTAGTTTGCTCTGAGCGCGTTAGCTTTCCATTTTCGATCATGTTCTGATGAACAACGGCAGCGTGGCCGAGTGGTTGTCGGCAGCGTGGCCGAGTGGTTCGGAGTGTCGTTTTTACGACGGCCATGATCGCAAGGTCGATGGTTCAACTCCCACCCAAGCCTTGTTTTTGCGTCCTTGAATAAAATGCTTCTTGGCAATTATCTCTGCTTGGAGGAATTTAACAGGCAGCAAATTGAAGAAGTCAAAAGCAAAATTCAAGCGGAAAACTCGGAAACAAGGGCAACTCCTAAGCGAGTCTGGATTCGTCCTATGCATAGCGCCTCCGTCGCTTTTTCGTGACAGGAGGATAAAAATGAAGCAATCATCATCATCAAGGACGGTCGAGTTGTTCGAAAACACTCAGCATATTTTTGGCATGTTATTTTCTAATTAAAAACGTTCAATGTTCTGAACTTATTATCTGTTAGATTGTTGCTACGATATGGATATGAAAGATCTCTTCTCTCCCAAACTCATATTAGGCTGCGAGCTGATAGCAAAAACAAAGCTAATATGCTGATAGCTGCTACGAAAAGTGATGAATTAAATAATATTGATTAATTAAAATGGTCGCTAATTTTGACGAAACTTTTACCTCACAAAAAGCAAATCAATGGAAACGTAATAACCTAATTATTATGAGATAGTAAAATAGTTGGACGTCATTATTCATTATCTGCCTAATCGTACCGGTGCACTTACTGCGATTGCTCGCTGATTACTCCCTCCTCTGCCAACCGTCACCTGACACTGAATGTTTTACAGCAATCGCGTAACAATTTCTTCTAATATTGGGGATGATAAATGCATAATCATTCCCCCTCGAAAAATATTGGGGGGGATGCATCCCCCCTGGGATGTACGCCTTTGGTATAGCCCATACAGTGTAGGCTACAATACGCTTTGTTACGCAGCCATTTTTGTAAAAGCAAGCAGTACATTCACTTCACAAAACTTAACGAACCCTTGCTATTTCAAGCGCTCTGTGTATTTAATTCTAGCTCACTAGCTGGCCTACTTGTCAGACTCATCAACATGAACAATTTGAACGTATTAGCAGAGCAACTCGATATATAGGCCTACAGTTAGATCTAAATCTAGCAGAGTCTACTCTAGACTACCAGTAGTCCATATTCAATGCAAAAAATACAGAGTTATGAAAAGACAAAAATGCAACCTAACATCCTGAGATATTACGCGAGCTCTGCTGAACTACGCGAGGTCTGCTGAAACAAATAAGGACTAGGATGTACACGAGCTCTGCTGAGAAGTACGCGAGCTCTGCTGAAACAAAAAAGAACTAGGATAATTTTAACAAAATAGAAAAGCCCAAATCAGAAAGGCAAAAACAGGGACACTTAACCCGAAAAGCAGGTGGGGTTGATGGAAGACTTTTTTTGAAAGGACGCCTTGGGCAGTATTCTCGAATCTCAGAAACTCGCTTTGGGCTGCACAAAATTAAGGGCCGGGGCTCATATTTCGGAATGGTTGCACAGAAAATTTCCACTTTGCTCTTCGGCGATATGATTGGCTAGAGCAGTTGCGCGAGTAATAAATTATTTTGTTTATTCTATTATCACCACTCTACCCTATCCCGAATTACACGTTAGAAAATTATACATTGAAGAAACCAAGTTTGTTGAGTATAAAATGAAAACCTAGAGCAGCGGCGAACCTAGTCCCAGGAGTCGGCAACCTGCGGCTCTTTCCTCCTTACACTGCGGCTCAGAGAATTTTTAATTTAGAAAATTTGATTTGATTCATCTAAAAGATCTAAAAGTTCTAAGTAGCCTAAGCTGCTACTGATACACCAACCTTTACTGAGAGTGGCAATGACAATAAAAACATTCTCCTTCAATGCAATGATAAAATTTGCACAGCAAGAACTGTTACAACATTTTTTCGTACATAGGCCATAAGCTCTTTCACGTCCTTTATAGTATTGTTCGAATGTAGCAACGTATACCAGATAAGCAGGGGTGTGACAAATGTTTCTGCTCTCCAGAGCGAGTTTCTGATGATGATACTCCTTATAGGCCTACCCAGCCTCACAACTAATGCAGGAAATCAACAGATTGTACATGTTGCCATACATGGGAATGCTTGTTTTAGTGAGCGTGCCGCTGTCGCCTTGTTGATGTAACCGACGTGTTCGCTTGCAGTATCAAGATTCGCGCGCGACTACAACTCAGATCTTACGCTAGCACCACATGCGACAAAAAGCTTGATAAGGTTTTAATTTCGTTGCTTTGCAAGACGTAACCCAAAGCAAAAATAGATTTTTAAGAAAAAAATTTTCGTTTGAAAAGTACCGAAAATCGGTATCGAGTAACGATACCGTCGTCACTTTTTAAAAAAACACCGTTATCAGTGCCGACGGTGCTTTTTTAGCAAATTATCGGCATCGATATCGTCGTTACTTTTAAAGTAGGCGTACCGAGTGCCCAGCTCTGCAAATAAGTTACTTATATGCACTATTTTCTTTATTCCTATCTTCAAAAGGGTAGCCAAACCCTTACTAAGCGTATGTGTCTTTTTTTTAATAAATGTGTTTTTTCCCCATTTTAGATGTCAAAAAGTATTTACGGCTCCTAGTAAGTTATTTTTTTGTGGAAACCGGATTCAAATGGCTCTTTCGGTGTTAAAGGTTGCCGACCCTGCCCCAGCATAAGCAGCTTGGCATAGCCTAATAACCACTACACCACGTCGCAGTTGCCAATAACCCACTGCTTACAATTTTTGTACTTATAGTCATCTCGGTTGAGCCCTATCATTCTTGTCGCAAATGCTCTTGCCAATCAGATCGCCAAGGAGCAAAGTGGAAATTTTCTACACAACCATTCCGAATGAGCACAATTAAATTAGCCCAGGATCTTACTTAAGTCTTAGCCTACTGCTTATCTTCCCCTGATTAGACTAGCCTACATTTACAAATGTATTTACACTTTTAAAATTTTATCCACATTTCATATATTTTAGTGCAAGCAAATTGGATAGCAACAGCTTGACACGATGCGTGGTAGCACGCACCCCAATACGCTTTAGCGCTAACAAATTCAAAACTTAAACGAGCTACTGTAATTAATTAATGTATTTGTAATTTTTTTTTTGTATTTTGTGGCATAATTATCCTTCTATCACGAGAAAGCGATCAATGCGCTATACGAGCTCGCTTAGGAGTTGCCGGCCATCTGTCTACATAGGCGCCCGCAGGGGGGTAAAAGGGGCAAGTTGCCCCCCCAATGATTTTTTGGCCACTTTTCCAAATAGCACAAATTCGTTGAGTTATTTTTAGGGCTGCACCCCCTTACCCCCCAGTTCAAAATATTTTGTTCATGTTTAAATTTTTTGCTGAAGTGTTTATCATTTCCAGACCAATCACTTTATTTGGTCAAAATTACCGATATATGGACGATAAAGTACCGTGAACTCTGCCTCGTCTACCATGGCAAAGATTTCAAAAACTATACAAAGCGTGTCTCGACAAAATTGCCAAGAATATAATATCATGCTGAGTTCGTGAGTTGCCAGAGCGATATACGATTTAAGTCACAGTAAAAAGACAAGATATTTTGTTATAAACTGCAATAAAACAAGGCATTGCCTAAGGCAGGGGTTTTCAAACTATTTGAGGTAAAGCCTTTTGCCAAATTTGAGATTTTGCGCGGAGCCCTAGCAACGCACTTTGTAGGGGCGATATCTTACAGCTGGCGCAAAATGACTAGAGACCTATGGCAAATTTTGCATTCTTTGGCATGCTATAAAGCCCAAGCTTACGACTTTTTATTTATACAATTGCAACTCCTTAATAACAATAGGTCAGAGCGAAAATGGTGGAACAAGTACAGTATAATATTGTACTATAGATTTATAAACGTGTTACATTGCCGTTGCGTACCACCAAGTGATCGACGATTTTAACTTACTCAAAATTTATTGCAAAATAGAAAATACACATAACGACACCAAATATACTGTGAGGGTTGCAACTATTTCTTCGCAACCGGCTGATCAATGCGGGGTTGGACCGAGCTCTGCACGGTACGTCGGGAGCCATGTCCAGGTGCGTAATGACGATTCTGAGCCGTGGTTTTGATGCTTGTCATGGCCCATACTGAATGTATTCAGAGTTATATTTTCGCTTTGACATTTTTGAGAAAAATCACAACTAATTAAAGACTAAATGGATATTGTTTAAAAGTCCTAAATATAAAATGCAGCGAGATGTGGAGCCAGGCAACACGACCTGCACTGGAACCAGGCCCGCCGAGAATTTGGTACTTAAAGAAAATAAAAGCACATTAGCCTATTTTTATTTCCAAGTATTTTACTAAATAGATGTAAATCATAATTTTATCTCAAGTAAGAAAACCAGAGCCAACGTTAAAACAAACAATTTTTTTTACAAGCGTTACAAAAGATGCATATTTTATGTTCCGAAATTTCATCTCAATTTTCCACGTTTTGTTGAAAAGCTTTCGGACAATGCACACAAGCGAAACCTTTATGTCATATTTGAACCAAACAAATTGATTAAATGCAAATGCAATCGCATTTGACTTACAGTAATCCTCAAACTCAGAAGCAATCGGTGGAATTGTTTTTAGGGTAATCAAATGATCTAGCGTTGGTAAGATGATTTGGGACTGATTGTAAACACTGATGTAGTGGTAAACATGAGCTGTAAGCGTTCACTTATGAAAATTGCAATAACATTTCCACTATGCTTGTTTCAAAATGGTCGCTATTTGCTTCAAGGTTGGTTGCTGCAGGCAGAGCCGTAGCAGCCACTCCCCAAACCCCCCAATTTGGGGGGCCCACACTGCCCAAAAGGGCCCCAAATTGCTTTAAAAAACCCAAAGTTGCATCAATTCAAGAACGAAATTTTGCTTTGCCAATCGCATTGAATGGGATTTTTTGCGCTCAGATTCTATATTTCAGTTTTGAAATTCTTTGCTATCGTTTCCTTTGAAATAGCGTCGTTGGAGGCCGGTGCAGAGTTGGATCTAATCATTTTTTAATTTTTAAATTCAAATTCATTAATTTTGAAAAAAATTAATTTCAAATTCAGTAGGTCTCACACCTTGTGAGCGGATTTAAAATTTTATTTATTTATTTATTTATTCACATTTTTATTCTCCTATCACGAGAAAGCGACGGGGCGCTATAAGAGCTCGCTTAGGAATTGCCGGCCATCTGCATACCATACTTGGGTGGGGGAATCCCGTTTAGTGCCTTTCCCAACGGCACAACAAGCGAGTTTGCCGGCTTGCTTAACACCATTCCTTTCATGCTGAACGTCAGGCAAGAAAGCTGTGAATACCAATTTTTAAGTCATTGGTTTGACCGGACTCGGAATCGAACCCCGGAGTCTACCAATCCAGATTCCAGAAGCACACGCTCTATCCACTCGGCCATCCGATGGGTAAATTGAATTCAATCCTACCCTAGTTCTGTGTAAGCAACCAGAATCTGACACTGAATACAAAAGTCCATTTAAAGAGATTTTGCTAGTTCGAACGTCTGCATTTGAAATAGCGCAGGAATTGGACATTGGTCCTGTCTTCTTCAATCAAGAAGTAAAAAAGAAAAGAGAATGTTTAATTTCGAAGCAAATGTTAAACATGGAGCTTCTGAGGAAGAGATTCAAAACAAACTTTTCTAAACAACTGGTGTACGAGGCACTAGCGTAGCCAGGATTTTGCAATGGGGGGGGAGGGGGGTTGAGAATGACGTCACATTAGACCATAGGCTGTATACAGGAGCGGATCCTAAAAGTTTTGGTGGAGGAGATGCAATTTTGAATTAGATTGAATCTTAACTACTGTAAATGCAAAGACGTTTAGACCCGGAAACAGACGTAAATAAGCCTTTTGAAACTGTTTCATGTCAGGGGCGTATTCAGAATTTTTTCAGGCAGGAAACACCAATTTTTGTCACTTTTTCTAGCGTAGTTTTTTGGCAGAGTTAATTTTAAGCAACTCTTCAGTACCAAAAACAATTCTTGGGGGGTCCGGGAGCATGCTACCCCGGAAAAATTTTGAAAATTTGCATACTGAAATGGTCATTTTAGTGCTTTTTGAACAATTTTTAAGGAAAATTTGTCATATTTTCGGCCCCTAACTTTGAGTACTTTACCAATGATGCATTTTGTTTGCTCAGTTTCGATTGTGCGTGCTGAAGGCAACTAAGGCATATTGTTATGAAGAGGTTCATCCAAAACATTGTTGAAAATGGCTGGCGGGGGGATGCATACGCAGCATACCCCACATCTCCCCCCCCTTGGTTGTATAATAACAAAAGATGGCCCCAAATTTAAGAGAGATGCTTTAATTACACTAAAAATACCTAAAGCAGTTAAGGCGCGATTGTTGTAAGGAAGTCAAAGGAATGCTTTCTGATGGTGAAACTGATAAAACGATATTCGAATGTTAGCGATTTAGTTCTTCTTTGAGCTACAGCACGTACATCATTTTTGCTTGAAATTGTTTAACCGTTTTTCTACGGAAGGTCTGAGGGGCCGAGGGCAGTTGCACGTACAGGAGCGGCACTGCCCTGCAATAAAATTGCATCATTGCTTTATTAAACATAACGGCAAAGAACGAGATTCAGGAAAACGCTACGTAATTCTTGTTATTATGACAATTCCAAAACCAGATTATCAATGACAAAGCATCGAGCACTTCGAAATAAATATCAGAAAAAGAAGTAAGTATGACATCATTTGAGGCTCAATGGAGGTTATAACCCCCAACCCCCTCCCCCCGTGGCTACGCCACTGGTACCAGGCTATTGTGTCGGTACTAGAAGTTTTAAGCTGACATGTGATGTCACTTCTGTCCTTACTCTTTTCATTGCTGTTTAGTGTTTACACCGAGCATTTTCGTGCGTGAACAACCATTGTCAGCGAGATGGTGTGGCGGTACCGCACGCAGGCTCAGATCTTTTGAGATAGGTTCGATTTACAGTTGGAGCCTATTGCTTTTGATATATGTATACTGGGTAGCTGCTGATTAGAACAGCCCAAACTCATTTGGCAATCTCCCTTCAATAACGTTGAACTTTTAAATCAATAGTAATAAGCGCTCGCTTGCCTTGCTCCTCCAATTTAGAAAATGCGTTGTTACTGTTACCAGAGCTGAACGATGCTTCAGAAAACTGAAACGTATTAAAACGTGTAATAGATCTAATATGGCAGACAGCAGACTATTTTTTTACTTTTTATTTATTGGCATTTTTATCCACCTATCTCAGAAAGCGACGGGGCGCTACCCGGGCTCGCTTAGGAGTTGTCGGACATCTGTCTACCACACTTAGATGGGGAATCCCGTTAAGTGTCTTTCCCAACGGCACAGCAAGCGAACTTGACGGCTTGCTTAACACTAACCCTTTAATGCTGAATGTCAAGTAGGGAAGCTGTGAATACCAATTTTTAAGTCATTGGTTTGACTCGACTCGGAATCAAAGCCTCAGTCTACCGATGCAGAAGTAGAGGTTCTATCTACTCGGCCGTCCGATTGGTTCTTCACTGGCCATGTTGTCAATTAAAAGTTAATGCGCCTGATCTCCACATTATGATGCTATCGAAAGAGCAGCTGCGAACGAAAAAATGCGCTCTAGACCAGGGGTCTTCAACCTTTTCCGCACAATCGCCCCTGTTTGGAGAATGTGAGACGAAATGGCCCCTAAGCGTAAAATCAGGTACAAAGAAAAAAAAGATATTCATGTCCGCAGAGCTCCAATTTTCCACTAAAATCAGGTGAAGAGCAAGAAAAGGTCTTCATGTCCGCAGAGCTCCAATTTTCCACTAAAATCAGGTGAAGAGCAAAGAAGTCTTCACGTCCGTAGAGCTCCATTTTACCACTAAAATTAGGTGAAAAGTATCCTCAGAGCTTCTTTCGGAAGATCATTGCATATGTTGTTGGCAATTCTTAAATCGCCCCCCTAACAAGCAAAATCGCCCCCCGATTTCAACAATGGTTACAATCGCCCCCGTTGAAGAGCCATGCTCTAGACTATTTTATTGGTACAGGATAAATGGGTGTAACAAACTTTTATTTTTTCGCAGTGACAACGCGTATGTTTTACTGGAGTATTCGCATTGTGGTGAGACAATGAGCTGTTACCCCTGGAAAAACTTAAAACAATTTATATCGAAAGATTACATCGGGGCCTTTGAAAAGATTTAGAGGGGGGGCAAAGTTAAGCTGCTACGACATTGGCTGTAGGAATGCTACAGCATCGACCTTAAACTCAGTTTTTCTTATTTGCAGTTGTAGAGCAATAACGACATAATTGACTTCGCTTTCCTTCAAAATTTCCCACATTTTGCTCGATGTCGCGCTTTGTAATTGTAGCGGATTCCATCCGCTACCTTCATCTTGCTTTATATACCGGATGACGCTTCATATACAGTGCTCACGGATGAAACTCAGAACCTTCTACAAAACTGCACACAGATAAAAAGTCACCCGTTTTCCGGATGCAATGCTTTTATGCTAAACGCTTTACTCTTTCACAAAGCTCCTATATTTATTTTACAGACTTTGGGACTTTCCTCGGACTTGGTATGTTTTCTACATGTTCATATAATTATATGGTGTTCACATGCTACCGGGAGCTTTATAGTTTATTATTATTTTCTTTTTGATTATTGAATTATATTTCTAATCCGGGTGTTTTAGAAGCATTGTTACGTCATCTTGCACATTTCGTGCGAGTATTTAACCCGAGCGTCATTTCTACTCGCTCTCTTGTGTCGATGTGGAACTTTCAATGCAGTGGATCGTGATCAAACTGACAACGTGCTTTTTATCTGAATTAATCGAATATATCGTGGTGCGGAAGTGATTCGTGGGGCAAAGAGAAGTTACCAGGCGTTAGCGATCTGAATTTCTCTTATCTATGAGGCGCCATATGTAAAGAAATAGATATAAAAAAATTACCTACTTTTTTGCCACCTTTACTGTATAAAAATGTATTATATAATATGTCTTCACATATGTTATATCAGAAATTCCTATATACAGTTCATTTTTGTTTTTGGCACATTTACAAATCAGACTGTTCTGATACTGTTATATCAGAAATTCTGATATGTTTGAATCAAAAAATTCTACTTATTTTTGCAACATTTATGGATCAGTCTGTTCTGATATGTTATATCAGAATTTCTGATATGTTGGAATCAAAAAATTCTACTCGTTTTGGGCACATTTACAAATCAGACTGTTCTGATACTGTTATATCAGAATTTCTGATGTGTTTGAATCAAAAAATTCTACACATATTTGGCACATTTATGAATCAGACTGTTCTGATATGTTATATCAGAATTTCTGATATGTTTTAATCAAAAAATTCTACTCATTTTTGTAACATTTATGAATCAGACCGTTACGACATATTATATCAAAATTTCTGATATGTTGGAATCAAAAAATTCTACTCGTTTTGGGCACATTTATGAATCAGACTGTTCTGATATGTTATATCAGAAATTCTGATATGTTTTAATCAAAAAATTCTTCTCATTTTTGACACATTTATAAATCTGACTGTTCTGATATGTTTCAATCAAAAAATTCTACTCATTTTTGGCACATTTATGAATCAGACCGTTCCGATATATTACATCAGAATTTCTGATATGTTGGAATCAAAAAATTCTACTCGTTTTGGGCACATTTACAAATCAGACTGTTCTGATATATTATATCAGAATTTAAGCAAAAACCCGTTGTATTATTAAAAAAATTCGAATCGAAGAAAATTTGACAACGGTAGTAGAACCGTGGGTTTGCGGTATCTGCAATAATGGTTAAGGGTAGAGGCAGATTCTGTTATCTATAACTATCTGGTATCTACTGTTATTGCAGTGGACTAGACTACAAACTATGTTTAGATTGTAATGGGCTCTTGCTGAAAATGCATGTCAAGGCTACTATTGGCAGTGATGGGCACGATAAACCTTTCTGTACTAAAGCGATAACGATAATCGATTTCGCCAAAAAAGCATTGAGCGGTACCGATAATCGATAAATCTTAGTTTTTAAAGCGATATCGGTAATCGATAAATTATTGCCGATAAATTTTTCCGATAAATGTTGCGGTAAATTTTCAATGTGTTTGGCGAAGTTTTTTTTTGCAAATCACATAGCAAAAATGTGTTTCTACATTTTTCAACGAAATGGAGTAGTTCACGGACTCTGCTGTGGCATTAAACAGAACAAAGAAAGATGTTTTTAAACTGTAGCAACACTTTAGGAACGTTTGGTCTAATGGTTTTGGATGACGAAACAAGACGCTGGCTGAAGTCCCTTACAGTCAGCATCTGACCCAAGAAGATTGGTGGCCAGGGCGGTAAAAGGATAAACCCTCGGCCTTGGTCCTTCCATCTGTCTTGGAAGAGATGCCCCACCAAACGACGACGACTTTATGAACACAGTGTAATTTTTCCATAGCGCTAACTCACTAACTTTGAACATTGTGAGCATCAAGAGTCGTTTATCGCGATAATTTATCGGCGATAACGAAATATAGTACAAAAGCTATCGGTAATCGATAAATCCAAATTATTTTGAGCGATAACGATAATCGGTAAAAAATTATCGCCGATAACTATCGCCGATAAATTATCGCGATAAATGCCCATCTTTGACTGTTGGTCATGCAAGCTATTTTTACCTGTGGTTCTAGAACAGACTTATGGGCACAGATGAGCATTTATCGCGATAATTTATCGGCGATAGTTATCGGCGATAACTTTTTATCGATTATCGTTATCGCTCAAAACAGTTTGGATTTATCGATTACCATTATCGCTTTAGTTATATATTTTGTTATCGCCGATAAATTATCGCGATAAACGATTCTTTATGCACGCAGTGTTTAAACTTCAAAGTTAGTGAGTGGGCGCTATGGAAAAAACACGGTGTCCGTTAAGACTTGTTACAATTTTTAAAAATTATTTCTTTGTTTGGCTTAATTTCACGGCAGAGTCCGTGAACTGCTCTCTTTTTTTGAAAAATCTAGAAAAAACATTTTTGCAATTCGACTTACAAAAAAAAACTTCGTCAAACACATCGAAAATATACCGCAACATTTATCGGAAAAATTTATCGGCGATACTTTATCGATTATCGATATCGCTTTAAGAAATTGAGATTTATCGATTATCGGTATCGCCTAGGGCTTTTTTGAAGTTATCGATTATCGTTATCGCTTTAGTACAGAAAGGTTTATCGTGCCCATCACTGCTTATGGGCTAATGCTTTGTAAAACAATCCAGGCTAACATCACCAAATGCCAGATTTTTTGTAATGTTGCATCTAGGTGACTAGATTGCTGGTCATGTGTTACCGAAATTCTGATATAACATATCAGAACAGTCTGATTTGTAAATGTTGCAAAAATGTGTAGAATTTTTTGATTAAAACATATCAGAAATTCTGATATAATATATCGGAACAGTCTGATTCATAAATGTTGCAAAAATGTGTAGAATTTTTTGATTCAAATATATCAAAAATTCTGATATAACATATCAGAACAGTCTGATTCAAAAATGTGCCAAAAATGTGTAGAATTTTTTGATTCAAACATATCAGAAATTCTGATATAACATGTCAGAACAGACTGATCCATAAATGTGCCAAAATCGAACAACATTGTTGTGAATTGTATGTAGGGAATTTCTGATATAACATATGTGAAGATATATTATACAATACATTTTTATACAGTAAAGGTGGCAAAAGAGTAGGTAATTTTTTTATATCTATTTCTTTACATATGGCGCCTCATACTTATCTGATTTGAAATCAATCAGATATAAGACGCATTCGCTTCATTGGTGCCCCGAGTGAGGATTACGTAATTTATTACGTGATGTGTAAACTGTTGCGCGGCACCTTTGTCAGTTTGTGAGTCCATTTCCAATTTTACAATTTTAGCTACAGCTTACGGTAGGTTTACTTTTTATCTGAAGCTTGCACGGCGAAGTACTGTTACTTAAGCGAGTTAAAACTCAATTTAATTCGTCTTTGTTTCGCCTTGAAATACTTGATTTTATTACTATTGCGCACAGCTTACGATCTGGCGATCTTCTTGATGATAGTGAATTTTGAAGAGTTCAATATGTACAGCAAAAGAAGGTGAATGCCCAGGCGCTCCTCCTCGGCCTCGTGTTATAAATCTGAGAGTCTGCAATAGGGGATAATAAAGTTATTTCAATTTATCTTTGCTTAAAGTGTTTCAGGGCCCATGAGGGGGGCAGGGGGGGCAAATGACCCCGGGGCCCATGCTGTTCTAGGAGCCAATTAGTCCATATCTAACGAAAATAAATAGAGCCAAAGTAAGTTTAAAAAACAATTAAAACAGCATTTGCGCTCAATATGCTTGAAAATCAATTTTATGGAGAGCATGACCCCCCAAAATAAGTCATCATGGGCCCATATCTTACGTGATAAATATAGCAAAGAAACTTTTAAATAATTGATTTTAAAGAGTGCGTGAGCCCCCAGCTTAAGTCAGGCTGTTCTTGGGGCTCATTAGCTCATATCTTACAAAATACAGCAAAAATTTTTAAAAAATTATACCAGCATTTGAGCTATGCATCCAAATATTATTAATTTTCCGGAGCGTATGGGCCCCTTAAGTAAAGTTGCATCTTTTTGATGTGTATGCTACGCATGAAGGTGCATTATAAGCTGAAAATTAAGATTTTTTGCCTTATCTGCATTTCATTCGGTTTTGATCGTCTTAATTAAAGACAATGTTGAATCATAAAGGTGTTTATGTGAGATTTCACTAAAGACAATGTTAAATCATAAACGGTCGCATACGGCTTCATAATATAAATACTATGCTGTTCCATTTTGCCCCACTTGGTCCCACACAGGTCTCATCCGGTTTCATTCGGCCTCATTAGACCCCATATGCCCCATACGGTCCCATGCAGTCCCATACGGTCTCATTAGTAGGTGTTATACGGCTCAATCCGGCCCAGCACGGGACGTCCTTTTGTGGTTCCGTAAGTCCCCTTCCGGTCTCATATGCGGACGATGGGGTTCCATTTGGTCCCATATTTATGTACCATGCGGTTCCATTCTGCCCATGCGGTTCCTTACGGTTTCATAAATACGGCACCATACGTTTCCATATACAGAGACAGCGGCGCAGCGAGAAATTTTGAGAGGGGGGGACCATAATTTCCAAATTTTTTCTCAAGCGTATTTTTTCGGCAGAACCCTGATGAAGCTGATTGAGAAACAAAGAAAGGCTCTTGTGGAGTCCGGAGGCATGCTCTCCAGGAAAACTTTCGAAAATTTACATGCTGTGGTGGCTATTTTAATGCCTTTTGAAGAATTTTCAGGCAAATTTTGTTTAAATTTTTCGACCCTATGCTGTGATTCTGAGTGCTTCGCCAAATATCATGCATTTTGTTCGCACATTTTCGATTATGCGTGCTTAAGACGTAAGGCTTATTGCTGTCGAAGAGGTTCGAAATTATGGAAAAAATTGTATACATCAAAAGCATTTTTGAAAATAGCTGGTGGGAGGATGCATACCCCTCATCCTACCCCCCTAGCCATAAGCTGCAGAAACCATCAAAAAAGCCTCGCATATTTTGGTCACTTTGCACCATTAATTTTTTTCTTTCTTACTAAAAGGCAGAGCCGAAAGGGTAGGGGGCACGGCCCGATGCCCCCACCCCTAAATACGCTCCTGTACAGAAATACCATGCGGTTCCATTTGGCCCCATTTACTCTCATACAGTCCCATCCAATTCTATTCAGTCCCTAACGGTCCGCATATGGCTCCATGCGATCTCATATATAGGTATTATGCAGTTTCATTCGTCTCCACACGGTTTCATGCAGTTCCATTCGGTCCTTATATAGTTCCATACGATCAGATGCGGTCCCATACGTTCCAATATCTTCCCATAAGGTTCCAAACAGTCCCATATAGTCCTTTTGTGGTCTCTCTATGTTCCATATAATCCCATACGTTTCCATCTATGATCCCATATTGTCCCATAAGGTTCCGTACGGTCCCATATGGCCCTGTTAAGGTCCTATGTGGTCCCATGCAGTCCCATACGGTTTCATACGGTCCCATGAGGTTTTAATGCGGTTTTTAGTTCTACCGCATATTTTGCATAAAAATCAAAGCTTATGTACCGGTAGTTACTTCAAAAGTAAACCAAATAAAGCTGAACAATTTTTGTGCAAAAATTGTGGCGATTAGCAATAGAAAATGTAGCCTACAAAATGTGGGCAAAGTTGACCCTGGAGGGTAAAGTATCCCCATTTTACGATAATAAAATAAATCAAAGAGACAAATGTTACGGGCCCGTAAAAATAGCCATTTCCTAAATTTTTAACTGCACTTTATATTGGTTGGCATAGTCTGGCTCAGTGCTTTTCAACCTAAAATTTACAGTTTAAGGTACGGGTGTAGACCAGACTACCAAAACTTTTAAAGGGTGTACCGGTAATTGGGTGCATTTGTGTGTAGACTACCTGACTACTACATACCGGTAACACAAAACAACGTATCGCGTAGAGAATTTACTTTTATACCATGTCTCACTGAATCATTTTACTTCAGAATTAGGTAGAACAATGATTTGGCATTACTTGAAATAAATGTCAGTGTACCGGTAGTCTAGACTCTAGATAGACTTTTTTTTAGGGAACAACCCTCAGTGTCCATTTCTTTCGTTTAGAGAAGTGCTCGCGTATGCTTTTTTTACATCAATCTATATCAGTGGTTCTCAAACTTTTTTGCTCGTTGACCCCGAATTTAAGTATAAAATTTTCTATACACCCCCCTAGCCTAGCTTAACAATTACAAGGAAACAAAATACGTCAAAATAAAGTCGAGTTTTTAGCTGAAATGCATGCTAAAATAATACACAACCCGAAAATATGCTTAGGACCACAGATGTAAGGAACGTTGTTGTCAGTGCAGCACATAAAACGTAACGTAACTGTAAAAACGTAACTGTCAGTGCAGCACACCCGTTTCTCTACTTTTAAACTATTTACTATGACTGTCTCTCAGGTTTACAACGATTGTTCTCCGTGTTACTGCATATGCCTAACTGCTGTACCTGCCAGTGCAACAACTGCGCCACATTCACGACAATACTGTTTGTGATGTAACAACGGAAAAGAAGAGTTTTCATGATGCCGTCGCAATAGATGATTTAATAAATAAATTTGTTAAAACGAATGCACTTTTAAACTACTGTAGCTGAGATTCAATCAGCCCTCTTAATTTCGTTTGAGTAGTTTAAAAACGTCTTTTGCATTCCTTGGCGGATTAATGATAATTTTGAATTGGAGGCTTTATTGCTCCAGTCAGGAGCGTATTTAGGGGGGGACATTGTGGGCCATGGCCCTCCCTTTTGACTCAGCCTTTTAGAAAAAAAGAGCAAAACTAATGGTGCCAGACTCTTTTGATGTTTTCTGTAACTTATGGCCAGAGAAGTATGCATCCTCTGACCAGCCATTTGTAAAAATGTTTATGGTGTATACAATTTATTCATAATTTCGAGCCTCTTTCGAGTCTTCGATAGCAATAAGCCTTACGCCTTAAGTAACGCATAGTCGAAAATGTGCGAACAAAATGCATCATATTTGGCGAAGCACTCAGAATTAGGGGTAAAAATTTTAAACAAAATTTGACTGAAAATTATTCAAAAAGCACTAAAATAGCCATTAGGCCTACTGCATGTAAATTTTCAAAATTTTTCCGGGGAAGCATGCCCCCGGATCCCCTTAAGCTTTTTTCGTTTCTCAATCAGCTTCAAATTTGTTCTGTCAAAAAAATACGCTTGAAAAATTGGCTATTTTTTCGACCCCTTGGATGGTCCAATTGACCCCAGGGGGTCGATATCGACCACTTTGAGAACCACTAATCTATATCAACCTATTCATCATACATCAATCTATTCATCTTGATGTGGTAGACCAGTGGTTCTCAACCTTTGGTACGCGTACCACTTGTGGTACGCAAGGCCGTTTCAGGTGGTACGCAACAAACTTTGGCGTTTCACGTAGAAATGAGTTCAAACTTTTATTGAATCGTTGTTGCAAAACAGCATCCATTACCACCTTGCCGGTCCCTTTCTTACGCGCCTTGTTCTAGTTTTACGGCATCGACTTAGCAATGGGTATGTAGCTTTCAAGCAGAGTTGCTGCGACATGGCTAAGCACAAGAAAGCCTGAAAACAAGTGCGCGTTGGGTCGTATTATAATACGCATTGTGACCCCGGCTGTTGACCACCCTAGTAACGAGACCACTCTCGGTTAGACGACATTTTTTCAATATACCCGAATTATTTTCTATAATCAAAACTTAATACACCCTCAGGGCCACCTTGGCAACACAAATCCCAGACATTTTGATACTTCCAGTCAGAGGCGCCGAGAGAAATTTCGGGCCCCGGGACAAAAATTTCGTCTGGGCCCTCTGGTCAGTGGTGCCCCAAAAACACATGATGAGCAAAAAAAGATCATTATAGCGTCCGCAGATGTTCAAATTTCGGCCCAAAATCAAGTGATGAGCAAAAAAAGGGTCATAGCCTCCGCAGATATTCAAATTTCGGCTCAACATCTAGTGATGAGCAAAATAAGGTCATAGCGTCCGCAGATGTTCGAATTTCGGCCCGAAATAAAAAAAAATCGCGTCTGCAAGCCGTAGTTTGAGTTAATGAATGTTGCATTCTAAACCAGACAATTCTGAACCCCGGGCCCCCCTATGTCCCCGGGCCCCTTCTGTCTCCCCCCTTCTCGGCGGGCCTGGTTCCAGTGCAGGTCGTGTTGCCTGGCTCCACATCTCACTGCACCTTATATTTAGGACTTTTAAACAATATCCATTAAGTCTTTAATTAGTTGTGATTTTTCTCAAAAATGTCAAAGCGAAAATATAACTCTGAATACATTCAGTATGGGCCATGACAAGCATCAAAACCACGGTTCAGATTCGTCATTATGCACCTGGACATGGCTCCCGACGTACCGTGCAGAGCTCGGTCCAACCCCGCATTGATCAGCCGGTTACGAAGAAATAGTCGCAACTCTCACAGTAAATTTGGTGTCGTTATGTATATTTTCTATTTTGCAATAAATTTTGAGTAAGTTAAAATCGTCGATCACTTGGTGGTATACAACGGCAATGTAACACGTTTGGGTGGTACGCGGTAAGAAAAAGGTTGAGAACCACTGTGGTAGACAGACAGTGGCGTCCGCAGAAAAAATATTGAGGGGGCAAAGTGTGACGTCGTTATTTATGACGTCACCAACCAAATTTTTGAATGTGATACAGATAAGCCAGATATAGCGACGAGCGAGTGGTTGGTGGTTAAGCTTATTCGGACGCGTAAATGGACTAATGTGCAGTTGTACACGTCCCGTTTGGCCAGGGATGAGCAAACTTTTCAGCGCAAGGACTTCATTCAAAATTTATGCGGGCGGCAGTTGTTTTCACGTAGCCTTCTTTGATGGTCGTTGAATAACACATACTACTACTACTATGCGGGCGGCATATAGTAGGCCTATGATATCCCCCCAACAGCAAATTTGAGTAAATCGAAAAATTCTTATTATTGGCAAAAAATAGTGAAAACTTCCAATCAGTGGCGCAGTGAGAAATTTAAAAAGGGAGGGGGGCATATTTTCCACTTTTTTTAAGCGCATTTTTTTTCGGCAGAACAAATTTGAAACTGATTGAGAAACAACAAAAGCTTTAGGGGGGTCCGGGGGCATGCTCCCCCGGAAAAATTTGTGAAAATTTACATGCTGTAATGGCTATTTTAGTGCTTTTTGAATAATTTTCAGGCAAATTTGGTTTAAATTTTTTGACCCTAATTTGAAGTGCTTCACCAAATATGATGCATTTTGTTTGCACATTTTCAATTCGATGACGCTTGCGTAAAGCGTACGGTTTATTGCTATTGAAGAGGTTCGAAATTATGGAGAAATTGTATTCATCAAAAACATTTTTGAAAATGCCTGGAGGGAGGATGCATACCCCTTATTCTAACCCCCTGGATCCGCCCCTGGCCATAAGTTACAGAAACCATCAAAAGAGTCTGGTATATTTGAGTTACTTGGCACCATTAGTTTTGTTCTTTTTTACTAAAAGGCCAAGTCAAAAAGAGGGGTCATGACACAATGCTCCCTCCTAAGAAAAATAAATGCACAGAACGACTACGCTATTATTAATATGATTTCATTCGACGATAGGCCGCAGAGGCAAATACATCAAGAAGTTGAGCCACATCTATTTTTTCGTGTATGTTTGTTTCAACAGACATGAGCATAAGAGACTGTAATCTCTTCTATCGGTTTAGACAAAAACATCTACGACTTTGTAGTAAAAGTTACTTTCTCGTCACAACTCTTGAAGTCTATTCATCTCAATGGCGGTTGTTGCCAGCGATGAAAGACCTTCTTCTTCACTTCGATAGCTCCTACAAGTTTTGATTTTTTTTAGTGTAAAAAAAGATCTTTGTATTGACTCTGTTGAAGTGAATTGTCTTGATCTGAAATATGTCTTCCTTTATTTAGTACACTCTATCTCAACTTAAGATTAATCGCATAGTTTTAAAAAACTTCTTTGACTTTGATGCTAAATCTTCCTCCATTTTAACATACTGTAACTTCTGGCTAGTGGCTAAAAGGGAAATTTACTTCCGTACCTTACGCCATAGGTTCTCAAAGTGCTTCGTACGGAGCCCCAGGGCTACGCGAGAGCAACCTATAGGGGTTCCGCGAGCTATTCGTTTACATATAAAATACTGACTTAGCTAATTTTACAACTGTCCAAAGAAGCAATACCGGGATTGATGAAATTTGACTCTACCTTATTAGCATGTTTGTCAAGTGTCAAACATGCTGCCATAATATGATTTACCTTGTATAGGGTAGCTTGTATGAAATACGCCAAAAAGGCCTGACACATTTGAAAGTTTAAGTTTTAAACTTATTGAATTTCCAAATATGTCAGGTCTGTATTAACCTTTTGAAGAAAAGTTTAGTATAGGGCTGTACAGTGGCGACGTCATAATGCTCATTGTTTGGTTCCGAACAAACTGGAACCTAGCTCTTAAGACTGGCAAAACACATTTAGATAAAACTTGCTTCCACTAAACTCGTTATATCTGTCGAATTACGATGCGTGCGCCGATTTCCTTCTAGATTAGGATGGTTCAATGTTTTGTTCCGGACTGCAACCACCGAAGTGAGTCCTCGGATTGTAAATTTTATCGGTTTCCGACAAATGAAATACTTGCATCCAGGTGGGAGAAATTTTGCAGGTACGTGTATCAAACAATGTAGAATGCCTAGGTTATCTATATGCTAAGCTTATTGCTAAGCAGTACCGGATTTCGGATACTGTGAGCGTAAAGCTTAAATCACTGATGGGCCTATTTTTACTTGTGTAAAAACTTTTTAAAAGATCTATTTTGGGTTGCGATGGATAGTAAAGTTATTTCAATTTGTCTTTGCAAAGCGCATTCGAACAACTTTTTTATTTTTTGTAGGACGAATTTTCATGGCCTAAAAAGCTTCAACTTGTTCAATTTTAAGAATAATCTAGCCCTGATGTTAAGGCAAGATAATTACTCTTGTTCGGATAACGACTCATTGATAGTAATTGACTTGAATTTAAATGTCTGTTTAAAAACTAACCATATATCGGGATGATGGATTAATGATTTGCATTATGTGAAAGTTACGACTTGTAAACATTTTTTTGAAAAGTTTCGACTAGGCTTCCTGCATGTAGCTTTGTAAACAACGATTTTAGTGCAATGCTGCTCAGTATTTGCGAAGAATTTTTGATTCTTTATAGGCGACAAGACAAACAAATCACCAGCAGCTCTAGAATTTGCAGCTGCCATTTTAAGGATGGTTTAAAAGACAATGGACCCACAATGTACCGGAGAAATTCGAAGAAAGTATTTCTGCTTGCTGTTCTTACGAAAGCCCATCTTCCGTCGCTTTGCAAGTCGAGGTTGATATTTTAAAATCGCAAGTGTCGAAGCTAGAAAGCCAGCTGAGAAACGCACCCAAAGCATTTTCGCTTGATGCCATCAAAGATGACAGCAGTTTACTTCAGCACTATACGGGTTTGCCATCTCTGGCTGTTTTCGATCTGTTGCTACAGTTGTGTAGCCGTTTTGATTTTTCGTATTATTGTGGTTGGAATGTTTCCTCGATTTCACTGCAAGATCAACTTTTTCTCACGCTATTGAAATTGCGTTGCAATTTCAGTCATAAAGATCTAGGTGTTCGCTTTTCTGTGTGTCCCAGTACTATATCCAACGTGACTATTACATGGATTAATGTCCTTCATGAAGTTTTGTACGCCGGTTTTTTAAAAGACAAAATACCTTCTGTTAGCAAGAACAGGATGTGTCTTCCAACCTGTTTCTCAAATTTTAGTAACTGCAGAATCATTCTTGATTGTACGGAGATACAGTGTGAAGTTCCGAGTAATATGGAATCCCAGAGCGCAACTTTTTCTCATTACAAACAGCGTCATACTTTCAAGGGTCTAATCGGAGTTGCCCCAAACGGTGTTATAACTTATGCGAGTGGTTTATATCCGGGATCGACCAGTGACAAAGCAATTGTTAGGCATTGCGGCATTCTCAACCTCATGGAACCTGGTGACCTTATTATTGCCGATAAAGGCTTTTTAATACAAAGTATTTTGCCACCAAACGTTTATTTGAATTTGCCTCCATTTTTGACGAATTCCCAGTTCACCAAATCACAGGCTGAACTTACTGTTAGAATTGCCAGGTCAAGAATTCATGTCGAGCGAGCCATTCAACGAGTGAAAAGCTATGCTGTGTTGAATTTGATTCCACACAACTATCGATGTATGGCAACGAAATTATTTCAAGTTGTAGCATGTTTGGTGAATTTGCAAAAACCGATTATTCGTGAAGTAGAAAATGAATTGTAAAGTTTTGTTTGTACATTTAGTTTCTGTTGTATATTTTAGCTTATTGGCTCCTATCACCGTATTCGTTTCCTTTGTTGTGATGTTATTAGGCCTCTAGTTGTCGATACTGGAGCATGTGTATTTCTATATATGCGAGAAAGCCAAGTAAATACCCTGGAATGAATTACGATTGTATTGAAAACACAGATTAGTAGGCAAAGCAGCTACAACTGCAAACGTCAATATAACACAACTCACACAAGTATGTACAGTATGTGAATGCAGCAACAGTAAACACATAAAAGTTGGCAACAAAACATCCCATTTTTAATTTCTACTCATCAACACCACCTTGCATGTACTTAGGCATATATATGGTCTTAAAGAAATTAAATAAAATTGGAATATTGTTCGGCCAAGATTCATCCTTGTAGATGGGAATAACGTACATCGACTTGGGGCACCATACAACCAAATCACACACCTTTCTATCAGTAAGATGTAAATTGCCTTGTACCTGGTGGTAATAATTAAAACCACACACACTTGACATATTTAGTTCAAGCAAATTGGTGTTGCCGGTTCTTTTGAGGAAGCAGTTTGAGTCAGTATCAACCAATTCAAGCAGACGCTTGTCGCGCCCCGAAGAGGGGCATTTCACTTCAATAATTTTTTCTGAAGATACAACGCCATCGGGAGATCCTCCAATGATTCCTGACGAATGTAACCATAAGCCAGATGGAAACACAGTAAGCCCAGTATGTTCAGTATATGCTTTTATAGCAGTGGCTTCATGTTGAATGCCCCACTGTACTGATCTAACCGAACTCAAATTGTCTTTTCCCAATAGACGCTTCATCGTCGAATTGCACACAGCCCTATTTGCTAGAATCGGCTTTAAAACCAAACCAAACTTGGATGACGTCAGTCTTCCTTTCCGATATGAAGACCAGAGAGGATTTTTGTGCTGACCGCGTGTACTTTCCTCCACTAATATCGATTGCTGTGGGGTAATTTGCATTTGTGTGAGAACAACCTCGATAGCCGCTGGCGCTCCCAAGACTTCAGGGCTATACAAAACTTCGTCTACAGTAAGAATAGGCTTAATGGAAGATGGGGGTTCGGGTGACAACAACCACGAAAAGCCATTTTGAATTGCGCTCATTGACAGCGCCCCGGCAAACCACGCTCTGTCCGCGTCATCGACTTTCCTAGCTAACCCTAGGAAAGAAGGTTCTCTGGGAAATGTTTCTTTTATTGTTCTGCAAAAACGATTTATTTTAGACCTTCCAAATTTGGACTTTCGTTGGGCGATCAAAGTTAGTAGGACGTGATAGGACTACATATACTGCCAATCTGCCGTACGCTTTCCATCTCTATAAGAATGGAAGCTCCCATAGAGATTAGTCCTGTTTGAGATGAATAGATCTAAAAACTCTTTACGACAAAATCGAACACTCACTTGGTTTCAGTGGGTGTTTTTTTTCGTATCCATTCACATGCTTTATCTGTTTTTGATACCGTCTTGACTGCATGTAGTAGAACTACTGCCATGTGGTGGCACCGAAGCAGTCCTTTGGGGCACTCACACTGCGCAAGATTTACGCAGCCATCTTCATTAATTCCAATCTGAAATTGTAAACCAATATTTACTTAACATCATGCAACCCTCCTCGCGCAACATGAAATCATGCAACTCACCTCCACTTCATAAACTTTTGGCTTCATACTCGCCTTTACTTTGCCCTTCATCATCCCCATGCTGCCGTTATACACAAAACTCTGCAGCCTGTTGCTCTCTAACGCATTTTCCTCCTTTTTAATAAGTTTTTCTTCCCCCGAAAAAAATGCAGCAATTGCCGAAATAGCCACGACCGACATTTCACACAGATGTTATTAAAATTTTTTACAAATACCTATGCAAATACTTAGCAACATTACGCTAAAATGTGGTTGCTTACAAAATTTACGATAGGAAGCGTAGTAGAAACTTTCTAAAACTGCAACTGCGACTCCAATCGGGAGTGATACATTGAACCATCGTCATATTAAAAATACATGCCCGCAAACAACTCATTTCGTGAAATAAACAAAGTTTAGTGCACACAAGTTTAAACTAAATGTGTTTTGCCAGTCTTACTAGCTAGGTTTAAATTTGTTTGGAACCAAACAATGGGTATTGTGACGTTGCACAAAACAGCCCTATTGTAGCAACAGGCCGTCTTCAGCCAGTGTTTGCTTTCCATTCAGCAGGCCAGGAAGGACGACGTCGTTTTATTGAGTGGGAAGTCACAACGGTTTCCGTATATCCGGAAGAGTGTTTGGGCAAGGTCAAGCATTTTGAAGGAGGAGTGTATCTTTTACCTGAGTGCGGCTGATGAAAGCTGATAACCCGAAACAGCGCTGTCCCGCTCTATAGCACAATATTATACTGCGCTTGTTCTACCATTTCCGCTCTGACCTATGGAGTTACAATTGCACAAAGAAAAGTCGTAAGCTTGGGCTTTATAGCATGCCAAAGAATGCAAAATTTGCCATAGGTCTCTAGTCATTTTGCGCCAGCTGTAAGATATCGCCTCTACAAAGTGCGTTGCTAGGGCTCCGCGCAAAATCTCAAATTTGGCAAAAGGCTTTACCTCAAATAGTTTGAAACAGGGAGTCGAACCGTTTAAAATATCGCTCCGGTTCAAGAAATTTTATTGTTAACCGTTCAGTTCCGGTTTAGGTTCAACACTTTTCAAAAATTTGGGTTCGGGTTCACTTGGACCAAAATTTAAAGGTTCGGGTTCGGTTCGGGTTCAACGAAACCAAATTTTTAAGAGTCAGGTTCGGCTGAGGTTCACTAAATGCAAATTTTAAAGGTTCAGGTTCGGTTTGGGTTCACCGAAAACAAGCGGTTTTTACCGGTTCGCGGTTCAGGTTCACTTCAAAATTCTTTAGTTTGGCCAAAAACTAAATTAGGGTCTTATATCATTAAAATAACGTAACATAAATTGCATGCCCGAATCAATTGAGGTTAAAAAAAATGTAAAAATTCATTAAATTTTGAAAAGCAGAAAGAATGTTGCAAAGGTTGGAATAGGTCAGTGCTTTATCGTTCTGATGATGTTGGTCGTCAGTACCAACGAAACGTCAACAAATAAAAAACCTGACTAGATTTAGTTGAGGTTATTGTAAAGTTACGGGAAGATCGAGAAAAATTCCAAGTAAGCAGAAAGAATGTTACGCATCGCAGCACATGTCTAGAGATTTTTATTAATATTTTTAAAGAATCAGCTCAGGTTCAAACATTGTTACTAAACGATTTCTGTTCAGGTTTATGTCCACAAAATATTATAGGTTCGGGTTCGGTTCGGGTTCACTTGCATAAAATTTTAAAGGTTCGGGTTCGGTTCAGGTTCACAGATTTGAAATATTAAAGGTTCGGGTTTGGTTCAGGTTCAATGATCTCAAATTTAAACGGTTCAGGTTCGGTTCGGGTTCACCGAAAGAAAGCGGTTTTTACCGGTTCGCGGTTCAGGTTCGGGTTCGGTTCGACTCCCTGGTTTGAAAACCCCTGCCTTACGCAATGCCCTTATTTTATTGCGGTTTGTCGAATAACAAAATATCTTGTCTTTTTACTGTAACTTAAATCGTATATCGCTCTGGCAACTCACGAACTCAGCATGATATCATATTCTTGGCAATTTTGTCGAGGCACGCTTTGTATAGTTTTTGAAATCTTTGCCATGGTAGACGAGGCAGAGTTCACGGTGCTTCATCGTCCATATATCGGTTATTTTGACCAAATAAAGTGATTGGTCTGGAAATGATAAACACTTCAGCAAAAAATTTAAACATGAACAAAATGTTTTGAACTGGGGGGTGCAGCCCTAAAAAAGACTCAACGAATTTGTGCGATTTGGAAAAGTGGCCAAAAAATCATTGGGGGTGCAACTTGCCCCTTTTACCCCCCCGGCCCCCGGCGGGCGCCTATGTAGACAGATGGCCGGCAACTCCTAAGCGAGCTCGTATAGCGCATTGATCGCTTTCTCGTGATAGGAGAATAATTATGTCACAAAATACAAAAAAATACAAATACAATAATTAATTACAGTAGCTCGTTTAAGTTTTGAATTTGTTAGCGCTAAAGCGCATTGGGGTGCGTGCTACCACGCATCGTGTCAAGCTGTTGCTATCCAATTTGCTTGCACTAAAATACATGGAATGTGGATAAAATTTTAAAAGTGTAAATACATTTGTAAATGTAGGCTAGTCTAATCAGGGGAAGATAATCAGTAGGCTAACACTTAAGTAAGATCCTGGGCTAATTTAATTGTACTCATTCGGAATGGTTGTGTAGAAAATTTCCACTTTGCTCCTTGGCGATCTGATTGGCAAGAGCATTTGCGACGAGAATGATAGGGCTCAACCGAGATGACTATAAGTACAAAAATTGTAAGCAGTGGGTTATTGGCAACTGCGACGTGGTGCATAGTGGTTATTAGGCTATGCCAAGCTGCTTATGCTGGGGCAGGGTCGGCAACCTTTAACACCGAAAGAGCCATTTGAATCCGGTTTCCACAAAAAAATAACTTACTAGGAGCCGTAAATGCTTTTTGACACCTAAAATGGGGAAAAGACACATTTATCCAAAAAAAGATACATACGCTTAGTAGGGATTTGGCTACCCTTTTGAAGATAGGCAATAAAGAAAAATACTGTATATGAGTAACTTATTTGCAGAGCTGGGCATTCGGTGGGCCTACTTTAAAAGTAACGACGATATCGATGCCGATAATTTGCTAAAAAAGCACCGTCGGCACTGATAACGGTACTTTTTTAAAAAAGTAACGACGGTATCGTTACTCGGTACCGATTTTCGGTACTTTTCAAACGAAAATTTTTTTCTTAAAAATTTATTTTTGTTTTGGGTTATGTCTTGCAAAGCAACGAAATTAAGCTTTTTGTCGCATGTGGTGCTAGCGTAAGATCTGAGTTGTAGTCGCGCGTGAATCTTGATACTGCAAGCGAACACGTCGGTTATATCAACAAGGCGACAGCGGCACGCTCACTAAAACAAGCATTTCCATGTATGACAACATGTACAATCTGTTGATTTCCTGCATTAGTTATGAGGCTGGGTAGGCCTATAAGGAGTATCATCATCAGAAACTCGCTCTGAAGAGCAGAAACGTTTGTCACACCCCCGCTTATCTGGTATACGTTGCTACATTCGAACAATACTAAGGACGTGAAAGAGCTTAAGGCCTATGTACGAAAAAATGTTGTAAAAGTTCTTGCTGTGCAAATTTCATCATTGCATCGACGGAGAATGCTTTTATTGTCATTGCCACTTTCAGTAAAGGTTGGTGTATCAGTACATGCTTACTAAGAACTTTTAGATGAATCAAATCAAAATTTCTAAATTAAAAATTCTCTGAGCCGCAGTGTAAGGAGGAAAGAGCCGCATGCGGCTCCGGAGCCGCAGGTTGCCGACTCCTGGGACTAGGTTCGCCGCTGCTCTAGGTTTTCATTTTATTCTCAACAAACTTGGTTTCTTTAATGTATAATTTTCTAACGTGTAATTCGGGATAGGGTAGAGTGGTGATAATAGAATAAACAAAATAATCTATTACTCGCGCAACTGCACTAGCCAATCATATCGCCGAAGAGCAAAGTGGAAATTTTCTGTGCAACCATTCCGAAATATGAGCCCCGGCCCTTAATTTTGTGCCACTATTTGTCGAAGAATCTAGAGCATTGTCGGTTGCCTTGTATAATACATTGTTCATTTTTCTTTTCAATTCGGCCGCAATTTCAGTGGGCTCGTCAAAGAACCAATCTTATTTTTATGAATGGAGTGAAATTAAACATTTTTTCCGTTTTTTGAGCGGACGAAGCAATGGTGTCCGGAGTTTAAAAATTTCAATCCGAATCCTAATCCGAAGCGTTAAAATCCGAATCCGACTCCGAATCCTAAAAAATTCAGGAAACAGAATCCGACTCCAAATTCAAATCTTGTGTTGGCATTATATACAAATTACGTATATATCCAATAGGTCACTAGTTGCTTTTTAAAATCATTGGTTATCATCCAAAATTGAATCCGGATCCTGATCCGGAAAAAGCAAAAAATCACAATCCCGATCCGGATCCGAAGCAACAGCCGGATTATCCGGTTTTTAAAATGCGGATCCGGCTCCGTTGTACACCTCTGGGACGAAGATGCCCCATAGAAGTAGTGTTGCCAGATTGGGCTACTTATCGCGAATTGGGCTACTTTTGATCATGATTGGCGACTGAAATTTTTGGATAGGCGACTTGCGACTTTTTGGGCAACTTGCGAGCAAGCTCTGGGGATTTTTTTTATAATTGGCTACTTTTTAAAAAATGTTTCTTTAAAGAAAACAATGTTGAATGGTAAGAGAAGTGTTTGATTTTGCAACACTGGGTCTGCGCATGAGGTGTTCGTTCCACTAATTCGTTATTACATGACAATGGGAAAGAATAATTTGGATGCCTTTTTACAAGCTGCTGAGGTTATGTGAGGTTTTTGAGCCAAATCAGCCAATCCTTACCAGCCGCATTAGGTGGGTCCTATTAAAATCTGCACAAACACAATTACGGATTGCCTTTGCAAGTGAGTTAGGAGCACAAGGACCGCTAGGGGCGCTAGTGAGTTATTGCTAACCCTAACCCCCAACTCTAACCCTAACCCAACCCTAATTCTTAGTAACAACTCACTAGCACCCCTAGCGGTCCTTGTGCTCCTAACTCACTTGCAAAGGCGGCCTCTGAGCTCCCTGCTCTCCTGCAAGTTTTAGTAATACCAACAGGTACAGAGGTAAGAAGCAAAATTGCAAAAGAAGTGCAAAGAGATAATATGTTGGATTAAGCTGCACGACTTATCAGGGGTGCCTTGGTAAAATTTGACCTAGGGGGCCCTAGTATAATGCAAAACAGATCTATTGTTTTATACCAGATGTTCTGAAACTTCGGCGTTAGTTATTTTTGTTCTCGCCCCACCACCAGTGCCGTGTGAAGACTATTGCTCCTCCCCCCCAAAAAAGCTCCAGATGGGAAACTTGTTTCCCCAAAACAGCAGCATCAGCATAAGCATTTGGGCAGTTTCGCGCTTTTTTGACTCGATCACAAACTTTCCTCATTAGCAGTATGTTATTTCAAGTGATCGCATCCAAAATTTTTCTCAGGAAAGGCGCCCAAAACTTTCGTACACGCAGCTTCTTTCGGTGTGTGGCAAAATCAGAGCAAATTTGAAGCAGAATAAAAATCAACAATGACTCTAGGGGGGTCCGGGGGCATGCTCTTTCGGAAAATTTATAAAAATTTAATTGCAATTAGCTGCAATTAAAGTGCTTTTTCAGCAACTTTTTGACGAAATTTTTTTTAACATTTTTTTTCTCTAACTGTGAGTTTTATAGGTTACAACAATATTGTGGGGCCCCTACAAATGTCCCAGATCAGGGGAACCAAACTTCAGAAATGCCTTGTTACGGCAATGCCCACCACGCTTCAAAAAACATGCAGAAAATATAACAATTTATTATGCCATGTCTTAATCGACTTAATGGGAAGAATCCAGCTGTTTTGGAGAAACAAGTTTTGATGTTTAGACCTCCATGAACGGCTAGACGATTTCCTCACAGCAAACTACTCAACAAATCAAATCAATGTTGATGACTATTTTACCAGATTTCACTTTTTGATAGTGCAAACAATTGATATGCATGCACCGGTAGTAAAATATATTAAATATTCTAGAAAACAAATTCGGTTACATCGTAAACCATGGATCACCAAAGGGATTCTTGTTTCGATAAAACGAAAGCAAAAAATGCATAAGAGTCATTATGTGAAGGGGAATTCATGTGAAAAATACTACTATAAATTATATTCCAATTTGCTTACTAGATTAAAAAATTGGCGAAAAGGCATTACTGTCATAATCAATTTAATGCATGTAAAGATAATCCTAAAAAAACATGGAATATTCTGAGCTCCCTCCTACCTAACAATCCCATATCTTCTGCTTCCAATTCCTTAAACACTGACAATGAAGCTGTCTCCGATCCTGTCACCATTTTGGAAAAATTTATTCTCACTTTTCCAATGTTGGAAAGTCCCTGGCATCTGGTATTAAAAACGTCAGTCATGCCAATGGTTTTCATTTGTATCTCAAATCTCCGTGCTCTTCCTTTATTTATTTCCATCCAACGTCACCTCAGGAAATTACAAAACTCATTTACAACCTCCACTTAAACAAAGCTAGTGGTTATGATGATATTTCACCTTTTATTTTAAAAACAGCTGTCCACATTATCTCTCTCCCCCTCTCCATAATTTTAAATCAGTGTATCTCTTACGGAGTTTTTCCTAACAAATTAAAAGTGGCAAAAGTTATACCAATATATAAGTCTGGTTGCCCTAACGAACCTGGTAACTATCGTCCAATCTCTCTTCTTTCATGTATAGCAAAAATTTTTGAACGTGTGATTTTTAACAGAATGGTTTCTTTTCTGGAAAGAAATACTTTAATTATCTCAACGCAATTTGGATTTCGTTATAAACACTCCACAATTCACCCCATTCTTGACCTAATAACCGAATTATATCAAAATATCGAAGAAAAGCGCTTCTCCACTCTCCTATTACTTGATATCAGAAAAGCATTTGATTCTTACGGTATCAGAGAGTTCCCCATAAATTACTGGACTCTTATCTAAGTGAAAGAAAGCAGTTTGCTTCCATTGATAATATCCACTCGCAAATTCATGATATTACATACGGAATCCCCCAAGGCTCTATTTTGGGACCTCTATTATTTCTATTATATATTAACGACCTTCCCACAGCCTTACAAACGACGCCAAGACTTTTTGCTGATGACACTGCCCTGTTAATCAGTAATTTGTTGTTTTCAAAAATGGAAAGTCTAGCTGCGTCTGAGGTTTCTAGTGTATCCAGATGGATGGCCTCCAATGGTTTAACTCTACACCCAAACAAAACTTTCGCTCTAAATATCTCCTCATTTTGTAAAAAACCGTGTCCCTTTGATGTTTCTCTCACGCTGAATAATGTTAAAATTGAAACGCCTAAAGTTACTAATATCTAGGAATATTAATTGACGATAAACTCACTTTTAAGTCACTCATCCATCATCTTGAATCTAAGTTATCTCGATCTGTTGGCATAATTGCAAGACTGAAATACTTTTTACCATCGAGCGCATTAATTAATTTGTATTTCGCTCTGATTCACTCTCATCAACCGTATGGCTGGCCTGTTTGGGCTTCAACGTGCAAAACGTACTTGACTAAAATTAGAGTAGAATACAAAACAAAGCGATAAGCATTATTTCTGAGATTCCCCATAAAGAAAGAGTTAGCCCTTACTATTATAAACTACAAATACTAAAACTTGATGATTTATATCAATTTGAACTGGCTAAAATTATGCACCAATACACTCATAATAAACTACCCATTCGTTTTTGCAATTACTTTACTTACTCATGCAATTCCTATTCTTACTCCACACGAAACTCCTCCAAGGAACACTTGCTTCTTCCGCGTTTTACTACAACTAGAACTCAAAAGTCCATAAAATACAAAGGCGCAAAACTATGGAATTCACTTCCTGAAACTCTTAGGCATTTATCATATAGGAGGTTCAAAAGTACTTACAAAAGCTTACTCTTGGAGAAATACGTTCAATCCTACTGTCCATAAATTTTATAGCTTCTAGTCCGCTTCTTTTCCCTGTTACATTAAACATTTAAATACTCTTAGTTTTTGTTTTTCTTGTAAACTTATTTATGTAAGGCTGCTGTTCGACTCAAAGACCACTGGTCCTTTCACAGCTGCCTGTTGCAAATTTACTCTTCTGTGATAAACTAAGAATATTTGTTGCGTCGTTCGTTATGAGCAACGAAATAAACTTTTGTTCTGTTCTGTTTGACGAAAAAAACATTTGAAAATACACGTTCAATCACTAAGTCACTGCTATGCTCACGCCCCCCTTGCACATCAATCGATCGATTCTTTTATTCTTGAAGATGCAAATATATGACAAAGCGACAGCGTTTCAGAGAAAAAACTCAAAAGAAGAAACATATTACGAAATACGTTCATAAGGACCATAGGCCGATTTTGAGAGCCCCTCCTAGACCCTCCCGACTAACAGTTTTTTTAGAACTAGGGGGGCTGAACTTCACCCCGGGCCCCCCACCAAGGCAACCCTGCGGCTTATGCACAAATACATTCAGCTTAGCATGAATTTTTGTTTTCATGACAAATAACAAGACTGAGAACATTTTAATGCCTTTTTGAAAAGCTTGCCTCACGAAATATTTGCATGACTTAGCAAAAATATTACATGGTTTCTAAAATTATGCTGTTTTCTTGGATTTTGTGGTTATGAAGAGTTCGTCAAAAAATTTGTGCTACTTTTAAGTGGAACCGGCTACTTTTTGGCTACTTGAAGTAAAAATAATGTGGCAACCCTGCATAAAAGTCACAACTTAAACAAGTAACTGAAACCAAAGTCCGTGGAACTCACGTATAAGTTGAGCAAACAGGTTTTGGCGGGAAACACTGTAGGTGAAAATGTGTCCAAAAGAAACAGGTTGAGCATTGTAGTAAAGCCTAGTTTGTAGGTGTTTGGGGCTAATAGACAGGTTTAGACTAAAGCTGTTGAAAATTAATTCATAAAAAGTAGTAGTTAGGTAGTTATGGAACATATGATGTCAGTTTAGCTGCAAAAGTAAGCTTAGCTATGCTGTATGGCTTATATTAAATATGAAAATGAAGATTTCAACTTCGCCTCAGATTTGTGGAGGGGAGATAATGTCGGCTTAAATATTTATTCCAGAAATGTTTATGTGATTAAAGTGATTGTGTTCTTGGTCGTTAGATGCCTAATTGTGCACTATTGGTTTAACAGAAGCCTTGTCAAATTGAAAATAAAATAATTGCAATAGTATTGTTTATTTTCCGGTTTGACCGCCGATCAGCGTTAGGATCTGCTGTTAGCAGGGAAGCACTTGGAGTGCGCGTATCCTTGTGGCAGAGGATGCGCGCGTTGTACTTTTGATTAGGCTACGATAAACCGATTTAGATTGCAGAAGCCAGCTTATATGAAGGATATACCCAAGGCAAGGCTGCGACAACCACACATGATTTAAAAATAAATATTTGCGTTTTCTCTTCAAAATCAATTTAACTTGGTCAAAAAGTAACAGTGATCCTGTCGGATAGGTCAGTTGCAAAGACGTCGCTTTCGGTGTGGGGATCCGGGCGGGTCAAATCACGCAGCTCGCCACAGCCGCAACGTTTTTTCGGAGCTTTGTTGCCCATGCGTTAAGCCTCGAAAAATGGCCCCGCCACTCGTTACACGATTGGGCCCAGTCTACACTACCGCGAGTACATTGAAGATTTGATCTTTTTAAAAGAGTAACAGTGTTGAATGAATTGCTTTCTCCTTTAAATGAAGACCATTCGAACCATGTTTTGGGTCGGCAGAAAAAGATATAAGTGATCAGTAAATTACAGGTAGGCTAATGTTAAACATGATCGACTAATAATTAATGACATGAGAGTCCGAAGTTATCCAAAGCACTAGTCTATGAAGAGCTAGGGGCCTAGGATTGTCATTACGTTTTGTGGTCTGTCATCGGCGCAACGCAGCAAGCCTATAGGCCTACTATACAATTGAATGTCGCTTGATTGCTGGCATATCTTTATTGATGGTTTTTGTAGTTGGTGCACGCTTAACATTTCAATTCGCGTAAGAAATGTTTCTGCTCGATATTTTTGGCCAGTTATCGATCCCCTATGCTATAATTGCAGGCTTACAGCCATATTTCCATTACTTGCTTTTGTATCATCAAAATGCTTTTTATAATGTACTCATGTCATGATAGACTAAACTAGTATTCTCACTCAATTTTTCGTCAAGTTGCTATACTGTAATTTAGATTAAAAACGCGGCTAAGCAAAGACTTCAACTTCGTCAGTAGAGCGTCGTCACTAAATCGTAATCACTGATGGTCTGAACTCTGACCTCTCAAACCAAAAGTAACCATTTTCGCTTCCTTACTACCGTAACCGATTCGTGGCTTTTGGACTACTGAATGCTTGTACGATAAAGGACACATTTTTGTTTTCTTCAAGCGTTAAGTCAAAATTAAGCGTCTAACAATCGCTTTTTGAACATTAAAACTGGCTTATACGACAGGTTACATCAATAGCTTTGTAATAAAACTTATTTTTTAAAAAAATATGGAAAAGTGACTGAGTTATACCATTTTTTGTAACAAATCATGACCATTTTACATAGAAAAAGATGCGCGCTAATCATTTTTCTGGACACATTTTTTTGTCGATTGTCGCTTAACAATGGAACGAATGATTTGCTCAACTTATAGGCCTACGTGAGTTCTACGGACTTTGACTTAAACCACAGTGTAGTTGTAGTCACAGTGTATCCATTATTACCAAAGTCCGTATAACTCAAAGTCCGTATAACTCACGTATAAGTTGAGCGAATCATTCGTTACATTGTTAAGCGACAATGGAGCAAAAATGTGTCCAAAAAGACAATCGCCTGCCTATCTTTCGTAATGTAAAAACGCTTGAAAGTGTTACAAAAAAGGTCATAACTTCGGTTATGCTTGTTGAATTTTAAAAATTTTAACTGCATCATGAAGCTCTTGACTTACGCTATCGTTTAAAACAAATTTCAAGAAAATTGGTTGTGTTTTAAGCACTCTACATTGTAAATAATTTAAACAGAGATAAAAATTTTTGTAGCGGTTTTTTGACTAGTAGCATTTCTTGTCATTTTAAAACATAAATATAGGGCAGATTTGCAAAGAGTTAATCTGATTCAAATTAAATAGGTTCAATCACAAAAATTTAAACTTCACTATGAAATTAGCGTAGCTATTGGTCGTGGTTTTTCAAACCCTTAAAACTTTTTCGCTAGAAAATGATTGCATAAATTGTTTTAAACCTCATGTAAAATAAGGCTTCACTATATAGAATTAAATTTTTACAACCGTGTTAGGTTGGTAGTGTGGTTGTTAACTTCTGTCGTGCTTCACCCTCGGGCTTTGGACCATTTGTTAAACGAAAAATTCAATAAGCAAAATTTAAGCGGAAAAAATATACCGGTATCTATTTTACTTTTCGATTTTACTGTTTCATATCCATTAACATAGGTCTACGTCGTTTCACGGCCGCAGCTTCTTGAATTTCAAACTTCGGGCTTTTAAAATCAAACATTGTGGGCCAGAATAAAATTAACTAGAGGCTCGTTTTACACATGGTCCAAGGGTGAATCATGATAGAAGTTAACAACCTCACTCCAATCTGGTGAATCTACCATGGTTGCAAAACCTAGTTCTACGCGCGAATAGTGAAACCTACTTTTACATGAGGTTTAAAACAATTTACGCAATCATTTTCTTGCAACAAATCTTTGAAGGCTTGGAAAACTACGATCAATAGCTAGGCTACTTTCATATTGAAGTTCAAATTTTTGTAATTGAACCTAGTTAACTTAAATCAAACAATAACTTTTACTTTTTGCAAATCTGTGCTATATTTATGCATTTAAAACAGCAAGAAATGCTGCTAGCGTAAAAATTGCTTCAAAAATTACTAAGTATGTCCAAATTATTAACCATTTAGAGTGCTTAAAACACCATCAATTTTCTTGAAATTTGTTTCAAACGATAACTAAAATCAGGAGCTTTACGATGCAGTTGAAATTTTTAAAATCGAACGAACGAAACTAAAGTTATGACCTTTTTTGTAACACTTTCAAACGTTTTTACATTATAAACGATAGGCAGGCGATTGTCTTTTTGGACACATTTTTTGCCCCCTTGTCTCTGCTCCATTCCTGTCCGCGCAACTTAATACGAAGTTATACGGACTTTGATTATTACTAACAGTGGATCCACTCTCTGTGCTCAGTGTCCGGAACGAAAGTCAGAGTTGAGAGTTCATCTGTTCAAATCGTGTTGCCCATTCCTACACTTAGAAACGAAAAAAATAATGGCGAGCAATTTCATTGTATTTGTTAGACTACAAACTGCTTGTCCCTTTTTCTTTTATTTCTTCTACGTAGTTAAACAATCTGCAATGTCTCCTTGAAAATTTTAAAAACAGAAAATAAAACCAGCAAATTTTGGAAAAGTTCGGCAACAATACAGATGAACTTTTTCAAAAAGCAATTATTACATCACAGGCTTTATAGCATTTTTGTGGACATACCTAACAATGCTTTTTTGTTGGGTGGGCCCACTGTACGGTAAGAAACATAAGTACACTGTGTTACAGTTCTTACAGTGGACCCACTTAACAAAAAGACATTGTTACGTAACTATAACTACTGAAGAACTATAAACCACTGTGTGGTAAACCTACTTCAGAAAATGTACCCGTATCCCAAAAAATTTGCAATGGGGGGTCAAAGGTCACTTGTGGCAGACAAGTTTTGAAATTATGCAGAAACTTGTTATAAGGTCAACAATATGCTAAAACAAAATTTTAAGCCAAAGATATTCCGAAAAAATATTTATAAGATTTTTTTTGAAAATTTTTAGCAGATTTGTATTTTGCTTACAACTTAGCATACCAGTATATGACCATGTGGAGCTCTAATGTAGTACCGTACCATACACTGTGCATAATATGGTATAAATATAGTGTCTGACGATCTGCGGCCAGTCAACTACTGGTACCAATATTTCAACTTGTAAGGTGTGTGCGTTGTGAGATTAAAAATGCTGACAACTGTAACACTAGTCTAACTGGTAAGCATAAGATTTGCATATTGTGCAAGCATGTACCAGTAAGTCAAACTGCCATGCCAAGTAGTTAAATGTGAGCAATTTCGTGTTTTAAAAAACATCCAAAGTGGGCAAAGATGCATTTCGCAGTGTTATCATTGCTATTAAAAGCATTAGGTGGCTGGAAAACCTGAAACAAGCATCATGGGCAAAATTGAAAGTAGTCGAACAACTTTACCCACTTTAAATAAATAAAAAAAATGAGTAAATTTTTGGACTACACCTTATTGGTTGTCAGCCATTGTATAACACAACTCTCTGATAGTGTATACCTACTTTGAAGCAAAAATCATCATTAGAACAAAAGTTGTATATAAAATAACAAAAACTTTTAATTTTTTTGAGCAAAGTATCCCCATTTTATGGTACTTTGTCATGCTCTTGTACAATCGAGAAGAGCACAAAGAGATAATAAAAGAAACAAACAGCTTATTTGTATTAGCCCGTGCAAATAGCCACTGCCAAAAATATAATGTTGAAATGCTCTAGGCTTAGACTGGTCTAATTAATCACATTGGGCTTAAACAGTTAAAACCATAGCTGTTGCAAGGTATAGGCGTACGCCTCTCTGAAGGTGCATTTGTCATGTTTTTAATCTGAAATTTTTATATTATGGACTCCTTGGTTAATTCAACAACAAATGACACCATTAGCAGTTTTACCAGTACCGGTAGGCCTACTCAATCTTGGATTGATGAAACTAACAGCACTGCTAAATTGAGGTAATTCTGCTAGCATACTGATAGATGATTGCTCCACAGTCTTGTACAGAGTATGGGTACCGGTACAAAGTACAAACAGACTTAAGTTAGAGTAGTTTTGTAACTAGTCTACTGTTGTGCTGTCGTCTAGTGATTCTGAGTTACAGAAGTAAAGAAACAACTTGCTTCAAGTTGAGGATTCAACATGAAATGCTTTTTTTACTTCATTATACCCAGCTGCATTGCTTTTTTGTTAAGGTAGTGTCTACAGGTCTGGAGCATCAGCCCAGTGTTGTAACACAAGTTTCTAATTTAGTGACTTAAAATATTGAATTAGGGGTATTAAAGTACAGTTAGGGGGAGATTGGGGATAGGGTTAGAGACCTAAAGTTAATGTAACTTAGGAGTTGGTGTGTACAAAGAGCAATTTCAAAAGAAAAAGGCTGCCGTTACTCTGGACTCTGCCTTTTGCTAATAATGAATCACTTGCTTGTATCTCGCCTTAATAGTGCTGTTTGAAAATCTGTTGAATTAGCTGGCGCTTACCGTGTTTATTCGAGTATAACGCGCACCCCTAATTTTTGATTAAACAGTCGGATATCTTAGCTAACCTCCTTTAGCTAATTCAGCCTCATATATAACACGCACCCAGACTTGGAGTTTATATTTTGGTAGAAAATTTTGCACGTTATATATACTCGAATAAATACGGTAAATGCTTTTCAATATTTTTACTTCCAATCATAAGAAATTGTTTGTAGGAATACAACTTCTTCAGAAGTCGAAAATGATCAAACCCTTGCCATTGTTTTACCTATTTGCGGGATTCTATTTGTGATATTGCTTGTGTTTATTCTTTGTCGTGTTAAAGCATTGAGAAGGTATGCTGTGTTTATTTTGGAGCTTGTTTGAATTCAGCCGCATCTTATTACAGGCAAATATATCATGAGCACTAGGGGCGCTAGCAAGTTATTAGTAGGGGTTAGGGCTTAACCCCGAACCTCAGCTTAGTTCAAACGAGCCCCTATATTTTTGTGTAATTTTTATCAACATTCAAGGAGGTTTATTAGACTTGGTGTTTGCATTTTTTGCATCTTTCATTCTAAACTTTATGCTGTTCGAATCATAAGAACTAGTCTAGCCTATGCAAGTTTTTAACCACACTGCTTCCTATTTTTCCTGTTACAATATGTTGCTAAATGTCACTGGTATGCTCAATTCACCTAAACAAAATTTATTCTTAGCTAATGACAAACATACTGCATGGTGTTTCATGCCACCTGTGGCAATCTTCAGGTGCAAGCTACGAAACAAAATAGAAAACATAAAGGTTGTACGAAACAAAATGGAAAACATTAAGGTTATAGACAAGTTTATTCCAGATGAAGAGAGGTAAGGCAGGATTATCTTTAGAAGTTGAGAAGATGATGAGAAGTTTGTCTGTTGAGATGATAAGAATATGGGCAAAACCACCTTCTCAATTTCTAGAGATATTCCTGCCTCACCTCTCTATAATTGGGATAAAACTGTAAGTATATGCTTATATTTAAGTGTAGCCATATAACCTTAATGTTTTCTGTTTTGTTTCGCAACTTGCACCCGAAGTTTGCCATACCTGGCTAGAGACATTGTGTAATGCATTTAATTCACTTATAGTTAGCCAAGAATTACTGCTCGACCATGTTTGGATATCAAGCTCTTCATTGAGGTACAGTTGTCATCACTTCAATTTGTACTTTATTTATATATCTTCAATACTCACAGCATACCACCTAGACAATAGACACTGCACTGTGTTTCACGCAAAGAACGATCATCAAGTGGCTTACGTGAGCCACCTGATAATTGTTCTTTGTGTGAAACGCAGTTTAGTGGCTAAGATGTATGCTGTGAGTTTTGAAAATGTATGAATGAAGTAATCGTAGGGGGGAGAGGGGGGCTTAATTGCAACTTTTTTTTCAGACACCAATGAGTCCCTATTTAAATTATGCTATGAGTCTGTACCATCACAAAAATACGAAAAATTTTGCTATATATTTCACCTTAAAAACCCTTGTTCAATTGAAACATGAGGATAACTTGGTATTAGACAAACTTATCACATTGGATGTAGCTTATTACGTCCGTAGGCATGATGGTATGGGGTAGTAACAGCAAATAATACACTGTTTAGTTACTGTTCACTTTATTTTTGAAGTATGTCAGTGCCGAATTTCTTTTATTTGTTTCTTTGAATTGCTCTAATAGATTGTTGCTTTCTTCTGATTTTGCACATATAAGGTAATTGCAGTGCAAACCCTACCAGCATCGTTACTATGCTAATTCATCAACAGCTTTATCAAAGTCTTCCATGTTCCAGTGGATTTCTTTGCTTCAGTACGTTTTCAAGTTCTTGGCATACACAGCTATTTCAAAGCGGTGGTGCTTTTACATAAACGAAAAACTTCATTAGATTTTGAAAGAGATACTGGTAAACAAGTGTCTTGAGCAAAGCGAACTTGGTGGTACATGACTTTTCGTTTGGTGTCAGCTGTTACATCGTTGTTAAAAAATAAAACGATGTACATCTTCTGCTGGGAAAATGATTATCTGAAGTTTTAAAGCAACATCAAGTTTGTTGATCATCGATTAATGACTAAGTTTCTTTGAACGAAAGCCCCTGTTTCAAGAGATCCATCTGTGTTTCATTCCATATTCTAACAATTTTCGAAATGATTTCAGAAGTTTTGTAATGCTTTCTAAATCCGTTTTTTGATTGAAGTTCTGCTAGATCAACTAGCAGGGCCGGGGCCAAGGGGGGGCATGGCCCCCCCAATCAACAAGCTTACTCTTTTGAAAACAGTGGCTTTTGTGCTTCATTTCAAACTTTGGCCCCCCCTAAGTCGACTGCTCTGGTGCCGGGTCTATCAACTAGTTTAACTTTCACATAAAACTTGCTGCTGCACGAGCAACTGCTTTGCTCCAAGGATCTTAACTTGTACTTGATTGTGCCAACATCTCTTTCATTAACCAAGTTGCATGCTGGTGCTAAATCCAAAACAGGATTCGAAAAATCAAACTGATTAATACCTTCATCATTTCCAAACAATATGCAGGTGATGTTTGAGGAAAATTGAGATGACAATCTTAAGAAGAACGGAAAGAGCCATGGTGAGATCAATGTGTGGAGCACTGTTCCCTCTAACTTTTTAGTAAGTGCGAATTTGCTCAAATAGAAATTGGGATTTATAAAAATTTTGGCTTAAGTTTTTGGGAGATGGAGGGAAGATTGATTGAATTTATGCCTCAAAGTTGTGTTTCCAGAGTATCAAATGTTTGTTTTGCTTCAAAATATTGAACACTTTAATTCAAATTCGGCTAGAAATCACAATTCCAGTTGGCAAGCTAAAAGAAAAAATTTTGCCCAAAATTTCTCATTTTTCCCAAATTTCGCACCTCAGAGGGAACAGTGGCGTGGAGTGAAATTAGTGGATATAAAGAATAATGAAGAGTTGATGGAAATGCTTGGTTTGAAGGAAACATTTGATAAAATGGCAAAGGTGAATGGAGTATTGTGGTATGAATGTGTGGTTAGGAGAGATGATGACAACTTTCTAAAGAAGGCATTGATGCTTGAAGTGAATGGGCAGCGAAATCGAGGAAGGCTAAAGCAGATATGGAGGAGGCAAGTTGAAGAGAATGTAACTAAAGTTAGGTTGGAGGTGAACAAGGCTGCAAATAGCACAAGATGTAAAGAGGAAGAGAGCGATCGCTGAGGAAATGAGATGCATCCAGCCACTCTTAATCTAGACCAACCACACCGGATTGAAACTGGATGATGATGGTAATGCCCTCTTTGTTTAACAAAGCCATCTACCATTCGGTGACAAGCTGCTTGCAAGATCGGAACAACTCTGGTGATGCAGTTAAACGAATGCCTGAACTTCCTCAGGCAGAGAATTGCATTGACCAAATCTATCATTGTTGATGTAGCTGAAAGCAGGTCGAATAAAACCTAGCAAATTTAATGGGTTGCAGTGGAGTAAATTATCATAAAGCACATGTATAGTTGGAATCAACTCCCATTGGGTCAAAGTAAATAATGTTTAGATAAAGTTAAATGAGATGGGCGGCCCCAACACCACAAAAAATGGAAAGAACCCCAAACTAGCAAAATATCTTATCACACAGGTCCGTGTATTGATGGTAAGTGATGATGATGATTTCTTATCCTCCTGTCACGTGAAAGCAATGAAGGCACCAAACGTAAGACAAATCCAGACTCGCTTAAGAGTTGACTTTTGCTTCTGATTTCTTTAATTTACTGCTTGTTAGATTCCACCAAGCAGAAATAATCAAGAAATATCTTATCCAAGGACGCAACAATGAGGCTTGTGTTGGAGTTAACCATCAACTTTGCAATCATGGTCGTAGCATCAACGACGCTCCTAAGCAGTGTAACCACTGCGTCATGCTGTCAACAATGTGCATGAGCAGTTTATTGTACTCTTCTCATTGTATGCTTCCCAGAACTCTTGTGGTCTTAGAACAAGTAACATAACCTGGAACCCTCTGGTCCACAAGTACTCACTTCACTATAGCTTGTTTAATGTTTATAATAAAAATATGTCATCATTAGTACTGTACTAACTTAATTGTAAGTTAGTACTTGTACTTGATTGTGCCAACACCTCTTTCATTATCACAATTTCTATTTGGGAAAATTCAAGTAAGGTTCAAATATCAGACTGAGTACCATAGATTGAACTACATGGTTCTTGTTAAACGTAGAAAACCTCGATTCAGTATTGCTTTAATATTCAACCTTTTTTGGCTAAGCTGGCTAACGAAGATAGTCCACCTTCAGTTACAAAGATTCTTCGCACTCATTTATTGATTTTAATCGTTGGAATGATACGCGACTTAAATCTTTTGTTGGTGTACAAGACGATCCAACCAGTCAACTTCTCCTTTTACAAGAGGATGATCTTAGCAATCCTGATGATGAACTAGGGATTAGTCCGATAGGTTGATGATGAACGTAGTTTTGTTCTCTCTAACAGAGTCTAAGTTAAACTTTACTGGCATATCCGATAAGTGGGTATGAAGCCCCACCTCGAAAGGAATAGCCGCCATTACATAGAAGATGGGATTTTACTACTGCGTTATGACGTCACCTTCGTCTATTACATCACAGAGCCTCGTAAACATGAATATTGGACTTCAATCATAAAAATAACTTAACTAGTTTCAGTGAAGTGATAAGCAGAATATCAGTTTTATTGAGATTTTTTGGAGGGGGTGTTGAGAGTTTTGTTCAGATTTTTTTTTTTGGGGGGAGGAATGTTGCTATTCTTCACTGACGAGACCTCAAAAGGTCGAAACGCGTATGCAGCTGCAAATGGGTAGATAGACTAGTGGGCGCTAAAGGTGATGGGTGGGGTTCTCTCCTTCCCTGTTCAATTTTGTCATGAGTAGTATTAAGTAAGGTTCAAATATCAGACTGAGTACCATAGATTGAACTGCGTGGCTCTTGTTAAACGTAGAAAACCTCGCTTCAATATTGCTTTAATCTTCAACCTTTTTTGGCTGAGCTGGCTAACGAAGATGGTCCACCTTCAGTTACAAAGATTCTTCGCACTCATTGATTTTAATCGTTGTAATTGTAAGTTATATGTGGCCTTCTTATGCTTTTACACTGCACCAATATGACGTCATAATCCTTCAATAATGCTCAAATGATTTTTGAATAGCACCTTGAAATATTCAAAAATGAATCATCTTTGAGTTGACCCAGGAATTTCAGAGTGGATTTGAACAAGGGTTTTTAAGTTGCAAACACTTCAGATTGTTTTGGAAGTGTTAGTTATAGCTTGTAGCATACTTTTACTAAATTTTAACCCCCCCCCCCCTAGTAATAGCTGTGGCTCTTGTAGAACATTTTCTGCAAGAAAAGTTGACAAGCTCCAGCTGTGTTATTAAATGTATGTATCTGCAGAATGAATAGTTTGCGCCATCGACTAGTGTCTTTAAGGAGGTATGATCCAACGTTAAAGAATGGCAGGTCTGAACAAGGAACGGTTCAGGTATGTTGACCTTTGTGAATTTAACATAGTAGTATAAACACCGCAACTAGCTTATTGAAGTTTAGTGCAATGTCTGATTTTTTATGCTTGTTCAAAAAGAAAATTGAAATCAGAGTTAGCTTTCGTTTTGCAGCCTGTTGTTTATGTGGAGGTCAGAAAATTAAAAATCAATGATTGGTGCAAGCAGTATTTTGTAGTCTAATGAAACGTTGTTTTTTTTCAATCATACTTTTCCAGTTTCAGCTTTTTCAGATTATGATATTTTACAGACTCCCGACAACAATGATGATCCTTTGTTAATGTTTTCTCTTCATGATTCTAAGCAAAAGTCGCAAACATCTTCAACTGGATAACTGTGATTGATTTTAGAAGTCACTAATCGCAGTACCTTACGGTACCAGAACTTGTGTCTGATGTGATATTATGAAAAAACAACTTTGCTAATCTTCCACTGTGTACTTGTGTACCGCAGTTCATGTTGTTTTCGTTTTTAGCATGAATTAGAGTGAGTGTACGTTTTGACCAATTGATTTTACGATTTCTTTCTTTTTTTCAACAGCAAATTCATATGAGTTTGTAATTGCTTTGAGGTAAGGCACATGACACACTGTAGCACAATCTATCAAACGTTTTGTATGGAAGTTAGAAATTTGTAAAATTACCCGGTGTATGTAGTAGGCATATTGCATTTGTGACAAAAAGCATTTTCTCTTGGTGTGTTGTGATGTTATAGTCGCAATTCTTTTCGATAGACCTAGTGCAACCGCAACTGTGAACAAATACCAGTTAAGCTTTATTTCAAAAGTGAAAGATTAATGCGATGCGATTATTAAAAAGTCAGAACTTTATTTTTCGAGTTTTTCTTCCATTGCTGTGCAATATCTATTCCCATGTCTTAAAACTTAATGATGATATATCAAGTCAAACTTCGGTTATCGAACGCTTCTGTTCTCAACCAAATCGGTTTTCGACCAAGAAATTCGAGATTTTTACCTTTTAGACTTCGAACATAATTCGGATCACGACCACACCGAGCGAATGCAAACAGACTGATTGCCGGCACCCATCGCTTTTACCGCGAGGTAAAGGTTCCATTATTTCTGATGGGAAAAATTGTTCGCATTTCGAACAAATCACTTTTCAAGCAGCCTTCTCGAACGGATTATGTTCGATAGCCGAGGTTTGACTGTACCAAGTATTATTAATGTTATCAAGCAATCTTGGGTTAGATGGTTTTCTTTTAAGGAATCATTTGCTGTGCTGTGTTGTTGGGCTAACCTTTCAATTGCTTAACTTCTTCAAGTTTTAATGTGTAGCTGTGCTCACATCGTATGTTGTGTGGCGTTTCGTATTGTATTTTCAGTGCTTTTACTGTTGTTTTCTTGCCATATGCTAGGTAGCAAAATGATTTTTTAGGTAGCACTTCAATTTTTACTGCTTTTGTGTGTTATTTGGGTTCAGTTGGAGTAAAGTCATAGTTTTTGGGTAGAACAATTTTGCATAGTAATAATGCTTTTTACCTAAACTTGGATATTGCTGAAATAATTTTGTTTTTGAAAAAATGAAGTGTTTTTGTACCGGTAGTGAAATTTTCATCCTTTCCAACTACGTTAACTTATTCTCGTTTGTTTTTTATGGTTTGATCTCTTCGGAAAATTGTATTTTATTGCTCTTACCTCTGTGACGGCTATTGTTTTGGAATTTTACCTTTGATTGCTTGTGTGACTCCTCAATTTAATCGGAAGTAGCAATTGGAACTAAGCCTCCTCGTTTTACTTTTTTCTGTTATTGAGTCTGTTTTTCCAAGAAGCTTTTTGCTTAACCTTAGCAATAGGAAGTAGTCAGCTTCTGATAGAATACATTACAAACTCGTCGGAATTCCTAAGCGAACTCGTATAGAGCATTGATCGCTTTCTTGTGGTCGGAGGATAAATAATAAAATATGCAACTAAATACAAAAAAAATACAAAATATTCCTTGATAACGTGTCTCAATTTCTTTATTGCTTTTGGTTTGGGATTTTTTTGGTGATGCCCCGGGTGGCTCATGCTAACGTACAGAGCTATCGCCAGTAGTCACTTGAATGAGACTACAAAACTGCTGCTATTCTTAGCGTGCAGATGTTTGTGACTGTCGGCGTGAGACTTTCAATTTATCAAACACTTTATCTGCGTCTAGTCTTATAACAAACTTTTCCGACACAATATGATTTATGCAAGATTGAATGCGATACAAGCATCTGTTAACTAAAGGCATTTTTCAAGCATGCTTAAGCTTACAATTTCAGGAATCGTCGCCTGTTTTGAGCTTAATCTGCAGAACCTTTATACTTTTTAAAGAAAATACATAAAACTTAGTCTCTTTTACACCTGGTTGCTTTCTCAAGTGCGTTTAAAAACGAGACTACCGAATTGGTAGGTTAACTTTGTCACATCGGTTTTGTGACTACTGTGTAAAATCAATTCAAACGCTGTTAGTTCTTGGTGCAAGTGCATTTATTCGTAACTCACTTCAATTTTCCTACTCTTACGGTTTATTTTGCTGTTATTGTCATTCACATAACTGTGCACTCTTGTAGTGATCATCACTGTTTTTGGGGAACAAATTGAAAATGCTGATCAAGTAAATGTATTGTTCTATAATTGTACACCTGTGGTATTGTTTTCAAAAATTGCCCCTTTGTAGTTGGCTACATGCCCGAGGAAAATCGCTGATCATGTATTATGGTGTTATCAAGCGGTAAGGAAATTGTTAGGTGTCCAAAATAAATCTGTAGCGATTCAATATAAAAATTTCCTCTGTCTGAACCCGCCCCTAACAAGATCTGTTTACTGAAAGTTTCGAGGTAAGTTGAATTGACAGCTTGTAGTTGCTTACTTAATGCGATCACCAGGCCAGTATCGTCTTTCTTCAACTGTCTTCCCACTGATTAGCAAAACATCAGCCGGCACTTTTTACGAACATTGTTTGATGTGAAAATTCGAAAATGGAATTTGCAAAGCACAGAAATTAATAATTTTTACAAATATTAGTGATTTTGCCACAGTGTCAAAAGCAGCTTAAGCTGCAGAAAATCATAAAACAGGTAGGATCGAGTGGTTCTCATCAGTTCAACGCTAGTAACTTGGATAAGATGCTCGTAGTCTCTGAGGTGGCTGGTTATTCACTGGATAAGCAGCTGTGTTGTAGTAACCTGCTCCATACGGAGAAGCTGTTGGAAGAGCAACGGTAGGCTGATTAGTTGTCCATAGAACCGTTTGCGCTGGTTGTACCTGTCAGTAAAACCTTAAAATTAATGGTGTATTTAAAGCTAACCATTTAACAACCTGAGCAGAAGTCCTTTTATTTCTCTGAGTTACGCGTATGAGCCAACTGTTGGCTGGCGTGTTTATAAGTTTATTTAGTTTCAGTTAGTTAGTTGTATATTTATTCTATCATGAGAAAGCGATCACAGCGCTATACGAGCTCGCTTAGGAGTTGCCAGCCATCTGTCTACCACACCAAGATTGGGGAATCCCGCTAAGTGCCCTTCCCAACGACACAAGTAAACTTGCCGGCTTGTTTTCCACACTGTCCCTTTAATGCTGAGCGTCAAGCAGGGAAGCTGTGAATACCAATTTTAAATTCATTGATTTGACCCGACTCGGAATCAAACCCGAGTCTACAGCTCAAGAGGCAGACGCTCTATACCACTCGGCCATCTGAGCTGTTATTTCACCTTTTGTTGCACTAGTAGACTTAGGCCTCCCCTTGTTTTTGAACCTCATCTTATATGAAGGCATTTCTTTCAAATTTGGTTCTATAATTGGCCTCCATGCTCGGTGGCGTACGCAGGATTTTTCAATGGGGGTTTCAGTGACGTCACATCGTGATGACGTAAAAATACAATTAGCCTATCGTAGTTCAGAGGTATTAAAGTGCATCGGATTGTAATGTTTCTAATCTAAATTACTGCCCAATTGCAGCTACCATGATTAAGCTATATAACGAAGGAGACAATCCAGATATTTCATTCACACTTTTGCTTGATTCTTTGGGCTTCATTTAAGGAGCGAAAAGGTTTCACCGAAACTCAAGCTGTCAATCCGAGGTAAAAATGTACTAAAAAAACTTTAGTTGACCTCATCTTTGGGTCATAGGAAGATTAACTGAATATAATAGGCTAGCTTTCGCAACGTCATAAACAGGGTGTAGCCAGGAGGGTAAAACAAGTTATTGCTTGCCTCCAAAAAAATCTTTTCTCAAGAACCAACATTGATATAAACAACGCATATAAACCTTGATATAAACATTTAATATGCACTCATGAAAAGAGCAGTAGGCCTATCCAGTATCCCCTGTCTTGAATAGTGAAGCATGAGAACAAACTGCCCTCCCTACCGAAACATTTTAAAACAACAAATTACGCGCGAGAGGAATCCCTGATCATGCGATTAAACTCAAAAACAGCGTCGATATTATCTATGCATTTTTCACCCAAATCACAGCGTCGATATCATCAGATACTCTCAAGCACATAATCGGGATGTCTGGTAAACGGAGCACTCCAGCTCCTGAGACAGTAGCGGTGCGTAAAAACAATTTTGCCACTCCCCTCCCCGTTCCGCCCCTGAGCCTCTTTAGATCTTTCGTTGGTTTGGTCTTCCTTGGCAGTATCATTATTTTATTTTTAGCATTTAGGGCAGTGTTAATTTAGATTTTTATATTTTAATAATTTTTTAACAAACCAGCTGGTTATAGCGCAGTGTTAAAGTTGTCGCAATCGATGTGGAAAGTCTGAGGTTCAATTCCCAGGCCGGTCAAATCGGACACAGAGTAGCCAACGGCTCGCTACCGCTGCGACGTTTCTTCGGAGCTGCGTTGTCTAGGGTTAAGCCGCGGGGTCGGGCCCCGCCACTCGCTACGACGCTGCAATACTACAGCGAGTTTAATGAAACGATTACAGTAAAGATTTGATTTTTTTAAAAATTTTTATGCGCAGCCATAGTTACTGCAGATACTTCGCATGTAAGGAACTCCCACTTACCAACTGCTTCACAGCAGCATCAATGACAAAATTGTAGTACAAGCAAAACACATTAGAAAAGTTGGAATACCGGTATTGTTGCATCGTATCGTAAGAAAAGTTTCTCGAAATTAAATTAGAAAATTGGACCGAACAGAAAAAAAACATGACAGCAATTTCGGCAAGCTCCGCACGAAGAAAAGTCGGTTCGTCTCAAAAAAGAAAGGTTTCACTTTTTCTGCAATCGTCAACGTCAAGCGCAATGCACCAGAAAAGTTTGACTACCGGTAGTATTGCATCACAATGAAAGTTTTTCAAGATTATGTAACATAAGGAAGTTGTATAGCACAGAAAAATATGATAATTGATAACAATTTCGGCAATCTCTGTATGAAAAAAGGCGGATCGTTTCAAAAAGTGAGGTTTTCATTTTTTCAGTCGTCAATGGGGGGTTTTTTGACCCCCGAAACCCCCCCCGTACGTACGCCACTGTCCATGCTCCATCAAACGTAGGGCCTGATTTTGGACAATGAGAAGCCCTATTATGTCAATTTCCTTTTCAATCGTACTTGAGTGATCAAAAAATCAAGTCTTTCTTGGGCCTGTACTCGCGGTATAAAAAAAAGGGTCAAAAATGAAACGTCGAAGCCCCTATAAACTTCAGCCTGCAGAGATTTTCTTAAATCCGGCCCTGTTTATACATAAATCAATCAATCAAATCTTTTATTCTTAAGATGCGAATATGTCACGGGGCGACAGCGCTTCAGCGAACGAAAAATTCAAGAACAGATGGACATAACTCAACGAAAAGCAGTAACAAACTCACCACAACAGTGTCTGGATTCGCTGCAGATACTTGCAGAGCTCCAGCTATTATAAGTCCGACTCCGGCCACCCAACAAAATGGATAGCAAAATCCCACGCTAAATGATTGGCTTCCAGTACTAGAAGCAGTGCTGGATACTGTGGTTGAAAAGAATGATGTCAAAGCCAGTGCAATATACGCAATTGCAGTGATCACTGTAAATGATCCTGAAACAAAACAAAAATCCAGTCTGGTTTCTATCATAATTCGCTCAACCTGAGGTGTACCACAACTTTCACAAGTTAGCAGCGCCCGTCTCGCGGCTTACACCCAAACAACACAGCTGCAAGCGATGAAGAACGCCTAAGTGATGTAACCCAAAGCACTAGCAGCATTGTGCTTACTCGACGGTGCCTGGAACCCGTTTACACTCCACTGCAAAGCGTTTTATCAGGGTTTTCACCGAAGCAGCTAGAGGAAAAAAAATGGTAGTGCGCATGCGCGTGAAGACAGACGTAACAAAATTGTTCCTACAACGGCTGTTAAACCAATGCAAAAAGCCTCTGATTTGGCTTTCGGGCAGTATTTTGCCTTACCTCCAATGATGTTGAAAGCTCCGATAGTTTTAAGGCATGTGCTTCTTCGCTCGTTAGATAGACAGAATGCTATGAAGCTACCGATGAATGCTCCGCCAATGAAAACATCGCTTACTATCAATAGCACCCTGGAGATAAAAGCAGCCCATTCTTCTGTGTCGTCAGGTGTCCAGTCTGAAAAAACAACTGTTGTTAAACTCTTTGTAAAAGAATGCACAGCTGGTTTTTCATCGGAAAAGATGACTGCACTGTTGTTTGTACAACGAACAAGCACATTGAGACAAGTTGTCTGCAGCCTAGAAGGAAAGAGGTGTCTTTTTAAGAAGTAAACTTGTCAATGATACACTCATCATGTGTAACGATTAAACTTCAAAAAAAATGAACAAGACTACAGTATCTTGATCCATACTTTTTAACCTGCAATCCGTGTCACTTCTGCTAGTAGTATTTAGCTCGAATTAATCAAGTTTCACTACATATTAACTTGTTTGTTCCACCATGCTTCATTTTCCAATTCGACTTTTTTCGAGACATTTTGGGCTTTTCCGAATCCCCAACTTTGCTTCTTGCCTGCACTTAATCGCACTGCTGGGCACGATAAACCTTTCTGTACTAAATCGATATTGATAATTTCAAAAAATCCCTGGGCGATACTGATAATTATAATCGATAAATCTCAATTTTCTAAAGCGATATCGGTAATCGAAAATTATCGCCAATAAATTTTTCCGATAATTTAAATGTTGTGGTAAATTTTAAATATGCTTGACAAAGTTTTTTTTTTTTGCAAGTCAAATAGCAAAAATGTTTTTCTGCATTTTTCAAGATAGGAGAGTAGTTCACGGACTCTGTCGTGGCATCAAACAAAACAAAGAAAGATTTTTTAAATAGCAGCAAGGCTTTATGGACACAGTAAAATATTTTTTCCATGGCGCCAACTTACCAGCTTTGAACACTGTGTTTGTAAAGAACCGTTTATCGCGATAATTTGTCGGCGTTAACAAAATATATTACAAAAGCGATATCGATAATCAGAGCCGTAGCAGCCGCCCCCCAAACCCCCCAATTGGGGGGGGCCCACACTGCCAAAAGGGGCCCCAAATTGTCTTGAAGGACCCGAAGTTGCATCAATTCAAAAACAAAGTTTTGCTTGGCGAATCGCGTTGAATGGGATTTTTTGCGCTCAGATTCTATATATTTCAGTTTTAAAATTTTTCGCTATCGTTTCCTTTCAAATAGCGTCATAAACTGCATAATGATGTCATAAACAATACACTGTGTGTAAGAGTGCGCGTAGGACTTGAAAAAGGAGGCTGGTGCAGAGTTGGATGCAATCATTTTTCAAAGCTTAAATTCAAATTCATTCCTCTTGAAAAAATTAAATTCAAATTCATTAACACCTTGTGAGCAGATTTAAAATTTTATCTATTTATTTTTTATTTATTCGCAATTTTATTCTCCTATCACGAAAAAGCGACGGGGCGCTATACGAGCTCGCTTAGGAGTTGCCGACCATCGGTCTACCACACCTAGGTGGGGTAATCCCGTTTAGTGCCTTTCCCAACAGCACAACAAGCGAACTTGCCGCTTGTTTCGCGCTATCCATTATGCTGAACGTCAACCAAAAAAGCTGTGAATACCAATTTTCAAGTCACTGGTTTGACCGGACCCGGAATTGAATCCCGGAGTCCACCAATCTAGAAGCAGATGCTCTATCCACTCGGCCATCCGATCGGTAAATTAAATTCAATCCTACCCTATTTCTGTGTCAGCAACCATAATCTGACATCGAATACAAAAGTCCATTGAAAAAGGATTTGCTAGTTTGAAAACGTGTGCTTTTGAAATAGCGCAGGAATTGGACATTGGTCCGGTCTTCCTCAATCAAAAAGTAAAAAAAAAAGAGAATGAAAATAGAAAAAGAGAATGTTTAGTTACGATGCAAATCTATATCGTACAGCTTCTGAGGAAGAGATTCAAAGCAAACTTTTTAAAACAACTGGTGGACCAGGCTATTATGTCGATACTAGAAAGTTTTAAGCTGACATGTGATGTCGCTTCTGTCTTTGCATTGCTGTTTACACCCAGCAGCTTCGTGCATGAACAGTCATTGTCAGCAATATGATCTGGCAGTACCGCACGCAGGTTCAGATTCCTTGCGACGGGTTCGATTCACGGCTGGAGTCTATTGCATTTGATATTTATATCAGATGGTTGCTGATTAGAACGACACAAGCTCGTTTGGCAGTCTCCCTTCAATACCGTTGAACTTTTAATTCAATAGTAATACCTGTAAGTGCTCGCTTGCCTTGCTTCTCGAGTTTACAAAATGCGTTGTTACTGTTACCAGTGCTGAACAAAGCTTCAGAAAACTGAAATTTATTAAAACTTTTTTCTTTCCATTTGTTGGCATTTTTATCCACCTATCACAGAAAGCAATGGGGCGCTACACGAGCTCCCTTAGGAGTTGCCGGCCATCTGTCCACCTACCGCACTTAGATGGGGAATCTCGTTAAGTGTTTTTCCCAACGGCACAAGCAAACTTGACGGCTTTCTTAACACTATCCCTTTAATGCTGAATGTCTAGTTGGAAAGCTGTGAATACCAATTTTTAAGTCATTGGTTTGACTTGACTAGTGATCAAACCCTCAGTCTATTCACTCCTTCAGGCTCAGAAGCACACGCTCTATCCACTCGGCCATCCGATTGGTTCTTCGCTGGCCATGTTGTCAATCGAAAGTTAATGCGCCCGATCTCCAGATTATGATGCTGTCAAAAGAACATCTGTATACGAAAAAGTGCGCTCTAGCTAGACCGGAGGTTTTCAACCTATTGGCCATGGCCCAACAGTGGGCCTCAGAGCTTGACTAGAGAGCGACATCAGCATTCCCTAATCATGCCATCACGTTGACTTTGTACCTTTTAGCAAAAGTTATTGGGCCACCATCATATTTTATCATTTTAGTGGGCCATGAGCAGAAAAAGGTAGAAAAACCCTGAGCTAAACGATTTTAATGGAAAATGAATTGGGTGTAACAAACTTGTCTTAAAATTACACCTTTTATTTTTACACAGTGATAACGCGTTATATGTTTTAATTTTACCACAGTATTCGCATTGTGGTGAGAAACTGAGTTGTTACCCCTGGAAAAACCTAAAACAATTCATATCGAAAGCTAAGTATTGGGGACTTGAAAGGGTTTTTTGGGGGGGCCCAAAGTTGAGCTGCTACGGCACTGTCGATAATCCATAAATCCAAACTATTTTGAGCGATAACGATAATCGGTAATAAATTATCGCGGATAATTTATCTCGATAAATGCCCATCTGTGCTTAGCCTAATCGTTGATTTTTGTTAAGCTGTTATGCAACATTAGGATTCGCGAGTCAGCATAGGTTAGTGCAGGGGTGGCCAACCTTTTGATTCCATGCGCCAATATTTTTCACCCATAATTTAGATGCGCCACATCAAGCATCCATTTCTTTTCAGTTCTTTAAAACAGTGGCGGGCAATATCGGTAAAGAGCAAAAAAAGTGTCTTTACTTCACGCCCTCAGACAGTGGTGCACCCAGGATTTGGCAAAGGGGAGCCACAACCAGGGGTCTGGGAGTGAAACCCCCAGCCGCCAACAAATTTTTACGGTTTTCATATAAAAAACACTCATTTTAGCACACATTTTTTATCGAAAGACGGCGTGTAGTCACTACGGACAATGCAAAAATATTTTCGCAGCTTATGTCTAAAAGCAGAAGCTTGGCTAAAATAATCAAAAAGAGGCTACAACCAACATAATTTGAGAATTTATAGACTGAAAGCTACGTTTTAGCACCTTATTACAGGGCCAAAGGGGGGAGCATGACTCCGTGGCTCCCCTGCTTGCGCCTATGCCCTCAGACGTCCTGTTTTCCTCTGACAATGTCGGTGGAGAGCAAAAAAAATATAAAAGGTCTTCACATCTCAGATGTTCTGTTTTCCACTGAAAAATATCGGTGGAGGGCAAATAAAAAAAAAATTAGTGAGTAGAAGTGGCTTGTCATCAAAAAGGTGCAATGCACCACTTTTAAGTAGCCAATGCGCCAAGTATGGCGCATGCGCCACAGGTTGGCCACCCCTGGGTTAGTGGAACATTTTTATGCTACTCGCTCCGACTCGGTCAAACGTAGGCCTATGTGCAAACAATTTCCTGACAGGCACTTTTTCGACCTCATTACATTTTATAAGGAGCTCAGAATAGGTTCGCTGCACAGTGCACAGACAAGCAACAAAATTAGCCTACGCTTATTCAACGCCTAACTTTGTCAAACTCACCGTAGTTGGTACACACGGTGGTGCCACCATCGCATCTTGCGTAGATTCCATAGTAATCGTCCGTGCTGAATACCGATCCTGCAACGGTGACCCTAATTATGGACCAATAACGATTTGTCTGAGCTGCAATTATGAGACCAAGAGCAACGTAAGAAAATATATTTCCAATGTTCTGCTTTGTTGAACTGCTCATCATTAACTTACAACAAATTTTTTTGATTAAAATGTTTTTTTGCTCTTTGAAAACACAATATAATTAAGTTAAACTGGCAGACAGCCAACCACTACCATACCATCAGAGTTATCTCTATACCACGCTGCTGAGGAAAGTGTCAAAAACCAAAAAAAAAACAAAAAAAACAGAATAATCTTCATCCGTGGTACCGGTACTAAAGCCAATAGAGAGTGGCGGTGCCCGTTTCCACGGATAGGCAACACAGCTCCGACGAAGCATCGCAGCGATGGCAAACCGTTGGCGACACTCTATGCGATTAGAGCAGGCCGAGAATATTGAAGCCAAGACCTCCTGCACCGACAGCAATGTCGCTACCACTACGCCAACCGGCCGATTCTGGCAGAAATGCGCTTCCTAACAACTTCAGTTGCGCTAAAAGTCATATCTCACCAACATTTCATGAACTCCAATTGGTTACGGTTTAAACTCACTTTGGTGACGATTGGCCTATGAAAAAATGAGTGTTTTTTTTTCGGATGCGTAGCCACTATAGGCAGCGAAAATTTCAGAAGAGAAGGCATATTACAATGGGCCAAATAATGCATTATTTTATAAGACAGTTTAATTACAAATAAAGCAGCCAAAACAAATTGAAACATATTCAAATACAGACACGTTTCGGTTAAAATACCGTAATCAATATGTCAATCTAAAGAAAACATAAAAGTTTATTCACTAAATGTACAGCTGCCATTTAGTGATTATTTTTAATAATTAATATTGACTACATTTAGTAATTAAACTTTTAATGTTTTTTTTTAGATTGACAATGGTTACTGTATTTTAACCGAAACTTCTCTATTTCAATTTGTTTTGGCTGTTTTATTTGTAACTAAACTTTTTAAAATTTCAATCAACCATGCTCCGATTTATTAGACATTTTTAACACATTTCAGATCTTGCTTCGTTAAAAAGAGAGGAGGCGTCCCCAGATGCCCCACTTCCTCGCTGCGCCACGGAGTTTTCTTACCAACTCTTCAAAATCTTGGCGTTTCCTTGAAAACTGCATTTTTGAAGTCAGAAAAATCCTGGCCTTTTTTAAAATACTGAATACCGCTGACTTTTCATTTTCTGCAGTCGTAAGGTAGGCCTATTGCTAACCAATTCAATTAAGCAACAGCCACACATCCTGACTACTTCTCGTGAAATAAGGAAACGCCAAAATTTGATTTAGGTGAAATTAAAAGCTGATTTAACACAGCGATTTAAAAAAATATGTCAACAGACCCAGCCTTTTTCAAAAGCTTTCTCTGCTGCTACACAATGTAACTCTTACTTTCTTCGGTTTACAGAGTGTGATGCTTCATTATTCTTTCTCATATTTATTATTGATTTAAGAGTGAGCACCCAAGCATCGTTGCTTACTAACAGGATTCTACCATTGTATTTCTTGCAACATATTATGAAACACGCCCTATTTTAAAGTAGGTCAAAGTGAGTTCGCAGGCAGCTGTTGCTAGCCTGATCCATTCATATTACTGAACCCCTACTAGCCAAAGAGGATACCGATACTGCAACCTTTGACACGGTTTTCTGCGTTTTTATCCGCACTGTGCACAGGCCGAACTACGACTCTGGACTAATTTTTCGGGGCTCTCCCGTGTTCTTTACAGGCCTGATTAATCCGGCCCCGAATACACGCTCCATGGACCGCTTTTTTACAAGCAAATGCTTGGCAAAAAAAGTTTAAAAACTGTTTTCTCATTTATTAAAATATTAATCAAAACTCATTACTTCGCAATGCTGCCTTGAGCAAATGACGGTTAAGAACAGTAGGCCAACTACGCTGGCTTGCAAGTCGAAACAAAATTTATCTGGTGATAGTAGGCCACTAGGCCTACATCAACAATTTCCCTCAAGGTCACAGTTTGCTCGCAAGTCAAATCGGCATTCTAGTATCGAGCCACAATAACGTCATTAAAGGTGGCACTCCGGACGACAACTTTTAGTAATCACCCAAAAAAAGTTTCTTCGAAAGAGCTGAACAGATTTAAAAAGCTTCCTTAGTCATATACGCGCCAGTGCTAGCTAGTAGTCACGTCTCCGCTAAGCATCTAAAGGCTTAAATTTAACTGTCAATCGGTGTAACATGAAGTACCTTTATTTAAATAAAACAAATTAAAAAACAAAACTTCAAAATAAAATTGTTTAACAACAGAAAGTGCAACAAACAATATACTATTCGTCGAGTTTTGAGTAGCTTGGTGGAGATAAACGTTTCCTGAGGTACATTAGCAATGCTAAGGGCAAGCAGCTGACTGTGGTAATGACCACAACACGCCATACAAAGTCAAAACTAAGCAAAAATTCCGTATCTGTAACAATAAAACAACCGATTGCTATCGCAGCAAAAGTCATTTATTGAAGTATCGCTATAGCAACAAATAGACGTTGGTCCGACTCCCGATCCCATGCAATTGCTCCTCCCTCCTAACCGCCCGCTTGAACCTTGGGTACAAGCAAGAGGGGGCGAAAGTCTTCTTTAAACTTTTACTTGTACAATACAGAAATTAACACTTCATTCTAATCAAGACGTACACGACTGCAAAATAAGTATTTCTTTACTACCCTTTCCGAAAAATATGGTTCTGCTCCTAATAATACAAGTAGAACAATTGCCAAGAGTAGTCAAAATATGCTGCTTATTAGTAGTTACAGCACTTACCAAAATATTCTTGGAAAATAACCAGCGATAAAATATAAATGGCAACACTAAGAGCTTCGCTCACAATCATCAACCAATGCCAAGTACGGATTGTCAATGCAACCATAATCAACTCCGTTAAAATCAGCGATGTAAATGATATGCTGACCACGTGAAGAAATTCAGAATCAAATAGCAGCAATGCCCCATACATTATGACGCCTCCTAAAATTATATATCAATTCAATCAAATCTTCAATATACTCGCGGTACTGCGCCTAAGCGTGTAACGAGCAGCGGGACCCATCTCCGCGGCTTAGCGCCTGGACAGTACAACTCCAAAAAAACGGCCAGGGCCCCCACGGTTCCACCACTGACACTGACCTATTGTTATTAATGAATCACAACTGTATAAAAAAAAGTAATAAGCTTGGGCTTTATAGCATGCCTAAGAATGCAAAATTTGCCACAGGTCTCCAGTGATTTTGCGCCAGTTGTAAGATATCGCCCCTACAAAGTGTGATGCTAGGGCTCCGAGCGAAATCTCAAATTTGACAAAAAGCCCCGCACTTTAAATAGTTTGAGAACCCCTGCAGTAATGTACTTGCGGCATTAGGGGCTGCGTTTTTAACAAAAATATATACTCTCTGTTGCGATCAATACCGAAATGCCCACTAAAAATTTTTTCAGTAAAATAACAACAAAATTGAAGCAAAAACCGATCAAACCAAAACGAAACAATTCGTTACCTTGGTAGGTGCTGATTAGAACCCAAAGTAAAAATGTTTTCATTGAAAGGGAGCGCCCCTGAAAGTACACATTCACTATTCATCAAGAACAATGCATGATGAAACATACTATTCACACAGCTCATTCTCACGGACAATAACGGAAGTAGACACGTAACTCTTTGCTAAAGAAGTGATACAGCAAATTTTCATTAGAAACATTGCATCAAAGTTGTTACTTGTGTGATTCTGTTAGGTGATGCAATCACACTGACTGAGACGTATCAATGTTAAGGAGAGATTTTTCATTAATTTTATTGTTACGTCATCATGCAACATATGTGATGCATTAATAAAACAAAGCAAAAAGTTCTCAAAGACACTGAGAAGTCTCAGGCAGAGTGACTGCGCCTTTACTTCATGAATAATTATTTAAAAAAAACTTTGAAACGGAAATTGTGAGCATAGGCCTACGCAATGCCTTCAATGCCGGTTCACCAGGATGATATTTACATGCAGAATTCGCAATTTAAGTACATATCCGATAAAAGCTTGCAGTACGGCAGATTTTCGAAACTCTTTGGCTTGGACAAACTAATTTCAAAATGCGAAATTGAATGCAAATAAATTGAACAATGGAGCCAAAAGCAATAAGCCGTTACCTTGTGTAGTTCTCTATATAGTTCTGGATATCGCAAAGCGACTCTAGGGGTGACATCTTGGTCCAGCACGAGAGAAAACACAGGAAACATAGTAAAGAAAGTAGGATAACTGCAATGTCACAATTAAGTACAGCTAATTAACAACTAATCTTACACATAAACGAGCAGAGATTGATTCTTTTGTAAAAATTAAGATTATATTACGAGACACACAATTTACACACTTATTTATCAACAAAATGGCCTTAATTTAGCTCTTTTATGAATGCAGTAGTTTGGAAAAGTTACTGATAATAACACAATTAAGCAGAGGTAAACACCAAGTCATTTTGTTGCATCTTTGGATAACTCCATTTGACTGGATTTGCACAAGCATTAAAGGCCTCGAAACAAACCAAAAACTATTTTGCATGAATTTAATTTCGCCCAAAATAAATCGTCTTCATGACTTTACTGTTAACATGCAGAAAAATAAAATAAAATCGTTAGAATTTACAGTCATCTTCGCAAACGCCAACGTGTTGCAACTATAAACGTTTAATGTTAAGGGTAGGCAATCAAAACAAGTAGCTTGAGCACCACAAAACTGCACCCCTCTTTAAAAGTGGATAATTTAATTTGCAAAACATTATTAGATTACTTACCCAACCATCAAGAAGCCTTGATACAACGGGACAGAAGAAAAGTAAAACACCGAAGAAAATATCGCCTACAACGAGGAAAATTAACAAACAAAACACATCTTCATTATACTAGCGGTATTATGCCGAAGCTTGTATACCGAGGGGCGGGCCATTTCCGCGCATTAGCACTAGGGCAACTGAGCTCCTCAGAAACGTCACAGCGGTGGTGAGCTATTGGCGACACTACGTCCGATTTGGTCAGCCTAGGAATCGAACCCCAGACCTACTGCGCCCATAGCGATGCGCTTAATAACTGAGCTAACCAGCTGGTGTCTATAAACAGAACAAAAATAATATTTAACAGTCAAGGTAAGCATAAAATCTTGCGAAAAGTAGCTCCTTTAAAACTTTGCCACTTTAAAGCACTCATTTCACTGACTGACAGCAGTTACCTAACACTCACCTGCATAACAGATATAATTAAGCCGCGGTGAATGACGAATTGACTAAGTGAAGCAGATCGCTTGTAGCTGTTCCGCCCGTGCACCATTAACAACGCACCCAAATTGCGGAATTCAGAGATGGAAAAATCAGCAGCCAGAGAAGCTTGTCGACCTTCCTGTGAACATAGACTAAACGTGAGCGCAAAAAAAGTTTTACAGCTAGGACGTAAATCACTATGTTGCAAAACTGATAGGCTTAACTTGAAACATCGTTGCTTATAGACTACATGCTTGTACTTATACAAGGCTAAATAGAAATTTCAAGCCATGCATCAAAACAGCTACAAAAAATGACTTACGGTTGAGTAGCATCACACCAATATTGTGTTTTGCATGCTTTATTCTCGAATAGAGACATATTTTTGACCCGGTACATTGCAACAGGTTAGTCAAACAAAATAAAATCAGCAAATTTTTTGTGACAGGTGGTTTATCAATATATAATTAAGAATCCGTTCATGGATTTTAACATTTTTTGCAGTAAATCGTATATTTAAGTAATTTCAAAGTTTTTGAGCGACACAATTTCACAAATTTTGTTTTAAAATGAGTAAGTTCCCACCTACTAAAATGGTTTCACAAGCCACAATAAAGCCAAGTCTGAAGTAATGATCAAGGAACATCAATGGCTCTCCCTTATCCGCAGCTAATTAAGTCAAATATTTGTTAAAATCACACTGTCACAATTACGAGAAAAATAGGTTGGCACATACCGGTAGTGATTACCAAACAACTCGAATATACCGATTTAAATTTTCAAAAAATCGAGCTCGTATATGCCTATGCCGGTAGCATACTTTTATTCCGTATGGAAGCAAAAAGCATTCATTTTTTTAATGTTTTATCTTCAGTTTCGTCAGTACAATGACATAAATCAGTGAGTGAGGTGTTGAATTTGCCTTTGAAAAGTTGGTTCATTCTCAATTTGGTTTCGCTGCTTAAGATAAAGCAGGGTTATGAAACGAAAAACGCAACAAATTTTAATTGTAAACTCATTTTACACTAAAGAACACATCACTACCTTTCCAACTATGCCCACACCACAATGTGCCGCTTGTATCATGCTTACGTCATTTCCGCCATCACCTGAACACACCAAGAAGTGAAAACATGCAAGTAGTGTCGAAAACAATAACACGCAGGCTATGAACCCAAAATCAGCAATCATTAACAGCACCGCTCAAATGTTATGTAGCCCGTCATAAAAACTTAGCTGCGATCCATGTTTCTCGGCCATTTTTAACTTAGAAAAAGATGGAAAATTTAATAGTTTTCGCCATTCCCTATCATTCGTTTTATTTCAGTCAGAGCAAAACATGCTTAAAACAAAGCTTTGATCAGTACAAATAAACCCTTCTCACCTATTGCACAGATTTGTTTTCCAGTATGGACTTTTAGAAGTTGAACAATCTTGGCTTTCTGTGTGGGAGAGCATCTACACACGACTACGGCAGGACACTGACAAGCCAAGTTTACAAACTCGACCGCATAATAGCGCAAACATATATCAAGCGAAGTGCCAGTGATCACCAACGCAGTGTCAGAAGCGTGGCGGCGAAATGCATTCAGTTCCAGATGAGTTTCATTACGTGTGTTGACCTGTTAAGCACGAATCGAATCAGTGGCGCTAGATAAAACAACGGATCTTAAAATTTCCTGCTCTTGGGAGGCACCTAGTGTTCATATTGCAGCGAGTGCCGAGAAACTCCAGCAACAACTTATGCTTTAAAAACTGGATGAAATAGGAAGAGAATCGATCTAAGTGCCGAGCTTTAAAAGCAATTACTTTCATTGTGATGATCAAACTTTGGTAGATATCTTTCCCACCGGCCGGCTTGCTCAGTTGTTCAGTCATTGCTACCGGGCGAGAGATCTGGGGTTCAAACCCCGGGTCGGTCAAATCGGACAGTGTCACCAATGGCTTATCATCGACGCGACGTTTCTTCAGAGCTGTGTTGCCCAGGCGCTAAGACGCGGAGGTGAGCCAAGCCACTCGTTACATGCTTCGGAGTAATCACGCAAACATAATGAAGATTTTTTTGAACTTTTCCGCCAGCAACTCAGAAGTAAAATTATAACAAATGCACAAGAAACTACAAGGTGCTTCAAGAATTTGCGCTCAAAATTTTTGTGAATGAAATAGTGTAAATTCACCAACCATTTTAAAAACATGAATGTTCAGAGCGCGAGAAACGAGACGAGAGCTTTTAGCGATGCAAGTTGCTGTCTCCAATTTGTCTCCTGTCAACATCCAAACCTGAGAAAAACTAAACGTTAATTGTCACCGCACAATATCAGTTTTCCAAAGGCAAGCTAGTTACATGCCCAGCAAGTAATTCTTGAAGACTAGTGAAGAAACTTGGAAGTTTTCTGATTCCAAACACACTTTCACCTTTTTAAATGGCAGCATAGAGCCTAATTTGAAAGCTATGCGTTTGAAGATGCATAATTTGCATTAACTCCTGCTGCTGGGAAGTGTATATGACAAGTAGTCCTCCTACGTTGGACACCTTTGTAAGTAGCTCTTGCAATAGAAAGTTCTAGAATGCACTGTCATAGACGCATTCTAAAAGGCCAAATAGTCTCCAATCAGTAGAAAACCATACTTTTATCCAAGGCAGTGGTGCTGCATGCATTGCATACGATCCTTAACTGGTTAGTGGCTATAATTACAACAGAACATTAGGATAACATGAATTAGGCAACTACGCTAGACCAGTCCAGTAGCCTAACCCTTGCAATCCTGTTAGACAATCTTGGATTCTTCTGTGATAATTTATTATATCAGAAACTAACTTTAATTCCTGCGTTTCCAAGCATTTCCAACGTGGGTCGCACATCTTGTTGCAATTTATCCTCGACCCCAGTCACACACAACAGCTCCATGTCATGTTCCAATGATTCTATAACGAGCGCAACTGCGCTATTACGGTTTTGCATCGACATCTTCGCTTGATGGAGTTGACTCTAGATAACAAAAATTCAATTACCACATTTTACGGATCATGAGGCACATCGAGCTATAAGACACAGCGGTTTTCGAGAAGTATCGGGTAACCGTATAAAGCTCATTAAACAAAAAACTGGATATTTTAATTTCAACGGCAATTAAGCATAAAGTACTACCTGATCCATACGTTAGGCCAGGGGTGGGCAAACTTTTCACGCGAAGGGTCACAATTGAAAAAAATTTGAAACCGAGGGCCGCACTGATTCGAAGAACAGAAAAAAATGGTCTACACGCCCTCAGATGTACTATTTTTTCCACTGAAAATCGGCGAAGAGCAAAACGAAGTTCTACTCTACACGTCCGCAGATCTCCAATTTTTCACCGACATTCAGTGCGGAGCTGAAAAAAAGGGTCTTCAGCTTGATTCACGGTAGGAGTTTATATTTCTGTAAGTGCCCGCGGACCGCAGTTTACTCAGTGCTGCATTAGGCGCACCGGCTTATACGGCGCATGATAAAAAGTGCGAATTATGGTTCGTAAAATACGGTATTTAAATTTGTAAATCCGTAAAATATGATCCTTAATTCGAATGTACTAACAATGAATAATAATATCAATCCAGAAATGGTGCTTTGACACCAGTCATGACGTCACTCACACTCGGTAGACATTAAGTTTATACAGGGGGTCAGCAATTTCAAGAAAAATGTTGAAGATTTGACCGATTGTGTATTATTCTTGATAGCTTATCATTACAAACCTCAAACGAAGCCAAGACGTCTTCAGACAGCACCTTTTTGGCGACGACCAAAGTCCGCAGTCCTTCTCTGGCCATATTACCACACTGTAAAAAACAATACATCAAACTTTATGAAGAATTAAATGTTAAACATTTTAACAAGTGCGAATAACAGATTTTTGCCGGTGATAAATGCTTAAGCATTACGAAAGAAAAATGAAATGAAAGACAAAAATTACTCAAATAAAAAAAGTAAAAAATCAGTAATAAAGCGGTCGAATTTAACTATTTTTCAAAATAAAAGGGGGGGGGGATTTATTACTACGGTGCTAGTATTTTCAAGTACGTTGTAAACTGGGGATCAAGCATCTTTCTCCACCAGTTAATCCAAATTTTGGTTTGTTAACATCAATTTTATTTTGTTTCTATTTACCGCAGTTAACATCTTACACTAAGCGATGAAACAGCTAAAATCATTGCTCCTAGCTACAACAAATATGATCCAAGCTTTCAAGTACAGCATTGAAAAATCAACTAAGTAAATTACCTCTTCTTCGAGCCAATCATTATATTGCACAACCAGCTTCATTACGACATCTGCTCCTTTAAGATAAAATATCACTTGTCCAGTGTTCTCATCACGAACGATGATTCCCATTCGCTTACTCTCAGAAGTGAAAGGGAAGAGCTAAAAGATATTCGTGTAATTTAGTTTAAGTGATTGATTTCATTCATGCATTTTGTCATTGTCGTTGCAAGCTTCACTCGCCAGCGCCTCGGTTTAACGCAGTGATTCTCAACCTTTTATGGTTTGTAGCTCTCTTCCAGAGACTCGCGGCCCTTTGCTCTCAACAATACAATTGTTCGTCAAAATTTCACTCATAGAAGCTACTGCAGCCGTCTGCTTGCGGCAGCCTGGTTAATATTCGGTGGACCTTAGATGACCAATGTCTCCCGGTTGAGAACTCCTGGCTTAAAGGTGCCATGCAAAGCACATGGAGTTGGCCGAGTGGTTGGTGCATTGGGTTCCGAAGCTGGCTTCGCGGGTTCGATGCTCAACTGGGTCATCTCCATGATGCATGTACTTCACTACCACAAAAATCCTAAGCTGCAATTAAGTGGCTTGAAATTAAAAAAAGTGCCATGCAAAGGTGAAAGATCGTAGGTGACGGGTGCTACTCATGGCGGCAGCCGATGGTGTTTTACACGGGTGGCTGCTGACTCAACCAACGAAAGCTTACTTCGCAGTCTCCTTTAATTACTGCTGGACTTTCTGTTCCATATAAATTGAAAATAAGCTCAGATGTTTATTTGCATTTCTTAGGGTCTATCTTACATGCAATATCTTGTAGGACAAAATATTTCCGTGAGGTGATTTTAGTTCAATTGAGTTCAAATCTCTTTGATAAAGAAGAAGTCCGACGGATTCAGCCCACTTCACTAAAGCTACCTGCAAAGTGTAGCGATGAAACTGATTGATATTGCAATAGGACTATAACATATCACACCTGCGTTGCTGATTTACAATCGGTAACAGCGATCAACGAATCGTACCATGCGCTAATCATAAAAATTAAAATCTTCATTATACTCGCGGTATCACGCCGAAGCATGTAACGAGTGGCGGGGCCCATCTCCGCGGCTAAGCGCTTGGGTAACACAGAAACGTCACAGCGGTGGCGGGCCGTTGGCGATAGCGTCCGATTTGACCGGCCTGGGATTCCAACCCAAGACTTCCCGCACCAACAGCGATATCTTCCACCATTACGCAAACTGACCAGTTATGGGTTCACTACATTCATCGAAAAATTGGGTGATAAAGTCCAGTGAGTTTTTCATCAAACTGGTAATTATATTATCTCTTCATAATTCTTTCTTACCAACCCGATCATCTAGTGCGAAAAAAAAAACATCACCCAAAACCAAAAAATAATCAAATCTAAACTTTTCAGCACCTGCTCCCCCACCCCCCCCCCCCCCAAAAAAAAAAGGTGGTCATTTAAAATGTTGTTTCGCTAGATTTACTACAAGTGATAGGGAGGATTTTAACAAGGCCTACCAGATGTAACACGAACCTCGTCAGGACTAGCAGCTTGTAGAACCTTGCTTTCCGGATCCAGCGGACTGTATCCTGCATTTTCATCGTACACTGGGGTCACATTATGGCACAACGCTAAAGCTAAATCCCAAATAGAAAAATTTAAACCTGAACGAACCAACAATCATTAGAGGTAAAATAGCATAAATAATTTTGTTTTAAAATTTTCAGCCAGTGGTTCTTAACCTTTTTATGGGCTAGTACCCCTTGAGCTTTCATAAAATCCCCTCGTAACCCTTGTCTAAAATAACTGATACCTATTCTGCAATAAAGACAAAAGCATGGTTAATTTTCTGAAAAAAACAGCTGACTTTGATTTGAAAACGTACCTCGTACCCTTGCTTCAGGGATTCCACCCCTGCTATTAACTTTGGCCGGATAGAAATAGAAAACTAAATTAAGAATGAACATCAACGTAAGCAAATTTTTACCTTTCACAGCCTCCAGTACTTTGGTGTTGGGTCTTCTCGGAGCTCTTCCGGATTCCTTCTTCCTAAAAAAGTTTTTCTGATCCGCTTCTGAATCCGGAGGCTTCACAATACTGGGATCGTCAAAGGCATTTTTCAAATTTGCCTTGATCTGGAACACGAGAACGACGCTATTTAGCCGCATTCTAATTACGGATTTGGTGATAAAGTGTCGTTTGTGCTTGTGGAGCAAAAAATGTGGGTTTGAACCTCGGCTGGTGATACACAACACAAAGCTACCAATGACTAATAGGCTTGCAGCAGTCTTCTATGGGACATAGTCCACAGTCGCGCTGCCCGTGAGCGACGTTGGAAAAATGGGTAACGCAAAATTATGCGAAACAAAAGTGCATGTAGCCTTTGGATTAAAGAACCTCAGCGAAAACGCAGAGTCTTAACTAGAGGAAACATTTTACAGAACATTTCGAGATCAGTAACATTCTTTCTACAAACAGCAGTACAGGAATGGTACAAACAATATAAACATTTTCTAGCTCAAGTAGGTATTTCCATACCAAATTGGCTAGGCCAGGGGTGGGCAAACTACGACCCGCGGGTACTTACAAAAATATAAACCTTGCTCCTTAGTCCTTACTGCAGAGATGGCATGTGCCACTAGGGGACCCGCTAAAGAGCCGTTAACCGGTCTTTTTGGTGGTCCGCTAACGGCCCAGTTCTATGTTTCGTTTCTAATTGCCAATTGGGCCGCTAACGAGTCGCTACCAATTTTTCAAATCCCTTTCAGCTTTCATTTTTCTGTTAAATGCGGCTGAATGTTCATAAAAGAATGGGCTTTGGGCAGGCCGGGCTTTATTTTTGGAATGAGTTTCCGGGTCGGTTACCGCAACTGGGCAAGAGGTTGCGGGCCATGGGCGGTCCGGGTTGCAAAAAAGTGAGCCCGTGCCATCTCTACCTTACTGACATTGAGTGAAATATTAGGACATTTGCGGACGTTTGAGAGAATATTAGGACATCTGCGGACGTGAGAATTTTTTTTGCTCTTCACTTGATTTAGAGTGGAAATTAGGACATCTGCACGGACATGAGATCTTCATTTTGCTCTTTACCTGATTTTGAGCGGAAATTAGGACAACTGCGGACGGGAGGACCTTTTTTTTTGCTCTCCACCTGATTTTGAGCGGAAATTAGGGCATTTGTGGTCGTGACGACCCTTTTTATTTTGCTCTACCAATCAGTGCGGCCCTCGGCTTCAAAATTTTTAACAATGCGGCCCTTCGGGCAAAAAGTTTGCCCACCCCTGGGCTAGGCTAATCCCAGCCTTACCTCTTCTCTCGAATCGTTATCGTAAGCGACTGTTCCGAGATGCAGACGTTTAAAGATCATCTCATTTTGTGTCAACGTTCCTGTCTTATCACTCAGAAGATAATTGACTCTTCCAAGAGCTTCAGGTATAGTGCTAGATCTAAAATAATAATACATCAAGTAAGCTCGGATAGGGAAGTAAAACTTCGTCTAAAATTGCTTTTAAGACATGCGACAGACGACAGACATGCGACAGATTTTGCGACAGACGACAAAGCGACAAGTTTTTCGCACCATGTTTCTTTTTTTACCGTTTAACGACCACTCAAAGTCCGGCTATTGCTACTTACTAACATGCGGCGATAAGACAATGATAATAATGCAAGAAATGCAGTAGGGTCGCACGTGGCCGGTAAATAAGAAAAAATAAAAAAGCAACAACCAACAAAAATTTTTGTATTGCACTTTGAATAACGACCACGTATTTAAATAGAAAAATAACAACATACCTAACAACTGTTCCTGGAATGGTTTCGTCTTTTTGGATAAACCAACTGTAAACAATTTTTCCCAAATCCAAATTTACGCGGAGTCCAATAGGAATGATATAAGAGAACAATATCACAAAACGAAATAAGTAACGATACCACGGCCCATAAAACCCCTGAAAAGTGTTACTTTGATAAATAATGATCAGACGACTGGCCGGTAAGCTCAGTTGTTAATCGTACGCTATCAGTGCGGGAGGTCTGCGGTTTGATTCCCGGGCCGATCAAATCGGCAGTGTCGCCAATGGCTCGTCACCGCCGTGACGCTCTTCGGAGCTGTACTGCGCAGGCGCTAAACCGCAGAGAAGGGGTCCGTCACTAGTTACACGCTTGGGCGTAATACCACGAGTATAAGGAAGATTTGATTTTTGATATTCAGACGAAAAAAGGCCTCGTGCTTTTCCACATACAACGTGTTATTTGAAACTAAAACTATCGTTAAATTCCAATGTGCTAAGCCATCAACAAATTAGCAAGATGTGGGGACAAATGTTTCTATGATAAACTATACCACCGACAGAGTGAATTTGAAAATAGTCTGTTATTTACGTTATACTTTATGGCATTGATTCATAAATTAATCCATCGTGTCCTTAGTCCTTCTTATCAACTTGTCACCAACCTTGACAGCAATCAAGCCAAAAGCAAGTAAAATGACCACAGCGAATAATATCTTGGTTAAGAAGTTGATTTCATTATCAACCAATCCAATCTGAAACAAAAAATTGATACAGTTTCAATTTTGCAATGTCATTGCGACGTCATATAAAAAATGCAGATGAAAAATGCCACATGTCCAATTTTAGTTCGCCTTAAGCCTGCAGTATTTGCTTCTCGTTTCTACATCATAATCAATTTTTTATTATTCGTAGTCAAAAAAGTGATTATGAGATTAAGAAATGTATTATGATGCAAAAACTAGAACCACGAAACGTGGGCCTGAAGCCCACTAAAATTAAACCTGTGGACTTGGTAACTGCAGGCCAGCATAAGGTTGTGTTACGGAGTTTAAAAAGAAATTAAATTTTAAAGGGCATTTATCTACGCTCATAATTTTTTGCTTGCATTTTTTGCAGAATTACTACAGAGCGAAAAAAATTCACTCAACGCCACACCTCTTCATTAAACACAGCAAAACCCAAACAAAAAGTTATAACTGTTAGCAGCTTACTTTCGTGCCAGGATTCGATGTGTTCATTACACTTCGAGTGTGTTTTCCAGTGTGCAACACGACGGCTACAACTGACCCAGAAGCGACGACCGTATCTGCCCACAGTGCATTTTCGATACCAAGAGGCTCTTCAATCGTAGATCCAGACCGTGCGTCACGCTGCACGCAAGGACGTAGTTAAAAGTTTACAAATTGGACTGATCTAAATGATTCAGTTTCAAACAGAGTAGACGTAAATTCATATGAAGCAAATACAATTTGAAAGGCCAGTTAGTTGGCATACTAGTTAAAGATATCGTCATCGGTGCGAGAGGCTGGGGTTTGATTTTAGAGCCTGTCAAATCGGGCAGTGTCTCACCAACGGCTCGTCACCGCTGCAACGTTTCTTCGGAGCTGTGTTGCCTCGGCGCTATGCCGCGGAGATGGGCCCCGCCACTCGTTACACGCTTCGGCATAATATCGCGAGTATAATGAAGGTTTGATTTTTATTTGCCGCTAAAAAGGCGCTTCGTAAAAATCCACAACTGTGTGCGTTTCTTATCAGCAGTTGTTTCTTTACCATTGAAAACGAGCCAATGAAGCTGTGAATATCATTGTGAGGTTTTTCAGCCGAGATACGAGCTTCACAACGAAACAACTCTGAATTTCGCTCCAGCGCTTGGGTCCCATGAATAGCAACCTTCAGTTTCCAGTCTGTTTCACCGTCCAGTTGATCGGTACGAACAAAGCAAGTACCTAAAACAGAAGTCTTTATAACAGGCTGCACAATGCATTATCTCACAAGAAAGCAACGCTAAAGTGTAGATTAAATCCTTTGCGCCTGCATTCCACGAGCCTGCCCAATATCTAAAAAGTTACAATGTCACAAACGGCTTACACAAACCTATCACTTCCACGACATTTTTTGGGTTATCACCTGTTTTTTCCGATGTTTTTAGCAAAATCAAATCAGCAGGTATGCGCTGGTCTTTGTCAATTACAAGAACATCAGACACCTAAAAAGCAAAAGCAGCCAATTAAAACTCCAATATGCAACACCGTCGCTATGTTGCTGACAAAACGAATTAAACGCTGAACATCGCAAAGAAAAACAGAGACGGCAGCTTTTCGCCTTTCATTCTGCAGCTCTCGCAATTTTTAGTAAGAATTAATTTCGAAAGATACTACAGCCAAAAATCAAACTAGACACATTTGCATTTGGAAAGGCACGCTAGCGAAGAATGTAACTAAACGCAAAATCCTAACTCGAGTGCATGTCGCACTGCTTTTTTCAGACATGTACTACAAATTAATTTGATGCCTCTTACTTGAATATGGGAGCTTCTAATAAAGGATGTAGAACCATCGTCATTAAGTTTCTTGTACCTTGCTGAATTGATCTCTTTGTCTCGATAGAATCGGCGAATTTCGTCAATAGCTTCGCGCATTAAAGTAATACTTAGCACGAAGCCCTGTGATAGTACATTACTATTTAATACGATAGAAAGTAGCGGCATTTGCAGTCATTTAAACTTTCTGCATTTTTGTGTACAACTAAGGCTTATTTCATTTGATAAAAGCAGCACACAATTTTGTTACCATTTAATAAAATACAGTGTCGTCAACGGCTCGCCACCGATGCAACGTTTCTGCGGAGATGTGTTGCCCACGCGCTTAGCCGTTGAGGTGGTCCCTGCATTCGTTACACGCTTTGGCGTGATACCGCCAGTATAATGAAGATTTGATTTTTTCATAAAGTACTACGAGCCAACGACTTTAATGGCTGTAATTTTTCGTTACAACAGCTAGTTAAAAAATTTCAGTATGTCAGTTGACCTATTGAAAATGACAAGTTTCACAATCTAATATGCGCTCTACATGGAACTAAGAAAGAAAAGCTTGCCAGAAGTGTTGGTGAAAGAAGTAATGGGTTTGTATGAGGGTTCAAGGACGAAAGTCAGAGTTGGATCGGGTTTATCAGAGGAATCTGGGGTAAGGGTTGGTGTGCATCGAGGTTCTGTGATAACACCATTGATATATGCTATTGTGGTTGACGCAGTGACAGAACAAGCAAGAACAGGGCTATTGAATGAAATTTTGTACGCGAATAATCTGGTGTTGATGAGCGAAAATTTGGAGGATTTAAGGGAGAGGTGCATTGGATAGCAAGGGAATGAAAGTAAATATTAAAAAGACTAAGATAATGGTGAGTGGTGCAGGAGAAATTGTGCGCAGCAAAGTAGATCCGTGTGGAATATGTAAGAAAAGAGTTATGTCTAATGCGGTGTTGTGCACAGTGTGTAAGAAATGGATTCACGCTAGGTGCGCCCAAACGAAAAAAGTATCCTGCAGTTTTGCGCAACAGTTTATCTGCAGAAGATGTGAAGCTATTGGCGACGGCAAGGAAGAACCAGTGGAGGTGTTGTGTGAAGAGGTGGAGACTGTGAAGGGTTTTTGTTATCTTGGAGATGAGCTGAATGCTAGTGATGGGTGTAAAACTGCAGCGACTGCAAGAGTAAGGATCGGATGGATGAAATATAGAGAATGCGGAGAGCTGTTACTTGGGAGAAGGTTTTCTTTGAAAACGAAAAGGATGGTGTATCGTAGTTGCGTAAGATCGGCAATGCTACATGGAAGTGAGACGGGTGTTTAAGGGAAAATGAGATGATAATTTTAAGAACCAAAAGAGCAATGGTGAGATCAATGTGTGGAGTAAAACTAGTGGATAGAAAGAATACTGAAGATCTGATGAAAATGTAGGGCTTGAAGGAAACTTTAGATAAAATGGCACAAGCGAATGGAGTAAGATGGTATGGACATGTGGTTAGCAGGAATGAGGAGAGCATTTTGAAGAAGGCATTGATGCTTCAAGTGAATGGACAGCGAAAGCGAGGATGGCCAAAGCAGACCTGGAAAAGACAAGTCGAAGAGAGTTTGAAAAGGATTGGGTTGAGAGTGGAGAAGGCTACAGATAGTGCGAGATGGAGAGAGGGAGTGAGAGCGATTGCTGAGGAAATGAGGTGCATCCGGCCACCTTCGGACACGAGGAAAAACTGGATTACAATTGGATGATGATGATGGAACCTTTTTCAATTCAAATACAGAAATCCGAAACAGATTTTAATCCCTTCGACTTCCAAGCGGAATAAATTTTTGAAAACTTATAATTAATTAAAGCTATAAGAATCCCATGGAAAGTAACAAAATTGTGTAATATCTAGCATATTTAAAACTTACCAAAGGAGCCCAGTATGTGTATAAATATCCAACTTTAAGATCAGGAACAAATTGTGAACAAGCTATTACGAGGAAATAAAGATTGAGGAAGAACTTGAATTGGTCATATAACACCTGAACCAACAACATTTATCTTGCTTATTCAGAGAAATGTTTTGTACCACTACTAATAGATTGCAACAGCAACTTCAAGTAAATTAAAATTTACATAATTATTTCCGTATTTTTGACAATTAGTCTATATCAATGTCAATAACAAGAGGGTGATGTACTGAAATTAATCAGGCGCTTTTCGGCATCTCGCTGCAGTGTGTTGTGCTCAGTCAGGTAGCATCTCGACTTTGATAACTGTTGAGTTCTTCGATACTCCCTGTCTTGCTGCAAAGTTCATATTTGTTTTTCGGTGTTACGTTTTGCGTGTGGCTTAAAGGAAGAACAAAACTTACTTACCACTTACTCCTAGACAAATGATATTATTCGGTCCACGACATTTGGACGCAAAATACGTCCACGTCTAAACGCATTTTTATCTACTTTTTGTGAGTGTTTTTACATTAATGACAATTATTTTCTGTATGCAGCGATCTTAAAGAATAAATTAAGATGTGTTAAATTAACGGTAACACATACGAGGGTAAATCAAAAAGTTCTAAGACAAATAACATAAATTCAATCTCAGTAAAAATATCGCAACAAAATAACGTTTAATTGTACCACCAATGACTTAACAACAAATTTGACAAGTTACAGCATTCTAAATTTTTGTTCCATCATGACAATGCTCCAGCAATTTTCGTCAAATTTTGTTCCATCATGCTTCATCGTCAAATTTTGTTCCATCATGACAATGCTCCAGCACACACTGCCAAGACTGTAACGACAACTTTACGAGAGTTTCGCTGGGAAATCCTTTCACACCCTCCCTACAGTCCTGATTTAGCTCCTTGTGACTTCTTCCTTATTTCCAAAACTGAAGGAGCATTTGAAAAGAACAAGATTTCAATCCATAAATGAAGCAAAGAGGGAGGCTGTGACCTGGTTGACTAGACAAACTCCAGAATTCTATCAAGAAGGAATTTTTCGATGGAAACATCGCTTGCAAAAGTGTATTGAGTTAGGTGAATCTTATGTAGAAAAATAATCGTGCAACTTCAATAAATATTGAATTTATGTTATTTGTCTTAGAACTTTTTGATTTACCCTCGTAATGTTACGGCCGCTTTCGTACCTCACTAGATTGTATAAAATAATAGGCTAATAAAAAAAGTTGATTTCGTTGAAAAGTGTGTCATCAAATTAATGTGTTTTTTCCTTGCTGTTGCTTGAAGCTTTTCTCAAATCGAAATTGTGCTTTTATCTTCCATTAACTTAAATTTTTACTGTTCTAATTCTCAACTGATGATTTCATCACTGGAAACGCATGTTTTTCAATGCTTTCTTCTTATCGTAGCTTAGCTCTTTGCTTCTTAGTTTAGATCCACCTAATGTCATAAACACAAATCTCGCGACAACGTGCAAACAAAATATTATAGTTCGTCGGTTCAGTCAGTTATGCAGTGTATTGCAGTTGAGTTTAAACTTTGTAGTTGCAGTTATGAAGCTATTGTTAATTATGAGTTTTAATTGGTGTATTATATTTTTTCATGTCGATTGTATTTGAATACGAACAAATTTTGAATGTCAAAATAATTGAACTTTTGTAAAAAGGAAATTGTCAATTCGCGCTGGTTGTTACGTACAATAGCCTGCTGTCAAAAATAGCAAGTATTTTCTGCTTGAATTTGGTAATTTGCATGCTGAATTTTGTTGCTTATTTATTTTTCTTTATTTGTAGAAAACGTCGTTTATACTGCACGGATTACGATTGTGGATCACGTCCGTGTCCAAATTGTCATCCAAAATACAATACGTAGCAAATTTTTAATGAAAACGCAAGAGAAGTTCTCGCTTAAAAAAATAACATGATTTTGAAAGAGGTACTTGATCAATCAAATATATGAATGAAATATATCATAGTTTTTGTGTGTAAACAACAGCTGACTCTTTTTATTTTATTTTATTTTTTTTTTCTATAAAACATGAATGAATCCATTTCAAAATATTTACAAATCACGACTGTGTTAAGCATCTTATTAATTTTTTTTATTATTCCGCTGTTCTATATTGTGTGGACAGTTTCCTTAAATCTAAAACTTTTAATCGCTCTCTCAGGCTGCTAGACAATTGATCGTAGAAATGAGACTTCATCTATCGCTAAGTTGAAGTTTACTTTGCTTTCTATTTTTCAATACATGTTACCGTTAATTTAACTCAAAATTTATCCTGTAAGATCGCTGTAAACTGAAAATAATTGTCATTAATTTAAAAACACTAACAAAAAGTAGATCAAAAATGTGTTTGAACGCGGACGTATTTTGCGCCCAAATGTCTAAGCCCAGATGTCTCGCGCCCAAATGCCGGGCTTGAATATTATTTTTAGGCTCACTTTTGCGCAAATCCTGAAAGGTTGACCATGAAACCTATTTTTAAGAAAAAAATATGAGTAATATTGAGCCAGGGACCCGTTTATCAAAGTAGTTCTTGACAAATGATTAACGATCAACATGCATCTCGTTTAGAATAGCATGAACCAAATTTTAAGCATTGTAAGTAGCCGTGGTACTTACCCCAGGTAAAAAAGTAATAACGTTAAATTTTTGATTGCATGTCTTGTTGACAGGATAACGCGCAACAGCACTGCGAAAACCAACAACCACAGTTCGAGGGAGTAATTCAACTTTTTTGTGAAAGCAACTATAAAACAAAACAGTTTGTGCTGTTACTGCTAGTAGTATCCATCAAAAAATACAAGCTGCGTATTGTAAGCACATAGTTTAACAGGGTCTGATGAAGGCCAACTGAGAGATTTTGAAACATACTAACATACTTTACGGAAGCCTGTTCAGTTTTCTCAATGAAGACGATTGATGACTGCAAAGCCGGCATTACTAATCTGTCACCATTGAACTTGGGGACGATTGCATGACATGTATTTGTAATACTGTAAAAGCACAATAAGTGACCAATACCTTGAAAACGCTGCATGTAACCTCGATCGCATACTAGTCCAAGAAAACCCTGATGTTTGGGATGTTGCCACATCAGCATCATCTATTTCAGCAATCATATCTGCAACGGGAGAACCCATGGAAACCATAGGGATAGCCTCTTCCTCGTCATCTATGCTGTAACTATAACAAATGTGGTGTTATGAATAACGCAAAGTAACCAAGCTTAACCATTTTATTTTTGATAGTTTCTTTGCAAATGTTAGTGTGATCGCATGCATTACATGCACTAGAAATATTCATTGCAAACCAATCGTACAACAGCAACAAATAAATAAAGCCACTGTTTTACACAGATAGGAGTAAAGCAGTCAAACGAGGCCATTAAGCCAGGAGGTTCTTAGGGTTGGAATAAGGTTTGAATTACGGTTTGCTGCCGTACGACAGTGTGCGAAGTAGGGCGGGTGGATGAGGGGGAAATGTCCCCCACAGTAAAAATAGTCGTCCCCCTTCAGCAAAGAAAAAGAAGTTGTCCTGGGGGGGATGCCAAAACGACCCCCCAGTGATAAGTACCGTAAAAAGTAAATGTTTTTGATACGTGTAGCTCGTGGGAACGGACTGCGGCGATACTTCCCAGCCTATTTTGCACTGTTGTAGCCATTATGGTTTCCTTCGCAAACAAATCAAGAACAACCTTTTCAGTGCGCCTATTACAGAACAGAACAATTTATTTATCATCAACATTATAACACGTCAGCAGTTTTTTATAAGCGTTAGTGAAAGCACTAAGAATATGTTAAAACAGCAGATCCTTAACTTTTTTCAGATCATGTTCGAGATTGAGAGTATGAATTAAGAAAATGCTATATCTTCCGGGGCTCCGCCCCGGACCCCGCTGGGGTAGCTTACTGTTCTCCCCCTAAACCCCTTGCTTCATTTATGAAACAAAAACCTGCCTAAAACAAAGCTAATCAAGTTTTCGAAATTCTACCATTGATAATTTTTGTTCATTATGCTGGTGGTATGCAAACACGCAGTACGCCCTCCACCACTGTTTTAATTTGGTCACTGACCAATGACATCGCCCCAGAAGCGTATTTAGGGGGGCATTGAGCCATGCCCCCTCTTTTGACTTTGCCTTTTAGTAAAAAAGAACAAATGGTGCCAAGTGACTGAAATATGGCAGACTCTTTTGATGGCGTTTGTAGCTTATGGCTAGGGGCGGATCCAGTGGGATGAGGGATATGTATTCACCTTACCAGCCTTTTTCAACTATGTTTTTGATAAATGCATTTTTTCCATAATTTCGAACCTCTTCGATAACAACAATCCTCCCGCCTTAAGCACGCATAATTGAAAATGTGCGAACAAAATGTATCATATTTGGTAAAGTACCAGTGTTCAGAATTAGGGTCAAAAATTTTAAACAAAGTCTGCTTGAAAAATGTCCAAAAAGCACAAAAAATAGCCATTACAGCATGCATTTCAAAATTTTCCCGGGAGAGTATACCCTCGAACCCCCCTAAAGCCTTTTCTGTTTTTGAATCTGCTACAATCAGCTCTGCTGAAAAAAAAATGGTGAAATTATGCCCCCCCCCCTTCCCTTTTAAAATTTCTTGTTACGCCACTACATTGCCCAATAAACAACAAATACCATTTTAGCAACATTATCTACTTAATTGGGTTCAGAATTCAGACAAAATTGTAGACAAAAACATCCCTCCCAGTAAAAATTTTCTACTTCGCACACTGCCGTACTAATCAAAAACAGAGGAGGCCTAAGTCCAAAATCGAAGTTTAAAGAAAAAGGCAAAAAACTGTTTGGGTTCTTTTTTGTTTGATTTGAAACAAAAAAACCTTACGGATTTCGCTGAAATTTTTACAAAATTATCAATTGCTCTCCAATGCTGATTCCTACCAAATTTCATAAAAAAATTCCTCGTGGTTAAGTTTTTTGAATACAGTAAGTCCATAATGCTGGTTTTATGCATTGTTTTTCTGCCGTAAAACAAACCGATGTGATACTAAGTAGAGATGGACGAATAGTAATCATTCGTAAAAAAGTAACGGTTAAGAAGAAGTAACGGATAATAACAGATTTGTTTTGTCAAAATACCGATTCCAAACTGTATTCGTTTGCCATCCAGGGCCGAAACTATGCAATGCGTGGCCTCCCCCGAAATCATCTTCCCGGGGCCCCCACCAGTTGCCCCACAAAAACTTTTTTTTTTCAGTAAAACAGCTGAACCTTAGTCAGATACTGCGGTTTGATGATAAAAACACCTCTGTAAAGTTTGGTAGAGTTTGATCAATGTTTTAGTTAGGCAGAGGGACCAGCTCTCACAAGTTACCATATTTCAATGCCATATGCAAAAACTGGGCTTTGCAGCTTCTTTGGTGGGTCTGCAGAATGCTGGAATGAGCAGCTTAACTTTTGCAAAGTGAGGCCCCTGATTGCTTTGGTCTGCTGAACTGTTCAACTAACGCTTGTTTTGTCACAATACAATTATGGCGTCATAATTGGTCTTCTAAGCTACTAACGTTTGAATGATTAGTTGACTAAATATGTAAACATAATTGATATTCTAAGCCAGGGTTTTTCAACCTTTTTTTGCTCATGGCCCACTAAATCGATAAAATATGTTGGTGGCCTAAATTGAGTTTAGGCTAGTAGCGTGATCAGGAGTGCTGATGTTGCTTTCTAGTCAAGCTATGTGGCCCACTGCTGGGCCATGGCCCACAGGTTGAAAAACTCCATTTTAAGCTAATAAAATCTGAATGATACTAAAGTGCCCTTGTTTTGTCACAAGCAAGATTTGTTGCTGCTTAACGCACTATTGGACTACAAGTCCATTGATGATATATGCGGAAGTGCTTCTATCAAAGCATTTACTTTGCACATGTGGTATTTGACTGAAGACAGTAGCAGTGTTGATTCTCACACCAAGCAGAAAATAGTTGAAAAACTGAAAACACTACCTAAAAAAGTCTGCAGCAAGCGATTTGGTCATGGATATGGAAAACCATCTTTCCTCAACTCAATGATATAGTGAGAAAGCAAGATCTGTCGAAATTCATTGGAGAAGACTCCTGGTCTTTGTTCAGTCATCATCATCGTTTTGCTCCAGAGTGGTAGGATTTTTGCCTTGTCCTGGAGCCCAGCGAGTCATCTCTGCACGCAAAGGTCAGCTGGTTTTTGCAGCCAAGTTTCCAGAAATCGCGATCTTGTGCATCTATTCTTTTCAACCCCCTTTCACTCATATCTTTCTCCAGTACCTCTATCCACCTCTTTTGAGGTCTTTCCTTATTTGAGCCATCTATTTGAAAATGCAGGGTCTTTGCTGGTCCTCTGTTCATCCATTCTATCCACATGTCCTAGCCAACGCAACCTTTGCCCTCACAGGAATTCTTTCATTTCATCCTCACCAGTTAATTCGCGAACTTTCTCATTGGTTATTTTGTCCTTCAAGGTCTTCCCACATATCAAGCGCAGCATCTCCATTTCTACTGCTACCAATCTTCTTTCATCTTCTATTTTCAAAGCCCAACATTCACCCCCGTAGGTAACAAGAGCGCTTTTGAATAAGGCCCCCTAATCTTTAGCGATGTGAATTTGTTGCCCAACTAAGACTTTTTAAAATTTCATCCAACCAGATCTTACCTTGAATGCACAGCTTCTTGAGCTTCTCCCTCCGTGCTAAGCACATCGCTTAGATAGGCAAACTTATCTAAAATCTCTATGTTGTCTTCATCTAACGTAATATTTTCTTCCATACTTGTAGCCACCAAACCTAGGCATCTTTTACAGACAAAACCATTTATGCTTGCTACCTTTCCTTGAATTCCAGAGCACTTTTTGTGTACCTGATGTTGACATTTTGTGCATTGTAAAGAATTCCTTCCCACTCCACTTCCACACATCGAATAAAAAAACTTTAGGGTTTGCATTTTCACAACTTTTTTGCCTGTAAAAAATCCCTTCGTTTTTGAAAAAACTGGTCTTTGTTTAGTATGGCAGGCATTGACACAAGCTTTTTTGAGGAATCGACTGATTTATGGAAGGACAATGAAACCTTCAATAACAGCATAGAGATTATCTCAAGCCTGGCTGTTGTAAATGGCGGTGCTGAAAGGGGGGTTTAACTTGTCACATGACTACATTTGCACTGCCAAAAAGTAGGGCGGTTAGCAGAGTATCTTGCAAGTGGTCGAAAATGAAAGAAACATCATCCCAAATCGGCGAAAAAGACAAAGTCAGTCAAAGTGCTGGTTTCTCAAATTGTAACTGATGCATACCTGAATACATTGTCCACTATCTTTTCGATTTCTTTATTTTTATCCCCTGTCACGAGGAAGCGGCGGAGGTGCTATGCACAGGACGAATCCAGACTCGCTTAAGAGTTGCCCTTGTTTCTGCTTGAATTTTGCTTCTGACTTCTTCAATTTGCTGCTCGTTCGATTCCACCAAGCAGAGGTAATAGTCGTAAAGCATCTTATCCAAGGACGCAACAGCGAGGCTTGGGTGAGAGTTGAACCATCAACCTTGCGATCAAGGCCGTCGAGTGCTGCATGTATTTACTATCTATAGGCTGGAAAATTTATCATGCCAGTATGTTCTTCAATTCCACTTACTTTTTAGCTTATATTGTATCAAAAATTATATATGTTGAAAGTAAAAAAAGGGAAAGCCTGCAGGTAAAAAAGACGTTTTATCAGCGTAACTTACATAAAATTCGACCTAACTGCTTTAAATACACTTACTTTTAAGTTTAGATTTTACAAAAAAAATTAAAATCTATGCGACAGGCAAAAAATGGAAACCTTGCTGGCAATACAAAGATGTTCCTTCTGCCTAACCTAAATGTTGATGAAATTTAACCAAATTTTGCAAAGCTGCTTTTATCACCAAACCACAATACCTGACAAAGGTTCAGTGTCATTTCATATCATTGGGGCAACTGCACCACCCTAGCCCCCACGTCCAACTTCCCCCAAACATCGGGTGAAGACAAAAAAATAAATACATAAATAAAAAAGGTCTTCACGCCTTCCGACGTCTATTCTAAGGTAATCACTTGGAACTGTGGAACTGTTACTCAAGTGTAACGGTTAAGCTCAGCTCTACTCTAGAGAAGATATTCCATACTTTTTATCCATTACATGTATTCGTTTTAGTAATCACGAATCGATAATTGGGGGAAAATTGGACGTCGGAAGGCGTGAGGATCTTATTTTTTTTCTTTTTTTTTTTTTGGGGTCTTCACTCGATGTTTGGTAGAGATGTGCTTAATCGTTACTTTTGAGTGACGATTCCAAGTGATTACTTTAGACTCTTAAAATAATCACTTAGAACTTGAAAGTAATCACTTAGAACTTAAAAGTAATCACTTAGAAATTAAAAGTAATGGTTAAGCATATCTCTACCAAACATTGGGTGATAACCAAAAAAAAAAGGTCTTCACAATTCCGATGCCCAATTTTCCCCCAAACATCGGGTGAAGACCAATATAAAAAAAAAAGTCTTTGATTTGTGATTACCTAAACAAATATAAGTAACGGATATAAAGTATCGAATATCTTTTCCAAAGTAATCGCTTGGAACCGTTACTCAGAAGTAACGGTTAAGCACATCTCTAAAAGTAAGTCCATTGTAGGTACGATAAATAGTAAGCCCACGCAGCTCTTTTTTTATAACGGCGAAACAAGACAAGAATACAGCAACTCCATTGTCACAAAAAAGCAGGAAGTCCAATTCAGCCGATTTTTTGTTGCATTAATTAAAAGAACGCAGAAACAGCAAGTCACTGAACACTACAACGAAATAAAGAAAATGAAGAGTTGTGTTTAATATTGCTGGAAAGCTTGAGGAAACTGGAAAATCAAATCTTCATTATACTCGCGTCAACACCCTGAAGCGAGTAATGAGTGGCGGGGCCCATCTACGCAGCTTAGCACAAGGGCTACACAGCTCTGAAGAAACATAGCAGCGGTGGTGAGCCGTTGGCGACATTGTGTCCAATTTGACCGGCCTGGGACTCGAACCCCAGACCTCCCGCACTCATACCCTAAGCGCTTAGCAACTGAGCTAACAGTAGCTTAAAAGTAATATTGCCAATGCTGATTGGCATGTTTCTTTCTCTCTAAGTCTCTACTGGTTTTAGGCCTGCTGTAAAATTGTAAATGAAATATGGTTTGTTTGGAGGAAAAAAGGTAAGCTGAAAAGTGATTTTGGAAGGTTTTAAAAGTCTGTAGAGCTGGTTTAAAAAGTTTATTGTGCTTCGTCAGGAATTATTACGCCAAGCTTTATTTATTTCTCCAAAAGTCGCTAATATTTTTAAACAGGCAAAAAAGGAAACAATGAAAAAAAGCAGTCTTGTCTTTTACGCTAGTTCCACTATGTTATTTTCAGTATGCTGAAAACTCGCTTTCTACAAATGGTGGAAATTCAATTTTGGCATAAGAAAGGATGTGAAGAAGAAGATGTAAAGATATTGGAGACGGAAAGGAAGAACCAGTGGAGGTGTTGTGTGATGAAGTGGAGACTGTGAAGGGTTTTTGTTATCTTGGAGATGAGCTGAATGCTAGTGGTGGATGTGAAACTGCAGTGACTGCAAGAGTAAGGATCGGATGGATGAAATTTAGAGAATGTGGAGAGTTGTTACTTGGGAGAAGGTTTTCTTTGAAAATGAAAGGGATGGTGTATTGCAGTTGTGTAAGATCAGCAATGTTACAAGGAAGTGAGACGGATGTTTGAGGGAAAATGAGATGGTAATTTTGAGAAGAACTGAAAGAGCTATGGTGAGATCAATGTGTGGAGTAAAACTAGTGGATAGAAAGTATACTGAGGAGCTGATGAAAATGCTGGGTCTGATGGAAACTTTAGATAAAATGGCTAAAGCGAATGGAGTAAGATGGTATGGACATGTGGTTAGGAGGGATGATGAGAGCATTTTGAAGAAGGCAATGATGTTTGAAGTGAATGGACAGCGAAAGCGAGGACGGTCGAAGCAAACATGGAAGAAACAAGTCAAGGAGAATATAAAGAAGATTGGGTTGAGGGTGGAGGAAGCTACAGATCGCGCGAGATAAAGAGAGGGAGTGGGAGCGATTGCTGAAGGAACGAGGTGCATCCGGCCACCTTCGGACACGAGGAAAAACCGGATTAAAACTGGACGATGATGATGATGAAAGGATACCAACAAAAGTTGAACAGATACGCATTGTGAATTTCTGAAATTGTGAAGATGGAAGATTATTAAAACCGTTTTGTCAGTTTTATTACAGCATAAAATAATTCAATCGATCAAAATTTCAATTAACAAGGACATAATATCTAGCACAAATAAGTGATTGCTGAATAGCCTACTGAGCATAAATTTCAAATTGCCTTAACTCAGCAGCAGTGCAGTGTAGGCCTACCAATATCGATAAAATTAATTAAGGTGTTGAGATTTTTGTCATGGTGTTTCACTGTCGGATTATTACGTCATAACAGTGTAATTTGCCAAAATTACAGTAAGTCCACTTTCGCTGTAAAAACCACTGAAAAAAAACAAGCAATTCACAGTAAGTAACTTTCTGTTTCATCTTGTTCCAAGTGTGAAAAAAGTAGCTATTTTATCAGAAAACCACAGCAAGTTTCTTTACTGTAATTTCGCCTAGTTTCCAAGCGTCAAAACAGCACATTATATCAAAGTAAATCACAGTAAGTCATTTTACTGTGTTTTGTCTTGTTTTAACCGACAGTATTCCAAAAGAAAACGCACTTACTGTGGGCCAACTTTCTTGTTTGAGCGAATTTTTCCCCAAAATTTAGTGGGCATATGCGTCGATAAATTACCTACCATTTCCTGATAAAATCTCCAAAACGACAAAAATGGACTTACTGTGTTTTTGATTTGTACGGCAATTTGGTGTTTTGATTCACTTACACAGGATTTGAAAAAACGAGGTAAGGCTCAATTAGAATGCAGTTGACACCATTTATTTAAAATAGATACACAGTACATCAAGTTCCAATAGAAAAATAATTAAAACTGACGTTTCAGAAAGTGAAAATAAGATTGTAATTAGTGTGCACTAGTTTAGTAAGTGAAAGATTACGTCTTACCAAATGTGCTTGATTAGTAAATTTATGCCAATTAACATTACACTTGACCACAACCTGGCCAACTATGTTTGCTAGCCACTGCTTTCTATTTTCAGTCTGAAGAATATCTTACTGAGTGACTATATTTAACTTTTGCATAATCTATTATGAAGTCAGACTCACGTTAGCAACCTGATATACTCAAAACTCTGCTGCAAAAAATTGACTCACTACCAGTACACTATCGTCAATTGTCACTGCAAAAACTTTTACTTTAGGTATTAATTCATACTGCTATGTTATGATTCAACTCATTCAGATTCTAAACTGGCCAGCCAATTTAAATTTTACTCCTTCGAGAAACACATTGCTAAAGCAGAAACGAGCAAGCATGTAGTGATTCTTCATTCCGTTTTTCCAATTACAAAATGGTTTTCCAGAGCTAATTTTTTAGGCAGAGGCTAAGGTTACGTGACCGTAACATTTGTCTCTTTGGTTTATTTTATTATCCCTTCACGCTTCCCCGATTGTACGAGAGCGTGACGAAGTAATAAAATAAACTAAAGAGGCAAATGTTACGGTCACGTAACTTTAGCCACTTCCAATTTTTTAACCTAATTTTGCGGGGTTGGCTTATTGGGCAGATGATCTTTGAACCGAAAAATGCTGGAGGTCAAAACTGGCTGCAAAGTCACACTTTTAACTCACAGTGTGTCAATTCCAAGCTAAAGTTACAGACAGTAAATGTTTTGTCTGTTGCAAGGGTACTACAAATAATCAAAAAAAGAGTGCACAGGTGCCTAAAAACGAAAAAAGAGAAGGCAAAATCGAAGCCAGTAAAAAAATGAGCATAGGTACATAATGAATGTAACACTAAGAAAAACAGGTAGGCAAATAGAATTTTTCTGTCTCAGCTTACTGCATGGTAATATGCAAAATACCTCATTTTTGAAACTAAAAATTAACTTTAGCTTATTGGTGGGAAAATACAGTAAGCAACACAATATATAATATATTCTTGACATTCAGACATACCAAAGTAAACTTTTCATTTTAGTTGTTTCTTTGATCTAACATCATTTCTTAACAACCTCTATCTAATTAAACTGAATACAAAATAGCATTATCATAGTAGGTTCTTTGGCAATGCTACGCTGACAAATCGTTTAAAAATCGCCTATTGCTAAGGAAATTTTAAGTTCATGATTACCACTACACAAACCAAAAATTTCCAATGAAATTAAGTCGACTGTTAATACTCCAATACTCTATCACCAGATTTTGTATATTTTTTAATTCATTTTTGTTTTAAATTGCATATTTACCTCCTATCATGAAAAAGCCATCAGAGGGCTATAACGAGCTTGCTTAGAAGTTGCCGGCTATCTGTCGACCACCCTAAAATGGGGGAATCCTGCTAACACCTTTCCCAATGGCTCAACAAGTAAACTTCTATCAATACTTTTATTCTTGAAGATGCTAATATACCACAAAGCAACAGCGTTTCAGAGAAAGAAAGTTGCTGGCTTGTTCTCCACACTGCCCCTTTAAATGCGGAGTATCAAACAGGGAAGCTGTGAATATCAATTTTGCAGTCATTGGTTTGATTAGACTCGGTATCAAATCAGAGTTAACACCTCCAGAGGCAGATGTTCTTAATACTCCGCCATCAGAGCTGTTAAACAATGAAGGTACAACATCAAAGTTTTATGGAAATAGATTTTTTTAATACCATAGTAGAATCATTACAAATCATTATCAATCATAAATCATCATAAAACCACACTCAATATGCGATAAGTACATATTTTTTCACACTGTAAAGCACACCCAACTTGTTAACATGCTTCAATTTTTCTAAAGACTAAACATGCATTATTTGAAGTACCATAAAATGGGGATACTTTACCCACTAGGGTCAACTTTGCCCACATTTTGTACATTTTCTATAGTTAATCGCCATAATTTTTGTACAAAATTTGTACAACTTTATTTGGTTTTACTTTTGAAGCAACTACATAAGCTTTGATTGTAATGCAAAAAATGTGATATTGAACAACAACAATTTCTAACCAAAACCTACTTAAGAAAATTTTGTATAAAAAAACATAAAAATCTATCCCAAAAAATTTGCATGGGGGGTCAAAGGTCACTTATAGTAGACAAGTTTTGAACTTATGCAGAAACTTGCTATTAGGTCACCAATATGCAAAAACAAATTTTAAGCCAAAGATATTCCAAAAAAATATTTATAAGATTTTTTTGAAAAAAATTGTATTTTGCATGTTTATATAAGATTTGTATTTTGCTTATAACTTTGCCCATATGACCATGTGGAGCTGTAATGTACATAACAAGGTATAAATAGAGTGTCTGCCAATCTTCCGCCAGTCAACTATCGATACCAATATCTCAACTTGAAACATGTGTGCACTGTGAGATTAAAAATCCTGACAACTGTAACACTTATTAGTAAGCATAAGATTTGCATATTGTACAAGCATGTAAGTCAAACTGCCATGTTAAGCAGTTAAATGTGAGCAATTTTGTTTTTTAAAAACATCTAAAGTGGGCAAAGATGCATTTCACGGTTGCCAGTAACTTCGCCACATGGTAACTTCGCCACAGTAACTTCACCACATGGTAACTTCGTCACATGGTAACTTCGCCACACTTTGAGAAGGTGAAGGGAGATGTGGGGATAATAGGAAAATGTGTTGGGGTGTGGGGGGAAGAAGGAGGGATGTGGGAAGAGTTATGAAAGGAGGTGTAGGAAAGTGTGATGGGGTGTGGGGGAGATAAGGGGAGATGTAGGGAAAGGTGAGGGTAGGGAGATGTGGGGAATTAAAAGTGTGTTCGGGCCCCACACCTCAACACATTTCCCTGCATCTTCCCCATTACCCTCCCCACATCCTTTCCCCACATGCCAACACACTTCCCCACTCGCCCCATACACTTTCCCACACCCTCCCCACACTTCTCCACTCCCCACACATCTTTCCTTACCTCCCCCCACACCCCCCCATATCTCTTCCCACAGCTCCCCTGACCTCCCCCTACCCTCCAACACACTTCCTTATTCACCCCATGCACTCTCCCATACCTCTCTCCCCACATCTTACCCCACAGTTTCGCTTATGAGGCGAAGTTACCAAGTAACTCGAAAAGCCCAATAAAATTTTGTACGGCAACTGGGAATTTAAAGTCTTGTTTCGGTGTAGGCAATGTAAATTTTTGATCTATGAAAGTGTGGCGAAGTTACCAAGTGGCAAAGTTACTGTGGCGAAGTTACCATGTGGCAAAGTTACTGGCAACCCATTTAACGGTGTTATCATAGCTAATAGAAGCATTAGGTGGCTGAAAAACCTGAAACAAGCGTCATGGGCAAAATTGAAAGTAGTCAGACAATTTTGCCCACCAATTTTGATTTCAGCAGACTTGTCCATGCAATGCAGCTAATCAGCATGCATCATGCAGATAAGCTTAATATATAAATCTTACGACGACATAAGAGGTGTATACTTGGTGCGCAACGATGTGCCACGTAGCAATGGACTTCGTAAACGATCCATTTTTGCAATTTTCTTTGAATGTTTGTAGTTTCAGACTTAATTCAAAAAGCAAACAGCCATCTGGCAATGGTTAGATCATACCTGCATACTAGTAATCTGCAACACCCAATACCAACTTTAAGTATATACGGTAACATAACAAGTACACTGGTACAAAACTGCACCATGCAGAAATACTCCAGTATACTGACTGAAAAATCAAGTGTAACTTGATTAAAATTTTTCTTTGAAACAAGCTAGGCCTAGTCTAGGATTACCAGATGCCACACAATTTTTAGGCGCTGGATGTTCAGCTTTAACTGTTCCATACTGCATATCTGCACTGTCAGACTGTGCATAAGCATTTCTAACGTGGTCAATACATATTGAATGTAGACTGATATATCTGTATATAGTCTATGGTACCTTCATTTTGATTTAGGTGTACCAGTGCACCAGGTAGATAGATTAGCAGTACCAGTACTGAGTACCAGTACCACAGTACTGTAGCTGATTTTCCTCAATAACTGGAAATAAGACGTCAATACCTAAAATTATTGATAATGCCACAAAGCTTATTCATCCCAAAAGGTACTGGCACCAGTACCGGTACGTCAGTCGTAAGCGTACCAGAGCACAGAGCTAGACTTACTGCTGTACTGTGTAAACAACCCGGCTAGTTAACCAATCTAGCTTAGTCTAGGCTACAGGTATCTAACCTGCTACCCAGTGGATAGTACCAAGTGTACTCATACGGTAATCACTCCAAACGAAAAATAATCTGGTTTAATAACTGCACGTGTCGGTAAGAATTCGAAACTGATTGGCTACGTTATTTTTTGAGGAACAGTTCGCAGTCCATCACATGATAGCCTAGCCTATCATGAAACTAAGTTTTTAAATTTTACTTGGGACTTGCTCAAGAGTTACGGTCCCGCACGGTTTTGTTCACCGAAGTCCGAAACTCAAGTTTTTTTTCATTTAGCCTAAGCATGCATAATCGAAAATGTGCGAACAAAATGGATCATATTTTGCGAAGCACTCACAACCAAGGTCATAAAGTTTAAACAAAATTTGCCTGAAAATTATTCAAAAAGCACTGAAACAGCTATCAGAGGCGTAGCGTAGGGGGGCAGTGGGGTACATATGCCCCCGGGCGCCAAGGTACTGGGACGCCAAAATGGGGAGTGCAAAAATTTTACAACAAGGGTAAAAAGCCGATCACAAGCAAGATTGCACCGGCGGCAGACATCGTCTGATAGTAGTAGACTGGTACGCATTGTCGGGGAAGGTGGGGAAAAACGGCAGTAGCGTAGCGAGGGGGCAAGTGGGGGCACGCGCCCGTGAGCGCACCACCTAAGGGCGTACCAAGAAGTTCTTTTTATACTCTTCTTTTGTCGTATTCACACAAATTTTAAAAACTACTTCGTGGATTACTGTATTGTAACGTATGCCCCTTGCTGCTGCTGAGATGATTTAGTTACAAATGTAAAAGAATTGCAGTATCGTAGGAAAATATTGCAGCTGAGCGCTTGATTGCCCTATATGAAATGCAATTCCGTTTTCTGGATAGCCTTTTTTTCAGATCGACGGTCAAACTTCTTGTTGAGATTTTGAGCGAAAAAGCTTTGCAGTTTGATGTGGGCAGCTTTCCCCAGTGTGGGCCCCTTGCCGACCGTTGGGATGTTGTCGTCTCCATAACAAAAAAAAGGTCTTCACCCACAATTCTCTGCCCTTAAATGGAATCTTGGTCCCCTTGACGGCTAAGTGATCTCCAAAAAAAAAAGGTCTTCACCCGAAATTCGGTGACCTCAAATGGAAACCGGAGACCCTTGACGGCTATGTGGCCTCTCCAAAAATAACAAAAAGGTCTTCAACCATAATTCGGGGCCTCCAAATGGAATCCGGGGCTCTTCGACAGCTAAGGGAATCTCTCATTACACTACTTTGGGACCTCTATGATGGGCCTCTAAAATTCTCTTTCATGGACTCCTACACACCCATGAGCCCGGGGCAGATTGCCCCCTGTAATCCCCAGCCCCCCTCTTTTAAGCCCTGGATGGGGGGGTCCTGTAGTGTGTCTTGTATTCTTGACATTCAGTTGGGACGATCTATTCTACAGTATTAGAGCAAAAAATGTAATTTTGGCAAAAAGCTGCCAATTTCGTTCTGCATCTCTCTCCACAATGTCTTCTGATTGTACTCATGGGATTGCATGTGATAAGTTTTCACCGGCCCGCCTCTGGCTCAGAAAAATTGTCGCACCGTTAAATAAAATATCTCTAATTTCTAAAAACAGATAAGCGTTTTTAGAGTTCACATTGTTAGCGATTTAACTGGTGGGAAGATTATGCCAAAAAAAGAGAGTGGAACTCAGAGTCGAAAACGGCGAGCCCAATTTGAAGCGTTTTTGAATGAAACTAGAAAATTTATGAAAAAAAATTTTGAAAGTAGTGGCTATGCAAAAAGACAATCGGCCGATCTACGAAGACAAGGCGAATGTGCTGGTACAGATAATCATAGAATTGTAAAACACAGGGGGCGCAAAATTTTTGTTTGCCCCGGAGCGCAGGATACCCTCGCTACGCCACTGACAGCTATTGCACCATGTCAATTTTTTTTAATTTTTTTTGGGTAGCATGCCCCGGACCCGCCTAGAGCCTTTTTTGTTTCGCAATCAGCTTTAACTTAGTTCTGCCTTATAAAAACTACGCTTGAAAAAAATGTCGAATTAGTGGGCCCTCTCCTATTTTAAAATTTCTTGCCACGCCGCTGCTTCTAGCGCTGCAGTTAAACGACTTATTAGTATTAAAAAAGACATTTTAAAGCGGAAGCGTTGAGGGCTTAGCGATATATGATCACTTTGAAATGTTATCGTTTTTGAAAGGCAATCAATTGTTATTACTGTAGCGTTTATCGTATCAGAATCGTAGCGCACTTCCGTTTGGTTTCAATACAAAGATGAATGTTTAAAGAACGGTGAAAAAAAGCATTTGCAAGTATTGCCACGTTGGGTAGCTAGAAATCACGCCTTCCATTTCGGACAAATCTGCCTGTTCCAGGACCGAGGAAAAGGTGACAAAAAACATGAAAAAAATTGAACCACCGATAAAAATGTCGCGAAGCAGTCAGATTTCGTCTGGGAAATAGGTTGCATAACGTCCAGCAACGAGACCAACGAGCACGTAATCGCCACAATTGATTTTGGTTTGAATACACACCATGGAGCTCTACGCCTACATGCCAAAAATTGATATTTTTTTTTTGGTTTTGCGACATGCAAAAAAGTTACTGCAACTTGTAACTGTAACTAGTTACTTTTTTAAATTTGCAACTGTAACTAAGTTACTTTTTTTGCGAAGTAACTTGTAACTGTAACCAGTTCCTTTTTAAAAGTAACTTGCCCACCACTGGACATAAGGTGTGTTTACACAGAATAGGATGAAATTTTTCGTTCGTACAGTAACGTAGGCTACGAAACAGTTAGAGGTTATGACGTAAAGCTACCTCACTTTACGCGGCATTCTAGAATACAATCGTAAGGTGCTTCGCAAAACAATCGGTAAAAAGCAAAATTGTTTGGGTTCGAATTGTGTGGAAGGTATTTTCGTCAACTGCTTCCGTCAAAAATCTTAAGAAATTTCGTATGACAACAAATCGGACAAAAATCGCATTTAGTGTAAACAGACCTTTATGATATTTCGTGCGACAATAAATCGGACTAAAATCGCATTCTGTGTAAACACACCTTAAGTCGTAAAGCTTATTGCTATCAAAGAGGTTCGAAATTATAGAAAAATTGTACTTATCAAAAATATTTTTGAAAATGCCAGATGAAGGGGATAGACCTACTCAGCGGTGGTCTTAGACAAAGAGGGGGCCTGTGCGACAATTATAGGTGTGTAAGTGTGGCCTTTCTCCTCAACTACGTACTATGCTGTGCTTGTATGATGCGCGCTTATTTGCTCTGATGTGGTTGCACGAGTCTTGCTTCTTTCTGTACTTTTATAGTCGAGCTACTTGTTTCGCTGCTATGCTAGCTTTCAGTTGAGGTTGTTGCGGGAGCGTGTAGTTAGAGTTAGGGAGATCATCGCTTAGCTTGTTTTAACTCGTTATTTCTTTTATGCAGATATTTCGTTTCGATCATTTTCTAGTAATTATATTCGAGTGAAAATGAGTGATCTCTTTTTACGATCAAAACGAAAGTTAGTTTTTGTTAGTAGTTTAATCATGGTGATAGTGGCGTGTGCTTAATCATGGTGATAGTGGCGTGTATTTAAGTCCGATGACTTTACAGAAGTTCTCGCTTGTGCCGTATTGCAGAGCCATGCTTTCCGTCATGCAGCAGCACCAATATTTTCTCAGAACGCAAACTCAGCTCCGGACCAAGCTGCACAGGTTCGAGGTCCAAAGCTCGAGAGATCACAGGTCGATGTCGGTGTTTCCTTAATTAGAACAGTGAAACGTATTCCTACGCCGATGGGAGGTCTTTAAGCAGGGTTCGGGCATAGATGAAGCATCCGCTCTGTTACGGTGAGATATTGCTTATTGCCTTCACTTTGTCTTCGTAGCTGCTTCGTTTTGACGTACTAGCCTTTGTGACGCCGTTTTGACGTACAAGCCCTTGTGACGCAACAGCGGTAGCATTGTGTGTTGAAAATCTTCTTTCTGCGTTGCATTTTAGTTAATTCAGATGGCAGGCTGGCAGCTAGTCTTAAAAGCCTTTTGCACTGTGTTAATGGGCTGTTAGTGTGAGCGTTGTTGTTACATTGATCGTTGAGCATGCAGTGTAGGCTACGCAGTTTCGTGAGTAGGAGGCGCTCATTTATGTTGCATTGATGCCGAGCGATTCTGTAGCAATTGTTGTTGCCTTAACCTGTTAGTCTAGCTAGTTAGCTACATTTCAGATTTGACCAGACTGGCATAAGTGGTTTGGGTCAGGTACTGTAGTATTTACTTAGGCTTAGAATTGTGTTTTCGTATTTCTCTTTGCTTATCTTTTGCAGGATAACGCACGAGTTGTATTTTAACGTTTCTTAAGTTCGAACGTTTTCGTTGTAGTTCTTTGGTTCCGTGCGAATTTAAGTTAACTGACGCGCTGTGCCTGACTGACTCGGGGCCGCAATAAAACGTCGAGGTTATAAGATTGTGGTTGAGGTGCAGACTCAGGTACGAGTAGCGTCGGGCGTTGAAGCAATAGTCGTTAAAGCTGCAGACAGAGTGGAACCCCTTGACTCTGAATGCACCACGCTCCATCCCAGCTCTTCCAGTGTGCCAGTCAGACTTTGGGAGATAACTTATTAAGGTCGAATGCGAAAATTGTTGCAGAACCTCTTCAGGATTTAATCACAGCAATGCGCAAATTGGCAGTTATTCCCATAGCTACTGTGGTGTTACGGACCGAATTACTGCAGATGCGACAGCTACGAGACGAACCGTTTGGATCGTTTGCAGCCAGAGTTCGAGGCAAGGCGAAAACATGCGCCTTTACTGCACGTTGCTGTTGTGGCTCGGATGTCAACTACACCGATCACATGATCCGTGACACGTTACTTAACGCCGTTGCTGACTCCGACATCAGGCGTGAAACTTTGGGTACCAAAGACATTCTGACCCGTGGGGTCAATGACGTCATTGCCTTGGTCGAAAGTAAAGAGATGGCTCGCAACGCCATGCCCACCCTCGATGCTGACGCCCCTGCGATTTCAGCCCTAAAACGTCAGCGGTCTTTCCCGCCCAGGAGTTCCCCACCTGTCAACACTTCGAATACTTCCGTTACGTTGGATCGGTCTGTCAAGTCACAGTGTCCTGCATGCCATCAGCTGTTCTCTCCTTTCAAAGAAGGCCCACAACATAGTTGGAATTCTAAACCTTATAAAATATGTCTCGACTGTTTTCGGTCACGTCGCCGCACCAAACGCCAGGCTGTACTCCCTGCGCCGGCCCTTCAATCTATGGAAGCGTCATCCGTTAGCGCTTCTCATGTGGGCGCAATCACTCAGGGGCAAGATGATTGTTGTTTTGGAATTGATGCGCTGGATGGTACATCTGTTGATCAAGTTGATTCTGATGCTGTTTTCCCAAATCATGACCGGGCGCTTGTTGGTATCTCAGAGCACCCTACGGTGCACGTATCTGTTTCCCTGGAGTTGGAGACATCTCACCAAGGCCGTTTGCAGCCGCAATTCAACGCTGTTGGTGTTAGTGCTATCGCTGACTCCGGAGCTCAGACTAATGTTTGGTCCTTCAACGAGTTCATTCGTCGTGGATTTCCACAACAATGTCTGGTCCCTGCTCCAGACCTGGCTGCTGCCAATCTTTCCCCTATTTCCGTTGAAGGAAGTTTTATGGCTCTTATCCAAGGCGCATCTCAATCCGCCTCGTTAATGAGCTGCCGTACTATGATCTATGTGAGCAAAGACGTCAACACCCTATATTTGTCACGTGACGCGCTGGTAGCTTTGGGTATTATCACCAGCACTTTTCCATTGATCGGGAAACATATACCACCCTACCGTTTCACTGTTGGCCCCCGTCCCACCCTTATTCGTGCGGTGAACGACGGTTGTGCCATGACTGGTACTAATCCTACTGACTCATGTACATGCCCACAGCGTACCGCGGTACCCCAAAGACCTACAGCCCTTCCATTCGTTTGTGTTCTGGAAAATATTCCTAAGATGAAATCGTGGTTATTGAACCACTATGCGGCATCTACGTTTAACACTTGCCCTCACCGGGCTTTGCATTCTATGGCTGGGCCCCCGCTTGAAATACATGTTGATCCGGCTGCCAAGCCGATTGCTTGTCATACCCCAGCATCGATTCCCCTTCATTGGCAACAAAAAGTATATGAGGATTTGCTGCGAGATGAGGCACTTGGCATTTTGGAGAGAGTCCCAGGTGGAGAGCCAACTACATGGTGTCACCGTATGGTAATAACAGGAAACATGACGGCTTGCCACGTCGCACTGTCGATTTATCTCCTCTAAATAAATTCTGTCAAAGGGAGACATTTGCTATGGAACCTCCTTTCAAACTCGCTCGACGCATTCCCAGTGGGACGTGGAAGACGGTGACTGACGCATGGAACGGATATCATAGTGTACCGCTCCGTGAATCAGATCGTCATCTTACCACATTTATCACTCCGTTTGGCCGCTGGCGTTATACCAGGTCTCTACAAGGTTTTTTGTCCTCTGGAGATAGTTATAACCGACGCTTCAGTGCGATTCTGACGGATTTCTTACGCCAAGAAAGGTGTGTTGACGATACAGTGTTCTATGACAACAATCTGGAGGAACATTGGTGGCGGACTATCGACTTCCTTTCTCTCGTCGGACGAGCGGGCATCGTTTTAAACCCGGATAAATTTCAATTCGCCCAGCAAACCGTAGACTTTGCTGGCTTTCGTGTCTCCGCTTCGTCGGTGGAACCTCTTCCGAAATTCTTGGATGCTATACGCGAGTTTCCCACTCCGGCGAACATCACCGACATCCGCAGCTGGTTTGGCTTGATCAATCAGGTAGCAAACTATGCCCAGCTTCGAGACCATTTGGCTCCTTTTAAACCGTTCCTTAGTCTCAAGCGGAAATTTGAACGGTCCAGTGAATTGGAGGAAGCGTTTGTTGCGTCGAAACACGCTATCATTGATGCGATTCGACATGGTGTGGAAATATTTGATCCTTCAAAGCCAACTTGCCTTCGGCCCAATTTTTCCAGCCGCGGCATCGGCTATTTCCTGCTTCAGAAGCATTGCATGTGCTCCTCCGAAATTCCGGGCTGCTGCTCAATGGGTTGGCGTGTGACATTGGCTGGTTCTCGATTTCTCTCTTCAGCTGAACAACGATACGCTCCGATTGAAGGTGAAGCTCTGGCTGTTGCTTGGGGATTAGAACAAACGAAATATTTTACTCATGGACGTGACACTCTTGTGGTTGTGACTGACCACAAACCTCTCATTAAAATATTTGGTAATCGCATCCTCGATGAGATAACAAACACAAGATTGTTTCGCCTCAAGCAGCGTACTCTTCTTTGGCGCTTTCACATTGCTTGCTTGCCTGGATCCTTTAATTGCGCAGCAGATGCAACGTCCCGACACCCAGTGTCAACCAGTGATATCGCTGATGTCCGATTGTCTCAGGTCGTGATGGCACCTGAAGATAAAGAGGAAAGCCTTTTGGCTTCAATTAGACTAGACACTTGCCAAGAACTGTGTATCAAATGGGACAAGCTGGCGTTTTGTACAGCTAACGATCCCAGTTTGCGCGATTTAATGCAAGCCATACGGCAGGGCTGTAACCCCGGCGATGCTTGAGATGTTTCGTATGGGCAGTATTTACCGTTATTCGAAAGTTTTTACATTCAGGATGGTGTAATTATGTACCGTGATCGTGTTGTTGTGCCGCCAGACTTGCGTGCAGAAGTCCTTAAGACTCTTCATGCTGCACACCAAGGGGTCTCGACGACGGAGAGACGCGCCCGTGCTACTATTTTTTGGCCTGGGATGACCCATGATATTAACATGAAACGTGCTTCCTGTGTATACTGCAACCGTAATGCGCCTTCGCAAGCTGCCACACCCCGTGCATTTTCAGCACCTCTCAGTACTCTCTTTGAGAAAATTTTTGCTGATTATTTTGATTACGGAGGTCGCCATTTTCTCGTCATCGGGGATAGATTGTCGGGATGGTCGGACGTATTCTTGACCACAGTAGGGTCCCACGTGGCGGGTGCGGCAGCTTTAGTTCGCCTTCTTCGGACTTACTTCGCCACCTTCGGCGTACCCGAGGAACTTTCCTCCGATGGAGGGCCTGAATTTAGAGCGTCTGCCACCCAAAAATTTCCGCAGACCTGGGGGGTTAGTCACCGGGTTTCGTCAGCGTATTTTGCCCAATCTAATGGTCGCACCGAGGTGGCGGTAAAGACGGCTAAGAGACTTCTCATGGCCAACGTTAGTCCGAATGGCGACATCAACAATGATGCTTTCTTGCGTGCAATGCTTCAACTTCGTAACACGCCCGACCCTGATTGCGATACGTCGCCAGCCGAAATTGTGTATGGCCACCCATTACGTGATGCTTTTTCGTTCATTAATCGTTTGGAGATGTTTTCGAATCGTTATGTTCGTCGTTCTTGGCGTGAGGCATGGCGGGCTAAAGAAACTGCTTTGCGGGTACGTGCTGGGCGTATGCACGATGCTTAAAGTGCTCATGCTCGACCCCTAGCTGCTTTGAAATGTGGTAATCGTGTATTTATTCAAAATCAAAATGGCCCACACCCCCACAAATGGGATAAGATTGGTGTTGTAGTTCAGCTGTTAAAGTTTGATCAGTATTGTGTTAAAATTGAGGCATCGGGCCGTGTTACCAGACGCAACCGACGTTTTCTTCGGTTAGCTCCGGGGCCCCGCTACCGTCCAGTGAATACTGGCACGTTTTCTGACCCCGACCCCCATCTAGTACACCTGCGCAATCAACTCCGACTTCCTCAGATGCTGGCTCTTCAGACTCTCAGTTGGTGCATCGTCCCGCTCCTACACCAATCCCCGATGAGCAACATAACCGTGATGGCTTTTCACCGGGTACTTTCGGAGCAACTCCTTCCCTTGACACGTCCGAACCACTTGTCTCGCCTGATATTCCACAGTTGCCCTTGCGACGATCCACACGCACCAGGGGCTCCGCAAAAGAATTAAACCCCGCAACTGGTCAATGGGTGGTTAAAGGCCTGTATTGTTAGTTAGTTTTTGTTTTACGCTACTAACTGAGGGGGGATGTGTAAGTGTGGCCTTTCTCCTTAACTACGTACTATGCTGAGCTTGTATGCTGCGCGCTTATTTGCTTTGATGTGGTTGCACGAGTCTTGCTTCTTTTTGTACTTTTATAGTCGAGCTACTTGTTTCGCTGCTATGCTAGCTTTCAGTTAAGGTTGATGCGAGAGCGTGTAGTTAGAGTTAGGGAGATCATCGCTTAGCTTGTTTTAACTCGTTATTTCTTTTATGCAGATATTTCGTTTCGATCATTTTCTAGTAATTATATTCAAGTGAAAATGAGTGATCGCTTTTTAATAGGGAGGGCCTTTTGGGATCCAAATTCCAAGTTTGCGGTAGTGTGTACTAAAGCACGTTATAATGAGCATTTTATAGGAAGTTACTGGAGAGGCGCCAATCAATCAAGCAAGCTCATAATGCATGTTATGTAGGAACATCATTTATTGCCAGTTATTGGTAGGCTATAACAAGGTTAGGGTTCATTAAAAATCTCCCAGAACTTGCGAAAAATCAGAGACCTGAGGCGGTATACTGCTCAACTTTTGTTGCTTTGTTTGTTGATTAGGTTAACGCATTGCGTTAAGTGCACAAAAGTTAAAGAGTATACCGCCCCTGGAATGATTTGCTTATTCTACTGTATATTTGCAATATTGGTAGCTTGAGTACATCACGAACTACGGTATGGCTATATTAACGGTAAATCAGTTTTGGTATACTCGCATTGATTGATTTTAACATCAACTTATATACAATATTGCTGCATCTGCTAGTGACAAATTGCTAAGTTTCACTTTGAGGTGGTTCAGCTTCGGTTACAGATAAAAAAAAATGGTTCCGACAATTGTTTACTGTGTTTCAATGCAAAAATTTTTTAAAATGGAGATTCTTTTTAGGGAAGCTTAAATTTGAGATAATTAAAATCAATTTTAATGGGTTGGTTCAAGTTACCATAAAGAGAAGTTTTTTTTTGAGCTTTCGCGTTGATTCTTTTTGAGGGGGGCCTTATTATGAAAGCGGATTCTTTTTGAGGGTGCTGTGCTTCACTGCAAAAAGTTTTATTAAAATGAAGGTTTTTTTTAGGGGAGCTTAAATTTGGAATAACTAAAATCAATTTTAATGGTTTGGTTCTAAGTTAAGAATAAGAGGAATGTTGTTTTGGAGTTTCCGCATTGATTTTTTAAGGGGGTCTTATTATCAAAGAGGATTCTTTTTGAGGGTGCTGTGCGTCAACGCAAAAAGTTTTATTAAAATGAAGGTTCTTTTTAGGGGAGCTTAAATTTGGAATTTTAACGGTTTGGTTCAAATTAACGAAAAAAGAAGTGTTTTTTGGAGTTTCCGCATTGATTCTTTTTGAGGGGAAGCCTTTTTTTTAAGGGGATTCTTTTTGAGGGGGGGCTTATTTCCAAAAGAGGCCAAGGGGTTCTCCTATTCAGGAGAACTGAAACTAATTCTAATGATGTATATGGTTCAAGTTTGCAAAAAAAAGTGTTTATTTTTTTGGAAGTTTATGTGTCGATTTTTTTTATTTTTTTGGGAGGGGCTGCGTATTTACAGTGAAAGTAGCTTTTTGTAATTGGGGATAACTAATAGGAAGCTTCTTTTTCACCGAAAAACTTTTAAGCAACCACGATTTTCAAAGTTTGGTAATCGGAAATTTTGCCATATTTGGGCATAATTTTCGGTTGCCATAGTTTCAGTTTCGCAGCAGCGGAACCGTTCTTCAGCTCACTCAAAACCATCACCGAAAAACAGTTCATCAGCCACACTCACACACTCAACTGTTTTCCGGTTTCTCAGATGCGAAAGGCATGGTTTGGCAGCAGGAAGACGGTTTCCAAAGTTTGAAAATCAAAGCAGTGGAGCCGAATTCCGCGTTAAATAGACACTTCCTAACTACTGTAAAAATAATTTTATTGGTATGGTTCAAGTTCATATAAAAAATTTTTTTTCACAGTTAACGCGATGATTCTTCTTGAGGGGGACCTTTTCTTTTAAGGGGGGGCGCCTGAGCGACCGCACAGTTCGCACATTCCCAAGACCACCACTGGGCCTACTTACCTCTAATTTTACCCCCTGGGTCCGCCCCTGGCCATAAGCTACAGAAAACATCGAAAGAGTCTGGCATACCGGTACTTCAGTCACTTGGCAGCATTAATTTTGTTCTTTTTTACTAAAAGGCAAGGTCAAAAGGGGACAGAGATGGGCGCGATACTCAATTTTTGAGTTAATCGATATCAATACACGATACTTGAAAATATAGTTAATCGATACCGATACACGATACTTTGAAGAGGTGTTAAATCGATATCGATTCTCGTATCGCTGATACAAGTGTCTCGATACAATATCAGGAAAAAAAATTAACTAAAAAACTTGGTTTACAAATGAATTAAAAAACAGCTACAAGTTTGCAATCTGCGGACAATTGCAAAACGTAAAAATATCACGTATTTTTTTATTCATTTTGTTGCATATATCCTCCTATCACGAGAAAGCGATCAATGCGCTATACGAGCTCGCTTAGGAGTTGCCGGCCATCTGTCTACCACATCAAGATGGGGGAATCCCGCTAAGAACCTTTACCAATGGCACAACAATTGAACTTGCCGGCTTGTTCTCTACACTGTCCCTTTAATGCTGAGCGTCAAGCAGGGAAGCTGTGAATACCAATTTTAAAGTCATTGGTTTGACTCGACTCGGAATCAAAACTCAATCTACAGCTCCCGAGGCGAACGCTCTTACCACTCGGCCATCTGGATCTGAGCTGTTAATTGGGACATGTTATAATTTCACAATTAACGTTGTTCAATGGCGTTACGAAACAATTGCAAATAGGCTAGTGATAAGAGAAATTTGCGAACAGTACGTCGCTTGGAATCAATGAGGGAATTTAGCTTCATTTCACATTCTTCAGAAACCGGAACTGTACACGCAGTCAACACCTGATAAGATTGCTCGTGATCAAAAACAGTATCGAGATACTTGTATCGGCGATGCACAAAAATATGCTTGATCGATACCGATACTGTAGTGAAACACTTAATCGATATCGATGCAAAAGTATCGTGCGATGCGTATTGCCGATACAAGTATCTCGATACTGCCCATCTCTGAAAGGGGATTACCTTTTTGACCCCCCTCCTCCCCTAAATACGTTCATGACTAGAAGGAAGAGGAGTATCGTAATGAATTAAAAGTTATCCGTAAGTTCTTCGTGCATAAAAGCGTTTGCATTAACAGTTTGTGAGGGCGAGGCGAAAAGAAACTCCTCTGTACTTCATCGACATTGCTAGATCTTCGTCGCTTTGATTGTGCGAACAAACAGACAAAAAACTGTCACTTAAGCAAGTTGAGCTTTCATCACGGTCGTTCTCGGTGTCTTTACTTATCGAAGTATCTAGAACAGTGTTTCTCAAAGTGGGCTATATCGCTCCCTTGAGGGCTCAGATGGCCGAGTGGTATGGAGCATCTGTCTCTTCAGATGAAGACTCGGGTTTGATTCTGAGTCGAGTCAAACCAATGACTTTAAAATTGGTATTCACAGCTTCCCTGCTTGACGTTCAGCATTAAAGGAACAGTGTGGAGAACAAGCCGGTAAGTTTACTTGTTGTGCCGTTGGGAAAGGCACTTAGCGGGATTCCCCCATCTTGGTGTGGTAGAAAAGATGGCCGGCAACTCCTAAGCGAACTCGTATAGCGCATTGATCGCTTTCTCGTGATAGGAGGATAAATATGCAACTAAAAAAAAAAAAAGAGAAGCACCAGGGAGCGAAGCGCAAAAGAGGGCAAAAGCGGCGAAGGAGGGCGATAGCTCATGAACCGCGTTAAGATCTTTTTTGCTTTTCACCGCATTTTTCTTAGCGAATTGGGTAATTCCCATTCATTAGTAGCTCTCACCCTTGCGAGGTTTTAGAACACAAGCTTATCAGGGCGAGGGGGCGATGATGATATGCAGAGTACCGTAACGGGGCAATGGCACAAAAAAGTTCGAGAATCACTGATCTAGAGCATTGTCGGTTGCCTTGTTCAGTACATTGATCATTTTTCTTTTCAATTTGGCCTCAGTTTCAGTGGGCTCGTCAAAGAACCAAGCTCATTATTACGAATGGAATGAAATTACATATCTTTTTTCCATTTTTTTAGCGGAAGAAGATGCCCCATAAAAGTAACTGTAACTTTTGAGGTTCTAAAGTGGTAACTAGTTACAAATTCTGTTACTTGTGCGAACAACTATATTCATATTTTAAAATAATTCGAGCAAACGCTTCATAGTAACTTCACAATCTTAGTATTACGAATACTTAGGCTACTCACACAACAGTCGCACAGTAAAAAGTAACGGTAACATAACAAGTAAAAACTACAACACGCACCTACAGAAATAGAAAATAGGCCTTAGCTACAGTGATTTTACTGCATTGAAACGTAGCAACAACCAAGCTAGTCAAAAAAGCGTTTCCCTAATTTTTCTTTACGCTAAATGAACTACTCAAGTAGTCTTAACTCTGTTGAATGTTGATAGTGTCAACTAAAAACAGGCTGTCCAGCTAGCTATCAACCTATCAACAAAAAATGAAAAAAAATTATGGCAATTTGCTGGAAAAAATGAAAAAGATGAAATATTTAGTAAAAACATGAAACAAAAAAATCCGGAAATGTCTAATTTTCCACGCAAAATCAAGTGAAAAGCAAAAAAAAAAGTCACCACGTCCGCAGATGTCCGATTTTCCGCGAAAAAGCAAGTGAAGAGCAAAAAAAAGGTCATCACGCCCGCGAAAAAATGAAAAAAAAAAGACAACTGACTAAAAGAATGAGAGTGGATAACCTGTAAAAACAATATTGAAAAATCAGCAGCATTTCGGTGAAAGTAAACGTACATTTAAGTTCGTTAGAATAAACAAAAAAAAAACATTCTGCAAAAGTAACTGCATGTGACCCAGGGAAACAGAGCACAGATCCAGCTTCTAATTTTTTGCTAACAGGCAACACGTTGGCAACACAGGCAAAAATCCTTTTCAATCAGTTCTATCTCAACGTTTTGACAATATGAAGAATTTTGAAATTTGAGAAACTGCCCCCACAAGCGTTTCTTATAATTTTTCACATCTGACAGAATATTACTAAATTGTTTTACAACTACAGCAAAAGCTTTTAGGCAATGAAAATGAAAATTCTATACAAAAAGACAAACAAAGCAACGTAATGACAATAAAGCCTTAAGCTGCATTTTCCAGCATAAAGCCCAGCATTAGCGCATCATAACAAATCCAATAATTACGAAATCTATTGCTATGTTGCGTGTCTAAATTTTTATTTCCATAATTATACAAAAGAGGTGAAAGAAAATAATTGCATCTAACGATAAATTTCACATCTGAAACGAAAAACAATCGGTCAAAAACAAAAAAAGTACTCAAAATTTCACGTTGTCACGACTAACATGACAAAATACATTTCCTCATCGCTGGTAACAGCAGACAGAATACAGCTATTATTTTTCAATTCTTAACACACAAGCTACAGATACGATATAGTTACAGTAAAGCAGAAAGTACAATACGGCATAACGAGAAAACTTGCAAACTAGAAAAGCAAAACAATGTACTCTTCTGTACGGTACAGTGGAAATTCGTTGACGAAACTACCTTCATCTGTACAGTAGTTTTGCATGAGCGATGAGCGAGCAATGTATACAGCACAGCTTTGTCAAGAAAGTTGATTGACCAAGGACGAGGACCCATACTGTCCCATAGTTTGATATGTTATGACCTGTTGAGTGTTGATGTTTCAAAAAAATCATTATTTTATTATGTACATCTGCAATAGCTTGACCGAAAGTAAATAATCACTACTCCTAATTTCTTGATATCTGGGGAACCGGTAGCTAAAACCACGGCTTGTTAAATCCAACATTAGCTACATTGATAAATAAGCGTTTCCTGCATTTATGGCTTACCAACAAAAGGTTAAGATCAAAAAGCAGCACGATTTAATGCAAATGACGGCATATAAAATTTCAGTCCATATTGCAATTCCATGCTAGGCTAGACGCATTTATTTCTACAATTTCTACTTGAGCAGTTTTAGGTCAAACTTTTGTAAGCACAAAATCACTGTAATACACTAGCTGATAGATGAAGCTTTTTGGATGTTTCTTCACACGACATTTGCTCGGTTTTAGAAAGCTCGTTGTCTTGGCAATCTTTTTCTTCCCATCTCATTATCAAAGCGTGCTCGGGAGCACGGAACACATCGAGACCGGAAGCTAATGCTTTCTCATAAAGTTCAGCACCACTAAAACAAAAATTCCAGTAGATGTCAGCAACTCCTTCTAAAGAAAGCATTGACGCTGCCTCTCATCGGGAAATTAATAACTGTGAGTGAGTGTTCTGTTCCTATTTATGTTATTGCGCAATTATGTTTCCAAACAAAAATAAAGTGAAAAAAAAGTGATGCTTGAAGTGAATGGGTGCTGGGCAGCGAAACCGAAGAAGGCTAAAGCAGACGTGGAGGAGACAAGTTAAAGAGAGTGTAAAAGAATAAGGTTGTAGGTGGAGAGGCCGCAAATCGGACAAGATGGAGAGAGAGTGAAAGCGATCGCTGAGGAAATGAGAGGCATCCGGCCATCCACGGTCACGAAGAAGACACCGGATTGAAACTGGATAGTGATGAACATTGAACAGTGAACACTGCTTAACGGTGACGTGCGCATGTTAGAGCTCCTACGTTACGGATTCGATTTAAGGCAAGAGTCGATCGCATTTAGCATGTAAACCAGATGGTGGTCGACGTGGATCAAATGATTATGACTTAAAAGGATTCAATTTCTAGGTTAATATTAGTCATTTTGAAAGAAAAAAGAAAGCCGAGAAGATCTAGAAAATCAATTAGACAAATCGCATTTAAAGTTTCAACTGGAAGGTTTTATTTTTGAAATGACTAAAAAGCGGAAGTTTGTGTAAAAATTTAAACAAACCAATTTGAATATTATTTCAATTCCCAAAAATTTTTTATTGGCAAAACAACTCGAATATACGTAATTGTCATATATACCACACCACCAAAACAGAAAACTGCAGAACATCTTCCGCAACGGCATATGAACTTGAGTATCAACGCTAATGAGACACCAAAATACAAGAAAATAGTTTTTATCGCAAAAACTAGCTAGTTGATGTTCCATATTGATCGACTTACCTCGAAAAAGTTTCGCCGCCGGACGCGCGCAAAATGTCTTGTTTATATCCACAAAATAAGCTGTAATCAAAAGACCGCCAAAATCCTGTCTGTTTCGAAACTTCACGCGTCCCAACATCCTAAAAACATTAAAATTTTTACGCGCACAAACATCAAAAGCGAAAAACAAGCACTTGAACAACTAACACAAAAACTTGAAATAAAATACACACCAAAGCAATTTTGATACTCTTAAAATGAAATGCAACAGAAAGAGTTGAAATTTGGAAATAACGAATTCTCACCATAGAAACTAATAAAAAAAAATCGAAACTAAACCACTACTCCATCTAGAGCCATAGATAACAAAGTCAGCGAAAGTCAATGATAAAAACAATACTTACATCAGATTCCAATTGTTGGAAAGGTGCTGGAAAGTATAGTCTTTCTCCTGGCACTGTATTCAATCTGGCGTGGTGAAGAAAGTCGGGAGACATCTAAACATTAGTAGTGTTAGGTTTTACTAAATCTCTATGCTATGCAGCATAGAGACTAGCAATACATGAATAAAAATCACTAAACCAAACTTCAATTATATACTTTGATTTTGACATCATCAACTCAGAAATTACTGGGTTTAATTTCAAAGCCTGTAAACCCACTCCGTACATTTTCAGACGTAACTGTAAGAACTGCTAAAAAGAGGACATGAAAAATGAATTGTTGTCTGATACTATACCGAAATAGTTCAGTCAACTACATTTAATCAATTTCTTCAGTACCAAATTCAATTGGAGGTATTAACTTACTCACTTGTACGAAAAGATTAGTTGAACAGAGAAGGGTATTGGCTGGTACAGCCCGTACCGCCATTCCGATTCCTTTTATATACGAGAAACCTTCTGTCCTTCCATTGATCCATCTATAAATAATTAGCAGCTATAAGTAGTGGTTAAGTACGGTACTCCAAGTATCTGTAATAGGTCTTAATTATTTTGTTCGTCAAATTTATTTGCCTCTAACAAAAAAATTCGGGACGGTTGACTAGCATACAGTCGGACGAGAACTATTGCGAAGAAAACATTTACCTTACTTAACGTGGGCCCAAAGTGAGCTGGCGTTGCGCATTTAATTACTTTATGTCATAACTACTTTTTTCCAACTGTGATGTTAAAAATTTGACTGCGACAAAAAAGCGATAAAAAAAGTAACGTTAAGTATGTTGACTGTTCAGTGTTTATTGATGCTCAGTGTTCAGCCATCCACAGAAAAAATGCCTTTGAAACGTAGAGGGGCGATTAAATCGGAACTTCCAGATTACCAAGCACACGTGAAGTGACAACATATGTTTACTCAGCATGATGTTATGGCGATGACGACAGACGCGTTTCGCATTAACTGATGCTCTTCAGTACCGTGTAATCGCAAACACAATAAAGCAAAAGCGAAAATATAAGATTAACGTTCACCGCGCAATGCAAGCTCGACCCCAAATTATACTGTTGTATTGACAGCCGTGGGAATACACTCAGAAGAAATGACAGCCGTGGGAACTACGTTTCAATGCAACAGGTGTAATGCCTCTTGGCGCCTATGGATTTAGGGGTCCCGGTAAATTGCCACGCGAAAATAAAAGAGGGAGTCTTCTTGCTGCCTATGGGTTTAGGAAGCGTTTGTTGTGTTATATTTTCTTTTACAGCATTCCCCAAGAGCTTACCTTGGGGGCGTGTGTACTCTGCGTACGCATATATTATCGCGAAAGTGCAATGAAAAGCATGTCTATTGGTTTTTCGTAGAGCACTTGTTTTCAACCGTCTTGCAAGCATGACGTCATTCAATCTAACACGTAGTCGCCGGTTGTCTTGATCTAATTGTGCTCGCGCTTTTCTTTCTCATTTTGTCCCATGAGAAGGCAATCAGTCGAGCCCTTGCCAGACGAGAGATCATTCCTGTGCTTGGAAAAGATGACGAACAAACAAGGGAGACGTCGCAGGTCACGTATTCCTCAGGCACAATCTTTTGGCGTGAAGGATTCTGGAATGGGAACCACGGCTGTCAATGCAACAGTATAATATGGGGTCAAGCTTGCATTGCGCAGTGAACGTTAATCTTATATTTTCGCTTTTGTTTTATTGTGTTTGCGATTACACGATACTGAAGAGCATCAATTCATGCGAAACGCGTCTGTCGTCATCGCCATAATACCATGCTGAGTAAATATATGTTGTCAATTCACGTGTGCTAGGTAATCTGGAAGTGAAGAAAAAATGACTTGGACCTAAGTGTAAAGGCCAAACAAGCGTGGAGGTTTTGTTAAAATAGAGTGATCAAATACAACGCTCAGTCGCTCACCCCAGTGATAAATCTGGATATTTTTGTTTGTACAAATTCAGCAGTTTCAAGCTCTCGGAAGCTTTCTCATCGGGAACGTCAGATTTCTTTTCTGACGAGGTGGAAAAGAAAAAAACCAGCAACAATGAGACTCCACCTGCTCTGTCCGCAGACATGCACGCCTGAAATAAAATACACTCTGAAGAAATATAATTTGCAGTTTTTATATTTATTAGAAGGATGGTCAATATATTTCAATATATTTTTGGGTTCAACATCGCCTATAGTGTCGGGCACTTCTTGGGCAAGATATAGTGTGTGCATTAGAATGCAAAAAATTTTAACCAGACAACACTAAGTCCTTCGCAATGCACACAACGCCAACTATGTATACTGTTTCGGCCCCAACGGGGATCAAACCCCAATCTAATATGCACAAATACAACGAATATTCAAAGAAACCTTCGCTTTTTGCAAAACATAGAAATAGTAACATCGCAAGATGAAACTCGAACCAATTGTTTCAGCTAGATTGCACTTAAAATCTGTAAAAGTCTCCTGTTCAGAACTATAATTGACAAAAAAAACTACTGCAATTCGGAATCATAACTGAATAAATGAATCTTAACGTTTAGGTATTATGCCATTTTCACCAAAGTGAGTTATCACATATTTTTTACATTAAGCAAACTAGAAACAGGAAAAACATAACGGGAAATGATATCATATCAACAATGTTACGTAACTTTGCCACTGGCATCGCAGTATATTTCCCATAACAATTTACATAAAAGCAGTTGTGTTTTATTTAAAATCGAGAAAATGCAAAAGAGGTTATTTTTGAAACAACCAAGGCTTGTTTTAATAAAATATAATTCAGTCTGAATGCCCTGGTTACTTTCGATTACTCGAGAGCATCTCTGAAGAGACCCACTAAAGTTGAAACAGTGGCTTGTCAGAAGATTAGAAATACTCCAATTAAAAACACAATGAAAAGAGCAGAAAATGATCTGAAAATCGCATACCTGTTCAAACATCTGCATAAACTCTTTTAGATGTGGAGATCCATCTTGCAAGGGAAGGACAAAGTTTACTTTAACTTTAGGAGCAAGCTGAGTGCTTATGGGAACCATGCGGTCGTATGGTTGATCGATGTAAACTGTGCTGATCTAAAACGAATCAAGACAAGAAAAAGGTCAAATTAATCAAGTTCAAATCAACAGCTAACCGCAAAATTACATCAGCGTGCATCATCTAGCTATGCATTCACGTCAACTGAACTGTTACTTTCAAAAGAAAAACAGGTACTCGAAGAGTTGGCCAGAAAATTTGAATTTAAGAAGTCCAAAAATACGTGTAATGAATACAAATATAGCTAGTTAAAAGTTTTCCTTGTGTAAAGAAATGGTTATGTGCCTGCAATAAAGGCGACGTATTTTATCAAAATAATACGATCAAATATAAAATGCAACTCAGAATATAACGGAAAACACGTTTTTAAAGGAAAATGTTACGCGTCCAAAATAACCTTGTAGAGGCACAAAATAGCAAAGCTATTTTCTCCATATCTTTCCATGCTTCTAGGAACCCGATTTTCATTTTTAGGGACCCAAAATAAGACCGGGCGGTAAGCTTAGTTGTACGGACATTGCTATTGGTTCAGGAGGTCTGGGGTTTCATTCCCGGGCCGGTCAAATCGGACACAGTGTCGCCAATGGCTCGCCACCGCTGCACCGTTTCTTCGGAGCTGCGTTGCCCAGCTCAGGCGCGGCGATGAACTCCGCCACTTGCTACACGCTTTGGAGAAATAACGCGAGTATAACGAAGATTTGATTTTGGGCTTGCATCAGGTTTTTAAAACAATTTAAAAAACATGAACATTCTCGTAAAGTATGAAAACCATTCATGTTATACGGTACCTCCTTGTTTTTCCACTGAACATCCACCATGTACTGAAAGCCAACTCCTGGTACAACACGACGGAACACAGTGGGTACACTCAAATCGGATTCCCAGCCATATTCCTTCTGTATACACCACAAAGCAAAAAAATCACTCAACTATCTCACTATTTTCAAAAAGCATCAACCCAACCACGAGAATCGCGAAGATGATACTTAGTACATCTTTAAATGCAAAAGTGCTTTTGCTGGATGAATTTAAGGATGTACGCAGTTGAACGAAACGGAGAGGGTGAGAGCACTTTCAAAGTGGTAGTCACTAATCAGATCGTTTTTGTTAAACGTACGAGACCGGATAATGAAATCATCAGCATGTATTTCATATGGGATGGTAAGAGTTTTCAAATGTTTCAAAATTCTGAACCAATGAAATCACTCCACTTTAATTATAGAACATTCTATTCACAACTATCAATTTACACCGAAATTCATTTACTGAAAACTGCAGCAACGACATACGCAGAGCAGCTTACCTTTGCTTCGTCCAAAGCAAACTCTTTTACTTTTTCCAACACCCTTTTATCAGCGTCAGTTAAGTCTCGACTTGGTTCATCGCCATCAGCCACTAATATTTTCGGATGAGGTTGATCTAACTCAATCTTGTCCCAAGAAATAATGTCACTATGCAAGTACCTGATATAAAAAGAAAATTGCTGAATACAGAATGAATGCTTATCAGCGACGTCTAACAGCAATTGTAGTGTTTCTAACAGTCCGACTCTGTGGCCAAACCCGGGCACCTACTAATTCTCTCACTTGATTTCGACAAAATGGATTTCGACGAATCGTACCATACCCTTAAAAAGCTTTTACATATAGCAAAAAGTTCAATGTTATTCTCTCTATGCGCTGCTGAATTTTCTAGAGCACAATCAGTTTCTAGAATCAGACAATTTGAATTAATCAAAGCTAACTTATTTGCGTTTCCATTTCTTCCCAGTATTAAACGATCATCAGCCATACCGCCTTCTTGAACAAGAACTTTATCCATAGTTTGAATGATATTGTGATAAACATCATTGCTTCTGAAATAATAAGAAACGTCTTAATTTGAAACCTTAATCCCTATCTTATCTTATAATTGAAAACACAGAGTATCTTATACTTCAATTAGAGAACTCGGTTAGGTGATCAGAAGTCAAAGGTTTGAAACCTAGAAACTAACGCTAAATTTACAAATCGAGATGCGGTGTCTTTGTGAGACAAATACGTAACACACTTCGAAAAAATCCTCAGAGGGTTTAAGAAGATTCATTTCAGACACCACATGAGTAAAAACTGCAAACAAAATACCAGGAGGGCCTAGCTCAAACATCGTCAAGGCCAAAGTTGGCCATATCTTCATCTAGATAAAATCCAGAAATCATTGGTTTATGAACTTACTTTTTCGTTTCGTTTAATTGTAGATTTACGAAAAAATAGTGAAGTTTGTACATTGATATTTCATTTTTAACAGGATGGATTGAAATAGCGTTTTCGTATGGATTTTTTAAACCATCTTCAAATGACTGTAGTTCCCGGTTGCTGGTTTTATGAAACAAATTCTGAAATAATGTACAATGACGTTTGAAAAGTCGATTTTCAGCAATCACAAGAGTATTAAAACTAAATTGCATATAGACATCGACACTATATCCATGTTAGAAGTGGCGACACGTTATCACTAAAAACATAACCAAATAAGCACCTACCTAATAAGTATGAAGAACCACCAAAAACTAAGCAATGCGATCATTTTGTTTCAAACTTAAGGTTAAACATAAAATGAATATAAATTAATACCAGTAACTATTTTTTCTTCAAATCTTTTATAGCATTACAATTGTTTGAGTGCAAATTTCATGTTGTTATCTAGATACAGTATTTGGTTCCATCGTTTCCACTGTTATGGTTTCTGCAATTTTATATTTATTTATTTTCTTTTGTTAAGCTCTTTTGATCTAAATTTCTTTACGGAAAAAGTCCTACACAAAAGCGTTATTATTATCATAAAGAAAATTAAAAACAGCTTACCTGCCCTGGTGAAACGCAAGTTTTGTTAAGAAAACGCAAAACACATCGGGATAACTGCAAGCCTGGAGACGCGCTATTGTCATTGTAATCTCGTTGGCACAGCACTAAACGGGGGCAAAGGTGCTGGAGAGCGTGGCGAGTGAAAATAAACCCTGATCCTAGATCACAGTGATATTTGGGGTCGTTGGTATGAACCCGTTCGTTATCATCGTTTGCGACTTTCCTCCCTAAAAATTTTACAAATCTGTAACTTAAGTCTCAACCGAAAACTTGATCTTCGATTATGTTTGACAGCGACAAATTTTGAGCTACCGCTGCGATGTTTCTTCGAAGTTGTGTTGCCAAGGCGCTAAGCTGCGTAGATGGGCATCGCAACTCGTTACACGCTTCGACGAAAAACCGCGAGTATAAAGAACATTTTTTTTGACATTTGACTTTCGTAAGATAAACTGACTTATGCTGAAAGTAATCATAATGCAACGATGAAAAATACTACTTTTTAACGCAACCACTCGCTGAGTCGTAAAAAAGTCTGGCAGAAGCGCCCTTACGCAATTACAGTGGGTCTATACTTACTTCATCAAAACACCAACAGTACAATTAAAAATATCCTTGATTTACTACTAAAGTTGACACAATATCCAATACTTACCTAACCACATGGAGTCGGAATCGTACAAATTATTGGCGAAACTCAACAATTTTGGAAGATAAACATATGTGCTACTATCGGCAACAAAAAAGTGGTGGTGAGTATCAATATGCTGGCTGCAGAGATCATTTAAAACCTGGTATATCATCGGGGTTGACGCTAATCCATGTTCCTGAGAACTTGCTGAAATAAAAGCCGAATTTAGCACAAAAAATTTAAAAATCATAAAGCAGCTGGGGCAATCAAACCTTTCTCGGTGTTAAATGCTAGGCACGGTTCCCTCTAACGTGCGAAATCTGACAAAAATGATAATTTTGAGCAAATTTTTTCAATTTTCCTTTAAACTTGCAGACTCGAATGGCGATTTTCGGCCGAATTTGAATCAAAGCGTTCAATATTTTGGAGAAAAACCAAAGCTTCATAGTCTGGAAACTCAACTTTGAGGCAAAAATTGGATCAAACTTACTTGAAACCCTCTACATGTTTGGGCAAATTCGCACTTGCTAAAAACTTCCAGAAAACAGTGACGTTAGATATATTGCCTACGCAGCAATGCTTGTCTGCTGTGCATAGCATGACGGAATATAAAAAAAAACTTTCAAAAGCGTATAACTCAAAGTAAATTAAGCAAAAAAACATCTTGTCTTGAATATTTTTTGAACTACTGTTTATTGAAAAATAACGTACGCCACCTTTAGTACGGTTGGTGATTTTACACTAAAATTACGCACCAGTCAAATGTTGAACCTTAACTAAGTTTTCCTTGGCTATTTCCACACCCATAGGAACATAAAAAGTCATATCTCCATTTCCCAGAATGACCCAATCTGTAAAAATAACATGTAGAGTTTGCAAGCAATGTCGGCGAATCGAAACCACCCTAACAAGTTACCTAATACAAAAATACACCTTCTAAAACTAATATTCTGCATATAGCATTACTTAGTAAACAGCGCATTATATTGTAAAGACTTCTAAAACACGTCGGTGTACATTTTGCTAACGTAACATCTGAGCTGACAGCAGTGAATTTGTAATATGCTTTGCAAATCTACCTTTGGCCCAAGTTTTTTGATGAATATCAAGCAAAGATTGATCGTTCGTTGAGGGATGTACCACTGCTACAAAAACTTTCTTTTTTAATTTCAATTCTTGAGATAAATAACCAGGAATATGAGCTGGTGATAGATGCTCCTCCCAAGAAGGATCCTAAATAAAGATCGTTTCGTGGTAATCACTCTTGAAGGGGAACTGAAGTACAAAATTATTTTTTCACGAAAGGTATTAAAAAATACGACGAATTCAAAAATGGCATTAAAAGTTTTCAAATGCTTTTAGTTTACAAAAAATGGGCGTTGCAAGTTACAAGACGATGATATTATAAGTATATATACATTTTACGCATTGAAGCGTGCGAAAGTTACAGCTGCAATGTTTGTCAACCGAAATCTTTTTGTCTGACCGAAGGTCGAATATTGCAACTGTAACTTTTGCACGCGTCGATGCGTAAAATGTACACTATTATGTCATCATATTAAATTCTAAACGCCAATTTTTCGTTAACTAAAAGCATTTAAAAACTTTTATTGCTATTTTTGAATTCGTCGTATTTTCTAATGCCTTTGGTGAAAAAATAATTTTGTACTTCAGTTCCCTTTTAATCCCCTTTAATTTAAACAGCAAATAAAAATCTTTAAAAGTGTACAACTACTTGGTATGACCAACTCGGCCTAACCCTGTCACTAACCCCTAGCCCTAAACCCGACCTGAAATAAAAGCGATCAAAGCGCTATGACGAGCTCGTTTAGGAGTTGCTGGCCACCTGTCCACCACACCAAGATGGGGGAATCCCGCTAAGTGCCTTTCCCAACGGCATAACAAGTAAACTTGTCGGCTTGTTCTTTACACTGTCCTTTTAATGCTGAGCGTCAAGCAGAGAATCTGTGAATACCAATTTTAAAGTCATTGGTTTAAGCCGACTCGTAATCAAATCCGAGTCAGCAGCTCCAAGGGCAGAGCTCTTACCACTCGACCATCCGAACTCCAATACACTGTTTTATCGCCGATTCGCCACTCCAAGGTACCCTATGCCAAGTTGGTCACGCTAAAATGTACTGGTTGAAAAACTTACTGCAATAGTAAAGAACACTCCCAAAAATGGACTGAGTGAATCCTGACTTTCCTAATACTTCAAGAAAAAATATGCAGTAGGGGTAGGAAAACATAAAATAATACACAAAACGAATCGCAGTAATTTTAACCTTTTCCCTTTGTTCATATTAATATTTCACACATGCACAAATTCCAAAAAATATACTCACTTCCACTGGTCCTGGATCAGCTTCAGCTTCGATTGGAATTGATCTCGTTAATTCTGCTTCGGATTCAGCCATGTTTTGGGACAATTTACGCTCCATAACACCATTGCCTTCAAAATCATGAAAAAATTAAGACCCACATCAGCCACGTAACTTGCACACGTGCTCCCCAATTAAGGACGAGATCATATCACACAAAATTACGTGAACCTTTCATTTACCACAAAAAATGATGCCATAACGTAATTTTTTTTCAAAATTGAACAGTTTCACACACCATCAAACTACTTAAATGGATTTTAGAACTACGCTAAACTTAAACTACAAATAGGGTTGTAAGTTCAAGCCAAATTATGCACAAACAAAGCAGACCCAAACAATTGCATATGTATATATCACACCTACCGGGTTTAGAAAGCGAAGCTTTGTTTTGTTCTATGGGAAGAAGATCTAATTCATTATTCTGGCCACTTTTAAACCAAACTTGCCCAAATATGGCAAAGACCAAGAACAGCAACACTGATATTCCAATGCCACATGCTATGCCGGCACAGAATGGTAAAAAATTACGGCCAAGTCTGGGCGAATTTTTTCCACTTGCCATATTGTCATACACAAATAAGAATAAAAGATACAAAACTGAACAAAGATATCATTACACAAAATATATACATTAACAACATTACGTAAAAAATATCGAGGCACAATGAATGTATTATATTAAGCAATAGATTTACTGTACATATAGTCGGTCCACGACTTTTAGGTGCGGACGGTTAGTCGCGAGACAGTATGTCGCGAGCGGTTAGTCGCCAGCTCTATTTATATCTCTACGCATAACGTTCTAAACTCGACTCGTGCATTTTTTCGTTTTTGGGGGGGAATTTTTTTGTTGTTGAAATATATAGGTTTAATTTGAAGAAGTAACAATACAGCAGAGCTCTGTAAATGGTACATGTTTATTGTAGCGACGTGGAGATGAGATACGTTTGTAACGTAAGTAATGAAGGTGACATTTTATAGCAGACGTAAAACAAATTTCTATTTCAAATCAAAGCTATTTTAATCAAATTTAGAGACATTTCACGCAAAAAAGTAATTTCATGAATATGCAAAATCATGACGCAATCAACACGTTCTAGCGTCATTAGGCAGCGCAAATAAGTTTTCAAAAAAAAAAATATTCATTATTATCGCGTATTATGTCAAAGTACGTAAACGAGTACGGAGGAGAAACGTTGCTGAAATGGCGAGCCGTAGACGACACTGGGTCCAATTTGAATAGCTGGGTAATCAAACCCCGGACCTCCCATACCCAAGTTGATGCTAATACGGAAAAAAAATTTAAAGCTTAATACATCGAAGTGACAAATAGCTACGCTCAGCAATACCGTATTTGATATTACAAAGGTTGTAAAAAGTGTTCAACATGAATTACGTGTGTTTAAAATTAGTACGTTTTATAATGTAATTTTTCAGTGAATGTTTTTGCGCATTTGACAGTTTTCACATTATCTGCAGTACTATTACATGCATCCTAATCAACGTAAATAAAAAGACGATCGTTAATTATGAATTTCAGAATATAAATTTTTTAAAACGTCAACAGACTCAACACTTTTTACAATTTCTTTAATGTCAAATACGGTATTGCTGAGCGTAGCTATTCGTCACTTCGATGTATTAAGCTTCAAATTTTTTCCGTATTAGCATCGACTTGGGTATGGGAGGTCCGGGGTTTGATCCCCAGGCTATTCAAATTGGACACAGTGTCGTCTACGACTCGCCATTTCTGCAACGTTTCTCCTCCGTGGTTCGAAGCTGTGTTGGCCAAGCGCTTAGCCGCGGAGATTAGCCTCGCCGCTCGTTTACATACTTTGACGTAATACGCGATAATAATGAATATTTTTTTTTGAAAACTTATTTGCGCTTCCTAATGACACTAGAACGTGTTAATTGCGTCATGATTATGGGTATTTATAAAGTTAATTTTGGCGTGAAGTGTCTCTAAATTTGATTAAAATAGCTTTGATTTGAAATAGAAATTTGTTTTACATCTGCTATAAAATGTCACCTTCATTACTTACGTTACAAACGTATCTCATCTCCACGTCGCTACAATAAACATGTACCATTTACAGAGCTCTGCTGTATTGTTACTTCTTCAAATTAAACCTATATATTTCAACAACAAAAAAATTCCCCCCCAAAAAAACGATAAAATGCACGAGTCGAGTTTAGAACGTTATGCGTAGAGATATAAATAGAGCTGGCACCTAACTGTCCTTGCACCTAAACGTCCTGGCGCCTAACCGTCTTGGCAACTAACTGCCCGCGACTAACTGTCCGCGCCTAAAAGTCATGATCCGACAGATAGTACATACATCGAACACGGACAACTGACCACGAGTCAACTGACCGCAGTCAACTGATCGCCATGCAAACTGACCGCCGCGACAACTGACCGCAAAAAACAGCTCTGTGCGCTGTATCGTAGCGAAATTGCGCTTCGTGTGCTGAATAATTTAACAAGGCTCGAAAACAGGCTCACAGCGGGGAGTAGGTTCGGTCAGGGTCAAGTTCGCTTACGGTTAGGTTCGGTTAGTTAGAGTTGGGTTCAGTTAGTTAGAGTGAGGGTTAGGTTCGGTTAGTTAAGAGTTAGGTTCGGTTAGTTAAAATCAGGTTCGGTCAGGGTTAGGTTCGGTTAGAGTTAGGTTCGGTTAGGGTTAAGTTCGGTTAGGGTTAGGTTCGGTTAGGGTTAGGTTCGGTTTGGTTCGGTTAGTTAGAGTTAGTTAGTTCCACGTGGCGAAAGTTCTTGTTAATAAATTAGGTGTTTTCGGCGGTCAGTTGACTCGCGGTCAGTTGGCGGCGGTCAGTTGTCGTGTACTGTACATACATACCCTGCACTCCCACTCTATGTACTCCGTTTTAATGTAAAGCAGGATTATTTTGCGAAATGGAAATACCTATGGGCAAAATCATACACCATTGCAACAAAACCTTTTAATCAAAAACTCAATTCAAGTATAGAAAAAATTGATTTTCAAGGAAGCACTAATAAGCATTATATAAAACTTTAAACAGACATTAAACCAAATTAAAGCTGTTTTCAACATGTAAGTCATCAACATGATTGCATTAGTACATCCACAATGTCTAAGCCCAGCAACAGAGTGTTTTTTCAAAACTATTGCCAAATGCTTTGCATACATTCGTGGTTCAAGTAGCCTAAACTAAACTCCAAGCGACACGAGTTAAATCTAAATAAAGTTTATCTTCAACAAAAACTTTGTTTTGTTGTATTTTACCCATAACGAGTTCATATGCAATGCTTATTTTATGCAAATAATAAATCAACCAACAGCCAATAACAATAGAACATTATTACAAACTGCTAACCACCTGAAAATCAAAGGGCCTTAAGAATGAACCCAAACTTCCTATTATTTGAGCAAGCAAATAAACCCAGATGAACATTTCACCGCCTGGTCAACTAGTAGCACAGCACAAGCATTTGACAAATAGTGATAAGTGTCAATCAACACAAGCAATGTAACACATATAATAAGCTGCAATAACCAGAATTTTAGGCATATAATTAGTAATGATAAGAATTCTATGTCATTACCTACAACAAATCACAGGTTTCACCAAAATCTGCAAACCTATATAATAAATATTATGCAATTTTTATCAAACCTCCCTCCCCCAATTAACTGTTACAAAACAAAATACAACTTCGTTTGATCTACAAAGCATTTTTGCAAAAGTGTTCTTTTTGTCAAGATCAAGATCACAATAACAGGTTTCAACAAAGGTTTTCCTACTTGTAGCATTAAAACACAAAACACTATTCAAAAACCCAACATCAAATATAATAAAGTCATTTACGGCTTTTTCTGTTAATCCAAAAGCTGATGTAAAACGAAATTAAACAACCATTAGCATGATAGGCTAACCTTTTTTTTAGTAACAAAATATAATATAATTATGATGAAAATATGCACAATCATCCATTTCATCTACAATAGTCTAGTCCAGTGGTTCCCAACCTTCATAGGTTACAGATCGGCAAAATTTTAAAATAAAGTTTGTGGACTGGAGGTGGACCTTAAATCAACCAAAATGTCACGTTAAGACTAACTGCAAAACCATCAACTTGATTTTCATTATAGGTGTTTTTTTAAAAGAAGTCGAAAATACTTAGCTGTTCGTTTGTTTCCATTTGATTAACAAGTTCCAGTAATCGTAAATTGCTGAATTTGAAGTATGCTAAATGTTTTCCTAGATTTCATGTACTACTACAGCAACTTGTCATAAATGACTTGTGCTAGCTTTGTTTCACCTCCAAGCAAAACTAAACGAAAGGCAGAGTGGACACTGCATGAACTAGTAGCTGTCTGATAAAAAATAGTATTGTGCATGCACAGCTAAGTAGGTTACAATACAAACCCATTTTTAAATTGAGGTATAATATGGGAACATATATAAAAGACTGGCAGAAAAGTAGACACGAATCGCTGCTGGTCAGTGGACAAGCAATTGAGAGACGCTAATCTAATCAGTTGTCACAAGGGAGTTTTTGAACAGACAAAGCAGTAAATCAGTCATGTTCATTATGGATACCAGTATATTTTACATTCCATACTGTATAGCTTAATGGTGCATTAAGCCTTTCCTAAGTTTACTTTAAAGACAATACAAACTCAAACTGTCATATATTTTTTAAAACCACAAAATGGCCCTATTCCATAACTTACGTGAAAATAGCAAGGCCTACCAGAAAGCTAATAAAAATTCACAATCACAAGGTGATATCAACTTTTTAATGCCTGCTATTTCTCATAAAATTATACCTTCATATCATTTCAAACTTCAAACAACAGCTGCCATACAAAATGGCTTGTGGAATAAATCACATATTATCAGCACACGCAAAAATTTTGCAAATGTGGGCCTCATTAAGTAAGCATAATTGCAATTAATCATATATCACCATAGCACACATTCCATTTTAATAAAATATTTTGAATTATACAGCATAGTAATCACAGTTAACAAAATTTTGTGATAGCACCAAAGTTTCATCACTTGTCTTTTTCTTTAGGTGGAAACAATTGTTCGAAAATTTCCTTACATTTAGGATATAAAGTTCTTACATCGGGCACTTGATAACGTTGCTCCAAATATACTCCAGCTATAACACCCAGTCCAAAAGAAAATAATGATCGAAACATGTAGTCAGTTTTTTAAATCATGATTTACTTGGCTAAAATTATATTATTGCACTAAATATAACATAAGTTAAAAAAAGTAAAAACACCAAAACACCAACAGTAAACCTGACAGAAAACTAATACTGAAATAAAATACAAACTCAACCTTAAACTAAACCTGCTCTACCCCAAAATTAAATATATAATACCAGTAGATAGCCAAATACAAAAACACTAAAAACTCGACAATTGGTACCGTATTGTACTATTTGCACAGGTTTACAGTTTTGGTACGGTAGCTACCGGTACCAATTTTTAAAATGTTAACTTAGCAGTTAGAATATTGTTATACAACTGTGGTACTGGTACTTTCCTGAAGTCACAAGCTTATTAATTGCACAGCAACTACAGTATCATGCAAATTTTTATCACACTATAGCCTATGGATGTTTTTGCGTGCTTTGTCTTTTGCATTGCCAACAAAACCAGCTACTTACTGATCTCCTGCTGGTACTGCGCCAAAAAATCTAAACAGCTAAAGTTAACAATTTTAAATCAAAAATAAAGCAGCTAATGCAGAAACATTTAAGAACAGAATATGATCGTCTACCAACTACCAGTCCATGAACAAAACCAAACATAGATTAGACAGATTAAGAACTGGCATATACCATACAGTGTAATAAGTAAAAGTTCCTGGTGCTGTGTGAAATGACAAAGAGGCTATTTTGGAAGTTATACACTAGAGGCAGAGAGGGGAGGAATGTTAGATTGTAACTGGTTATACCAGTACATATCCACACATAACAAGGTTAAATACGATATGAAAGCAACACTTTCAGTGGTTTCCATGAATTGTTAATACCGAAGATTATCAGATTATATAGGCCTAGCATATAATTATTTATTCCTCGTATCTTTTTCTTAAGCAGAAACACTTGCATAAAAAATTCTTCACATTTTGGACATAAAAGTCCTCACATAAGGCACTTGATAGTGTTGTTTCATAAAAAACTCCACCCAAAATACCAGTAAGGCCTACCAAGTCTACATGAAAATACTGACCAAAGCATTTTTATTGTAAAGTAAAACACCATTGTACTATTCCATACTATTCCATACTACGCCATACCGGTACTGGTACTATTCCATAGAGACACCCATAAATCTGTAAATTTCTTCCAATTGACTGCTTGCTTGGCAAGCAGTCTATTTTTAACTGTTTCTGCTTACAATGAGTTAGTTGAATTCGTTTTCATACGGTATATTTGAAAAATATTCTCTCAACACCTGCAGAAGAATGAGGTAGAAGTAGAACTGCCATGGTTGTCATAAAATATGATACCGGTACCGTACTCTACCCTACATTATCTAGTGTTACTTTTACCCTAAAAATCCCAGTTCTTCGTCTGAAAACCCAGAACCCAAGACGAGCATAAAAACCCAAGATCTGGGGGCAAAACTCCAGGCGTGGGAGCCTTCATTCAATCGCATGTCCCGAAAATGATAATTGCGAGGCTGCGGAAAGGAAAAGGAAAACGCAAAAGATTAGGAAGCTCAGGGACCATGTTGCCATTTTTTTTAAATATTCCGCATAAAGTTTTTTACTTTCAGTTTCAAGAAAGAAAAGAAAAAAAGGTGATAAGCGGGGGTCATAGTTTTTTCAAATAATGAGACTGCCTGCCCTTAAAAAAATCTTAGAAAAAACGAGAAGTGGAAACACCGAACCACTGTGCCTCATCCAATCTTCAATTTATGAAAACTATGACGTAACAATGACTTTCGTTCCGGACATTGAGCATATAAGGATTGATTGATTGATTGATTTCTTCATCTTTATCCTCCTATCACGAGAAAGCGGCGCAGGCGCTATGCGTAGGAAGAATCCAGACTCGCTTATTAGGAGTTGCCTTTGTTTCCTAGTTTTCCGGTTGAATTTTCTACTTACTTCTTTAATCTGCTGCTTGCGAGATTCCACCTAGCAGATACATAATCATCGTGAAGCATCCTATCCAAGAACGCAATAATTACGAGACTAGGTTGGGAGTTGAACCCTTAACTTCGCGCACTAGCGTATTTAGAGGGGAGATAAAGGGCGATGCCCCTTCCCAACCAAACAACCTCACAAAAAAAATAAAAAACGAGCAAAAATAAATGTAACTTAGATATATTTGAAAGTTATTGTGGAACTGTGTTGCAATACTGTATCAGAGGGAGTGTGGGGGGGGGGGGGGTCGGTTGAAAATAACAATAAAATGCTGACATTTTTAGTGTAAACTAACTTTAAAAGGTTATAGAGATGTAAGCGGTCGGCGTTAAGGTATCTTGAAATAACGAGAATAATTGCGTAAGCGCCTATATAATGTGCTTGTTATGCCTTGTTCGTTACTTATTGCAATTTAACAGTGTTTGATACCGATTTGTGCGTCCTAGCTCAGATGAGCAAAATAAATAGTGCGAGGATATAAACAGATAACGCGTTCGTGACATGAGCCGAAATTTAATTTAAATCGGTTTAGGGTACTTTTTTTGCGCCTTTACCTCATCCTAATCCAAACTGACGCGAATTTCAAAGCAAAAATTTGTCATTGGTTTTTGAGTTTTGTTTATTTCTGAAGTGAGAATGATTAGGTTGATAAAGTTATTTTGATTTTGCTTGTCCGGGGCAGGACTTTTCGGCGTGACCGATTCGACTTGAGACGTCTCGCCGTGACTGACTCGTCGTTGAGACGACTCGACGTTGTGACGTCTTGACGTTGGGACTACTCGCCGTTGGGACGTCTCGACGTTGAGACGATTCGGCGTGAAAAGGTGTGATTTGTGAGCGGACGTAATTATCGCGTTTCGCGCTAGATTGTGCGAAACGACGTAATTATCACGTTTTAGAAGTGCTAAAAGTAAACAATAAGCGACTTTATATCTACGGCTTTATATAAGTTTCGCGAGATATTATTTTAATGAAGTTCAAATTTGTTTGACGTATATCCAAAAAGTGGTGAGAAAACTGTTTTACAACTTTCAATATTTGGTTTCGTTTTATAACATGAAATACAATTGCGCGTTTAAAAAACACTTAGTAAGCGCTGCAAACGCACTTTGATCCTAATTTTTTGATCAATGTGCAGCAAAAAATGTGTATTAACTGAATATAGAAAAGAGTAGATAAACTGAATGTAAAAAAGATTAAATAAACACAAGAAATTTTTGTTGACGAAAAATATACCCGCGTAAGGGTCAAGGCCTAGGCTTGGTCGGCTGTGGCTTACTGAAGTAAACTAAATTGGAAGTAAAATGCTAGGTTATTATGCGAGCAGCCCTACACGGCATTTTATTTTGATTGCTAACACATGGTTTCTCACCTACCAGGCATAAGAGTGATAGAGCTGCACCTATAATCAACTGATGTTCAAATCTTCTTTCACCACGTTTCATAAAATTTCAAAAATTGACATTTTATGATTGCAAACAATGTTTCAATCTAAACCAGGTCGTTATTTTTTGACTACTGTTGTGATCTGGGTTTATTTTTTCGCTGTAAAATTTCGGACAAATGTCCGAATTAGCTCAAAAAATTTCGGACATTTAAAAATTTTTCGGCAAGATTCCTAAACGAACGATTTTACAAGTTTTCTAAATCATATGTTACTACTTACTGCATTTCACAAAAACACTTTCAAAAATCTATTTTAGCTCAATATTTCTCAACTTCACTCAAAATATGAAAAAGAGCAAACTGTTTCAGGTTTTTCTTTAAGTCTCGAGGAAGTCCAAATCACGAAGTCTGGGCGCGATATCGCAGTAGCCACAATCGTTCTGAACGTCTGGGCATAACGTGTAGAGCTGCTCGCATAATAACCTAGCATTTTACTTCCGATTTAGTTTACTTCAGTAAGCCACAGCCGACCAAGCCTAGGCCTTGACCATTACGCGGTTATGTTTTTCGTCAACAAAAATTTCTTGCGTTTATTTAATCTTTTTTACATTCAGTTAATACACATTTTCTGCTGCACATTGATCAAAAAATTAGGATCAAAGTGTATTCGCAGCGCTTACTAAGCGTTTTTTAAACGCGCAATTGTGTTTCATGTTATAAAACGAAACCAAATATTGAAAGTTGTAAAACAGTTTTCTCACCACTTTTTGGATATACGTCAAACAAATTTGAACTTCATTAAAATAATATCTTGCGAAACTTATATAGCCGTAGATATAAAGTCGCTTATTGTTTACTTTTAGCACTTCTAAAACGTGATAATTACGTCTTTTCGCACATTCTAGCGCGAAACGCGATAATTACGTCCGCTCACAAATCACACCTTTTCACGCCGAATCGTCTCAACGTCGAGACGTCCCAACGGTGAGCGGTCCGAACGTCAAGACGTCACAACGTCGAGTCGTCTCAACGACGAGTCGGTCACGGCGAGACGTCTCACGTCGAATCGGTCACCCCGAAAAGTCGCGTACTGTGCTTGTCATGGCGAAGCCCACTACTGCTGATTCGTCTTTAAAAAAGGCTATTTTGTCTTACGTAGAAGTTCGTGCTTTTTTCAATTTCAAGGCTGGCCTCTTGTCAACAAGGCTGCCACTCGTAGGGATTTTTCCCAACTTCATTTTTAGCCTTGCGTGGGGAGTAGGGATTTTTAGCCTTGCCTTGCGTGGGGAGTAGGGAATCTTAGCCTTGCGTGGGGAGTAGCCTTGCGTGGGGAGTTTTAGCCTTGCGTGGGGAGTAGGGAATCTCTACGGGATTTTTGGTCAAAAGTAGGGATTTGTAGGGATTTTCACAGTCTTTTAAAATTACGATAAAGTTTGAACAAAGTAGGCCAATCAAAAATATTTCAAGACTCATTAAGAGCAATCCCGGATTCCCACCGATTTCTTCAGTTCGTGTTTCTCATTCTCAACGACCTCAAGTGGCAGTGGCAAAGTGAAGTGCGACTGTGATGTCACTCATCTGATGTGTAAATTAGTTTACTTAGCACTTTAGCAGTAGTACTAATGTAGTGCAGTAAGCTGGTAAGTCGTTGGTTGTTCAATGGCGCTCACTTATCGCCGATGACAGTGTTCGAAGCGAGTTGGAGTCGAAACCGATGGAAGAGTTTTGGAAATTCATAAGTCAGATGGATGTATATAAAACCCTTGGATTGTTTGTACTGCAAATAACTGCATTGCCTCAAGGTACAGCTGAAGTTGAGAGACTTTTTTCCAAAATAAATTTGAATAAAACCAAACTTCGAAATGCACTTGCAATACAAACCCTTGAAGCTATTGTCAAAGTGTCACACACAGGGCCGGATTAAGGCGGGGGCTGATGGGGCTGCAGCCCCAGGCCCACAACCAAAAATAGGCCCACCACTAATCTAAGTCAATGAAGTGATAAAAGAACTAAGGTAGCGTAGGCTACTAGAAATCTCCCACCTACTATGGAACACGCTGTTCAATCTGCGTTCATGCACTGACTCTGTAAAATCCTACTTGCTCACTATAACGCAGCAATCTTTTTTCGCGGCTGCTCGGCCAGTTATACCAATACCATCGATAGTCGATTCTAGTTCTAGCATGTAGCTTGAAAGGTAGGAGATTCCATATTATGTCGGCTAGAGTAATTTGAAAATAAAAATGAGGAAGCATAAAAGCGGTTCGGAGAAGGAAAAATCTACGGGAGAAGCAGAAGATGAACTGAAAAAAGTTGCCGCAAAATCGAAAAAAGTGACTGACTTTTTTGATGTAAGCGAATCGAAAAGCAACAGCGTAAAAACGACGTCCAGTAGGCCTAATGCAACTGCTTTGCGCGTTCTAATCCTTGGGCTGTACTTTGTCTGATGAATGCTTTTTAGCAAACTTGCTGCCATATTGCGGCAAATATTTTCGCAGCAAGCATGCAGTGGTCAACTCTGCATCGAAAACGAACTTTTGGAAAGAATAGACGCTGATGACGTTATTAAGAGTCTTGCATTGATTAAATCCAGAAAATGTGTCATTTGAATGTGTGCATATAAAATAAAGACTTTGTTCATGTATTTGTGCTTTGCTTCAATTGTGGATAACTTTTTTTACTTCAAGGAATAAGAGGAAAAATAGGCCCCTGACTATCATATAGCCCTAGGCCCAAAAAAAGCTTAATCCGGCCCTGGTCACACAGATTCCCAGCAAATTTTGAAGTTGACCAAAGGTTGCTACGTTTGCACGGAAATGCTCGAGCAAATTACATGAGCAAATACTCATCCAATGATCGTGAAAATGTTGAAGAATTGGAGAGCTACGAGATTTAAATGTAGTGAAATTGCTGAAAAACAGATAAACTTTAATAAATCTGGTAATCTGTAACTGCTCAAGTCAAACAGTACCTGATTTAGCTTACGTTGTGTTCAGCTAGAGAAAGCCTTGTATTGTGATTAATGCTCAGTTAAATTCGGTGGGCTACTGATGTTTACTATATTTTTGCAAGTTCTTAGTTAAATTGCTCACACTATCATTTATGGAAAGAGCTTAGTTGAAATGTTCATGTGTAGTCTGCTTGAGTGGTCTTTATAATTGGGCATATTATTTTTGAGAATTGTTCAGTCAAAATGTGAGTCAATGAGTATAAAGCGTTACGGTATACCCAATTCTTACCAATATTAAGCTAATATGCTGAGTACATTTGTAGTATCTAAGTGATGTAATTTGAAGCATTGCAATGCATTTTTGTATAAACAACTCAGCCAGCTGTGAACATTTTTAGTACCCGTATAGATACTGTATCAGTAATAGCTCAGTCCTAGCTATTATGGTGTAATTCTTAAACTCAAGCCATGTTTAGACGCCAAAGTATTCACTATTCATCATAGGCGTTAACAAAGTGATATGGTATTGTAAGTGCTAAATTCAAATGTTAGTACTGTAAAAGGTTCATGCCGTGTACAAGTTTTTAATTGCTACATTACGTAAAGTGCTCAGTTAAAATAATAACACTTAAACTTGTACTCTTTTAGTTATACAATTGTGGCAACGTGCTTACTGCTCATCTAACGTTGTATTCTGGTTTCTTTTAGATGCATTTGCAAAATAGAACTAGTCTATATAGGCCCACGCATTTAATCAAAGCAGTAAAGCATTTGTGGTCTTATGTAATCAGCTATGTGCTTGGATAAACAGTGAAAGACGTTGAGGTAGGTAGACGTTGACAATGTAGCTATTTGATTATTTTACATCACATAAAAAATGTCGTTGAAAAATATGAATTTAAGATATCATCTTATCGAGGCGGTCATCAGCAAATATAGCAAGGATATTATTGCCTTTTCATATGTACCGTATTTGTAATTGAGGATCGTTACCCATAGGCGTAGGGATTTGTAGGGATTTTTTAGCCTCAGATGTAGGGATAAAGTACTACTTTTGAGTGGCAGCACTGCTTGTCAAGTTGTCAATGACCATTTTGATTGCATAACAGGCTTGCTAACTCAGCTAGCTTCGGATAAAGACGATAAGATCCAAACGCAAATCAAGTTGTAGTTGCTCTGACTTAAAGTAACAAAGTTTAGATCTAAATATGGATTTTATAACGACTATATGCAACCATGCCTGTAAGTCAGTCTTGACTTGCCTGTTTCAACACCTCCTTGTTTTGTTGCCCGCGCCCATTTCTACGCCTTCATCAATTTTAGTGTGAAATCTGTGTGCTTGTGCTATCGTTACTAATCAGCGTATTGACGTTTAGAAATAAAATGGTTGATTGATTATAATAGGCCAAGAAAAAATGTATTGTAGCCAGACCCAGTAGCCTACTGGGTAAAACAAGAAAAAAACTGGAGTTAAATTTTCCAATGCAAGAAATATACGACCGTTTTGGTAAAATTTCGACGGGTGGTTCTAGATATAGAAATAATACGATAACCAAGTGCGAATAGGCAAGGGGGTTCGTGAGTTCAAAGCCCCCAGCCCTATTGGTTCGTCAACTTTTTAGATTTATAGATTAGCTTTGGTCCTTGATGTACGGCTGTGCCGCTTTAGTAACTACGTAGCGTGAGCCCACTAAAACCACAAGCGTTGCTCAATTCTGTAATGCCATATATTGCATCACAATTTTGTGAACCATTCTTGCCACAATCGCAATCACGAAAAAAGTTGGCTAGTGTTGATAGCAGTTCGACTTAATTTCGAACTTCCGAGTCCGATTGTTCCGAGATGGTCAGGTGGTTATCAATTGAGAACAACAGGTGATGCCCGTGATTGTCAAATGCTTTGTGTTTTTATATTTTATGAACTAATTGTAGAAAGTTCTAATAAGCATCGTTAAGGATGGCAAAAGACCTCCGCCTTACATACGACGGTAATACTTAAAAGGAAAGAATTAGCATAGAGGGCAGTGGCGGCTCGTGAGTCTAAAACTAGGGGGTGCTGCCAATGTCAGAAGGGGCACGTGATCTTGCTCTTACGTTTGCTTATGATAACCTGGTGGCCTGGCTGAGAGACAAGACGTGCTCTAGCATGTAGTTCGGTCTGGCAGCTTTAAATCAAATCTAATCTGCTCTTAGCGAAGCAGCTGAGAGCCTACAGGTTTAGTTTAGATAACGAGGATCACGGATGTATTGTTCTGCAAGCTGTTAAATTTTTTAGTTAGCCTATTCATTGTGAGATTGATTGTCAGTGTACACATAATTTATTACATTTTTTTTATCTTCATAGAAAAAAAACTTATCGACGAGAAAGCGACGAAGGCGCTACGCGCAATACGAATCCAGATTTTAGGTTTAAGGTGTTGCCATTTGTTTCCAAGTTTCTTGGTTGAATTTGCTTGTTGATGCTTAAATTTGTTGATTGTAAAGAAACCATCAAGCAGAGATAATCATCGTGAAGCATCTTATCCAAGGACTCAACAACAAAGCGCATGTGACAGAACCGGCTTATAAAAAATTTGAATCCCACCACTGGAAACAACGCTCCACCCATTGCGTCACGCTCACTTTATTTGGGCGTTGCATCGTTATGACTAGGGCAGGGGTCGGCAACCTTTTGCACTTAACGAGCCAAATAGTCCGTTTGTCGCTATACGAAACCCAGCGGGAGCCGCAAAACTACCGTTAGGTCCAAAAACTTCAGTTATTCCGAAAATGATTCCTACTTCCACAAAATACCAACTTCCACGCTAACCAAGGGCGTTGCCGGCAGCACTTGTCATGAATGGAGGAGGAGGCAATTAATAGATCCTAATGCATTTCCGTTCAGAACAAACTTTTGTGGGAGAGGGCAAGAGATCAATCGCCCCTCCCCCCTGCTCTGGAGGTGAGCCTGCTGATACCAACGTGGCCATGCTTTCGCAAAAAAATCCCTGGACCAGGTGGGTCTTACAAAACTTTTGAATTTATTCTGGCCCTGGGAGTGCGACCGGAATCCGGTACTTTGTACCCCCCTGCCCTGCACACAGTGCCTTTGAGGCTGAGCGTCAAGCACAGAAGCTGATGTGAATACCAATTTTTAAGTCATTGGTTGAACCCGACTCGAAATCGGACCCAAGTCTACAGCTAGGGGCGGATTCAAGTGAGATGTAGGAGATGCATCCCCCCCACCAGCCATTATCAACAGTGCTGTTAATGAATAGGCCCACAATTTTTCCATAATTTCCAACCTCTTCGATAACAGTAGGCCTAGGCCTTTCGCCTAAATCGAAAATGTGTGAATAAAATGCATAGGCCTATATATTTGGCAGAGCTGGAACGAGGACCGAACCTACCGAGACCGAGACGAGACATCATAGCTTCGAGACCGAGACGAGACATCATAACCCAGGCACTTAGTGGCGGAGATGGGCCCCGCCACTCCTTACGCGCTTCAGCGTATTAACGCGAGTATAATGAATATTTGATTTTGATTTCACTATTCGCTTGCTCCAAACAAAAGACTCCTGAAGTGAGTCTCAAAGAAACTAAAGAACAAAGAAAATACCGAAACTTCACAAATATTGCCAATTTTTATGTATATAATGGCAAAATTATTTCGTACACCTTTATTAAAGACTTTGACGTTTATCACAACTAAGGAGTTGTGTACAAATTACCGCGAAATAGCTTTAACTAATACCTTACATTACCTTAGCTGGAAGGCAAAAGACCTTACACCTGGAAAAAGACACTGGGCATTTCGAAAAAGACCCTGGGCATTTGCCCCCCCCAAAAAAGGCCTAGTTACGCCACTGACCACAACCAAACCTTAACTTAGTAAGTTAGTAACACGCAAACTGCAGCAGGTGAACAGGCCGCTGCATTGAAATCTCTCGGAACACCGATTGTGATGCAATAAATAAGTTTTAATGAGACAACGCAAAATGATATGCAAAATAATGAAGTTAGGCCTATCGGTACCAAAACTGCAAATTTGCAATCACTCAATCTATAATAAAAAATCAAAAGTAAAGTTCGTTTTGAGAGATTTGAATCAATAAATTTAAAGCACTCACTTAGTGAACTCGAACTCGATTGTTTTTTTTTCTAGTTCAAGTTCGAATTCAAAAAATTTTATTTTTCGAGTTCGGCAAAAACAATCGAGTTTCAGCGAGCTCGAGTTCGCAGCCCTTATTCAAAAGTACATCTACCCCACCAAAACTTTTTGGATCCGCTCCTGTATACAATGTATGGTCAAATGTGATGTCATTCTCAACCCTCCCCCCCATTACAAAATCCTGGCTACGCTAGTGGTTGTTAGTATGGAAGACGATCTTCCATTTCATTTTTCAAATCTTCCATTCCTTTCTGAGCTTCTTCCATATTCGATACTAAAATTCTCCTTCCATTCCATACCATTTTCCATTCCATTTCATAGCATGCCCTGCCTACCGGTGTTTACTATCTAGAATATGCTTTGTATGTGGTGAAGCTTTCGCAGCAATTGCTGTTCAGAGGGAATTTTGCCTTTACCCTGCAGCTTCAAGACTTGTAGAGTGAAAGGGGTTTCTGGCCATCGCGGTGGATTCGGAGGACACCTGTAGGGCCCTTCCGAACCACTTTTAGGAGCAGGACCTTAACAGCCGAGAGTGGAGTAGGCCTACAAAAAAGTATTTGTCCAGTTGTCTGTGAATTCGTGCGTCCGGTATCGTAGAATTAAGTCGCTGAGAAAAACGTTAAGTTAGGCTGTTATTCCAAAGTTAAAGGCTGTTGCGGATCTGATGAAAATTTTCCCTGAACTAAGTTTGAAAAATTTCGGAGCATAATGCTTGCAATTTCTTACCTGCTTCAGTAGAAAACATGCAGCCAGAATGTTTTCAATTATAGCTGCATGTTTTCAATGACGAAAAAAAAATGTTTTCAATTATTCTGGCTGCTTGTTTTCTACTGAATTTTGAAGAACATTGGTCTATTCTAGTTAGTGCTTCATCCAAACGGTTAAAGAAATGTCGTCGCAAAATGAGAAATTACAGGGCTTTGAATTCTTTGTACTGCGCAGTTCAGGCGCTGTCGAATAGTAAAGTTTGGGTTAGCAGCAGTGGCGCACCCAGGATTTGGCAAAGGGGAGTGCACAAATGGGGGTCTGGGAGTAAAATCCGCAGCCGCCGGAGGCCAATGGAATCTAGGGGCGTAGCCAAAGGAGTCTAGGACAATGCAAAAATATTTTCGCACCTTATGTCTAAAAGCACAAACTTGGCTAAAATAAGTGAAAAGAGGCTGCAACCATTATTAGTTTGAAAAATTATAGACTGAAAGTGGTTTTAGAACCTTAATGCAGGGCCAGGGGGGGGGGGCATGGCACCGTAACCAAAGCTGGAACGAGGACCGAACCTACCGAGACGAGACATCATAGCTTCGAGACCAAGACGAGACATCATAGCTTCGAGACCGAGACGAGACGAGACTTTAAAGTTACGAGACACGAGACTTCATAAGCCAAAAATTAGAAAATATATAAATGATAGTAATACACTGGAGTATGGGCTCTACTAAGCCAAGTTATTGAAATAACTTTATAGCAAAATGGCATTAGCAAAAACAAATGAAGCAATGAAGCCGTCGCGGTTATGAACTGATGTAGCCTATTATAAATGTGCTATTGGTCATATCCTTTTCACGATTACAATTAATGATTTAACGAGTTCACCATAATAACAACGAAACAGCTTATTATCACAGAAGATTTAAGTCCTTGTAGCTTGCCAGGCAAGCAATACCTCTCGCAGATGATTACACGGCCCAATATTCTTTTTTAATCTAACGAAAAAGATGTCAAAAAAACTTTAAACAAAAAGTCATTGGCAGGCTATGTTGGTCTAGACCAGGGATGTCGGCATTGCAGCCCACTATCCTCTGTTAAAACAATTTTTTAGCAAGTTTATCAAGTATTGAGCACGAGAGTGTTCATGAAATTTTATCAAGATACTTTATATTTGATAAATACTAAATTAATTAACATAAATATTTTAAAGTCATTGTGACACCATGCATTTTTGAAAATCTATCTGGTTAATAACTTTCGCATAAAAAGAGCTAGCTCAAATCTGGAAGCACTTCCCATGTCGGTAACCAAATTTCCTGCAACTGTAATCCCTGCACTTTTTTCGATTTGAAGCCTTTTTTGGGCCTGGACTACTTTGAATAATCTTTTGATAGCTGTTGCAAACCAGACGAGAATAGCATCTTTCATAGGGAACAAGTTTGTAGAAATCTTAATTTTATGACATATGACACGTTACTCTCTTGAAGATTTTTTGATTTGACTCACCGTTTGCCCATAAAAAATTTATTAATTTTTTAGACGTGGCTAGCGGTCGTCATGTCTTTGAGTGAAGGCCATATTGTTAAAAGTTAAAATTAAATTAACATTATTGGATTAATTATTACATTAATTAATTATGTTAATGGATTTTTAAATTTTTTTTGTTGTTAAAAAAGATGCTATTTCAGCAAAATGCGGCTCAAGTGCAAGGCCTACCTATCAATGGTTAATTTTTTTTTCTCAGAACTATAATATGAAACATTGGAATTCTGGTCGCTTTGCGGCCCAGTTAAATATTTAATTTTGCAATGGGTCCCAAATAAATTAATAGGTCAGACATCCCTGGTCTAGAGTAAATTACCATCGAATGCATGTGCTTAGTGGTTGAAATAGACCAGTTTTCATATATGCTGCTCACAAAAAGAAAGCAAAAGCCTGCAATTCTGCAGGCCTGAACAACAAAGCAAAATGGTCTAAACAAAATGTGGCCAAATGTTTTTGCAAAGTGCGAAATCACGCACAATGTTTTACTTTGAATACATCGGGTAATACCATTGTTGCTTCCGTATCAAAAACCTAAATGCTGTTTCAAATCCAAAATTTTTTCATGTCTCGATCGAGACATGACCAATTTCCGAGACTTTCAAGGTCCGAGACGAGACATTGGCATAGCGAGACCGAGACGAGACCGAGACACTCGAAAACGTGTCTTGAAACCGAGACACGTCTCGAGACATCCAGCTCTGACCGTAACCCCCCTGCGTGCGCCTATGCCTACGGTTAACAAGTTGTTCCGAAAATATTCGCCACAGAAACTGGTGGAAGTGCGGCATTTTCTTTTCATTCAGGGAAAGCACCTCGTTGTTAGTCATAAAGTGCGTTTTGTTGACAGTCGTAATTTGTGACGTCAGATACGATCTAGCGTAAACAAAGGCGGTTAGGTAGTAACAACTGATGACGTTTAAGTTACCTATGGGGAATCATCTAAATGTTTAATGGGGGATTTTTTACATTTTGCCACCTTTTTGTGCAACCATTCGTTTACCTGACGATTTCAACACAAAGAATGCTTTTACTTGACATATAAATTCTAAAACCAAACTGAAGCAAATAGTAGGCCTATAAGCTGGCTCGCAACTACGCAATTGCGTACGTGTCGCAATCAAGGGTGGAAACCCGACTACTTGGCGTTAGAGTTTCAGTTTCGGTGTGTTGAAACCCAGGTGTCAGGTTTCAGTTTTGATTTGGTTTCATTTCTGTTGAAAAATAGGTTCCAGTTTTGGTTTAAGTTTCTTTCAAGAAAGCTATGTTATTTTTAATACGGATTATTCAAATGCTTTACTTCTTGGCGTTTTTGTGTTATTACAATGATAAGTAGCAGCTCAGATGGCCGAGGGAGGAGAGCGATTGCTTCAGAAGTTGTCGACTTGGATATAATTCCGAGTCTAGTGAAACCAAAAACTCAAAAATTAGTATTCACAGCTTCTCTATTTGACGCTCAGCATTTAAGGAACTGTACTGGTAATGATGTTAATGACAATTATTAAAATCCAAAACTTTGGAAAATTTTGAACAGGTTTTAGTTTCAGTTTCGGTTTTGACGTTTCAAGAAAAAACGGTTAAGGTCGAAGTTTAGGTTTTCAAAAATTTGGCTAAGTAGGTGTCAGTTTCAGTTTGGGTTTCCAACATTTCCTTCGAAACCGGGTTTTCAGGCTTAGGTTTGGGTTTCCACCCTTGATCGAAATCAACTGTGATGGAGTGGTGCAACGCATTTTTTTCAGTCTTAGGTTTGAATGACCAAGTAGGTAGGCCTAATGTTCAATCAGAGACTAATATGAGTTTTGTGTATCTGCAGAAGGGTCTAAATTCTGATTTTCATCTTGAAACAATTCGAATATGCAGCAGATCAATTCAAAATATTAGGCTGCTGTAGGGTAAAGGTAGGTTAACTAAAAAGTAGAATTTTCTAATCAAAAAACGAAAAGGTATCGAAAGCGAAATTACGCAGAAATCAAAACCATCACAATTTCATTCAAAAATTTTTCATTGGTAAATGGACCTATAGTTTCAACTCTACGCCCGAAATAGGCTGTTTTATTGTTTTCTACAGCGTAAATTTTCGTCGAAGTTTGGGGTAAGTTGAAAGTTGTTATACAGATTCTAATAACGTCATGAGTCAATATCTTGCAAATGTGTTGCGAGATTCAGGAGAATTGAGTGGACGCAATCTTCCATTAGCTTCCGGAAAAGGGTAAGTTGAAGACTAGCTCAAGCTTGTCGTTAGTTTAGCTTTTGTTGTTGGTAGCAGCAAAACGTTATCTATTGAGAAGAATATGTCTATTAAGTATAAGAAGTACTTACCCATAAAGATTAAGCTATTTGTCGCCATTGCAGGTCGTTTTATATCGTCCTATTTTCGCGCAGTAGCAACATAAACGCTTTTTAAAATAGCAAAATTATGAGTTATTGCTCCCTGCTCATCATTCTTTTTTCCTTTTTGTTAACTTGTCGCATTTCGTGCAATTTTGTTAAATACTGCATTGGACTCCTACATTTTTGAAATTGTAGTTTTTTGCTATTTGTACTTTTTTATTTAAGAATAGCTTTGAAAAAAGCTATTTCGTGCTAGGCTTCAGAGCGCTTTTGGAGGCCTAACGCGAAAACTCCTGGTTTGTGAAGTCCTTCACAAGAGCAATTAAGTTCTCTGTCTGCTATTCTACTGAAGTTTAGTGAGTTATCAAATGAATGTGAAATACTGTTAATGGTTCCAAGATTTATTTAACAGTTTTTCACGTTCATTTGACAAATCAACAAAATCACTAAGCTTTCCTGTAGAATAGCAGATAGTTCTCATTTTTTATGAGTTGATTATGTTTTACTTTTATGTAAACTTCAGGAATTATCGAGCGGTAGATATTCCCGAAGGTTCGACAATATACAACGACATTAATACAGCAATGCTGCACACTATTAAAAAACATCGAGGAAACAAGGGTGGAATATTTAAATCCTACAAAATATCTAAGGTAGGAAAACGTTCCCCACTCATTTTTTTTCAGATCCTGTCTTTTTATCCGTTTTATTTCAATTCATGCGGTGTTTCTTCAAACATCGTGGCAAGCAGCCGTTTGGTATACTGATCCGTCTTGAAGTTTAGATGTTTAAAAACATTTTGAATTGATAGATTCGAAGAATAGGAAACCAAAGTCTGATGGATCGGTACAACAGCTACAGACTTCAAGTTCAGCGCGAGAGGAGACCAGTTAACAGCGCTAACCAGCGGATGCTTTTCCATGGAACATCGCATCTCGAACAGATCGTCTGCCGTGGTTAGCAGTAACTTTTGCTTGTTAGAATAATTTTGACGTGCATGAAAAGCAACAGAACCGCTATACGGAAGAAGAATTCAGTCAATAGCTAGGGAAAGTGTAAATTAACCTTTTGGGGGGCTGCTGACCCCTACGTTCTAATGACACTTAGAAACCTACAACCTCAAAAAAATCAAATGCAAAATACACTCGCGGTATTATGCCGAAGAGTGGAACGAGTTGCGTGGCTCATCTCCTCCTCTTCGCGTCGGGGCGATACAGCTTCGAACTCCGAAAAAATTTCGTTTTTTTTCGACACTGTGTCCGATTTGACAAGCCCGGGGATTAAGTCCATCGAGGTCGTTAGCACTACGCTAAATGGCAGGCAAACTATGACCAAACAGTTAAAGACAAACAGCAATGGATAATAGGCTACTACGCAGGATTTGACAAAAGTGAAGCGAATCCTTCCGGAATGTTTGGGGGAGGATTTTATTTCACCGATGTTTCATCCAAAGCCAATCAATACGTTAATGGAGGAGCAACATGTCCAAATCACAGAAGGGACACTTGCTACGAATGCCCGAGACAACTTCTGCTCTGCCGAGTCATTCTTGGTTAGTCCATAATACTTTCGACTTCAGTTTCTCTGCTATGTAAAGGATTTCTTCACCCATAGCTATGACCCGACATTTACAATATAGTGCATAATTCCGAGTAGGATTTTTGCTTGTGGCTGTTACTACATCAGCTGTTAAAACCCATACTCGCTAAAACTTGCCAAATTTGTCCGTTCATAAAAAGCGAGGGCGTGGCAAGCATTATAACACCTTTGCCCACTGCCCAGAAATCGGTGTATTTCAGCTCCATGGTCACACATGCAAACGCTTATGTACATGGTACAGCGTAAGTACATAAGCGGCAGGAAATCTGGCAATTCATACGTGCGTTTTCGCATTTCGGTAATACGAATTTTTACGTCACATTATCAAAATAGAATAAACCTCGCTTGCCATGCTTCCATTTTTCTTCATCTTTAAGGATATTTCTTGTAGAAAATATATATCATATATGCATCTATCAAACGCGTTTTTCTGTGTATGCTTTACAGGAAATACGATGAAACTGACTAAAGCAGGACGCTTTGACACCACCCCACCAGGCTATCATTCAGTAACTGGAGTAACCAGTGCGGGAGGACTCAAACACAAGGAATACGTTGTGTATAAGTCACAACAGGTGAAAAAACGCGTTAATTTTTGGGTAGAACTTAATTGGAAACTTAAACATATTAAACAATCCATTTCTTATCTCTTTGAGCTAGCTTCAGTGGCTGGGAGAACAATAAACCGGAAGAAAATCCTGTTATACAGCAAAAACTTTATCCGACAAAACAGACGATGTTGACAGTTTTGTTGCGATATTGTATAGTTTTTAGTGGTTTCCAAAATTTGTTTTCGTGGCTGTTTGTGTCCTGTAGGCTAAGTATGCTGATTAACCTGAAGACCATTTTTAACCGTACCGCTGAAAAGGAATGCCCTTGGGCTCACGCAAAGTATAGAGGATTTTTTAAAATCCTTTGATCATAGCTAATTCCGTTAAACTGCTAATCTGCATTGGGGTCCGAAATTCCTCTCAGCGATTCTGATCTAGCGTATCTCTCTTTCAGCTTGATGCAAAGATAAAAACTGCTCGCTAAAAATACAATGTTATGTAGGTATACCCCGAATTCGTCATTACTTATTACATCCGGCCATAACTGAAGTGTTGAAACGAAATTGTTGGTGGAAGATTATGAAAACTTGTTCATTTAGAGTCTGGAGAAATATCACGCGCAAGAAAATTTTTAATATTAATTACCAGTATATGACGCTTGCTTGCTTGTATTTTGGCGGGAATGAGATATTTTGGAAAAGCCCTGTTAGTCCTTTTTTAACTTTATATTCTGAATATAAAACATTGTGTTTCATTAAATATAAAACATTGTGTTTCATTAAATTCATTAAATGAAACACAATGTTTTCTCTTTTGCTATGCCTTCGTTTCATTATTAGCTATTACTCGGTTACCTTTTTTTTTTCGTTGATTTTTAGCTCCCCCCATTTTGAGAGATCACTAGCTTCCTGAAACAGTTTTGCCCACAGATTCGCAAACAACTTGATCTAGTCAATAATTAGATATCTTGTACAATGATTAAATAGGCTAAAACATCTGTGTACTCTTGCATCGTGCATTGTCAAAATCTTTGCCAAAAACCATGAGAGAAAATCTCTCTTTTTTTGTGATAGTTGACGTAAATCTGCGGTCATGCTGGACAGGATTTCTTTTGGTAGGTTTCTTTGCCTGTCTGGCTTTTTGTGGTTACTCTCTGGTCTTAACGGCGCTTGCTCTGCGGATTAGTTTGGGTCTCCTCTGTTTGCTTTTCAATCCAGTTGCGCTGTGATCACAATGAGTAATCTCGAAAGGCCGCACACTGTTATGGTTCCTACCATTGCACTATATCATAGCGGTGTCGGAGCTATGGTCTCGTCATTGTCTTTTTATCTCACCGTCATATGTTTCGTTTGCTTGTCTTTTTTTGCCCTTCAGTTCTAGTTTTATCGGGTGCCGCGACCATCCCTAATATTCCCTTCATCTTCAATTGTCATTCTTTCTTGCATGCTACAACGTTAATCGTTTTGTTGCTCCTTCCCTTTTCTGTGTCCGTTTGCAGCTGAACTCTTATGTTGTTTTTGTTGTGTTATAGTTGTTTTGACGGAGCAGAAATAAAAGACACTGCCGCTACTAAATGAATTTAAAGAATTAACAATAAGTTGGGTATGTTCAGTGGCAGGCAGCAACTAGTTACTTTTGTAACAAGTTACTTTTTTAGTAACTGTAATTGTAACCAAGTTACTTTTCTGCAAAAGTAACGAAATTTGTAACTAGTTAACACTTTAGAACCTCAAAAGTTACAGTTACTTTTATGGGGCATCTTCGTCCACTAAAAAAACGGAAAAAAAATTATTTAATTCTACTCCATTCATAAAAATGAGCTTGGTTCTTTGACGAGCTCACTGAAACTGAGGCCGAATTGAAGAGAAAAATGATCAATGTACTAAACAAGGCAACCGACAATGCTCTAGAATTAGATTCTTCGACAAGTAGTGACCCAGACAACGACCGTGATGCAAGCTCAAGCAGGGCTCTCACTTTTTTTTTTTCAATTTCCTTAGATTGAAGAAAAAATTTCCTCACATTTTCTTAAATTTCCTTAAAACCAGCCTAGATTGCATTTACATGCTATTGACCGTTTTTAGGCATAGAATTGTTTTTTCTGAGTTTTTAGGTAGACAATTATTCGAACTAATGCTCAGTGGCGTAGCGAGAAATTTCAAAAAGAGGGGGCCATAATTTCCACATTCTTTTCAGGCGTATTTTTTTTGGCAGAACAAATTTAAAGGTGATTGAAAAACAAGAAAAGCTCTAGGAGGGTCCGGGGGCATGCTTCCCCAGAAAAATTTTGAGAATTAACATGCTGTAAAGGCTATTTTAGTGCTTTTTGAATAATTTTCACCAAGATTTTGTTTAAATTTTTTGACCCTACTTCTGAGTGCTTTGCCAAATATGATGCAATTTCTTCGCCAATTTTCGATTATGCGTGCTAGGCGTAAGACTTATTGCTGTGAAAGAGGTTCAAAATTATAGAAAAATTGCACAGGCTACATCAAAAACTGTTTCGAAAACGGCTGGTGGGAGGATGCATACCCCTCAAGTTCCTCAAACTACCCCCCTGGCCATAAGCTACAAACACCATCAAAATAGTCTGGCATATTTCAGTCACTTGGCACCATTAATTTGTTGTTTTTTACTAAAAGGCAGATCGAGTAAAAAGGGGGGAAGGCATGGCCCAATGCCCCCCCCCCCCCCTATACACGTTCCTTCTAATGCTACATATACATGCGATGCAAGTCATATCTAACACGATGTTACCGGTACCTCTTATTCTAATTACATAAAAGAAATCTGAAAAATCCATGGCAGTGAGGTGATAGCTCAAAACAACATGCCTATCTTTACAGTTGGCTTGTGTAACAGACCATCCTCTGGTCTTGACATTGAGGTTTTCAGCTTTCTGCATTGTGCAGTTGGAGGTTTTAATCACGATTTAAATGTCTCGTTTTGTAACCAAGCATATTTGAAGGATTGTGAATAACGAGGTTTTTTTCTGGTTAAAAAAATTGTTTTTGAAACTTCCTGTAAAAAATCATAGCCAGACTCAGTTTCATTGTCGCTTGGTTATGCTTATTTAGTTATGCAATACCGGTAACTGTTTAGCCTAAGCACTTTTATGTTTCAGGTACCGGTACGGTACTCGGCAACCACAAAAGTCAGATTAAATATCTGGCAGCAAAAATTTCCTTAAACGTCCTTAAATCAATGGCATTTACTTAAACACCTTCAAATTTCCTTAAACTAAGGAAATTCCCTTAAAAGTGAGAACCCTGAGCTTAAGTGACAATTTTTTTACTGTATGTTCGCACAAGTAAAACGACGAAGACCCAGCAATGTCGATGAAGTAGAGTTTTCACTGCTGTTTTTTTTTCCTTTTCACCTCGTCCTCACATTGCTCACAAACTTTTGATGCAAACGCTTTAATGCGTGAAGATTGAAAAACTTATGAAACTATTAATTCATTACGATACTGCTCTTTTTTTTAGCGCTGCAGTTGAACGACTTTTTAGCATTGAAAAAGAGACACTTTAAAGCCGAAGCGCTGTGAGCTTAGTGATAATCACTTTGAAACGTTAGCGTTCTTGGAAGGCAATTAATTGTTATTACTGCAGCGTTTATCGTGTCAGAATCGTACTTTTGTTTAGTTTCAATGCAAAGATGAATGACTTTGGTTTGAATACACACCTTGGAGCTCTTCTGATATACCATGTTAAGAATTGATTGTGTTTTTTGGTTTTGCGGCATGCACGAAAGTATCTGTCACCATAGGAGGCGGAGTTGGGAAAGCCCTGGCCCCCCCTTTTTTTTTCAGGGAGGGCCTGGGGACCCCTAATTTACGCGTTTATTTCTACAATAGAACCTCTGCATGAATGCATTTGAAACTCAACAGGCCTACTAGGGCCAGATTAAGAGTTTCTGAGGCCTGGGGGTATCTGGTAGTCAGGGGCCTATTTTATCCCCGTCTGTCGAAGACCTGTTGAAATATGTAGCCTACATACCAGTATTAAACACATTCAAAAAGCTATTTTCTGAATTTAAACAGGGCGCCCTATTTTGCACGTACAAAGCTTTAGAAGATGTTATACCGCAGACCCCGATTCCAGCAAATATGCTTTCTATTCGTTGTTTTGTAAATGATTCTACGATTGGTTCCCCCCAAGCCATGCAAAGTTTACGTTGACCTCTTTCATGGCCTCTTTTTCGTATCGCAACGTCCTTTTGCGTACCTGTACGAAAATTCGTATGGCATTTTGTGTGAAACTATCTCTAATTTACGCTACTGTCTACGAATTAATACAACAAAATAATCATAAATTTCAATGACTCGCTAAAACGGCGACATTTTTTCTGAGTTGTGTTGCCCTGCTGGTGCTATTCCTCGGAGATGGACCCCCGCCACATGTATCACGCTTCAGCGTAATCTTGAGTTATTGTAAATTTGGATTGATTTCCTTTTAGTTAGAGGAAAGAAAGTTACATAACGCACTGTTACGGAATACGGATGCTAGGCTATTGATTGTACTTTGGTTGTGATTTGTTGCAAAATTTATACAATAATGAAAATTTATATCAATAATCATTTTATTTATTTAGTTTGAACTCTGTTTTGAAAACCGTCAAAATCGTTGTACAATATGCTGTAGAACAATCATATTGCGTCAGAATGTTTTCATGTATATTTTCTGGCATTTTTTCGCTCTCTGCAATTTTGACCCAAAACATAGGGAGATCTGATTGGTTAAGAGGGGCTGGAATAATTTCAAAACCAGCTTCTGGACCCTGTTTCCTGCTCCAATGAATGCCTCAGCCATTGGGCTGGTGACGCTGAGTGGTCCGAATCTCGCAACTTGAAGTAGGTCCGAATCTCACTAACTCGTAATCAGTCTTATTTGATTTCGTTTAATTGCCGCAAATCTTGTGATTTGAATTCAAGAGTAAATTCCTTGAAATTTTTGGCATTGATACAATCTTGAATCACTCTCTTAGCCCCAACCTAAACTGGATAGATTGGGCCTAGTTAATAAAGGTTGGTAACTCGTCTTCAACTTTAAATTGAAATGGTTGATCGATGAAAAAATCACTTAGTTGTTCAGAATAGCCTACGTTGAAATCGAAGGGCCTATTTTTTCGGTGGGCCTGGGGCTGCAGCCCCATCAGCCCCCGCATTAATCCGGCCCTGAGGCCTACCATCGAAATTGAAACCTAGGAAAGAGCTTAATCCAGAGATGTCTTTTTTAAAATTTTGTTTGTGGGCTGGGCGGAACAGAAAAACGTGTAGGCCTAATCTTCTTATAGCACAAAAAATTAACTTGCGGTTTTTAAATGTCAATTTGAGCATCTTAACATATAAAAGGCCAACCGGCAATTGGTAGCATTTAAGCCAGGGGTTCTCAATTTCGCAACCGTGGCTCTTGGCCCCCCAAAGGAACCATAGAGAACAGAGTGTTCCCTAGGGAGCCACGATGGTAGGAATCATTAATAAATTATAACAGACCGGTAATTTCACTCTTACACACTATAGGAGCCATGGCCTTTTAGAGGTGCAGTCAAAAGGCCACGGCTCAGAAAAGATTGAGAATCACTGATCTAAGCTTTCAGTATGGAAAAAGCATTTTATAGTACGTGTTGAGACCAGCGATGGCGGAAGCATTTCTAAAGTGGGGGGGCCCCAAACCAATGACCAGATTTTCGTCACCCAACAACCAGGGTCGGCAGTGGTGTAGCGAGAAGTTTTAAAAGGGGCGGGGCATAATTTCCATAATTTTTTCCTGCGCATTTTTTGCGGCCGAACTAATTTGACGCAAATAATTAAGAAACAAGAAATGTTTTAGAGGGGACCGGAGGCATGCTCCCCCGGAAAAATTTAATAATTTACATGCTGTAATAGCTATTTTAGTGTTTTTTAAATAATTTTGGGGCAAATTTTGTTTAATTTTTTGGCACCAAATTCTGAGTGCTTCGCCAAATATGATGCATTTTGTTCGCACATTTTTAATTATGCGTGCTTTTGAGGCGTAAGGCTTATAACTATCGAAGAGGTTCGAAATTATAGAAAAATTGTATGCATCAAAAACGTTTTTGAAAATGACTGGTGGAAGCATGTACATCCCTCATCCTATCTCTCTGGATCCGCCCCTGGCCATATAAAGCTACAGAAACCATCAAAAGAATCTGGCGTATTTCAGTCACTTGGCACCATTAGTATTGTTCTTGTTTACTAAAAGGCGGAGTCAAAAGGGCATGGCACAAAGGCCCCGCCCCTAATACGCTCATGAGGGCCGGATTTAGACAATGAGAGGCCCTAGGCTATTTGATCACACTGATTGGAAGAGCAAAAAAAGATCTTCACGTCTTCAGATGTCCTGTTTTCACTAAAAGCATCAGCATAGTAAAGAGCAAAAAAAAGGTATAGCCTACACGTCCTCAGATGTTCAGTTTTCCACTGAAAGTATCGGTGAAGAGAAAAAGAGGTCTTCGTTGTTCGTGATGATACCCCTCATTTTCTCCTAGGCCCTAGGTTTCAGCCTGCTCAGCCTATACGTAAATCCGGCCCTATGCCTACAATCCATATTTAGCCTGTCCACATGTGGTATGTCCAATTTATGTGGGCTTCAGACCCACGGTTCTTGCTTCTAATTTTTGTTCCCCCCGCCCCACAAACAAAATTTGAAAAGGACATCTCTGGATTTAAGCTCTTTCCTGGGTTTTAATTTTGAGGGTAGGCCTATTAAGTTTCAAATACATTCATGCAGAGGCAATATTGTAGAAACAAACGCGTAAATTAGGGCCCCCCCAGGGCCCTTTCTGAAAAAAAAGTGGGGAGGCCAACCCCCCCCCGGTTCCGCCACCTACGGTTGAGACGAGGCGAGATACAGTGGTTGTCGTAAGTGTTGTTTATAGTAAACAATAGCAAATAAACTCAAAACTAGGCCCCCCCCACCGATGTATTGTATACCCTATACTATCTACAGTTCTGCACTGACTTAGCAGACAGTCACTCAAAAAAAATGTTGCCTGCTGTATTTGCAGTGTATAACTTTTCATACAGCGAGGGGCGGGGCTAATTCTCGGGAAGGTTGGAGCTTTGGTTTCTTCAGACTTAATTTTACCGTAAACAACTAACCTTCAAAATCGATAAAATATGCAGCTGTCAAAAACTATAAGCGGCAGGCCTAGTTTTTAAATGTTTTTGGTTATATTGAAATGTTTTTAAGTCACTTTATTTTGCTGTCCAGTGCTAACCCTAGCAATGCCTTTACCAACAAAATTGCTTTTTCTAGTCAGAGAAAGCAATTAAAACGTTTCCACTCTAGTTTTACGTGCAGCGATGCGATTTATGAAGTTCTACTACTTCTCTACGCATCGCCTTATCGGTTTAGGAAATAACGTTAATTGAGCTGTTGATCATCCAACTTTATCTTTTCGTACGCTCCAGAAAGCTTACTGCTTTCGTGGTTTCCGTGACCGTATGCGTGACATAACGTAAAAGCGTTCTATTTTTCAACCCTTGTCTTCTCCTATTGTGGCATTCTATTAGAGGTGGTGTTCAGTTAGACGATAGTGCAATATTTTTTGACCAGCTGGTCAGAATTTTGGAACATAAGTTTAATAATGAAAAAAAAAAACAACTTATAACAGAGTTAACATCAATTAACCTCTAAAGAAAAGAAAAAAACATCTACCGTAACACGGTTACTGATGAGTAATCAAACATTCAATGCGGAAAATCAAGTGACACCGTCCCTGCGTAGCCGTCCTCATCATTTTCAACACCTTCCCTGCAGTGGCATTACAGGTGGTGTTCAATTAGAGCAGGGGTGACGAACCTATTTGCTGTCGCGGGCCACTTTGTTACTTACCAATAAGCAAGCGGGCCGCAGTGCCGTAGCAGCTCAACTTTGGGCCCCCCCCAAAAACCCTTTCAAGTCCCCAATACTTAGCTTTCGATATGAATTGTTTTAGATTTTTCCAGGGGTAACAACTCAGTTTCTCACCACAATGCGAATACTGTGGTAAAATTAAAACATATAACGCGTTATCACTGTGTAAAAATAAAAGGTGTAATTTTAAGACAAGTTTGTTACACCCAATTCATTTTCCATTAAAATCGTTTAGCTAAGGGTTTTTCTACCTTTTTCTGCTCATGGCCCACTAAAATGATAAAATATGATGGTGGCCCAATAACTTTTGCTAAAAGGTACAAAGTCAACGTGATGGCATGATTAGGGAATGCTGATGTCGCTCTCTAGTCAAGCTCTGTGGCCCACTGTTGGGCCATGGCCAATAGGTTGAAAACCTCCGGTCTAGCTAAGCGCACTTTTTCGTACACAGATGTTCTTTTGACAGCATCATAATCTGGAGATCGGGCGCATTAACTTTCGATTGACAACATGGCCAGCGAAGAACCAATCGGATGGCCGAGTGGATAGAGTGTGTGCTTCTGAGCCTGAAGGAGTGAATAGACTGAGGGTTCGATCACTAGTCAAGTCAAACCAATGACTTAAAAATTGGTATTCACAGCTTTCCAACTAGACATTCAGCATTAAAGGGATAGTGTTAAGAAAGCCGTCAAGTTTGCTTGTGCCGTTGGGAAAAACACTTAACGAGATTCCCCCATCTAAGTGCGGTAGGTGGACAGATGGCCGGCAACTCCTAAGGGAGCTCGTGTAGCGCCCCATTGCTTTCCGTGATAGGTGGATAAAAATGCCAACAAATGGAAAGAAAAAAGATAGTCTGCTGTTTGCCATATTAGATGTAATAAACGTTTTAATAAATTTCAGTTTTCTGAAGCTTTGTTCAGCACTGGTAACAGTAACAACGCATTTTGTAAACTCGAGAAGCAAGGCAAGCGAGCACTTACAGGTATTACTATTGAATTAAAAGTTCAACGGTGTTGAAGGGAGACTGCCAAACGAGCTTGTGTCGTTCTAATCAGCAACCATCTGATATAATATCAAATGCAATAGACTCCAGCCGTGAATCGAACCCGTCGCAAAGAATCTGAACCTGCGTGCGGTATTGCCAGATCATATTGCTGACAATGGCTGTTCATGCACGAAGCTGCTGGGTGTAAACAGCAATGCAATGACAGAAGCGACATCACATGTCAGCTTAAAACTTTCTAGTATCGACATAATAGCCTGGTCCACCAGTTGTTTTAAAAAGTTTGCTTTGAATCTCTTCCTCAGAAGCTGTACGATATAGATTTGCATCGTAACTAAACATTCTCTTTTTCTATTTTCATTCTCTTTTTTTTTTACTGTTTGATTGAGGAAGACCGGACCAATGTCCAATTCCTGCGCTATTTCAAAAGCACACGTTTTCAAACTAGCAAATCCTTTTTCAATGGACTTTTGTATTCGATGTCAGATTATGGTTGCTGACACAGAAATAGGGTAGGATTGAATTTAATTTACCGATCGGATGGCCGAGTGGATAGAGCATCTGCTTCTAGATTGGTGGACTCCGGGATTCAATTCCGGGTCCGGTCAAACCAGTGACTTGAAAATTGGTATTCACAGCTTTTTTGGTTGACGTTCAGCATTTCAATTCCGGGTCCGGTCAAACCAATGACTTGAAAATTGGTGTTCACAGCTTTTTTGGTTGACGTTCAGCATAATGGATAGCGCGAAACAAGCGGCAAGTTCGCTTGTTGTGCTGTTGGGAAAGGCACTAAACGGGATTACCCCATCTAGGTGTGGTAGACCGATGGTCGGCAACTCCTAAGCGAGCTCGTATAGCGCCCCGTCGCTTTTTCATGATAGGAGAATAAAATTGCGAATAAATAAAAAATAAATAGATAAAATTTTAAATCTGCTCACAAGGTGTTAATGAATTTGAATTTAATTTTTTCAAGAGGAATGAATTTGAATTTAAGCTTTGAAAAATGATTGCATCCAATTCTGCACCGGCCTCCTTTTTCAAGTCCTACGCGCACTCTTACACACAGTGTATTGTTTAAGACATCATTATGCAGTTTATGACGCTATTTGAAAGGAAACGATAGCGAAAAATTTTAAAACTGAAATATATAGAATCTGAGCGCAAAAAATCCCATTCAACGCGATTCGCCAAGCAAAACTTTGTTTTTGAATTGATGCAACTTCGGGTCCTTCAAGACAATTTGGGGCCCCTTTTGGCAGTGTGGGCCCCCCCCCAATTGGGGGGTTTGGGGGGCGGCTGCTACGGCTCTGGCGGGCCGCATAACTTTTTGGTCATAAACAGTGGCGTAGCGAGAAATTTTAAAAGGGGGAAGCCATAATTTCCATATTTCTTTAAAGCGTTTTTTTTTTCGGTAGAACAAATTTGAAAATGATTGAGAAACAAGAAAAGCTCTTGGAGGGTGCGGTGGCATGCTCTCTCGGAAAATTTTTGAAAATTTGCATGCTGTAATGGCTATTTGTAGTGATTTTTGAATAATCCTCAGGCAAATTTTGTTTAAAATTTTTGACCCTGATTCTGAGTGCTTCGCCAAATATGATGCATTTGGCGCGCACATTTTCGATTGAGCGTGCTTAAGGCGTATAGCTTATCGCTCGCGAAGAGGTTCGAAGTTATGGAAAAATTGTGTACATCAAAAACTATTTTGAAAATGGCTGGTGGGAGGATGCATACCTCTCATCCTAACCCTTGGATTAGCCACTGGCCATAAGCTACAGAAACCATCAAAAGAGTCTGGTATGTTTCAGTCACTTGGCACCAATAGTTTTGTTATTTTTTTACTAAAAGGCAGAGTCAAAAAGGGGGAAGGATGGCACAATGGCCCCCCTCTGAATACGCTCCTGGTCATAAACATATTGGATATCGGTCCAATCTTTTTGAAATACTCTTTTTTCATCTACAATATTTCGTTTTTTCGCTGAAGACATCGCTGAAGACAAGCGGCTAATTAAACAGAATAACAAATACCTTAAGAAAGCAGTAAAATTTGCATATGATAAATGGTACTGCCACCACACCAATTCATTTCCGCAAACTCACATAATTCGTACTACTGTAAGGCAAGCTAAGCTCTCACTCGAATAGTTACTCGTAAACTGCTGCACTATGCTGAAGCTGCAACGGACTCGAGTAATGTTATCATTATTTCATAACAATGGATGAACTACTGAATCCTGAAACAGATGACTTGTATTGAGCGTTTATATAACTACTGTGTGATACGCGTTTGATTAAATCAGGGGCTCAGCTTTTGGTATCGCATCGCAAAGATTAGGCGGGAAAAAATGTTTAAAAGTACTGGTCTTGTCAAAATGTTCCCGAGCCGCAGGAAATTCTTTCGCGGGCCGCATGTTCGTCACCTCTGAATTAGAGGGTAGCGCACTACTTTTCAATCCTTACCCTATCGTGGCGCTCAAATGGAGGCATTACAGAGTATAGACGGTTATGGTATTTTTACAGAAGCTGTTGGTTTGCTAAAACAATAAACTTTGGCTACACAATTACCCTGTCGACATGTCCAATTTATGTGGGCTTTAGACCCACGACTCTTGGCTGTAATTTCTGCTTGATGTCATAATTATTGGTTCTCGGTTTTTCATCATAGTGAATTTTTGATGTCATAATTACTTTTTAAAATAATCACATCAAAAATGAATTATGTTGCAGAAGCTGGAACCAAAACAGAACCAGGAACCCTAAAACCGAAGAAAATTGGACAGGTGGACGCTGGAGAGTGCACAGGGTGCCGAGGGTAAGCTACTACTTGTTTGGTATTTTTTGTTCGTGTGTGCAAAAACCTCCTTAGCTGTAGTTTTAAAAGCGTCAGTAAATCTATACAACAATTAGCCATTGCCGTATTTTCAGACCTTTTATTTTTATGACTGCATAGTTGTGTGTGTATGCGAGTAGCTGGCAACTTTAGTCTGTGTATAGATATCTTTTATATTTGGGTTATATCCTGCTAATTAGGATAGCGTCACCAAGGTGACTTCATTATAGAGACGGTTAGACTGATATAGCTTCATGATTAAGTCGTTGTTACTAACAATAGTTAAACAGCTCAGATAACCGAGTGGTTAGAGCAGGGATTCCCAATCTTTTGTTTTCTGCGTACCCCTTCTGGACCTTCTCTGTATGTACGTACCACCTACTGCATTTTTATGAATACTTTTTGACCATAACAATAAGGATCTACTCTGGCCCCGGCCGGGGATGTCATTTTTTGCCCCGGTCCGGCCCCGGCCGGGGGGGGGTCATAAAATTTGGCCGGGGTTCAATTTCAAATTTATTTACCGCATATTTAGCCGTATAAGATGACCTTTAAAGTGCAAAAGTCTACCCTTAAAAATCGGGGTGGTCTCATACAACGAGTAAAAAAGTCATATCTTAATTTTTAAATGAAGATTTTTTTTGTTTTATTTGAAAAATGCGTGTCTGTTTGTGTATGTTTTTGGTGTGATCTTTCGTTTGTAACAACATTTAAACCAACGTATCCTAACACTGTGACTGAAAGCATTTCCTAACACCGTTGACGGCGTTTACAAGAGGAGTAAGGACGCAAGTAGCCTTCTCAGCTATGTATTCTAAACACAATATAAAACATTGTATAAACACCGACTCTGGCTCCGGCCAGGGCAGGCGCAATTGCCCGGTCCCGGCCAAATTTGTTGCCCCGGTCGTTTCCTAATAACAACATATAAGAGTTGTGCTGAAAGGTTTACTTTACATACGGAAACGAATACGTAATTAAATCCAGTGTTCATTATCATTGTTATGAGCTCATGAAAAATAAACGCAAGGTTTTCAAATCAGTCCTGCGGCAATGTAGGTTTGAACAAGATCGACATGAGGCTAATGCGCTTGCAGCAGCCTTAAGCTCTGATAGCTCGGGAAAGCTCTTCTGGGGCAAAGTGAATAAATCAAACAAATCTTCTATTTCAGCGTTTGTGGGTGGTGCTAAGGGGTCTAAAGCTATCACTGCAATGTGGCGCAGTCACTACTCTACTTTATTGAATTCTGCCTCAAAATCTTCCGCTGATAACGAATTTTTGTTGAAGCAGTTGCAGTGTGGTGCATTATTTGATGATTTTTCTACATTCCAATGCTCTGTTGATGTGATAGGTCCATTGCTATGTAAATTAAAATTGAATTGTGCTGCTGGCAATGACGAAATAACTGCTGAACATCTTTGTTATTGTGATGATAGTATTAAGTTTTACTTAAGTATCTTATTTAATTTGTGTTTGCGTCATGGTTTTATTCCGCATGCTTGTATTGACACTGTGTTGGTGCCAATAGTCAAGAACAAAAATAAAAATGTCCAGGATATTAACAACTACAGACCAATTACCCTAGCTACGGTTATCTCTAAATTGTTTGAGCGTTTTATCTTGTATCACATTTCGTCCTTTATGCAAACTAGTTCAAATCAGTTTGGTTTTAAACCCAAACATAGTACGGATATGAGTGTTTTTTTGTTTAAGCAAACTGTCTCATCGTATGTGAATCAAAATACGCCAGTGTTTTCTGCTTTTTTAGATGCTACCAAAACTTTTGACAAAATTAATCACCAAATTTTATTCAAAAAACTAGTACTGCGAGGTGTGCCTATTTATTTCGTTCGGTTGTTATGGTACTGGTATAAATCACAAAGCATGCAAGTGTCTTGGGGTGGTCAAATGTCGTCTTCTTTTTCTGTCTCTAATGGTGTTCGACAAGGAGGTGTCCTTAGTCCATTCCTGTTTTCAGTGTATATTGATGACCTATCTAGGCTGCTAAATAATGTCAGAGCTGGTTGCTATGTGGGCAATTCCTGCATAAATCACATTTTTTTGCCGATTGCATTTGTTTGATGAGTCCTAGTTTGGCAGGACTACAGGATCTAATCGATGTTTGCAGTGCATATGCTAAAGTTAATGATATTGTTTTTAATTACAACAAGTCTTATGCTATGCTGTGTGCTCCGAGGTATTTTAGTTTATCCTGCATGCCTGTTCTTGGGCTTGGTAGTGATGCTACCATCAGTTTTGTAAATTCAGTAAGGTATTTAGGGGTACAACTTAACAGCAATTTGTTTGATGACGACGACATTTTTAGACAAGTAAGATTTCTGTATGGTACTGGCAACAAATTGAAATATCGCTTTTCAAAATGCTCTTCCGTTGTTAAAAATACTTTGTTCCGTTCGTATTGTACAAGTTTTTATGCGAGTAATTTATGGTGTAATTATCGTTCTGATACTTTCAGAAAGTTGCGTGTTGCTTATAATGACTCGTATAGAATTTTGCATAATTTACCTCGTTACGTAAGTGCTCGGGAGTGCCAAGTTTCTGCCCATGTAACTACTTTTTCTGCTTTAATCAGAAAATCCTTGTTTTCATTTGTTTCTCGGTGCTTTCATTCTGAGAATAAGTTAATATATGCGTTGATGACTTCTGATGTGTTTTTCCGCTCTGGTTATTATAGTCATTATCTCGATATGGTCTATATAGCAAATGACTAAATATTACGGTATCTGTTTTGTGCATGTAAATTTTTCTGCTTTCTTTTTGATATGGTTTCGTTACTATGGACCTTGTGGTCTGAAATAAAATAAAATAAATTATACTCGCGATATCTCGCTGAAACACATAGCAAGTAACACTGCGGCTTGGCATTTGGGCAACACAGCTTCGAATTTCGAAGAAATCTCACTATGTGTGAGTCATTATTGTGAATCGACCTTTTGGATGAAGGTAGTCTGAAGGTGGGCAAAATTTTCATTAAAAGAGCCACTTGCGTAAAAGTAGAATAACCGAAGAGTTGCCGCTGGTTAGTCAAAGAGCAAAAAAAAGTCTTCGACCACACAAGAGCTGGAAATTGGGAGTGTAATAGCCCGCAAGCAAGCGGGCTATTGGCAATGCCCTTATAAAAGTTATATGCTACGTCATCATAGTCTCCGCAGATGATTATACACATATCTCAAGCTAACCTATTTTCATGTAACTTATTTCAGTTGTAAAGCAAAAAAGTTTTTGTGAGGATTCCGTGAAAACAAATTCTTTTTGCATTTTTTGAAAATATCTCGCGTACCACTTGAAAAGCTTCCGCATACCACCAGTGGTACGCGTACCACAGGTTGGGAGCCCCTGGGTTAGAGCGTCTGTTTCTGGAGCTGTAGAATCGAGTTCGATTCCGAGTCGGGTCCAACCAGTGACTTCAAATATTGGTATTCACAGCTTTCTTGCTTGACGCTCAGCATTAAAGGACAGTGTGGAAAACAAGCCGACAAGTTTACTTATTGTGCCGTTGGGAAAGGCACTCAGCGGGATTACCCATCTTGGTGTGGTAGACAGATGGCCGGCAACTGCTAACTTTGCTAAGCGAGCCCGTTATAGCGCTTTGATCGCTTTCTCGCGACAGAGGGATAAATATGCGACTAAAAAAATAACAGTTTTAACCAGCGCCATAGTTGTAGAAACACTTATGGGGGATGGTGCAAGCTTTTCACGCAGATGTAAAAGAGGGAGGCCATTAGTTATTAGGGAATGATTTACGCTAAAATGTTTAAAGGGGCCATGGGGGATGGTGTTGCTTTTCTGGCATCCCCCCTCTACTTGGGTACTGGTTTTAACTACGAAACACCCTTGACATTGAATCTTGTGGTATCCGTCTAATAGAGGTAAGAATTACCCGCGCTGAATAATGCAGCGAGTTGTCAAAACTTGTTACACAGTTCATATCGGTAGCCTTTAGCCTAAACTGTAGCCTATGCCTATTATTTACAGTATAGTTCATAACATCGATAGCATACGATATCGCGTTTTCATATGTTTGGATTTGTCATTCGGCTTTTAAGTGGTAAAAAAGCCATGTTTACTCAAATTTACCGAAGTAAAAACAAGCTAAAACTACTGACGTATTTCCTGCTAAAACTATGCTTTTTCCTGCGATTGTTAATACAATACGATCAAAAAGTTATTGATGCTTTTGATGATACGCTCAGTCTCGAAAACGCTACATTTTGACGGGAATAGGTCCAGATTTAGAATGACTAGCTTGGCTCTACCTTAAATGAAACTTATGAACAGAATGAATTAAGCGTGGAGCTGCAGTGCAGCAAAAACCCTCAGCAAGTATAAATTATGACCAATAAGGACAGATAGTAAAGCAGAAGTATAAACCTTTTTAGAGGAAAGATACAGTTTATTTGTCCGGTTCGTCAATATACAGTGTTGGGCACGCGATACTTTAAAAGTACTGTCGGTATCGGTACTTGCATGAAAAGGTACCGTCGGTAGCGGTAACGGTACTTTTTAGAAAAAGTACCGCGGCACTCGGTACGGTACTGTTGTCAGTGGGACCACTCGACCGGCTAAACTTACGATAACACAGTGTTTCTCAACGTTTTTTTGGCGCGACCCAAAAAAATTGGACGTCAAAAGGCGTGAAGACCTTAAACAGGAAATTGCGGTCCCCCCTTTTCAAATTTCTGGGCACGCCCCTGATTATTGTCTCCATTCCATAAACAATGAAAGTACCGACCAAAGTACCGTTTTAAACTAAAAAAGGACCGCGTCACCGGAACGTTGGCACACTTTGGGGAGGTGTGGAAAAATGTGTTGGGGGAGGTGTGAGGAAGTGTGTTTGGGGTGTGGGGAGAGGTGTGGGAAGTGTGTTGGGGTAGGGGGGTAGGTGTGGGGAGAGTGGGAAAGTATGGGGAGGTGTGGAAAATGTGGAGTAGGAGTGTGAAAGTGTGTTTAGGGCGTGGGAAAGTGTGTTTGGGTGTGCGAAAGGTGTGGGAAATGTGTTGGGGTAGGGGAAATGTAAGGGAGGTAGGGGTGCAAGGAAATGTGGAGAGAAGTGTGGGAAAGTGTGTTACGGTGTGGGGGAGGTGTGTTAGGGTGGAGGAAGGTGGGAGGAAATGTGAGGAGAGGTGAAGGAAAAGTGAGGGGGGAGTGAGAAAATGTGGGGAAGGTGTGAGAAAGTGTATTGGAAGAAGTGAGAAATTTGTTGGGGAGTGGGGGGATGACGTGGGGGATTTAAGAAAGGTGTGGGGGGTGGGGAAAAGTATGGGAAGAGGTGAGAGAAATGTGAGGAAGTATGGGGAGGTGTTGGAAAAAGTGGAGAAGGTGTGGGTAGTGTGGGGAAGCATGGGGAGGTGTGTTTGGGGTGAGGTGTGTGGAGTGTGTTGAGATGGGGAAAGGTGAAGAAAAGTGTACGCAAAGGTGGGGGTGTGTGAAGATGTTGGGAGAGGTCTAGGGAGTGTGAAAAAGTGTGGGGAGAGCTTAGGTGTGGGGGGTGTTGGGGAAGGGGGAAGAGTGTACCACACCTCTCCTCACACCCCAACACACTTCCCCACACCTTTCCAGACCTTCCTCACACTTTCCCACACCTCGCCTCCCCCCACTTCCCAAGTAAACCTAAAAAACCTAGAGTTTTCAAATTTCCAGTGTGATTATACCCTGTTCAATGTTTGAGCCCCTAGAAAGTTTTAACGGGAAGCCATTAGTAGTTGCTTGCAACAGCCATCTAGTTCTGATTTTGCTTTGTGTTCTATTCTGTAAAGAATGAATTGGATCGAAAGATCCAAGATCCTGGCTTCGATTCCCCAACCGGTCAAACCAATGATTTAAAATTAGTATTTGCAGCTTCCTGCTGTTCATCTTGAAAAGAATAGTGCAAAGAATAAACCTGCAAGTTTTCTTGTTGCGCCGTTAGGATAATAAAAACTTAACGGAATTTTCCTACCTTTAGGCTTTAAGTGGCAGACAGGTGGTCTGCAACTCCTGAGCGTGCTCGTGTAGCACCTCCGTCGCTTTCTTGTGACGGAAGGATAAAATTATTGGAAATTTTGAATCCAGAATTTTTATTCGAAAGGTAAATGACGCAAATAAAGTAAGAATTGCGTGGGTTATATGTTGGCATTTTGGGGTTTTGTTGGTCTAAAAGCATTAATATACCAATAGGGGCGCGCCAAACTTTTCTGCTGCCTAGGGCGAGTTTCCGAGTATACTGCCTCAAGGCGTTCTTTGTTCTTTAAGAGGCGTCCTCTGAAAATAACTTTTCTCCCCTTTCTGCCACCACTTTTAGCGTGCAGCCCGAGTGTCCTCTTGGAACTCCCCCCCACTAGGCAAGTCCCGATGACCATCAATGTAGCCTATTAATCAAAAGCTTGGGAGGGAAACTTAAGCCCATTAGCCCCGTTGGACTCGCCAATGCGAACACCTAGCCTACTTATCGAAACAAAATATAAGCCCAACATAGTATGCGGGGCCGTAGCCAGCCTTTACATTTTGGTGGGGCTGAATACATTTTTGGAGGGGCTGAAAAATCAACCTAATTTTTTGCGGATTTTTTATTTTTATTGCCACTCAAGCTCGAAAAGATTATTTTCGGTCAAGTAAAAAGTTATGCAGATGAAAGAAAGAACTTGCACGCTGAACCGAAAAACGCAAATAATAAATTTTTGCGCCGACGTACTGGTAATAGTTTCAAAACTTACAACAATCCGAAGCGAAAATAAAATGATTTGGAGAAGTAAAAGTGCCAATCAGACAAGGGCAGAAAACAACAATAACTAAAAACATAACATGTCCTGCAGCAAAATTAAACAGCGTAGTACCAAATTGCGGTTGCTTGTAACCAGCGGTAGTGCTTTGATAACGCAAATTGCGTTAACTGCGCTGATGTGCTATTGCACAACACTCACAAGGGAGTGCGGGGTCCGCGCTTTCCCCTCGCCGACAAATGCACAAAACTTTCGTGGTGTAAAGCTGATATGCGAATTATTGAATGTCCAGCTAGCATTACTCCGGCATTAAAAGTACCGATGTCAAAGCTAGTTCTGGAAGGGGGAGGGTTCATATAAAAGATATTAGACGCCTATCCAGACCGTTAGTAAAAGAAATCATATATATAAGTAACAATACAGTACTTTGGAGTTAAGTTTAACACGTTAAATTGCAAGGAAACCACAGTCGTTTGGAGGTTTTAAAAGGATAATTCCGGCAGAAGTTAAAGCGGGCACAACAGCTTGTTTTCAGAGAAAGTTAACTGGCATGCAGGGCCGGATTTGAGTATACACTAAGCAAGCTGAAGCCTAGGGTCTCGGAGAAAAATGAGGGGCCTCATCTTGAACAACGAAGACTCCTTTTCTTTTTTTTGGTAATCGACCACCAAGACCAGGCATGGACACCATGATTTTCACTGGAAAACAGGACACGTGAGGACGTGCAGATCTTTTTTTGATCTTCCCCAAATTTCAGCGGAAAAATAGGTCGTCTGCGGACGTGATGACTTTTTTTTTGCCCTTTCAATCAGCGTCATCAAATAGCTTATAGCTTCTCATAGTCTTAATCCGGCTCTGCACTCCTGCAGGTATGGCTTTAAATTGAGGCCCTATCCCTCTTTAATTCCTAGGCACGCCCCTGACTCAGACATCAGTTCCCTTAACGGTGAAACTTGAAACCCCTTCCCCTTTTGCTTTTAGTGTTGGCATGTGAATCAGAAATTAGTCTCGAGTTTTAAACTTTACATCGATTGAAGCAGCGACCGGTATCTTGAAAAAAGATTATGAACCATTGGGTTTATAAACCGTCATCATTTCAACATAAATATTTCCGGGGGGGCTAAGCCAGAATAAATTCTGGGGAGACTAGGGGGGCTAAAATAAATTCTGGGAAGACTAAAATAAATTCTTGTGAGCTAAGCCCCCAATAGCCCCCCGTGGCCACGGCCCCGATAGTATGTCAGCAATAGTGTTATTAATTTCTATCTTTAGTTTTTATTCTCTGTAAAGAACTTACAGCGTTAAGCGCTTAATTGACATATCTAGGCAATTTACGATAGAACTGACCTAATAATTTTTTAAAATCTATGGCTAGTAATGGCAAAACTGAAAGCACTTCGTGATTGAATATCTTATAAAAAGATGAAAAGATTCAAAATACACAAATTTGCGTGGATATTTTGTTTGATTGTTATTTTATTTCGAATTTATATGTCAGGGCAACGCATAACAATTACAAAAAGGTAAATCTGATGGTGTATGTTTTGTTTTTGTTCCTAAAATTAATATTACCACTTGCAGCTCTCCTAACACACTTTAGCAAAAAAAGATTGAACTGAAAATTTAACAGTAATTGAGGAGGACTGCTAAGTGAGCTTGCGCTCTTCGAGTTAGCAGACACTGGTATACAAACCAAATATGAGCAGTTACAGCCGTGAATCGAACTCGTCACGAAGGACCTATAACATATGGTTGACCATATCGCAAATGTTGTGCTTTTGCTGGCTTAATTGCTGTTTCCACTCGTCATGAAGTACAATACAGTACTTATCGCCAAAATAGCAAACTCTGAAAGGATTAACTTGCACTTTGAAAACTTAAACGTTCTGATATTTACGCATTATTATCAATACCAGAAAGGTGTATGTAGCCTGCGTGCTCGGGATACGGTTGGATCACACTAATTTTGGACTGTTTGTAGTCGCTAAATTTGTTTTATAAAACTACTTTACGTCAAGGAAATTCGAGAAAAAATCAAACCAAGAAAATACATCGAAAATCCGGAGAAGCGTCGAGGCTTCAACCACTCCTGTTACCATTATAGAAAACGATCAATTACCGGAGGATGACATCATTCACTTAATTAAAAGGCCAAGAATACATTTTTTGAAAGAACCAGATTCCAGCAAAAACAAATCCTGCTGGGACACCGAATGTGTCCAAAACAAAGGTAAGCATTTCTTGTCTTCAAATTTTGTTTATGTTTTTTGTTTCGAAGGTTAAAAATGTGTTTTTTTGCAGTATTTTTTCTTTATTACCTGTACGCAAGTTTTTTTTGTTTTTGTTTAGAAATTTATTGGAAGATGTTTACATTCGTAAAGTCGTCAAGCGAAAACTTCCTTCTTCGCTTCGCGATCAGGCGTACATGGGCATCGATTCGATACCTCGATGGTGGAGAATTCAAAGCTATTTTTGTGATTGGTCAAACTGACAGCAAAGCTCAAGAAATAGTTGAAAAAGAGCACCAAAAATATGGAGATATTTTGCAAATTGAAATTCCTGACAATTACAGGTAATAAAAATTTTCCTCTTTGTTCTTAATTTTCCCTCTGTCGCGCTTTAAAAAAAACGAAAAAAGCATTGAGTAATAACTTACTCACCACTGCTAGTGAGTAGTGACAAATTACTTCTGAAAAACTTTTAGGCCTACGTTGTTTGGCATAATGGTGTATCGGTTAAGATCATCCGCTTGGAGCCGGAAGACTGGTTTTTATTCCTGTCGGGTCTTGCTCAGCTTAGTTGCAACTTATTGGGGTGTTACTAAATAAAACATGTCCACCATGTCCGCGATGTCCACGATATTCAAGATGTGCGCGATGCCCAAGATACTGCCATGTCCACGATGTCCCATTTTAGAATATGTGAATGGTATGGGTGCTACTAAATAGTGCATGTCCACGATGTTTAATATCGCTGCATTTTGGACATCGCAGAGATCTTGGACATCGCGGTCATCTTGGTCAAGGACATCGCAGAGATCTTGGACATCGCGGGCATGTACTATTCAGTAATACCGACTTATTGCAAGTATTTCCTGCCAGGCATTCGGCAAAGCGAAGGGAGTGCGATGGTGTTGAAGTTTTGTATGCGTGTTGTTTGTCTTGTACAGCAATTCCACTAACATCGTTTGTTCATTCATGTTGGGCATTTGTAATGGACTGTCATATGAGAATGGCCTACACAAATGAATATGCAGTTGCGCACGTTTAAATCGCCCTTCTTACTTTTATGTTTTCAGTAACCTTGTTTACAAATCGCTTGCTGGAATGCAGTGGGCTGGAGAGAATCTTTATGACGAAGATTTATACTCCGTAACTGATGACGACATGTTTATAAACATAGTTTGGGTTCAAGAATATATAACTGAAGTTCAACAAGTGATGGAAGAAAAATCTTGGCCCACTTATCCAATCCTTTGCATGTACGGACACAGAGCAGGAATGAGTCCTATTCGCAGCGAGGATAACAAATATTATAGCTCTTTTGATGAGTACAAATGGCCGTTTTGGCCTGATTTTTGCCTGGGCGGAATGTACACAACCAGTGTCAAAGTTGCACGGAAATTATGGATACAATCCCGCACGGAGTCACTTGTCCGATTAGAAGATGTTTGGATTACGGGAATTTTGAGGCAGAAACTGGGAATGCCAAAAGAGTTATTGCTACCAGTCAAACCAGCTGCAGCAATGCATCTTTCAAGTTCAATCAGCACAAAGCAGAGTTTTATTTCGGCTTACATGTTGAACATTTGGAAGAAAATGGAAACCAATTTAATGACTCGAAACGACATTTGTTTTTGCGATTAAATGCTTCTGTAAGTCATTTGTTTTTCTGGTTGCTGAAGCTTATTTCAAAAGTCCAGAGACTGATCAAGAATAGGCCCATAGGCCTACATGTCAACATGTTCGTTTTGGATAATGACGAGTGCTCAGGGGCAAGGAAAGGCAAATTAAGACATACCACAGTTTGCGTTGTTTTTTTATCCCCTTGACCTTGGATTTATAGAACATTTATTGTGAAAAAGGCTAGCTTTGATTTTTATGTTCTGATACCTTTCAAACGCAAAGTCAGCAATTTAAAATATCGCGTGGATGTTCTCAATGTCTCTAATTTGGCACAACCGTTATTCAAGCATGCAATATCAAACTCAGTAGCACATGTTAATACTTTACTCGCACTTCAAATTAGGCTTCGTAAAGAAGGGAGAGCAGTGTCTGGTAACTCCATCTCCCGCTACATCACTGCGAGTTCTTTTGGCTTCATTCTACTGCCAATCTGAAGAATATCTTTATTACCCCAGTTATAGCCTTTTGATCGCTTTCTCGTGATAGGAGGGTAAATATGCGACTAAATACCAACACGAAAAACTACAATGACCATTGAGCAGTGACTTGTCGTTTTTTCTAGCGTTTTTCGCTGAGGCCAAATTAAGCTTGAATACGATAGCGAATTTTAGATCGTTGGCATCGCTGCATGCACGTAGCATGTTGGTCTTCGTCATCATTCATATTCATTCAGGCACCAAATTATTCAAACTGGATCTGAGCTATTTTTAAGTCAAAAATCGGATTTTTTGTGTAACTAATTAACGGTTTTTGCAGCTCAAGACTACAATTCCAGAGAAGAGATTAAAACGTGACGCGATTAAAACGTGAACAAAGCAAAATATCTTACAAAATATACTTTTATTAATACGTATTCTAAACGAAACGTAATTGCAGTTTTTGAAGTTGAGCAAAAGAGTAATGAACAGTAGAAAAAATCATCCTAAAGACAGCAATAATGACACCATGTGATCAGATTCATCTGACGTCACAGAATCAGTGAAGTGTGGCGAGATTCGATGAACTTCAAACGCACAAGAATCGTAAGCAACCATCTAAATATTGGCACCAATTTTACTTTTGCTTTTTTATTACTTCTAAAGTAACATAATAATTTTGTAACGTAATTATAAACATTTCAGCCAAAAACACTGGAGAAGAAATTTCGGTTTACTTCCGGTGCCATTGCCAACACCACAAGCCCACGCTGAGCTGGCTTTTATGCCTTGGTGCAAACGAAGGAAAATGAGGTAGGACAAGAAGAGCTTGAGTTTAGTCACGTGCTAAAAAAGCGAAGTGGGAAGGATATGGATTATGAAATAACTGTTGAGATCCGGTTCGAGTTGTTGCATTTGTGGGGTCAAAGTTTTTTTAGCTGATTTTTGGCCGTAATATCTATAATGGCCAATTAACTACAGGTTGTAGGGTTTGTCAATTTTGTGGTATATTATACTCACACTTGGTATTTAATTTTGTCATATAAAAGTAGAAAAATTTTCTCACCAAATCTGTGGTTTTCTTCGCAAAACCATCGACACAAAAACGAAGAGTCCTGAAAAACGAATTTGGTATTATATGTAAGCTCACAAGTCAAATTAAACAAGTGTAGTATTCAATATAGTGACATTGCTAAGGCGGGGGAGAGACGGCCGAACTTGGGTGAGCCGATTTTCGAGCTATTAACAACTCAACCGTGTTTAGATTTGCGCCAGGCAATATCAATCGATTCTAGCGACCAAACTTATCCAGCAGTTTGGAGCATTGGGTCACAACTTTTTTACCGTCAAAATTTTGTTGCATGCTCGAGTAAAATGCTTTGTGGTAATTATCAGCTGAACACTTTCCAAAACCAGCGAAAAATCAAACCAGAAAATAGAAACAACGAAGTAATAAATATTGGATTAGCTTTAATCAACCCTTTTATGAAACTAAACAAAACGAAAAAATATGATTCAATTCAAATCATTTAGAACAGTGAAGATTTGCGTACAAAAACTAAATTTTCACCATGATTAATCGTAAAAAAACGCATACTTATGCTGAAACAGATCGGAGACAACAGGCCCCGAGTCCATAGCCATTAAGTCCCACACATGAAGATGATTGGTGGAATCAAGAGCAAAAAATACGGAGGAGCGACAATTCGACCAATCACAAAACAACACGCAGTCACCCAACGACCACGTCATCACAGGTGTTTCTGAACAAACATTAAAATCAGAAACAGCACTTCAATCTCTCTTTTTACGTTTATTTTTCAACTTTTGCTTAATTTTTCGCGCATTCTAGAAAACCAACAATATGGGATAAGAAGATCGAAGACGACACTTTTTGAGGTGTATTTGTCAGTCACGGTTCAGTTTTGGCCACAATTCAGATTCATGGGAAGCATAGTCGAAAAGTGCCTTTCCAAAAAGAAAATACTAAGATTGATGTTCAAATTGTAACCACCAGCCTTTCCAGTTCCAATTTTCGAATCTCGAAGTAACGATTCTCTAAATTCACTTATTTCTCTGAACTTTCTTTTTTCAAAATTTTCGTTCTCTCTTACTTTATTGCTTTTTTCCCCGTCTCGCATTTTCGATCTCTCACCTTGTTTCACTTGAAATAACGCCAAGGTTCCATCTCCATATGAAACTAACATTAACATCATATTCAAACTGCTAACTGATATCGACGTAACGTCACCAATGCTGTGGGAACGGTAACATTTCAACTTTCGGTCACGTGTCAAACTCATCACTGATCCCTGCAAAAAAAAAGGTTTAATTCAAGTTTGAAAAAGCGGATAAATCGGAACATACCGACTCCAATCCAACATAAAATACACTCGCATCCGGACACACAGCACAAGTAGCTCGAACTCCGAGATCTTGGTTGAATGAACTGAAAATAACGTGAAGCAAAGCTTAGTGTAATCAGGCCGATATTTGCTGCGTAAACAGAACCAGCACAAAAAATCTCCAACTTCAAACCTCAATGTAAATCAACAACCTGATTATCGCCACGAGCTTTCTGCATTACCATTAAACGTTTGATGTAATAATCAAACTTTTAAATTATGAAATAAAGAAATTGATTATGATGCAAAGCCCGCGGCTTTTGGAACCACCTAAATGGTACATGTGGATAGAGTAACTAAGAATCCTGTTGATTCTTGATGTCAAAATCGTGGTAAATCGTGAATATGTGCAATATGCATGGGGCAAGACAAAACAACTATTAAAAAATCCATTTTTTTTAAATTGTAACGTAATCAAAAGCCAGACTCCAGCGCAAATTAAAAGCAGCCAAAACTCCAACGCTTTTGTATTGGATTGAGAGAACCAGGGCATGCTTTCAACAAAACAACCAAAATTTTTACCTTTTTTTAGACACCAAATCGATGGGATTAGTTTTGACTAGCTTCACTCGACCCATGGGTGCTAATCCCATGTCATCGTCCAAATTGGAAAAAATATCGACCACGGTCTGAAAAAAAATGGATGCTAAAGTTCATAGACATAATTCACAAAAGCGCTTCGCTTTTGACACTTTTGCGCATAGGTTGCAATGCTAACTAGTGATAATAACCACTGCAAATTGTTGCCTAAATGCCCAACGCTTTGGAAACTAGTTTTTAGCATTCTTGAGCAAATGCTAATTAATGTTAAGAAAAAAAAAAAAATTGAAAAAAATGGTAACCACAACAAGCATTTCACCTGAGGAAGATCGCTAACATCTATTTGAAACCTAAAAGCCATAAAAAGCATTTTGCCAAGAAAGTGTACTGTAATTTTGTAAGGCAGGATGGGTTTTTACGTTTTAAGCAAGTATTGGATGTACTCGCGATGACTCAACTATAAGATCCAATTGCAACCACCAACCTACCCAAATACATATGCGAGCCGATTCATCCAAGGAAAAAACTTGATTCGAACTCTGAAATGTCCCCATGAGGTTAATGCATACAATCGGACAAATGTGGACGTCATTCTGGCAGCCTAAAAAAATCGCGTCGATTTAATTTTTGGTGCAGATGCTAACAAATAATACACACCGGGGATAACATAAGTCAATGAATTACAAATCATATGCTGCTCAGATGGCCGAGTGGTAAGAGCGTCCGCTTCGGGAGCAGTAGACTCGGGTTTGATTACAAATCGGGTCAAACCAAAGACTAAAACATTGGTATTCACAACTTCCCTGCTTGACGCTCAGCATTACTTGGACAGTACGGAGAACAAGCCGGCAAGTTTACTTGTTGTGCGGTTGGTAAAGGCACGTGACGAGATTCCCCGACTCGGTGAGGTAGAGATATGGCCGGCAACTCCTGAGCGAGCTCGTTACAACGCTTGATCGCTTTCTCGCGATCGGAGGATAAATATGAAACTATACAAATATAACTGAGCACATCTAGAATTGGCTCCCCCCCTCCCCCCAAGAAAAAGCATAACGTTAGACCAAATTTTTCTTGTTTGAAAATGTCTAATTTAAATTCTAACCTATGACGTCATGAGTTTACAGTTACTCAATTGCACCTAATTCAGAAGAGCAACGACACACCAAACTTTGAGTAACTGCAACGTTCATTGTGACTTGGCAAGCTTTAAATATATTCGTTATAAGTCTACCCTTCAAATCACGAAGGTTAGAATAGATTTACCACTTTTTTAGCAAGATCTTTGCGGCTGAGTTTAAACGAGATCGTACCTGTCATGTACGTAGGAGTTCGTAACACAGACATTTTGTTTTTTTCGATTTCTTTGTTTTGATGCATCGTAGATGACTCACCGAGATCGTAAACTAGCACGTTACCATCGTCCTAAATAAACAATTTGCATAAAATATGACAAAATGGACACAACAGAGAATGGAGTAATAAGGCTCATGTTTTGGGAAAGAGAGTCATGCGCCAAAAAAGATGTAACTCAATTGGAAAAACAAGATTAACAAAAGAAGCATGGTTAAGACAAGCTGAAAAGGGATAGAATCCTCAATTGCTCATAGGAGTAAAATGGTTAAATCTAATACTACCGCTGAACTGGATATTCCTCTTCATCATTATCGGAATAATGTGTTATTGCTTGGTGTTCGAGCAAAGTGCTACATCCAACATATGTAACGTATTCCAGTCGGTTGGTCAGAAATTTATTTGCTTTTTCCAGAGCAGAAGAACTAACTTTAGGAGTCAACACAGTTTGCACAACTACCAGATTTTCCTGCGTTAGTAGATGTGCTCTAGTGATGTTAATTGCTAAGATAGGTACCACGCACTCATGACACGTGTTAACGTACCAAGAAAACATAATTATAATTAAACTGAAACTCATCCCTACTTACAACTCCAACAAAAAGTAAGTTTTTCTTTTTGGGGGCGAAGCAGCATGTAACAGGCAAGGCGTCGCAAACCAAAATTCTGTAAAAAAAAACGGCACTTTAAAAATAGTATTTCCTATTTACCTCGGCGACATGGCCTAGCAGTACCGCGCAGGTTACTGATCCTACGTGACGTTTCTATTTGCGGCTGGAGCCGATCGCATTTGACATACATACCGGGTGGCTGCTAACTGGAAGAGCGCAAGCTCACTTCGCAGTCTTCCTCAATTACTGTTGAATTTTCTGTTCAATATCATTTAAAAGTAACCTCAGTTACAACTATTTACGCATTAAAAATAGGCTGTTAAGATTAAGCTGTACATTTTGCAAGACCATTTTTATGCAGCTTGCAACTTTGTTCCTAGCAAGGGCGAAATTTGAGCCCCGAAAGCAATTTAAATGTGCAATGCGCATCATATCCTCGATTAAGCCTGGTCTTCACTATGGAATTCAAGCGATTATGCTTGTAAGCTCAGATTTTCATGAGCCAACCTTTTGTTTTTTTGGTATGTCGGACGAAGAAACCGGCCTACTTGCTTACGACCAGAATAATGTAAAAAAAATGGAACTGCTTAATCGCTTAAAATGTTCCCAGGGTAGACATTTTTCAACTTTGACATATTTTCAAATATTGAACCGAAAATTACAGTACTTGAGGGAGACTGCGAAGTGAGCTTGCGCTCTTAGAGTCAGCAGCCACCCGTTATATATGTCAAATGCGATCGCTCCAGCCGAAAATCGAACCCGTCACGTAGGATCTGTCAATTGCGCGCGGTACCGCTAGGCCATGTCGCTGACTTGGTTTACTCGTTAGTTCACAAACAGTTTGTCGTCCTACTTGTCAGGCTGCTCGGTGTTGCTTCCTTTCCAGACAGTAATCAAGCCTTTTTTGTCTAGTCGTGCAGCCACTTTGTGTGTAGACATTCCAAACGCGATTGCCATCATACCTCCTTCCCCAAAAACTGTGTGCAGAATGTGGCGGCCTGCGACGCGTAGAATTTTGATAAAATTACAAACTTCTGTCATCCTCACCGGGTAAGTAATAGAGCAGAAACTAAATTCTTAAACTAGGGTGCTTTTCAGTTGATCTGTCGAAACAACTTAACCTACGTGCTCAAAAAAAAGAAGCTGAAACGATACGGAATTTACAGCTGAGCTCGCAAACTGCAGTAACAGATAACCAAGCGAAAAAGCTGACACGAACTCTACTACTCAATTAAAAAAGCATCGGTATTAACATAGACCGGCCCGTACCTCAGTTGTTAAGCACACGCTATCGGTGCGGGAGGTCTGGGGTTCGATTCCCGGGTCGGTCAAATTGACACAGTGTTGCCAACGGCTCGCCACCGATGTGACTTTTCCTCGGAGCTGTGCAACCCATGGCGCTAAGCCGCGGAGATAGGTCCCGCCACTCGTTACACGCTTCGCCGTAATATCGCGAGTATAATGAAGATTTGATTTTTTTGGTATGAACATATTTTAAAAAAAGTACCAAAATATCAACACAAGAAGGTTAAAGTGAACAATTTCAAAAACTTTAAACTCCACAGGAGATCTACGAGTTCCCTTGCAGTTAAAATGGAAAAAACTTCCCACTACCTTGTAAATACGAGAGATTAGTATTAAATTTTGTGAAAGAATCACAGCAAGATAATATGCTTTTTTCCTTGCCACTTCCACTCCAGTATCTTTCTTCTGCGAACGATGTTTCGACCAAATTACTCGCATAGTTGAGAAAAACAACAAAACGTTGAGAATCTCCGCGCATGAGTGCCAGCAATGACTCAGCAGGATTGGAGTTCTCGTCTATGCGAGACCCTGAAACAAGTAGTGTAAAACTCAAATCATTGTTAGGCTATGGCAAAATGCAAATGTTTTTTAATGTTAATTACCAAACGAGACGCACAGATTTTCGAATTTCGACCAACACGCTTTGCGTTAAAATTGTTTCACAAACGAAATACGAAAACAAACGATCGTAGAAAGCAGAAAATGCCTGAACTCGAAATTAAACTCGATCTCCAAAAAAGTTCATTGAATTTTGAACTTATCCAAAACTTGACAAAAACTGCTTGAACTTTGCTTAAACTCGACAAAAATTAGTGAACTCGAACTTATAGTCGCAAAATTGAAAAACATGAAGAACTCGAATTCAACCCGACTTGTTAATCGTTAGTGAACTCGAACTTGAACTTGACTATAAATGCTTGCGAGCTTGCACTCTAGGTACAATGCACATGGACCAAAATTCTAGAGTATTTTGGGTGTGTAATCAGAGTAACATACCTTGACACAGACACATTGGTGAATTTAAATTCAGAATAAGTTGCAATCACACGTACCTCCACATGCAACAGCACCATCTTGTGGATGCTGGGTCCACTTTTCAACTGAATCTGGTGTTTCAGTTTGGGTTTCGCTTGTCAATGCGTCATCATTGCATTGGGTGGACAACTAAACCCCACAACATTGTAAACAAACATAGAAAACTTTCATGGATAAAACTTTTTCAATAGCTTAACTGAAGCAATTGATGAGTCTCATTCTCATTAGTTAACACAAGTATCAACTATATTTCAAGTTACGAGCGGGATTCATCTTCGCGGCTTAGCGCCTGTGCAACACAGCTTCAAAGAAACGTCGCAGCAGTGGTGAGCCATTGGCGAAACTGTGTCCAATTTAACTGGCCAGGAAGTCGAACCCCAAACCTCCCGCACCAACAGTGAAGATTAAACAGTAACTGAGGGAAACTGCAAAGCGACCTTGCACGCTTCGAGTCAGCCACCACTTGGTGTATCAGTCAAATACGATCGGCTCCAGACGTGAATCAAACCCATCACCAAGTAGAATCTGTAACCTGCGCGCTGTAACGTGCTACGCCATGTTGCCGACAAATACTTCCTGAGAACCAACTTCTCATTTTTCATTCTTGCATAAAAATCAAGACTACCAACACACAGAAAAAATTTTGAGATAAAGTTCAAAAAAAGTTGCTAACAGCTGGTACCTGGCGCGTATTTTGACTTCCAAAATTCTTGATGTAGAAATTATATTCAGTGACAGGAGGCAAATCGAACATATCAAATGAAACAACATCAAGTTGGATGAGAGTAATCAAGTCGTCACGTCGTTTCCTGGAACACAAGTACGTTAATGCTTCAACTTATTCATAACTGCATAAAAAAGTCGTTCCATCTCAGGATATTCGGGCCAAGATGATTGCAGCGTCAATGCACTCTCATATTTAAGATAAACAAACTGGTTCATTTATGTTTTTAATTGCACAAACTTTTATTTACTCGCAATCTATTTTCACTTCTCATGATAATTGCATCATGAAACTCAACTATGGCATGCAGTGTAAAGAAAATTGAACGTACAGTACGATTTACAATAGGAAGGCCAGGATACTGCATTAAGTATAACATTTTCATCTTAATCGATGCTTATTTCAACAAAAACCAAGTCAGTTTCTTTAAGCAAATCGGAACCAATCCACAGCCTTGTGGCTACATGGGTTCAAGGTAAAATTTGCTAGTGAAAAAAGCTCGGTCTAGTTTTAGTACAAAAACAGTCACAAAACAGATCTCACATCATTCTTTTTGCTACTTTACTTCCGGCTTTAGATCTTTTGGCAGCAACAAAGTTAACGCTCGTCATCCCGATAGGCGGGGCGGGTAAGAAGTCGTCATCAGGGGCAGGAGACTGCAATTAAACAGAGCCGTAAAAAATGCTATCCTTAGTTTAAAAAATGCTATTCTTACTTAAGAGCAGTAAAAAAATGCTCTTGTTGCTTCGACCCTCACTGATAAGCATTCCTACCCGATGATTACAAAATTGATATCGCTACGGCTAAATCTCTATCATTAATTTGTCTCAAGATACTTATAAGCACAAATGTACATGGACCAAATTTAAATGATTTTAACTACAGTACGAATTGGTGGAGTAAAAAGATGTGCATCACTATGCAAAACACCTGAGTTTCATTCTAGGATAGATCAAAGAAGACTAATTATCATTTCAATACCTTGAATAAACTTAAGTTTTAATTATATACTTTGGAAGTCATTTGGATTATTATGGAACTGAGGTGTTTAAATTTAAAACGCATGAAAAATAACACAATTTAATGGTTGGTGGTGGAAATAATTAAACTCTAAACGATTAATGAAATACATACTGCTGGTATGAATGATTGCGTTTGACAATCAGTTGCGATAAATTTTCAGAAATGACAACACTGCGTACCAAATATCCTTTGTCACTCATGGGCGACTGAGTTCGAGCAGATTGGACGCGTTCGTTTTCTTGTTTCATTGCATTGATGATATCTTGGACGTCAGGTGGTCTTTCAGGAGACTGCATTGACATTACATGTGTTTAGCGTAAGTCTCAAAATTTCTTTCTTTCATGTTCATCGTGGCGCATTCGTGTCATTAGCAGGATTAACAGAGAATAGAAATAGAATTTGCGGATATAAACTCCGGTTAGTGTAGTGGTCAAAGCCATCGCTATCGGGGCGTGAAGTCTGGGGTTCGATTCCCGGGCCGGTCAAATCGGACATAGTCGCCAACGGCTCACCAACGCCGCGACCTTTCTTCGGAACTGTGTCGCCCAGGCGCTAATTCGCGAAGGTGGACCCAGCCACTCGTTACACGTTTCGACGTAATAACGCGAGTATAATGAAGATTTGATTTTGAGGCAAAAAAATAAGCAAGACAAGATTGTGAGAGATTGGATTCTAAACATATATCACCTCATGTAGAGTTTCCCTTTTTCCCGGGTTTTTAACTTCCCGGGAAACGAAAAATTTTTAAAAAACTTCTCGGGATTCCTCGGGCTTCCCGGGATTCGGGAAACTCCCGGGAAATTTTTCCGAGCTTGATTGTGTTACCTTATTTTTTGGTTTTCAGCATTTTAAATCTCATTTTTAGCATTTTGTTATATTGTTTTGACAAACTTAGTAAGTTTTTTAATTTTTTCGATAAATTGAGGAAAAATTTTGATCTCACAAGCATTTTGTCTTCAAAAATTTTGCGAATTTTGAAAAATAATTTTTACTAAAAAGAATTTTTTTAATTTGCAGTAACGCATTTTTTATGTCGTAATGACAGGTATCAGTACCACTGAAAACCTTGCTAATGTAAAATAATTTCCCGGGAAACGGCAAATTTCAAAACCCCAAATTTCCCGTCCCGACTTCCCGGGAGGAAACACTACCTCTATGTCTTCGTCCTCAAAATCATCCTCGTAATCTTCGAATTCATCATCATCATAATTGTATGCATCCTTTAAAAAAAGTGTGTTAACTTACGATCAGATGATTGGGAGGAAGAGCTCTGCCTCTGGAGCTTGTAGGGATGCACGTTTATAGACTCGGGATTCTATTCCGAGTCGGGTCAAACTGAAACTCAAAAAAAAAAAAAAATGGTGTGCAAAGCTTTATTTCTTGACGTTCAGCACTAACAGGACAATGTGAAGAACAAGTCAGCAAGTCTACTTACGCACTTAGGAACTGATCAGCAAGCTTGTTCTCGATTGCTTAACAATATTGCGATTCGTTTGCTATCTCGCGAAAAATGAAAAAATCGCAAAAAAAATTAAATGGGGTATCTGCTAGTAAATTTTTTTGCTGGGAATATACCACAAAATTGAGTTTCCTTGGATAACCAATAGCCATAAGATATAAAAACCCGTTCTTACGAACGGAAACCTAATCGCCAAGACGGCTGATTGCGGTCAAACCTTTTTTTAAATCTTGGCGTTGAAGTTGATTTGGATGAATAATAACACACCGAGAAAAAACTTACCTCCTCCTCAGCACTATTATTCCTAAAAATAGAATTAAAATGAAGATACTTTGCCTGAGTAAATAATTACAAACTGCTGCACAGTTTAATAAAGCAGTTCTCAAAGAGAGGTAAATTAATTTTAAAAAATAATGGTGATGTTTAGAAAAGTTATGTGTAGTACATGGCTGGTTTATTTCGCGAAAACATTCAGCGAATTGAAATTTGCTTTAAGCTTACAGGAAGTCTTGTTGCAACAATGCAAGCAAAGAAAATGAAATATAAACATTGAAATAAATGAGTCCACAACATCATATTGTAAGAACTTTTAGCAACGTAAACACAAATACTTAAAATCCAAACTGCATTCAAACTTATATATTAACCTACACGAGAAGCAAAAACCATAAGCACAGCATTGTTTAAACATAGCTTGCAACTGCGCAATACTTTTGATCAAGACTTACGCATTTTCAACAGAAAGAGACTTTGAAACCTGGAAATAGTAAGAAGATTGAATTTTTTACAGAGAAAACAAGATATTGCACTCGGAATGCAGTAAACATGGCACGAAAATAGCTTAAGGAGGAAAAATACTGTAAAACACAGTAAATCTCAAAACTGGAGGTTTTGACAACATAGATCCAGCTGCCATCATCAGTAGTCTCAGCAAGGCAGTACAAAACTGAAAGAACTAGAATTTACAAATCTAACTACAAGTTTGCAATTTATTCCAACAACTTGACATAGTTAGAATTGTAAATTCTAGTTCTTTCAGTTGTATCCTGCCTTGCTTGCACTGCTGATGATGACACATAAATTTATGTTGTCGAAACGTCCAGTTTTGAGATTTACTGTGACATTATTTTCCTCCTTAAGATATTGCCGATTTCATCAAAAACGCAAAGCACCAAATATCACTCGTATACTCTTAGGACAAAGTAAAAATAGATTTATGTATTTCAAACAGTAAGTTGAAACATGGATCTCGAAAAATTGTAAGCAAGTTTCACATCCCCAAATTACAAGAACATCAACTGATGACAGTCAAATTATAAAAGTCAAAAAAAAGTTGTGGACTTACACTTCTTGAGGAGGACTCTCGATAACTTGAATTGCCTACGCTGAAAAACAATAAAAATTTTACAAATTCAATTTTTCTGGTTAAAATTGGTATGTTCCTGAGCACAAATTTTAAACACCAGTTGTACCAACTATCACTCATAAGATCGATTAATCAAATAATCCCAAAAAAAGGTTTACATTTAAGGGGTGGTTGATTTGAAGAGCGCAAACTCACATCAATCTTTACTATAAATATTTCAATTAAAACACAGTTTGTTGGCAATTTGTCAATGTAGCAGCCTGAATTAACATCATCTAGATCAAAAAACTTACAATTTTTTAAGTTCTAATATATTTTCCACTTTTTCAAGTGATGAAATTTGTTGGGAATTTACGAAATAGATATTGCACGTCACTCAGCTAATTGCTCGTGAAATATGAAACAAAATTACCGGTAGGTGACTCCGAAACACGGTCGATATGGGATGAAATTAGCTTAAAGCCACAACAATTCGGGTAACTGAACGCTTTGACAACACAGACGCAGCTGTCATCATCAGCAGTGTGAGCAAGGCAGTATAAAACTGTACAACTGCTGATGATAACAGCATATCCTACCGATGATGACAGCTGAGTGTGTGCAGTTGAAACGTCCAATTACAAGATTTACTGTGGCTTTATTTTTTCCTGCAATAGCTTACTCGCTGTGACTGCTTGGTTTTTCACCATCGAAACCCCGACGTCGAAGATCCTAAACAAAAACTCAAATGAACGTCTATATACGAAATCAAATCTTCATTATACTCGCGGTATTACGCCGAAGCGTGTAACGAATGGCGTGGTCCACATCAGCGGCTTAGCGCCTGGGCTACAAAGCTCCAAAGAAATGCCGCAGCGGTGGCGAACGGTTGGGGACACTGTGTCGATCTGACTAGCCCGGGAACCGAACCCCTGAGCTCCTGCACCAACAGCGTGCGCTAAACAACTGAGCTAACTAGCTGGAAAACCTTCGTAATACTTGTCCCATGCTCTTAGCACAAGTTAGGAGTGCCCATCTCTGCTTTAACTTAACAAAATACGAGGGCTGTTGAATGTCACAACAATGGTGTGCACTACAACTGCCAGCGTTGCATTAGAAATGACCGAATATGGAATCAAAACTAAGTTATCTGTCCTGATATTGCTCGTAGAGTATATTTTATTTGAGTAAATCTTGCTCAAAGCAATAGTCCATTCACAATTAGCCTTATTTGCAAAGGTAAAAAAACGGCAGATTCAGCAATAACGTGAATGTACAAGTGGTAACACCTCGTGTATTTTTCGAATGAAATCAGGCAGCAAGGAAATAACGCCATGAAAAACCTTCAACTTTACTCTCAGCAGCACAAAAACTTAAAACATTGCTACTGACATTCCCTAGATGGATGCAGCTTTTCAATGTTACCTCAGTGACGTTTAAAAAAATTCAAACACTCCGAAATAGATATGGAGCAAAATAATCATAAGCAATTTTTAAAATAGATGCGACGTTATGTCCACGAAAGCACAGAATCAAACCCATGAATCCAATAACAACAGTAGTAGTAGTAGTGTCCTGAATTACCGCACCATCAACATCAACGTGGTAAAGAATACGATGAGATGAAGGAAATATAACAGTACTACAAAAGGTAAGAGACAACAACTATGGCATGCAGGAAGGTGGAAGATGAGTTAAAAAAAAAAAACAAAAATGGACATGATTGCAACACCAAGTAAGAAGAAGAGTACGGCTTAGACATAACATGCAACCATACTGCCGGCTTACCTTTGATGAAGTACTCTCTTCGACGCTAAACATAACATTACAATTACTAAGCTGTGTTTCACCGCAAACTTCACATGCACACAATATGTTGGCTACTAGGTCATACTGTTGCCTTAAAGTTTACGACGTCTGTTTTCAATATTGCTAAAAGCATATTCTGAAGTCAATGTACTGGTTTACGAACATGGCTTAATAAAAACATCTCATTACAATCGTCAATAACTAATAAAACTGAAACCTCTTACCATCATGTTTTAAACTTAAGTTTATCACTTAAATGAGTTCTGTCTGTTAATATTCAACCGACAGAGTCACAAATTTAAGTAAAAATAACCATTTTCGAATTCGGTTTTAAGATTTTTCAGAAGTAACAGTGCTCACTCAAGGCGAGAAATACACCAGAAATTTTTCGCCTGTGAAATCTTGCACCCCAACCAACTACGCCAAGATAATATTTCTACAGTAATTTTAGAAGTTAAAATTTATACCTGGTTCTGGAATTTCGATGCTTTTCGTGGATACTTCGCTCAGTGCTGCGTTTCTGAGATGAAATACAATTTCAGGTTACTAGACATGTCACATAAGATTATGTGGTCAATTGCTGAAGCAAATTTAGAGCTTACCAATTTTTGTATGAAAAAGTATACAGATCGCATTTTACAAGCAAAAAGTGTTTTAAAAACATCAACTTTGCTATAGATGCAGATTAATCAAGATTTCAATAACCTATGCAGAGTGTTACAAACCTGCTCAGCCTCCAATTGCTTTTCTTCTTCTCTTCTAAAAAAATACAAAAAACACAGTAGTATCATCGTCAATTAAAGTATGTTATAAAAATGTTGATTGCGGAGAGATGAAAAATTAAGAAAAACACTTTTTCAAAAATAGTCTTCATAGTGAAAATTATACGAATTCAGAACATTTTGACAACGTTGAACCAAAAAGGTGGACGTGCAAGCTATGTTTCAAACTAAACGGACCACCTTAATACTTAAAAAGATCCAGTTTTAAATGGTATTTAAACATACGTAATAATAACACAAACAATCAAAAGATTAAAGGTAAACAAACAAACCTTCTTGTTTCATATTTCTCTCTCCTTCTTTCCTCTTTTTCAGCCTTTTTTTCTTTTTCTCGCCTTCTCTCTTCTTTTGCTTGCTTTCTTTCTTCCCTTTCTCTTCTTCTCTCTTCTTTGGAGCGCGAACTTTCTTCTTCCATGATATGCGCTGATTCTCTCTTTCCAGATCTTCTGCCTTCTTCTCGGTGTCTTCGTTCTTCTTTTTCATATTTTCTCAATTCCTACAATATGTGAAAAAAGCGATCAAATAATTTCAGAGTATTTTGAGAACAAGAAATTGGTGGTTTAGTCGCAACCAAACAGCATAAAAGGTGACTATCACGCAGAATGAGATCACCATTTTTAAAATATTACTTAATGAAAACGTTCTTCAAAGCTACAATTCAGTAGCCTACCTTTTCCAGTTCCTCGTCTTCACGTCTCCTGTACAAAGAAGAAGTTTTTAGAAATTAGCGGGACGCATAAATATTTACGTGATCCGAAATCGGAAACAACTCAAAAAGGCATGAGAGTGAGCTAAATCAGTGGTTCCCAACCTTTTTGCATCAACGGACCGGTAAGATCTTAGCAAAAATGTTGGCGGACCGGGCAACGAAAACTTGCCATTAGTACAACATATGTTAGAACTTATTATCGCATTTGATAACCAGCTAAATTAATGGCAGTGCGTAATTCAATATTTCGGCATTGATTATGCGTTTAAACGTAAAAATTACATCAAAACTCCAATCACTTCTCACAATAGTGTCAATTTATGGACATGCTGTAGTATACAAGCTATGTTAGTAGGAAATGCGTTGATGTTTCATGCCAATATTTTGAGGGGCAAACGAGAAATCCGATCGATTTATTTGCTCTATCTAGATTGCAGTCACCGATGAAAAAGTTGTCTCGCATGATATGTTCGAATGAAGTTATTTGTGGACCAGCAAAAACATTTACGCGGACCGGCGATTGGGAACCACTGAGCTAAATGTCGTCCCTGTTATCTTAATAATAATCATGCAACATTTAACATGAAACTTGGAAAGAAGTTTACACACCTTGAACGCCTTTCTTCCTTATCATGTCTCGATTTTCTTTCCTGCAAAAATTTTTCGATTAGCGTATTGCAAAGTTGTTACTTGAATTAAAAAAAAATTCGCGAACTATGCAATGCCGCCAGATTGGTAAACGTTTCAATAAAATTAGTAAAACTAAAATTATTGCAAATGATTGCGACAGATCCAACCTTTCTCTCATGATCTTCTTCATGTCTTCGTTCACTTCGTCGTTTGCTTTTTTCTTCTCGCTCTCTTTCTGCAATCTCCCTCTCTCGTCTTTCTTCCTTTTTTCTTCTATCGCGTTCTCTTTTTTCATCATCATCTCGTGATCTTCGATCTCGATGCTTGGACTCAGATTCACGTTTATCAACACTTGAAAGGCTGAAATAGGGAACCATAAGTTTTTTTGTCACTTTGGCAATGCTTTGACTACACACTGTTCAACGGCATACCATAAAAAATCACTCAAAATTTAAAAAGAGAAGGGGCTTATACTTTTGACCCTTAGGAATCTGTAGTAACACTTATCAGATCAAATCTTCATTATACTCGCAGTATTACGCCGAAGCGTGCTAAAAGTGGCGTAGTCTATTTCTGCGGCTTAGTGCGTAAGCAATACCGCTCTGAAGAAACATCACAGTGGTGGCAAGCTGCTAGCGACACTGTGTCTGGCTGACTAGCCCGAGAATCGAACCCCAGACCTACCGCACCAATAGATACATCTTTAACAACTGCGCTTTTTTGAGTCATTGGATAATAGTTGAAACTAAAAATTACCAGTCTTTACCTTGATTTACGATCATCTCCAGTACAGGAATAACGCTGAAAAAATCATAATAAAAAGATAAACCACCATTTTTAAATACAGAGATTTGAACAACTTGGAGTTAAAAACATGCAGAAAATAATTGAGCAGCACATGCATGAAAGTTTACAAATGATATCATCAGGTACCCACTTAATTTGCAAAAGCTGTATATGCTTAGTCAATAATGATCAACAATATCAATAATGCTTCAAAAAATAAGTCCATTATGTGCTTTTGCAAGGATCCTTAAAGACAACATTTGTATATTTGGCAATTGAACCTGGAGCCATTAACCTTTGGATAACAACAAGCGTGTCATTGAACTACTTAAAGGTATTGATGTCGAATTAGAATCTACGCCAATAAAACTAATATATTGTGAAGTTTTTAACTGAGGAACATGTTTTGTGCACTCTTCTTACTTTTTCAGTTGCAGCAGATTTTCGTCCTTCAGATTTTCGCCTATCAGTAGAACTATGAGCAGCATCTACTACAAAAATAAGAAAGAATTTATGCCAACTCTGGCAAACTAGTGAAGTAAAATACAAAAAGAAATTTATATATTTGATTTAGTAGCAACATATATTTATACTTTCGTTAATAATTTTTTTTTCATTTTGGACCTAGATATATATATCATCAGTAAACATCAACAATAATTGATATAAAAATGGTAAAAAACTATTATCTGCCAGTCCAACAAAAGAGAAGTTAACACAAAAGAAGCAACAGATGCAAATGTTTTGTAAAAAAGAAACTAGCAGTGCAAACAATTAATGAAATTTTTCTTTTTGCTGCATCCAGTAGTTTAATTGTACGAATATCATTAACAAAATTGTCACGAAGCATTAATAACACACAAACAAATTCTAACAAAAGTACAGCAACTGGAAGCAAGAAAACGTTTTTCTTAGTTCAACTCAAATGATGATTATCAACACGCACACCGACACGTTTTCACAGGCATACATTATTACACTTAAATGAACAGGTAGTGGAAGATTGATCTTGTACATGTTACCAGTGTCGCAAAAAAGAAAACAGCAAGCTGTAAGTAATGTGAAATTATTTCCTGAACTGTCAAACTGAAATAAATGTAAAGTTGATAAAAGCCCTTCCAGTCACGTACAGGTACAAGTGAAAATGACAAGTGACGAGACACTTCCAATTGATTGAATGTTATCATCAAAACTTACAAAAGTCATATGGCAGTACTACTGATTTTGTTACATCACTGTCTTCACAAAATATACAACATTAAGAAGAGTCTATTTTGCTGTTAAGGCCAAATACTGATTGGCTAATTTTCTCAAAACCAGGCATGCGTATAGACTAGACCAGAGGTCACCAAACTTTTTGCTCCGAGGGCTGGATTGCTGCGAAATTAACGGCTGCAGGCCGGATGCAAATTGTGAAAAAATATACAATTATTTATAACCTTCATCGGCATGAATTAAACGCAATAAATAACAAAATCAGCGGTGGAAGAGCAAAGTTGTGTTGAAAATTGAAAGGTTGTGGTAGCCTAATGAATTGCGAAAGAAAAAAAAAGAATTAAGTTACAAAAAAAAATAACTACAAAGGATATGTAACACCAGCTATGTAAGCTGAAATTGCGAAATTGTCAGAACTAGTGGGATTTATGAAATTGTCGTTTTTCCCTCATAATATCATCAACGTTTGGCTTAGAAGTGCAGCACCCAACTATAAGGATAGCCTTCAAGTGGTCATCGATCAGTCTCATACGATGTTCCGACTTCACATACTTCATCTTTGACCCAAGTTTGCTCGCAAATATAAGTCGTCCAATACATTGATGCCATCTTTGAAGCGAATTTCTTCAGGTTTGGAAACACATTGTCAGGTAAAGGTGGTAAAATTCCACAAGCTGTCCTTCTTTGTGTTTCTCTTTGAATAATTCGCAAGCTTGCAAATCAATGAGTTCTAATTGCAGGTCAATTGGCATCTCAGAAGGTTCACAACCAAACATTTTTAACAACAATGGCGTTTTTAAGTTTGTGATGTCATAACAAGAATCAGTAAAAGGTTGCGTGCAGCTCTACAACAACGGCAGTCCAAAATGTTTGGGAATTTTTTACTTAGCAGTTCAGTGCCGCTGTTATTTCTTTTGCTCACCTGCCAGCATGGCAGGCCGGATGAAATCACTTCGTGGGCCGGATCCGGCCAGCAGGCTGTAGTTTGGTGACCTCCGGACTAGACGCAAGCCAATCAACAGTCATGCAAATACATGCCTCTATTTTTTAGCCAATCAGTATTTTACTGTTAACAGCAAAATAGACACTGCCATAAAATTACTCAAGCAATCAAGTGAAAAAGAAAAACAGCATTACCAAAACAAACTGTATCGTATCGGTATCAAATATTAAGGCTTACCTTGATCATATTTTAACCTGTCTCTCTTTTCTCGTCGCTCATCTTTGTGTTTTAATGCAGAATTAAGCTCTTCTTTTGTCCATGTGTCATCTTTTCTTTTTTTACGCTTAAAAAAGTAAATACCGGCAATGAATTTGCTGAGTAAATCAAATTTTTTTAAATAACCAGACTGTCCTAATGTTTACCTCGCTCATTTTGTTCAACAATAATAAGCTGATTACTGCAATGTCATTCCATATGGTTGTATCCAATTCACAGATTCACATTAGCATTGACAAAGCCTACAGCAGTTAGTCTAGGCTTAGTCTAATCTATCTTCTTTACAACAGTACGCCACTTTGTTTGGATAACAAAGATTCTCTTAACAGTACTGGTACTGCTGATTGGTACAGGTAGTAGTTTGTGGAAATGACGAATTGATGAGGTAAATTGTAAATTCAAAACTTGGCCAGACTATGCTACACTAACTGACCTGTAAATGTTAACCTAGATTTGTCGTGCAGCACACCACAGCACCAACACACTATAGATTGATGACTAGTTCATACCTTACCATATGCCAGGATATGCTCTGATGCTCACCACACTTACCAGTAATAAAGTTAGTTTGGTTAGCAGGTTAAGGTGTGTTCTATGTGTCATATGTATAGCAGAAACCTCCCCAACTTAGATTAAACTGAGCTAGAAAATGTTCTAACCTACTGAGAGACGGATCCAACCTTGCCTACTAGTATCACAGTAGATTGTCTGTATCACCGGTAGGCCATTACTATCAGGCCATAGCCTATTACTGAAAAATTAGGTGAAGTACAGCAGTACACAGGTAGGCCTACAGTACATCAAAGCTGTTTAGTAATGATTTCTGTACTCTTCTCTACTAAGCTTTAGTCAACTAATATAACCTAACTAACAAGTACGGATCAGCTCTACAGCACTACATAGGCCTAGTCTAGCGTACTACTGTTACCGTTGATCCATTTGTGCAATCACGGAGCAAAAGTGAAGCTAGAAGTGATCATCAGCTACATTGGCAAGCAAAGCTGTTTCAAATTTAAATCAAGCTGTTAGCGTTTCGGCTACCATTTACATATTTTTGAAGGGGAAAAATTCTAAGTTTTTTCGTTGTTTTCAACAAATGTTTCGGTGGATTTAGATAAAATCAGTGACTTTGGAAGTATATTTAAGTAAATAGAGCTAAAATTTGTGTTACCATACCAACGTCTGGGGGTTTCGCTTTCCAGACCTTCCTCCTGGTTATCTCATCATACCTCATCCGTACCACGCACTTTTCTTCAACAAAAGTTACTTGGAGCCTACTTGATGAACTTAAGCTTTCCTCTAGCTAGCATAACACAAAGTAGCCAAGTCGACGTTTGTAAACGAGTTAATCTCCTTCAGAAGAACTTGCTACCCGTTCACGAGCTCCTAGTCTCAGGCTCTTAGGCAGAAGCGTAGCCTATTTAGGGAGGGCGTATTTAGCGTATTTTGTGCCATGCTTCCCCCCCCCCTTTGACCAGGGATGTGGAAGCGGAAGCTGGAAGCGGTCATATTTTGATGGAAGCGCGAAAAATATGTCGCTTCCGCTTCCACATCATTCAAAAAAGCATAGGCTACTGTAAATAACTTATTGGATATTCGATTTTATTTAATTTATTAGACATTATTTTGCAATGCTAGCTTCACATGAATGCCAAATATCACCATAGGGCATTACTCTTCGCTTAACTTTCAGATAGTACTAACGTAAAATCGCTTTTTCTTTTAGTTTTTTCACGTTTTAAAAAGCGCTAAAAGTAATACTTGATTCTTTTCCAATTATAATCATGTCACAAACTTTTCCAAAATAGATGGAGTGCTGTCAGGAGCGTAATAAGGGGGGCGTTGTGCCATCCTCCCCCCACCCCCTCCCCCACCCCCCGGTCCTCTCTCCTTGACTTTATCTTTTAGTAAAAAATTAACAAAATTAATTGTGCCATATGTGACTGAAATATGCCAGACTCTTTTGATGGTTTTTGTAGCTTACGGCTAGGGGCGGATCTAGGGGTTTGGATGAGGGGTATGCCTCCTCCCACCAGCGGTTTTAGAAAATGTTTTTGATGTATACAATTTTTTCATAATTTCGAGCCTCCTCGATAGCAATAAGCCTTGCGCCTTAAGCACGCATAAATCGAAAATGCGCGAACAAAATGCATCATATTTGGCGAAGCACTCAGAATTATAGGGTAAAAAAATTTAAACAAAATTTAGCTGAAAATTATTCAAAAAGCACTAAAATAGCCATTAGATCATGAACGTTTTCAAAAATTTTCCGGGAAAGCATGCCCCCGGACCCCCCAAAACCTTTCTTGTTTTTCAATGAGCTTCAAATTAGTTTCGCTGAAAAAAATTGGGCCTACGCTTGAACACAATGTGGAAATTATGCCCCCTCCCACCCGTTAAAAGTTCTTGCAATGCCACTGAGAGCTGTGTATTAACATTTTCCTAATGAAAGGAGTAAGTTTCATAGCAAAGTTGTTGTAAAAGACTCCCAGGATTATGGCTCAATCATTCCTTTACATTTTTGTTTGCTTTTTGCAAATTATTATCTTTAAAAAAACGCTTGCTAAAGCTTGATCAAGAGCTTTCAGCGTGTTGGAAAAAAAGCTACGGTATACGCTATCGGCTACCAACGCACTGGTCGTATTTTACTGGCAAAATTTTGGTGAATTTTTTTGGAAGCGGAAGCGCTGGAAACGGAAGCAATAGATGTGTAAGCGGAAGCGGAAGCTGATTGCAAATATACCGCTTCCACATCCCTGCCTTTGACTTTGCCTTTTAGTAAAAACGAACAAAACTAATGGTGCTAAGTGACTGAAATATGCCAGACTCTTTTGATGGTTTTTGTAGCTTATGGCCAGGGGCGAATCCAGGGGGGTGGGATGAAGGGTATGCATCCTCCCACCAGCTACAGTATTTTCCAAAACGTTTTTGATCTAGATACCCAGTGGGGCGCTGGGTCCTCCTTCCTCAGATCTAAAATATTAGCTGATATATATCTCCAGTCAGCGGAACAGTGGAAACAGGACATCTGAGTAGGCGATGACCTTTTTTTTTGGTCTTCACTTGATAATGGGGGGTAAATTGGATGTCGAAAGACATAAAGACTTTTTTTTTTGGTCTTCACCGATATTTTTAGTGGAAATAGGAAATTGCGGCCCCCCCTTTTTTAAAATTTCTGGGCACGCCTCTGATGTATGCCATTTTTTTGGTGGTTTCGAACCTCTTGATAGCGATTAAGCCTTACGCCTTAAGCACGCATAATCGAAAATGTGCGAACCAAATGCATCATATTTTTTTGTATTTAGTTGCATATTTATCCTCCTATCACGAGAAAGCCATCAATGCGCTGTACGAACTGGCTTAGGTCAGTAAGTACGAGCTCGCTCAGGATAATAACTTGGCGAAGCACTCAGAAATAGGGTCAAAATTTTAAACAAAATTTGCCCGAAAATTATTTAAAACGCACTAAAATAACCATTCGCAGCATGTAGATTTTCACAAAATTTCCGGGGGATCATGCCCCCGGACCCCCTTATAGCTTTTCTTGTTTCTCAAACAGCTTCAAATTTGCTCTGCCGAAAAAAAATATGCTTGAAAAAAATAAGAAAATTATGCCCCCCCCTTTTTTTAATTTTTTCGCTACGCCCAGGGCCGGCGCCAGGGGGCCTGAGTACCCAACTTGACATGCTTGGCCCCCACCAATCAACGAGCTTATACACTCTTTCGAAGACAGCGGATTTTGTGCTTCATTTCAAACTTTGGCTCCCCTAAGTCAAATGCTCTGCCGCCGGCTCTGGCTACGCCATAGCTCCTCGGATAAGCTACAGTAGCTACGGTAATTCTCATTCAGTATAATTGCACTTGAAGGTTGCACACTACTGCAATACACTTTTATGATTGATATTGATTAATCAATAAAACATTAAACTCGAGACGGTGGCTTCGGATGAAGCAAAAGTTTGACTGGTTTGCGTAACGACAAAATACCACTGCCATAAAATCCGGCTTTTGAAATACTAAGAGTTGACGTTTTTGCGTCATATAGTTTGACGAGTGCAACTTTTATCCCACAAGAGTCTGTCCATTGGTCGTGTGTCACTACTACCTTTGATCTGATTTGGTATTTGAGAGGAGAACGTAGTTTGATATCCTGCGGTAAAATCTCAAAAAGCTTGCTTGTCGAATCCGGATAAGTGACTTGGATTCTTAACTCTGATAAAGGGTCGACTATGTTTTCCACAGTTTTATCAACATGAATAGCCGCTGCTAAACCAGCACTGAACGTAATTGGAGTGTCGAAATGAGGTTATGGTTCCTGAACTACCACTCTTGACCTTTGAACGTTGTTATTCAAGTCTACTTCAGAGACGCTGTAGTGACAGAGAAGAAGCCGCAATAATTTGACCACCAGCGATGGTTTCTGTGCAGCAGAGAGTTTTAGTAATTCATTGAAACACGAAGGTATTATCTGGAAAATGGAAATCCAACAGTTTTTGCGATTTAGTTCATTTTTGTCACGAAGTTGCAAAAGTTAGTACGTTGGTTTGATGGTAACAATGAAGAAAGGTGCAACAACCGTGCTGATTTTTTTTAAACGCTTTTGTTCTGTATTTTCATCTTGAGCATGTTCAACGAATATCGTCTCGTCGCTGTTTCCTAGTTTTTAACCCAGCTGTTTTTTGTGTTGATGATGGCGTTATTTTATGGTCAAAAATATAAAATCCTACTACTACTACTACTACTAAGAAAAGAAATGAATAACTATAGTGACGCCATCAGCCATCGTTGAAGTGCAATAGGGTGTACTGTAGTTATGAATTTTTGAAAGGGGGGGGGGCTGAAGGGGGCTCAAAATTTCTATGGAGGGGCTGAAAAAATATAGAGGGGCTTCAGCCCCCCTCAGCCACTACCTTCCAACGCCCTTGGATAAAATGCATTTTAGATTCGATTTTCTCTAATATTGCTATCAAAGTTTTCATTTTTCTAAATTTTCCTGTTTGAAGTAAACCTCCTTAGATATTCTTTTGAAAGATTTTTCACCCAACGTCATGTTATGTGAAAGAAAAAACTGTCTTTTTGTGCAACTAAATGTTTCTCATATTTATCGCTCACCCTAGAATGACCAACAATATTAATTCATCAAAAGAATACTTTTTCTTTACCGGTTTTTTGTGATAACTATGAGGTCTGACATGTGTAATGTCATAATGGCTATGAATACAACAAATGACTTTGAGTAACTAAACTTGATTATGTATCCCTCGGTCTCTACAATACCGAGACTGTGATGTATCCTATATTTGACAATTAGGGAGCATCTAGATGCGAAGACCTCACGGTTAGTCGATGCTTTCTGGCCTTTAACAATGAGTTTGATTTTCTTCGTTATGTTAGCCTATTTATTGTTTCAATTTTGGTGTTGTTTAAAGTACCGTATTGTATTTAATGGTATCTTCAGAAAAGGCAAAAATAAAATGATTTTCTCTCGTGTCATTGCTCTTATTGACTACGTCATTCTCAGTGATTTTTGCTCGCTTCCGAAATCACTACCCTGACGGTGGTCTAATGAGGCTCAATTAAGCTTCCTTATGAAGTATAATTTAAACGAATTTTAAACTCGATCCGATCACTGGCTAGATGACGAATCTTTGGAGCGTCGGTCGTCTGCCTCTCAAACGGCAGACCTGGAATTCAATTTCCAGTCTGATGACTTAAAAAATTGATATCAATAAGCTTCCAGTTTCGCTTGATATTAGTCTACGCATTAAAAAAGATAGTGTGAAGAAAAAGCAGCTGGCAAATCTGGGTTGTGCAGTTTGGAAAGGCTCCTAACGGGATATTTTTACCTTTAAGCAGTCAACAAATGGAAATGGTTGGCTGCTCCTGAGCGAGATCGTGATAGAGCCATACCGGTACTTAATCTATAGGCCTATACTTATGTTACTAAACCGCGACACCGCTGCTTTTAATCGTTCACTCACATCTATCTTATCAACAGACGATTAGTTTACACGGTCTGCATAAAACATGACCGCGCAATGCAACACGTTGATCGGTTGACCACGAGAAAAAACGTAAAACAACAAATCCTATACTGTTAAAAATTTTAAAAGGTGGGCTGTAAAATAACTTTTTTGATACAATGTGTCGAAGTATAATTCGTTTCTTTTGCTCTTGGAAAAATGGCTCTTACGTGCGCAACAGAAGATTTTCCTTATGCTGGCTCCAAGCATAGGCGCGGGAAGTAGGGTGCCAGGGGGGGCTCAAGCCCCCCCTGAACTTTTTTTAGCCCCCCCTGAACCATTTGAGCCCCCCCTGACAATTGAAAAAATTATGCACTGAGTGCGACGGTATTAATGCTCGCAACGTACATACGTAATGAAGCAAATATTTTTTAAAGTGCTTTTAACCAACGAAGAATCACTATTCTTTTAAAAATCAGTCAGTTATTATTCACTAGGTCAACGTAAAATTTGGTAAAATTTTCAATTTTTGAATTTTATTTTTAACCGTGTTTTATATCAGCGTTTGCAAACCTTTGCAGCAGTCATGGACGATGGACCAGTAAAAGTATAATGGCTGCCAATTCTTGTAGCTGCCAAACACTTTACGCCAAACTACTCTGAATGCTCGAATGAAAGTCGCTACTGATCATGGGAATTACGTAAATCGTAAACGAAAATACGATGAAGTGCAAAAAAACGGTCCTCAATCCTTCAGATGTTCCGAATTCCACCAAAATTTTTGTGAAGAGCTAAAAAAAAGGTCTTCATGGCCCGGACGCGTTACATGAACTGGAAATGTTGGTGGCCAACCTGATTTGTGCACATGCCAAATTAACCCGGGATCGACAGCCAAGCATCCAAAGATCGACCGGTACATCGCGATCGACTGGTTGGGCACCCCTAATCAAGCTTATATGAGCTGGTGCAAGTTCTCTTCTGGTTGAGTTTTTTAATGGTTTTGAATTTTTTCTACCAACCCAATGAAGCGGCTAAATCACTACTAAACTGGCACCGATGATCAGTAGGCTACTCGATTTGAGGGGGATGCCATCCCCCCTGAAAACAACACCATCCCCCCATAAAACATTTTAGCGTAAACCAATTCTTACAACTATAATGACCATTTCTTTTTAGGTCTGCGTGAAAAGTTGTAGCCTACCACCCCCCATAAGTGTTTTCACAACTCGAGCACTGCCGATGATTGTTACTAAAATTGAGCTAGTACGCCTACCTAAATACCTATATCTACACATCTCATTATGTTAAAAAATGGTTCAGTGCTTTATTTTGATTGTGTGTTTTTTGTTATTTTTAAACCTCAATGGGGCATTGTTTGTTGCATGTAACTCTGATCAGCAAAGCAAAAGTTAGATCGGACAAATTTTGTTTGCCTACTTTTTGGTTTTGTGATTGAGGTATTTGCATTTTACAAATACATGAGTAGTGATTCGAGCATGGTTAGAAAAGCCTAATGGTAGTAAGCAATCTTGTTTTCCACGATAAAAAATTATCCTGAAAAAGTTCCGGTCACTTGAGCGGGCATGCAATTGATGTCTATCAAAATAGGTCTGCTGAGTGTCCTGCACATAAAAACGTGCGTTCGAAAAAAGGGGGGTCTGGGGGGCTTCGCCCCCCAGACGTTGACACGATCTTACTATTTTGAGCCCCCCCTGTCCAAAAAACGTTCCCGCGCCACTGGCTCCAAGTCTCGACATGGCTTCACTATAACTTCTTTCGCATGAGAAACTTGCGTACAGGCAAATCGATATTTGCAAAAACGCCTCTTCAAAAGCGCAACATTTATAATTTTACTGACAATGTGTAATAAATACAAAAATACAAAGATAGTGAAAGTGTGGAGTCTAAAGAAATCACCGACCATGTGCACAAACTACTTCGCCTAAAATATTTAATTAAAAATAAAATGGCTCAGGTCTTATCTTGTGTATAGGCCTATAATTAAAAATAGAAAAATTCGTTTCAGGTAAATGTATTCACTACTGAACTTTACCGTTGAATCTAAAAAGGTGTTTAAAGTGAAGGCTATGATTCATTGCAGGCTACATTTAGATTTTTGTACCTATACACGGCGGTTTATGGTCAACCAAACCAGAATCAATTTAGTTCTTTCAGTAGCAGCGCTTCATAAAAGTTATTCCCGAAGCAGCTAGCTAGCAATAAAAAGCACCAAAAATGAAACAGAAAAAATGAACAAAATAATCTGCAGCTCTTCATTTCTCACGTATTTACAGTAAGAGTTTGGGATTCATAATTTTTTTTCACACCTCTTTTTGTTAAACGAACTGCCATTCGAAGTTGTTGGAGCCATGGTTTCTCAGTGAAAGTGCTCGTGACTGTCAGACACTGCACAGCATTCTGTCGAGGAGTGACACCTCTGTGAGCTCGAAATCGATGCAAAGTTATGTCCACCGGGTTTTCACCTTTTTCATACCGAGACCAGTAAAAGAAGGGCTTTAATTGCTTCTCAAGACTTTTGGCTGGAAGAGGAATACCACTTTGTTCCGGCACTTTTGCTTGAATCGGTAAGGGAGGCCTTTTTACAGCTGGTGTAGGTTGTAAACCTTGCGGTTTAATAGCTGCGAAACTTTGAAATTGCCGCGTATTTGAATTTTTTCGTAGGATGTTGTCATTTTTAAACGAGATTTTAGAATCTTTTCGAGAAAACTTTGACTTGTCATCTTTTGACAAAAACGCTTGAGGTATAGAAGGTAGAGTTTCATCAGTTTGTTTTTTCTCTGTGATAGAATTCAATTGGGGGGCAGATGTAGTGAAATTATTGGAATTAACAGCGAAATTAAGTTCTTCTTTTCTAGAAGGGGTTTGGGATTTGGATGTTAAGTCTGAAAACTGAGCGTATTTTTTGGATGCATTTCTTGAATTTCCGTAGCTGGAAAGTTGATTTCCATAATTTTTGAAATTACTGCAACTGCTTTCAAGCGCATAATTGAACTTGTCAAAGGAAACTGAAGATCGAGTTGATACTACTGAAGTGGCTGAGGACTTCCTCTCTACTTTCTTGCCGCTTGACATAGAGAGCACAGAGCTTCTACGGCTTAGAATTTTAAAGGATGAGCGTTGTCTTCTTATAGCTCTCATTTTTCGTTTAGTCATTGCTAAAGTATAAAGCATCTTTTCCGGTGGAATGGCTGGTCGTGGTACCATTGCATAAGGAACGGAATTAGCAGGCTTTTTTGAAAATCCGTCCACTAAAACTGATGTACCCACTAACGCTCCTTCTTTTTGGGGTAAGCCTTTAAACGTAGACTTGTCAGTCCCATGCATTAGAAGAGTGTGGATTTTAGCTCGTTCACACCAACGCATTATTCTGCAATACAGCGTCATCGAAAATGAAAAATCCTTTCCCGTTTTTCTTCCCCATTGTCGGGCAATTAAAAACTCGAAGCAGGCTCGATGATGACATCGAAGAACAATCTAAATACACTTAAATCATGAAAAGTTTTCTTCTGATAGTTAGGAGGCGTATCTAAAAACCTACAGCACCGACTTCTTTTTTAGCAACGCTTCCTCATAGAGTGCGAGTAGCCGGTGCTGAAGGTGGGGTAATCCATCGAGAATGCAAGTCTTTAAGCAGAAAGTACAAAGGGTACACGGATGCAAAAGTATACATAGCGCATACAAAACAAGGGTGCAAGACTGGTTTCATTGCCCAATGGGGTTCGGGAAGCACTCTTTAAAAATTTTATCCCATGGTCTTGCTAAACAGCACACACCTATTAGGCTATGCCAGAAGAAAAATTTATGACAAGCTAGAAACAAAACCTGGATGGATAGCGTTAGGGAAAGATTACATACACAAGTCAACGGTGTAAGAACATCAACAAAAATTGCTATGAACAGAAAAAACGAAATTTTCTCATCTTACTTCATTATTGTTTCATTCATGCACATTGTTTTACCTGCAACGGCGTCTTCCCATTTTCATCTTTTGTGATGAAGCAAAGTGGACTGCTTTTGACAAATAATCTCAGAATCGGCAAATGGCCTTTCAAGCAAGCCACATGAAGAGGGCACCGTTGTGTTTCGGGATGTTCGCTTTCAAAGCACCACTTTCGAAATGGGTGAATTCCTACCGGCTCGTAGCCTTTTGCTCCACGCTAAAAAATTGTAAAAATTTTACACCTTGCTAATTGTTAACTTAAAGTTGAAATACCGATGACTAAAAGTTTATAAAGATGCATCGGTATAAATGCTAAGCAGCATGCGTTTCGCCACTTCGGTGTATAGTCAGTTTTAGAGCTCGCAAAATGGTGGTACTTTGATGCTCTTGTTCATCCGGAATGAGCAAGAGATTGTTTCGTTGTTGTATTACTGCAGAATAAGTAGATTTGGAGAACGGTTATTAGTAGGGCCCGCTAAAGTCAATAAAGTCAAAATTTTTTTAAGACCTTATTACATGATGAAACGTATACTGACGTTCGTTTCAGATGTTCAGGAGTCTGTTTTGCTAGATTTTATAACTCAAAATAAAGTCAAAATTTTGCATTAAGTCAAAACTTGTCAAAATTGTCTTCATCAAAAATTTCTACAAAAATGAAAAAACTTGTATTTCTTTTATATTTTTTTGAATTTTTGAGTTAATTTTATGCGCAGTTTTATTTGATTACTCTGAAATAGTTGCAATAGTAACAGTGCATGCGGTAATTGAGAAGGAAACAGCACTTATTACGCATGAAATCGTTCTAGTAATTATAGGTTATTGAGAAGTATAGGTAATTGAGAAGGAAACAGCTCTTATTACGCATGAAATCGTCCTAGCGGTCCGCCCCGGGCGGCACGCCCGGGGGGCGGCATTTTGGATAAGCTTTATGTAATATTTTTTCCTAATTATTTTGAACAACCAATACTTTGCTATATCGCTTACTTGCTAATCGTAAATCATCCTACTGCGTTGCTCAACACCTAGGCGCAAAGTTGCGAAAATGGGCCCGCCATCTCGTTTACGCTTGAATGTATTCCAGCAAGTATAATAAAGATTTGATTTTAATGTTTTCTTCTTCGTTTTTGCAATATTTGAATCGCCATGCCCCCCTTTGGCAATGAAATAAGGTGCTAAAACCTAACTTTAGTCTATAATTTCTTGAACTAATAATGGTTTCAGCCTCCTTTCACTTATTTTAGCCAAGCCTCTGCTTTTAGATACAAGTTGCGGAAATATTTTTCCATCGTCCATAGTGACTGCATCAATGCATGCCCTTTTTCGATAAAAAAGTGTGCTAAAATAAGTGTTTTTTAAGTGAAAACCGTAAAAATTCCTTGGCGGCTGGGGGCTACGCCCCCAGACCCCCGGTTATGGACTCCCCTTTGCCAAACTTTGGGTGCCGCACAGACATTGCATATCATTTTTGCATACTATTGTTGTGTTGATGGTACGAAAATAAAAAACACTAAGTAACTAACCTTGTTAATACACACTAGCTTCGTAATCATTGCTGTAGTTTGCCAGTTAGCGTGCTTTTAATTGACGCATATTTTGTCATGCAGAATAGATGACCGCATTTGAAGCTGATTAATACTTAAAAAATTATTGCTCATTTGGGGGCGGCAATTTTTTGAACCGCCCCAGGCGGCGGAACCTCTAGCTACGCCTCTGAGTGGGCTATAATGAAGATTCGATTTTTTTTTTGACACTATAAATTGATACCAGCTCACACCATGGCTCGTTAACATAGGTTTTGACGTCATGCATCGCTTTGTTGCATTAGCTTCAAGACTGAGTGAGTGATAAGATGTTCAGAGTAGGCTTCCTTCCTTATTTAAAAATATATGTAAATTGCGGATTACTAAACATTTGTAACTTAGTGAAAAAAGTGCAACAAGACATAAATAATAGGCGAAAACGGTTAGGTCAAAATAAAGTCAAAATTTTGCAAAAATAAATTTTGTTAGGTAAAAAAAAATGGCCTTAGTTATTTGTCAACATTATTTTAAGAAGCGGAGAGAGAAGAGTATTGATACTATACTTCGACCCAAGCATCTACTCGAGTAAATAATGCTACATGAGCAATGCATGTAAAAAATACAAACAAATTGCAAATGAACTAATAGGCTATGGAAATATTGTGTTGCAAAGGCGCTAAGCCTCGGAGATGGGCCCCGCTATTCGTTGCACGTTTCAGCGTAATACCGCAAGTATAATGAAGATATTGATTTTTTCATTTACGGATTTTTTGATTTTTGATGAAAATCACGAAGTTTCTGAATACCTTCATCATGGCAGTGGCAAGCCCCATGTGTCCATAGAACGCAGCGATGTACAGCGCGGCTTTTTGTTGAAAAGCTCGAACGGATTTCTCCCATGAAAAGTATTGTGATACTATTTTCTCATGACCTGCAAAGTATGAAAGTCTATTGGTCGTGGTCAAACATCTAAGGCTGCAATGGATCAATGCTTAAGCTCAGATGTAGCAATACAACCTCATGCTTAAGCTCATGATGTGACAATACTACCTCATGTTCTGAGATCCCTAGTAATAACCTGTTATACCACAGAGTTGGACCACGCTGTTTTGGGCTATTAGCTTTTATCAATTGCATTCAGGTAATTACGGTAGAATTTCCTGTTAAGCTATACTTCTCATCGCCTTATGAAAGTTAACCAAAGCATTTGAATTCTTCTAGTTTCTAATCCATGCAATGAGTTGTGTTTTGATCAGTATTTTTATGACATCATGGCATGAAATCAGGAAAAAGCTTGTGCTCACAGAGGTTGTAGCTAAATATTCTTTTTCGTAGGTAGGCATTGGCATTGCCAGGGGGGACATCCCCTTTTTGACCTAAAGGATTTTTTTAGAGATCGATCACCGAGGACAAGTAAATAAGGGGCCATTCATTGTCTCGATCCAGCTCTGGCCATGCAGGTAGTCTGCTAAACTCCGACCTTTCATGGTTTCACGGCAGAGCTACGAGCCTTAGTTGTAACTTTCGTAGCAAAGTTACGAACCATGGACTTATAAAGTGTAAATTTGCGCTGAGCTGTTTGGCAATTGATGCCCCATTCAAGTGCTAAATGATGCAACCATGCGTGAAAACACCTAAATGACAATGAAACCGAAAACAAACCGTTGATTAGGTCAAGGTGTAAGCCTACCTGCAATTGCTGATAATATCAATTCATTCCAACCGTCCCATAAATCCAAGGTCACTTTTGATCCTATTTCAATTTCATAATAATCCAAGGTGTTCGTGTCGTATAATTCTTTTCCTTTGCGACCGCTTTTCGCTCCGCTTCGATTTGCCTTGCGTGAAGCTGCAGAATTAGCGGATCTTTCTCGCGGCGCGTCATATGAAAGGCGAAAGACGGAAACTGGTATTCCGAGCCTGCCCGCGATTATAGAACGGATTTCTCCCACTTTTATCTGTTGCATAAAATGCAAAGTTAATTCTTTCACAAGAAAAAACAGTTTTTCTGCCTAGCAGTGACAATTTATGCAGGAAAAGCGAAAAATCGTTCAGAAGTTTCAGGGCTAGGTGATTGATGTCTTGAAACTGGCTTACCGCGAGCCTACTTGACAAGATCATTGCTATTCATTACTCAACATGGTCTCCTCTTACGATTTATTCGCGCTGACGCGATAAGCGAATAAAACAATGAACTGACCCAGCAGGATATGGCTGAGGCAGTCATTACGCAATTTGAAGTCGTAAAGCGCAACTTACGAAGCGCTTTAATGCATTATTTTTAAATGTTGCACAACTCGTTTCCTTACTTTTATAGGATCGATATCTTCAGTGATGAGTAAGGTTTCTTCGTTGTAAGCCAGATGAATAATGAGCTTTGGTTTCTCCACTGTTTTCAAGGCGCACTTTATGATGGACCCGGATGTTACTCCGATATCCTGAAGTACCCATTTGTGTCGGAGCGGAGCACCTGCACAGAAAGAAAATTTATATCAACGATAAAGGATTGGGCCAGACTATAATCCTCTTAATCAATGTAATTTCAATTATTATGCACTACAGTTGCGTAATTATTTTTAAAAATTTTTCGTTTAAAGTTAGATTTTATCAAATGTTAGTCCAGCAAATATAGCAGACAAGCAAGAAACCCATAAAAACTTGAAACACTCTTGAGTTTCTGAGAAACACAAAATCGAAAACCATTGACTACAAAGCGTTAAAGTCATATACAAAAATTCAAACCTTCGTATGCGGTAAAAGCGGATCGGTTTGAAGAGGCCGTTTTATGAAAAGATCTAGTTCACAAAAGTGTAGGCCTACCTCCAAATTTCATTTCTAAATATTTTCCAACTTTTTTGTCTTCAGTTGTTTCAATTATCATTTTCGAGTTGAGTATTTTCTTCAACGTCCCCACTGTGTCGTCAGGCTTGACATCCAATGCCAGCCGCACATCCTCGTACACAATCGTAATTCTCATCGTAGAAGTTGTAAAATTAAAACGTTATTAGGCCATTCCGTTACTTATTTTAACCTAGTCGGACAAGCATTAGCCAAAAACAAGCAGACAAAAACTAAAAAAAATCATTTCGTCTTAATCGGAGTTAAACGGATTGCATTTGACAAATAAACTGGATGGTTATCGACTCGAAAGAGCACAAGCTTTATTCTCAGTTTCATTCAATCGCCGTTGAATAGTTTGAACAGCTCAAATGGCCGAGTTGTAAAAGCGTCTGTTTTTAGAGCTGTAGACTAGGGTTTGATTCCCAGTCGAGTCGAACCAATGACTTTAAAATTGGTATTCTCAACTTCCTTCTTGATGCTCATCATTAAAGGGGTTGAGTGGAGAACAAGCCGACAAGTTTATTAGTTGTGCCGTTGGAAATATGGCACTTAACGGGATTACCCCGTTTTAATGTGGTAGACAGATGGCTGGCAACTCCTAAGCGAGCTGATTACAGCGCTTTGATCCCTTTCTGGTGATAGGAGGATAAATATGCAGCTAAATACAGATACAGTTGTTTATATTGTATTTTTTATTTTATACCTGCTTGAAATAAAATATCGTCTATAGTTAAACTTAAAGTCATAAAGATAATTATTTTTTTGCACCATCACAGTCATAAGATATTGCTCTAGCTGTTAAATGACATTATTCATCGCTTTTCATTTCGATTTTATCACAATTGCCTTACTAAAAGCGATAAACCTAACTAAACGTTTCGATGACGTAGAACCAGCTGTCTTCATCTTGCACGTTCTGTCTTCACAAAAATTTGACTTGCATGTTCTTGCTCCGCGTTTGTTAAAGACACTGATTAATTATATAACAGTCGAATGCCAAGCTGGCGGATAAATAGCAAATCTTGCTTAAAATAGTCGATAATGATAACTGTTAAAAGAATTCTGTCAACCGTAATACTAGCCTAAGCAACGATACAAAGAGCTACAATGATTGAATTTGAAGCGAAATTGATGCTATAAAAAGAAGAGTTTTTACAGTAAATTGAATATTGATTATATCAAAATATTTTGCGAGCTTTACCAGGAGGCTGTCAATCGTTTCAATTTGTTGTAAAATACAGGGTGTTCATAAAGTCCTGATACAAAATTGTTTGTACAAAAATTGAAATTGTATCAGGACTTTATGAACACCCTGTACAGTATAACACAAAAATTTGCAACGGAAAAATTTAATTTAAAAACATTTGTAATAACAATATCGGTAAAGAACAGTCCACGTCTGCGTGTTTGTGTTACAGTTACTACGAATATGAACTTTGACCTTGTGTAAAAATAAAACAGCGCACGTTGTCATAACAAATTGAATACCCTAAATAGAAATTTAAATGTGACACCGTAAGCTTTTCTCTTGGATCTCAATCTGAAGTCAAAAACTATTTTGGTATATCAAGTTATGTAATCTGTTCTTTCCGGGTTGCTAGTTTGTCTATAAACAACTCTAGCAAATCTAAATAACTTATTTTTTTCCGTCTGCTATTCTGACTTCTGCTAAAACTAACTCTTATATCAAAAATATTGTTTTATTGACGTTGAAGTGGTTTTTAAACCTGACATTTAACTCTTAACGTCAGAGATTTATTGTCGCGTTTTACATTAAAGTTCTGTGAGAAAGCCTTTTGTCATTCTAACGTTACTAAGGAGGAACACGAAATCTGTGCTTAACAAAACACTCTACTTCGCTGCTGAGCCTTTCAATCATTAACTCAACATTAATGATATCACCTTTTCCTTTGTGAGACTTTTACTATCACGCCGTCGTGTATTGTTATACTTCTTTTACAAGATTTTATCATCAAGTTGTGGGAAATTTGCTCGCAAAAGATGAAACGCAATCAAAATTATTGCCCACGAGAAACTTTTTCACAAACTTTTCGATGTAGAATATAAATCTTTCTGACGAAAAACAACGCTGGAATAGTTTGCAGTTAGTAAGTTTATTTTATACAATACCTTTCGTTTCAGATCTCATTGTTATACCAGTGACAGTAATTCTAAAGAATTCTTTAAAACGGCGCATGGCAATGGATTTGTCAACAAAAAAATATTATCTTGCCTTTGTTAGATTTGAAGTTTATACAGCCCGTGCCAAAAAGCTATGAGTATTGTCATACGAAGAGCATCACTCAAAGAACTGATTTGGACTTCGCCTTTTGAGCACGGCGATTTGTGTCACGCCATTCAGGTTCCAACAGCGAAGAAGTGGCGTAGCCAAGGGAGAGGCACCGTGACAGTGTCCTTATCCTCTTTTCGATGAAACCTAACGTGAAGGACACTTCAACTATTCTTATAAAATCGCGTAATATTTGTAATTTTTGCCTATTGTAAATTACCCTCTAAACTTTCCGCTAGCTACGCTCCTGAGAGAATTTTTGGGTCTAGGGACAAAAAAGTTTTGATTAGAGATGATCCTCTAAAAATGGGTCGTAAAAAAACAAAGGCCTTACTTTTAAAAGAAAAAAGGCCACCTTCCGCCGGTGTAGGCCCCGGAGCATATGCAACGCTTTCCCCTCTCTCTCAGAGCGAGTGCCATTGAGCAAAGTTGCTAAACTTTACGCTTGTCTTTTTCAACATACTAAATAAGGCTAGCAGCTAGCATTTTTATAGTAATTTACTGGTACGCTATTTAAGCAAACTCTCGCAACGCTGTACTTCAAAAAGAAGTAGTGTTGATTTAACAAACACAAATCAAAATTTCTAGTATCGGCGTTCAGCACGATTTAATCAATGAAAACGTTGAAACCGTTAAAAAACAGCATGTTGCCTTAGGTTTTTAAAAATAGTGCTGCACCATATGCAAACATCAGCGCCGAGCAACGCCACAATCAGAATTCGACTTCAAGAAAAAGAATGATCTCAGATCAGCAAGTAGGTCCTCTTTCCAACATCGACACGAAATTCTCATGATCTTTGCGATGAGCCTGGATCAATTTTTGCATCAGACCTTGCATTTCTTTAATCTTGCTTTTGCATTTTGTGACGTCATCAGTTTCGCTTTGACCATCCTTTTAAAAGTCAAAAAATTACGTTATTTTTGCAAATTTTGCTGAACTCGTTTTTTTTTATTCACAATCCGATTAGCAGCTAGGGATGTCCATTTCAGAATAATTAAGTATTCTAGAATAATTCCAAATCTTTTTTCGAATCCAGAATTTTGAATCCTTAACCGAATCCTAAATCTATAAAATGGCCGTTTGATATCAGTTTAGCACGCAGTCGCTGCACTACTTCAAAACAAAAAAAAAGTCAACCATTTCTTTCATTTTTCGTGAATTTATAGCCAGCACAAAGATGACAGCACAATAAATTCGAAGCATGTCTACAAGCAGTGGCGTAGTCGTGGAGCTAACAGCGGGCATGCAATAGCGGGCATGCGCAATGTCTGAAAATATTTACCACCCGCAATTAAACCGCATCCAAAAAACGGAACCGGTTCAAAACAGGAACCGGTTCCGTGGGATTCGAAATGGACATCCCTATTAGCAACGTCAGCAATCAGCACACAGTATTCTTATATTTGGTCGAATCAGTGAACCACATTGGCGTACTGCCTCCCACTTTTTTTTTGACGAAACTTAACCAGAAATATACTTGAAAGATTTCCATAAAATACCGTAGCTTTGTAACTTCTGGCATGTTGTAATTTGGCCCCCCTAAAATTTCAGCTGAGTACGCTCCCTCAAGCAATCCTTGAACTTTTGTAAAGACCAAAAAGAAATAGGCCTATTGATGAACCTCAAGCAATAAAGTTACTTTCGAAAACTTTGTGTTTATAGCATATTTGACAATGAGCGTAGCAAAAGTAAATTTTACCTTGTTGAGGGACTGATGGACCCCAGAAAAAGTGCCAATGGCTTCTTTCATTTTTCCTTCAAGTACATCTCGTTCAGACTGAAGTAATTTTTGGTTTCTTTGTAAGCACCAAATTCGACTTTGAATAGATTCCTTTTCGGCTCTTTCGCCGTCTAGCTCAACTACACATAAATACTATTAAACACTCATCATAGGCTCTATTTTCATCTCTATACAGCAAAGCTGTGTAATTCGAGGCGGGAATCTTATAGGCTCATATAGGCATGGTTTCACACCTCTGGGTCGGAAGGCAGAGTTAGGTTTAAGCTAGATTAAGGCCTATGCTTTTCTTTTGAATCAAACCTAGGCCCCCTATTATTGGCTTGAATTTTGGCCCCATTTACAACTTTTTTAAGTTAGATCTCATCAGGATGGTAGCTCAGTGCTAGTAAGAACGTACTAAGTAAAGGTACTGCAGGTAATGGCAACTTATTGGTAAGAATCTTGTCTTCAAAGTCAAATCGGACTCGGGCATTGTTGTACTCAAGAAAAACGAATGCGTAAATAGTCCAACGGTGGGCATAAAGTGCAGCTCGCGGGCCTTTTGCTTGTGGCTCTTCTTTTGAACAGTAATATTGTGTTTCTATACTGTACGAATTCTTATTCACGCGTATCGTTTTCTTTCGATTGGTACAAATTGTTATTAATGCGTATTGTTTTGTAGCAACAGTTAGTTTCAAAGCTAACTGATTCTTACAGCATGTTTTGGTGTACAGGCTAGCAATGCTGATGAACTTTGGTATTAAACGAAACTCGAGTCCAGGGCAGTACGAGGGTCATACGATTCCTTGCGCTGTGTTGATTTTTCTTCACACTGATGATGAAGTCAGTCGACTTCGAAAATGTGATTGCGCCCGCGGCTGCCCCTCCTCTCTCGCACGCTAAGGTTGAAACATGCAAATTTTAGACTCCCCTGCGCGCTAATTTTAGACATGCAGACAGTAATATGGTGCCAGGGGCAAATTCAGAGGGAGATGCGGGGGATGCAATCCCCCACCAGCCATTTTCGACAATGTTTTTAATGAATACAGTTTTTCCACAATTTTGAACCTCTTCGATATCAATAATCCATACGCATAAATCGAAAATGTGGGAACAAAATGCATCATATCGGTATTCGGTGAAGAACTCAGAAACATGGGCAAAAAATTTGAAGAAAATTTGCTTTAAAAGTTGTTCAAAAAGCACTAAAATAGTCATCACAGTATTTAAAATTTCAAAAATTTTCCGGGGAATCATGTTGCCGCTCCCCCTCCCACACACACAGCCGTTTTTGTACTTCAATTTGCTTCAAACTAACTCTGTCGGAAAAATCTACGCTTAAAAAATTTAAAATTTGGTGTCCTCCCCTAAAAAAATCTGATTACGTCTCTGACATGAACACATTTTTTCAAAGGGCTCATTTACGCTTTTTTTTGGATTTAAACATCTTTGTATGTAGTTAACATTCAATCGAAACCAAAACTGTTTCCTCCAACCAAAATTTTCTGAATCCGCTTTCGTATGGTGCTCATGGACCGAGTTTAAGAGGGAGACGGGGGAACATAATATCTTTTATCCACCCTACTTTTTGTTGCCAAAATACGTAGCATTTATCGATATACAATCACACGTAAGTCGTATAACATGTCACACCTTAACTAGAGGCGTAAAAAATTTCCAAAGCAAAGCTTGGCCAACAAGCCGCTTCGTATGTAATGTCAGCGACAAGGAAAAGGTGTTGATCTAAGACCATTTTTTTAGGCAGTGACTATTTGTACGGGCCCGTACAAACAAGCGCTTGGTTTAAGCCAATTCTATTATCGCTTCTCGCTAACCCCGATCCAGAAAGCGTGACGAAGTAATGAAATAGACAAAGTCCTTATTTGTACGGGTCCGTAAAAATAGCCACTTTGATTTTTTAAGGGTGCATCGAGATATACTCGAGGGCTTGGAGCCAGAACTGGCTATGTCCAAAATCATGGTTTTCCGTAAAATGCATTTAAAGTTTCAAAGCTCATTATAAAATCAGAGCAGCAAACTGCATTGAATGTAATCGTTAAAATTGCTTCGATTATATTGGGGCTCGACTGTGACGACATCTCATTACTATAGGTGTTCATTAATGAGCCCAAAAAAGGCCAAAAACGACTCAACTTCGAGCTTAAAGAGCCAAAACTGTCAATGTCCTTGGCTTAATTGTTACTTGGAGCCAGAACTGGCCAGCGATGGCGGAAGCATTTCTAAAGTTGGGGGGCCCAAAACCAATGACCAGATTTTCTTCACCTACAACCAAGGCCGTTGCGAGAAATTTTAAAGGGGTGGGGGGCATAATTTTCACATTTTTTGTCAAGCGCATTTTTTCGGCAGAACTAATTTGAAGCTGATTAAAAAACAAGAAAAGCTCTAGGGGGTTCCGGGGGCATGCCCCCCTAAAAAAAGTTGTGAAAATTTACATGCTGTAACGGGTATTTTAGTGCTTTTTAAATAATTTTCAGGCAAATTGTGCTTAAATTCTTTGACCCTAATTCTGAGTGCTTTGTTAAATATGATACACTTTGTTCGCACATTTTGATTATGCGTGCTAAGGCGTAAGGCTTACAGCTTTCGAAGAGGCTCGAAAATATAGAAAAATTGTGTGCATCAAAAACGTTATTGAAAATGGCTGGTGAGAGGATGCATATCCCTTATCCTATTCCTACCCCTCTGGATTCGCCCCAGGGCATAAGCTGCAGAAACCATCAAAAGAATCTGGCATATTTCAGTCACTTACTCATTAGGGCACCATTAGTATTGTTCTTTTCACTGAAAGGCGGAGTCAAAAAGGGGAGGGCATGGCACTGTGGCTCCGCCCCTAAATACGCTCCTGAGGCAGGATTTAGACGATGAGAGGCCCTAGCTAGGCTATTTGATCGCGCTGATTAGAAGAGCAAAAAAAGGTCTTCACGTCCTCAGATGTCATGTTTTCACTAAAAATATCAGTATAGTGAAGAGCAAAAAAATGTATACATGTCCTCAGGTTTTGTTTTCCACTGAAAGTATCGGTGAAGAGAAAAAAAGGTCTTCATTGTTCGTGATGATGCCCTTCATTTTCTCCGAGGCCCTAGGTTTCAGCCTGCTCAGCCTATACATAAATCCGGCCCTATGCCTACAACCTATATTTAGCCTGTTCACATGTGATATCTCCAATTTATGTGGGCTTCAGACCCACGGTTCTTGCTTCTAGTTTTTGTTCCCCCACCTCACAAACAAAATTTTAAAGAAGGCATCTCTAGATTTAAGCTTTTTCTTGGGTTTTAATTTCGATGGTAGGCCTATTGGGTTTCAAATATATTCATGCAGAGGCAATATTGTAGAAATAAACGCGTAAATTAGAGCCCTCCCAGGACCCCCCCTGAAAAAAAGTGGAGGGAAGATTCTCTGACTTAGTTATCATGTGATTGTGACATCATAGATATCTGAGAATCGTATAGAAAAGTTAAACGATAGCGTTGTTAAATTAACAAGCGGGAGGTTTTATTTACAAAAGATTAAATAAGGTTTTGTCAAAAAAATGCGCAAAGGTAAGGTAAAACGGGACAGCGGGTGCAAGCACACATTGTTTTGGCCATTCTCAATTGGCGGCCCATTACGATTATCAATCACGAATGATTGAACGCTGTTAAGGGACATACATTACGAACAACATATACACAAAACCCTTCGCACTTCCGCTTGTGCCGAGCGCTTGGCGCGAAAGCTGTGAATGCTATTTTTAAAGTCTTTAGCGTGACCCGACCGGGAATAAAACCCGAGTCTCCCGGCTACCAAGCGGACGCTCTTAACCGATACACCAAGCGCCGGTAAATGCACAAACTATTATTCTGCGTTAGCAGAGTAAACACAGGAAAAGATAGACTTCTTTAAATGAAACTGCTAATTACGATTAAGCAGTAACTTGGGTCGGGGTGAATTTTGAAAACTACCACGAGCAAGCAGTTTAAGCGAAATTAGAACAACGATAGACTCTTTGATTCTACTGCATGCTTTTGCCCCAATATTTTAGCTTGAAATACTTTTTTTTTGCAAACTGAGTCAATCTCATTTCTGCTTTTGATTGTCTGTATTTTCTGAATACTTTTTCATTACAAGGTGTGGTAAAAGAATCTATTCGATTCTTTTTCTTTCACAACTGTTTTATCGTCTAGTGGCAAAAATACCGCCATTATTAAAGACTAATTTAAGCAAAACTTTTCAACGCAAACGCTTAACGAGTATACTTTTTAGCTCCGTTTTAGCTCTCGCCGAGTTAACGAGGGATCCGGGACAAATTTTAAGCCGAGGAAAAGATTGTAATATCTCGAAATAACGGAGCGAGAAAATGTGACGTTTTTTGCTCGCTCGCCGTAGGGAGATCACTTTGTAGTATAGCCTAGGCCAGGGATGGCGAACCACTAACCCGCGGGTCACTGAGTGATCCACTTGTAATTCGAGAAAATATTACGAAAAAAACTGTAACGAACATTAACGTAGTGAAGAAAAACTTATCTTTCCGTACTGTGGTTCTGAAGACAGGAAGCAGGGTATTTTTGAGGTGAAAAAGATTTTTTTTTGCCTTTTGCACAGATTCGGCAGAACTTGGGTTTAAGCCCCTCGTTAATATTATTTAGGGTTACCATATGTCCTCCTTTTAGATGACATGTCCTCTTTTTTGACCAAAAAAATTTGTTCTCCGAGAACGCCAAAAAATGGCCAAATGTCCTCCTTTTCGGTATTATGAACAGTAAGAACATGTCAAATCATTCTCCCACGAAAAATTTTGGAAAGTGTCAAAACAAACTACGCCTGCGGACTTGATGACCTTTTTTTGGTCTTCACTTGTTTTTGGCAGAAAAATGGATGTCTGCGGACATGATAACCCTCAAAGAACCTGTCCTCCTTTTGCATTGTAAAAATATGGTTGGTAACCCTAATATTATTACATCCGTAACCCACGTCTTTTTTTTTTTTGGTCTACGACCTTAAATTTGACCCACCACAGGGGCGTATTCAGGGGGGACCGCTAGGGCAGCGGCAAACCTGATGGACGCTGGGGCCGCGGTGTCCACTTTCTAATAAAACCTAATGGACATAGATGGTTCTGGCACCAAGTTAATAGCGGGATGATGGACATAGCCAAAAACGCATGGTCAGTTTCACATGCTGACAGTGCGTATAGGACTAAGCCAATTTGGAAGCAGAAGCGCAGCTACGAATAGAGCAATTTTTTGGACTTAACTCATTTTCGCCAAAAATGGACATAGACAGTTCTGGCTCCAAGCCCTCATACTGATGGAAGTATCTAGTTAAGATATAGCCAAAGAATTTGTGAGAGCCATTGATGAAAGATGTAGCGAGTTTGGCAAATTTTAGACACCAGCAGAAGTTCGCTTGTAGCTTAAAAGTTTATAGAACTGCTAATGAATGATGGCTATTTCCTTACCTATTTTTATGATTCATACCTGATAATGCAATGTTTCACTGATTATATTTACATCAACATGTACCAGTAGTCCGGGACTTTATCAATAGAATGTGTTAACTTTCAGTCTTTAATATCAATTGTGTTAACTTTCAGTGGGATTTCAATTTACGGAATGTGTTATGTTCATAGCCTATAGCATTTTCTTTTGATGTTCGTTGTCTTTTGTTGAATAAATACTGTAATTTATATTCATCTAAGTCAGTGGTTCCCAACCTGGGGGTAAATCACCTCCGAGCCGTAATATGTGATTCTTCGGTGGGTAATTTGACACCATTGCCAAAAATGTATGCCTGAAGGCACGTTTTTTTGCTCTTCCCCGATATTTTCACGAAGCAGGACACCTGCAGACGTGTAAGATCTTTTTTTTGCACCTCATCGATTTATATAACTGAGGTAAACTTCAGTGATAGATTGTTGTGGGTAACTGAGGATCAGTCAAATCAGAAGTGGGTAATGAAGAAAAAAAGGTTGGAAACCGCTAAATAAGTACTGGTACTTCAATTTTTCCTGTGCTCTGAAAGTGGCCGTAATAGCAAATTTCATTTGGTTGTTTATTGATCTTACACCTTCTGGTTGTTATAAAGAGCATATATCCATCTCACTTTTGCCTTATCGGCTTTCCTTTTTTCGGAAATATTGTAGTTTTAGTTTTTACTCATCTTTTTGGTTTGGTTTGCCAAATTGACGCAAAAGCACAGCAGTGATTGTTACGTCACTCGAGGCAGTGATGGGCACGACAAACCTTGCTGTGCTAAAGCGATAACGATAATCGATAATTTCAAAAAAGCCCTGGGCGATGCCGATAATCGATAAATCTCAATTTCTTAAAACGATATTGGTAATCGATAAAGTATCGCCGATAAATTTTTCCGATAAATGTTGCGGTAATTTTTTTGTCAGTCGAATTGCAAAAGCATTTTTCTAGATTTTGTAAGAAAAAAGAGCAGTTCACGGATTTTGTGTGGCATCAAACAAAACAAAAAGAGATTTTGTTAAATTGCAGCAAGACTTTACGAACACCGTGTATTTTTTCCATAGCGCCAACTCACTACTTTACACTGTATGCATAAACAATCGTTTATTGCGATAATTCATCGGCGATAACAAAATGTATTACAAAAGCGATATTGGTAATCGACAAATCAAAACCATTTTGAGCGATAACGATAATCGGTAAAAAATTATCGCCGATAAATTACTTCGATAAATGCCCATCTCTGACTCGAGGTAAAAGTTGCTGTCGCGTTTTCTAGTTGAGGCGAATAAAACGCGCTACAGCTAAGACCTAGAGCGGCATCACAATCGCTGTTGCCTGTGGTGCTTAAGGTTCACGTAAGTCAACGTGGCAAACGAAATCGAAAAGATGAGTAAAAACACAATAATTTTCGAAAAATGGAAAGCCGATGAGGTAAAAATCAGATGGACATACCTTTTTCACAACAAACTCAACATGTAGGATCAATAAACTCACAAAATGTAGAATAGCCTTTGCAGACACAGGACCACATAATCAATGTCGGCGTTCTACAGTATAATACCGGTAGTATTCAAGTGGCATACTTCTGTCAAGAGCATGTACAAAATAGCTTATCACACAAAATTTGTCCCCCCCACTTTTTAAAACCAAACTCGGTCCGTGATGGTGCTTTTAACGAAATAGAATAGTAAAACGTGATATTTCTATTAACTAAAATTTATAGAAACCAACAGTTCATCATTTAATGTTGATAATATCGTGTATTGTTGCGTTTTTTTTTATTGTTTTTTTTCGTTGGAATGGTGTTAACCCCCAGAAAGAGATTGCGGCTCTCCCTTAGTTCTATGTTATTTCATGTGGCTCTTGAATTAAAAACTTTGCCCACCCCTGGAATAGTCCTACATTTTTACCTCTTCGTAGCCACACATTTCTATTTCGAAAATTCTACAGGTAAAGTAAAGGTTTCTTTTTCATTTGTGGGTGTACGATGACGATTTTAGCAAGTCTTCAAATTAAACGCAACTACAATTGAGGTGAATCGAAAAATAAAGTCAACTTTTCGTACAAGTTTCAAATGCCCAACGGTTTAGTGCCGATTTCAAAGAATTGCATTTACGAAATTGTTATCGCCTCGTTCCTCCTTGAACTTATAACCTAGGGTCCATAAACCTCGAGAGGTCCGCAAATGTGATACTTGGGGTTCGTAAACCCAAATGCAAGTATATAAGCATCTACTGCAACTAATCGTACGACGTGTGTCATGTTGAGAGGTACAGAAATCTTCAAAAATTTTTAAGAAACTCTAGGCCTACTACACACTGTCTTTGAGCGAATGATCATACCGCGATGTTGCCAAATCATTTACCATTTCATCAATACGATTTTATTCTTTTGCTATTTTTCTTAATCGAGTTTACAAATAAGATCAAGGGTAAACTTCTCCTTAGCAACAACGAAAAAAACATTAATTTTATTTATTGACTAGTTAACATCATAAGTAACAAAAATTGTCTTCTCTCCTTTCCAATCTTTGATGCTTGATTTTGTTGTAAATTGACTTGGCAGCACCGGCATGATCATTCAAGCGATACATCTCTAAAATATGAAAAAATCACTGCACCGTGGGGTAGACAACAGATTCATAATTTCAGAACTCAGGGTAAAATGCAAGTTTGCAGTCATATTTCAGTTTATTGGGCTCTTTTCGGTGGCGCCAGCAGAAACCAAACTTGACGTTAAATTTGCATAGTTCCAATTACGTTCACTTTAAGCATGAAGAACTCTCGATCCTTCCTGGTCCGAGTTCTTACATACTTTCGCGCAACAAGCAGCGGGGCGTCCATCCAGATTAAATTTTAACCTTTTAACAGGAACGCAAAAATTACAACTCACAGGCATCAGAACTGCCAATGCTCGAAATGTACCAAAAACAGCTCAGATGGCCGAGTAGTAAGAGTGTCCGCCTCAGGAGCTGTAGACTTGGATTTGATTCCGAGTCGGGTCAAACCAAGACTGTAAAATTGGTATTCACAGCTTCCCTGCTTGACGCTCAGCATTGAAGGGACGGTGTGAAGAACAAGCTGGCAAGTTTACTTGTTGTGCCGTGGGGAAATGCACATAGAGGGATTACCCCATCTTGGTTTTGCAGACAGATGGCTGGTAACAGAACTCCTAGGTCCTAAGCGAGCTCGTATAGCGCATTGATCGCTTTCTCGTGATAGGAAGATAGTGTAAATATGCAACAAAATAAAAAAAAAGTAATTTTCGACTAAGAACGTGTTCTTACGTACCACAAAACTAAAAATATTTGTACGGTATATTATTAGATCATGCCATGTATTTGTTTGCTGTCTGTGATTATATCAACACTGTGTTTGACAGCTGGATGATACATGTTTGCTACTTATGAGACAGTTAGTCAGTTACCGCTACGTAAAAATTAATGCTATTGTTTGGTGTTACCAACGTACCGCCACGGCCGGATTTGCGTATTGGCTCAGCAGGCTGAAGTCTAGAGCCTCGGAAAAAATGAAGCGTGTCATCACGAACAACAAAGACCCCTTTTCTTTTCTTGGAAACCAATCATAGGCGCGGGAAGTGGGGTGCCAGGGGGGGCTCAAGCCCCCCCTGAACTTTTTTTAGCCCCCCCTGAACCATTTGAGCCCCCCCTGACAATTAAAAAAATTATGCACTGAGTGCGACGTGATTAATGCTCGCAACGTACATACGTAATGAAGCAAATATTTTTTAAAGTGCTTTTAACCAACGAAGAATCACTATTCTTTTAAAAATCAGTCAGTTATTATTCACTTGGTCAACGTAAAATTTGGTAAAATTTTCAATGCTTGAAGTTCATTTTTAACCGTGTTTTATATCAGCGTTTGCAAACCTTTACAGCAGTCATGGACGATGGCCCAGTAAAAGTATAATGGCTGTCAATTCTTGTAGCTGCCAAACACTTTACGCCAAACTACTCTGAATGCTCGAATGAAAGTCGCTACTGATCATGGGAATTACGTAAATCGTAAACGAAAATGCGGTGAAGTGCAAAAAAACGGTCCTCAATCCTTCAGATGTTCCGAATTCCACCAAAATTTTTGTGAAAAGCTAAAAAAAAGGTCTTCACGGCCCGGACGCGTTACATGAACTGGAAATGTTGGTGGCCAACCTGATTTGTGTACATGCCAAATTGACCCGCGATCGACAGCCAAGCATCCAAAGATCGACCGGTACATCGCGATCGACTGGTTGGGCACCCCTAATTAAGCTTATATGAGCTGGTGCAAGTTCTCTTCTGGTTGAGTTTTTTAATGGTTTTGAATTTTTTCTACCAACCCAATGAAGCGGCTAAATCACTACTAAACTGGCACCGATGATCAGTAGGCTACTCGATTTGAGGGGGATGCCATCCCCCCTGAAAACAACACCATCCCCCCCATAAAACATTTTAGCGTAAACCATTTCCTTACAACTATAATGACCATCTCTTTTTAGGTCTGCATGAAAAGTTGTAGCCTACCACCCCCCATAAGTGTTTTCACAACTCGAGCACTGCCGATGATTGTTACTAAAATTGAGCTAGTACGCCTACCTAAATACCTATATCTACACATCTCATTATGTTAAAAAATGGTTCAGAGCTTTATTTTGATTGTGTGTTTTTTGTTATTTTTAAACCTCAATGGGGCATTGTTTGTTGCATGTAACTCTGATCAGCAAAGCAAAAGTTAGATCGGGCAAATTTTGTTTGCCTACTTTTTGGTTTTGTGATTGAGGAATTTGCATTTTGCAAATACATGAGTAGTAATTCGAGCATGGTTAGAAAAGCCTAATGGTAGTAAGCAATCTTGTTTTCCATGATAAAAGATTATCCTGAAAAAATTCCGGTCACTTGAGCGGCATGCAATTGATGTCTATCAAAATAGGTCTGCTGAGTGTCCTGCTCTTAAAAACGTGCGTTCGAAAAAAGGGGAGTCTGGGGGGCTTCGCCCCCCAGACGTTGACACGATCTTACTATTTTGAGCCCCCCCTGTCTAAAAAACGTTCCCGCGCCACTGAAACCAACCATCAAGAGCTGGCATGGGCAACATAATTTTCGGTAGAAAACAGGACATTGTAAGGACGTGTAGGCCTTTTTTTTTCTTGGCACTTCCCCGAATCCAAAATTTTCAGTAGAAAACAGGACATCTGAGAACGTGTAGATCTTTTTTTTCGTTCTTCCAATCAGTGTCATCAAATAGCCTTGGACCTCTCATTTAGCCTGTTTCCATGTTCAAAGATCGTGGGCTTTTGGCCCGCGGGCTTGGTTCTAGTCAAGTGGATTCAAGCTTTATAGGGGCTAATTTCGGAAAAATCCTGGGCTTTCTTGAACACAAGTAAAGAGCTGCTCTAAGCAAGGGCTTTTGGAAAAAGTGAGCTGAAAAAGCCCACTCTGAACTCGGCCCACGTTTAGAAAGCCCAGATTGAGTGGACATGGAAACAGGCTAATTGCCTTAAACCGGCCCTACGTAGGCAACCACTTACTTAATTAATCGTTGTCAATGCAGATTAGTCGCTAAATTAGTGTATGCTATTGACAGTGTCATTGAAACCTGATTCTCATTTAAAATCACACAATGTCTCACCAGAAAACTTTTTGGCCTATGATCTTACAGCGCAATGGAACGAATTGAAATATGGCATGCGTTGAATATTAGCTTCAAAAAATTGATTCTACTTTTTTATAATTAGTACGTAGTCTACTGAAAAAAAATTGCTTGCGCCGTTGTTCCTCTACCGCAATTCCCTCTGCTTTTTCATCCAATCACATTTAATCATAAATTTTTCTTAGCGACAAAATGCTCACCTTTGAGTTTATTCAATTCGGTTCTTGATTCATGTAGGAGAGATTTGTTTTCCAGTTTTTCTTCGAGTGCTGCCCACAATTGGTTTAACAACATTTTTTCTTTATCCAACCATTCTTCTTTTTGCTGCAGTAAACCGATTATTGTGCGCCGCCTACAAAAGCATTAGGCCTACTAATGCATGACTATTAGTCGGCTTTCGTACCCATCCAAACATTTAGGCTTATTATTGGTCAAGTTTATTATGAACGTAATTAAAGGGTGTGAAAAACGATGCCTTTTTGCACGTTAAATGGCTCATTGCGACCGTGTGTCGGCACGATATACTTCTAATTTCTGGCCAATATTAAAAGTATCAAATTAATATAATGGTATAGTTTCGACATTATTTGGTTATGTAGGCTACAGCATCAGCATAAAAGCTTACATTGTTTTAGCAAGGTAAACGATAATTCCCATAACGTGTTAATCCTAAAAAAAAGGACCTTTCTTACTTTTCCCAAAGCACATCGACGCAAAAAGAATAATAAAAACCAAACCTGTCGCTCCAAAACTCGCTAGACGCAGGCCGTAGGGTCTATTCTGCTACACGTTGATATCTTCTTACCTTACATAGATGCCTAGCAGAAAGGCCACCACAGTTGAAGCTATTAATAAGGGGATGTGAATCCAACACGAAATTGACACTGCAAATGAACTATAGCCTTCCCACAGGGTCGTGTACCATGAACTTTGATCTCTTCCAGGATCAATTCCCAACCACGGAATTATTGATTCGCAAGTGCTTTCGTAAAATTTATTCAATAATTCGTTGTCGGAAAAATCTCTTGCTTTTACTCTGCAGAATCTGGGCATCTTTTTTACCGGATTCTCAGAGGCTGAGCTTTATCACCATGATTTTCGTAAGGTTTGATGTCCTTGGAATTAACTTCATAACTCCAATTAAATTGTGGATTGTTACGTAATAAGCTCTCACCAGTCAAATGAAAACGTCAGTTACCGGGACTTTTACTACACATCTCAATTTTATTCGATAAATTTGAGATAGAATTACAGCAGTTTAGCGAACGAAGTGAAATGATTCTCCTAACTGGACGTTTCGATTGATCATTTATCATCAGCAGAGCATGCTATGCCTAGGCAGCTGCGACGTGAAACCGTTGGCCAATTTTTTTGATTTCCTGCGTTACCTCTAGCTTACTGTTTAGTTTTCCAAGAAAATGATCCGAAGTAGCCTATCTCACGCAAATGGCGCAATGCTACTTCGACTAATTTATGGTACCGTTAAGCTAATCCAAATTACTAGTTCAAAACCAAACTTGTGATTTCTGCGATTTACTAATTTGTGGTATCGTTACGATAATCCAAATTGGTAGTTTAAAAACCGAAATTGTGATTTCTGCGCTGTTATAATCATTAATTAATACCGTAAGCAGAAATCACTTGTGACGAGCGATTAGTGTGTCAACCAAGTTTTCTTTCAAATAAACATGCATATTGGTACGAAGACATTTATTAAATCAAGAAGATCTATCTGCCACGTTTCTTCTGTGCCTCTTCCTTCTCAAGCCTCATGCGCTCTTTCTTCTCGTTCAAGGTCTTATAACGCATTTCTTTACGAACCTTCTTCATTTCTTTCACAACGCTGACTCTTCTTTCCTTATTCGTGACTGCACGCGGCTTTTCACGCACGTATTTCTGCAAATACAAAGAAAGTAGTAATCAGACAAAATTTAACCGAGATAGAACAACATGAAAAATCGACTAATGATTCAGGGATGTGCATTAAAATTTTTTGATCTAAGCTATCCACAAATCATTAATTTTAATTTTTTAGATAAGTCGTTTTCTGATCGAGATAGAGCATTAAAATGTATTACAAACAGATAGGAAACCATGTCTTACGAATCGTTTCACATCAAATTCAGCAGTGTAGCGTGTGTACTTTTCGAGTTACGTCATTTACCCCCAAAAATATTTCAAAGTCTCTCCCGGGCATGAAGAACTCAATATTTTTAAATTTTTTTTTGGCAATGGGTTTCTGTGCCGATTTGCACCCTGTAAATGGTATAAACTAAGAGTTTGCGAAAAAAAAGTGTAAAAACGAGACACCTTAACAGAGATACGTTGGTATAACTGTTGCTTGTTCCTACAAAATTGGTTGCTCCAAACAGTTTCCAAAAACTTTAGTCGGATGCGAATGCATACTAAAACTTTAATATAAAAACAATGCTTACCTGTTTATACGGCATGATTATCTTGCTCTTGTATTGTTTAGCCAACTTTGTTTCTTCATACTAAAAGAAAAGTACAGTTAGATGAAGCGAAAACTACCAGCAGGAAGACTTTGATGACGAGGTATTGCTATAAAAAATATAGGAAATTGGTCCTTAACGCATATAGCCGTGCATCCATCATCTCAGGTTTGAGCACGAAGAACTATTTTAACCTTCTCAAACGTATCAATATATCTGAGAGTGAGGCCAAAAATGTGTTTTGGCAAGACACCTTTTAACCACTTTTAACATACCGGTAATTGCGCAGTAACGTTATTCAAGACAGCAGTTTTTCTTAATCCAGACTGCTTTTCGGATACAGTATAACTAACAATGCTACATAAAACCTTGACAAAAGCCTTTGAGCGGAGGGTTAATTCAGAGGGCTTCAAAATTAAAATTAACTGCATATTGCAGAATTGCAGTTGCAAACTTTTAGTATAGTCCTAACAGATTCTTCTGCTGGGCAACACAAACTGACCGGATTTCATTGATCTGAACACTGAGGTACTACACTTGAACTGCATTGCAAACCTTTCAAAAGATAAGTCTTCTTACCGTGCTTTCATCACGAATTGGTTTAGCAGGGTTGCGTGGGAACAGGATTAATTTTGACATATACTCCTTCAAGCGCTGGACATTTTGTTGTAAGCCTTCAACAGATTTATTTCTTCGTCTCAAATCAACTGCAATTCCAACAGTTCGAGCAAAACGAGGTTTTAGCCCAACAGCCTAACCAGAATGAAAATATATTATTTTCTGAGCATACAAACTTAAGTTTTTCAAGGAACATAAAAATAATTTCTCGTGCCTCTGAACCATAGATTCCCAACCAGTGGGGAATTAAACACCATTCCGTTGCGGCTAAAGAAATAGCCTAGAATTTTACTCCAAGAATAAAAACCTCTGCAATGAATTCAGGTCCCCAAAGTAAAAATCAGCCCCATAATGAAAATCCATCACAAAAACCAATCTATATCAGTCACCATAAGAGGGTACTACTAAAAGCTGAATGAGCACAAAGATTGCTAGTGGCTCAATTGAGATATTACTAAAAGCTGCAGGAGCACACGGAGCGTAAGGAACTCAAACCTAACTGAACCAAACCCTATCTGAACCCAACCAAAACCTGACCCTCATCGATCCGAACCCTAATGCGTTCCTTGTGATCCAGCAGCCTTTCGTAATAGCTCAATTGCGCCACTAGCGGTCCTTGTGCTCCAGCAGGTTTCAGTAATATCGCCATAAGATGTCATTAAAAACATACCGGTAGCTTGGGTATCAACAGATTAATCAAGCTCTATGTTATTGTGATGTTTGGGGAAGCTTAGAATATGTCAACACTACCTACCGACGTAACAGGTCCAAATTTGAACACCCAACGTATTTAACATTGCTTACAAGTGATTAAATACAAACAAACATTTTATTTCAACACATCAGAAGTTTTCTGTGCCTGAAGTCCAGCAGTCCCTGATCTACATGGATAAACTGATAAATCACCAATATTGCACTAAAATATGGTACGATACACTAATCCAGGGGTGATGAACCTATTTGCTATCGCGAGCCACTTTGTCACTTCCCAATGAGAAAGCGAGCCGCATGACATTTTAAGTCATAGACTTATTATGAAACCTGTTCAAACGAAAACATTGTTCATTAGCAGTAACGAACAACCAAAAATAATGGGCTACCATAAAAATCCACCTACATTCTTTCATTTCTTTGCTTAAGACATCGAAATGAATGGCTAATCAAATATTGATTGAAAACAGAATAACAAATAACAACTAAAAAGCAATGTACTTCCTGGCCTACCGGACGGGAAGTCTGACGACTTCCTCTTGTAGGGTCGGAGGCTATAACAGCACTCCATCACCAACAGTGCAAAGCACTCCAGTAAATCGTACCGTACAGCGAGACAACGCTGTTTCTGGTTATTAGCCTTCATCAGCCGCCCTCAGGTAAGAAACATTCATCTTCCAAGACGAATGATGTTGCCAGGATCACTCATCCCTTCTGATAAATATTTCTTAAAGAATTTAACCTTTGAGGTACGCAATCCACTCGTGTGGCTACGTCACCATTCCAGTCAAACTCTTAAAATGTCACCCTGGCTACGTAAAGAGTTTGACTGGAATGGTGACGTAGCCACACGAGTGGATTGCGTACCACAAAGGTCAAATTCTTTAAGAAATATTTATCAGAAGGGATGAGTGATCCTGACAAGATCATTCGTCCTGGAAGATGAATGTTTCTTACCTGAGGGCGGCTGATGAAGGCTAATAGCCAGAAACAGCGCTGTCTCGCTCTACGGTAGAATAACAAATACCTTAACAAAGCTGCAAAATTTGTATTTATGGTACTACAAGCTCACCAATTCATTTTCGGCAATATTACATAACGCCTACTACTGTAAGCAGTGGCGTAGCGAGAAATTTTAAAAGGGGGGCCATAATTTACACATTTTTTTTTGGCAGAACAAATTTGAAGCTGATTGAGAAACAAGAAAAGCTCTAGGGGGGCTTGGGGGCATCCTCTACTGGAAAATTTTTGAAATTTTACATGCTGTAATGGCTATTTTAGTGCTTTTTGAACAATTTTTAAGCAAATTTTGTTAATTTTTTTTACCCTAAATTTGAGTGATTTGCCAAATATGAAGCATTTGTTCACACATATTCGATTATGCGTGCGTAAGGCTTAATGCTATCAGAGGTTCAAAATCATGGAAAAATTGTTCCTAATATTAAATTTTCATATAAAATACCGGTAAGCAACTTATCCAAAGATGCAACAACGAAGCTTGGGTGGGAGTTGAACCAATGACCTTGCAATTATAATCGTTGTATAAGCAACATTTGTAACGATTGCCAGTAACTTCGCCCCACTTTCATACATCGAAAATTTACATTGCCTACACCAAAACAAGATCAAGCAAATTTTATTGTTTAAATTTCTTTAAATTCCCGGTTGTCGTAAAAAATTTTATCGGGCTTTTCCAGTTAAATTTTTTAATGTAACATCGTCGCATGGTAACTTCGCCACAATATCAAAACCGTGGGGGAAGATGTGGTAGAGTGCATGGGGTGAGCGGGGAAGCGTGTTGGGGTGTAGGGGGAGGTGAGGGAAGAGCAGTGTTCTCTCTAAGGTGCGAAATTTGAGAAAAATGAGACATTTAGGGCAAAATTCTTCAATTTTTGCACATTGTCATAATGATTAAAAAACAAATTAGTTGAAAGTGCTTCAGTGTTTTTGTGTCAAATAAAAATGTTTTACCATAGAAACTCATCTCGTAAACAAAAATTATTCCAGACCTTGAATTACACCCTTTAAATGTTTGGGCAAATTTTTAGTGAATTTCAATATTTGGGCAAATTTGCACTAGCTAAAATCTTAGAGGGAACAGTGGGGAAGAGGTATGGGGGGAGGTGTGTTGGAAGGTAAGGAAAGATGTGTGGGGAGTGGAGAAGTGTGGGGAGGGGTGTGGGAGAGTGTACGGGGTGAGTGGGGAAATGTGTTGGCATGTGAGGAGAGGAATGGGGAAGGCGTAAGGAAGTGTGTTAGGTGTGGGGCCCCAACACAGTTCCTCCCACACTTCCCCACATCTCTCACACTTCCCCACATCTCCCTCACCTTTCCCAACATCTCCCCTTACCTCTTCCACACCCCAACATCCTTTCCTACACCTCCTCTCATACCTCTTCCCACATCTTCCCTTCCTCTCCCCACACCCCAACACATTTTTCTACTACCCCCACATCTCCCCTCACCTTCTCAAAGTGTGGCGAAGTTTCCATGTGACGAAGTTTCTGGGGCGATGTTACCATGTCGCAAAGTTACTGGTAACCTTTGTAACCACTATGCCACACTGCCGACCAGAGATGGGCAGAGAGACTAAAAAAGACTCTGCATCCGCTCCGAAGACTTAGACTCTAAATTCGCTCCAGAATCCTTTTTGTCGACTAATTTTAAAATCTAAATCTGCCCCAAATCCAAAAAATGCAGTCGGACTTCCAATCCGCTAAGGCTTTGTGCCCATAATTTCTCGACACTTACACCTTATAAATTTGAATTATGTACTCAAAGTTTTCTACATTTATTTTTGTAAACCATATTACATTACCCTAAAAATGCAAAAAAAACAGGACCCCACTATTCTTTAAATAATTTAAATCAGACTGAAACATTACCCTTGAACTTTTTCTGTCCATAGTAACCTGGTAACCTCATTGCTATGCAAATTTAGTCAAAAATCTAGAAAGGCTTGATTACAATCCAAAATTTACATTAGTCCAAAGTTACCCCATTAGCGGGGTAACTTTGGACTAAAATTTAGCACAATACTACGACCAGATATATATATAAATTCAATATCCGTGCCTAATAATGTGCACACTTAAAAGCTGCTAGATGAAATCTCACAGTTATAACAAACTCCTGTTTAGTTAATATGCTCGTAATATTGTAGGAGAACACTTTACAAACCAGCATAAGAAACGCACACTTTAGCTGTGGGTCCAAATGCATAAGAGCTGTATGTACAATTACTGACAAAATAAGGTACCGTACAAGTTTTACATATGCACAAATACAGACAAGTGAGGTACAATATTACATCACATCATAAATACTATTTGCAAAAACAGAAGTTTCAACTGAGTGAAATTACAAACGACCTACGACCAGAAGTTAGGTCATGAGTTGATAAAGAATTGTTGAAGAGCTTAGACCCAAAGATTTATGTTGAGGTACTAAAGGAAGCTTAACTGCAGGTGTTAAGATGTAGAAACATGTCAAAATCAGTCCAAAGTTACCCCGTCTTACAGTACTTGGCCTCGTCAAAATGTTTGCAGGCCGCAGGAAATTTTTTCGCAGGCCACATGCTCGTCAGTCACCTCTGCACTTATCTGCTTATCCATGCAACTTGCAAAAATAAAGCAAATTACACTGGTTATCGCTTACACGTATACAAAATACCGGTCATATTGAAATATCATACAGTTAGAACACTTAAAGTGAGACTAGAGATGCACACATTAAGGTTGGAAACTTACTTTTAATTCATCTGGAGTAAACCCTCGACCCAACCTTTGCTTCATGTTGTACTTCTGGGTTGGACAACGAACAATTGGTCGTAATCTTCCAACAGGGCGAGGAGCTAGTCGTTTTGATTTAATAATCCTTTTAATGCGTCTCTTCTTCTTTTTGGCAGGTACATTGAAGAAGCATTTTACCCTAGTATCCCACTTCTTGTGGAAGTGGATATTAGGGACAATATTATTGTGCCTGACCATCCTGCAAAATAAAATATGCAATCCAGCATTTGATTTGTGATACAGACATACCAGTATATACGATAGCCTATTCGCTTAAGTTTACAGGATGCATTACAGAATGGGTTTTCAAGAAACATTGCTAATTCAACTTCGTCAAATCACAATCTTTTGTATTTTTTTCTCCTCAGGCTTTAAGTTTTTCTGGCCTATCTATACACAGCCTATTCGAACTTTACGTGATAAGTTTCCAGTGGAATGCCATTGCACTTCAAACAGTCTGCGATCTGAACAGAAAGCCTCAAATCAAAAACGAACGCTATAAAATAATACACTGATATAAACTGGAGCTGTCATTATATTTTCTCCATTAATAATCTTTTGATTCAAAATATATTACAAGATAATAATTCGCACCTTGCCAAAAGTGCTCACAACCCACCTTTGTCAACGCCAAGCTCGAAAGACCAACTTAACACGAAAAGCGCTTCTCGTCATAACCACACATTTTTTCTAAAATCAAAAGGGAGTCAACTTCTTAGAAGTTTTTTTCTTTTTTTTATTTCAAGCCACTTAACTGCAGCTTAGGATTTTTGTGGTAGTGAAGTACATGCATCATGGAGATGACCTATTTGAGCATCAAACTCGCAAAGCCAGCTTCGTAGCCCAATGCACCAACCACTCGGCCAACTCCACGTGCAACTTTTTAGAAGTTGATATTAGGTTATTGTAACTTTTGAAGTGATAACAAAAGAAAGATAACTTTAAAAAAATTGTTTACGTTTAGAACTTTTTACTATTCAATCATTATTATTTTTCTTTTAAGTTGCTAATAAATTAATTCTGGAGAAGTTCAGTTTTTAAGCGAAAATGCTGGGGTTTTACCGATTCATGTATCAATATAATACACAGAGTGTTTCAAAAAATTTGACACCATTTTGCACCCACATAACTTTGCTAATGTTTGTTTAAACTATATCAAATTTTAACAGGATGTCCAGAAATAATATAAATGTTTACCTTTCAATTTTTAGGTGTTTAGGAATTTATGTAATGAAATGCCATTCACCAGGGTAGAAAAAGTGTTTTGTGTACTGGAGTAGCATATGCTGGAACACAGTCTGGTAGTAGTAGTTTATTTTATTTAACGACCAGAAAAACACCTAACAAAAACAAGGAACAAAAACAATGGCCGAAAAACAGGTTACAGCGACAAAACGATATACGTTGAAACGTGCAGGAGTTAAAAAATAAACACAACTTTTTACAAAAAAAAAGCACGGTTGCTGCACCTTAGGTCAAAAGATCTGGCCGAAGATCAGTCAATGTCAAAAGATCTGGCCGAAAGTCAATATGAGAAGAAACGGTAGATAAAGTTCGCCAAAAAAATTGTGAACAGTCCAAAAAAGTCCATAAGAAGGACTAGTTTCAAAACCCAAATTCTAGCAACAACAGTTTGGCTGTGTAATATGAAAACGATTACAAATCAGACTCTACAAACTGCAACTCGTATGGACTTTTTTGGACTGTTCACAATTTTTTGGCGAAATTTATCCACCGTTTCTTCTGACATCGACTTTCGGCCAGACTCTTTTACTCCGCACAAGCAACTTTCTTCCTTAAACTTTTTATGCCATCTCCAAATTTGCTTTTTGTCGGGCACTTTTCCAAATGCACTTCTTTCAAATCACTGAGCAAAGGTCCTCCTCGCTGTTTTAATTGACTGTGTTCTAGCATACTCCAGCACACAAAACGCTTTTTCTACGCTGGTGATTGGCATTTCATCACATAAATTTCTAAACACCTAAAAATTGAAAGGTAAACATTTATATTATTTTTGGACATCGCGTTAAAATTTGATATTGTTTAAACGAAAATTAGCAAAGTTATGTGGGTGCAAAATGGTGTCAAATTTTTTGAAACACCCTGTATATTGAAACGTGTACCGCCAAACTAGTAGTAGAATTGTTTTACAGCGATTATTTAGTGAGGTCTTTTATAACATTTCTTTTTATATTCACGATATATTATAGTTTGATTATCAAAATCAAAATCAAATCAAATCTTCATTATACTCGCCGTATTACGCCGAAGCGTGTAACGAGTTGCGGGGCCCATCTCCGCGGCTTAGCGCCTGGGCTACACAGCTCCGAAGAAACGTCGCAACGGTGGCGAGTCGTTGGCGACACTGTGTCGATTTGACCGGCCCGGGAGTCGAACCCCAGACCTCCCGCACCGATAGCGTGCGCTTTGCAACTGAGCTAACGGCCGGAAATTTTATTCATTTATGACTCACGAAGTTGACGGAGAACCGCTATAAAAAGTTCAAAATATAATTGTAGCAGTGTTGTAATGACTCGAGTCCGGTCCCCTGTACAAAGGACTCAGACTCGAGTTCTCAATGAGAAATATGGACTCGGACTCGAGTCATCCACCCGGACTCGGACTCAAGTCCAAGTTGGTTGAAAGGCAAAATCCTTTCTGATTTTTACTTTTCCGTGAACGGATTTTCGGTAATCCAATCAATATGCTAATATCTTTCGCGCCTTGAGTCCAAAAACAAATGCGAATTAGATGGTTGGATACAAAGTCCGTATAACCATAACTTACGCATGGATTGGATATTACTGTTGCCGACTACTAGAAACTGCGATGTCCGATGTGACTCCGTGGTGATTTTGCAGTTTTGATTTGGTCTCAGGCATCAGTTGCCAGTTGTTTTATGAATAATCTTAGTTAACGAATTAAAAAGTTTATCTTAGTTTTTGGAATAAAAATTTCGAAGTGACTTGCAGTGTTGCAATGACTCGAGTTTGGTGGACTCGGACTCGACTCGAGCATTTTCAAATGGACTCGGACTCGAGTTACAGTCCCAAATGACTCGGACTCGACTCGAGTCCTTCAAAGGGTGGACTCGTTCCAACACTGAATTATAGGCGAGTGGGTAGTGGCTACTCGCGGAAACTATTCTTGTAGCAACCTCGGACAATTTGGATCTCATCGAATGTTTTGTAAAGTAGCCCTATCATGTAATCAAGGCTTGAGCGTCACCAGGATTTTAGCCAGGGAGGGTCAAAACTCAAAATATATGCGTTGCCTCATAGTATAGCTAAAGCCGAAGTCACGCGATGCTAATTTATCAGCTGTTTTTACTCGCTTCTAATATTAGCTGGCTCATATTAGCTTCGAATGCTGGTCACACAAAGCGAATAAAATAATGCATTCGCAGCTAGCGAATACCGGTAGTAACTAGTAATTGTTCCTAAACCTACAGCAAACCTTAAGGGCAGCGAAAGTTTTTAAACAGGTTAATAGCAAAGTCCATAAACGGACTTTCGTTAATAGGGCTAGCAATAGCATGTGTCGAAATTGATCAGGGGATAATGAGAGAATTTTGTTTTAAAAAGAAAAGGAAGTTGGTAAGACGTTGGATAGTAGTATTATTTTTTTTTTATCGTTTAAGGGAGTTTGAAATTCTGGTCCGGCGTTTTGAAGTTCAAGGAACAGTTTTCCTAAATTGTGTCCTCTTGCATTCTTTTTGAAATAATTTTCATGGCTCGTGTCCCACAAAACCTCATAGCTGTTGTATATTTCTAAAAATTTTATAACAGTATTTTAGCTAATCGTTCACCTTTTTCTAATTTGATGTTGACACCAATTCCAAAAGAAGCAACTGAACTGTATTTAACTTAAAAACGGACAATTTTTTTGACAAACCAATTTTGACCCATTTTGCTTGCAGAGTCGCACACCCCCAATCAGGGGCGGATTAGCAAATTTAACCGGCCCGGGCACATAAAAAAAAAAAACGGCCCACTTTCGCAGAGCTCAAAAGATATGTTTAAACAAATTCACGTTTTTACTGTATTAGGCAACTAAAAATTAAAGTTCCTCCAATTTAGAAAAAAAAGAACTATGTATTAAAATTACGTATATCGTTAAAGCCAGCTCAATGTCTTAGTGGTTAGAGCGTTCGTCTCGGAGTTTAGTAGATAGGGTCGATTCCCGTTCGCATCACACTAAAGATGTTTAAAGTGGTATTCATTGCTGTTCTTGCTTAACGCTCAGCATATAAGAGTCGAGTGAAGAAAATTATCGTGTAGACATGGCAGACTGACACAACCAGGCAACTCCTCAAAGAGACGGAACATTTGTCCTTTGTTTAGCGCCTGGCACTGTCTCGTGACAGGAAATGAAAATAATAAAATGAATGTAGAAAAATAAAAACGATCTATTTTTTGAAAGATAACAGTCTTCGCATTTCAGTGCTCGTTGTCGCTAGTTCGTCAATAATTGCTTCGTTTGAAATGCGTATTAAAATGTCATGTTCGATGCACATTAGAAGAAGTGAATCCAGCCGATCTTCGCTAAGCTGGTTTCTCAAGCGGTTCTTCACATATTTCAGCTTGCTGAAAGTTCTTTCACAACCAACTTGTGTCACGGAGAGTGTAAGGATAACTTTGTAAGCTTGGTATAAGAGAGTATAGCTTCTACAATACATTCTGTATCTCCGAATCGCGGTATAACAGCAAAGAAAGCAGTTTTGGCATCGGCATTGTTGGATTTTGTGACTGTCGATTAATCTCGAATCTTCTTCATCATCATCTGTTCATAGTAAAATAAAAATAGATTAATACTTACACAAATAAACATGAAATAAATCTGTTATTTCGCTTCCAATATGACACCTTTGACTGTGAAATTGACTTGATGACCAACCCATGTGATTGTGAATGATTTGGATTACAAGATTGCACAGCAACTTTTTGACCTTGTAATACAGCATGCTTGAATATTTTTAAATGGTTTAAACTGTGTCATAACAGTTAAAGTGAAAATAACCAAGTAACAAATTACAAATACGCGAGGCATTGGCTCGGCCTGCATCTATCAGTATAGTTTAAAAATCAATTGGAATAACATTTAAACTGCGAAAATAGAAATAAGTAAGCATTTTATCACCTGTTTCATCTAATTCGATGTGGTGTTCACGAGAGGATTTTTTCAGTTCTGGCCATTTTGATGCAAAATCCAAGATCTCTTGCCGAAGAGCTTGCTGAACAGCAGAAGAATCTGTACTTTTGCTTGGCATGAGATTGCTTATCACACTTACTGCAGAGATCGGAACTCCATGCTGAACTGTTTCAGAAAAGCGTTTGGGGTCGAAATAGCTTAAGTCAGTATGCAACTTTTTATGTGAGGCAAATCTTCCATCCAAACTTTGATTCACTTGGTCGAAAATTCTGTTGTGTACATCGACTTCAAAGTTTTTCATCGAGTCTGATGAGAGGGAGTCGTCCGATGGTACACTTTTGCTTTTTCGAACACGCTTTACCGGAAAACTGCTTTCAATCAAAACATTACATTCGCGGTTCTCCAAAACTTCATTGGCCTGTTGCACGAAAATGTCAGCTCTGGAAGAAACCTTTGCAAAATCTCGACAAATTTGTTCAAGATCTTTCTTAGTAGCTTCCACCATGTTGAACGCGTTTATAAAATCTAATCCAGAAGTCTGCAAGTAATTTGAAAAAGCAGAAGTTTTCTCCATAATACGTAGATAGGTAAAAGCTGTGAGAATATGTCGGTATTGAACCATATTCTCTAAAAGTACAGTGGCATCGAACCGGGCCTTAAGACTCAACTTTTCAGACGAAGATGCAGCATAAAGAACTTGAACCACATCACAGAACAGACCATTGTCTTCATCTTCAAATGCACCAAAAATTTTTCTAAGACATTCATGCTTTGACCACCACCTAGTTGTTCCGATAAGGTTTAACTTGCTATGGAGATCATGACCTTGTCTATGACTCATCTGCTCCTTCCACATATCCATCCGCAAGTAAGACTCGAAAAAAAACTCCAAGCTTTTGAACTAATCCAAATAGAGATATCGATTCATGATTAGTTGTAGTGACATCACAGAGCACCAAGTTTAAAACATGAGCATAGCACCATGTGTGAATGTGACCAGGAGATTCTTTTTCAAGAAAAGCTGCAAAACCATTATATTGTCCGGACATATTTGAAGCACCATCTGTACTATCAGAGATGCATTTGGAGACGTCAATTTCTTGCTTCTGCAGAATTTCTTTTAGCAATTTGCACAGGTCTGCTCCAGTTGCAGAATGACTATCCACAACAGCAAGGAGTCGTTCCTCGACACGTTCCCCTCTAACAAAGCGCAAAATAACTGAACATTTGTCGGTCGAAGTAATATCTTGAGTCGAATCGATTTGAACAGAGTATATGCCTGCATCTCTAACTGAGTTCGAAATATGTTGTTTCATTAGCTTCGAAATAACTGCAATGATAGAGTTGACAGTGGTTTTGGATATAAATGTGTTTCTATTTGCGCGGTTGTGCTTGTACTTGTCGGGTTTGTTTTGCAAAGACTTTTTTACAATATTTTTCATATGATCCTGCATAACGTTATCGTACTTCGTAAGAAGAAGAACTGTCTCTAAAAAGGTTCCATGATCGACTTCTTCATCACATAAACTGGAAACCTTTTCCGCACCGCCTGTACCTCTGTAGCTCATACCTCGTTTTCCAATCATTTTAATGATGGAGACGATCCTGTCGAGAACTAATCTTCTTCGCATCACATGTTTGTTGCGCAATGACGTATCATTACCGACTGCAACCAAGGTTGAAATTTCTTTTCCAGTGCTGAATCGTAGGAACGCCTCAGCACAATGTTGGTGCTTTTGAGAAATTTCATGTTCATCAATTCGCTGGTGAACATGTCTCCAATCATCGAAACCAGTTTTGAATTTGCTAGAACTTTGTTTGCTGCTAGTATCATACGCAATGCAAAGATTGCAAAACAGGGCTTCATTTTCTTCAGAATACGACAACCACAATCGCTGCAAACGATCTCCAGTGTCATCAGACCGAAAATAGACATTTTTACAATTAAATTTAGTTGTTTCTGGTTGGTGTGGATGAAATTTAAAGTATTCGCTTAGTTCACTTTGCTTCGGTTTTACAAACCACGACTGGGTTTGGACGTTGGATGGCGACACTGCAACAACAGGATTGGCAGAGTGGTCGAGTTGAACTACCAAAGCCTGTGGTTGAGGAGCAATTAGTGCATTTGTAGAGCAGTCTTGGCTTATTGAAGCTGTTGCTGCTGCATTAAAATTTACACTTTGGTCTTGACCTTCTAAAACTTGCGATTGCTTTGAAGAAAAGGCTGAAATCTCTTGGCTTTCTGAAGCTGCTTCAGGTGCATCAGAACTTACACGCTGGACTTGACCTTCTGAAACTTGCGGTTGTCTAGATGATAACGTAGAAGTAGAACTATCTTGGCTTTCTGAAGCTCTTGGTGGTGCATGAGAAGTTACAGACTGCTGAAACTGGCCGTTATCTGTTGCTGGTGCATCTGAAATTACACTCGTAGACCGATTCTCCTTTTCTGAAGACGCAGTAGGATCAACTAGAATAGGATTGGTAGCTTGACTTGAGGTACTTGAACTTGCAAAACATGCTTCGATGTTCTTGCACTTAGCAGCAATTTCTTGCAACCTTTTCTTCTTCCTCTCACGTTCTTTCTCCACACCACCTTTCCTCTTTCTCTTTTCGCTCACCATTTTATAAAATCTCAGGAATTAAAAAGTTACGTCTAAACTATAAAGTCTATAAAATAAAATTTAGTGATGGGGTTTTATCAAGCAATTCACAAACCTTAATAACCAGAATCTAAATAGCATTCAAAAGCAGCTTATAATACTGTATTTTTGTTGTTGCAATGTATAAAACTATAATTTTTTAGCTATCATAGTCTTCGTGGACAAACTACGGACTACGGTCCGCGGTCCATGCTTTGAGAAACATTGCACTGAAGCGATACAGCAAGGTTCATGCTTAACAAACTGCTAACTTCCGTCTGTTCATTCAAATGCGTTCGTTTAACAACTCGAGTAAGCTTCTTTATTACATCATTATAGGCAAAGAAACCTGCCAAGAATAATTGCGTTCAACTTTAATGTAAAAACAGAATAATGGATAATAAAACATTGACATTGAACTGGTTCAAATAAATCACTTTATTAACTGTTTTTCTGAATAAATTATCATGCGACGGCCAGTAAAATATTGGGCGGTTAGACCGGCCCAAGTTCGACCGGCCCACCGGGCATGTCCCGGTGGGCTAATCCGCCCCTGCCCCCAATCAGGACCGGATTAAGGGTTTCTGAGGCCTGGGGCTATTTGGTAGTCAGGGGCCTGTTTTGTCCCCGTCAGTCCTAGACCTGCTGAAATATGTAACCTACATACCAGTATTAAACACATTCAAAAAACAAATTTTCTGAACCTATTTTGCACGTACAAAGCTTTAGAAGATGTCATACCGCAGAGCCCCAATTTCCGCAAATACGCTTTCTATTTGTTGTTTTGTAAGTGATTCTACGATTAGTTTTCCCCGAGCCATGCAAAGTTTGCGTTAACCTCCTTCACAGCCTCTATTTCAGGGATGGCAAACCACTGACCCGCGGATCACCTAGTGACCCACTTGTAGTTTCAAAAATATTACGAAGAAAACGGTAACGAACATCAACGTAGTGAAGAAAAGCTTATCTTTCCATACTGCGGCATTGAAGACGGGAAGCTGGGTATTTTTGAGGTGAAGATCCTTTTTTTTTTGTTCTTTGCACAGATTTCGGAAGAACTTGGGTTTAAGCCCTTCGTTAATATGATTACATCCACAACCCACGTTTTTTCTTGTTTCGGTCTACGACCTTAAATTTGATCCACCAATTAAAAAGGTTTGCCATCCCTGCTCTATTTCGTATCCTAACGTCATTTTACGAAAATTCGTACGGCATTTTGTGTGAAACCATAAGTCTATGGTGAAACCATCTTTAGTTTACGCTGCTGTCTATGAATTATGCAACGAAATAATCATAAATTAATGACTCGCTAAAACGACGACATTTCTTCGGAGCTGCGTTGCCCTGCAGGCTCTATGTCACGTAGATGGACCCCCGCTACATGTATCACCCTTCCGCGTAATCTTGAGTTAATGAAGATTTAGATCAGGGTTGGGGAACTTGCGGCCCGCTTAAGTTTTGAATGTGGCCCGCGTCAGAACTTTAATTGTTAAGTGTACAACAAAATGGTGGAATATAAAACATTAAGATTTCTTAAAAACTGCGTCACATTTAACTACATGCTATATATTTATAGCATAAAAAACGCGCAAAAGTCTCTGATTTTACGGAAAAAAAACAGCTCAGCATGAATGTTGTTAAATTTGCGACGAAATATTGTGCCTTTTTAAAGCGAAATTTAACAATTAAAAGTAAATGTGGCCCGCTGAAAATATTATGCTGTGCTTTACCGGTTCTCCACCCCTGATTTAGATTGATTTCCTTCTAGTTACCGGATAGAACGTTACATCACACACTGTAACCGATGCTGGGCTATTGATAGTATTTGATTGTGATTTCTTTCAAAATTTACACAGCAATGAACATTCATATCAATCATCATTTTATTTATTCAGTTTAAATTCTGTTTCGAAAACCGTTAAATTCGTTGTACAATATGCTGCAGAACAATCATATTGCGTCGGAATGTTTTTATATACATTGTTTGGCATTTTTTTGCTTCCTGCAATTTTGACCCAAAACATAGAGAGATTTGATTTGTTAGGAGGGGCTGGAATAATTTCAAAGCTGGCTTCTGGACCCTGTTTCCTGCTCCGATGAATGCCTCAGCCGTTGGGCTGGTAATGCCTCAGCCGTTGGGCTGGTAACGCAGCCGTTGGGCTGGTAACGAGTGTAGCGGGGGTCCATCTACGTGACATGGTCCGAATCTCGCAACGTAAAGTATGTCCAAATCTCACAAACTCGTAATCAGTCTTCTTGGATTTCGTTTACTTGCCGCAGATCTTGTGATTTAAATTCAAGAGTAAAATCATTGAAACTTTTGGCGTTGATACAATCTTGAATCACTCACTTAGCCCTAACCTAAACTGGATAGATTAGGCCTATAAAGATTGGTAATTCGTATTCAACTTTAAAATAAAATAGTTGATTGATGAAAAAATCACTTAGTTGTTCATAATAAGTTGTAATCGAGAGACCTATTTTGGTCGGTGGGCCTGGGGCTGCAGCCCCATCAGCCCCCGCCTTAATCCGGCCCTGCCCCCAATGCTTTTGTGCAAAAACCATGGAAAACCTATAATCTTCTAAACACCTACCGTGTATACGACCTCATTCAAAGCAAGGCGCACGAAATAGGCAGTTAATATTGCTGCTATAATTTATATTTCATGAAATGTGTATTTTTAACAGAAGAAAATTATGCTTTCGTTCATTCAGCAGATCAAAAAATCGTTGACATACAAACGATTTTGCATACAGTAGCCTATAATTTCGAACAAGAGCGGCGCAATTGGTGTCCAACATTTTTCAACTCCCACCCGGCCGCACCTTTCTACACACACGCACACAAACAAATTAATGTTGCATCGTAACACGTATTGAAATCATTTCAAAGTAAAAAAAAAACGCCGCGGTGTTCAGGGCGGGGTCCCTGACCAGGCCTGGCCCTCCCGGCCGGGGGTTCGGGGGACGGGTCCAAAGTTTGGTCCATAGGGTCGGGACCTTTCTGACAGCTGCAAATATGTGACCTAAAGTAAGAGAAAACGTCTCATAAAGATCGTTGCTACAATTAGATAACGAACGAATGTTTATTAACATGAAACAACTATGCAAAATAAGCAATGATTATGACAACATAGGCCTAATCTACACACTGTAGTTAACAAGATCGGCTTTGAACGTAAAAATTCCGCTCAGCCGCTTCGTTGTCGTGACTGAGACGGGTTGTGGCAAGATTTTCACGATATCATTCCATGCCTTTCGGACGACGTCGGAGTAACTGAACATGTCCGATAGGTCCCCTGGTAGCCATTTTGAACTTCCTTCCCAAAATATTCTGGTATAGAAATGTCACCTAGATGTATACTCACTTCTCACTACCTTCAGTAAGCACGAGACTCACTTAGCTACCAGTGCAAAAGAGATCTTAACATTGTGTGCAAGCTTCCTAAAATCTCAAAATTGTCCAGCAAATTTTTTATTACTTTGTACCAAGAAATTTTTTTTTGTTGTAGCCACCACGCTTCTTACTCCATTCTTACACAAACATGTGATTTTAGCACTAGTAAAACTTGACTGCCTTCACTAAAATGAAACCGCAAATTGGTCACGTGATCACGGAAATATGCTGCTGTCCGATAGGTCCAATCAGAGTTTTCTCTATCAGAGTTGTACGACTCTTTCTCATTTTTCTTTCTTTATTATAATGGTCACGCTTCAATACTAATAGATCAATTGTCTCGAAGAAGCGTTACAGTGCATACATTACAGTAGATGCAGCAGCGGAAAAATGCGGCAATGCAGTCTTGTAGCTAGCAGCAGCATTATTTTTTTTCGTTTGGTTTGAAATCATGAAATAAAATGCGTGAATTTGTTTTCAAAAAACTTAGTGCCAACCTACTACCAAAACTCTGCTACTACCAGTGGTGAAAGTAAGCCGGAACGGTCCGGTACGCCGTTCCGGTAAAAGATTTGCTGCCGGAACGCCGTACCGGTAAAAGATTTTAAATCTAAATCCAGCCCATAGCACATTCCACAAGTCAAATCACCAAAAAAAAAAAAAAAAATTCAAGAATGGGCTCACTTTTAATAAATAAATTTATTTTTGTACACAATTAATTTGAAAACTTTTCATCAAAATCAAAATTCTTTAATGAAGGAATGGGGAACCGGTATAGCACTGCGGGCCATAATCGGGTGCATAATGTTGTAAGCGGGCCACATTAACCTTTAATTTTCAAATTTCGCCTGAAAAATACGTAAATTTACGTCGAAAATTTATTAACCATTCATTGTGAGTTATTCTTTACCGCAAAAATTAAAGACTTTTGCGCGGTTTTTGCGTCACAAATGCAGCATGTAGCTGAAACGCAAAAAAGTTTTTAAGATAGATTAACATTTTTTAATCTTCCGGTGTGTTGTGCACTTAACAAAGTTATGACAGGGGCCTCATTCAAAAGCTATGCGGGCCGCAGGTTTCTCACCCCTGCTTAAATGCGAACAGCTTTTTGTGGAAAATGCCCGTAATCTAAATAACCGGGTTAGTTTGAAGGTTTCGTCTGCAACCCAAAAAATTTAAACTTTTTAGGATTCGCCTAAACTAGGCATTTTTTTACAAAAGTTTGGCCATGTTGACGTAGAAATTGGTATTTTTTGTGAGAGGAATTAGGCCTATTTGAATTATAGCAGCCGAGATGGAAAAATTTATTCAGTAGTTAGAGCAGCGTTTCTTAACCCGTGCCAAGCGGCGAAACCCTAACAACTTCGTGGCTGTCTCAACCAAACCCGATGTCCAATTTCCCTCCCAAAATCAGTTGAAAACCAAAAGAGAAAAAAGGTCATCACGTCTTTCGACGTCCAAATTTCCTCCCAAAATCTGGTGAAGACCAAAAAAATATAAAAGGTCATCACGTCTTCCGACGTCCAATTTTCCTCCCAAAATCAAGTGGCCAGCGGCCCCCTGGGTACGCCCCTGAAAGTGTTAGGATCCCATCAAACCCCAGAGACAGTTCCGTCGAAATAGTTTCGTGGAAAACATTTTACTCTCCTATATGCAGGCAACAGTATGCTACAGAACATTGTTTCGAGTCTCCGATTAGGGATTCATTCTAATCCAGAGACAAATTAGTTATTGCCTTTTAGCCATTCTCGGATTATCTAATATTTCATAGTTCGTTAAAATTTAAAGTTTTGGATATAATGCAGGCGTTTAGGATATTGTGACTGGATAAGTGGATACCTAAGACACATTTGCCTGTTTTTATCAGCAACCACGAAAAATTTTTTTTACTTTCACCGCTGTTCTGGGCTTCTAGCGTAGTACCGGTAAGAAAAATTTTCTACTTTCACTACCGGCTACTACGCTAAAGAAAAGGTAACTTGCAGCCTACCCTAATGTTTAGCCACTATTTTTCTTAGCATATTCAGCCAAAAATGCTTTACGTAGGCAGGCTTATAGTAGCTTTTTCGATAACGAGTAGGCCTAGCATTTTCGATAACGAGTATATTTAGCATAAAGTAACGTTACCCGAGCAGTTTTTACTGCAAAAAGCTAAAAAGTAGTTTAGTTTCAAATTTTTAGCCGCAATATCGATTTCTTAGGTTAAAAAAAAATTTACGGTGGATAATTTTGAGATTTTAGGAAGCTTGCACAGCACACAACATCAATATTTGACGAGCGCGTCACGAAAAGCTTCTGGGATGCAACAGCTTTTTTCAAAGCTATAAGAGTTTTGATGACAGAGCTTTTTCCAAATGCGAAAACAGCTTTTTTCAAAGCTATTCTGATGTTCTGTACCGATAACCCATTGTTCAAACCAGGGAGTCGAACCGTTTGATTTTTCCGGTTCAGGTTCGGTTTGGGTTCAACAGCAATTTCAAATTTCGGTTCAGTTCCGGTTAAGGTTCACATAAATTGAAATGGTTCGGTTTAGGTTCGCTCCAGCAAAAAATATTTCAAAACCGGTTTATAAAGTTCCGGTTTTGGTTCACAGTAAAAAATGGTATAGTTTTAGTAACACTAGTTAAAAAATCAAACGTACAACGCAATTTTTCTTTACGTTGACAGACCAATATAATGCATTAATTTTAACTCGCAGTAAGGCCAGTAGGGATGTGCCGAGTCGAGTTCGAGTACTCGGCCGAGTCTGAGTATTAATTGATACTCGACCGAGCATTAAAGTATTATCATTTGGACTTTTTTTTGCTCTGCACCCGATTTTGAGTCGAAATCAGTACTTTTACGGACGTGATGACCTTTTTTTTGCTCTTCACCTGATTTTGAGTTCATATCTTGACGTCGCAGAATAGATACTCGGCCGAGTAATGTCGTGAATACTCGTTACTTGGCGAGTCCGAGTAATTTTCCTTGCGGCACACCCCTAAAAGCCAATTAACGGTAAAAGACTGTTTCACCATGCATAGATTACTTAAATAAATGACTATTATTTTGAATTCAAACCAGCTTTAAAGTGACGCGTGTGACGTCACGGAGCGAACTGCTTCTTTTAATCGGTTCGGTTAAGGTTCTCAAGGACTCACATTATTCGGTTGAGTTCCGGTTCGCTCTTTGCGATTTTGAAAAATACGGTTAAGGTTCGACAAAAATAGCTTAAAACCGGTTTATAAAACTCCGGTTCGGGTTCGGTTCGACTCCCTGGTTCAAACACTGATATTTCATTTGCACTGCCAGTGATGGGCACGATAAAATTTTTTGTGCTTAAGCGATAACGATAACCGATAATTTCAATAAATCCCTCGGCGATACCGATTATAACCGATAAATCTTAATTACTCAAAGCGATATCATGCAGTAATCGATAAATTTTTCTGATAGGTTTTATATGTTGCGGTAAATTTTCGATGTGTTAGACGAAGTATTTTTGGAAGTCAAATTGCAAAAATATTTTTCTAGATTTTTTCAAGGAAAGAGAACAGTTCACGGTCTCTGCCGTGGCAATACAGCAAAGAAACATTTTTTTAAAATTGCATGTTTTTTGAAGCACTGGTGGCTAAGCGAGTCTACTATTAAGATTTTATCATTTGTTTCGTTTGAATAAACATTCGTTCGTTTTGCGACTGCAGCAACAACTTTGAGGAGACATAAACTGGCCGTTAGCTCAGTTGCTAAGCGCACGCTAACGGCGCTGGAGGTCTGGGGTTTGATTCCCGGACCGGTCAAATCGGCTCAGTGTCGCCAACAACTCGCCACCGCCGCGACGTTTCTTCGGAGCTGTGTCGCCCAGGCGCGCAGCTGCGGAGATGGGGCCCCGCAACTCGTTACACGCTTCGGCGTAATAACGAGTATAATGAAGATTTGCAATTACTTTAAATCACTTAATTATGCTGCGGTCGGAAGGTCACGACTTTATTGACAAAAGGTCCCAGTAGGGACGTTTGAGTGACATTTTTTAGCTGCAAATAAATTTACCGTGAGCATTTCGAATTTTTACGTTTTGATACTGAAGAGTTTTATCACAAAATAAAGTCCAAAAAAATCAAGCCTTCATTATACTCGAGGCATTACGCCAAAGCGTGTAACGAGTAGCGGGGCCCATTTCCGCCGCTGAGCGCTGAGGCAACACAGTTTCGAAGTTCGAAGAAAACAGCAGCGGTGGCGAGCCGCTGGCGATACTGTGTCCAATTTGACCAGCCCAGGGCGCGAACTCCAGACCTCCCGCACCGATAGCGATGTCGTTGCAGCCAGGGTTGCCTTGGTGGGGGGGTCTGAGGGGCTCTGCCTACCAAGGCAACCCTGGTTCTAAACAAGTTCCAAAAAACTGTTTGACGAGAGGGCCCAAGGGCGTTCTTAAATTCGGCCAAGTCCTTGTGAACGCATGTCGTAAAAGGTTTGCAAGGGGGTGTGAGCATAGCAGTGACTTAATGATTGAACGAGTATTTTCAAATCTTTTTTTCGTCAAACATGAAAACTTGTTTTCCAAAAACAGCTGCATCCTTCCCGTTAAGTCAATTAAGACATTGCAAATAAATTGTTATATTTTCTGCATGTTTTTTGAAGCGTGGTGGGCAGTGCCGTATCAACGCATCTCCGAACTTCGGTTCCGCCGGTTGGGGGGGGAGGGGGCAATTATAAAGACCCCACAATAGCCTATTGTTGTATAAGACTCGCAATTAGAGACAAAAAAAGTTAAAAAAAGGTTTCATCAAAAAGTTGCTGAAAAAACGCTATAATTGCAATTTGGAATTACACTACATGATGTAAATTCCAATTAAATTTTCAAAAATATTTCGGGGTAGCATGCCCCCTGACCCCCCTTGAGTCATAATTGATTTTCATTCTGCTTCAAATTTGCTCAGATTTTCCCACACACCGAAAAAAACTGTGTGCACGAAAGTTTGGGGCGCCCCTCCTGAGAAATTTCTGGATATGTTCCGTGAAATAATACAGCTGATGTTGAAAGTTCGCATCTGAGTCGAAAGAGCGCGAAACTGCCCGCTGTTTGTAGTCATTTGGAGCTTTTTTGCTTGTGGATATCAAAAGTTCCCATCTAGAGCTTTTTTGGGGGACGGAGGGGCAACAGTCTTTACACGGCACTGGTGGTGGGGCGAGTACAAAAATAACTTAAGAACATCTGGCATAAACTTATAGATTGTTTTGCATTATACAGGGCCCCCTAGTTTGAATTTTATATACCAAGGAACTCCTGGTTACAACTGAAATAAAGTCTAGCAAACTAAAAAGCATTTGGCCTGACACATTGTCCAACCAGTTGGACAAGAAATTGAATTCAGTAAAATTTGTGCGATAGGTCCCCTACTTTTCCTGCTTTTAATGAGATCCATAAGTTTTAATAACTTAGTTATTTTGACAATTAAGGTCTAATAAAAAATCTAATTATAGTTGATGTAAAATATTTTGCATTCAAGAAAATATCGAATTCAATTTGGATCAAATTCCTAAAAATAGCCTAATGCTTCTTTAATGATAGAAATCAATTTCGATTTGAAATCACGTTTAGACTAGAACTCTAGTCTATCACTAAATGCAATTTGAGTCCAACAAAGGGTGTCTTAGTAACCCATGCTAAATGCACAGCTATATAGGCTAGATCAGGGGTGGGCAAACTTTTCGCACAAAGGGCCGCATTGCAAAAAAATTTTGAAGCCGAGGGCCGCACTGATTGTAGAGCAAAATAAAAAGGGTCGTCACAACTGCAAATGTCCTAATAATTTCCACTCTAAATCAAGTGAAGAGCAAAAAAGAAAGGTCCTGACGTCCGCAAATGTCCTAATTTTTTCTTAAACGTCCGCAAATGTCCTAATATTCCAATCAATATCAGCAAGGTAGAGTCGTAGAGATGGCACGGGCTGACTTTTTTGCAACCCGGACCGCCCATGGCCCGGAATCTCTTGCCTAGTAGCGGTAACCGACCCGGAAACTCATCCCAAAAACAAAGCCCAGCCTGCCCAAGGCCCATTCTATGAACGTTCAACCACATTTCACAGAAAAATGAAAGTTGAAAGGGATTTCAAAAATTGGTAGCGGCTCGTTAGCGGCCCATGCCATCACTACAGTAAGGACTAAGGAGTAAGGTTTATATCTTTGTAAGTGCCCGCGGGCCGCATAAAATGATCTCGCGGGCCACATGCGGCCCGCAGTTTGCCCACCCCTGGGCTAGATAATCACTATATCCTTCACGTTATTTAGATCAGTTTTTGCTGACTAGGCTACATAATCACTAAAAATTCTCCTGCAAATGTCTTTAAACTATCCTTCACGTAATGGAGATCAGTTTTAGCTAGTTTGTTAGTTAGACTAACTCCGGGCATTTGAACGCTAGGTCACTTTTCACAATGCAAACTGATTGTAGTCTGCTGAAATCGATCTATAAGTATTCATACGTAAAAACGAGATCACGTGAAAGAGTCGGACCATAGGATGTAGTGAAAAAAACTTTTTTTGGAATTTCAAAAAAGTGGTTTCCTCATTTGTGGCAAATGGGCCAAAAATGACACAGAAAATGGTTTTGGGCTGTTGCCCCCCCAGATGGTCTAGCAACTGGGCCAAATACCCCTCCTAAATTAAAAATTGCCATAACTTCCTAACCGCTCATGCTAAAAGGTCGAGTTAGGGCTTAAAATTTGGGGAATTATAAATTACACTTTGATTTAAATTTGAAGCTATTGACGATTCTTTTTTGACACCAAAAGCGTTCAATTTTTGAGGAGTGCAATTTTTGGCTAAAATTTCAACTACAATTTTCCAAAAACCATGCCCTTGCAAATATCACCAAGAAATTATCTGGCAATAGACATTAATTTAGCCTTAAATGAAACTGTTACACAAGCATACACAAAAGTAAAAGCAGCCTAATCAAACAATACAATTTTTTTTCACGTTATGCTTGGTCGGTATTCATTGGCACAACCACAAATTGTTGCTAAAGCATTGCACTTCTTGATGATTATGCGCAATTTCGGTTTATGACGAAATGGCGCAACCCTTTTCCCTTATGCTACCAATTGCCTGAGGCTCCAGTCACAACCTTAACATGTTTTTCCACGGCTTCGTTGTGGCTTGGATAATCAAGTTTTAATGGCCTAGTTTTCCGACTTTCCTCTTCGCCATATTTTTATTCATCTTGATGGATACAACACATAGTTCAACAGCATTAGCATATCCTATTGCGAAAACAATAAGATGGAGTTGTTTCAGGCTACCAAATGTCACAGTTTCAGAGCATTCCAATCCCATGCTCTCCAGAAGTTTCCCCTAAAGTGGTCGATGATATGAGTCAGGATCAGCATTATTAACCTATACCAGGATATGCAAAGCAGGGATGACAAGCTCAGCAGAGAGCAACCTTCAATATCTCGAAATTAAACCAATTGTTCACATGCGCCTTTCTATAAAATGGTCTACTTTCTATAACCTTTCTATAAAATGGTCAACTTAGAATACTCCTATCAAGCAACCACCCGCGATCGAAGAACAAGAATTTCTATTGCGGCGCAAGTGCCCAGCTCTGGTGGTATCAACCATAAACAAGTCGCAACTTTATACCCCAGCTGTGCTGCATCACTCTCGTTAGCCTTATCATTGTTAGCGTTAGCGTTAGCCTTATCATTGCCATTGCATAGACATACCTAACAACTGCAGTTGTTTCAAATTTCTTTTTTCTTCTTGCTGATACAACAACACATTAAATTAATTTTTAGGTCTTACTAGTTAACGGAGTATTATTGTCCGTCTTAACTTCGAGAATTTTCGCACAATAAAAAAAACATTTTATGGAAATTGAGAAAAATTCAGTCTGTTTATGCTAAAACATAATCGTTGAGGGTCAATGACAGTAAACATGCAACTTTTTGACTTATTTCATCAATGTTTTTGAAAAAAAAGTAGGTCTACGAATTGCAACCTAAATATAGCAATGGTTTTCAATTCCTGGGTCACTAGCGACCCACATAGGTAATAGTGATTGGCGTTTAAGGTTTAATTTCGCTAAAAAGTACAAACGTCAATCATGCTGAGAAATAAAAAAAACTTTGAATATTCGCTCGGCTGGTTTTCTGTCTCCCTCTTTGAGTTGCGTGAGTTTGCATTCATTTGCCATTTAACACCTTAAAGTACTTATTACCCGCGATTAAAATCAAAGCATTATCGAAGGTGTGAAATGAAAATTGTCTAGGAAGTGAAACAAAGTTTGAGCAATATTAAGGAGCGAAAATTTCTTACGCGCGAAACCACAAGGCGCCGCCAGATTTTAAAAGTACTTTGTTTGATCGACAGCTTGTTTCTGTGAGTGTTGCTGTAATGAAAAATCGATTAAATTTCACTGCGACAGCATATGCGATGCAAGCCTGCAATACAAAGGTGTGACGCCAATGAGTTCTGCAGCCAACAAATGCTGGTAATTTAAAGTTGTTTTTGTTAATTCATGGGCCTGGAAAATCATAAAATTTGCGGACCTCCGAGAAAGTGAATCCGCAACCGCAAGTCCACAACCTTTAATCCAATAGTCCGAAATGTTTTTTCGAGTCCGCAGTTGCGGACTTGCGGACGTATGGACTTAGATGCGGACTTGCCCAGCACTGCAACTAAATACTAATACTACAGTAATACTAAAGTTCTATTGCCATTCCGACAGTTTCCTTCATTTCCAATTTCCGTATTTTAGCAAGATTTCCACCTTACAACATTTTCCGTATTTTAGTAAGTCTTCCGCTTTTTCCAACGTTTCCGCATTTTGGTTGAGCTAGAGATTGCATAGGCCGCTAAAAGACCCGCTAAATAGCCGTTAACCGGTCTTTTTTATTGGGCCGCCCACGGCCCGGTTCAACCTTTTTTTATTACTGGGCCGCTAACGAGCGCTAACAATTTTTTCAAATTCCCTTTGAATTTTCATAATAAATGATTTGTGAATGAACATTGAACAACCAACACTGCTGCGCTTTAAACGACCGATGCAAACGTCTTCATTCTTCAGGTGCAGGGTGTAAAATTTTGTGAGAGGTAAATTGCGGGTAGTTTTAACTTTCGATTACCGATATGCTTGAAAAGTGCGCTATTAACAGATTAAGTAATTTTGGTGTATTCACTGCTGATTGGGGTTCGTGAGCGGTGTATTTGGGTTTTAGGGCTATCGAATGTTATGCAGTGCTGGTATGGGTACCTACCACTGTACCAGTAGTCTAGTCCACAGGTTGGGTTAGATCTAGTACCGGTATCAGCCCCCAACTGCTCAGGTACGATTAGGGTTAGAATTGATTAAGATTAGGTTCCTTAAGATTAACGTAACTTATAACCTGATCTTAAACAAATGTAACCCTAACCAAACTTAACCCTTGCTAAATTTAACCCTAACCATACCCTACCTGCCAAACCTAATTCTAACCCTAACTGAACCTGGGGCTATGGGGCTGATACTAGATGTTACTTCCTGCCCAGAAATGATATCTGGGTCATTATTAGAAGAGGTAGACTATGGCATTGGGGTCTGGCTGGGGGTCCTACTAAAACCTGCAGGAGCACAAGGAACACAAGGACCACAAGGATCATAAGGACCACAAGGAACATAAGGATCACAAGGACCGCTAGTGGCGCAATTGAGCTATTACTAAAAGCTGCAGGAACACAAGGAGCGCAAGGAACTCAAACCTAACCTACCTAACCCTAACTGAACCGAACCCTAATGGAAACTAATCCGAACCGAACCTAACTAAACCTGACCCCCATTGAACCTAACTCTCATTAAACCTATCCCTAATGTGCTCCATGCGTTCCTAATTGCGCCAGTAGTGGTCCTTGTGATCCTTGCGCTCCTTGTGATCCTTGTGTTCCTTGTGATCCTTGTGTTCCTTGTGATCCTTGTGATCCTTGTGCTCCTTGTGTTCCTTGTGATCCTTGTGATCCTTGTGCTCCTTGTGCTCCATGTGATCCTTGTGCTCCTCGGTCCTTGTGATCCTTGTGCACCTTGTGTACCTGCAGGTTTTAGCAATACCGCTGGCTGGTCTAGTAAGTAGTAACAATATACCGGTACCGGTAGGTAGGACTACCGATTATTGTTTTTTAAACAAGTTGAGTGTGAAGAAAATGTAGAATTAAGTCGATGGTAAAGTCAGTTGTCAATAAATTTCTCAATCTTGCTGCTTGTTAGAGTTGCAGTCTGGCAGTCTGGTGAATATTGCTTGCAGGAAGTTTCTGGGAAATCACATACTATTTTTGCGATACGATACAGAATAAGACAGATAAGATATCGGTAGTCCAGTAGTCATCGAGTCGGGTAGTGAGGTAGTGTGTTCTGTGTTCAAGTCCAAAAGTTCTAATGAAAATAGACAGCTGTATAGATCAGTCTGTCAGTGCTCTCCTTCAAATGCAGGTTTTTTTCTCTTACTGCTTGTTATAGGCCTAAAATTATACTGCTAAAACAGCCTATTTACAATGATAATAGATAGCATAGGCCTACTCAGATACTGGTATGCTTTTTATGTCAGAATCTGTGGTAGTTTGAGAAGTACTGGTAGGCTTTTAATTATATACCGGTACGTTGAGATTAATGTTCATTACAATGATTAGCGGTAGGTCTGTCTAATTTGTAATTGTGTTTGAATTTTCTGTGAGTTGAAATAATTTACAGTAAACAAGTGATACCACTTTACTGTTTACAAAACAATATTGGTATTTAAATGGTATATACCTATGCCTGTATGCTATATGATATATCCTTAAGGATGTCATAGATGACATGAACAGTAAACCTTGTGACTTGGATCTATTATCAACTACTGGTAACCTTGTTTTGAGGTGTTTAGATGTTTTGTGGGTGCCACTTCTTCACATTGTTAATTTATCATTAGCAACAGGTGTAGTACCTCATATTTTGAAAAACGCTTGTGTAGTACCATTGCTTAAATGTCAGGCCCTGGATAGTGACGTTATGGGAAATTACAGGCCTGTGAGCAACCTCTCTTATGTTTCTAAAGTTATTGAAAAATGTGTGTATAAGCAAGTCATAGTTCATCTGGAGTCAAACAGTTTACTTGACTGTTATCAATCTGCATATAAAGCTAGTCATAGTTGTGAGACTGCCTTAGTAAAAATCCATATATAGTAATATTATTGCACTGCTTGATTCAAAATTGAATGTAGTTTTAATTGTTTTTGACTTATCAGCTGCTTTTGACACTGTTCATCACAAATTACTTCTTCATAAATTAAAACATCACTATGCCTTTGGTGATATTGTGCTCTTGTGGTTTGAGTCATATCTTACTGCAAGAAGGTATTATGTTAAGTTTGGCCATTCTGTCTCTCACTGTGTGACTGTCTCCATTGGGGTGTCTCAGGGTTCCAATTTGGGACCCCGATTGTTTAGCCTTTATGTTCAGGAAATTGTGGCTATTGCCAAATTGCACAGTATCAACATTCATATGTATGCGGATGATATTCAGTGTTATTTTTGGTTTTCCTCAGGACATGTCGTTGTGTGCTATAAATGAAAAGATTGGAGCTTTTGTCTGCGACCTGAATAAGTGGATGAACTGTAATCATCTAAAGCTTAATAAGTTAAAAACCAATTTCATTGAGTTTTCCTCATCTCGTAGTGTAGATAATTGTATTATTTCAAGAGTTACTTTAAATGCTTGTACTGGTGATGTGTTGTTTCCGTCAACAAAAGAATTTGGGAGTTATATATATTTGATGGTAATCTGCTTTTCGACAAACATGTTAATAAAATAGTATCTGTTTGCTATAATAATATTAGAAATCTTGGTGGAATTGGTTCAAAGCTCTCTATACCTCTGAAAACGCAGCTAGTGCACTCAATGATTTTGTCTCACCTAGATTACTGTCATGCAATTTCTTACAATTTACCTGCATTACTTGTACGGAAACTTACTAAGGTGCTGTATGCTGCTGTACGTTTTGTTTTTCATATGTGTATATCTAAAAATCGATGTCATATGTTGCCGTATTTAAAGAAATTGCATTTTTTGCCCATTAAGTATCGAATTAATTTCAAAATTGCTATGCTGACATTTAAGTGCTTGCAAGGACCCTCACCACAGTACCTTCAGGATTTTGTTGCTAGAAAAATACCATCGGATAAATATAGAGATAATGAAGATGTGGTTTTGCTTGAAAATATGTGTAAGTGTCGAACAGTTAAAGCAGAATGTATGTTTTCATATTCATCCTCTCAAGTTTGGAATGCATTACCACTTTGCATCAGAGAAATTGATAATCTACAAACTTTCAAGTGCAAATTGTAGTGTCATTATTTTGAATTACCGTATTTTACGGACCATAAGGCACACTTAAAATCTTTTTTTTTTCGCAAAAATTGATCGTGCGCCTTATAAGCCGGTGCACCTAATGTATGAACCAGGTAGTGCTTTATGCTTTATTGCCTACACTCAAAACTAGTACCGGTACTATTATTATAAAAACCTGTGCGCCTTATAGCCCGGTGCGCCTTATGCATGAACAAAAATAGAATTTAACCAGTTTATTGACAGTGCGCCTTATAATCTGGAGCACCTTGCGGTCCGTAAAATACGGTAGCTTTTTGTGATGTACTGGATGTTTAAAGTGTGTGTGTGTCTTTTTATTTTTTTGTGATATTGATAATTGTTACTGTGATATCTGTAATGACTTGGTTGTGTACTGTGTAGGCCTAGCCTATAATATGTCCCTTAGTCAGATGATGGACAACAAGGTTAACTCTTATCTTAAGGGACTAATAAATCCTTACTATTATTATTATTATATGTTGGTAAGTACTTGGTGGGGTGCTAAAAATCTTAAGTTTTTCCTTTTTACGTTTGGGTTGAACAAGATAAAAGGTTTGTAAAAAGAACGGGCTTTGGGCGAGCTGGGCTTTATTTTGTGATGAGTTGCCCAGTCGGTTACAATTACTGGGCTAGAGGTTTCGGGCCATGGGTGGTCCGGGTTGCAAAAAAGTGAGCTCGTGCCATCTCTAAGTTAGCACTTTTTTTGTCTTTTTGATGCTTTCCGTGTTTTCCGAATTTAGCAAAATTTCCGCCTTTTTCTGTTATCTCCAATTTCCGTATTTTAATATAATTGTCCAGGACAGAAATGCAAATTTTAAAGGAAGTTGCTATTTTTACGGGCCAGTAACATTTGTCTCTTTGGTTTATTTTATTACTTCATCACGCTCTCGTACAATCGGAAAGAGCGCGAAGGGATAATAAAAGAAACAAAGAGCTTATTTTTATGGGCCCCTAAAAATAGCCACTGCCAATTTAAAAAATTAGATTGGTTACCTTACTAGCCTACCAACTAGTCCAGTAGTCTAGACTGTTTCTGTTGCATTCTAGTCTGAACTCTCGTCTGCTTACGACCTGCCTGTTTTCCTTTTTGCAGGGATAACTATTGATCTAGATAGAACTGTAGAACCATAGCCTAGAACTGCTTGTGGTACAGTACCGATAAATGATTATAAATATTGCCATGGTTGATAAAATTTTCAATTAAAATTTTATTCTGCTATAACAGGGGTTTTTAACCTTTTTTTGTCTCCATTTACCCCTTGCCGAAATAAAAAAGTATAATTTACCCCCAGTGTACCACTACTGCTTTTTCAATACTGAAAATTGGAGTTTTCCTTGGTTTTTGATGCAGAAAATTTACCCCCTGGGGGTAAATTTACCCCCCATTAAGAACCCCTGTGCTATAAGTTCTAAGTTTGAGCATAGTACAGTAGTTCCAGGCCTAAGTAATAACAGTCACTCGAAATAAGGAATGATTTAGGCCTAGAAGTTGAGACAGTTTTTAGATGGCACTTTGGTAAAAACAGTACTGGTATCAGTGGCATAGTGAGAAATTGTGAAAGGGAGGGGCCATAATTTCAGCATTTTTTTCGGCAGAGCTAATTTGAAGCAGATTAAGAAACAGAAAAGGCTTTAAAGGGTCTGGGGGCATGCTTCCCCAGAAAAAATTTGAAAATTTACATGCTGCAATGGCTATGTTAGTGCTTTTTAAATATTTTTTGGGCAAATTTTGCTTTAAATTTTTTGACCCTAATTCTGATTGCTTCACCAAATAAGTTGTGATGCATTTTGTTCGCACATTTTTGATTATGCGTGCTTAGGGCGTAAGGTTTATTGTTATCGAAGAGGTTCAAAAATATGGAAAGATTGTATTTATCAGAAACATTTTTGAAGATGGTTGGTGGGAGGATGCATATCCCTCATCCTATCCTCCTGTGTCTGCCCCAGTCATAAGCTACAAAAACCATCAAAGAGTCTGGCATATTTCAGTCACTTGGCACCATTAATTTTGTTCTTTTTTACTAAAAGGCAAAGTCAATGGGGGGGCTGGTACAATTGCCCTCCTAAATATGCTCCTGACTGTTATCACACCAGTACTGAAATATGAGGTACCGGTATTCAGTCTAAGAGACTTGGTGTGATGTCTTGGACTGCACTGACAATTGATGCGCCTTCTTCCGCTAGATTTGAAATGAAAACCCGGAAATAACCAAAAAATGTATTGTAGAATTAAGAAAAATCCAAATAACGGAAAGGGAGCGGAGCAACAGAGCAAAGCGTGTTTTCTAAAGAAAATAACTCTTCATTAAGAAACGATAGACAATCCAAGTTCATGATAATAACTGCAAAATATACACCGGAAATAGATTATAAATGTTGGTAGAGAAAACTCTTAAACATAAACAAAGAATATTTGTAATAAACACACATGTAGACTTGGAGACAGGGTAATGCAGCAGGCAAGCACGGGCTAATCAAATATCCACAAACATAACCAATGACCATGCAAACAACAATAGTAATTCAGCTTACCAAACAATACACAGCCGGGAGTAGCACCGATTAAAACTGGGCCACCAATTAAGGATTTACTGGGGATCACGGGAAATAACTCAAACAAGTCACAAGCTATTAATGCGCTGCGCTAAGTAAACCAAAGGATCACTTATAACTATCATTACGTCATGCAGATAGTAGAAACATCATTTAAACAATTAATTGTTGTGAGAACCAGTCAATAATAAAAAATATAAGTGAAAGTACATACCCGAAAGATGAACAATTAATCCAAACATATGACCCCAATTTATACATAAAGCTATAATCTTCAATTATATCTCATTTAAATACTCATCAGCATCTTTATTCAAGTAAAAAAAAACAAAGAATTAAATTATTAACTGACTATAACTGAACGTACATTATCACTTCACAAATCATTTTACACTGCATAAGCCTGCACTGCTGCACGTGTACCAAACTAGCGATCTTACACTTACATGTATGCTTTTCCAAGTAAGTTGCGAAAATAAGCAAGAACTTAGTAAACAAAAACCCTTCGACTGGACGTCAGGGAATACTCTAGAACAGTGTCGCAAGCTTTAAATACAAACTGTGTTCGATTCCAGAGATTTATAAACACATAAATTAAGAGAACGTATAAATTTCTACACTTGGATAAAAAACCAATTCAGCATGTACTGAGATTACAAAAGCAAACAGGTAAACGTCTAAAGCGTTATTATCTTTTTTTTTTTTGCCAAAAGTTTGGCATTACTGGTACCTGTTATGGGTAACCAGTGACAGTGTGAGTACCTTATTGGTACACCTGCACACAGTATGGAATAAAGATTGCTAATGATATTTATAAAGTATGTTAATCAATGTCACTCGTTGATGCATTGTCACTAATTACTTTTTAATGGTCATTTGTCAACTTTTAGTCAAAGTTCAAGTTTTAGAATGAAATATTGCATCTAGACTACGGTATAATTTTTGTTAAAATTATTGCTTTGATATTACACTGAATATAATGATTTGCAGAAGTTGGTTAGTTTGTTTTGAATTGCAAACTTCAATATGTCTGGTGAAAATTGTGTTGATAAGTTACAAGATGAGTGTGGAGTGTTTGCTTGTATTGGAAGTGATAGATGGCCGACTGAATTGGATGTTGCAAATATCATCTCCCTTGGACTAGTAGGATTGCAACATCGTGGTCAAGAAAGTACTGGAATAGTCATTAGCAATGGTACTTCGCATAATACGTTTCGTGTTCATAAAGGTATGGGTTTGGTAGAGTCTGTCTTTAATGCTCATGTTTTGTCTCAGTTGAGTGGTAATCTTGGCATTGGCCATAATCGCTATTCAACGCATGGTTCTTCTGAATTATCAAATTGTCAACCTTTTGTTGTTGATACAAAGTTTGGACAGATTGCTGTTGCTCATAATGGAGAGTTGGTTAACAAAAGTGCTCTTCGAAAAGAGATTTTAAATCGTGGTGTTGGTTTATCCACTGGGTCAGATAGTGAACTGATAACACAATTACTCTGTCTCCCTTTAAAATCAGAGGAAAAAGATGGTGACTGGCCTGGGCGTTTACAAAATTTAATGAAATACACACCTACTGCTTATTCACTAATTTTGATGCATAGGGACACAATTTATGCAGCACGAGATCCTTATGGAAATAGACCTTTGTGCATTGGACGCTTGATTGCTGGTGATGATTCAGACTGCTGTCACAATGAAGAGATTCATCATCTAACCGAAGGTTGGGTCCTTTCTTCTGAATCTTGTGCCTTTCAGTCTATTAGGGCTGAAATGGTACGTGAGGTTCAACCTGGAGAAATCATAAGAGTCAATAAAACAGGTGTGATGTCAGTCACTATCGTTCCACGACCTACAAATGGGTCACCATACCCAGCTTTTTGCATTTTTGAATATGTGTATTTTGCTCGTCAAGATTCCATTTTTGAAGGGCAAATGGTTGCTAGTGTGAGAAGAAGGTGTGGTGAGCAGCTTGCTCGTGAAGCTCCTGTAGAAGCTGATATAATCAGTACTGTTCCTGAAAGTGCCACACCGGCAGCATTTGGATTTTCAAGTGAGACTGGAATTCCATATGATAATGTGCTTGCTAAGAACCGTTACATAGGACGAACATTCATTCAACCAAGTACTCGTTTAAGAAAATTAGCTGTGTCAAAAAAATTTGGTGTGTTGAGTGAGAATGTTAAAGGCAAGCGGATTGTGGTGGTGGATGATTCCATTGTTCGAGGTAATACAATGAGCTCAATAATCCGAATGCTGAAAAGTGGTGGCGCAACTGAAGTACACATTCGTATTGCTTCTCCACCTGTTCGAAATCCTTGTTATATGGGGATAAATATTCCTACAAGGAAAGAATTGCTTGCCAATCAAATAGCAATTGAAGACACAGCTGAGTTTTTGGGAGCAGACTCGTTAGCTTACTTATCTGTGGATGGGCTGCTAAAGTCTGTTAGGAAAGGAATTAAGATGCATAGTGATGATGAATGCAGTAACAAAAATATTTCTGTGACTGAATCCAGTGAAAAAGATCACAGAGATTCAAGCAGGAAAAAAATTGGCCATTGTGTGGCATGTTTGACTGGAGAGTACCCTGTTAGTTTGGAATGGTAAAAACACTTTGTAACTGCTTTGTGACCCGTTGTTTGCGTGCGCCAATTTCGCTGTCATGTTGCTTCCTTCGTTCTTCTGATATGGTGAACATGTGTTATCTGTATTTAGTACTTTTCAAGCAACGTATTACCTCTATTATACTTTTTCTGGTGCCAAAATTTCCTGCTGTATTTGCAGTTGCTTTTTTATCATTGGCACTGTGTAAATTGTGTTGGGCAGTGTTTTTGTAATCACAGTGTGAACTAAAGCTTGCCATGAATTTTTGAAGTGATGCAGCTCATTTCTATTAAATTTAGAATTTGATACGCAAAATAACCAATTAATTGGCTGCTAACAGTTGGTATCATTGTGCTTCATGATTTTTACACAGCGAATCAAAGTGTGTTGCATTTTTGGTAGGCTCAACTGGTTTATTATTGTTTGTTTTTGTAACTTGCCTATTTTTTCCATTTGTCCTGGTACTAATGCATTGCATAATTAGCCACAAATTAAATTATGTAAACTTTTTTTATTTCTTTGTACCTACTGCTGCTGTTGCTGCTATAGAACCAATTATGTTTGTGTTGTTGTTCTTTGGTCCCTAAAATCAGTAAAATTACTAGAATAATAGCTTTTTAATTTTGGACCTCTATAGCTTTACTTATGCCCATAGCCTTTTCCTAAAAACACGAAACCGGTTATGCATATTTGCTAATAATCGGAATTTTGTAGGAGTGAGTATATGCTATCGAAAGTGGCTAACTTCTTGGTTTTCAGCTATCGTCTTTTTACTCATTTTAATTTTCACTGAATTTAGGTTTTAGATGGTTGCCGATGATGTTAATAATTGTGTAAGTTTTGACAGCGGAAAACGTAGTATGCTATGGCTGCTGGAGTGCTGCCATTTGTCCGAGGCATTGACCTAACGAAGTATGACTTTAAAGTAAGTCTGAAATGTCATTATCACTCAATTGAAAAGACGCAGTTAGTTGTAGACTACTTTTTTTGTTACAATAGAAGATTAAAGTAGTATTGTTTGCAATGCTACACGATATCTTTTAAAATTAATTGTTAATGCGTTTACTCGTCAATAAGTTGGGGTAACCTCAATAAATTGAAATAACATGTCTACGGTATAACTTGAAATACAAATATGCCTGCAGTTGTGGTATGAATCATTTAATCGAAAAAAGTAAGAACTTTTCAAATTCATTTAAAATATCAAGTAATTTGTTTTTTAACATAATAAATTATGATAACTCTAGTTCATGATTATTTTGTTTGTTTTAAGGGTGGCTTATTTCCTGACAAGACACGTAACATGACTGGCTTGAGGTGGTTAAATCTGGAACAGACTCATTTATGCTATTTGCCAGAGGAGCTAGTGAAACTGAAAAAATTAGAAGAATTATCTGTGTCTCGAAACGAGTTGACTTCATTGCATGGTGACCTAGGATCTTTGACTGGCTTGAAGAGCATCAAAGCTAGTCATAACAGATTAAAAGATGCCTCCATTCCATCTGATATTTTTGCTTTGGAAGATTTATCCACACTGGTACGGTATTTTTCAAAATAAATTGAACTGAAAGTTTAATAGTAATTGAGGGAGACTGCAAAGTAAGCTTGCAGTTTTCGAGTCTGCAGCCACCCAGCATATATAGCTAATGCGATCGGTTCCAGCCGTGGATCAAACCCATCATTAGGATGTGATTTGCGGGCGGTACCGCTAAGTCATGTCGCTGATAACTGTAATAAATTTTTTGTAAGTTTTCGCTGTTTTTTTTTCGACTGTTGTAGCAACTGTAAATTTATTTTTAAATTTCTTATTTAGTCACCCAAGTAACTAGTTGATCAAGCATATATTAGCTGTTTTTAGTAACAGATACGTTAAGCCATGTTAAGAGTGCCACACAAAACTTGGTTTGCGCTTGAAATCTATAAGTTCTGTGATGTAAATGTTGGACAGGACTATTCGGTGTAGGACAATTCGCGTTGAGTCACCTCAGTGTTGAAAAATCTCGTCTTTGAGCTCATGGGTGCAAATTGTGAGTCGATATGAAGTAATCATTAAATTCTAACTGTGTTATCCGTCGAGCAGGATAAACTATTTGGCGTAATCAATATGCTGGTCCTACGTTGAATGGTAGATTACTAAGTTGAATTATAATGCATATACTTATAATTTTCGCTTTAGTTTTTCCAGCGGATGTCTTGGCCGTACCTTTCTTGTTTTTGCATTTATTGATTTATGTGTTTTCTGTCTGAGTCAGGTATTTGTTTTTCAGGATCTGAGTCACAACCAATTAACTGCCATTCCTAGTGATTTGGAAAACACCAAAAACTTGCTTGTTCTCAATCTAAGCCATAATGAGTAAGAGCTTTTTTTTAATTGATGTATCATTTTGGAAAAATTGTTTGTTTCCTTTTACAGAAACGTGTTTAAATGATTAATTGTTTTTTTACCTTGTGGTGTAATTTGTATAGTCTCGTACTATAAACCTTTTGTTGAGTAAGATTGATGAATTATAATTCCAGGATTGAGAATATGTCCCCGCAATTGTTCATCAATCTCACCGACCTTCTTCATTTGGACTTGAGCGACAATAAGCTTGAGTCTCTTCCTCCGCAGATGAGAAGACTTGTTCATCTCAAAGTCTTGGTTCTCAACAATAATCCTTTGTTGCATGCACAGCTACGGTAAGTTTTTACTCAAATTAAGAAAGTCCTGCTGCGTGAAATGGCTAGCACTTTTTTGATCATTTAGCTTTTTCGCGACTGTCTCATTTCATGCAGCTTATTGTTTCTTTTTGTAGTGCGTTTCTGAAAAAGAATTGATAACCGGTTGGTATGAAAAGAAATAGTTATTTACAAACCGCATTCACTCTATAGTTGGTGTGTATTTATTCAATTGTTTTCTTTGGCTTCGTACTTCTTTCATGATACGTGTTTGAAATCTAGGGAACATTCACATAAATGCAAATCAAGAAACTATTTTCATGGGGCCAAAATCTCGTTGGGTTTGAAAAAGAGGTTATGAATGAAAAGATCAAGAAAAAGCCCACGAGGTTTACCTCACCTAAAATGGTCAATTAGTCATGTTGACTTAATACAGGTGGTCCTTGATACAGATTGTAGCAGTAACTTATTAACTCAACGTTGCAGGCAGTTATCTTCAATGCAGTCTATTACAACGCTCCATTTACGCAATACTCAACGAACTATTGGCAATTTTCCGACCAGTTTATCGATGCTTACTTTTCTCTCCGACATTGATCTTTCTTACAATGAATTAACACGAGTTCCAGAAGCACTGTATCAGCTCACTACCCTCGAAAGACTTAATTTATCCTTCAATGAAATTGATGAGCTTTCAATGCTAGTCGGTGAGATTTTCCTTGATTCAGGTTTTTTTCATTATTATGACTTCATTGTTGATGTCTAGATAAATTTTTCAAATTTAAAAGCGAAGAACATCAAGGTTGTGATCTACAACCATGCGACCGATCGGCTAGCTCAGTTGTTGAGACATAGCTATCGGTTTCTGAGGTTAGGGGTTCGACTCCCGGGCCGGTGAAATCGGACACAGTATTGCCAATGGCTCGCCACCGCTGCGACATTTCTTCTGAGCATCGTAGATAGGCTCCGCCACTCGTTAGACGCTTAGCTTACCGCGAGTATAATGAAGATTTGATTTTTGATCTGCAACCATAGCGAAAATGCTCAGAAAGCTTACTGTTTGCTAATCCAATCGTACGTAAATTTCGGTATTCTTGCTGTTCATATTAGTTGCCGCTAGTTTTGTTCCCAGTTACAGATCATTAAATCAGCTCAAACAATGTAGAAGTTTTATAATCACATGCTTTTGAAATTAATAGCAAAGCACTTCTAGTAGACAATAATTCTCTGTGTAAATATACGGTGCGCAGTAACTGGGAACGAAAATGACGACAATTTTACTTTTAATGGTATTTTCTTATAGTGAGGCAGCCAGGTATAAGGTGAGCCTCATACGCTATTCGTTTAATCCTGCAAAGTAAATGATGAATCTGTAGGTCCTGTAAAGGCTTAATTATATGTATGCAACTTTTTCGTATTCTATTTTTGGGGCTAAATCAAAGCCGCGCGATCATACACCTAATGATTTTGCTTTTATTAATCTGCTTTTAATTCAAATATTTTTTTGATATTATTTTGAAGCGAATGTTAGTTACTTAATGTAAAGTCGCAATGTCGGCTGGTTAGCCCAGTTGTAAAGCACACGCTATCGGTGCGAGAGGTCTGAGATTCCATTCCCGGGTCGGTTAAATTGGTGCAGTGTCGCCAACGGCCGCCCCCGTTGTGACGTTTCTTCGGAGTTGTGTTGCCCTAGCGCTAAGCCGCGTAGATGAGCTCCGCCACTCGTTACACGCTTCGGCGTACTGTCGCGAGTATAATAAAGATTTAAGTTTGAAGTCGTAATTTTACCTGGCTGTGTTTGATTCAGATTCCTGGACGAAGATGCAGACTCTGAATTTATCCAGCAATCTGTTAACATCATTGCCGGTAAAATAAGTATTTTGACTTTTTTAAATGTTAATTACCCATTTGGTGAAAAACAGGATTTGGTTTGGAATTTCAGATTGCTATGTAATAAACGATTCATGCGTTTAAGCATTTTGCTATTCACCGATTTCGTTTTTATACAGGAATTATTTGTATCTAAAAACTTGCAAGTGTTTAAGTGGTAAATGCGACGGTACTAGTGGCGTAGCGAAAAATTTTTAAAGAGGGAAGGGACATACCTACAAAATCCATCAAAAGAGTCTGGCATATTTCAGTCATTTAGCAACACTTGTTCTTTTTTTACGAAACGGCAAAAGTCAAAGGATGAGATTGATTTCCTTATGTTCATCCTTCTGTCACGAGAAAGCGACGGAGGCGCTGTGCGTAAGACAAATCCAGACTCGCTTAGGAATTGCCTTTGTTTCCGAGTTTTCCGCTTGAATGTTCTGATTTTAATTTGCTGCTTGTTAGATTCCACCAAGCAGAGATAATTGTCGTGAAGCATCTTATCCAAGGACGCAACAACTAGGCTTGGGTGGGAGTTGAACTATCAACCTTGCGATCATGGTCGTCGTAAAAACGACGCTCCGAACCACTCGGCCACGCTGTTTTGATAACTTTTGTCCAGTAGCGTAATGTGGGCATGGTACAATGCCCCTTTGAATACGCTACTGGACGGCACCTATGTTGATTGTATTAATGTTATGTTTAGATGTGCCATAACCCTTGAGATTATATTTTACGTAGACTTCTCTTTGTAAACTTCAATGCCTTCGTCGTTTGTTTGTCAACGACAACAAATTGGATTTTGAAGGAATTCCTGCCAGTATCGGAAAGCTGATATCTCTAGAATGTTTTTGTGCTGCCAATAACAACTTAGAATTAATTCCTGAGAGTCTATGCCGGTTTGTACAGCCTTGACCTTTCGATTTTTGATGTTTTTTGCTTTAATCTTTTTAATAAATTGTTCCGCTTAACGAATGTAGCAACTAGCAGTTTAAGACTGGTATGAGATAATTCTCTGTTAACATGTGTTTTTTATTAGAATGAAGTTTTAAGCTGTGCGTGTAAATGCTTAATGCTTCTGGTAGTTGTGCTTAAAATTGAGGTTTGCCAATGTTTTCATTAAAGTTTAATGTTAAATTATGTAAAATGCTAAAGATAGTTCTAGACGCTTTCTTTTTCATTACACTCGTATGATACGTTGAACCGTGTGACGAATTAACGGTGCCTATCTCCGCAACTTTGCAAGTATGCTGCACAACTGCGGACGTAGAACGCTGCAATGGTGAGACTGTGCTAGTAATTATGGACTTAAAATATGTTTTCTAGCTGTTTCTTATGATGGTTTCAACCTCTAAGGTATTTGCGACTGGTTTAGGTGTATGAGATTGAAAAAAATGATTCTGACCAACAATCGTCTTGTTACGCTTCCCGACGCAGTTCATCTTCTATCCGATCTCAAGCTATTGGATGTAAGAAACAACCCCAATCTCGTCATGCCGCCCAAACCTGCACCAAGTAAGCTTGAGCAATGAATTGTATTGATACAATACCATATGCTATAAATCTGTATAACAATTGCTTCTTACTCTGATGCTTGTCACGTGCTAGTAGTGTTTCTCTTCACGACTTCTTAAACGGACAGTTGATTGCTGTACTGTAATAATGCTCAAATGACCTAGTGGTAAGAGCGTCCGCCTTGGGAGCTGTAGACTCGGGTTTGATTCCGAGTCAGGTCAAACCAATGACTTTAAAATTGGTATTCACAGCTTCCCTGCTTGACGCTCAGCATTAAAGGGACAGTGTGAAGAACAAGCCGACAAGTTTGCTTGTTGTGCCGTTGGGAAAGGCACTTACCGGGATTCCCCCATCTTGGTGTGATACACTGGTGGCCGGCAATTCCTAAGCGAGCTCGTTCTAGCGCATTGATCGCTTTATAGGAGGATAAATGCAACTAAACACAATGAGTTGTCATATTTGTAGGAGAGGCGCCTATGCGCGTATCCCCTTCCACGCTTACTTCGATACCACTGAGAAGCCGTAATCGCATACATTTTCTTGTACCTATTTCAATGTGGGAAAGGTCTTTACCATCCTACTGGCAAATGGTCTGAATGATTAGTCACTGCAGCGCTAGTTTTAAATCTGTATTTTGTCTCGATCGAGTATCAAACTTGGTCTCGAAACTCCAAGGCCTTGAAATACTTGGCAAGGCTCCTTAATGTGTTTGGATTTTTTCCTTTTTTTAATAGCAAAACAAATCTCCTTAGAAATGTTAGAATATTCTAGAGTGCGTGATATTGGATCATGGCTAATTAAGGTTTCAGTTTTTGTGCGTCGTTTATCTTAGAGCTTTACGCTTCAGTAAACATTACGAACATCGGTGCGTCATCCATATGGTTTACCAAACAAAAATTTTGAAAGTTACAAAAGCTAATCTTCAAAAATTGAATCATTTCATGTTTTTTGCTTTCGGTCAATAATTTTGTTTAATTCTATATTTTCAGTCAACGAAAATGAAGACAAGCTTTATAACATTGACTTTTCTTTGCAAAATCAACTTCGCATGATCGGCGTGGTTCCACCCGGCAGTGAGCATCAGCCGCAGAGTAAGCTGAATAAACTATTAATTTTGTTTTGTATGCATCACAGGGTGGAAAGAGTTTAATCATGATTTTATTGCCTGGTCTAATAGTATTTACGTGTTAGAAAGCAAAAAATGCGTGAATTCTGCCAATAAAACCAGACGTTCCTACTGCACAAGCCGAATTTCACCATAACTAACTGCTGAGTGATCACGCGTGTTCGCGTTAGCTAGTGCAAAATCGTAGTTTTTTGTCAGCGCAAGGCGGAGATGGAAACCTATCTGAATGTCTTTCAGAACTTATTGGTTGGTTTTGTTATTGCATCACTCATGTTGCATGATGACGTAACTATAAAACAAATGAAAAAGGTCTCCTAAACATTGATAGGTCTCAGTCAGCCAAAGTGATTGCACCTTTACAGTTTAAGTGCAAGCTTGAGGGAAAGTTTTTTAGAAATAAAATTTTCATCTATTTTCGTTGTGTGCGTCATCAGTGGCAGTGGAAAAAATATGTTCCAAAAATTACTTACTACTTTTGGTTAGTCTTATTAAACTTTGATTTTGCATCGGTTTACCGATAGTTCAGACTAAAACTATGGACATATCGCAGTTTTTCTTACTCCAAGAGAAACTTGCACTACCTAAAACCCTCCGTCGCATATTGGTGCGCTTGTACGCAGTAACGAAATTTAAATGGAATTGCGCGAGGTTTCTTGCTTTAAGACTATGTGATTACTTGGGCAATTTTTTTTAACCTAAAAAAACGAAAATTTTGACTTTAAAATTGTAAATTTTGACAAATTTTGACTTTAAAAAAAATTTTTTTGACAAATTTTGACATTAAGTAAAATATTACTCTTTTTATTGCAAAATTAGCATGTTTGATGTTTTAGCACGATTTAAAGTTTGTTGTAGTACGATGACAGGTACTTTTCAACATTTTCTGTTAGAAATGGTCTATCTTTTCTCAAAAGCTTGCCACGCATCGAGAAGGATCTTTCTACTGAAGCACTATGATATTGATTGATAATTGTGCCTGACTCCCGCCCTGTTAGTAGATCAGAAGTCCTTGCATTGCCTTTTTTTATTATCTGATACGGTGATACCAGACGAGACTTGGTAAACCTGGTTTTTGACAAGGATCGCCTGTGATCACCTCGGATCGCTGCAGATCAATAGCTCGCGATCAAAATTGCGTTCACACATGCAAAAAAGGCGAGAGGTATCGAGATGTGCTTGCGAGTGTGGACACAATTGCAGTTCATGTGTGGACGGAAGAGGAACAAGACGTCTCAAGACGAGACGAGTTGTTTTTTGAATTCTATTTTTTTTTTCGCTTTGTGAAGAATTTTGACATTTTGACCTAATGGTGAAATTTTGACCAATTTTGACTTAACGTTGAAATTTTGACAAAATTTTGACTTTTTTTGATAAGTCAAAAAAAAATTGCCTTAGTGATTACATATGAAAACATATGCTGCAAAACGTTCTGAAATATAAAACCAAGTTGAAAATGTGGGATAACATTTCGTGATATGAAAAATTGGTGTTTAGATGATTATGTGAAGAAACTGCACTATGACTAGTAACATGCAGTGGACGGTATTATGAGATTTGATAATGGTTAGGATTGACACGAACCCAGGCATTCATTTATGCTCGTCCCATATTTACATGCAATTAGGTGGTGTGGCGCTTAAACGCAAAAGTCCCGTCTATAAAACCCTTTGGCTGTCCTATAGTCATTAAAGACTTCAAACGTAAATTTGAGTTTTGACTTTTGTGGTTTAGGTCACCATAAAGAAGCGATGGCGCGAAAACTTCGTCGTTTACAACGAGGTCGTGAAGCAGCAGATTCGCAAGCACAGAAAGTTCTCCAGGGAATGAGCGATGTCGCTCATGATAAGAAGAACATGGAAGATCAAATGGAGGTGGGAGATCATGTTTTAACTTTAATTTAGCTTATCGTAGTTTGAACTTGCAGTATCAAAAATGATGAAACTTTCATGAAATGATTTTTTTGCAAATTTAAACAAAATGAAAACAGAATTAGGGTGAGTTCACTTGAAGCACCTAATTAATTTCATGAATGTAGAGGGTGTTCCAAAAGTCTTGGGCATATTTTGACATTAATTATCTCGGAAACCCTTACGGATATAAAAACTTACAAAAAACTTAGTCAATAGCCTTGCGAAAAACTCAGTTACTAATTAGCCTTACGAAAAACTCAATTACTAATTAGCCTTACGAAAAACTCAATTACTAATTAGCATTAAAAATGTCACAAATTTTTATCTTACTACCATTCATAATGAAGGAGACATGGAGACTTCAAATGTGCCCAAGACTTTTGGGGAGCACCCTGTTTTAGAAAAAAAGACTTAAATCGCATCAGTTTGACAGTGCATTGTTTCTTATCATATTTATCTCCTATCATATGCAGAGCATGAACGCTGAGTTAAAAGCAGGAAAGAAATGGGATGAATCGCTGCACAAACCAAACCTGGATTACAGTGAAATCTTCACCGAAGAGGTAATTACAAAAGCCAATGATACATCGTATTCGCTGCTGTTAAACGTGGTATACTACGTGTTGATTGTCTTTGGACACTGTTGCCTTATGTAGATTTTGCTAAGGTTTAAAAGGATTTCTCAGTTAAGCTTCTATGCACATAGTTTCTTTGACCTTTTTTTGGCTACATAGTTTCTTGACCTTTTTGATCTTTTTTTGGCTCCCCAATCTTACGTAACTTATGGATTCCATTAAGAGGAACACGTAGCAATGGCCAATATCACATAATCGTACAAGTAGAGATCGTATTGATATTTGGGTTGATGGACCTCTTTAATCACCCTTTCTGACCCTTCGAGGGGTTCATACACCCTTGGTTAAGAGCCCCTGGTCTAGTACGTAAAGCAGTAGTATCAATCTGTAGCTGAAATTTTTATGTTAGCAGCGATAATCGAATGAATGTTTTTACTTCGTATTTATGTAGTTTTTTTTTTTATGTAGATCTGCTCATTGTAGTTGGGTAGAACTTAGAATGAGTGTTCATCTAGCTGTGTCATGTATTTTTGTTCGAATCAAATCTTCAATATACTCGCGGTATTACGCCACGGCGTGTGACAAATCAAATCTTCAATGTACAGGCGGAGCACATCGTGGCTTAGCGCCTGGACAACACAGCTCTGAAGAAACGTCGCAGCGGTGGCGAACGGTTGGCGTTACTGTCTGATATGACCGGCCCGGGAATCGAACCCCAGACCTCCCGCACCGATAGCGATGTCTGTATCCACTACGTCAACCGGCCAGTCTATATTTTTTGTTGTTAGCTTGAGAATCATTAGACCCAGGTACCGTAAAACTAATGTAAAAACTCAGTTTGACACTTTGACATAGTAGTTTCTGATAAAAATTGAATCGACAAAAAAATGTAAACGTGTCGGTGGCTAGACATCCAGCTATGTATCAGTGCAGTTTTGTATTGGTTTGTAGACACATGATTTTATATCTAATCCGAGTGCTGTTATGTTTGAAGTTTAACGATATGATTTTTTTTTTTTTTTTTCGTTTTAAATTTATCAGCCTTTGATTTCGTATGAATGTGAGGTTAGTTGTGTTTGGTGTAGTAGATATGGAGTGACAAACAATGCGTTTTCTTGCTGGGTCAATGGTGCATGATTCTTATCAATGTAAAGGTGCGTTTACCGATACGCGACAACGCGACAAGCAACTATTTTTTATCGCAACTTGTTTATTTTACTGAGCGATCATACGAAAACCTTCTGCATTCACTTACATTATATTTTTTGTCGCGTTGTTGCATGTCGCCTGTCGCGTATCGGTAAACGCACCTTCAACCTCTTCTCAAATCTTATTGGCGTCTTTTCAATGCTCTTTGTGTGATATAAGCATAACTTAAAAACGTTGTGTTGGATAAGCAAAGCCACACTACCATATTAAGAATATTTGAAGTATTTCCGTCGCCACTGATTTTAGCTGTAGTTACCAATCACCGAACTATTTCTGTTTGTGGAAAGTAACAATGTAGCAAGATACATTTATACCCTGTCCACATGTCCAATTAACCTTCAAGATACCAAGCCTAGCTCACCAACGTAATTTACCAAGGTGGGGTCTTCCAAGGACCCCATCATTTTTAATGCTTATCTGCTTTGCTGAATAAGATAATCACTTTAAACTGAATTTGTATGTTGCTGAACTTACTTCAAAGGCACAACCATTCTTATAAAATTTACTTCTAAACGTCTGAAAAATAAGTTGAGTAACGTTCAGCATCTGTAACCTAACACACCAAGAAGGGTCCTTTTCTGTGTACTTCTTTGGCGAACCATTTCTCGCAATATACAACAATTAAAAATTTAGAGAGCCTGAAATTTACTTCTAAACGTGTAAAAAATAAGTTAAGTAACGTTCAGCATATGTAACCTAATACTGTACACCAAGGGGGTCTTTCCACGACCCCAGCTAACGTTTTGTTGTTTTTTCTTTATGTTTTAAACAATTTTTTAAGTTTTATTGCACTGCAGTATGTTAAGCTCGCATAAAGTTATGACACATACAAGGATGAGGAGAAAAATTGCTTCTATAAATACGGCGGAAGACAAAAAAATACACTTCCGGGCCCCTATGGGACCCCTCTTGGTTTGTTAAAGGTTAAAGTGGGTCAAAAGCCCACCGGCGTTCTGCTTCATAATCGAATATTTGATGATCAGTTTTTTCAATCATGACGTCAGATATTTGATTAATATACAGAAAGCTCTTGGACTTTTATCCCACTCTAATTGGACCTGTGGACAGGGGAATTATGTAGTAGAATAGTTCGCTTCTGTGTTTTTTAGACTAAAAACTGTAACCGTTTTGTACTGAATGGTATTCTAGACGCGCATTACTGATACGTATCGGTAAATACACCTAGTAAAATTTTCTCTAGTTCTTTAGTGCATGTGCTTGTCAATAGATTATTGTGATTGGTGTTTTGATAAAGTTACTTGGTAAGTCTTAAGTCTTGGCCTCAGCTATTCTATGAGAAAATGATGATAGATCGATACAGTACTTACCATTCTTACACGCTCTGCTACACCCTAGCTAGCCTTACGCTGAGGCAGTGAAACCAATTTTGTACTCTGTAAATTACTTCGGTTTTAATTGTTCTTGAAAGTATGTTTGGGTGAAACCGCCATGAGCTATTCAATTTTGGGGATGTTAAAAACGAAATCTTGGGTTTTTCAGTGTTTGAACAGCCATGTTCTACCCTTAAGACTTAAGCGCATGCAATACACCTTGATGTTTATTGAGCAATATACTGGTTCCGCAAGCATTAGACAGAAGTGCAAATCATAAAAATATATTATTCACTTGTGAAAATTCATTACTAGTTTTCGCGCAACTATGCTCTTTGCAACTTATTTAAAAAGCATAAAAATGTAATGAAAAAATATTGACGTTTGGGGCTACCTCTCTGTTTTTATGTTTTTTTATTACACAAAATAGAATTGGTTAAGTTTACATTAGTGTTTTTTTTTTTCTACCGCAGCAATACTGACTCCATGCTTGTGAACATGCGTTTTTGATGTATACTGATACTTCTGTATTATATTGTTTACAGATCGGTCAGTTTCCAGGATTGACTTTGTGGCAAATTGAAAATTTTTATCCTGTTTTGATGGAAGACAGCTTTTACTACGGGAAATTCTATGTGGGAGACTGCTACATTATTTTAAGTGTAAGTTGGACAAACGTTTGGAATATGGCTGTGTTGATAAATAAATATTAAAACGGAAGCAATTTTCAAATAATTATGCTGAAAAATTAACTGTGATTTGACTGACTGGGGTAGTTCTTTGACTTTTAAATTCTCGTCTCACCATCGCTTACCGTTTTTCTACGTTTGTTTGAATCCCCCCTTTATGCAATTAACATATTTTTAGGCTTTCTAGGTTGCAATATTATTGTTTTAATGATGTTTCACATGTTGAGAGAAAGTTAAAATTATTTCAGACGACGATGGATGAGTCAGCAAATTTGTGCTGGCAAATCTACTACTGGATTGGTCAAGAGTCATCATTGGACAAGAAGGCTTGCAGTGCTATTCATGCTGTCCACCTCCGGAACATGCTGGGAGCTGAAGGAAGAACTCATAGAGAAGAAATGGGGGAGGAATCTGAAGAGTTCTTGGAGGTGAGAAATGTTGATACTGATCGCTTTCATTGGAAATGCCGAAAGAACTTTTTATATAAGCTTTACCACTTTTGGAATCGCTAGTTTGTCAATCAAAAATCTTCAGCGTTTTGTAAAATAGATAGGAAAAAAACTATCTTTTTACCATACCATTTTAATCTTTAAATTGAAGTTAATCGCAAATTAACCTTTTTATGCTGGACTTTCCGTAAAGTGTAGAATTATTTTTTCACTACAGGTGTTGAAAAATACGCCGAATTCAAAACTGACAGTAAACATTTTTAAATGTATTTTACTGTAGTTATCCAAAAATTGGCATTTTAAGATGAAGGTGATGACGTTCTAAGGAATATTGTGCGCATTGAGGCGTACAAGAGTTACAGCTGCAATGCTCATCCGCCCAGTGTCTTTGACTGATCGAAGGTCAAACGCCTTTCTCCATAGTGATAACCAGGGCTGCGAACTCGATCGAATTTTATTCGAGTTCAAGTTCGAGTTCAGCCCAGTTTAGCAAGTCCGAGTTCAAGTTCGAGTTCTCTAAGTTAATTATTTACGAGTTCGACAAAAATAAGCTTTTTCGAGTTCAAGTTGGAGTTCAGGCAGATGAATACCCAAAATCGAGACAACTTTTTCACCGCCGGTGCTCATGCAATTAAAAAGATAAAAATATAGGTCGCAATGGCATGAACAGATAAAGGACGTGCAGCTTTTCTTTTGGTAAAATCATAACTTTAATTTACACGGATTGTGACTACTTGAACAACAAACTACGGCAAAAAATTGAACAACAAACTATATTTCGTAGTGATCTTTCATTTTTTTCATTAATTTAAATATCTTTCTAATGAACTCGAACTCGAACAGTTTTATTCAAGTTCGAGTTCAGAAAAAATATTTTTTCAAGTTTAAGTTGTTGGGAGTATATCTGGCAGAGGTACGGAGGTGTGCGAAGAATTGAGGAAGCGAAAGGTGGATGTATGTTGTTTGCAGGAAGTGAGATGGAGAGGTGAAGGAGCTCGCTTTATTGGTGTCAAGGGAAGGAGGTACAAACTGTGGTAATGCGGAAATGACGATAAAACCGGGGGCGTGGGTATATTGGTTAAAGAAGAACTCTGTGAGAAGGTGGTAGAGGTCAGAAGAAGGTGTGACAGAGTTATGGGAATTGGATTAGTCTTTGGAGAAGAGGTGGTGAGAGTGATTTGTGCTTATGCACCACAGAGTGGAAAACCAGATTCAGAGAAAGAGTTATTTTATGAGGAAATGGCGCGTGAGTGGAGTATGGCGAATGCAAATGAAATGGTGTTGGGATTGGGAGATTTCAATGGCCATGTGGGGAAATGTGCAGAAGGATTTGAAGGTATACATGGAATAGGGAAAAGAAATGTTGAAGGAAGAATGTTACTAGATTTCTGCGTCCAAAAAGAGTTGTGTGTTGCAAATACGTGGTACAAGAAGAGAGATGAAAGGAAGGTGACTTATAGTTCAGGTGGAAATGATACAGAAATAGATTTTGTTCTAGTAGGAAAGGAAAAAAGAAAGTATCTACGAGATATGAAAGTTATCCCTGGGGAATTGCAGCACAGGCTGGTGGTGGTTGATGTGGAGGAACGCAAACTGAAGAAGTCAGTAAAGAAGAGTAAAAGGGTGAGATGGAGGGTATGGAAGCTGCAGGAAAAAGAGATCAAAGAGGAATTTGAACGAAGAGTAGTAGACTTAGTGGACGCTGAAGCAGTGGATTTGTGGGAGTCCTACAAGAATGGTGTTTTAAAGGCTTGTGATGATTTGTGTGGAAAGACGAAAGGGAGAAGAGATCAGGGAAACACATGGTGGTGGAACGAGCAAGTAAAAGAAGCGATAGATCGGAAAAAGAAAGCATTTAAAACATGGTGCAAGAATCGATCAGCGGAAAATAAAAATAATTATAGAAAAGCAAGAAATCGGACAAGGAAAGTGGTTGCAAAAGCCATGAAACAGGCGGCTGAAGAGGAGATGAAAGTGCTATATAACAAATCAAACGATGTTTTTAAGTTAGTGAAGTTCATGAGAAGGGGTGGAAAGGACATGAATGGTGGAGGTTGTATGAAGGATAAAGATGGGAGACTTGTGGTTAGTGAAAAAGATCGTAGAAAATTATGGAAGGATCATGGAAAAGATCATGAATGTGGAAAACGAATGGGATCAGATGGCAGAAGCAGATATGGTTGAAGGACCAGTTGAAGAAGTCACTTATGAGGAGGTGATTAAGGCTATGAATAAGATGAAATTGGGAAAAGCAGCTGGTCCCTCTGAAGTAAATATGGATATGATAATGGCGAGCGGAAAGTTTGGTGTTGGAGTACTAAAGAAGCTGTGTCAGAGAGTTCTGGATGGAAAAGGTATGCCAGGGAAATGGAAAACAAGTGTTGTTGTTCCAATCTTTAAAGGAAAGGGAAATGTGATGAATTGTGGAGCACATAGAGGAGCAAAGCTGCTGGAGCATGCAATGAAGATAGTCGAGAGAGTGCTAGAGAAGAGGATAAGAGAATTAGTGAAGGTTGATGATATGCAATTTGGCTTTATGCCTGGGAAGGGCACGACTGATGCTTTGTTTATTTTGAGAAGAATGCAAGAGGAGTTTCGTGGAAGAGAGAAAAAGCTGTACATGTGTTTTGTGGACTTGGAAAAAGCGTTTGATAGGGTTCCCAGAAAAGTGATGAAATGGGCATTAAGAAAGAAAAGCTTGCCAGAAGTGTTGGTGAAAGCATTATTGAGCTTGTATGAGGGTTCAAGGACGAAAGTCAGAGTTGGATCGGGTTTTTCGGAGGAATTTGGGGTAAGGGTTGGTGTGCATCAAGGGTCTGTGCTATCACCATTGATATTTCCTATTGTGATTGATGCAGTGTCAGAACATGCAAGAGAGGGACTATTGAATGAAATTTTGTACGCGGATGATCTTGTGCTGATGAGCGAAAATTTGGAGGATCTAAGGGAAAGGTTCCAAAGGTGGAGAGATGCATTAGAAAGCGAAGGATTGAGAATAAATATTAGAAAGACTAAGATGATGGTGAGTGGTGCAGACGGGGAGGTTGTGCGTAGCAGGGTGGATCCGTGTGGAATATGTGGGAAAAGAGTTATGTCTAACGCGGTGTGGTGCACGCTCTGTAAGAAGTGGATTCATGCGAGATGCACCAAAATGAAAAAAGTATCTTGCATTTTTGCACAACAGTTTGTATGTAGAAGATGTGAAGATATTGGAGACGGAAAGGAAGAACCAGTGGAGGTGTTGTGTGATGAAGTGGAGACTGTGAAGGGTTTTTGTTATCTTGGAGATAGGCTGAATGCTAGTGGTGGATGTGAAACTGCAGTGACTGCAAGAGTAAGGATCGGTTGGATGAAATTTAGAGAATGCGGAGAGCTGTTACTTGGGAGAAGGTTTTCTTTGAAAAGGGATGGTGTATCGTAGTTGTGTAAGATCAGCAATGTTACATGGAAGTGAGACATGGTGTTTGAGGGAAAATGAGATGGTAATTTTGAGAAGAACCGAAAGAGCTATGGTGAGATTAATGTGTTGAGTAAAACTAGTGGATAGCAAGAATACTGAGGAGCTGATGAAAATGCTGGGCTTGAAGGAAACTTTAGATAAAATGGCACAAGCGAATGGAGTAAGATGGTACGGACATGTGGTTAGGAGGGATGATGAGAGCATTTTGAAGAAGGCAATGATGTTTGAAGTGAATGAACCTCGAAAGCGAGGACGGCCGAAGCAAATATGGAAGAAACAAGTCGAAGAGAATATAAAGAAAATTGGGTTGAGGGTGGAGGAAGCTACAGATCGCGCGAGATAGAGAGAGGGAGTGGGAGCGATTGCTGAAGGAATGAGGTGCATCCGGCCACCTTCGGACACGAGGAAAAACCGGATTAAAACTGGTTGATGATGAAGTTCAAGTTCGAGTTCTGCAAAATGATCGAGTTTTTTCGAGTTCAAGTTCGAGTTCGCAGCCCTGGTGATAACGCAGTAAAAGTATAGAAACGGCGTTTAATCTTAGATCAGTCAGAGCGAATTTGGGTGACGAGCATTTCATCTGTAAATCTTGCACACTTCAACGCTTGAATTGTTTCTTAGTACGCCATCACCGTAAACTTTGAATGCTTGTTTTTGGTTCACTAAATACATGTACAAATTTTTACTGTCAGTTTTCAAGTCGGCGTATTTTTTAACTCTTTTAAATAATTCTGCGCTTCAATTCCCTTTTGATTTGTTTTGATTCTTAGCTTTTAAATAGACTTCAATTTTTCAGTTATTCGACAACGATGTTGCTTATATTGCTGGCGGAAATCAAAGCGGGTTTTACTCGGTTGAGCAAACTACTTATACTAATAGGTAAGTCGGTCTAAATAAAGCTTAGCTTAATTCTAACAAAAATGGAATTAGGGTAGAGCATTTTATGTTTCTGTGGCAGATGCTTACCCATAGGCTATAAAAATTTTGCATCGATGGTCATTAATAATTTTGGTTGATAACATACTTTTTGTTCTTACGTGACAGCAGCTGTGTTTGTAAATAACAAAACTGATTTGCAGGTTGTACGGTTTGTATGGAAATCGTACTGTTACACCTTTTCCCATTCCACTTGATACCTCGTCGCTTAATCCTCAAGAAGTCCTCATTCTAGACACAGGAATGACAATCTTTGTTTGGGTGGGTGTGCTTGCAAAAGGAGTAAAAAGGTCAAAAGCAAGGTACTGTACGCTGTGGTTTATCAAAAAAATCAACTTTTCATTATACTCGCGTTTTACGCTAAGGTGTGTAAGGAGTGGCGGGGCCCATCTCCGCAGCTTAGCGTCTGTGCAACACGCAAACGTGACAGCGATCATAGAATCAATGGTGCGTTGGCTGGCAGTGAGAATGTAATAATTGCTGAAACAGCTAAGGTCGCAATTTTTAATGCCTTTTCTTTCGTTTTAGCTTATGGAATCATCTGATAAGATACAGAATGAAAAATATCGGGTACTAATGAACGGTATCAAGTATTACGTTCATTTCCTGTACGTAAAATAGGTCATTCTAGTTTCGCTGTAGGATGTAGAGCAAATACATTAAGTACATTAAAGAAAACTAAAAATTATTCAGGTTGATCGCGGAAAAGATAAATAAAGATGAACGAAAAAATCAAGCTGAGATTGTGATGGCGTACCAGGGCTATGAAGAATATGATTTCTGGCACGTATTTGGTGGCATGCCTGATGAAATTGAGCCAATTGATGTAACGCAATACAAGGGAGGAAAGCCAATTTTGTACAAGGTACTCTAATGTCTCTGCTGATGCTGTTTAGCCCATATTTTTATTTCTGATTTGAAATGTTGATGTGAACCTGCCGGTTAGCTCAGTTGTTAAGACATTGCTGTTGGTGCGGTAGGTCTGGGGTTCGATTCCCGGGTCGTTCAGATCGGACACAGTGTCGTCATCGCTGCGACGTTTCTTCGGAGCTGTGTTGCCCAGGCGCTGAGCCGCAGGATGAGCCCCGCCACTCGTTACACGCTTCGGTGTAATACCGCGAGTGTAATGAAGATATGATTTTTTTATGATGACATGATTCAGTTGGCCGCGCAGTGCACTGAGTGCTTAGTGATTTCAAAACAGCGCGATTACCACGTTTTGAGTTTGATTTCACCCTATGAGTCAATACTTGGGTTGTAGCTTTGCTTATACTTGCATTTATGAAATTAGATTTCTTTTTCGAAGCAATAATTTATTTTGATACATTAACAATGTCAACAGTGACTTCACGTGTAAAGCTAAGAAGCTCATGAATTTTTATCGTCTGACTTTTGCTTTTGATTTTTATCTTTGTTTTCGATTCAAAGAGTTTCGTATTATTATTTTACTCTTGACAGTTTGCCCAAATCAATTTTATTACATACCTTTTTTTTAGAAAATTGATCTGAGCAAATTGATTGTTGATTCTGGCTGCGTAATCGAACTCTCTACTGGTCGTACTACAGCTTGCCAGTACAGCATATTTTACTCTTGTTTAAGGTTAATCTGGGCATGGGTTACCTTGAACTGCCACAAATTCGCTATCAACTTCCCACTGAACACAAGACCCAACCTAGCGCTGACATAATTCCTTGCAAGAGGCTACTGCCAAGTCTACTCGATACGAAACAAGTTTACATACTAGACAGCCACACAGGTGGGTAAATGAATTAAGATTTGTGGTTTTCAATAGTATCTAATAGCATTTTTAAGTTTAACTTTGAAAAAATCTGAGGTCTCAGGGACTAACAGCTTTTTGCAAAGGTACACAAAAGAGTTATGACAAAGCGTTTAAGCATAACGCGAAAACAGCTTTTTTTTCAAAGCTACTCTTCAGTTGCGTACCGCCAATCAGTTGTTCAATTGCATTTTTGCAGATATTTTTGTTTGGATTGGAAGAAAATCTCCCCGTCTCGTCAGAGCAGCGGCATTGAAACTTGCTAACGAGCTTCATGCAATGATACACAGACCTTCGTTTGCGATTGTGTCTAAACAGCTTGAAGGAACGGAATCAGTGGTAAATGTCCAATTTTGCCTTCGATTTTAAACGCTGTCATTTTACACCTAGCTCACCTATTATTCGGCTATGTTTGTTCAAGCATGGTCGGGGTCACCAATTTAATACAAAGTCAACCGCGTGCATAACGGAAAGATCGGCAATATTTGCTAAATTTGTTATACTAAATAGACCCGATGCTCATTGTATAACGGACTCCCAATTTTGTCCGTGGTCTGTTATATCCGAGTCCGTTATATTGTAGATTTTTTGTATGCGTATAGTGAATACCTTTAGTTAAGCTCCTGTTTGGAGTGTTGAAAATTGCGATTGATTTTCAGCGCTTGAAATTAGTATTCTAGCTTTCTGTGTGTTGCTTCTAAAATCGTAATGTTATTATTGGGGCTACCTCCATCAAGTGGGGACAACACCGTATAATGGCATTATCATCATCATCATTAATGATTATGCTGAAGAATTGTTTTGTCTTAGCTATTTAAATCGCGTTTCAAAAATTGGACTGATGTTCTCAAAGTGGATTACACAAAAATACCCGACCAAGGTCCGCACGTGAAGAAAGATGCAACTGATAAGAAAATTGATCTTTCGGCCATATTTCTTCCGCGGCAACCACCTATGCCTGACAACGAGGTACACTGCTAATGTCTTCTGTTGGTCGTAATATCCCCTAATTGGTAATTATGATTTTTTATAATTGCGGCAATTTATGCTTGTGACGATACTTTTAAGGTATATCAGGAGGTAAGAAACGGTCTGTAGATTGTGAATAATTTTGTCATGTTGAACAATAGTAAAAGGGTCTAAAGTTCTGCCTCCTAGGTTTTTTCGACTATTGGCTTTGCATTTTGTAAACATGCCTTTTATCAGTTGTTTTCATAGAAGATGTTTTAATAGGCTACGCAGTTGATGGAAGATTGGAATGATGATCTTGATGTGATGCAAGGATTTGTACTGGATGGGAAGAAGTTTGCAACTTTGCCACAGGACGAATTCGGACAATTTTACACCAAGGACTGCTATGTATTTCTTTGCCGGTACGACCTAACAATTCTCAGCTGGTAGCTTTTTGCATAGTTCGTATCGGCATTCCAAAGCCGCGATGCGAGGAATCGTGCACAGTGACATGAGTCTGCTTTAGTAACATATTGTTGTACGTTTCCCGTTTGTTTTTATAATATTAATTACTAGGCCAATTGCTGCACCAAGAGATTGCTTAAGATATCGCATCTATTTCCGAAGCAAGAAGTTTTTTGGGAGTCATTTCTATAAAAACAGAATTTAATGATAAAATTTGGAACGACTAATCCCATTTGACAACGATTTTCGATGCAAGTGACCCGGAGTCAGCAAGCTTTCAGCTGCGACCATCTTTGCTTTTTTAATTTTCAACTCAATGATTTGAAAATAACGTATTCAATTTTATTCTGCTGTTGCAGTTACTGGGTTCCCCCGGAAATAGATCCAGATGACCCACCTGAAGAGGGTGAAGAGGAACCGGAAGACGATATTCAATGTATTGTTTATTTCTGGCAGGTAAAATTCTAATTGTCAAAATGCATTCATTTGCATTAATTGTAAAAAACCAGTGGAGGTGTTGTGTGATGAGGTGGAGACTGTGAAGGGTTTTGTTATCTTGGAGATAGGCTGAATGCTAGTGGTGGATGTGAAACTGCAGTGACTGCTCGAGTAAGGATCGGTTGGATGAAATTTAGAGAATGCGGAGAGCTGTTACTTGGGAGAAGGTTTTCTTTGAAAATGAAAGGGATGGTGTATCGTAGTTGTGTAAGATCGACAATGCTATATGGAAGTGAAACGTGATGTTTAAAGGAAAATGAGATGATAATTTTAAGAAGAACCGAAAGAGCTATGGTGAGATCAATGTGTTGAGTAAAACTAGTGGATAGAAAGAATACTGAAGATCTGATGAAAATGCTGGGCTTGAAGGAAACTTTAGATAAAATGGCACAAGCAAATGGAGTAAGATGGTACGGACATGTGGCATTGTGGATAGGAGGGATGATGAGAGCATTTTGAAGAAGGCATTGATGCTTCAAGTGAATAAACAACGAAAGCGAGGACGGCCATAGCAGACCTGGAAGAAACAAGTCGAAGAGAGTTTGAAGAAGGTTGGGTTGAGAGTGGAGGAGGTTACAGATCGTGCGAAATGGAGAGAGGGAGTGAGAGCGATTGCTGAGGGAATGAGGTGCATTCGGCCACTTTCGGACACGAGGAAAAACCGAAGTAAAATTGGATGATGGTAATGATGCATGGTTGACTCAACAGTAGTACGCCGGGCAATTTTTCCGAAGGACTATCTGTTCCAGATTTCTGTTTACAGTTTTTTACTATTATGTGGAGTAATTCTCGCTCACAAACCTTTTTTTTTTTTCAGGGAAGACAAGCCACCAACATGGGCTGGCTTACTTTTACTTTCACTCTGCAGAAGAAATTTGAAACTTTATTTCCGGGAAAATTAGAAGTTGTGAAAATGAAGCAGCAACAGGTAAGTGTTTGGTCTGGTGTGATTTCAAATTGATTTTAAACATATACTGCGCACGTTTCAACAATCAACATATTATGTTGAGAACTTTAAGTTGATGAAGAAGAACGCTTGGGTTAGAATTCACCCTACCTGTGATATAAGCAGTTTTGCATTCATGTTGAAACCTTAAGGTGTGTTTACCGATAGGCGGCACGCGGCAATACGATTACCATTACAAATTATACTAGCCTGCGTTAACGCGATATAAAATTAGCTAGCCTGCGTCAAGCAAGATAATTGTTCAATGATGTCGTAACAATCACACGTGCATTGTCTCATTTCTGTCGTCAAGGTTACTTCAAACATTTTTTAAAACCGGGCGATAAAGCGGTAAAATTGTACAGGTACAATTCCTTGATATCGCGAGGTTTTTATCGCGTTGCCGCACCACCAGTTCAACGTCAAAATGAAATAAACAAAAAAATTAGGTAATCGCGTTGCCGCTTGCCGCGTATCGGTAAACACACCTTTACTGCTTGCTTAATCAGTGTGTTGGCGCATTTGATCTATCCACATGTCCAAATATGAGGGCTTTTGGCCCACGAATCTGGATTCTATTTTCGGCATCATAATCACTTTTTTAACGTCATAATCACTTTTTTTAACTATGACATCAAAAAATTGATTATGATGCAATAACTGGAACCAAGATCCGCGGGTCGAAAGCCCTCGATAATTGGACAGGTGGAGACCGTCCCTAGTGGACAGGGTAATGTAATTTGATACTGTGTGCTAGACTGAATCGAAATGTCGAGTTAACGTTAGTCAACCGCTTGCACGCAAGGAGTGGCTCTTTCAGATAGCGCGACTTCACTCTTTCTTCCCCTCTACGAACTACTGAATAAAATTCGTTAAATTCTTTCAGGAAAATTTGAAATTTCTGTCGCATTTCCACCAGAAATTTGTGGTCTCACTAGGAAGCCGCAAAGCAGCAGCGGCGATAAAAGCTGGCAAAGTTGAGGTAAGGTGCACGTTACTAGCTCTGCTGGTTGAGTTAAAATTTGAATTTTTGTTCCAGCCTTAAGTCAACCCTAATAAATTGGTTTAAAGATTAAAAGTACTCAAAAGATGTGGTAAATGTTGCAGACCTTAATAATATGTCAACATAAAATTGAGAAAAGGCATTGTTGAAAGCCTTAATATCGATTGTTATCGTATTATTGATGGCCAGGGTCTTGATATTGAAATATCGCTAACAAAGTTTTTACCTTGATTAATTAGGAAATGGATTGCTTTTTCTTAGGACCAAACCCAGTTCTATCACATCCGTGCAAACGGAGGACTTCTCACAACCAGATGTATCGAGATTGAACCAAATCCCAAGTTTCTAAATTCGGAATTCTGCTACATTTTGAAGGTAACTTCCTACTAGCATACCTTGACATCTTCACATAGCCTAACATACGATCTGCAGGTTCCCTTTAACAGCACCGACAGCGCAGGAATCGTATATGGTTGGATTGGCAGAGTCTCAACTCCGGGACAGGACCGGCTTATGGAAGAACTGATAGCGAACATGTTCGGCGATGAATTTAGTGTTCAGGTTAGCCTGATTGTGTATGAACAGAACACTTACTTACAGTCTAAATCGACGTGTATTAAGATTTCGATTGAGACAAAAAGCTATAGCTGTTATCTCTCGTATAAATCGCAGAATTTCCATGATCGTAGTTTAGGTTTGTAATTATCAAGCCTGGGTTTCAGCAATTCATTCGCTGAAACTTTAGATTTTTATCACGCATCTAAATCGAAATTACGAAAATTCTAAGAGTTATGAGAGATCATGGCGTTAGCTTTTTGTCTCAATCGAATGTTTGAATAAAGGTAAGTGGTATTGTATAGCACTTCTGGTGCAATTACACTAGTGACTACTTCTCTCACCTCCAAGTCGCTGAGTCGAGACGATCGACCTCTAGCGCAACCGCAGCATTAATTATTTTCAGCAATTTGTTTCATAGCACTTTTGTAGCTTGGAATAGTGCTTAGTCAAATCAAATCTCCATTATACTCGTGATATTACGTCGACGTGCGTAACTAATGGCGGGGCCCATCTCCGAGGCTTAGCGCCTGAGCAATACAACTCCGAAGAAACGTCGCAGCGGTGTCGTGCCGTTGGGGACAATGTCCGATTTTACCAACTTGGGAATTGATTCCCAGACCTCCCGCACCGACAGCAGTGTCAAAAAGCTAAACGGCTTCGTCAAACTGTAAATTCTGTGAAAATAAATAATGCATTGTGATTAGATAATCAACGAAGGCGAAGAGCCAGAAAACTTTTTTTGGTTGGGTCTTGGCGGTAAATTTGAAGACTACGATCAAGATGCGGATTATCTCCAACATGCTCGTCTGTTCCGCTGTTCCAATGAAAAAGGCTATTTCTCTGTTTCAGAAAAATGTGCTGATTTTTGCCAAGATGATTTGGCAGACGATGATATTATGATGCTGGACAACGGACAATTTGTAAGCTTTTGATGACTTGTACCGATATTTGTTAATTTCTTTGTTTGTTGAGCTTAAAAAAGTTCTGTCGTTGCATCATCAAGAAAAAGGATTGCTCTTCCTTACAACGGTTTCCAAACAACCTCGAATTATCAATTATCATTAAGTTTTTTCTTACGAATTTATTGTAGAGATTAGGTTAACAGAAACGTCTGAGCTATTATTTCATAAACACCTTATCCGCAAGGACTAAAAACGTCATAGCAGAAAGTGAGGTGCTTCATCCACTAAGTTCTAAGCAATGTTGTGTAATAGAAAAACAGATCGGGGCAGTTTGAACGAAAAATACTGGTTAGTGGTTGTAATAATATCTAAAATGCAGCCGTTTTCAGCGACATGGCCTAGCGGTACCGCGCGCTGGTGACAGATCCTACGTGGCGGGTTCGATTCGCGGCTGGAGCCGATCGAATTTGACATATACCCGGCTATACCGGGTGGTGCTGACTCAAAGAGCGCAAGCTCACTTCGCAGTCTCCCTTAATTACTGTTGAATTTTCAGTTCAATATACAATAATTTGAAAATAATCTCAGTTATTTATTATTTTGTCATTTCATTGGTAGCTTTCTTGCCTTGTATTGATTTACTTCACTGGTCATTGCTTTTACGGGGATTCAGAAAAGCAGGATCACTGGTTAGCTCAGTCGTTAAGACATAGCTATCGGTGCGGAAGATCTGGGGATCGAATCCCGGGTCGGTTAAGTGGGACACAGTGTCGCTAACGGCTCGCCACCGCTGCGGCATTTTTTCGGAACCGTGTTGCCCAGGCGCTAAGCAGCGGAGACCGGCCCCGCCACTCGTATGTTTCGGCGTGGTAACGCAAAATGAAAATTTGATTCAAAAAAGCAAGATTCCCGCTACTGATTAATTTACAGGTTTACATGTGGGTCGGTGGTCAAACAAGTCAAGTTGAAGTCAAATTTGGACTTAAAACTGCATCGGTAAGTTGCATGAATAGACCCAACTGCTATATCACTGATTCTCTGTAACCGCTTAATTCTGATTTATAGGTTTACATCCAGCATTTGAAGAGCAGAGGTGTGACGCGAAAGTTAAAGCTGGTACGCAAAGGCAATGAGCCGTGGGAGTTTACTCGTTGTTTTCATGCCTGGGTGCCTTCAAAATCTTAGTTCAAACTGCTGCCTCCACCACTGTGTATTTGTGGGAGTACAAAGAGTGTTTACTGTTTACAGTGCTGCATTTGTTGCCATTTATAGGCATAGTCAATTCTATATGCGGTATTTAATCAAAGCAGCTTTGTTTTTATGTTTTAGCTGCTGGAATGCGTATAGTTTATTATTTTTTAATCATTATGCTTCTTACGTTGAGTGTCTGCTCATTGATTTGCTTTTTATATCGATTGTTGATGTTCGCACACTGAGCGAGTTTTAATTTGCGCAAATTACAATTACCGGTAAGCACAAAAGAATCGTCTTGGGTGGGCGTCGTAGACACTCGCCCGGAGAAGGGGTGAAAAGTAGTGGAAAAGCCCCGGGGACCACGCAGAGGGTGGATGACTTTTTTATACTCTTTTTCAAACTTGTTTTGTACCAGGGTCCAAAATCCCCTCGCCGACTCTGGTTGTAGGTGTAGCTGCAGCAGATTACTGAGAAAGTAGGAGCTTTTTCTCATTGAGGGGTGTTTTCCCGTGTTAGCTTGCACGACCTTTTTATTTCTAGAGAACATTACCCAAGGCCGTGTTGAGGGGGGTTTAAACCCCTCCCAAAATATTTCTGTAAGTTTGAACTAAGACAGTCCAAGCCCTGCAATTGTCCAAACATGGCATAGTACGCAGTAGTAGGATGTAACGTTTTGATCCGCAGGTCATTGTTGCGGTAGGCTATGCGTTCCTTGATAAATCATAAAGGTCAGCGCGGGTTGCCACAGCATTTGGTACATCTGCCATATGGTCAATCAAGGCCGTACTTAAGGGGAAATGCGAGAAAAATTAATATTGGAGTATATAAGACACGCCTCCCCCAAAAGGCGGAAGCCTTTGTGTACTACTGCTACTCATACAAATAAATTACGGTAAAGAATGGAGACTGACTTAACGATGATCCGTTGCTTGTTAAATTGATTGTATCAGTGGTCACCCGTCAGTGGCGTATAAGAAGCTGGCGCATGGCTTGTCCTAAAAACTGTCGCCGTATGTGCACAACCAGTTTACTACCAATTTTACAATAACGTCATGTTCAACTAATAGATAGCTTTGATAATGTGTCGGATGATACAGCTTGCTTAAAAAAGAAGTCACATTTTGCATGATTACGCAGAACAAAGCTTGATATTTACAATTATTTTAGTGGGCTAGTGTAAATAGAAACGTATTAACGGTGCACACGTAACAAATAATTTGCTTTTCCATTTTTTAAGGAAATTATAATAACATATAAAATCAATGCTTGATCACGGAACAGAATATGAGTGTATATCAGACATAAGCAAACTACGCAAATCCGGCCCGCCGGTCCTTTTATTCTGGCCCACCGGCACTTACGCAAACTTCAACTCCCACCGAGAACTGAGCGGAATACCTCTTCTCAAATCAAACCTTCATTATACTCGCGGTATTACGCCGAAGCGTGCAACGAGTGGAGGGGCCCATCTCCGCGGCGCAGCGCCTGGGCTACACAGCTCCGAAGAGACCTTTTTTCGATTAGAAATCATGGATGGCAGTGATTTTCAAAAAAATAGGCCTAAGCCTCAACTGTGCAAAATTGGAATAAAAAACGAGTGAAACCTTTTATTTTGGAGATCACATTCGCACGTGGACCGTGATCTCCAAAAAAAAGAGGTCTTGACCTTGTTTTCCAATTAGCGTGCGGCCAGCGGCTTTAACGGTTTTTCCACATCTGGCCCTTCGTGTGAAAAGCTTTCCCACCCCTGGTGTAGGCTACATGAATGCAAATAAGAAAGTGATATAACCCTTCCTTACTCTTTCGAAACTCGATAATTTTTTTCTTATTTTGTGCTCACAGCTGCAGCGAATTCTTTGCAGTGAGAATCAGTTTAGATACAAATACGGTGATCTTCAACCAAGGGTTCCTGCCCAGCATGAATGCAACAAGCTGAGGGTCTGTTCCAATTTGATTTTAGTCTACCGGTATATAAAAATTCATTGGTCAGCTTAGTAAATGTCGGCCACTTCCTGGGCAGTACCGGTACCTCTAATAATGCTCTGTACAGAAACTATATATTCGCTCTCTGTAAGCATCAAGGCACTGTATGCAGTTGCATTTTTATTGTACTCGAGAAGTCTTGGTTACAGGAAAAAATAGACTAGTTTTGCAAGAAATATACGTAATTTTGGCAAAATTTGCGCCTCAAGGTTCGAAAAATCGCAAAATTTTGGGTTCGGATATGCGCTAAGATTTCGCTTGAGTTTACAGCCTTACTACAATAACAAGTAACAACCACGCATCAATAACAAGTCACAACCATGCATACAAGTAGAGATGGGCATTTATCGAGATAATTTATCGGCGATAATTTATTACCGATTACCGTCATCGCGCAAAATAGTTTCGATTTATCGATAGCCGATATCGCTTTTGTAATATTATTTTGTTATCGCCGCTAAACGATTCGTTATGCACATAGAATTCAAAGTCAGTGAGTTCGCGCTATAAAAAAATACACGGTGTCCATAAAGTCTTGTTGCAATTTAAAAAACCTCTGTTTTGCCCAATACCACGGTAGAGTTCATGAAATGCTCTCTCATCTTGAAAAATCTAGAAAAACATTTTTGTATTTGACTTACCAAAAAAACCTCGTCGAACACACATTGAAAATTTATCGCAACATTTATCGGCGATAATTCATCGATTACCGATATCGCTTTAAGAAATTGAAATTTATCGGTATATCGCCCAGGGCTTTTTTGAAACTATCGATTATCGCTTTAGTACAGAAAGGTTTATCGTGCCCATCACTGCATATAGGTACAGCATTGACTGTAGTGCGTAGTGATTTAGGGGTCTCACTGCAAACCAGATCTTTGCTGTGAGCAATGCAGCTCACGCATTTCTCACGCCTTTGATGAAAAATACCACGGGTGCTTTTGATTGGTTTATATTTCGGGTCTTGCCTACTGGACCACGTAAGTTTAAGCCCAGCAATAGGACTAGCGGCATAGGCGTATTCAAAGAGCCACGGTGCCATGCCCCCCGCTGGCCATGTCGTTGTTGTAGATTATAGAACACACCTACGCGTCATTCAATCAAATACGCCACAGCTAATAAAGTTGCATCCACCTTTCATTTATAATAGCCAAGCTTCTTTCTGCTTTTATACATACCAAGGCTCTCAGGTAGGCCTGCTGAAATATGTTTGTATTGTCCACTAAAGACTGCACTAACTGCAGGTAGCCTTCGGTACTTCCTTTCTCGATAAAAAGTTTGCTAAAATGAGTGTTTTTTATGTGAAAACCGTAAAAATCTGTTGGCAGCTGCGGGCTCCGCCCCCACACCCCGGTTTTGCGCCACTTCGCAAAAGCCTTGGTGCGCCACTAAACAGCGGTAGCAGTGTTAAAGAAAAAAAATTTAACAAGCATTTTATTGTTTATGCCAGAAAGCGATAATAGACTACAGCGCACACAACTTGGTAAAAATTTACTTTTAAAAATTTTGCTATACCGGTAGTGAATATTCATATCGACCCCCCTACGAAATATTTTTCTAGATACGGCCCAGACGCTACCCATCTCCTCCAGTATTAGCGCTCTACGGACGTGCCCGAATCAAAATCCTGACTATAAGTAAATATTGAAAACTTTAACGCGAATGGGGCATCCAAAAATTCGAAAAAAGTGTAATAGAAGCATGCGTGAAATACCTTCCAACACGTTAACCTAGTACCAGTTTACAAAAACTATAGGCCAACGTACAGGCTTAAAAGCACTCTAGTTTCATCAATTAAAACTTTTCCAGGTAGAAGGCAATAAAATAAATATAGTACGTTCCTCAAACGTAAACAGTGACATTTTATAGAGTACATCGCAAAATCAACGTTAAAAAAGCTAAAAAAAAAATTGAATCGCAAAATAGTAGGCAAAATAAATTGTTGCATATTACACAAACGCTATGGTTGGTGTGAACAAGAAAATTGATTATAAAACAACATGACATCGGCAAATTGAACAGCAAATTCATCGAGCCAAGAAAAAAATTTCTATAAAAATAGGGTGCTTGACATCATCGCATTTTTGAAATAAAGGAGCTAATGCTGTTGTCCCTCAGTCATTTGCTATAGAAACCATTTTTTCAACTGAAGTAACTTTCTCTCTTATTTTACCATCGTCATTGCCCAACTTTATCTCAAAATCATCGATTTTTTCCCAACCTTTCCAATTCACATAGTTAACGTTTTTACTCTCGAGTATTTTTAAAACTGCCCCACTGCCAGTACAAGAAGTTTTTTTCGCTAGCAACATCGGTAAGTCAGACAAAATAGTGGATCCTGTCAGTAAACTATCATTTCCACTATCAGCCAAAACACCTTTGGGTCCGTGGCTGCACCACCCACATGTATACAGCCCCATATCCATGTTGATTTGTCCACTTTTCTGAACAATTTTACCATTTTCAAATGGAATTAGTTGTTTATCTATAGGACTGTTGGTGTAACCAATGCATGAGATCACCAAATCGCAATTTAATTTTTCTGTAGTTGATGTATCCGTGATTATGGGGTGAAAAGCATCATTACCACACTGTTTTCGTTTTTGAAACATAACACTTGAAACACTATTACCATTTTCCGAATCTAAACGAATAATTGATCTCAATAATTTCACATAAAAGCCTTTTTCAAATGCAATATTATCCGTAGGAACAGTTGCTACTTTTTGCAAGTAGCTAATGAGCCTTTGGCGTTTTCGTAAAGTCAAATCTTTCTTTTTAAGAGCTGTTTGAACAGCACCTTCATAATGTTCAGGTTCAATAAAAGTCATTACATCAGGCATATCAGTTATTTCAGAAAGTTCTCTTCTTGTGCATGCCATTTGTAATGGCCCTCTTCTACCAACAATATGAACATTTTTGATTTTGGAATTTGATAATTTGGAAAAAGCTTCTTCAGTTATATCAGTGCGTTTCAGTTGCTCTGGATGTTTCATAAGTAATCTGGCGACATCTAAAGCAACATTTCCGACACCAATAATAACAGCTGTTTTTCCACTGAGATTGACATTTAAGTCTTGATACCCAGGTACTCCATTATACCAACCCACAATCTGATTTGAAGAAAAAACATTTTGTAAGTGATCACCAGGTACACCAAGTTTTATTTCACCTTGAGCGCCAGTACAAATGACCACTGCATGATACGCCTGACATAATTCCGCTAATGAAATGTCTTTCCCAATGTTTACATTTCCAAAAAAAGAAAACCTCTCCGATTCAGCAGTTTTAGTATATCCATGAATGCAATTTTTTACATCTTGATGATCTGGCGACACACCGTATCTTATTAATCCAAAAGGTACTGGTAATTTTTCATACATGTCTATTTTGGCCGCAGAGTGGTTTTTCAACAAAGTTTGAGAAATTACAAAACCAGACGGTCCACTGCCAATTATACCAATTTGAGGAATGCTGGATGCAGTGCTATAAACACATGTCATTCGAAAAACTCCAGAAGTTCTAACCAATTTTTTCAACAGAAACTTAAACATCTTCATCACAAGCTCAAACTCAACATTTTTTTCACTGTTAAAGGATAGAGCTTTTAAGCAAATCAATATTATTACTCTAATCTACATTGTTACATGGTGTACTATTATATATTATCTAAAGGGATCAAAAAAGTATCTAGATCTAGCAGATAAGATAATAGTACACCATAAAAATACTTTAAATTAAGTCAATATGATGGAACTCTATTCTTTGTTGCATTTCCCTCCACTATGCAAAGCAACATTTGATGACGTTCAGTTGGTGGCTCAGGGCCACTCGTTATATAATGCGAAATCGGATTAAACTACGATTATCGCAGTATAGTAAGAACTACTTTGCAGTATTTTATGATTTTGGACTTCGACAGCCGAGTCTACAAAGGCCTTTGACAGTCTACAACTTTTTATTGCTGCAGATGACTGCTTTAAGACTACTTAACAATTCTATCTGACCTGTGCACTTGAAAATTTCACCTAAGCACTGGTGCAGCCAGAAATAAAGGGGGGGAGAATTTTTTTTATTGAATATCCGATCTTGAATTATTTGTTGCGTTCATTTAACATGAAGCATTGAGGGAAGTCTGTTCAACGCAATGGCAATACATTATGGCAGGTTATCGACACAACAGCATTATTCTCAGTGGCGTTGGAAGTACCTTTGAGTAAGGGGGGATAAAATCTATGTATTACCGGTACCATACAAACGTAGTTCTTATTAAAACTTACAAATTACGTATATATGATATGTTTCACTTTAGTGGAAGCACAGCTCACTTGACACGGAGCGATATTTCAAAAAAATTTCTTAGAAGGGTGCCAAGTTTTGAGACTTTTTTAGATGTGATTTCTTCTGGCTGTGGCAACAGTAAAGCTAATTTGAAGCCAAATGAGGAAAAACTACTCTACGGGAGCAAGGGGGCATGCCCCTTGAACAATTTTTAAAAAACTTAACATGCTGTAATTGCAGGCTTAATGCTTTTTGAATGTCTAATGCAATTTTTTGTGAAAATTTTTGCTTCTAATTCCGAGTTCTTCACCAAATATGGAGCATTTCTGCTGGCCACATTTTCGACTTATGTGTGCTTGTCATAGACTTGTTAATATTGAAGTGGTTCAATTCAGGAAAAGTTTATTTGCAAGTTATAACAGATAAACATATTTCAAACAAGAACTTACGGCACAAAGTGACTTAGGAGCAGATAAAAAAAACTGGACTAAACTTCTAGCACCAACCTTCGGCAATTCAAGTTATCAAAATTAACCATAACAACCAACAGGAAACTAGAATCTGCTTTTCATCTTACCTTCCAGAGCACTGATCGATGGTACTTGAAGGGCTGGGTACTTTTACAACAGATAAAACATATTTTTGTTAAAAAAATAAAGTTTACATTGTGCTCGACCCAGCGCCCTACATGCAGTACCCGCCACTGGGTTAAAGACTGCTGGATAAACTCAAGCTTTCCTGCAGCACAAACACAGTAGCCAGGCGACACTTAACAATATAAACGTGCTAGCAGATAATTATATATTTTTTTTTTCATTAACATATTTTACATTGTGAAGTGAATAAATAGCAACCTATGTGCACTGCTGAAGAATTAGCATTGTCCTTCAGTTGCATGTAGTAATTGCTGGAATCCTAGAGGTATAAATGTTAAATAGCTATCAAAAAGTTAAAACTCCCTGAATATTGAATCACACCATTTTTGCCAAGTAGGTAGGGAAAGATCTTTGGGTTCGCATTAGACTGCTAGGCTACTAAAGGCTGTATCTATATACAATAAGCCCACTGTATACATGTTTGACTTATCTATGAAAAACTAGGCCAACAAACATAATTCGTTGAGGCTTGGTAACAAAAATACAGCTCAATATTTTTTTCGAAGTGTCTACTTCACCGAAAATTTCGGTTACCGAAGTTTGAAAAATCGTAGTTGCGTAACCGCTTTCGGTTCCTGTAGTGCGACTCTCACAGTAGGGGAACCGTTAGATGTTTCCGGTTCCGCAAACCACGATTTTTGAACTTCGGTAACCGGAATTTCCGGTGAAATAGACGCTTCTTATTTTTTTTTGCCCTAAAGTAGAAATATAGAACAGAAACAGCATTACAAAATTTGAAAGAGAAACGAATAAAGGTGTGTTTACACAGAATGCGATGAAATTTTTCGTACGTTCAGTGACGTAGGCTACAAAACAGTTAAAGGTTATGACGTAAAGCTACGTCACTTTGCGCGGCATTCTAGAATACAATCGTTAGGTGCTTCGGAAAACAACTGGTAGGAAGCAAAACTCTTTGGGTTTGAATTGTGTGGAAGATATTTTCGTTAACTGCTCACGTCAAAAATCTAAAGGTGTGTTTACGCAGAATACGATGAAATTTTTCGTACGTACAGTGACGTAGGCTACGAAATAATTGGAGGTTATGACGTAACGCTACGTCATTTTGCCCGGCATTCTAGAATACAATCGTAAGATGCTTTGCCAAACAACCGGTTTAAAGGAAAATTGTTTGGATTCGAATTGTGAGGAAGATATTTTCGTCACCTGCTTACGTCAAAAACCTTATAAAATTTCGTGCGACTACAAATCGAACTAAAATCGCATTCAGTGTAAACAGACCTTTATGAAATTTCGTACGACAGCAAATCGGACTAAAATCGCATTTAGTGTAAACAGACCTTAACACATCTCACGATGAGTCATCGTTCAAGGGCAGTAGGGTATAGTTACAAACTTAAAAAAAAGAGCTTAAACGTTCTAAGAGGGCTGGAAAAAAACGCCTTTTAATGCCCTAGATTATTCTCATTACAATCCATGTTTGGTTGCTAAGAGCATCATCATTATGATAAAATTGATCATTCGACAAATTATTTACCCTACCTCCACTTTTCTGGCGATTTAGTTAAGGCAGTGGCCAAGGTTACTGAACGAAATTTTCGTTTTCTGAATTCAAAGTTAGTGATAAGCAATTTTATTCTATTTTCTATTTATATACCGATTGTTAACCCCAGGTCACACGAATCCGAAGTGATACAAACCGAAGCCACCGAAGCGAAACAAACCGAAGCCGCGACGAAAATCGAACCCAAAATTAGCGCAGCGTATCCAACTCCACGCTGCGGTCTATCCACTGAGCTATCGAGACATCATGGCAATGTAGTTCAAATGACGTTGATAAACAGATGCTCGTCGCACAACTCTCACGTAACTTTGAATTCGGAAAACGAAAATTGCGTTCACGTAACCTTAGCCCTTGCCTTTAATTAATGCTCAGGTTAAAAAGTATTTTATATGGCGAATTCATTGTTTGATATTTTTTTAAATCAGTGCTTTGAAAAGGGGGGGGACTGGTCCCCCTCAGGGGCGGATCCACAAAGTTTTGGCGGGGGGATGTGATTTTAAATTAGGTTGAATGTTAACTAAATACAAAGATGTTTAGTAGTAAGCTTAGTAGTAGTAGTCCCGGAAACGGGCATAAACAAGCCCTTTCAAAATGTTTCGTGTCAAGGGCGTATTCAGAATTTTTTCAGGGAGAGGGCACCAAATTTCGTCACTTTTTCAAGCTCAGTTTTTTTCCTGGCAGAGTTAATTTTAAGCAACTTAAGTAACAAAAACGATTTTTGGGGGGCGATTATGCGTGCTTAGGCGACTAAGGTTTATTGTTATGAACAGGGGTGCAAATTTATGTTAAGCATTGGGGGAGATGATTTAGCAAAATCAACCATTTTTCGATATTGGTGGGGATGATTTAGCAAAATTGACAAGTCTGCAGATGTCCAATTTTTTGCCCTAAATGAAGTGAAGACCAAAAAACAGGTCATAACGTTCCCAGATGCCCAATTTTTTGCCCAAAATGAAGTGATGACCAAAAAAAAGGTCATCACCTTTGCTGATGCCCAGTTTTGGGACATGAAAATATTGGGGGGATGCTACCGGATTTTGGGGGGATACATCCCTCCATGGATTTGCACTCATGGTTATGAAGAGGTTCGAAATTATAGAAAAACTTTATTTATCCAAAGCATTGTTGAAAATGGCTGGTGAGGGGCCGGGAATGCATCCCCCACACCTCTCCCCCCTGGATCCGCCCCTGGTCCCCCTAATCCCTTCCTTGGCTGCGTCGATGCACCTGTGCATTCTTTCGCTAACACTATGAGGCGCTGTTTGAAAAAAATAATTTAGGCTTTTCCATAATTATGTTGTTTTCAGCCAATTTAAGCTACATTTTGTCCAATATATTACATAGGATATTTCCCATAGATGGGCAAGTTAATGCAAAACGTTAGCTTCGTTAACCACCACTTCGTTAGCACAGTTATGTACTTCCGTTAACGTTAATTCGTTAAATTCAGCTCCAATTAACGGAAGTTAATTAAATTTGTTAAATCGTTAATTTTGACTTAAAACGGTATTTTTTTTTACAAATAAGCTTAAAATTTTTTAATATTTATGTTTGCATAAGCATTTAAGCAATTTTTCTGCTCACAAACAACATGTTTTTTTGTTTTTATCTCGCTTTTTGACCTCATTGGTCGTATTTTGCTAGTTAATGAATGTCAATCAAACTTAACCAACAATAAGAGAAATAAGCGTTCACAAAAATTTAACGGAAGTTATCAAGCATTAACGGAAGTTAGTTATCAAGCATTAACGTTAATTTCAAAAAAAAATTATCGAATTAACTAGTTAATGAAAAAGTTAGCTTCGTTATTCACGAATTAACGAAATTGAGCCCACCTCTGATATTTCCTATTTGTATATAAGACAAGTATGTGGTTTAAAATAGCCGAAAAAACTGGGAAACTTATGAAGCGCCGTTTTTAAATTTAAGACAAATATGTGGCTTGAAATAGCCGAAAAAACTGACACAAAATATATAGAAAATTTCCTAATTATTGCATAAATTTGCCAAAAAAAGCAATTTATGCAATAATTTGTCCTAAAATTACGTAGGAAATTTCCTATTATGTTTTGCGCTGCTTTTTTGTCAAATTTATGTAATAATTTGTCTTATATATTATATAGGAAATTTTCTATATGTTTTGAGCTGCATTTTTTGGCTAATTTGAGCAATAATTTGTCTTATATAATATACTGGAAATTTTCTATATGTTTTGCGCTGCATTTTTTGGCGAATTTGAGCAATAATTTGTCTTATATAATAAATAGGAAATTTCTCATAAGTTTGCATTTTGCGTCAGTGTTTTTGACTGTTTTAATCCACTTATTTGTCCTATATACACATAGGAAATTTCCTATATAATATATAAGACAAAATGTAGCTTAAGTTAACCGAAAAAAGATGTGAAACATACGAAAAAACATCTATACCGTAGAGCAGAGGTGGGCAAAATACGTCCCGCCAGCAGTTACAAAAAATGAATAGGTCAACTGAGGATGCGAAGACTTTTTCTTTTGCTCCTCATCTATATTTTCGGCGAACACAAGACATCCAGTGGAAAACAGGTTATGCGAGGATATAAAGACCTCTTTTGCTCTTCACGACGTCGAAAGAAGTGAAGACCTTTTTTTTTTTAGTCTTCACTTGATTTCGGGCGGTAATTTGGACGACGAAAATTGCGGCCCCTTCTTATTACTGGGCACGCTTCTGTTCATCTAATAATTCGGCCCGGGAAGGACTTGGTCTTCCCACATGTGGCCCGTCGGCTGAAATAATTGCCCACCCCTGTCGTAGAGCGAGACAGCGTTGTTTCTGGCTATTAGCCTTCATCAGCCGCCCTCAGGTAAGAAACATTCATCTTCCAGGACGAATGATCTTGCCAGGATCACTCATCCCTTCGGATAAATATTTCTTAAAGAATTTGACCTTTGTGGTACGCAATCCACTCGTGTGGCTACGTCACCATTCCAGTCAAACTCTTTACTATCCAGTAAAACATCTATATTTGTTCAAAATTTGCCATAATTTGCTTGTTTTGTAACCGGCCGTTAGCTCAGTTGCTAAGCGCACGCTATCGGTGCGGGAGGTCTGGGGTTCAATTCCCGGGACGGTCAAATCGACACAGTGTCGCCAACGACTCGCCACCGTTGCGACGTTTCTTCGGAGCTGTGTAGCCCAGGCGCTAAGCCGCGAAGATGGGCCCCGCAACTCGTTACACGCTTCGGCGTAATACGACGAGTATAATGAAGATATGATTTTTTTTGATTTTGCTTGTTTTGTGCAGTTAAATTCTACCAACATATCGGTATTGATAGATAATTACAGCCCATATTTTGCATCTTGCAGAGCAGCCATAGTATACCTAAAAACAAAGCAATTTTAGTGAAACAAGTTCTTCTGATGTTAGCAGCATAATGCAATCATTTGGCTAATAGCCTGAATTAAAAATTTAGATGTGGGTAATACCTACCAGACGATAGACCACACGTGGCAGGCCTAATCTAACCGACGGCGACCAATTATGACTGTGTATGGTTTGGGTAAGGGGTACTAGTACTACTGTACTAGGTAGTCAGCAGGTCAGCTAAGCGATGTGGAATTATTTGTGTTCCGCAGTTTAGTGTTTTAATGCAGACTTCAAACAGACAAAGCAGTCTTACAGTAAGCCTTTGTGGATTGCAGATAGGCTGACTTAGTCCAGCAGCTAGTGAACCAGCATTTCTTCACTGTACATAGGCCAAAAGTTCTAAATTCAAGTTTTGCACAACCCACAAGTTTGCCAGAAATTATGAAAGTTACTGGGTAATTGTACAAAATTTTTTGTTGCTGCTAGAGTTAGGCTACAGTAAATTGTTTTGTTTGTATAGCCAATAGTTTTTGAAATGACCATGTTTTACTAATGATTGGGAAAGTAATTGCCAGTATTTTATTCGTTTGATTTTTATGTACTGAACCATCATCAATGACATGGCTGAGCGGAATTGGATCAGTGTAGGCTACGAAGGCTGTTTGGTTTTGAACTGCAGTATTTGGTTCTTTCACAATAACTACCGGTACATTACAATTTTAAATTGCTTTTCAACTTTTATGAAGCTATTGGTACGGTATGCATCAAAGTTGAACTGAATTCATTTGAACAGTTTCACATGTCCAAAATGAAAATTTAGGTCTTGATATTCAACAGTGTGTTCATATGAAAATGCAACTTGAGTATCTCTGAAGTGCCTGACTTTCAGAAGGGCATGAGCATTAGCAATTGATCTTTTTCTGCTTCTTCCCAAGTACTTAAAAATGTTACAAACCACTGAGCAGTTGCAGCGCTGCAGTAAAATAGCCTTCCAAACTGCTGGTATTTGTCCGTTTCCCTTCCTAAACAGACACTTTTGCGTAAAAACAGGAGTCAAACAGGAGCAGGAGTATAGAAAGTAGTCATTGACCAGGAGCAGGATTAGAAGTCTGGTTGGTCAAAACAGGAGCAGGAGTCCAAAAAAGGCGACTTCGCACACCTCTGATCGTCACATGGTAGGCCTAACTTCGCCACGTAATCGAAAATGTGGGGAAGATGTGGAAGAGTGCATGGGGTGAGTGGGGAAGTGTGTTGGGGTGTAGGGTAGGTGGGGGAAGCTGTGAAAAGAGGTGTAGGGAAGTGTGATGGGGTGTGGGGATAAGTAAGGAAAGATGTGTGGGGAGTGGAGAAGTGTGGGGAGGGGTGTGGGAGAGTGTATGGGGTGAGTGGGAAAGTGTGTTGTCGTGAGGGGGAGGAATGTGGGGGGAGGTGTAGGGAAGTGTGTTAGAGTGTGGGGCCCCAACACACTTCCCCACATCTCCTCACTCACCTTTCCTTACATCTCCCCTTACTTCCCCCACACCCCAACACACTTATGCACACCTCTTCTCATACCTCTTCCCCCATCTCCCCTTCTTCCCCCACTGCCCAACACACTTTCCTACACTTATCCCCACATTTTCCTCACCTTCTCAAAATGTTGCAAAGTTACCATGTGACGAAGTTTCTGCGGCGAAGTTACTGGCAACCTACTAGCAGCTGACCCTGGTGTTTATTCTAGCAGCATAGGGGTAGATTTAGAAATTTCAAAATTAACGGAGGACAAGAGAATGCCTGGTCTATTGCTTGGAGATTCAAAGTGTGTTCACCAACTAGTTTAGTTGTTAAATGGACTAAACTTAACGCTTAGAGCTTATTGCTTGTTAGATATACTACAGCTGTACAGTACTACCAATACCGCAGTCACTCACTATTCTGAAGCTTTTGTGCAATTTAGTCTAACCTAACCCTAGATTTTAAGGTGATAGTATGTCAGCTGCTGCTGCACCACCCAAAGATGTCCAAATGAAGTTGAAATCTAAAAAAAAGAATTTCAAAAAGCAGAAAAGAAAAGTCTTTCGTGCCAATGAACCTTTCATTAGTGTTTTCATGTGGGGTGTTAATCACTCGGTGAGTACTGATACTGTTGCACATTTCTGATTATGTAAACTAGTGTAACTTGTACAGTTATAGGAAGTATTGATGTGAGCATGCAAAATGTGAGCATGCTGGTGCATGGTGTTGAATGATTTGTTTCTGATTAAAAATTCTGGAGAAAAAAAATTTTGCAACAGTAGAGTACGGTACCAATATCAAATGAAACTATTCTGAAATGGTCATCCTTATCTAGAAATTCACATACGGTACCGTTGTCTACAGGGCATCGAACCGCTTGAAACATCGCTTTGGTTTAGGTTCAGGTTCGACAAAATTCATTTTTGGCAGTGTCTAGAGCACCAGCCCAGTTTCCATAACCAAAAGGCTGCTGCACCGGCAGCTTGTTTTTTTCTATAATGGTGTTGCTGTCACGTGGGATCGGTTTTTCTGCGCTGCAGCAGTGCAGTGGACTGCTTGTTTGTTTCTATAAAACAGTGTTGCCAGATTGGGCTATTTTTTTTTTTTTCGGCTTGGCTCTGCAAAATACAGTTCGGCGACTTGCAAGCAGGCAAGTTTTTGGGCTACTTATCAATCCTGATTGGGTTGTAGGTTTGCTTTTGTGTGCACAATTTGCTTGCATTTTTTTTTTTGTAACTCGATGTGGACTAGGCTACGGTACGTGTTAGGCCTATTTTTATTTATTACCAATTCTGTAGTCTAGCCTATAATATTACAGTTGATCGTACCTTTTACTTCATAGTAAAGTTTGTGTACATAATGCTTTTCACGATTGGCAACACTCTTGTGATTTTGTCATAATCAAAATTTGTCATAATCTGAACTTCAAGACTAAACCTACAGAAAGAGACTTGATAAGACAAACAAGGGAAGAGCTCTTAAGGATTGGCTATTGCTTACTATAGATTGGTTGCTTACTTTACGTTGGACTGGAAGTTAAACTTTACTGAATTGACAAGCTAATGGCAGGTTATTCAGTAGGAGCTTATTCATTCGCAAAGTTGTTAGACTAGACCTGCCGGTACCTATGCATCTAAAGTAATGAAGGTAAAAATGTGCCTTTAGACTCTGAAACTGATAATGCAGTGGGCTTGGTGCCCAATTTTTGTTGGTAAATGTGCATGGGATGATCAAGGCAGAGCAGACTTGATATCAAAAGATTTACCCATAGTTTAACTGCTCAGATGGCGAAGCGGATAGAGCGTCTGCCTCTGCAGCAGTAGACTCTGGGTTTGACTCCAGGTCGAGTCAAACCAGTGACTTGAAAATTGGTATTCATAGCTTCCCTGCTTGAGGTTCAGCATTGAAAGGGATAGTGTGAAGAACATGCCGGCAAGTTCACTTGTGCCATTGGGAAAGGCACTAAGCGGGATTCCCCCATCTTTAAGTGGTAGACAGGAGGCTGGCAACTCCTAAGTGAGCTCGTATAGTGCATTGGTTGCTTTCTCGCAAAGGAGGATAAATATATGACTAAATAAAAAATCAAAATAACTCAAATATAGGTTTGATTCAGATTATTTATATGCGAAGGTCTTCAAGCTAGCTAAGCTGTTACCTGCTGCCTGTCTACACATTTAGGCGCAATCTTCTCGCTGTCCTTTTTATGCTGAGCGTAAGCAAAAGGCTATGAATACCATTTTTTAAAAACTGTTGATATGACTAGACAAGAGAATGAGCCCACGTCTACTGACTGCGAGGCGGATACTCTAACCACTGCGCCGTCGCGCCAGCAATTGTGATTCAATTCCAAATTTGTACAGGTTTTCAATCATAGCAATTAAGTATGATAATGTTCATGCGCAGCTTGACATTGAACTTAGATTAAGATAAGAAACAACAAGTATGTGGCGAATCAAGCTAGGTAATTTTATGATCTTTCCACCATGATTTTTAGTTGATATGTTGCCACATAAAATTGAACTACTTTTAGAGTAAGTTGGCTACTTTTTAAAAAAAAACTGGCAACACTGTTTCAAAAGGCTGTCGGTGCTCTAGACACTTCCTTTATTTTTACCGGTTTACCTTCTGTTCAGGTTTTTCGTTGTTTGATTTTGCAGGTTTAGTTCCAGTTAAAATATAAATAGGAAGTGTCTATTTCGCCGTATGTAGTGCTTTTACATAGTGAGAGCGCCATCAAAATAGCTTCTAGGTCTGTTTTGCTGGAAGTAGGGAAGTAGATGCTGATTTTAGCTGCTGCCTGCAAAATAGACCTAAGAACTATTTTGCCGTTAGCGGAAAAATAGACGCTGCCTTAAAAATACTTCGAATTGTCAGAGTCAGGTTCATAGAAGCAAAAATTTAAAGGTTCAAATTCGGTTTGGGTTCAAGAATTTGCAAGCGCTAATTCGACTTATGTTCTGGTACACAGCTACAGGCGCATTTTTTACAAAACTACTGGTTGTATTTACGCTGATTATCCTGATTGTACTTTTTAAGATGTTACTGTAGCCCATTTATAAAGGATGTCCTCAGTGGTGGAAATAACCTCCGGTCTGGGTTTAAGTTAGACAAAAATTATTTTAACGGTTCAAATCCACTTAAGATTCAAGGATGTTGATAACCTTGGGTTCAGGTTAAATTTCCGTTTTTTAAATTATTAAGGTTACATTTCGGTTTTGGTTCAATGCAAGGAAGCCAAATCTCTGCAAATGTACCAGTAGTGTATTAATAGGGCAGAGGAGGCTTGTATGAATTAAGCCACTTCATATTGCAATAGATGGTTCTGTTTAAAGCTGACGGGAATTTCCCAAAACGTCATGCACAATGCAGACATGCTCTTACCCCAACCCTATGCGTGTCTCAGAACCGGTATTGGGGAATTTCCACCTGCACTTTAGAGAGAACCATCCATCGTAATATAAGGCAGTTTGAAAACAATTTAACCCCTTTTGATATTATTTGTCAATTTTAAATATGCTTGTTCATATTATGTAGCATGTTGGATCTGGGCTCGTTTTAAAGAATGCTTTTCTTGTGTGATGTTTACGGTAGGCGTAACCTGTGAACTGTGCTATCGATATGTAGCTTTTTGTATGAATGGGCTTGGATGATGCATGACAAGTTCAATTAAGTACATCACTTTTGGTAAAATCATTCAAAGAATAGCTTTGAAACAAGAAGCAAGGTTGGGTATCACCTTGCTTCTCGTTCTCACTTTGATGCGATTACCCTCTGACGAGTGCATAATGAAAAGCTGGAACAAACAGCTTTTTTCAAAGCTACACAAAAATGTTATGACCGGGTGTTTCGTAAAGCGTAATGCAAAAACTGCTTTTTTCAAAGCTATTCACAAGTACTGTACCACCAATCAATTATTAAACTCATTCAATTGAATGTTATTTACAAATTACTTGGATTGATGAACTTTTAAGGTCACTTTTGGTAAAATCGTTCAATTAAAAGTTATTTACATACCACTTGGATTAAGGAGCTCTGTATTCTGAAGTATCAAAAATTATCAAAGCACCTTGACATTGTAATTATATGCCCAGTGGTGTAAAGTAACGAAATACTTTTACTTGAGTAGATTACTTGAGTAGTTTTTTTCAGTAACGAGTAGGCCTACTTTTTTGAGTAGTTTGTTTTTGGCTACTTTTACGTTTACTTAAGTACTTTTATTTAAAGTAACTCCACTTGAGTAGTTTTTTAGAAAAGTAGAAGTAGTTTACTATTAAGGCATTTGAGTTACAGTCTCGCCTTGAAATCCCTCGTTGCGCCTAAAATCTGTATTTACACTCCAATTCTCCGTTATTCAACTCCATAACACTCGGTCTCGTCATCGCCATGGAAACTTCACTCCATGCGATAAGAATTACGCTGTCGCCTTTGATACTAAACGTCATGTAGGGAAGCTATAAATACCAATTCTTAAGTCATTGGTGTAACCCAGGGGTGGCCAACCTGTGGCGCATGCGCCATACGTGGCGCATTGGCTACCTAAAAGTGGCGCATTGCACCTTTTTGATGACAAGCCACTTCTACTCACTAATTTTTTTCATTTGCCCTCCACCGATATTTTTCAGTGGAAAACAGAACATCTGAGGGCGTGAAGACTTTTTTTATTTTTTGCTCACCACCGACATTGTCAGTGGAAAACAGGACGTCTGGGGGCATAGGCGCACGCAGGGAAGCCATGGTGCCATGACTCCCTTTGGCCCAGTAATAAGGTGCTAAAACCTTACTTTCAGTCTATAATTTTTCAAACTAATAATGATTGTAGCCTCCTTTCACTGATTTTAGCCAAGCTTCTGCTTTTAGACGTAAGCTGTGAAAATATTTTTGCATTGCCTGTAGTGGCTGCATTCACTGCACACCCTTTTTCGATAAAAAAAGTGTGCTAAAATGAGTGTTTTTTTATATGAAAACCGTAAAAATCCGTTGGCGGCTGGGGGTTTCACCCCCGGACCCCCGGTTGTGGCCCCTCTTTGCCAAATCCTGGGTGCGCCACTGTCTCAGGGAGTGAAGTGAAGACCCTTTTTTTGCTCTTCATCGATATTGCACGCGCTTGTTTTGAAGAACTGAAAAGAAATGGATGCTTGATGTGGCGCATCTAAATTAAGGGTAAAAAATATTGGCGCATGGAATCAAAAGGTTGGCCACCCCTGGTGTAACCCAACACTGAATCGAATCCCTAGTCTACCGTTCCAAAAGCAGACGCTCTTTCCAATCGGCCATCTGGGCGGTAATAATTTCTTTTGTTTCACCATTTTGCCACCGTCAAAACAAGTCCGTCATCGCCGCATCGGCAAGTGTGTAGTTGACACTTTGACGTTTGAAAACGCTATACGAGTGCTTTTACAATAACAATTCCATAGATTAATGGTTTAGTATTTTAGTTTACATATACATCAGCTAGATTGTGTAAGAAATTTTATTATAATATTGAAAATTTAGATAAAAGAAACATCAAATGTACGCATGCCACACATGCTTATGCCGGATGATTTTAAAGCTTTTGCTAAAGTTCGAGTTGACAATCACATGTTTAACAAGTAAGTTCCAAATCAAAATCTTCATTATACACGTTGTTAAGCCAAAGCGAGTGGCGGGACTCACCTCTGCAGCTTAGTGCCAGGGCAATACAGTTCCAAGAAATGCCATTGTGGTTGTTTGCCATTGGCAACGCTATGTCCAATTTGACCGGCCCAGCAATTGAACTCAGAACCTCCCACACCAAGAAAGATGTCTTTAACCGCTGTGCCAACCGGCTGGTTTACAAGGATTTTTCTTGGTATTAATAGATGCATATGAAATATTATTGAAAAAATCACGTAGAAATTGTTCGACATTAACCAATGAGAAGCATTTATTATGTTTCATGTAGTTTTGTTTTTCATTGACTTTTGTTATTTGCAGGGAAAATCTCCCAAGCCACTTTAAGGTCAAAGAGTACTGTCCCCTTGTTTTCAAGCGACTTCGAGAGTTATTTGGAGTGGATGACAAGGGTTTTGTGGTAAGATATGTGTGACTGTAAAACGGTACGAAAAGGTTGGTTATGAATGAAAAGCTAAGGTTAAGAGATGCGTGATGTAGAATTGGAAAATATATCGTTACCAACTTGGATAGTAAATATGTGCCTAGGTGTATGCATTAAGGTTCTCTGTGTCTATGATTCAAGTTTGGCTTGGGAATTTTGGAATCTGTGACTGAGATGTGGATTTTTAAATAAAAACATTGCATATTTTTCTCTAATGCAGTTTCCATTTTCAATGAATTTGTTTTATTTTCATGAATCAAAGTTAGTCCAGCCAGTTAGGTTAAAACTGGCCGGTTGCCTCAGTTGTTAAGCTCATCGCAATTGGTGTGGAAATGTCTGTGGTTCGATTCCCAGACCGGTCAAACCAGACACAGTGTTGCCAGAGGCTTGCCACAGCCGCTACGTTTCTTCAGAGATGTGTTGCCAGGCGCTGAGTTGCGGAGATAGGCCCCGCCACTCGTTACACGCTTTGGCGTAATATGGCGAGTATGATCAAGATTTAATTTTTTTCATTATTCAAAATCAATATAATTATATGTGGTTGCAAGATTTTTCATTTTTTTGTAGAACTCACTTTGTGTGAACCAGCCAATATCTGTCGATGACAAGGGTCGTTCTACTGCTCGTTTTTGGCATTCATTTGATCACAATTTTGTGATAAAAACTTTAACCAGTGATGACATCGGCTACGTACACAGTTTTTTGCCTAATTATCATCAGGTAAAAAATGCTTTGGAGGTGTACTTTACAGAAGTTGCGCTGGTTGTGTTCAATCCACACATTTGTGATTTTGTAGTCCTTAACATATCGTAGACTGTTTGTTGTACAAATGCAAAAGCTGCGTTACAGTTGCTGAGTCGCTGTACGAATATTACACGGATTGTCGAACACATATGTGCGACTGCAGCACAGATGAATTAATCGTTTAATGATTAAGATAGAACGGTGCTGTGGACGATACTTTGTTCTCCTGCTGAACTGAGATGGATTTTTACTGTTGAAATATGAATGGTGTAATTTTTGAAATATTTGCACCAAAATTAGTAGTTATAAAAAGAAACTTTGTTTAGCTTAATTTATTTACAAATTTTTCTGCACTTATCCCTGAACCCACAATGTAGCCTAACTTCGAAATGTAGTATCTCAGTGCTTGATTATGTTTGCATTCGTTTTTGTTGTAGCATGTCGTGTTGCATTGGTGCTATTACTGAGACTAACTGTGACCATATATATTTTGTCGGTCAAACCACTTGTACTGATAAGAGCCCAAATGTTGAAACAGTGTTTAGTCACTGCAGTAATTTGTAATTTTAGAAAAATTAGAAATCGGACAAATCTGAACGGTCATACGTTGTCTGTTTGTGTTATAACCACGGCTGCGAACTCGATCGAGTTTTGTTCGAGTTCGAGTTCAACCTATTTCAGCATATCCGAGTTCAAATTCGAGTTCTCTAATTTCATTAGTTACGAGTTTGAGTTCGACAAATAAGCCTGTTCGAGTTCAGGCAGATGAATATCCAAAATCGAGACAACTTTTTAATCACCGGTGCTCATGCTATTACAAAGATAAAAATACTTCGCTGGTGCAGTAGGTTCAGGAGTCAAGATTATACCTCAGCTGTTTAGTACCATCGAAATTGTCAGTGTTGTGGTTACAATTGAACAACAAAATATATTTCGTAGTGATCTTATATTTTTTTTCAACAATGTAAATATCTTTCTAATGAACTCAAACTCGAACACTTTTATTCGAGTTCAGAAAAACTATTTTTTCAAGTTCGAGTTCGGCAAAATGATGGAGTTCAAGTTCGAGTTCGCAGCCCTGGTTATAACCTATTAGATAAGTTTACGAATAGCTGCAAATATTCTGTGATAACCATAATCGTTTTTACTTTTGAGAAGTTTTTATGCCATCTTCAAACTGTAATCGGGTTGCTTATTGGTGATAGTTTACGAGCAAGTGAACGGCCTTAAGTGATGTTCTTGTACATTATTATTTTTTTCAGTATGTTGTCAAAAGCAATCGCAAAACCCTTCTTCCCCAATATCTTGGAATGTATCGCTTGACCTCAAATGGCACTGAACATTATTTAATAGTGATGCGAAATGTATTCAGCTCAAAATATAAAGCACATTGCAAGTACGACTTAAAGGTGGGTGTGTTACTGGTAACACAATTAAGCATTGCACGTGTTTAAACTGGTTCAGCGTGATGTGTAGCCCTCTGTTTTCAAGAAAAAATCAAAAGTTAAATCGCATTTGGGTGAATGCTGAACCAATTTTGCTTTTTTTATGGGTAAGTGTGATGTATTCTCAAATAGTCTTTGTCTGTCGGGTGTCGGCGTGTCAGTCCTGTAGGTTTTTTGATCTTACATATTTTTGAAATCATTTTCTGATTTTGATTACGTTTCATCGGTATTGTAGAGTAAAATGTTAGTGTTTTGTTTTTGCTGTATGCCAGTGCATTAACAAGTTATAGTTAAATATTTGTTAACTTGTAATATAACTTAAGAGTGCTGGCACGGCCTACTTCGGTAGTAGAAGTTTAAAGTGATTCATCGCATTAATATCACTTCAACAGGGCTCCACTATCCAGCGAGAAGCCAGCGTAAAAGAGAAAATGAAAGAATTTCCAACATTTAAAGACAACGACTTTGTGCGAGATAATGTGAAGATATATCTGGACTTGGATAATAGAACCAGTTTCCTCGACGAGTTAAGGAATGATGTCGATGTAAGTCAGACTCGTTTGAAGTTCTATTTATACTTTTTTTTATTATTGTTAGTGGTAGCGCATAGAATCCATTGTTATATGCGTCGTTTCCGTATTCATATTAGAGCCATTTTTAGCTTTTGCGAAGATTTGTTGCAGTTGCTGTCATGGCTTATTAACATGATTGCTATTTCTTTGCTCTACTTGTTAAGAAGAAACAAGAATTGTTATTACTGATATAGTGCTGTTGCTTCACTTCCGTTTAGGCTAGTTAATAAGCAACAAAGGACTAAGTTTTATGTTTAATTGTAAAATTCTTTTGGATTTCTGATAAGAGTTATGTGAACAGAAAATTACGGATTGCCATTTTATAAAACTAATGATTGTGCAGTGTGTGTACTTGTAAATGACGTTGTGTGTCGTTTCTCAATAGATTGAAGGAGCGCTATCCTTGTGGTGTTTTGAACTAACAACCAGAAATAAGCTGACTTTCTTCAATTCAGCAGCTACCCAATGAATGCGGTATATAACATTGATTCCAGCCGTCTGTCGATCCCTTCACACGCAGTATTTATGACACTAGCGATACCTCGAGACAGAATTTTGCGTTACTACTTTAAAATCGATTTGAGGACAGGCTTTATAGCAGAAGCTACGAGCAAAAGCCGAAAAGTGACATGTTTTTGTCAGAGTGGTGGACATACGTACGTAGGATTACCAGCCACTGCCAAGACATATCAAGTATTTTTGTAGTTTTTGGCTTCGTTGAAACTGATGGATTACAGTTTGCTTGTTGGCATTCATGATTGTGAAAAGCGTCCTGATCCGTATGATGCGGATTCGGATGAAAATGAACTTCTCAATGGAAGCCCTGGGGCTGATGACACTGGTAAGTTATGTCTAACCTAGTGACTGCAGTTGGAATTGATGATAAAGTTGTTTAGCGATTTCTAGCTTTTAAGGTAGTCACGTCTTATTACGGTAAACTAAAATTTAGCATTTAAATGTAGCGTGTCCGATGCTAGTACATTGTGAACTGACGATTGAACTTGGTTGGTGAATAAGTAATGCGCGTTATTTTATAAGCATTGAGCTGAAAACTCAGCGTAATTCAATGAGACTACGAAGTGAGCTTGCGCTCTTCGAATCAGCAGCCATCCAGCTATATGTCAAACGCATTAGGCTCACCCGGTGAATCGAATTCATACGGTTTATCTAACGTGCGCGCGGTACTGGTAGGCCATGCTGCCAATGTACGGTAATAGATCTTTGTACCAGTTTGTATTCTCCAGGAATTGCTTGCACTCCTCCAGATTCAGTAGATGAAGATGCGATTCTTGGTGATTTCAATTACAACGAGGAAGAAGTTGAAGACAGTTTCTACGCTGTTCGATCCGCACCAGGTTTGCTGACGTTGATTTTAAGAAGAGCGTCTAAATTCGTGTTTGCACCGACGATTTCTTTCATCGTAGCTTTAAATCTCAGATTTTGTTTGGTTCGCAATTCGTAGTTAATGTACTAGTTTGTTTTTGAATATGCTTCTATGTGATGCGACCGACCGGTTAGCTCAGTTGTTACGCACATCGCTATTGCTGCGGGAAGTCTGGGGTTCAATTCCCGGTGGATCGAATCCGACACAGTGTCGCAAACGGCTCGCCACCGCTGCGATGTTCTTTGTAGCTGTGTTGCTTTGACGCCATTGCCACGGAGATGGACCCCGCCTGTCGTTATTCGCTTTGGCGTAATACCGCGAGTATACTAAAGGTCTGATTTTGACTTAGTTTGCTATGTAACGCTCAGATGTTAATGGTTCTTTGCAAAATCTGTTGATGCATATTTTGGCATTGTTCGTAATATTTTGACCTTTATAGAAGCGTTGGGTAATTAATCCGTGAAGCTCTGTGTAGCTTGCGTTTCATATTTTGCTAGTTAATATAGACAAAAGCTCATTAGAAAAATTAATCTCGTAGAGAAAAAGACATCATCATTAATAATACGTAAGACGGATTTGGAGTAAGAGTGAGTTTGTTTGCTAAGCTAATATGCTAAAATTTAGTAGATAAAGTTTTGCCGAATTGGTTGAAGGTTTTATGAGAGTCTATATTTCAAAAGGATGGTAATTGTAATAATGCAATAAGGACAGGCTAGCTCAGTTGTTAAGCGCACACGCTATCGGTGCGGGAGATCTGGGGTTCAATTCCCAAGCTTGTCAAAGCGGACACTGTCGTCTCGCCACCGCTGCGACATTTCTTTGTTGCGGAGATGGATCCCACCACTCTTTACACGCTTCGGCGAAGTATCGCGAGTAAAATGAAGGTAAGATTTTTGATATTTTGATTAACATTTTGTCTGGAGTATTCTGTTAACCTGGTTCTATGTACTAGGGGCTCCCAAAGCAGAAATTTACTACATGGGTTTAATTGATATCCTTACTCATTACGACACGAAGAAAAAAGCTGCACATGCTGTTAAAACTGCTAAGCATGGGGTAAGTTGATTTTGATGAAAGTTGTGCTTTGTGGCGTTTGTCGAAATAGATTTTTCAATTACTTTAAACCGAAAAGAATTGGTACTAATAGTGCACAAAAAACTCTTGATATAGAAAATTAGCCCATTGCACAGAGCAATAGACAGCATTTTTGTACAGAAATAAGTTTTGTTTCAACATCCTCAACTTGTATGCAAAATACATATGTGGAAAAAAATACGTGGTAAAAAGAAAATAAATCAATCTATACGTGGAAAAAAGTCCACAGAACGATGTGGCGTAGCCACCAAGTAGGAAGCGGCACTGGACTATTCGACCTTGAGACAATTCAAGCTTGGGAAGCCTCACCTTTTTGGTGTGGTAGGTGCGAATTGTGAGCCGGCATTATCAAGTAAGCAGTCATCGCATTCGTTTTTGAAGGGTACAATTGTGTGGCTGCTTGTCGCCATACACCGAATTGTTTCACGTCGATAAGTCACGCTGCATGGCTAGGCGCTCGCAGAAAATGGAAACTGAGAATGTGATTGCAACATTGTGTGAAATAATTACAGACGAAAAAGCTTGAAGTAGAAAGTGTTCTTTGTACTTCGACTAATTCATACCAAAATTTTAGCATGGTGCCGAAATTTCCAGCGTCCAACCCAGTCAATATGCCAAAAGGTTTTATGAGTTTATTTCTGAAAATGTCATTATACCTGAAGCTAATGACAATCAAGAAGGTGCTTAATCATTTCTTCACGATAGTGATTTTGTGTTGATGTTTTTCGCCCAGATTATTCTTAATTCGTTTTTCGGTATCTGATGTCTTACTGATTTTCTGCATTTTGATTTCTCGTTTCGTTACACTGGTAGACTTACCCTGTCCACATCTCCAATTTTAGTGAGCCAAGAGCCCTCGAGCTTTTGCATGATAATCAAATTTTTGATGTCATAATTGAAAAAGTGATTATGACATTAAGAAGTTCATTATCATGCTGAAAGCCCATTGGCTTTTGGTCCGCTAAAATTGGACATGTGGACAGAATATGTAAAAGGACGAAATTTATTATCTGTTCTATGCGGTGCAAGAGTATTATCCACTGCTTTTTTTTCTCTTGAACTTTCTGTTAATCATTTTGCTAAGATTTTGGTTGCCATTCATGTTGGTCGGTTGACGGCGACGAGTTTGAGAAAAATTTTGCTCGATATGCGTTCGCTTAATAGGATGCCACCGTTGGTGCCTATTTTACGCTATAATTATTTCCACCAAGTTTTAGTGCAGTTTGTATTTTTGTGTGTACGGAAAACTGAAACAAATCACTCCTGTATTTCGTGAACGTGACGTAATTTATCGCGAATATTCCAGTATAACATGCTGCCCCACGATTACGTATTAGCTCATGACATCAAATTGGAATACGATGCAAGTGTTTTGTTATTGTTTTGTTGTTTTCTTTTGTAGACAAGAGTACAATTTATATCTAACATAACTTTAACTTTGATAAAACTTCTAATTGATTTATTTTTATCCTCCTGTCGCTAAAAGGCGCTATGCATAGGACGAATCCAGACTCGCTTAGGGGTTGCTTTTGTTTTTCAGTTGGGTTTTACTTTAACTTGCTGCTTATTAGATTCCACTAAGAGATACTTATCGTGAAGCATCTTGTTCAAGTACGCAACAGCAAGGCTTGGGTAGGAGTCAAACCATCACCCTTGCAATCATTGCCGTCATAAAAACGCTCTCCAAACCAGCTGCCGACAATGTGCACAAGCAGTTAACAGCAAGTTGCCTGGCAATTTTCATGCGTGGATTCGATGTTTCGTTGACCCATTTGAAGATATTAAGTGCTTTTTATTAAGCAATTAAAATGCGAGTTTGTTTTCAACTAGTATGCTACTTCTACCATCGACTAATGTATGTTTTCGTGTGTGTGGATTTACAACCTGGAGAATGGAGATGTGTGCAGATGAATTATATTTTTGTTAAAATTACTCTGGTTTAGAAATGGGACTGCACGCTGCCGAAAAAATAATACTATGTTCAAGTTCATTTTTTGTGCATCCTAAAGTTTTGCGCAGTTTTGCTTCCAACGTTACAAACCAATTGTTCCTAAGTTTATTTTTGCCGTCCACTCAAAATTATCTAGCGATTATCACACCCCTTCTACAATTACTTGGATAATTACATAATTATTGTATTTACGTAGGGATAAGCTACTCCAAATTTGTGGCAGCTCCTCTTCACTTTATAATCCAACGTTTCAGCTTTGTCTGCAAGGTTAGTAAATGAGCGCGGTGCCCACTCAGATTTTCGTGTTTGCTATCTGTTTTCTAGTATTCGTGTGTTTTTTTTTAAACAGCAGAGAACTTTGGTTGCTACGTTTATCATTATCCGCTGTGCCGTTTATAATGCAGTGACATATGCTGTAAATTAATCGTGTTAATCGACAGTCGTTGTTTTTTCTTGGTACTGCTATTTAGTGTTAATATAATAGTGACAGTATAGCTTGTGCATTACTCGTTGCTGAGTGCCAGCGAAGGCGCTAGCTAATAGTGCCAGTGTTGAGCCTTGAGCGCATCTAGTTATTGTCATCACTGCCGATATCTATTTTTTCTTTAGAGCCTTTACGAAAATCAGATAGATTCTAGTGAAAATAAGAAACTATAATAGGCTATGACGTGCAGACATTAAATAAGGCTCACGATGAATTCTGAGAGCAGTTGTAGCAGTGGCTTTATATACCGTAAATACGTTGCTTCAAAAGAAAGATCTTAGCGCTACTAGTCAAGGGAGTAAGTATAATTTTGCGAGAATTAAGGTAGCTCTCCGAAATAAGGTACGATTTTCTTAGAATCTAAGCCGTAATGTTTCGTGGTCATGATGGACTCCAGGGGTCGGCGGTCGCACGTAAGTGGTCCCTTCCCTTGCGTACGCCATGCAGTGTTAGCAGTGACAGAGATCATAGCAGTAAATTTTGTGGCCTAATGATAGAAAGAACTAAGACCCACCAACGGAGTCTCCTACTCTTGTTATAGTTTTTATGTGATGTGGTAGACAGAAGCAACAGCATGTTGGAATGCATATTTTACCCTGACAGTTAATAGATACCAATACGATTTGCAGCCTTAATAAAATTGGTGAATAGACGTAATTTTACGATGACTCTCGGCAACCTGCGATCAACGATTTTGGAGAATAAGGCCGCGCATTAGCTGTAGAAAGCGTGGAAGCTGCTCCCAATTTTTTTGTTTTTGCGGCTCAAGATCTTAGAATACCAATCCTGCGGTTCCCGTTATTTTGCTTTTTTAACCGAAACGGTTGTTGACAAAATTAAGGCCGCACTATAGGCGGAGAAACCGCAATGCTTGTTCCTGTGTACGTGAGGTTTGATGCTATTCCATGCAGCACGTACGCTGGCTCTTATCTATACGACTTTCAATTTTCAGGTTAGTTAAATCAAAGATCTTGATCTAGACGCAATCTATGTGAGTGAAATTGCAACGTTTTGAGGGGAAATACGTACTTAAAACAGTTGTAAAGTATCAAGTGAACAACGTAAAGATTGTAGCGGAGATTCAAAAAATAATGAAAAGGGATGACTTCGTAGCAATGCAAACGTTCAATGCAGAAGCATAAGGCATGCAGATACTGAGGGACGAGTAAGGTCCTGCGTAGGGCAACATGAAAAAAGAAATTGTAGCAGCTGGTTAATAAGTAGCCTACATGGTAAGAGCGTACGCCTCTGGAGCTGTAGACTTTGGGTTTGATTCCAAGTCGGGTCAAACCAATGACTTTAAAATTGGCATTCACAACTTCCCTGCTTAACGCTGGTAAGTTTGCTTGTTGTGCCGTGGGAAAAAGCACTTATCGGGATTCTCCCATCTTGATGTGATAGACAGATGACTGGCAACACCTAAGCGAGCTTGTATAGCGCATTGATGCTTTCTCGTGATTGAAGGATAAATAATGCGACTAAATACATAATATGAAAGTAAACCTGCCTCGGTGGCTTAATGAATAGATGTAACCTGAATGCAATAACAATGATCAATTCGATAGATCTACGCGGGCGCAGAGTGACGGATGAGTAGAATTGAATAGGTATCTAAACAACTGAAAAAAGGCCTAGAAAGCGCATACGCCCATACCATTGGCAGATTCAAGGGGGAAATATGGTGACTCGAGAAAATTCTAGATCTACCCCAGTAGGATTATATTTATTGTTGAGAAAATACAGAATAGACAATTGTTCAGAGCAAATTAAGTAGTTACCGGTACCGTAAAATAGGGTTACCATCAAGGGTGGAAACCTGGCTACTTGGCGTTAGAGCGTCAGTTTCAGTTTCGGTGTGTTGAGACCCAGATGTCAGGTTTCAGTTTTGGTTTGGTTTCACTGCTGTTGAACGATAGGTTCCAATTTCGATTTCAGTTTAGCTGACGCACAGCTTCGGTTTCTGGGTTTCAGTTTAAGTTTAAGTTCATATTTTGACTACCACTAACCTGAATCATATCGGCCATTTTATTGATTTGCACCAAAGTAGAATTATACACCGCTTAAAAAGCTTGTAAGTAGAAATAGAAAGTACACTTATAATTTATAAATAATAATGTAGCAAGCCAGCTGTTCATTAAATACTGCTCTCGCTAGATCTTTTTTTAAATTTTTTTATATTAGCAGTAGAACAGGAAAGTATTGGCTAATGGCTTGCTAGACCACTAGAATACAAAAACTTAACACTTGGTAGTACAGTATCTAAGTCAGGATGGTCTGGGCATATTCGGGGAAGCAACGCTGATGAATGCATGCTGTCTCTATTCAGCAGAGGTCAAGTAACACTGATAGCATTTCAGTAATCTTCTACTCAAGCAATTATATCCCTATTGCATTTTGATGATGTTGTTTGTATGTCACAGGCGTTCGTAGGAATCGTTTACCGAAGGCGGTAAGCGCAGCATGAGTAGCTTTAGCTCAGGTTAATATCAGCTGAGAAATCGTAGTTTATTAATGTGAAATGCGCAACTTTTTAATGCTCCAACGGTAGCAACGGGGACGTAAAAAAATATATGTACAAAATTTGTTTTTTACCCCAATAAACTTAAGCCCCAACCGCCACTGTGTATATCAGTCGAAATTAAAGTACGCAGAGGGTTTCTCGTGATACATAATTGCATAGTCTGTAAAACAGCCCGGAATGCTTCGCAAGCTGCGAAAATAAATACTTAAAGTGTTGCGACCAATTTAGATTTTCATCAGTTATAACCAGGGATGCGGAAGCGGTCATAATTTAATGCAAGCGGAAGCTCGAAAAATATGCCGCTTCCGCTTCCACATCATTCAAAAAAGCATACTGTAAAAAGCATATTATAATTTATTCAATTTATTAGACATTATTTTACATTGCTCGATTCGCATGGATGCCAGATTTTACCATAGGCCATTTCTCTTCGCTTGATGTTCAGAAAGCACTAACGTAAAAATCGCTTTTACTTTCAGCTTTCTCCAAGTTTTAAAATAAAGCAACTAATTTATCAATAGCGCTAAAACCAATAGTTGACTCTTTTCCAATTATAATCATATCACGAAATAATGAAGTGCTGTTAGCAGGGCATGCTATGGAATGGAATGGAAGGAGATAGTTTTGGTATGGAGTATGGAAGATGCTCAGAATGGAATGGAATGGAAGATCGTCTTCCATACTAACTACATGTACAGTGTATATCAAAACTTACAACAAATTACGAAGTTCTACCAAACTAGAATGAGGATAATTAGTCATTTTTCGGTTTTGCTGTGTAAGTTTTTAGCATGTAGTGACTGAGTGTATTGTTCTTTTGCGTTAAGCATCAGTACCGGTACATTGTTTAAGCCTATGCGTTAAGCGTATTAAGGGGGGGAGCATTGTGCCATACCCCCCCTTTTTGACTCTGCCTTTTAGTAAAAAAGAACAAAACTGATATTGCCAGGTATCTGAAATATGCCAGACTCTTTCGATGATTTCTGT